>CM068370.1:485715024-487094569 GCA_034769895.1 Magicicada septendecula | reverse complement strand
AGCTGGTTATTAGTGATTTCATTGGTGTCTTGTAGTTTGTTTTCCACTGTACCATACGACGATCAAGGAGACCGTCGTTACAATAGTAGTTTACTAACAGTATTGATAGTATTTGCATTAAGTATAATGATACTTGTAGGAAAACTCAAGCTCCACTCTTCGCAAGGCAATAATAAATAATTTTCAAATATCTTCTTAAACGTAGTAACATGGTTTTCTACTACGAATGTTATTTTCAATAAAAATGAAAATGAACAGACTGTTTTCAGCCATTCGTCGCCTCGTTACTTGCCTTCTCATGCAGGGAAATTTATACGCTTTAGTTCTCTTAAAGAGAAAACTGATTCCGACTGCTGCAGATTAATATTAAATCTGATGTCGTTACAATTTAAATAAGTACGCTACACTTATTAAACCATTTCAAGAAGAACAAGTAATATGTTCACATTGTTTCTTGTTTCTATTTTTGTTTTCGAACAAATGAACGAAGTAACTTCACAAATGAAGACATTCTACAGTGAATGGCGGGGAGGGGGGTGTAAGAGTAGTTTCATACTAATAATAAGAAAATCATGGAACACCTTTATTCGTTTTTTGCTGGCACCCTGATGACAGTGGATGTCAATCAAATTAAAGTTGTAATTTATTTATCTTTCTACCTTTAGAAAATAGTCGAGGACTTCTACCCTGCTGTGTGTTTTCTGTCCTATATCGTGGTGCGAAACATGAAAACTGAACATGAATACAGGTACATAGTTGTTGTGGTCTCCCAGTTGCATGTACAGTTAAATTGTTAACATTACCTTGTTTATCCAGGTTCCCTTCATTGCAACTTTTCTTTTATACATTTTATACACAACGCGTTCCGAGACTTATAGTCTCATCATCAGGTGATAAAAAATATGTTTATATTATAAAATATCAGGTGTATTTTATCCTGAAATATCAGGTGTGTGTAACCTGAAGACACAAGGTAATTTTAACAATTTAATGAATACAGAATCACTTAGCAAAAGACTAGAAGCCCTCGAGATGCGGTCCTATCGAATAATGATGGCGGTGTCATGGACAGATCAAGTCACAAATTCAGAGATCCTTCACAGAACGAAAAAGGAACAAGGACGTTATGGTGACTGTAAAAATAAGAAAGGCCTGCTACCTCCGTCACGTCATGAGAAATGAAAACAGATATCACCTACTGCAGTCATTCTACAGGGGAAGGTTACACGGAAGGGAGATGTTGAAAGGCGAACAATTTCCTGGCTAGGAAATCTGAGATATTGGACCTCCAAGTCCACAAAGGAGCTATTATTTAAAAACTCTCAGCAGAGAAAACACGGCCAAAATAGTTGCCAATATCCAAAACGGACAGAGACCAGAAGAATAAGAGATGTATATTATAGTAATAGCTTAGTCAACATCATCATCATCATTTCTTAACGGTTTTAGGCTTTGGCGGCCTGTTCCTATTCCACAGTCCACCATTCTCTTAGGTCTATCAACTTTTCTTCTGCCTCTAGGGTTCTAATCTTTCGCCATGCTCGGTATTCTACTTTCTTCCATTCTATTGATGTGTTGTATCGATTTTCTTCTGTATTCTTCAATTCTTTCATCAACTGCAAAAATATCTGAATCACTTCTTATCCCCTCATTTCTTATATGATCTCGTCTGTTACACCTTTTAACTGATCTTAGAGCTTTCATGTCAGATATTTGCATTTTATGTTCATCTTTTTTCTTTATGATCCAAGTTTTAAAACCATACAGTAGTGTAGGTATTGCCATTGTTTTATAAAATTTTGAAAACCGTTCTCTTCGCGGATGACCAAGCTATATTCGCCATTAAAGAATGTGTTCTCCAGCGAGCAATATACATCTTACATAAAATACAAGAATGTAACATCAATTACATTTTTGCATAAGTAATAAATACACAACGCTTTAATGCTGTCAAGCAACAAGAGACATTTAAGTTTTGTAACCCCCCCCCCGCCCCACCCCCATAATATATAGCCCGGTACAATGTAGGCAGCTGTTGAGTACGCAGAATATCAAATTATCAGGACGACTACTACTGGTGCCATTAAATTGATCATGTTCCCATTAATTCCCATTAAGACTTCGCTGACAGTATTTGTGGTCAGCACTTTGTAACCGCCATAAGTTAGTTTACTGTTTCCAGAAGAATGCTTTGTTTCGGCGGGTCCAGCCACTATCTTCTAAGATACCAATATCTCATGTGCTACTTTATCCTCAGTGTTACTTAAGTGTACGTGCTACTTTATTGTCGTTCATAAGCAGTCAAGACATTTGTTAGTTATTAGTAGTTAGAATAAATTCCGAGTATTAGAGAGTTTTTCAAACAACATATACAGTAAGGCGGCCTCTATTGCACTACGCACCTGATTGCATGCAGCTGATTTCGAGCCTACGTGAAACTAGTTGCAGGGTTGTAAAAAAGGCCGCAACTGCTCTGCAATCAGTTGCAGAATAAGATGTCGCCTATACTACTACAGTGAAACCTCGATAACACAAATCTCAAGGGGATTATAAAGAATTCGTGTTATCGAGGAATTCGTCAAAGCGACGTGCGTGTTATCAAGGTCCTGCTTCATAACATTCGGCTTACTGAGCTCGCTGCCGTGGGTAATTCGTCTTATAGAGGTAAAATGCGTGCTATGAAGGTTCTGTTGAGTAAAACTTGTCAGTGCTTTCCGTCTCGGACCTCCCACCTGTTCCACCTTTATTCAGCAAACCGCAGATTGGTTTGTAGAGTTTTCCACACCGGAACTTGTCTGTGTTTCCGTCTCGAACCTTCCCTTTTCCTCCTTTAGTCAGCAAACCGCAGATTGGTTTGAAACAGTTTTCCACATCGAAACTGTGTGGATTAGTAAAAGGCCAAAGAAATATATCTATAACACAAAGAGCTTTTTATAATATCTATAAAAATGAGGTTCTTTAGTGTTGTACCAGGAGAGATCTTATCAGAAATGGTCATATTAGAATGCAGCCAGGCATAGCTGAAAGCTTAAATGAGAAAAATCTCCCGTTACAAAACGGAGTGACGGTTACACGTGGGGAGAATGGATCCAACTAGATTTTCAAGAAGAGCCCTTCACTGTCATCCAAGAGAGAAGAGAAGTGTGAGAAGACACCGTAAACGATGGTTGGATGACTTCCATTGAGATTGGAATCGGCTACTCTAGCCTAAGCCGTAAAGGAAGACGACGACGACGAATTAGTAAATCCGTCTGGTGTCAGTTATTTCGTTTCCACTGTACAACACGGCAATCCGTGCGATCGTTGTACAATACTATACCGAAAGACTGTATAAGGTAAGAAGTATCAGTACTTTTTGTATATAAAGCGAATAGATTAGAAAGAAGACAGCACACGACCGGGCAGGAGGAATATCAAACACTGTATATCGGTGATACAATTTTGCCGTCATATAGGAGACAGGAGACATGATACTCTTTCGTCAACACAATATTGTATGATCGGTTAATTGATATTGTTAAAGATGTATCTTTACAAAAATTGTCTTCCATCGTACAGAATATCACTGGCACAAAACACATAGGCCTACTTAAACAATAATTTTACCCATGTACAGTATGCTCAAATTTTTCTTGTTATTTTATATTATTATTAATAATAAACAAACTTTTAACAAGAATATATTTTTTATTTTGTAAATTACAAATGTTTCGATAATAATCCAACTATCATCATCAGATATTAATTAATAAATTTAAAATTTTTAAATGAATTGTTCATAACAGCTGTTTTATGTGTAGACTCAATTTAATGTTTTTATATGTGTATATAAAATATGTTATATAATTAATTGTAAAATATAATATAAATTTTATTATTTTTTAAATTTGTAATTTAAAAATATTATCATTTATTGTATTACTTTGAAATTGTTCTGGTATTAATTTATTACTTGTTTTATGTTTAAATATTTCTAAATTTTCCCATAAGGTTATTTTTAAACATTTGGAAACGTGTTTTAATAAACTGATATTATTTAAATTTGGAAATGTGTGTTTGTTTTTTATATGAATTTAAATTTCTATCTGGTTTTAAATATGAATTATGGTGTTGTATATATCTTTCTTTTAAACGTATTCTAGTTTCGCCAATATTTAAAAACAACAATACCAATTGTTTAGCTAAATATCCGTTTGTAAACAGTTCAACTAAATTGTCATTCTAAATAACTAGCAAACTTGTTGGAACGGAATGGCACCAGCTGTGTTTCACTGACGATTCAAATTACGCCACAAAACTGCTGCGCGTGCAGCGTTGACATTAAATACAAGTTAAATACATTAAAACTGTATCAGCTCACAGATTAAACACAAATATTACGGATTTAATGAAACCCCGCAGTACAACTATTAAATATAAGTAGGCTACAAACAGTGGCGTGGCGTACTGTACAAACAATGAAATAAAATAAAATTAATTACATCAGAGAGTTATTACTTTAATTATTGATTAATCTGAAATGTGAACAACACTAGTCGAGAAACTTGAAGAGAAGCACAATATTGCTTTTGAACTGCTGGTCGCTTGTACCGTCATTTTAATGTTGCGTTGCCGGATCAGATATCGGCGACGTTGTACAGTCATTGACCTCGTAGTAGTTGTCACTGTACATACTATGGAAGGAGAACCCAGCACATCGATGAGGCGGTTACCTTGTTCGATGATGCCGTGGTCTCTTCCGTCGGGGTGTGCTCACGGATAAAGCCTAATCTTACGCCCGATTTCCACCGGATCCCCGATGAAATCCGTCTTCACTCTTTAGAGAAGAACAGACTTCGGAGACGGTGCCAGCGGACGCGAGATCCGGCCGACAAAGCCAGCTTCAATCGGGCGATTGGCAAGTTACGTCGTGACTTGCAGGCCTTCCGACGAAGCTGCTGGGAATTCGGTGTCGCCAAAATGGCTGACGATTCTCTGGAGGAGAGCTCCGTCTACAGGATTCCTTCCGCGTTGACCGGGAAGAGGCGCCGTCCCCCCCCCGGGTCATCAACGGACCTGGGGGACATCCCCTTGCCAAGCCGGATGAGAAATCTGAGTTCCTGGCCGGGCGCTTGGAGCTTCAATTTGCTCCTAACCCGTCCGGGCACCCAAACTCCGACAAGGAGATAGAAGACAAACTTAGGCTTATCTCGGCAGCCCGATCACCTCCGAACCCGAACTCACTTCTGTGGAAGAGGTTACGGACAGGCTTTTAGCGCTTCGTCCCCGGAAGAGCCCTGGATCGGACGGTGTTACAAACACCGCCCTACAGAGATTCCGGACCGGAGAGTTCGCTTCCTGGTCGAATTGTTCAATGCCTGCTTCCGTTTCACCTACTTTACTATGAAGTGGCGTACGGCTACGGTCACGATGATCCCGAAGCCGGGCAAAGACCCTAAGTTCGCCGAGAACCTCCGGCCTATCAGCCTGCTGTCGTCCACATCGGAAGTCTTCAACGACTAGTCCAGCGGCGACTAGCTTATCACCTTTAACGGTTCGACATTCTGGTCCCCGAGCAATTCGGTTTTCGAGCCGGACACTCCTCGACGCATCAATTGATGCGTTTCGTGGAGACAGTGGCCGAGGCCGTTGCTCGCGAGAGCAGACGTCGCCGTTTCCTTGATGTCGAGAAGGCGTTCGATCGTGTTTGGCATCCAGGCCTGCTGTACAAACTAACGGAAATTCTGCTTCCGGATTGCTAGCTTTCTTCGGAACAGAACTTTTCGCGTGAGAGTTGATAACACCCTTTCTTCGGAAAGGGTTATTACGGCTGGTATACCTCAGGGAAGCGTCTTGGGCCCCCAACGTTTCTCTGTGTACGTCAACTACGTGCCCAAGTTGCCAGGAACCAGGTTGGCCATGTTCGCCGACGACACGGCGGTGTATGCCGTCGATCATCGTACAGAAACGGCAGTTATGTGGCTCCAGGAACAATTGGACAATATGTTGAGTGGGCAGAGAGATGGAGGGTTGCCATCAACGCAGCCAAGAGCACAGCCGTAGTCTTCTCCAGACGCTTTAGGCTCCCTGACAGACTATACGTAGGCGGCATTCCGTTTCCCTGGTCTCGAGAGGTTAAGTACCTCGGGCTTCCCCTCGACAGACATCTCACCTGGCGGACACACTCCGAGCAAGCAGCTCGCAATACCGCCAATCGATTATATTCACTCCGTCCCCTGCTATGCAGCAATTCTATGACCCGTTGCCTAGGGAAACATATCGTCTCCACCTATGTGGTACGATGGTTACCTACGCGATCCCCTACTTGACAAAGACCCATAAGCGAAAACTTCAGTCTCTCCCGGACCGAGGATTGCACTGAGCGTGCAAAGCCCACTACCTGACATCTAATAAGATTATCCGTGAATCACTGCGTGTCCGTTCCCTGAACGCCACTATACGGACACTGTCCCGAAAATTCTATCGTCGCACCGCCCGATTTCAGGGCAACCACCTCATTAGCGCCCTCGGTCGCTAACAGTTTGTGCCAGGTGAATCTTAAACCCGGCCTCGGCGTACACTAACCCTCAATTAATTAATTAATTAATTGAAAACCCTCAAAATCCAGCCTATATATATTGTCCCTGCGGCAGGAGCTCTTTCTGAAGCGCGAGACGCAGCACACGAGCGAGCGACGGGCATGTCCTACGTCCCGCACAGCCCTCACGTTGGTTGGTATGGAAGGAGATGCTTTCGTTTGCCCGGTATGTTGCCGCTGTATAAACCGGCAAATGCTTAGTTAGCAGCTATCTTTGTTTTCGGAACAGACGCGTACCGCTTACTACGTGCGATTGTTTCTGTTTTTTCGTTTATTTATGTGTTTCTTTATTAGTTTTTAATTCGATTATTTGTGTTCGAATTTATTCTGTATAAGAATAATGGAGTCAGATTATGTTAAAGCGGGACCATCTTCTTCTGCCAGCGAATGACGTGTAGAAAATACACTAAAAAAGTATTTTGGCTCTAAAAAGAATATCTTGTACTAGAAAAAATTCGAATTAATTTTTTGGCTCAGCTTTGGCCTAACACAACCGGCAACAGCTGTTATCTACCCACGCCACGTCACTGAATACAAAACCAGACAAGTGTGATGATAATGTTTATTGGTCTCGGCCGCTCTTGTCGGACAAATTTTACATAGACAAAAAAGCGACTGAAACCCTACTTTTGACGTTTAAGTGCGTACTGAAAAAATGTATAATTATAAATCTAAATAAACAATAAAAACGTCGTAAACAAAATGATAGAAAATAAAATAAAGACAGCACGTTTAAATAATGATTCAAAAATAAACACAGACCTTAATAACAAAAACTGAGCTACATTCACATTCTAAAGCAAGGTGATTGAATCGCATACAAAACAAAATATCGGTATGAAGAACCATACATGACTTCCATGTTCTAAGATTTGTATTTAACATCATTTATATATAAATTGAAAAATTTGACAAGTTTGACAAATTGAAATTAAATATTTCCATAGAAACTACTTCCTTGTTGCCGATAAAGTAGTACACATAAAAAATTACACCCTGCAACTATCATTTTAATTTATAAAAAATTACCCCTTCCCCCTACAACTACCGTTTTCATTTATAGATATTTCATCTACCTTTCGACATTGGATTATTACGATCTTCTTTTCAGGATACTTTATTTATCAAAATTAAGTACTTTACTCTTGTTAAAATACAAACGTTGCAGGTAAACTACCCCTTCCTCTAACCGATCTTCACCAAAATCAATAGACCTTGAGTCCTCTACTACTCAGGCACATATGCAAAAAATTATTTGATTCTTTTTGAAATTGCGGCAGTTATCGTTCGCCATAGAAAAACTTCTACACATAGACACACAGACACTTTTGGTAAAATCACTTTTCTTCATGTTTTGGGAGTAGTACAATCAGAATCAGCCCTTAAACCCGAACACGATTTTTTCGCCATCACCATACTTCCATTAATTTATGGAACATGGAAGTAAAAATAATAACGAGAAAATAAGTAAATAACTCATATAAACAACAATGATACCGTAAGCAACTGAATGCAAAGATTTCTTCAGTCACACGCAACTACATCGCTTTTATATAATAGGGTAGTCGCACCTACCCCATATGCTTGTCTGCGATTGTTAGTTCCAAACCTACGAATGTTCTATGACTTTTTCCTATTTCATGTTTGTTATACATGTACTATACATGTACTATGTAGTACATTATTTATACAATTTGTACCGTTATAATGTGTGTGTGTGTGTGTGTGTGTGTGTGTGTGTGTGTGTGTGTGTGTGTGTGTGTGTGTGTGTGTGTGTGTGTGTGTGTGTGTGTGTGTGTGTGTGTGTGTGTGTGTGTGTGTGTGTGTGTGTGTGTGTGTTTTGAAACCCCTCTTTTATTTTATTAAGTATTTTATGAATTTTTTTTATTTTATTTTATTTTTTTTGTAAAGGGGAGAGACATAATATTTAAAACTAGGTAATAAACCTAGAGGAAGCCTAAAGTGTGCAAAGACCCAAGCCACAAATTCAGACATGTCCACTGGTTGGATGTCAGGACTTGCAAATAAGCAACTCTATTAACAGTAACAAATTTATATTTATTTGATGTTCAGTCTGTACATAATATAATAAGCGTGAATAAGGTACAATTCTATAAATGCCACTGAGTACTATTAAATTACAAATATATATGTATATCCTTGATACAAGGATATCCTAAGCATCATGTGAATGTAAGCAAGAATTTTTTTTAATCACCAAAATTTCTTGCTCTGCATATGACAGTCCTCACTATTAGAAGTTATGTATGTAGATATATATATATTGTAATATAAATAAAAATATTACAAATAAAAATAAAAATAAAAATTATGAACGTTTGAATTGATATGCGTTTTACTAATCTCCACGTTGGAAACGCCAATTTGTAATATAATAGAAATATTACAAATATAAAATTAAAGATATAAATTAAAAATAATTGAATTGATATGTGTTGATATTTGTTGATACGTATTGATATTTTGTTTTGTTTATCACTGGGTAAGTCTGACTCCTTGAAGTCCCACTGGTTAGGCTAGTCAAAGGGTAATATAATTTCAAGTGTAATAATAAACAAAATATAAAGATATTGATGATAAGAATATGTTATAACTAGGTGTGTTTGATTGATAAATAATAAATACATCAAACTTTAAAAATTTTGCAAATATTTTTTCTTGTGTTTGTATCGAATTTGACTGAATGGTTTAATTTAATTAATTAATAATTAATTAATTATTTGAGTTTGTAATTTCCTCCTATATCTATTCTCTCAATATGAATTATGTTTTTGCTTAATAAAAAATAATAACATTAATGGTAGAAATAAAAACAATGCTGGTAACTGAATACTGATTTTCGTTTATTCATTCAAAATTGTGCGCCAGTCAAACTGCGCATGTCAAAGGCACTGGCTAATATTCGCCACAGTCGGCAGTGAGAAAGATTAACAAATATATTTTTTACAAGTTTAAATTTATGGTTCTTTTAACGAGTCGAAATGGTCAGAGGGCAAGGAACAAGATACATTTAACACGTATTCTTAAACTAAATGTTAATATCTGAAATAGAACAGAATTATTATTACAATTGTCAATTAGAAAGAAATTATTTAAATTTCGAACCAAGTCGAAGAAATGACGTCACTCTGCTCCAGGCAGCACTGGTCGATCGTCTGTATAGAAATTCAGCAATGGCCGCCGTCTGCTCGATTTTATTTGCTATGACGCCGTTGGAATTGAAGATCTTCTCCCACAGAAATAAAACGATGTTCCCTTTTTCTGCAAAGTGGTGTTGGTCCAAAATATCGTGTTGAATGTCCCCTCGTCGTCTGCGATGTCGAATTCTGGATGGATCTCTTGTGTAGTGTAGTGTTCAAATATGCGTGTTGGTTTTGTGTGAATTCGTTCCAAAAATTGTTCAAAAATGGCTGTCGATTTCTGGTGTTGCGTTTTTATGGTGTTATTCTGTGTTTTTGGAAACTTGTGAAGTGTTAGACATAGATAAATAATGTTATTTCACTTGTTAGTTCATCTCCGTTACACGCCACATAACCACACTTGGTTTTAATATAAATTATTTGGTTTTCAAAACTCCACTAATACATTTTTCAACTGTTCAGCTTTGCGATTAACAATAGACTAAACGACGCAACGTCGTCGTTTTAGGGCAATTTGTGGTATGTCTTTTTCCTCTTCATATTGTTTAATTATAAAATATCTGTCTAAGACTTGTTTCACTATCTAACTATACATAACAAGTTTTCTTATTTTTTACTGTATTTCCAATATTTCTTAATTTTACATGAATCTAACTATTCAGTAATATTGATTATTTAATTTTACATCTTTTGATATATAGCTGGGTTTGTTTCAAACTCATTTAAGCCCAAAAATTACAATTTTACATAATAATTGTATGTCCCATATTTTGTACAAATTCAGTGTTTTAAAGGTTTTTATTTGTTTTTTCGGTATAATATTTCTCTGGAATACACCTAATAACTCCGTAATTACTTTGTTGTTAATAATTTGGTTATTAAAACATTTCAATATTGATTAATTTGCTGTTTAGTCTGATTTGATTACTATCATAAGCCTATTTTTGACTGTTTCCAAAAGAAGTTAGTTTTCTTTCTTTTGTCATTCTATTTGCTATTAACTGTATCTGCATTAATTATATTTTCAATTTCTGTATTGTATGTATTGAATTCTATTCCTATTACATAGATTAATTCTTTGATAGATAGTTTTTTTGGTTTATAGGCCATTCTGTGTTTACAAACATAGTGTCTTGGTGGGTCTGTTTGTACATTATACATGGTTTACTGATTTGAATAAAACTATTACATTTTTATGCCCTACTTGCCTCTCTGACTTACACAATGGAAAAGTAAATGACATGATTTTAATTACAATAGAATATCTTGTATCTACTAAACTTTCTTTATACTAATAACATCATTGAACCATAACATGAACATCTTATGCCTAATTTTAACAAAAACATCTTATTATCAACTATTTTCCATATATCACCTAATTTTAACAAAAACATCTTATTCCTATTATTTTTTCCTGTATCATCAAATGATAACAACATAGCTTATCCTAGACATAATTTAATTAGAAAACATAAAAAACTCCTATTACTAGTAACACTGTCAGTCACTAACTGTCTTGTGTATGTATTATTCTTATGAAAACACTTTAACTGTGATAAAAAACCTCGTGTATCTATTTACACCTTACATCTAAAATATTATTTAATTAATAATAAATAATAAACATCTTAATATTAGGCATACCTTCAGTTATGAACTGTCCTTTGGTATTTTTGTCCTCACCATTTATTTAGTTATAATTAAAGAAAACATTTTATATGTAATAGTCCTTCTTATATCTAATTTAAAACTCTTATTACTAGTAATGTTGTCAGTCCTTAGACCGTCTTTCATTTCAATGGTTTTATTATTATTATTCTACACTCATGGTAGTCTTTTTATAATACTTAAACCTCATTGAAGATTTTTTCATAGATTTTTTAACTATGTTTCTCACTGTACACTCTGTAGTTCCTTAATTTTGTTATCTCACTTCACTTTATTGTATTCTACACTCTGGTAGTCTTTTTAGTGAGTTCTACTCTATGGTAGTCTCTTTTGACATATTTTTTGACATGTTACACTTACAACTAATATACAATTTGTTTTTATAGTATTGTATCTTGTAACTTGTTTGGGGTTTACCTATATCGGTTTCAATTTTGTCTCATGGTATTTATTATATGATTAACATTTTGTTTTGGCATATCTCTTCCTGTTTCTGGTCTCTTTGTTGGAATCTTGATATGTTTCGTCCCTTCTTCAAATATCACATTAGTAGTTTCCTTATTAAAATGGTTTCATGACAGATTATTTCCTTTTTTATGGTCCTTCCCTTTTTGTACTGCTTCCCCAATCTACTGGGTATACTGCTGGTTTAACTGGTTTTTTCATAGTAGGTTATTTTAATTAATGGTTTTCTTTATTATCTTCCATTTTTATTAACATTTTATAGACTTAATTATACAGTTTCTAGGGTAATCCTTAAACATATTATTCTTCTCACTCACTATGGAACTTTCTCTTTTATTCATGTAACATTAATTCAAATGTTTAGTGTGATAATTTTGTTATGTTACATATGCTCTCCTGTAAAAGTGATTAGTTCAGATCATACTCTGTATAGATGAAATAATTACTACTAATTCTTTTGTATTTACATTTTCTCCGTGATTACATGTTTTCACTTTATATACCTTCTTTTTCCACCATTGCTTCCTCTCAGCTGATGTGTACCTCCTTCATTAGTTTCTTTTTTCATTGATAAGTGATCTTCAATCTTGTGTATAACATTATCATTTTATATTCCTTCTTATTTGGTGCTTCCTCACCAGTATGTTTACTCCCTAACATTCCCTAACAAATTAATTGGAACAGTTCAGAGTGGCACTTTTGGCTTCAATCCCTGCTGTCCAATACTTCAATTGAGTCCAGAGGTATTATCATCTCTGCTCAACACATAAGACTGATGGCATTTTCTACATCCAGTCATAAAAATAAATAAACAGTAAAAGTAGTCATTTTTGACTAAAATAAACATCTTTAGATTCTTCACTTCATAATACGTTATATTAATTAATACTTTTATACACTTGACTCTTCTTCTCTCTTAAAGCTTATTCCATATTAGGTGGTTTAGGTATGTGGTATCATATACATTTCATCATGTTTACATAGTAAGTAGTATTTATATTTACTCTTTCTACCATCTGGTATCCATTGAGTTACTTTTATTGCTCATGGTATAACATGAATCAATTCTTTATCACTTTCACTATAACAGTGGTTGTTGTAACAGCATTATCATTATTAGTATCAGGTTTTTGTTTTTTGGTTTCTGGTCTCACTATTTGGTCTTTAGTGAGCTGGTCCTTCTTCATTGTTCCATTTTTATTAAATTATTTTCTTTGTGAGTTTAATGTTTTTTTTTTTTTTTTTTTAATTTTAGACATTTTTATTCAACTACATTCTTTCTTGTTCATAGTTGTTTTTCAAATATTTTGGTATAAGTTGTACTTATTATCGTTTTGAATTTTGAAATTATTATTCCTCAAAATTCTTTTTGCATTCATAATAGTCTTTGAATGTTTGTGTAAGTGGTACTTACTAATTATTTTGAATTTGGACAATTATTATCTGCATCCAAATTCTTTTTACTTGCATAATAGTCTTTGAATATTTGTGTAGCTTGTATCTACTATTGCTTTTGAATTTTGAAGCTTATTATGTTCAAAATTCTTTTTATTTATTCACAATAATCCTTCAAATGTTTTGTTGTAAGTTGTACTTACGGATTTTTGAATTTTGTAATTTTATTCTTATCAAAATTCTTATTTTGTTCACAATATTCTTTCAGATACTTGGTGTAAGTTGTGCTTACTGATTTTTGAATTTTGTAATTTTATTCTTATCAAAATTCTTATTTTGTTCACAATATTCTTTCAGATACTTGGTGTAAGTTGTGCTTACTGATTTTTGAATTTTGTAATTGTCTATTTAGCAAACTTCTTTTTTCATTCACAATATTCTTTCTGATACTTGGTGTAAGTTGTTCTTACTAATTTTTGAATTTGGTAATTTTTTATTCTTACCAAAATTCACAATTTCTTCATAATAGTTTTAACTCATAATTATGAGTCCTCCAAATATTTTTTAATAGACAACTGATTATAAGTTCCTTTTACTTTATTCAAAATGATATCCTTTAGTACATACGTACTGTTATTATTGTTTTTAATAATCAGGTATGGGCCGGTATACAGCAGTAATAACTTTTTGGTAATGCCTTCCAAAGTACTGGGTAATTCCCTGTTTTTTAGCAGTACCTTTTCTCCGACTTCATATCTTATTATTTTCTTAACAGCCTTTTGATATTTGTTCTTGCGCCTTTCCTGGTCTTCAGCCAATTTATTGTAGAATCTAATTCGATTGAACTTGTATTCTTGACTCCTGGGGAACTCTATTATGTCTTGTATTTCCCTCGGAGGTGGTCTTTCATACATTGCCGTGTATGGCGTGGTACCAATAGCGGTGTGATATGACAAATTAAGGAATTCTTCAGTCGCTAATAAATATTCTTGCCACTTCTTTTGTTGATTATAGCAATAAGTTCGTAATATTCTTCCGACCTCTCGCAGTACCCTCTCCGCTGGATTGCTGCTGGGGTGGTAGACAGACGTCTTGTATGTCTTAATGCCCAATGTATTCAGAGTGTTTCTCCACCGCCAACCCTTAAATTGCGTTCCATGGTCGGTGATTATGGATGTCGGGCTTCCTACCTCTGGAATGTAATGATTTGTTATTATTTCTAGAGTCTTCAGAGTGGTGGCTCTGTTCACAGGGTATAGTTTTGTAAATTTTGTAAAATGATCCATCATAATAACAATATACTTGTATCGATGGCGTCCGCCACTGCGGGGAAATGGACCACATATGTCCAGAAAGACCTTTTCCAGTTTGGCTTGTGAGGTAATCGGTATCATCATACCTTCCTTTCTCTCATTGTTGGTTTTCACCAATTGACATATCATACAGGTTTTAAGGTAGTTTCTAGTTTTTCTATTGATACTTTTTATGTGACAATTCTCTTCTATTGCCTTGATCACCTTCATGGCTCCCATGTGACCGTATCGTAGGTGATAGTCCAGGATGATATCCTTTTCGATTGTAGTAGGGATCATGATCTTCCAAACGTCTTCGTCAAGGGATGTCTTGATGAATAAAATCCCATTATGTATACAATATAATTTGTTTATTGTGTCATCTTGGTTGGAGAGACGAAGTTTAATAGAGTTTAACTTCGGATCGGACTGCTGGTGTTTGCTGATGTCCTGCACTATCTTCTCTAAATCAGATCTGTCCTTAATGTTATAGATTTTCAAAATGCTCTCCTTTTCGCCTTCGAATGTTTGTTCTTCTAGATTCACTCTTGACAATACGTCGGCTACTACATTTTTACTTCCAGGAACATACTCCCACTGTATATCGTATTCCTGTAGGGCGAGTACCCATCTGGTCAATCTACCATGGCTTAATTTGCATCTTCTTAGAAATGATATTGACTTGTGATCTGTTCGGACGGTCACTGGATATCCGAGGATATACGTCCGAAACTTCCCGCAGGCAAAGACTACACTTAGCAGTTCTTTTTCCGTCACATTATAGTTCTTCTCACACTGGTTAAGGGTTCTGCTAGCAAAGCTCACTACTAGATGGTTTCCACTTTCATCTTCTTGGTACAGTGTTGAACCCAAGCTAATGTTACTAGCGTCACAGTTTAGAAAGAAGGGTCGGTTAAAATCTGGATGGTTGAGCATTACTGCATCTAAGAATTTCTCTTTAATTGATTTGAAGGTCTCTTCTTGTTCTTGACCCCATCGCCATTTATTCTTGGACGATAACTGGTACTGAAACTGGGCTGTTAGTTCGGAATAATTATTCTGGAACTTCCTATAATAGTTACATAGGCCCAAAAATGATTGTAGTTGCCTCCTGTTTTTTGGTGTAGGGAATCGTTGTATGGCGTCTACCTTTTCTGTTGATGGTGTTATTCCTTGACTGTTTAGCTGGAAACCCAGGAATTGAACTTCTTTAGCTATAAGCTTGGACTTGTCCAGTTTAAGGGTGACATTATTCTCAGCAAGCTTCTCCAAACATACTCCACACGATAACAGTGTTCCTCCCAGCTGGTTGATGTTATCAGGAGATCATCAACATAGACAGTTGTGAATTGGAGCGCTTCTGGTCCTAGTATATGATCCATACAGGCGACAAAAACAGCTACTGAATTAACCAACCCGAAGGGCAACCTCTTAAACTGATAATTGCGCCCTTCGAAGATGAACGCCATGTATTGCCGGCTTGCTGGGTGCAACTCCACTTGCCAATAGCCGCATACCGTATCCCAGGTGGTAATGAATCGTGTTCCGTGGAACCTCTTCAAAATTTCATCAATTTCGCCAGGTGAGGTACGATCGTTTATTATCATCTTATTTATTTCACGAGCGTCAAGGCAAAGTCTTACCTTCCCATTTTTCTTTTGTATGGCCACAATTGGGCTAGTGTATGGCGATTGACTGCTCTCGATGATATCTCTACGGATCATATTCTGGATCTCTGATCGTACGGCTTCTTTCAAAGATTGTGCTATTGGGTATGACTTTCGGTTGAATTCTACCGGTTCTCTGAATCGTATTGAGCATTGGTAGTTCCGGATCTTTCCAGGTTCGTCAGAAAATACAGCTCGATATTTCTCATATATTTCTACCAATTGATTCCGCTGGTCTTCCGTTAGTTGCTCGTTAGTATTGTGGCACTGGAAGTTACGTATCTCTTGGATCTTTTGTTTCCATAGGTCTTCCTCCGAATCTTGATGTACTGGCTTGTTGTTTGTTGAGTGGTTGGATAAGTAATTCACCTTATTTTGGTGGTCGAGAAGTCGTTTGGAGTCTAAAGTCTTGTTATCAGTTAAATTGGCTATCCAGGTTGAACCTTCAGCAAAGAGTGATACCCTTCCTCGGCACAAGTCGATAATTGCTGAGTTTCGGCGCAATATGTCGCATCCTATCATGATGTTGAAAGGTAATCCGGCTGCAACAAGAAATATCATATCCACACTAATGCCCTGACTTTTGACATTGAGGGATACCTGCTTTCTTATGGTCTTGTTCTGTCGGCCGGTAGCTCCTACAAGTACAATGTTATTAATAGGTAGTACCGGTAAGTTTTTGTGGCATTCCTGCTGTATCCGGTCCAATTCATTTCGATTTATTATGGAGACATTGGCTCCAGTGTCTATCATTATAGGAACAGAAACACCTTCAATTTCTGCGGTTATGTATATTATTTCATTATCATTATTTTTAATATTAAGCTCACTTTCTTCTAATAGGTCCTTACGGATATCCTTTAAATAATTGCTGTATATTATGGTAAAATTTTTTCTGGTTTTCTTCACATTCATACCTACTTGATTAAACCCAGCAGATTGGAGCAGTAAAGGGTCATTGGATTTTATTACTGCCTCCGTTCGTTTAAATGTTCCGCTTCATTACGGATCAGGCCGTTGGAAGCGTCAGCTTGAAGTCCTGAGGCTGTTTCGTTTGGTTCTGCTCGATCGTCTGGTTGGGCTTCTGTTACAGGTAGTCTTCGCTGATTATCCAGGCTGGAACTACGTCTGGGCTCGTACTCTCTGTACCTATTACTTCCCTGGCTCCCTTGGAAAGTCTCGTACTCGTAGTATCGGCTCCTTCTTTGAGGCTGGTATCTTCTGTGTCCACTGCCTTCTGCTCGGATGTAATTAACATTAGGTCGATATGCCCTGTAATTGTGGTTACCTCCACTTGGGTAATTTCGGTTATAATTACCATGATAATTATTATTATTAGAAAGGTTGGGGTTCCTCTGACCATTTTGAACATAGTTACTATTATTATTGTAATAACCGTTGTTATTTTGGGGACGGCTATTATTATTATTATTATTATTGTTGTGGTTGTTGTTATTATTATTATTCATACGAGGAATATTACTATTATTATTATTATGGTTAAGCCTCGGCAAATTATTGTTATTTCTAGGGTTATAATTGTACTCGGCATTATTCCGATTTGCGGAATTATAATTATTATTATTACCCACATTCTGCCGATTATTATTATTATTCAAATTATTGTTGTTATTCCTTGGTTCCGGCTTTTCATACCTCCTGCGACTTTGACGGTAATAGTCTTCGTGCTCGTACATCTCTAAAAGCTCGGTCATGGCTTGCACCGTTTTTATTTGACTATTTCGTCTGGCTCTGATAATATCCTCCTCGTAGTGGTATGAGAGTTTGCTGACCAGGCATTCTTCCGGTATTCGGGGCTCTAGATGTTTGGCCACGCACACCTTTCCTAAAAAGTACGCCGTTAAAGTTTGGTTTCCATATGGGTTGTACTTCCCATGGCATATCCCGTCTCTGGCGATATTTTGCGTTGATTCCGACCAATATTTGGCTTTGAATAGCCTTCTGAATTGTTGATAGTCGGTCACCTCGTCTCTTATTGCCATCCACCAATTGTCTGCTATTTCCTTGAATGATTCGTCCAGCACCTCTTTGTTCTCCCTCCAGCGATTACCTCTGTGTTTGGCGAAGTATTCCTCGATTCTTGCTAGGAATTCCATGGGTTTATTTTTATAAAACCTGAAGTTAATCCCTTCACGATTTTCACTGTTGGGACAACTGGTAATGGTTGTCGGTCGACTATGGAATAGGTCTATATCTGTCTGGTTCTGTTGTACCTGACTGTTGATACTGGTCACAGCAGCTTCTATGCCGTCACATTTTTCTGTGAATCGGTCCTGCACTCGCTCCCAGTCTTCCCGTGTTTCCTTTAGTTTTTCCTCCAACGTCTTCCTAGTCGTTTCTTCAATGGTGTTAACCTTCGTATTTATTTCTGTTCTGATACTCCGTACTTCTTGTTCGGTTTGACTCCATTTTTCGTCAGCTCTGGCAACCCTTTGTTCGATTACCGTTATTTCCTCTTCTACTTTCTTGCTGATTGTCTCATTGTTTTCAGCTATCTTCTGGCTCAATTCATCCTTCAATATTTCCATTTTTCCGTCTAACCGGTTCATGTTTTCTTGGTTCGTCTCCTTCAATTCTTCTCTCAATTGCTGACTATTGCTTTCCATTTTCTGATTTGTTTCTTCCATCCTCTTGTTGGTTTCTTCCAATTTTTGGCTTATCTGGGTCAATTCCTCCTTCGATTGTTTATTGTCAGTTTTTATTTCCTCCATTTTCTCCTCCATCTTCTGGATATTTTCCTCCATCTTCTCCTCGATCTTCTTAATATTTTCCTCCATTAATAATTTATTTTCGGTTTTTATTTCGTCCACCTTCTCCTCCATCTCCTTACTATTCTCCTCCATCTTCTTACTGGTATTTCCAATTTTATTGCCCAACTCTTCCTTCAATCGTTGGTTATCATTCTCCATCTTCTTACTATTTTCTTCGATTTTCTTGTTGGTGTCTCCGATTTTATTACCCAACTCTTCTTTTAATTGTTGGTTATCGTTTTCCAGCTTCTTAACATTTTCTTCCATCTTCTCCTCTATCTTCTTACTGTTTTCTCTTAATTCCTCCTTCGTTGTTTTAAATTCTCTAAGTAACATCTCCATCATTTGATCAAATTTTGTATCTTCCTTTGCGGTGGATTTTTCCGGCTGTTCCTTCTGTGGTGCAGGCTTATTTGGTTCTGCTGGCGGTAACATTAACTCCACATCTTCCACTGGTGTCGCTTCTTTATCCTCCATGTCTATCTCCTGTTCGGCCTCCATAGCCCTTTTTCTTGATGTAGCTCTCCTGTGCATCTCGCTCCCTCTTCCGACCTGTTGACCGTTGCCAAGCTAAAAATAGGAAATTGGACAATCGTCCTTATTTTATAACACTATTATCTCCTATTTAAAGCCCCTTAAGTTGGACGCCAATTTGTAATATATTTACTAATATTACAAATATAAAAATAAGAATAATAATTGAAATGATATTTGATGAACGTTTTAATAAGCTCCACGTTGGAAACGCCAATTTGTAATATAATAGAAATATTACAAATATAAAATTAAATAAAATATAATTATTAAATAATGGAATTGTGTAGAAAGATATTGTGTGTATATCTTTGGTGCTAACAAAGGTATTGTGCTCTTCCTTTAGCCCCACTAGTTGGGCTAGTCAAATTGTAATATAATTTCAAGTGTAATAATAAACAAAATATAAAGATATTGATGATAAGAAAATGTTATAACTAGGTGTGTTTGATTGATAAATAATAAATACATCAAACTTTAAAAATTTTGCAAATATTTGTTCTTGTGCTTGTATCGAATTTGTCTGAATGATTTAATTTAATTAATTAATAATTAATTAATTAGTTGAGTTTGTAATTTCCTCCTATATCTATTCTCTCAATGTGAATTATGTTTTTTCTTAATAAAAAATAATAATAACATTAATGGTAGAAATAAAAACAATGCTGGTAACTGAATACTGATTTGCGTTTATTCATTCAAAATTGTGCGCCAGTCAAACTGCGCATGTCCCAGGCACTGGCTAATATTCGCCACAGTCGGCAGTGAGAAAGATTAACAAATATATTTTTTACAAGTTTAAATTTATGGTTCTTTTAACGAGTCGAAATGGTCAGAGGGCAAGGAACAAGATACATTTAACACGTATTCTTAAACTAAATGTTAATATCTGAAATAGAACAGAATTATTATTACAATTGTCAATTAGAAAGAAATTATTTAAATTTCGAACCAAGTCGAAGAAATGACGTCACTCTGCTCCAGGCAGCACTGGTCGATCGTCTGTATAGAAATTCAGCAATGGCCGCCGTCTGCTCGATTTTATTTGCTATGACGCCGTTGGAATTGAAGATCTTCTCCCACAGAAATAAAACGATGTTCCCTTTTTCTGCAAAGTGGTGTTGGTCCAAAATATCGTGTTGAATGTCCCCTCGTCGTCTGCGATGTCGAATTCTGGATGGATCTCTTGTGTAGTGTAGTGTTCAAATATGCGTGTTGGTTTTGTGTGAATTCGTTCCAAAAATTGTTCAAAAATGGCTGTCGATTTCTGGTGTTGCGTTTTTATGGTGTTATTCTGTGTTTTTGGAAACTTGTGAAGTGTTAGACATAGATAAATAATGTTATTTCACTTGTTAGTTCATCTCCGTTACACGCCACATAACCACACTTGGTTTTAATATAAATTATTTGGTTTTCAAAACTCCACTAATACATTTTTCAACTGTTCAGCTTTGCGATTAACAATAGACTAATAGACGCAACGTCGTCGTTTTAGGGCAATTTGTGGTATGTCTTTTTCCTCTTCATATTGTTTAATTATAAAATATCTGTCTAAGACTTGTTTCACTATCTAACTATACATAACAAGTTTTCTTATTTTTTACTGTATTTCCAATATTTCTTAATTTTACATGAATCTAACTATTCAGTAATATTGATTATTTAATTTTACATCTTTTGATATATAGCTGGGTTTGTTTCAAACTCATTTAAGCCCAAAAATTACAATTTTACATAATAATTGTATGTCCCATATTTTGTACAAATTCAGTGTTTTAAAGGTTTTTATTTGTTTTTTCGGTATAATATTTCTCTGGAATACACCTAATAACTCCGTAATTACTTTGTTGTTAATAATTTGGTTATTAAAACATTTCAATATTGATTAATTTGCTGTTTAGTCTGATTTGATTACTATCATAAGCCTATTTTTGACTGTTTCCAAAAGAAGTTAGTTTTCTTTCTTTTGTCATTCTATTTGCTATTAACTGTATCTGCATTAATTATATTTTCAATTTCTGTATTGTATGTATTGAATTCTATTCCTATTACATAGATTAATTCTTTGATAGATAGTTTTTTTGGTTTATAGGCCATTCTGTGTTTACAAACATAGTGTCTTGGTGGGTCTGTTTGTACATTATACATGGTTTACTGATTTGAATAAAACTATTACATTTTTATGCCCTACTTGCCTCTCTGACTTACACAATGGAAAATTAAATGACATGATTTTAATTACAATAGAATATCTTGTATCTACTAAACTTTCTTTATACTAATAACATCATTGAACCATAACATGAACATCTTATGCCTAATTTTAACAAAAACATCTTATTATCAACTATTTTCCATATATCACCTAATTTTAACAAAAACATCATATTCCTATTATTTTTTCCTGTATCATCAAATGATAACAACATAGCTTATCCTAGACATAATTTAATTAGAAAACATAAAAAACTCCTATTACTAGTAACACTGTCAGTCACTAACTGTTTTGTGTATGTATTATTCTTATGAAAACACTTTAACTGTGATAAAAAACCTCGTGTATCTATTTACACCTTACATCTAAAATATTATTTAATTAATAATAAATAATAAACATCTTAATATTAGGCATACCTTCAGTTATGAACTGTCCTTTGGTATTTTTGTCCTCACCATTTATTTAGTTATAATTAAAGAAAACATTTTATATGTAATAGTCCTTCTTATATCTAATTTAAAACTCTTATTACTAGTAATGTTGTCAGTCCTTAGACCGTCTTTCATTTCAATGGTTTTATTATTATTATTCTACACTCATGGTAGTCTTTTTATAATACTTAAACCTCATTGAAGATTTTTTCATAGATTTTTTAACTATGTTTCTCACTGTACACTCTGTAGTTCCTTAATTTTGTTATCTCACTTCACTTTATTGTATTCTACACTCTGGTAGTCTTTTTAGTGAGTTCTACTCTATGGTAGTCTCTTTTGACATATTTTTTGACATGTTACACTTACAACTAATATACAATTTGTTTTTATAGTATTGTATCTTGTAACTTGTTTGGGGTTTACCTATATCGGTTTCAATTTTGTCTCATGGTATTTATTATATGATTAACATTTTGTTTTGGCATATCTCTTCCTGTTTCTGGTCTCTTTGTTGGAATCTTGATATGTTTCGTCCCTTCTTCAAATATCACATTAGTAGTTTCCTTATTAAAATGGTTTCATGACAGATTATTTCCTTTTTTATGGTCCTTCCCTTTTTGTACTGCTTCCCCAATCTACTGGGTATACTGCTGGTTTAACTGGTTTTTTCATAGTAGGTTATTTTAATTAATGGTTTTCTTTATTATCTTCCATTTTTATTAACATTTTATAGACTTAATTATACAGTTTCTAGGGTAATCCTTAAACAATTTATTCTTCTCACTCACTATGGAACTTTCTCTTTTATTCATGTAACATTAATTCAAATGTTTAGTGTGATAATTTTGTTATGTTACAATATATATATATAAAATATATATTATTTGATCTATGACATTCAATATATGATAGTTAATGTAAAACACTGGATATTTGATCTCTGATACATGCTATTTGATTCAATATATAGTATTTGATTCCATGTAGCCTAGAATTACTAGTTCTGTCGACAGTCCTGATAGCACATGTGCTATACATCATTGACATTAGATTATTCTCTTTTTTTTATATTCAGAATTACACATAAACACGTACTACACACGCATATAACACACACCCCAATTCCTGCATTAACCTTCTCACTATAACCCATCATATAATAGAAACTTTACAACTATACCCAACTTACAATTCAGAAACTTGTGTCACCATAAAGATGAAAATTCATACAACCCAAAGCAACTGATTTGCCCCCACATTACAAGAAAACTTAAATTTGTAATTTAATACAGGATTCATGCAGTCTGGATTAACAACTCAGGGAAATAGCCATAATTACTATTAAGGCCTCAATAATGGCACGAAATTCAAACACCCCAGTCCTGCATTATGCCCACATGGAAGTACATGATTAAGCAGGCCACAACCAACACTCTGATACATTAAACACGAGAAACAAGGGAACTCAGAGCTGTTCATCTAAGTACATGTATATGTGTAATCCCTTACATAGCATGAGTTTTTTTTTTAAATATACATAAGGTGTTTATCTATGTACAGTGTCCGAGCATGCAGGCACGAAACCTAACATGTGTTTACAGATTTTAAACAAGTTCTGAGCGGATTTTATAAGTCTGTTTTTGAGTGTGTCTGCAGATGCACCGTATTGTGGTAGATGATGGTGTTAAATAAATTGAGATAGATCACACCTGAATTGTCCAATGTAGTAGGAGGCCAAGTCTAGGTTGAGCAGTAGTTGCAACGAATGATTTCTGGGGGCAGAATTTCTGTAAGAGTTGACATCTCTGTCCCGACTGACGGCGTCTCGAGTCTTAAGTAGTTTCTCTGCACCAGGGGTTGGCAGATCTTAGGCCAACCCCGACACCCATCTCGCCATTGGCCGAGCACCTAGGACAGGCAACTTGCTATATAGGGTGTCATAGACATAACACAACCACATCACGCACTCACGCCACAATTATAATGCTACAGAGAAATCACACTTTAATATTCAGCACGGGACAAGAACCTTTTCACAAACCCTTACTGTCTATTAACAATCCGCTCTAACCACAATATGTGCGTTATTTAGTTTTATTATTCTTTTAAAACTCTTTTGTAACTACGACATTACTCATATACTATGGCCGTTCTCATTTACAATTTCTGAACGAGTAGCTAGCTGAGTGTAAGATAAGTTCAAATTGATTTGACCAAGTTAATAAATTACATTTAAATTTAATTAGACCCTGTTGCATGCCTGGAAATTCACATACACACACACACACACACACACACGGATACCTTTTAACAAGAATACATAACAAAAATGTTTCGAGGTTAAAAATAATTGAGCTATAATTATTAGGCTATGCCTACCTGGAGCTGGCTTTAAATTATTTTTCCATAGTATAGCTTCAACCAGGCAGAATGATGCAGGCGCCGTCAGTAGTAACCAGAGAAGATTTCTCTGAGAAGGTCGATAGAGAAATGAGACAGAATCTATGGTGAATTGTTCCCACGTGAACTTCGCTTTTCTTACAGGATACAACACCTGGCAATGGCCGACACGATTTCGTAGCCACAACTAACGACGTAGCGCGATACACATAGCGACGATGCACCCTACATGGCAGTGCACTACGCGCGAGTTTTAAAAAGTGGAATGATATAAGCGCCTACCACCGAACGTAGCATTTTATAACGGAGCGCCGAACAAAGTACGGCACAGTGTGTGTGTCTGTGTGTGTGTATGTGTGTGTGTGTGTGTGTGTGCAATATTTATTTGTATTATTTTTTATGTATTTATTTATTTGTCTTTGTAGAACTGCAAAGACTCAGGTTTGCAAATATCCACACTTAAGACCAAGGTGATGGCTTTTCGTGGAACTGATCCCGTACGGGCAAAAATTGTTGTAGATAGTAATGTCCTGAAACAAGTTAGCAATTTTGAATACCTGGGCTATAATGTGTCTTATTATGCAAACAACGACGTTGTGAATAAGTTGCATAAGTTCAACCTTATGTGCGGGAGCATCAGGCGAACACTTAAGTGAGTAAGTAAAGAAACACGCATAAAATTCTACAAGGTAATGGCTCTTCCCACACTTCTTTATGGGTCTGAGAATTGGACTTTAACGAAAGACCAGGCCAGTCGCATCCAAGCGGCTGAAATGAGATTTCTCAGGTACGTAGCAGGGTATACTGTCCATGATCATAGAAGAAACACAGATATACGGCAGGAACTGAATATTATGAGTATACTCGACAGGATCGCCCAGTATCGGCTGAATTGGTGTGAACATCTTTGCCGAATGGATGACTGCTGCATCCCCAAACAACTCTGGAACTATAGGCCGAGGAGACGGAGAGGTGTGGGACGTCCGAGGAAGCGCTCGAGTGACTAGCTGTAATCCTTTGCCTATTTGAGACCGGAACAAACCATCCTTGGTTTAATCCGTGTAGATGTTGATGATGATGATTATTTATTTGTTCTCTTTGGCCATCAGTCTGGCTCTGTTGTTTTTCTACCTCTCTATGTGTAGTTTCGTGGTTGTATGTTCCTGTGGCATATATTAAAAAAAAATAAAACAAAGGGCAATAATACGTACACTACATAAAGTCACACATTACTATGATTCTAAGGAAGCAGTTAGTATGACAGCGACAACACATTAGTGGTAAAGGGATCAGTGAAACAGGGACACAGCAAATCCCCAGATTTAATGCGCGGCCAGTCCAGTCCAGCGCAGGCTGGAAATAATTTGTTTTGTACAGCCGTGTGTTGGGCTTAACTCAGAGAAAAGTATAAACAGGACAAGAGTAAGGGGAGGGAGAGAGAAAAAGTTGTTCTTTAGTAATACTCTAAACTTGGAAAATAACGTACTTAAATGTGGAAATGTGTGTGTGTGTGTGTGTGTGTGTGTGTGTGTGTGTGTGTGTGTGTGTGTGTGTGTGTGTGCGTGCGTGCGTGCGTGCGTGTGTGTGTGTGTGTGTGTGTGTGTGTGTGTGTGTGTGTGTGTGTGTGTGTGTGTGTGTGTGTGTGTGTGTGTGTGTGTGTGTGTGTGTGTGTGTGTGTGTGTGTGTGTGTGTGTGTGTGTGTGTTCCGGGTTAAGCCCCCTTGTTGTAGTTTACTGTTTTCCACAAGTTTCATTTGATCCTTTGCTGCCATCCTCAGGCAGATTCCTCCTCGATTACTTGGGATGGTAATATTTTTCACTTAAGTCAAAACTATATTTATAGTGAAGTGAGTGCCCTACTAGTTGATAATTTAGACTTAAACTGTTATTAGACTTAGTTCCCAATAGAAAGCTGATGACATGACAGTTTTCTACACTGAGCTTGAGCTGCGCAGTGGACAAACACGTCGCTGCAAGGCTAACAGAATGTTCATTTATTTCGCGTAATTTGTTTGCTACAATTTTGGATTTCGTTGTCCATGACGTGTCCGTTGATTAACTAAATGTAATTCACTACCGACTGGGAACACAAAGTTTTTCATTGGTAGAAACGTAAAGGTTTTACCTTGTAGCCTGAACCAGTTTTCGCTTATTATAAGCTTCGTCAGAGGCTGCCACTGGGAGCGCTGTCCGTCTTGTTCTTGGCGACGGCGTCGACTTTTGAAGGATCGATATTGTGTGTGGGGGGTATATGTTCGAATAATCCGTGTGATTTGAATTGTGTCTGTTCGTTTAGGATGTCGTTTGTATGGGTTTTTGTGTGTTTGTATATTTCCAATTGTTCAAGAGTCTCTAGTGTTCTGCCTTTTGTGTGTACGTGTAGAATATCCATGTTCCTTCGATTTTTGTGTATGTGTGGTTTGCTTCAATGAGGTGGTTTGCATAGGTGGATTCGGTAGTGGAGTGTAGTGCCTTTGTGTGTTCAATGTACCTTTGTTTGAAGCTACGTCCTGTGACGATTTCATTAATAAAAATATGTTAATTAATTAAGTTGATAATATATAATCGGAGAAATTTTAAATTCTTAATAAAATCTCACATTGTAAACTAATTCTTATGGCAATCATTTAATAATAATAATATTTAATATAAGTCTAATAATAAAATTAAAAGGGAATGGAATTGTACAGAAAGGGTAAAGCTTATTAATTTATCCTGTATAAACAAGAACTGACCAGAAGTAACTTGTTTTCTGACCCCTAAATAAACTAAGTATTATTGTAAATTTGTTATTATTTAAATAATTAATTAAGACAATTGTTACGTACTTTGATAACCTCTGCAACTAAGAATATCACGATTTAATTATTTAATCAACCGTAGTCCTTTAATTAAAATTAGAAAAACGGAACTACTTTTATGTTGCCTAGTAATTGTCTTGAGATTACTACGCTCCCCTTAACTATTTTCTTCGACTTGTAATGGAGCGCTCACGCCGTAAGCAGCGTAAAGCGTTGTTTCGCTACGTATATATATAAAAATGTGAAAGGGTTGATACCATGACTATTTAAATAAGTAATTTGTGTGGTGATGACATCTCTCTATATTATAAAATAACGGAGTATGTAATTTATACAGTATTACAACCTAGAAGGTGATAGTCAACTAATCTATCATCATGTGAAGTGTATAACAGTGAAACAAACTTTCTATCTATGTATTCTAACTACAAGAATTACTATGAATAACTACAGTCGCCGGAGATGAATGTACCACACCATGAATGATTTCACATACTTCTAGAACTTCACCATCACAGTATGATAAGGTAACGACTGAACTTCAAGAAACATCAGGAGGACCGAAGAACTAATTCTGCAGCAACTTCAGGAAACACACAGGTGACATGGAGGCTTGTCTTCCATGGTTAAGAGTTACAAAATTATAAACCCAAAAAGACAATTTAAATTATCATATTAAAGACTTTAAAACTTATGTTTAAATGTAATAACATTAAAGACTTTAGAAACCTGACATTTTAGGTAACATGTAGTATAAAATCTAATAACGCTAGTTATAGCAAAAAGGTAAAGTTTAAACTAAAAGTTTTGTTGTTTTAGAAGATTAGTAAACACCATTCTTCAAATGGTTAGAGTTTCAATATTGTACATGGCAAGGTGACCATAATTCATTTAATATATTTAATCCCGGATCCGTGGAATTAATCAATAAGATGTACATCATATTTTGAAGCCCCTTTGTAAAGTAGTAATTTATATATTTAATCATATAGTAAACTATATTGTTTGAGATGAGAACTTTCAATAGAGAACTTAATCACCAAATGTAATAAAGAGATGTCATCTAAGTACCAAGTAAAATGAGTGCATATATCAACAGTCTCCCCTTCCAAATATCCTGCTATATAAATTGTTTATTTGTTGTGATTATTTTCAGTGCTTCACAACGAAGGCAGCCGGTATAATTGGCACATCCAATTATTACTGGTTCCCTACGTTATAACTCAAGAGAAGAGGTTATAGTCCTGTCTGGCCTATGTAGAATTTGCTGCAATCTGAGTAATTTAGTTTATAAACACCAGGTAGATCAAATTTGTTTTCTGCTTTGTATGTGTGTTCTGATAGTGTGTGTTCTCTTTTGTTTGTAGTTTTGTATACTATCCTGTATTCTGCTTTTTTGAATTTGTGGGCTATTTTTTCAGTGTGGTTATTAATGTCGTACGTTAGTGTTATGATTTTGATGTTTTCTGTCTTTGTCTGGTGTTTGTTTTGTGTAGGAGTTTATTGACTATTCTTCTATTGCATCCGTTGGATTCTTTCGTTGTATTCGTTGGAAAACTTTGTGTTCCGAGTCGGTAGTGGTATAATTATATTTACTTGCTGCATTTTCCAACCTGAAATTAATTGAGAAGAGGCGTTCGATAAATGAGAAAGAAGACCAAAATACGCTAAGTTATAGTGGGTGCGTGAACTCGAGTGTGTCAAAGACGGTAGTAGGCCGCCGTATTATGGAGTCCGACTCTGACCCAGAACCGGTGCATCCATTGAGCTGATTACACTGCAATCAGCAGTCAGCACAGCTACTACTATGATATCCCCCCTCCACCATCTCATTACTATTCTCCTCGTGCTGGGAACGTTTGTCTTTTTTCTTTTTTTTTTGTGAAAAAGTTTAATCCAGTTACGAAGATCACAGACATAATTTATACTTCCACTGTATATGCAGTATTGAGCGAGTTGCTCTTTACAGTAATAATCATTAGTATAGATGCCGTATTTAAACCTGTTACATGATCCTATTATGTCGTGTTCAAAACAAAGTAAATTGTTATTTTGGCGGACGATTGAAATTTTAAATTATAACTTTTACAAACGTCAGAACTTCTATAACAAAGAAAACTTCTTTTCACATAAAAAATCTAATGGTGTCTTGCTCATAGAATTCGTATACAAAGTAACGGAGATTGTTAATTCCTTTTTTTTTTTGTAAATAACAAAACATTTTGTCTACTTTCCAAATAAGAACTGTATAATTGCATTTACATTATTCTATCAAGATTCGTCGCATGAATAGTTGTTGGAAGTTTCTTTATGTCTGTTTATCATGATTTAACAATTTTTAATTCTACTGAAAAATACAGTATTTGGCCCAAGTAGCAACTTCTGCCTTAAACGGATGCTAACTCATATTTATTAGTAGAGAACAAATATGTAATAATTCCGTTATTTCTTACCCGAATTACATAAACAATAATTCATTGGATTAAAAATAAAAATAACAATTTTTTGCGAAATATAAATTTCCTCTTAAATATTTGAGATCTGTAAAATGAAGGTTTAAAATTTCCAATCAACCACTATTTAAAAAACTTTTTAGGATAACATTTTGGTTTGATATGTTCTGACAATACAGAAATACATTTATTGTTTCAAATTTATAAATAAATATTTATTAAAAATTTATTAATAAATAGTACAAATTTTAATTTCACATTTCATTTTGTTCGGCAGTAATGATTTTTTTGTTTTGGAAAATCATATACAAGCATAAAACTAAGTATTTTTTGGCACATGTTTATTGGCCAATTTTCCTTCAGCTTTGTAACTTTAATCATTTCCCAATGTTTGGCACCACTTCTCGGGATACACTATGGTTAGTAGGCCTACCGCTTTGCTTACTAAAATATAATATATAATATTATTTTATGTGTGTACATTATAAAGTATATAATCATCATCATCTTCTTCTTCAAGAATTAAACCAAAGATGGTTTGTTCCGGTATCAAATAGGCCGGTATATTTCTTCCAATTATAGTTGGTCACTCCAGCGCTTCCTCGTACGTCCCACACCTCTCCGTCCCCTCGGCCTATAGTTCCATAGTTGTTTGGGGATGCGGCAGTCATCCATTCGGCAAAGATGTTCCCACCAATTCAGCCGATACTGGGCAATCTTGTCGAGTACACTCTTAGCATTCAGTTCCTGCCGTATATTTGTGTTTCTTTTATTATCTTTTTTATCATGGAGAGTATACCCTGCCACATGCCTGAGAAATCTCATTCCAGCCGCTTGGAAATATTATAAAGTATATAATATGAATAAATTATATTATATTTTGCTTGTATTCATGTTAATCCATCCTGGGATTGCATTACGCGTATTTCATTCTGAGACCTACATTATATGTAATTTTCCAAAAGTTTGTTTATCGTCTCCGAGTCGTCGAGTTCCCCTGTTTACTGCAGTTAGTTATAGAAACATGATTTACTACGTCCAGAAAACTGTGCTGTTTATTCGGCCTTCGCTTATGCACTTAACAACAAGACAAAAACAAAGTTATCGAGCCCGATTGTTTTGCCATGGGCTATTACGTACGTTGTCACATAACTCTATTGTATTCCACTATTGTCCTCCCTTTGTTTTTCACCTCGCTTCCCCTTACTCATCTTATTTCTTACCCTGTTTCTACTCTGCTTGTTTTTGCAATCGTAAACGAGAAACAATATATGCCTACATCCGAGAAGAATAAGGACAATAGAAACGCCATAAACCAAATATAAAATAAAATAAAGACAGTACATTAAATGAAAGTACTTAAATTTTAAGTAATAATTCATAAATAAACACAGACCTTGATAGCACAAACAGAAATGAAAAACTGAACTACATTCACATTCGAAGGCAGCCTACCAAATAGTGACGGAATTATTATAGAAAAGGAGATTATATCGCTTATAAAACAGGAAATACCAACAAAAAATAAGTAAATAACTCATATAAACAACATTGATACCGTAAGCAATGAAATTTACAACAAATTGAACCCAAGGATTTCTTAATCATTTACAACTACACCACTTTAACAGAATAGGGTAGTCGGATCTACGGCAACCCCCAACCTGTTGGGCCAGGGGGAGAGTACTAACTATTAAATCACTCAAATCCAGGATACTAAGCAAACAACTAAAGATAAGCACATGTAGAAGTGACATAAGATGCGACGGCTGGACATTAACTAATGCAGATAAACAACAGCTTCAAATATTCGGGCATAAAATCTTGTGTCCACTTTTGTCCTCCCTTTGTATTTCACCTCGCTTTCTCATACTCATCTTATTTCTTACCCTGTTTATTTCTACTCTTCTTGTTTATTGCATCGTAAGCGAAAAATAATATACATCGTACATCCTTGAGAAGAACAAGGACAGCATTACTTGTGTTGAGTGTCACGCGTCACATAGAGGCACTGTTTTTGTTGTACCACAGACATCCTGAATAGTTACCAGTTTGCTCAAGACCAAAACTCTCAGCTGTGTGTGTGTGTGTGTGTGTGTGTGTGTGTGTGTGTGTGTGTGTGTGTGTGTGTGTGTGTGTGTGTGTGTGTGTGTGTGTGTGTGTGTGTGTGTGTGTGTGTGTGTGTGTGTGTGTGTGTGTGTGTGTGTGTGTGTGTGTGTGTGTGTGTGTGTGTGTGTGTGTGTGTGTGTGTGTGTGTGTGTGTGTGTGTGTGTGTTTTTTACTTATAAATTAGAGAATGAGTAAAACAGTTAAAGGAGAAAATATATGATACTCAAGCGATCTTGGTACAACAAAGAATAAATTAGTGTTTTTTTACTAAGTTTGTATTGCAACCACTAACACACAATTATACTTTCCAATTAACGCGCTTTCAAGCTTCACGGCTCATCTTCAGATGGAATACAACAACCTACCTAGAAACCTTTACCCCTTTATATATCTTATCTACAACCCGGAAGCGTCAACTTGACATAAACAAACATAGCAGGTAAACACCCTTGTTACGCCTTTGCCAGCAAACAATCAGCCGAGCCACCACTGGCGGTTTGTAAACTTAAATGTAAGGATTGTAGTAAATTGTACATAGGCGAAACGGGCCTTAGTTCGAGTGGAGACTGGCGGATCATAAAAGAGGGAAAGGAAATAGGACATCCAGTTCACTATATGCTAAGCAGTTTGTTGAATAAAGCCATAAGTTTGTTAATACGTTAGAGGAATATGAAATTACAAAGGTTGAACATATTTCGGTGGAAAGAAAGTTGAAAGAAGAACTTGAAATATTAAAGAAAAGAAAAATGGATTAGTTTAGTTTATATTAATTCAAAGGTGAAATTTGATAATGAAGATAAATTTTACCACATATTAAGGAAGAGAGAAATGTAGAATCTAAAAGGTTGGTAGCAGTCTATATTTAGTGGTTGGAAAAGTACCAGGTCATAATGGAAAGTTACCAGGCGGCAATGGAAAAGTATTGGGACAAGGGGTGGTGACTTGGTATAGTCAATAGAAATAACTAACTCAGTACAGAACAGTGCTTCCAAAAGTGGGGTTCGCGACAATGTTTCAAAGGCCCCGTAGGCACTTTTAAGAAAAATTAGAATATACCGTAATTTTCTCCGATTTTTTATGCTCTAAAATCTAAATTTTAGAATCTTAAAACAATTAGTAGAAAATTCCAGTGTATTTTTTTTCAAACTAATTGTAATTGTAAAGGTAATTTTAAACTAATTGCTTCAATAATCTCTTTAAATCATGTCGTGTAGCAAATCTGTTTGTCAGCCGAATTGACTAGACCTTTCTCTTACACTACAAGAAGAAGATTCATTGGCGGTCACAATCTGTCTGACTTCTGTTTATTTGTAATGACTGATTATTCTGGACTCGCAAAAAAAGCTTTGAAGCGTTTAACTGTGTTTCTCTCTACTTATTTGTGTTAAACCGCATTCTCCCTGCTCTCATACTTGAAGTCAAAGTTAAGAAAAAAAAATAAACTTCATGTCGAGAGTTTATTGAAATAATTAGACACTAAACCCAATATTGCAGAGCTAATTGTTCAGAAGCATTTTCATTGTTCACATTAAACTGTGTTTGATATCATTAGTATTATAACTTTGCAAGTTAAGAGAATTTTGATTTTAATAAATTTTAATTCAAATATAAGAGTTTCTATCATATTTACTGTTTGTTTTATTTCAGAACTCACACGGGGTCCGTGAAGTCCTTTAATTATTTTTCAAATTATTTGGGGGGTCCGCGGACTGAAAAGTTTGAGAACCACTGGTATAGGAAATATAGCATAACTATAATTAATCTAATAAGACATTTTTTTCTGTAGTGGTGTGCAACAGTGTTATTTATGTTTGCGATTGTAACCACTAACACAAGTTTATTAATTAAATTAAATAGTTGCTGAGGTATAGTAATTAAAAGGTGAAAACATTTGTAAGTTAGTGTATGTCTATTTGTAGTAACGACTTATTAACGGTAGGTAGCGCTCCGTTCGTAATTCAACTAGTACAATGAGATAACCTTGAACAACGATGCCACGTGGGCCGGATTACATTCCAAAGGACGATTCTAATTACAGTATATTGACTTTCTCCTTCAACAGAAACGTTCCTCTGCCTGCTGCACGTTCTCTTTCTGAATAATCAGAAAACTGAATTACTCCAGACGTGACTAGTCCACTGAAACTATAGCATGTGGCTGAAATTAAGCTGACGAAGGCAGGGGCAGTGTTTGCTGTTACAATTGCCACAAATAACAAGCATTGTGTACATACTCAAATAAACAATCGCTGAACAACAAGAATAATAATTCTGAATTTAAACGTAACCAGAAATTATCAACTTATCATTGCATTGTTAAGAAAAATTATCATTCAGAATTCAATTGATATTGTTACGACGGTCTCACTGATCGTACAGTGGAAAGCAGAATACAAGAGACCAATGAAAGTCACTAATCACCAGCTTTAATTAATCACAAATACAGTTTATAATCAACTTGTACAATAACCCGAGCATAATTTGTCCACACGCGATAATAATGTCAGCTAACAGAGTCCCGCACAATTATAACACAATAACACTTCGCCACATTATTTCAAACCTCACTTTAATAAATCGCCAATTAAACTCACTTAGTAATCACCGACGTAAAAATGACTGACCGTCGCTGTATGCTTATATTTATACCCCGCTGAGGTGCCAGATTAATCGGGCGCTTTCTGGATGACGTGTTCAGCAAACTGTGTATTACAGGCGCTCTAGAATCCACTAGAAACCGTGCTAACTGTCTGGCCTTGAACACTATGCGCCGACCGGTACGGTCTGGAATAGCCTCGATTGTTGACGCATGATAAGTGTCACTTAATTGTCTTTCATCTCAAACTACCAGCAATATGTACACACACACACACATTACAGCTGGGCTCTGCTAGGATAGCCGAGATACGTGTAGAACGTTCCGTATTACGTAACAATATTTGTTTACAAGAGTATCGTGTATACTTACATTTTCTAATATTCCTCTTCATCGTAATTATACAATTTTGCTTTTAATAATCCGCTTCTTTTTACGTATAACAAGTTATAACTCCAGCACTTTAAAACAAGTGAGCCCTTTTAAATGTCTGCTGTGTGCTGTAAGCTATGAGTCTGAATATGATATAAGAGAGAACATAAATAAATTTAGGAATATTTGTGGTACGATTCATACAAATCTTATAAATAAAACAAGACACAGCACAAGGATTAAATTCTATAAGACAATTCCAATACCCACATTGACATATCCGAGTGAGGCGTGGGTCATGACAAAAAAGGAATGCGGCAAGATTCAGAGTGCTGTCTTCAAATTGCTTTAAACTATACATTGCCAAATAGAACAAGGAATGAGGATATCAGACCAGAACTCAAAGTAGACGACATAAATTTGTCATACCTAAGCCGAAAGGCCCCTATTTTAGGGCGCAGGAGATTCGCTCTCACACTTCTCTTTCTGAGATAGGATTTGGTGACTTTATAATTTCGCAATATTTGTCTTAGAAATAATACAAGACACAGCACAAAAATTAAATTTTATAAGATAATAGCAATACCCACGTTGATTTATGCGAGTGAGGCGTGGATCATAACAAAAATGGAAAGCGGCAAGGTTCAGAGTGCTGAAATGCAGTTTATTTGAAATACTTTAAATTATACATTGCAAGATAGAATAAGGAATGAAGATATCAGAGCAGAACTCAAATTAAAGGGCATAAATGAAATTTAGAAGAAGAAGAAGAAGAAGAAGAAGAAGAAGAAGAAGAAGAAGAAGAAGAAGAAGAAGAAGAAGAAGAAGAAGAAGAAGAAGAAATAATTGTCGAAAATTGATCGCTCAAGAAGCGGCCCGCCAGTAGTTCCCTGCTCCTGTTTTAGCTTTGACGCTGAGGCACTTTCAAGTTGCAAGCCATGACCCGACAAAAGCTGCATTAGGTAAAAGTTAACTTCTCCGTTGTTCACAAAAATAAGGTAATGAGATGTTTGAAATTAAACCAGTTTTTTTTTATGTTAATTTTATATACCATTTTAGTGAGGGTATTCCATATCCCCCAGTATAGTGGCACTCCCCCCCCCCCGATTTTAATCGCCCTGCGCACGCCTATGCTCACAAGCACTTTTAAGTCGGAAACTATTATTCTAGAGACTGAACATACCTAACATCACGAATTTAAACGATTGTAGGCAATTTGTAACTAGCGCGTGTAGGCTGTATTGCATTCCGTCAGTACGTAGGCGAAATTTTGTAAAATTTGCCGCACCACTATCCAACGACTGTTGTTCTATTAAATCAAGTTGTTTTCATTACTGTCCAGTAATACATTAGTGTAGAACATCGGTTTAAAATCGTTTAGAAAAACACCAGCAGAGAGGGAAAATTACAATGGGAACGTATATTTTGTAGCTCAATGTCTGCGATATTATATCACTGCAGTTCCTGTGCAAGAAAAAAACACAAATAAAAACAATCGACACACCATCATAAAATAATTACTCAAAACATAACTTAGGAAGCTGAAATATAAAATAATTATATTTACTGTTTATTACTATTTTACAATCAATATATATATATATATATATATTGTTTCCTTATTTGGAACATGTTTTGGGAATTAAATATTTTTTCATTCTCAGCCATCTTGATTTTTCATCTTGTTGAATGGCTGAGGATAGGTAAAATATTCAATTTTCTCGAAACGTGTTCGAGAAAAATAAATATAAATAATAAATAAATATATAATAAATATTCAGGTAAGGAATGAATATATCTTGATTGTAAGATAGTAATATCACAATTTTGATAAAATTCCAAAATCCATATTAAGAGAGTTTTAACCAAAATCTCAATATAATGTACAGTTTTAGGCATTTGAAAATTTTGAAAAGATATAATATTGATATTTGGCTAATAATAAACGTATGTTATTCACAACAGTGAGCCAATTCTGCACCTTCAGGAGGTTAATAGTCGTGTAACTAAATAAAAACTGTTAGTAGACTTATAACGTTCCCTGTGTAAAATATAACCTTTATTTTTTACTTCCATGTTCCTTAAGGATATGGAAGTATGGTGATGGCAAAAAAAATCGTGTTCGAGATTATTGCAGATTCTGATTGTACTACACTCAAAACATGAAAAAAGTCGTGTTTCGAAAAGTGTCTGTGTGTGTGTCTACCTGTGTGTCTGTAGATTTTTCTATGGCAAACGATAACAGCCGCAAATTCAAACAGAATCAAATAATGTTTTGCATACAGCCCTAAATTGTAGAGTTCTAAAGACCTATTGTTTTTGGTGAAGATCGGTTAAGGGAAAGGGGTAGTTTGCCTGCAACGTTTTTTTATCAAGGGTAATTTTTTTTGTGGCAAACGATAACAGCCGCAAATGCAAACAGAATCAAATAATGTTTTGCATACAGCCCTGTATTGTAGAGTTCTCAAGACCCGTTGGTGTTGGTGAAGATCGGTTAAGGGAAAGGTGTAGTGTACCTGCAACATTTTATGTTTTAACAAGGGTAATTTTTTTATATGACGAAATATAACTGCCGTAAATTCAAAGAGAATCGAATATTTTTTTGTATACGTTCCTGAATTGTAGAGACCTCAAGGTCTGTTGATTTTGGTGAAGATCGGTTAAGGGAAAGGGGTAGTTTACCAGCAACATTTTATGTTGTAACAAGAGAAATGTTTTCATGACGAACGATAACTGCCGCACATTCAAACAGAATCAAATATTTTTTGCATGCATCCCTGAATTGTAGAGGACTGAAGGTCTATTGATTTTGGTTCGGTTAAGAGAAAGGGGTAGATTACCTGCAACGTTTTATGTTTTAACTAAAGTACTTAATTTTGATAAATAATAATCCACTGTAGAAACGTAGATGAAACATCTATAAATGAAGAGGTTAGGTGAACGGTGTGGGAGTAATTTTCTATTAATGAAAATTATAGATGAAGGGGGAGGGGAGAACTTTTTATATGTGTACTACATTATTGGCAACAAAGAAGTAGTTCTTTGTTAAAATTCCTTCCCGGGCTGTTTATCCATAGTCCAATGTTTTCTGCAAAACCAGACTTTTCGGCAGTGTCGTCGACTGCCATCATCAGTGAAAATCGAGTGCGATAATGTGTGGTGGTACACGTTAGTGACCACAGTACTGTGGTTAAGGTTGAAGCAATAAGTGGAAAGAAGTAGTTTCTATGGAAGCATTTCATTTCGTAAATGATTTTAAATATAAATCTTAGAACATGGAAGTTATGTATGGTTCTCCATACCGATATTTTAATTCCTGTCCTGTTCATGAAAAAACGATATTTTACTACGGTGTATTTCTTAATTTATGCATTAAGTGCTGGAAACTTTTCATTAAATCATTCTTAACAGTTTACATTTTAACAGTGTACATAATTCTTTGCAGTTTCAATAACCATGTCTATTATATTATAGTATGCTATAATACTATACACGCTATTATCCTAAAGTATACTATATATACTACACATTATAATTATTATAAGAAAATTTAATAACAATAATTCATTAATATAAAGACAACTAAGAATTGGAAACAATAAATATTTAATTTCTTAAAGAGAAACTGGGTAGACCATATTCTCCATTAATATAAGATACAAGAATATAAATTAAAATGGATTTTACATATTATATTAGCAATTAATACATTCCTTCTGCAGATATATTTATTTTACTATATTTGCACCTTACGCATGTTTTGCAGAAATATAAATAATATTTTCATAAATATGCCATAAATACTTTTATAAATTTAAACTATTACGTATTATACTTAAACTTCTGAAGGTGTAGATTATTTTTGTGAAACTTGCCGTTAAGGTGAAAGTGTGTTGATATACATGCATAAAAAATGTATTGTTTACTAATATATTAAATAACATTCAATTCCTCTAAGAATCTCTAGCATCAAGAGGTACTTTCAAAGAAAAGATGGAAAAAAGGATTTATATACTACACAAGTGAAAGAAAATTTAAATTAAAAAATATATAATCGGGCCTAATGATCTTTCGATAGGCCTTTATGATTCAGAAATAGTAAGAGATGCTGATGATGATGATGACACTGATGACGATGTTGTGGAAAATCATAGAGCATAAATTAATGGTTGAAAGTATTACTCAAGATATAAACTTAATTTTGTGCAAGCCTTGCAGTGTCATTTATCAACAGAATTATAACACTAATCTAATATAAATTATGCTTTAGTGGTACCACAAATTAGGCCTAAAACTCAAAACCTTTCTTTTATGCTGTAATACCTACATTTTTATTTATGCTACTTTTTAATATATTTCAGCTTTTCACCATTCAATGGAATAGACTATAAGGATAATCAGGTCTTGTAAGAATGGAAAAGTTTGAAAATATAGGCTTTTCAACAGTGAATGAGTGCTTAATGAAACACCCAATACCTGCATTCGTGTGCCCAGCGATTATGCCCTTATTTTCAGAAGATAATTTGAAATGTTTAACATGAGAAGGATTATTTTTAAAAACTTTATATCTTTTGCCTCAGTATATCAATCAATCTGTTCTAAATAGCTGACTTTTTTAAATAACTGTAGCTACTTAGAACACGCATACCAAAATCCAGTGTGTCTGTATTTCTATAGTTATAACTACAACATTTTTCCGTGGATTAAATAAACTTTAAGTAGTCTTTTGGAACACAAATTTGATAACATTATAGAAATTTTTTTATAACAGTAAAATGCTTATTGCGTGGGAGCTATGAATGGCTACACTCGGGATATCTGTACTACATATTGTGTAATCAGTCTGACACTACCAGATCAGAACAAAATCTAAATGTGATTCCTGCTTTCGACAGGGCTTCCATCAGCTAAGAGGTGAAGGTCAGTTACATTTTTTTGGCAAAATGTTTATTCATGCAATCATATAGAAAAACACTTCACCTCATTAACCCCTTTTAATAGAGACACAGATATCACGCATTAATCTTTGTGACAAAGACATATCATAAAACTGTTAACCTCAACATCATGAAAACAAAAGCTTTACTAATAAAAATATTATACTGGGGTGTATGGAAGCAAGTAATTGAGGTAGTAGTACTAAGCAAACAAGTAAGCAGTATTTACAGTAATTACCAATTTGTATATCAATTTATATATACAACAAGTGAATACAAGATCAATGGCATGAATAAAATATGGCCGGGGGGGGGGGTCCAATCAATTTGGGTTCGTACAAAGAAAAACAAACAGAATTATCACTGTTGCACACCACTATAGGAACATTATTCCGATTAGCGCTTTCAAGCTTCTCAGCTCATCGTCAGATCGGAATTAAGTAGAAGCGGGTAAAACACTTCACACCCCCTCCCCACCACTGACCACATACAACAAGCTATAATTCAAATGTCCCTTCCCAACCTCCGAGCCCTGTCACCCCCGTCTGTACAGTTATATATTTTTCTAGCACATTCCTTGTGTGTGTGTGTGTGTGTGTGTGTGTGTGTGTGTGTGTGTGTGTGTGTGTGTGTGTGTGTGTGTGTGTGTGTGTGTGTGTGTGTGTGTGTGTGTGTGTGTGTGTGTGTGTGTGTGTGTGTGTGTGTGTGTGTGTGTGTGTGTGTGTGTGTGTGTGTGTGTGTGTGTGTGTGTGTGTGTGTGTGTGTGTGTGTGTGTGTGTGCATTCTTTTTAAAACCTTCGTCTTACCGCCTTTCTCATTCACACTTGTGGGCGCGGTCACTCACCCTTATTTCAAAATCATCTATATAGTCCTATGCAATTTAATTCTTAATGTTATTTATCCGCCCTCTGTCTTTTACTTTTTAATTATATTATAAAATATTTCTTCACTATCAAATTTAGTTTTAGTATTCAGTGAATTGTCTAACCCTTTTTCTCTTTCTTTCAATATTTCTAACTCCTCCCTAAGCTTCCTTTCAACTGTGTTATTTACTACTTTTACAATTTCATAGTCTTCCAAAGGGTTAACAAACTTATGGTTCTCTTATATGAAATGTTTTGCATATAACGCATTCGTTATTCTATTAGCTTCTCCACGTTTGTGGTCAGACAACCTGCATACGAATTTGTCAGTGAGGAGTGGGGGTGTGAAGGGTTTTACCCTCTTCTTCTACTTAATTCTGATCTGACGATGAGCTGAAAACTTAAAAGCGCTAATCGGAATAATTTTTCTATAGTGATGTGCAACTGTGATAATTCTGTTTGTGATTATAACCACTAACACAAAATTTTTCATTAAAGTAAACAAGTTAAGCTAATCAACATTACTATCTTTTAAGTGGGAACATCCTGAAATCAACTCAAAGTAAACTGTAATAACACAACAAAAATACATGTTATTAAGAAAAATTTTTAGAATATACTTATTGACTGAACTGATTTTCCCATTTCAAATGTATATGTAAATCCTGTGTAAAAAACCTGTTTGTATATTTAAAAAAAAAGAGTTGCTATATTACCGTACACAGCTGAATAAATAACAAATTAACATTTAAATTAAGAGTTTAACAAAATTCGTCAACTTTTTTCGACCCACTTTGGGGGGGGGGAGTTAGTTCCCCTCCTCGGTAAATACATTTCTGTACAAGACAATATTTTTTCAGTTTATGTTAGTTATTAATGAAGCCAGTATGTTGAAACATTGTCAACATTGCTGCATATTGATTTTGCAATATTTATAATAAAAAAACTGTGTATGTAAAAAGCATAAAGTAGATTTTGAATGATAAACATATACCGGGTTGTTAGACCATGCTCCATAGTTATTAAAAAATTGGTTAAGGTGGTTCATGACTATAACAACAGTCAACAAACTATGTACAAAACTTGACAAATTGGTTAAGGTGGTTCATGACTATAACAACAGTCAACAAACTATGTACAAAACTTGACAAATTGGTTAAGGTGGTTCATGACAATAACAACAGTCAACAAACTATGTACAAAACTTGGCAAATTGGTTAAGGTGGTTCATGACAATAACAACAGTCAACAAACTATGTACAAAACTTGACAAATTGGTTAAGGTGGTTCATGACTATAACAACAGTCAACAAACTATGTACAAAACTTGAAAAATTGGTTAAGGTGGTTCATGACTATAACAACAGTCAACAAACTATGTACAAAACTTGACAAATTGGTTAAGGTGGTTCATGACTATAACAACAGTCAACAAACTATGTACAAAACTTGACAAATTGGTTAAGGTGGTTCATGACTATAACAACAGTCAACAAACTATGTACGAAACTTGACAAATTGGTTAAGGTGGTTCATGACTATAACAACAGTCAACAAACTATGTACAAAACTTGACAAATTGGTTAAGGTGGTTCATGACTATAACAACAGTCAACAAACTATGTACAAAACTTGACAAATTGGTTAAGGTGGTTCATGACAATAACAACAGTCAACAAACTATGTACAAAACTTGACAAATTGGTTAAGGTGGTTCATGACTATAACAACAGTCAACAAACTATGTACAAAACTTGACAAATTTACAACAAATTAAATTTACAACAGTAGATTTTGTTTTTACTAATACCATACAGATAACTCATTCTGAATAAAGCCTATCCATGCAAGAAAAAAACAATAGTATGTGAATCCCTAAACCAAGAATCTTGTCAATGAAAGCTATTCAAACATTACAATAGACATTTATAAGAAATACAATACTATATGTTATGGGGTTATTGGTAAATCTACCCAAATCCATTCATGTAAATTTATGGAAACTGAAATTATCGGTTTTACTTCCATATTCCTTAAGGAAATGGAAGTATGGTGATGGCAAAAAAAATCGTGTTCGAGATTATTGCAGATTCTGATTGTACTACACTCAAAACATGAAAAAAAGTCGTTTTTCGAAAAGTGTCTGTGTGTGTGTCTGTCTGTCTATCTGTCTGTCTGTCTGTCTATAGATTTTTTTCTATGGCAAACGATAACAGCCGCAAATTCAAACAGAATCAAATAATTTTTCGCATACAGCCCTCATTTGTAGAGTACTCACGACCTATTGTTTTTGGTGAAGATCGGTTGAGGGAAAGGGCTAGTTTACCTGCAACGGTTTTTTTTTATCAAGGGAAATTTTTTTTTTGGCAAACGATAACAGCTGCAAATTCAAACAGAATCAAACAATGTTTCGCATACAGCCCTGAATTGTAGAGTTCTCAAGACCTATTGTTTTTGGTGAAGATCGGTTAAGGGAAAGGGGAAGTTTACCTGCAACGTTTTATGTTTTAACAAGGGTATTTTCTATGGCAAACGATAACAGCCGCAAATTCAAACAGAATCAAAAGATTATTTGCATACAGCCCTAAATTGTAGAGATCTCAAGACTTATTGTTTTTGGTGAAGATCGGTTAAGGGGAATGGGTAGTTTACCTGCAACGTGTTTTTATCAAGGGTATTTTCTATGGCAAACGATAACAGCCGCAAATTCAAACAGAATCAAATAATTTTTTGCATACGTCCCTGAATTGTAGATATCTCAAGGACTTTCGATTTTGGTGAAGATCGGTTAAGGGGAAGGGGTAGTTTACCTGCAACCTTTTACGTTTTAACAACAGTAAAGTACTTGAAAATTCATTTAAACTTTTTCAAACAATGGTAATTGTTAAAAATAAAATAATTTTGTTGCCAGGCAATAAAATTATAATTTCTTCATTTTAATATAAATTATGTATGAGTTAATATACATGTATAAAATAATATATCGTTCGTGGCAGATAAGCATAACTCAGTTATGTAATGTTTACGTTTCCATTTTATTATTATGATTACTGCAATAAAAAGGCAGGGAACACACACACACACACACACACACACACACAAAATTCGCGTTATTTCTGGTCTCACTCATGTTTATTTTCTTACATTTGCACGCTTTTTAAATGGAAAGTGCCGAAACCCACACCAACATAACGCGTGCAAGCCGAAAAATTGTCCAGCGTGGATAGCGATTTGCTTCCTGTGGATCGCTGGGCAGTGTAACTGCACGTGTTTACAGAGGAACGATTCATAGACAGACTTTTCGTCTTTAGGGAATGAACCCTCTGCAAGATGCTGAGGGTCCATGAGTGACTTCGGAGCGCTCCTTCTTTTTCGCGTGTTTGTTCTGTGAAACATACACTGTAGATTCGCAGCTTTACTCTAAGCAACGCTCAATAGGAAATGTTGAAAATTTTTGTCCACGGTGTACCCTCATTCACACTAAACCTGCTCTGATGTTTTAATTACGGACATCATAATATTAAAACTTTGGAAACTTGAGCACTACTTAATGGAGATCAATCATTAACTTATACAAGCCATTAATTTTATGCATATTTTATATATATATGTGTACAACGTTATCGGCAACAAAGAAGTAGTTGTTATTAAAATTCCTTCCCGGGATATTTACCCGTAGTCCAATGTTTTCTACAAAACCAGACGTTTCGGCAATGCTATCGACTTCCATCATCAGTGAAAATCGAGTGCGATAACGTGAGGTGGTATACGTTAGTGACCACAGTACTGTTGTTAAAGCTGAAGCAGTAAGTAGAAAGAAGTAGTTTCTATGGTAATATTTCATTTCGAAAATGATTTTAAATATAACTCTTAGAATATGGAAGTCATGTATGGTTCTCCATACCGATATTTTTCAAGTGCAATGATAAATCATAAAACTGAATTTAAAGTCCTGGATTTCGTTGTCCATGATGTGTCCGTTACTTAACTAAATATAATTGTTTCACTACCGACTCAGAACACAAAATTTTTTATGGGTAAAAACGTAAAAGTTTTACTTTATAACTGGTTTTCGCTTTTACAAAGCTTCTTCAGAGACTTTTTTTGATTTTAAATGTTAATTTTTATTATTTTTAGAGGTTTTATTGATTACATATCTGTTAAAAGATAAAGAGAAATGCATAAAAAATGTCATTTTTGATACATCTTGAAGCATCATTACAACTGTGACCTTTTTATTTTCACATACTTTTAAATGTCTATTCATAAATCATATGTTTGTAACGTTTCATAGTTTTGATAACGTATAGATTTTTAAATATGCATAATTCTGAAACAAAAAGGTTATAGATATGTTTTACTTAAACAAAATTTAACCAGAATCAGTTATCTGGAGATCATAACAGAATTTGCAGATCCCAGTGACACAAGATGAAGATTTAACCCATGAAGATAGATATGGATATGACTTCAGATAACTATTGGCTTTAGTTGAAATATTTTAAAAGTGACTCTGGTAACAGACATTACTAAACAAATGTACTACCTTGACAATAAAATAGTGACTATTATATCTGATTGTCTTTTAATCATGTAACCATTGCATTGCTGTTCATCTCAAGAAGTTAATGTCTGCAAGTTATAGGAGTTGATTAAACTCTGCTGTGAACCTAACACAAGAATGGATACATTCTCTATTACCAATTTTTACAAGTAAATGTTAGAACCTCAAATAACATAATTCAACTATACTGGAATACCAGAAATCTTTTGAATAAGATTCCAAGTTAACCACAAGAAACAATAACAATAACAATAAATACAATCCACAATTAGTCCACATCATTATAAAGTTATCTAAACAAACATAACACAAAATGAAACTGTTTAGTTCCAACAGTAAGTCTACATCTGTAATAAAATCATATTCTACCATAAGTTTCACTTAGTTTTTATTTTTCAAATTAAATTAATGATTTAAAAAACAAAGTTCACACTAATAGGGCGACTAGTTAAATTACCATCAAATATATCTAGGCTTGTGACAGCTGAGGACATCTTTACATATTATAATCCAAAATAATTTAATTGACAGTATTTGTATTCAAATATTAACAAACTTATTTGTTTAATGCAAAAAATGTTAGTGTATAATGGTTCTGGTTAATGTTATTTTTACTGCTAAAGTATTCTGGAACCCAACATTTTGGAAACTGAACATCTATATTACGTTTGCCATTGGTATAATGTAAAAACATTAATAAAAAATCTGACTTCACATGCTGTGTAATAAATTTGTTATTTAATAAAAAAAACTGCTCCTTTGGTTATTATTAAAAAATACCAACCAAATTGTAAGCAATATGATACCTTACTTGTATGATAGATTAACATGTAGTTCTCAGGGAATAGGATATATTTCAAGAATAATAAATAAATTTCAATGTTTTCATTATGAGTTACTTTTTCTGTTTATTTTAACACCAAACAACGTTCTGAAATGTAGACTCTTTAGAGCCTCAAAACAGACAAAAACACAAAAATAAATGTAAATCCCAAAACCAATACTCTTAACAATCAAAGCTATTCAAAGTCTATAATGGAGATTTATAAGACACACAGTATTGTATCCACATAACACTTGTAATCACGTTTTTGTTGTAATACATTTGTCTCTATGGTATACTAAAATATCGGTATGGAGAACCATACATGACTTCCATGTTCTAAGATTTATATTTAAAATCATTTACGAAATGAAATGTTTCCATAGAAACTACTTCTTTCCACTTATTGCTACAGCCTTAACCACAGTACAGTGGGTCACTAACGTATATCACCTCACGTCAGCGCACTCGATTTTCACTGATGATGGAAGTCGATGGCACTGCCGAAACGTCTTCTGGTTTTTCAGAAAACATTGGTCTACGGCCAAACAGGACGGGAAGGAATATTAACAACAAACTACTTCTTTGTTGCCGATAACGTAGTACATATATAAAAAATTATCACCTCCCCCTTCAACTATAATTTTCATTTATAGAAAATTACCCCCACCCCGTTCAACTAGCCTCTTCATTTATAGATATTTCATCTACGTTTCTACAGTGGATCTTCTTATCTGGATACTTTATTTATCAAAATTAAGTACTTTACTCTTGTTACAACAAAAAATGTTTCAGGTAAACTACCCTTTTTCCGTAACCGATCTTCACCAAAATCAATAAGCCTTCAGTCCTCTACAACTCAGGCACATATGTAAAAAATTATTTGATTCTGTTTGAATTTACGGCAGTTACCGTTCGTCATAGAAAAATTACCCTTTTTATCACATAAAATGTGGCAGTTAACTACCCCTTTCCCTTAACCGATCTTCACCAAAATCAACAGGCCTTCACTCTTTTACAATTGAGGAACGTATGCAAAAAATATTTGATTCTCTTGGAATGTGCGCCAGTTATCGTTCGTCATAGAAAAAATTACCGTTGTTAAAACATAAAATGTTGCAGGTAAACTACTCCTTTCCCTAAACCGATCTTCACCAAAAACAGTAGCCTTGAGAACTCTACAATTCAGAGTTGCATGCAAAAAATTATTTGATTATGTTTTATTTTGCGGCTATTATCGTTTGCCATAGAAAATACCCTTGTTAAAACATAAAACGTTGCCGGTAAACTACCCCTTTCCCTTAACCGATCTTCACCAAAAACAATAGATCTTGAGAACTCTACAATTCAGGGTTGTATGCAAAAAATTATTTGATTATGTTTGAATTTGCGGCTGTTATCGTTTGCCATAGGAAAAAATTACCCTTGATAAAAAAAAAGTTGCAGGTAAACTACCCCTTTCCCTTAACCGATCTTCACCACAAACAATAGGTCTTGAGAACTCTACAATTCAGTGCTGTATGCAAAAATTATTTTGTTTCTGTTTGAATTTGCGGCTGTTATCGTTTGCCATAGAACAAAATCTATGACAGACAGACACACACACACACACTTTTCGAAAAATGACTTTTTTTCATGTTTTGAGTGTAGTACAATCAAAATCTGCAATAATCTCGACCACGATTTTTTTGGCCATCACCATACTTCCATTTCCTTATGGAACATGGAAGTAAAAATACATTAAGCTTTTCAATTTGAAAATTAGATACAATTTTATTAATTTTTAATTTGTACAGTCCTTTTAATTACCAGTAATCATCAGGAATTCACGCATTCTCTTATTTATAAAATCTGTAAGCTTAAAGTGAGTTCTCATTTGGTTTCATAATTGTTGTTTAATTTTTTACAAAACATGGATGTTGTGAAATCAATTAATAATCACAACTATTTGTTTATTGTCTAAATAAAAGGGGTTCATATCATCATATCAAATCCTTTATTCATCAGATGCTTCCAACCTTTCGTCAGATTGAAATTCAACCTTATTGTGACTGAGAATGATAAAAGAGTGATGATTTTTTAATCTTCAGTGTATCTTTTACCTTTTATTTTAATTAATAAAAACATAACAAAAATATTAAATAATATAGGAATAAATAGAGGTACTGTACTTATCGTATTGCAATTTTTTAAATTTAAATCTCTCTCTCTCTCTCTCTCTCTCTCTCACACACACACACACACACACACACAACAATGATCTTTTGAATAACAGTGCCATCACCAAACGCAGGACGGACAGCACTGTTAATGGCAGCCTCTGATGAAGCTCTAATGAAGCAAAAACTAGTTTAATTAAGCAAAAACCAGGTAAAAATTTATCATTCTTACCAACAAAAATTTGTGGTCCGAGTTGGTAGTGTTTTATATATATATTAAAAGGTCATTAAGAATTACGGCAACAGCACAGTAGAAGATGCATGGGCCACTCCTTAACATGAAGTTATCAGCTATAGTGAAGGTGATAATTGGAATGATAAAGAACTTTACCACATCTCTGTCAGGAATCAAACATTATATTTGTTCATACCTAACACAAACACAAACATTTATATTTTTGTTTATGAATAATCACATGAAACAATACAAAGCTGTTATGTTGATGTTTATAACAATTTTTTTATAAACTTTTATCTAATGTTTCTGCAATTATCACTTACTACTTGGACAAATTAATGACTTGCGACCAAGTGTATTGCTATGTATCTTGATTAAAGATTGACATGTAGTATAAAATTATGGAAAACAAACAATTAAGGTTAAAGCTCCAAAAGTGTAATGGTTGTTGTTGCAGACATTCTTAGCAAATAAAATCCTAATTTCCAAAACTAAATAAAATTTACACCCAGAGTGAGAATAAAAATAATGTAAACAATGGGGCCAATTATGTAGAAATAACAACAGATCTACAATACAGGCATTGAAATTATACAAAACATGAGAAGTACTAACAACTAAAAGATACTACAAAGGATACTGGCTAGGGAATGCGAAGGCCAGTACCAAATTTCCTGTGTTACAGTAAAGGTGAGTAGCATACCAAATATAGTATTGTATAGAGCTAAAGTGTAGGCACTTGTAAACGATAGAGACTGCTGCTGTTGCTGCTGCTGCTGATGATGATAATGGTGATGATGTTGACGATGAAAATATAAATGTATTATAAACATATCTAGTAATTATATCATTTTCTATGTTTTTTTTTCAACACTAGATGGAACTGCAGTGGATTTCTGTGAAGTTATATAATACTTAAAAAACTAACAAACTCATCATTACTGGTGAAAACTATATACTGATGTTAGTGAAAAACAGGAAATGGAAAAGCTACAATTACCTAATAAAATATCGGTATGGAGAACCATACATGACTTCCATGTTCTAAGATTTATATTTAAAATCATATTCGAAATGAAACATTTCCATAGAAACTACTTCTTTCTACTTATTGCTTCAGCCTTAACCACAGTACTTTGGTCACTAACGTATACCACCTCACGTTTTCGCACTCGATTTTCACTGATGATGGCAGTCGATGGCACTGCCGAAAAGTCTGGTTTTGCAGAAAACATTGGACTACGGCTAAACAGCCCGGGAAGGAATTTTAACAAAGAACTACTTCTTTGTTGCCAATAACGTTGTACACATATAAAAAATTATCCCCTCCCCCTTCAACTATAATTTTCATTAATAGAAAATTACCCCCACCTCGTTCACCTCTTCATTTATAGATATTTCATCTACGTTTCTACAGAGGATTATTATGCGCTTCTTATCAGGATACTTTATTTATCAAAATTAAGTACTTTACTCTTGTTAAAACATTAAACGTTGCAGGTAAACTACTCCTTTCTCTAAGCCGATCTTCACCAAAATCAATAGACCTTCAGTCCTCTACAATGCAGGGATGCATGCAAAAAAATATTTGATTCTGTTTGAAAGTGCGGCAGTTATCGTTCGTCATAAAAAAATTACAGTTGTTAAAACATAATATGTTGCAGGTAAACTACCCCTTTCCCTTAACCGATCTTCACCAAAAACAACAGGTCTTCAGAACTCTACAATTCAGGGTTGTATGCAAAACATTATTTGTTTCTGTTTGAATTTGCGGTTGTTACCGTTTGCCATAGAAAATTTCCTTGTTATAACAAAAAACGCGCAGGTAAACTACCCCTTTCCCGTAACCGATCTTCACCAAAATCAATAGACCTTCAGTCTGTCACAATTGATGAATGTATGCAAAAGAATATTTGATTCTGTTTGAAAAACTTACCGTTGTTAAAACATAAAATGTTGCAGGTAAACTACCCCTTTCCCTTAACCGATCTTCACCAAAACCAATAGGTCCTGAGAACTCTACAATTCAGGGCTGTATGCAAACAATTATTTGATTCTGTTTGAATTTGCGGCTTTTATCATTTGCCATAGGAAAACATTACCCTTGATTTAAAAAAAACGTTGCAGGTAAACTACCCCCTTTCCCTTAACCGATCTTCACCAAAACCAATAGGTCCTGAGAACTCTACAATTCAGGGCTGTATGCAAACAATTATTTGATTCTGTTTGAATTTGCGGCTTTTATCGTTTGCCATAGGAAAACATTACCCTTGATTTAAAAAAAACGTTGCCGGTAAACTACCCCCTTTCCCTTAACCGATCTTCACCAAAAACAACAGGTCTTGAGTACTTTACAAATAAGGGCTGTATGCAAAAAATTTTTTGATTCTGTTTGAATTTGCGGCTGTTATCGTTTGCCATAGAAAAAAAATCTACAGACACACACACAGATAGACACACAGACAGACAGACACACACACACACAGAGACACTTTTCGACAAATGACTTTTTTTCATGTTTTGAGTGTAGTACAATCAGACTCTGCAATAATCTCGAACACGATTTTTTTTTGCCATCACCATACTTCCATTTCCTTAAGGAACATGGAAGTAAAAATAGGTTTAAAGATTTGTTTTCTTTGGAGTACGATAAAAAGGTTTATAAATAGTTTTGTGTTGCTAATAAAAGAGTGAGAATAAAATATTAGCGTTAAGACGAATGAATCACATTCCACTATCAGATATAAGTATCAGTGGAAGCTAAATCTTAAAAATGAAACATCCCATGAAGCTTACAGTGAGTAATGTTTTCATAATGATACTGGCCATACACAAAGAAAAGATGACAATAGAGTTGTGGAAAAGAGTAGAATAGATAATAAGAAAAAGGAGATTTAATGATTAACCATTCTGAATCACTTTAAAAGCTAAAATATAATATTATCCACAAGGTAGAAACAAATGGGTGGGTGTAGGAGAATATCATAACCACAAACATGCAGCTGTGGTTTTAAAGTCTTCCACTTTCTTATGTTATTAAACTTCAATTGCTTTTTTGATGTTTTGGAATTAAATTTACTAAATAATTTAATTTGGATATTAACAGAGAAGGGGCAGTGGGAAAGAGAATATAAATGGGGTGTGAAAGACACATATACTAGAAGTAAAGAGACATTTACAAAATTATATATTGTAAATTCCAAAGTTATTTGTCATGTGTACACTGGAAACAGATTGTTCCTAATTCGTCAAATTGATGATGCAAAACATATTAACAAACTTTGCATACAGGTAGTTTAAATATGTTGTAAAATTTGTATTAGACAGTACGGAAATTTATGGGTACTCAGGCCTTATGACCATTTCACATTGTCTGCATATACCAGTGGTCTGTGTAGAGGCTATAGGCATAACATTTAAATGAAACAAAATTGCACCAACAGGTGGACAACTTACCTAACCTATTCAATTATGCTCTAATCCCAGATTTTTTAATTGGGTGGGATAAGTAAACTCTAACTGCCATGAAAGTTTAAAAAAGGTGGAAAAATGTTTATACCATTTGTAATCTGCAAATAATATGATCTATTATCTAGCCAATGTTTTCAACAAATGTTTTCAATATTTAGAAGCAGAAGTATTTACGACAGAACACATAAAACAACAAAGACAAAGTCACAAGTTGAAACCAACAAAAATTCAAATTTAATGCACCAAAAGTTATAATTAAGCAAGGAGAATCTTAAGATAAGTCTAAAACAAATTGTAGGTCATAGTAACTAAACTTAAATGAACATGTCTAGATTCATTAACACTTCTTTTCAAATTAATAATACAACTAAAAAATATAATAAATTTTAATTCATTTAATATTTATTTTGCCTAAAATTAACACTTTCTGTTAATTTATTTTCCTTTTAGATAAGAGACTGATCAATTTTTGACAAGTTAATAAGATATCACTGAGAATTTAATTTGTTGTACAATACTTTTAAACCTAATTTATAGAACTTGAAGATTTAATATAATGACAAAACCAATCAAATTTTAGTGTTTATGCTTCCCATCAACAAGTCTCATGTAAGTCTTGTCAATACAGTACTGTACTGGAATATACTCGTAATTCTGATTTGGCCTACATCTCTGACCATCTTTTTATTTTCATAAATTTTTTAATGTGTTTAATATAAACTAAATGTTTGTAAATTTTCATAATTCTGGAAACTTATAATTTCTAAAATATGCACAGTCTAAAATTAAACCTTATAGGCCTAAGTTTTATTTACCCAAAATTTAACAAGAATCAACTACCTGGGGAACATAAATAATTTGCGGATCCCTGTGACACACAAGATCCAGATTTAATCCATAAAGACAGCTGCTGTGGACATGACTTCAGATATCTATTGGCTTTGTTAAAAATATATTATTAACATCTGCAAGTTCAAGATTTGACTAAATTTTTATGTGAACCTAACTCAGGAATGGATACCTTCTTTACTGCTATTTTTTAAAGATACATCTTAGAGTCTCGAATATCATGATTCAACTATAGTGGAATACCAGAAATCTCAAGGACACAATTCCAAGTTAATCACAAGAAACAATAACAAATATATTCAAATATACCAGATTAAAATGCAACCACTTTATGACTGAATAATTCTGTGACTGTAAACCATCACTTTGTAAGGAGTGATAATTGCATAATCACTCAGTTTGTGTAACACTTCATTAATAAAAATAAATAAAAATTTAAATAATATAAGAACAAAAGATGGACCATATTTATCGTATGACAAGTGTTTAAATTTCGTAGGTAATTGAGAATTGTAAGTCACAGAATGGCTGAAAATGTATGGACCATCCCTTAACATGGAGTTATCACCTATTGGTGGAACAAATTGGACATGGTTTAGACCTTCAAGTTGATGATGATGATAAATATGAGTATTACATTTCTATCAGAAATCAAACATTACAATTGTTATACCATACACATTCATATTTTTTTTCTCAGTAATTATATGTTGATGCTTATAACAATTTCATTATAATTTTTCTTCTAGTTTATTAAAAAACCTTTTTTATTAAAGACCTTCCAGTTTTATTACTTACATGGACACAGTAGTGACTTAAAACCAAATATCTGGGTATTTGTTTGATAAAAACTTATCATGTAGTGCATAATTATGAAAAATCAAACAATTAAGGTTAAAGTTCAAAAAATTTACTGGTTGTCGGTAGACATTGCAGACATTCTTAGTAAATCAAATTCTAATTTACTAAACTGCATAAAATTTGCTATCCAAGCCAAAAATAAAAATAATGTGTATTAAGACCAGTACAGGCACATTAGACTCTAAATTTGAAATTTGATTATGTTAGACTATGATGTTCAGAACAGTTATTTATAACCTTTAGTACTTATAAAACCAGGCCAGTCTCAAAAGACATAATTGTTACGTTAATTCGGAAAGTCTAAAACTGTGAGAGACTACGCTTCATCCAAATAGGTTGACTACAAGGTTGTTGGATGATACAGGTGAAGTACACCATTTAAACAGTGCCACCAGCCAGACTAATGAACTCTAAATTTAGTATTTAAATGTGTGTTACATAATGATTCATTCTTTAATGTTATTAATTATTTGTCACAAATCTTATTTAATGATTGATTTATACATAAGGTAAGTTTAAATAAATAAACTCTTCTCACACAATTCTCAGGTTTAGAACCATTGTTCTAAGTATAAAGTTATTATAATGAAATCTTTATAAGTGTATTCAAATATTTTAAATATAAACCAATATTAATTTTCTAAAGTAAATGGTGCTTTGGTATCAAATGATAATAACATTAGGATGAGTATAAAAGAAAGGATGCAAGCAGGAAATAGAGCCTACTTTGCAAATATTAACATCTTTAAAAACAATCTTGTTAAAAGAGGTACAAAGCTTAAAGTATATTATTCTCTTGTGCGACCAGTTGTTAAATATGGGTCTGAGGTGTGGAGGTAGACAGAGAATGGCAAAACTGCTGTAAAATCATTTGAGTGCAAAATATTGCATAAAGTTTATGGTCCAGTAAGAAAAGAAGGCAGTTGGGGAATATGCAATAACAATGACCTATAGTTTCTCATGCATGGAGAAGACACAGTGAAATTCATCAAATCACAGAGGTTTCGTTGGCTGGGACATGTGGAAAGAATGTCTGAGGAAAAATCCCTAAAAGAATGCTGAAGGGAAAATTATATACTACTAGACATTCCTATTATTTTGTAAAATTCATACATAATGTGGTTCAGGGGTAACAAACTTAATGGAGATGATTGTCATCTTAAGAATAATGAATTAATTTGTGACAATAATATTAATTTAAAAAGGAAGAAGCAAATAGTACGAATGAAAGTAAACTTGCTTTATAAATCATTTTTTTACTAACTAAAAGCTTTTATTTTACATTAAGAGCTTTGATTTCCATTAATTTGTTTTCTTGAGTCACCTGTTTTAAAATAATTTTAGTGAATCTTTCTGTCATGTGTTAATTATTTATTTATTTTTGTTATAATACATGTGACATTTTTTAAATGTATTAATTTGCTATTTATATCCAAGTGTATTTGTAAAATAAGGTAGGTTTGATTCATGTTTCAGTACATTTTAATGTGCATATTCTTCACAGAATGTTGCATCACTGGTATGAAACTATTTACCACAGTTTTATAATAGATATGGATATAAATAATTTTAATAATAATAGTAATATTATTAATCTGTCTATAGGCATGTTTTAGACACACGATTATATTGCAGTCTATGTATAGGTTGTCAATTACACACACACACACACACACACACACACACACACACACATTCGTAATATGTAAGTAATTATCTGGATTATATTGTTTTAAATAATAAATAATAACTATAGTTATTATTAAAATAAATATTACGGGGGTCATTAATTAGCCAAGAGGCGTGAAACTTAAATAAATGCAATATATGATACGTTTACTTCATATGCGGATTGCAATGCATTTGGTTTTTACGAACTTATCAGTTTAATCAAGCAGGTATTGGTTGGTGTTAAGAGATTTTTAAGTTTCTTCTTCTTTCTTCGTATTCGCTTGTTGGATTTTATACGGTAAGCAAACTTTTCTCTGCTGTTTCAAATATTTTCAGATTTAGATGAACACATACATTAGAAACACACTCTAAAACATCCTATTTTAACTACTTTTTGTATTTTATAATGAATAACGTGATTTGGTTGTGATAAAAACAGCCTATTTGCAATTATCGTCGAGTTTGTTAAGCAAACCGAAATAAGCTTTTTACGTATGTACGCTTTTATTAAACAAACAATTTAACAATAAATAATTAATTTATTTAACTTGATTTTCAAACGTTTCAATGCAATAATTTCGTACATGAAAAACACTTTTATACACGCATTAATAAATTTCTTAATACCTAAATATTATAATTCTGTTCAAATCTAAAAAGTTTCACAAAATATTGCGCCATGTTTGTTCAAAAAGAAACTAAGACGCCGCGCCGTCCCGATTATTGTTTTTTTAGAATAGGCCTATTTATTTTTTAAAGTAATTATACTTTCACGATTTCTTTCGAAAAAAATACCTATTACAATAATACCGTAACAGCTGGTATTTTGCATTGAATTGTTATAATAATAAAACTTAATAATTGGAAAGTTGTACTGCAAACGTACGTATGCACACTTTCACAAAATTTAACGATAAATAATTAATTTACTTACCGTGATTTACAAACACTTCAATGCAATAATTTCATACATAAAAACTCTTGGTAGGTATTCTAATTAATGAATGGAATAATAATTGTGTTCACCATCTAAAGTTTTACGAAATATCGCGCCATGTTTGTTGAAAAATATTTCTAGGAACGCCAACCCAATTAATGTTTTCCGGAGTGGGCCTACTTTAAAAAAATAATTACACTTTCATGATTATCTTTCGAAAACTTTACTTATTAAAATAACACTGTCACAGTTAGTATTTTTCATTCACTGTTATGATATTAAAACACTTATTATTTTAAAAGTTTTACGTGCATAAAATTAGCTTGTAAGTTATAACCATTAGAACTAAAGTACGATATTATGATACGCTGTGTTGAAGTTATGAAACAGTTTTTTTCTAAACGCAGATCATTAGTGCAATTCACTTATAACGCTATACAATAATATAGCTTACGCCGGTCTCTATAAACTTTTTTGCTTCTCGTTCGTTTAATTCGTTTATCTACCTCATCTTACTTAAACTTAAATATTTCAACTTTAAATCAATGTTATATTGTTTATTTATGTAATTTTCGTACACAGTGTTCATTTATATTTATAGAAAACAGAAAAATACAGTAGTATAATTATTTTGTTTCAATCGTTTCGTTGTAAGGAAGCCATATTGGACTCGTCACGTTCGGCCAAATACATCACGGCAGTAAGTCACGTGGTCAACACACAGCTGTTTCGAATCTACCGAGTTTTGTACATATTAATAATTTACGTTTGATGATGGCTCTCGCACAGATCGGTTATTCAATCAATTTCTTAAGCACATAATAAATATAAATAACTTAAATGTTTGTTTACAAAACCAGAAAAACCACACACACACACGACATAAGCAAAGGATGTGTGTGTGTGTGTGTGTGTGTGTGTGTGTGTGTGTGTGTGTGTGTGTGTGTGTGTGTGTGTGTGTGTGTGTGTGTGTGTGTGTGTGTGTGTGTGTGTGTGTGTGTGTGTGTGTGTGTGTGTGTGTGTGTGTGTGTGTGTGTGTGTGTGTGTGTGTGTGTGTGTGTGTGTGTGTGTGTGTGTGTGTGTCAAAATTTTACCTATCATGATAAATTATATATTTTTCTTGTGTTTCAGATTTCTCTGTTTTGAGAGACACGTATGCAGTCCAGAGAGGAGACGAAGAGATGCCTGTCAAAGTTACTGAAGTAGTTGAAATGGCCTATGGTCAGCGTTTGGTTCGTTATTTCTTTCCAATTTTTGTAATCTCGACAGTACTCAATTTTTATTTGGTACAAATTTTGTATTAAAAAATGATAGGAAGTTCTTGTTTTCATATTTTTTTGGTACAAATTACCGTTGCCAATTAGACGCTTGTTATTCAGTTTTTAAAGAAAACATTTTAATCAAAACTTAAATGAAAACTTTTAAATAGTTTAAACAAATAAAATTTCGTAATTATTAGATTGGTTGAGTAAAATTATTTTCAAAATTTAATTATTATTTTTTTATATAAATTTTTTTGTTAATAGTACAGTACTAGTTTTATTTAAACTCCTCAAATAAAAATTACATTTTTGTAGAATACAGGTTTTTCTTTGAGATTTAGAAACATCGGATGTTTGCTAACGTGTCTGTATATGTTTTGTATGTCAATTTTCATATTTTTAGAATTATAAAGATTAATTATACGTAAAACATGGGGATTTCATAGGACGTGTGACAATACAAGCTCATCTAGTCACAGTTTTTGCACCTTATACTTACAAGATTTCTTCTGAATGTAATTTAATAGTTACTAAAAAATGCTTAAAAAATGCCATTTAAGATAATATTGTGTTTAAATATAAAGTTTATTGTTTTGTGTCTGTTTTCTATCGAGTATTTCCACCGGTAAATTGTCCATCTAGAAACACATACACAGGCTATTTTTATATGATCATATTTATTAGATTCCCAAAGTAACATAAACATAGCACATCCATGGAATCCTAAGCCAACCTTTGCTGACCTCAGTTGTACATATTTATAAATAGTTATGTACCTCTGTACTTATTCTTGTTTTTGTTGTAACTCTGTTGTCTTTTATTCTTGTTTATCCCTAATTTTTCTTCACTAATTTTCATCATTTACCATTTGTAACTTAAATACAGCCTTAATCAACATTTCTTTTAATAAATTCATAACTTTTGTCATTTTACAAAAATGACAACATAGGAACTTTGTCTTGTTATTATTCCTGATCAATATCTGCGCTTCTAATTCCAAGATTGTGAACTCAGATAGTTTTGAAGTAAAGTACACTTAGAAACCAGTCACATACATAAAAGAAGTTTTATGTACCTTTTCAAAACAAACACTAATGGTGTAATAATTTTTTATTTATTTTACGTTGTAATCACACCAATGTTTCTAACACTTATTTAGGATTGGCCTTCATGTTTTCTAATTGATTCACTTTGTATTTTCCACTTTTACTACACCGATTCCTGGAGTTACCCCTGGTAAAGGCCTCTGCATATTTCCTTGGCATGCACCCATAGGGATTATAACAGGTATATAACGACTAAATATTAGATCTAAATAGCTAAGTAAACAGTTTACTAGTTAAGATGCTGCACGCAGAGTTGCCACTGCCTTATTATAGTGAATGATTATCATCTGTAGCTTGTGAAAGAGATCAAACCCGTGTACCTGGCATAGCACTCCAACATACTGACCACCACACAATAATCATACCTGTTTTATAAACAGAATACAATTACACAGGTATTTTGTATTCAAAATTATGCAAAAAGAATTTGTTCTACATAGCTAAAAGCCTATTATTATTATAAGTAAACCCATATCATTTACTTACTTGTATTGTTACTTTATTTAAATGCTAAAAATAACAAATTGTGTGGTATGAAAAATGTAAAAGAAAATTATGGCAAATAATTTTTATTTTTATTGCTACATAACTACGTTCTTTTTGAGTTATCTAGTAACAGTAATCATGCATACAATTTGGCCAACTGTATTTGTGGTTACTTACTGAATTTGGTTTATAATTTTTATGTAAGTATGGGTAAAGTAGTGTAGGCCTACGCTATAGTGTGATTGAAAGAATACTGTTGCATGATCTCATGTTGCTTTTGTAGTAGTAGTAGTGGGGTTTGTAGTAGCTGATAGTAGTAGAACTGTAGTTGTTTAAGTATGGACGCGCAAAATGATAAACCAAACATATGAGAATTATATGAGACTTATATTGATATTATTTATGATCGATTTATTATTCACTAGGCTAGATTACATTTGGTTGTGTGGTTATATGGTCAGTATTTTTGAAGTACTGTGCTGAAAACACTGGGTTTAGCTCTCACCATTAGCTACTAGGTGATAACATCAGATAAATGCTGTTGTTTATTAATATTAGATCATTTCATTTCTTGAGGCAGTGATAAACCAGAAGCAGTATTATTAACAAGTAAAAACTACTTAGTGACGTAATGGAACTATAATTAAATTGTACGTCGTCTGTACCTGCTTGAGAAACTATGTTTATATATATCTTAGTTATATGCAGGAGGGACATTGCCTAGGTTCACACTTAGTAGTTCATGTATCCACTAAGGAAATGTTTAGCATATCCTCTTCATCGACTTCATTAGAATTAAATTATCAACTTCTGGATATACATTCTACACATTGCTCAGAATCTTAATTATTATGTCAAACTTTTCCTAAGGCTATTTGTTTTTACTTTTTTGACAGTATCCTTCCTTATATACTTTTTGGCAAATAATGTGTTGTTTAGTCTCTATACCAAACATATATGATGGTTGTACTGCCTAGGTTTCATTCTATATTCATGGTCATACATATTTGTTTCCTTATTACTAAGTTTTTTACTTTTATAACCCGTATGTGCATTCCAGTACAGATATTCATTTCAATGATCATTAACTTATTTATGTTTGCGTTATCATTTCCCATGTCCTGTATCTGTTCATGCCTTTTATTGTTTTCTTCCTCAGGTAAAAGTTTTGTTTTATTAACTACTTCTTATTGAGTTCTGGACAGTAGAGATCAGTTTGCTGTTAGCTTTCCTATTTTTCTTCATGCTTTTATTTGTTTCAAAGTGCTCTTCCCTTGTTTGTTCAGAACAGCGTATAAACATGCAGTGAGATACCTTTTGCAGTCTTGTCTTTCAATGTATAATCATCTTGATTTTAATTTCCTAACGATCATATGTCCTAACTCATCAAGATTGATTATCAGGCCTGCATCTTGCGTACATGATTTTTTCTCACTTCACATTAGTTTGTGTTTGACATTGGTGTGTGCACTTCGCTGGTCAATTATAAAGAACTGAACTTTTGTTTAGTTTCTTGTGTATGATACATTTTCTCCTTGAGGAGGTTTAACTGATTATGACAGTTTGGTACTGGACTGCTATCAGCCATTTATCAGCGCATACTGTCTTGATTCAAAATTGAGTAGTTAAAAGCTAGGAGATGACTGTGGGGGAGTCAGATGCTGAAAAATCACAACCAGTTTAACTGTCTTCATAGGAAAACCATCAGCATAATGGAATTTGCACAAAAACAGTATCTTATGTAGCCTAAAACCATTGTTGTATAAAATTATAAAAAATTTTATATTTATTCATTAAAATTATAATAAATTATTAATGTTATAAATTTTGTTTAGAATCAAAATCATGTAACATAAACCTTCAGTTAATGTGTAAATGCTGGTGTATTGAGTGTCTTTATGGAGGCTGCTGATTCATAAAAAATCTTATTCTCCATATTGGCATTGAAGAATAAAATCTTTATTTCTTTATTATTCTTGTAAATACTGTTTTCTGGATTTCTATGCACTAATACTGCTTTTTTAAATTTTTATTTTTATTTCACTGTGCACAACTTAAAAGGAACACCTAAATTAGGTATTGATATTTTTAGAAGCCCTTAGAATGGACGTCACTTAGCCACTTATGTTTAACCTGTATTCTACTGACTAGATAGTTAAATTGTTTTATTAAGTACACATTTATAATAAATACAAAGTCAATTAAACATCAGTAACTTTGGCTGACAAGCTTAGGTAAATCTATTGTTTAATTAACCCACAAGCGTACTTGTGTGAAAAAGTACCGTAGTGAATGTGCAAAGTGCAGTTAGTGTTGTATGTTGGTAAGTGAAGTGAAATACACATGTAGTTGAAGTGGCCATAGTGCTGTAATTAAAGAGACTTTTGGTGTAACTGAAACAGAGCAATGGTCACAGGGTACAAACTATATTACAGCAGTAAGCCTCAAAAGAGAAGATTTCTCCACCTCATCACGGATCACAATGAACCAGATATAGTTCAAGAGAAGGACTGCACTTCAAGAATGGTCACAGTGAAGCTGTCATGGTTAAAGACGATAGTGTTTATAACAGCCATAATATACTGTCATTGTAGGAGAAAGCAGTTAAGTAGAAGAAAGAAAATTTCTTTATTTCATCAACAGCCACAATAAACTTGTAAGTTCCAGAGGGTGGTATTTGACCCTTCTAGAAGAGACATTATATTATATAGCTGCAGTGAGGTGAAGAAAAAAGATAAAAAACTTCAAGAATGACCATAATGAAACTGTCATGTTTAAAGACATTAGTGTTTTTAATAGGTATACTTTGTTGTGCTTGTATTATAGTTGTAAGTAGAAGAAAGAAGATTTCTGAACTTCCGCAAGGACTACAGTGAAGATGTGAGTTGAAGATAGAAACCTCTGCCACTTCCAGAAGAGACATCATGTTATATACCAGCACTGGGATGAAGAAAAAAGATAATGAGCTTCAAGAATGTCCACAATGAAACTATCATGTTTAAAGACAATAGAGTTTTTAATAGGTTTAATTTTTGTGCTTGTTATAGTTGTAAGTAGAAGGAAGAAGATTTCTCCACTTCAGCAGGCACTACAGTGAAGATGTGAGTTCAAGAAAGAAATTTGTGCCACTTCTAGGAGGGACATCATCTTACGTACCATCAGGAAGTCGAAGAAAGATGATAATGAGCTTCAAGAATGTCCACAATGAAGCTGTCATGTTTAAAGACAATAGTGTTTTAATAGGTATAAATTTAATTGTGCTTGTGTTGTAGTTGTCAGTAGAAGGAAGAATATTTCGCCATTTCAGAAAGAGGCACAGTGAAGATGTCAGTTCAAGAAAGAAGTCTTTTATACTTCCAGAAGAGACATTACCATAGCAGTAGCGAAGTGAATTAGGCACATACTATACTTCGAGAATGGTAACAATAAACAGTAATAGTTCAAGTGATAAGTGCTTTTAATTATTTATTAATAGGCATTATGTGTTGTGATTATATTGTAGTTGTGTGTAGAAGCCAGAAGATTCACCATTTCATCAGGGGGCACAATAAAGAATGCTCAAGAATTCTTGACCAATCAAGAATAGTCATATTGATGAGGTCATAGTTGAAGACAACAACGTTTTGTTAGGGGATATAGTGTATTATGACTATAGTATAGTTGTATATAGAAGAATGAAGATTCTCCATTTCAGCAAGCACCACAGTGATGTTGTGAGTTCAAGTGAAGAGTGTTTTGGTAATAGCTGTAGTATTTTGAGTGTTATGCAGTGGTTAAGCAGAAGAAAGAAGATGTCTTCAGTTCAGGAAGAGCATCATTCATGATGTGTCCTCCACATCACCTAGGACTCTAGTGAAGTAATCAAATGCAGGTGTGGATTCAAGAAAGAAACCTCTTCCATCTCAGTGAGGGTGTGGTGCGTGCAATAACATCTGTTCAAAAGTGAAGTGATCTTTCTAGTGTACAGCATCTAGATATCTTGGTGAAATTAGCTGAGCGCTTCAGTGGTAATTTAGTCAGTTAAATAGAAGAAAGAAAATTCTTCATTTCAGCAACAGCCACAATGAAGATATAGGTTCCTGAAAGAAGTCTTTGCCACATTCATAAGAGACATCATGTTACACACCACCAGTAAGATGAAGAAAGACGATAATAAACTTCAAGAATGTCCACAATAGTGTTTTTAATAGTGTTTAAAGACAATAGTGTTTTGAATAGTTATAGTTTATTGTGTTTGCATTATAGTTGTAAGTAGAAGGAAGAAGATTTCTCCTTTTCAGCGGGGACCACAGTGAAGATGTGAGTACAAGAAAGAAATATTTGCCACTTCCAGAAGAGACATCATGGTACATACCAACAGTAAGAAGAAGAAAGAAGATACTAAACTTCAAGAATGTCCACAATGAAACTGTCATTTTTAAAGACAGTAGTGTTTTTGTAGGTATAGTTTATTGTACTTATATTATAGTTGTAAGTAGAAGGAAGAAGATTTCTCCATTTCAGCAGGGACCACACTGAAGATATGAGTTCAAGAAAGAAATGTCAGCCACTTCCAGAAGAGATGAAGAGACATCATGTTACATACCAGCAGTGAGATAAAGAAAGAACATAATATACTTCAAGAATGTTGACAATGTAACTGTCATATTTAAAGACAATAGTATTTTTAATAGGTATAGATTATTGTGCTTGTATTGTAGTTGTAAGTAGAAGGAAGAAGATTTCTCCTTTTCAGCAGACACCACAGTAAAGATGTAAGTTCAAGAAAGAAATCTCTGCCACTTCCAGAAGGGACATCATGTTATATACCAGAAGTGAGATGAAGAAAGAAGATAATAAACTTCAAGAATGTCCACAATGAAACTGTTGTGTTTAAATACAACAGTGTTTTTATTAACAGTGCTAGCGTATGATGATTGTGTTACTGTTGTAAGTTAAGAAAGAAGATTTCGCCATTTCAGCAAGAGGCACAATGAAGATGTGAGTTCAACAAAGAAATCTTTCAAACTTCCAGAAGAGACATTACCATAGCAGTAGCAAAGTGAATTAGGAACTTACTATACTTCAAGAATGGTAACAATAAACAATCATAGTTCAAGTGATAAGTGCCTTTATTAATAGGTATAGTGTGTTGTGATTAAATTGTAGTTGTGTGTAGAAGACTGAAGATTCCATTTCGTCTCCATTTCATTAGGGACCACAATAAAATATGGTCAAGAATTCTTGACCAACCAAGAATGGTCATAACGAAAAGGTCATAGTTACAGACAAAAGTGTTTTGTTAATAGATATAGTGTGTTATGATTATATTATAGTTTTAAATAGAAGAGTGAAGATCCTCCATTTCACCAGGGGCCACAGTGATGTTGTGAGTTTGAGGTACAACATTCCACTTCCAGAATAGACATTGCCACTAACTACTTTACTACTACTACTTACTTTGAGGTAACTCATTGCCACTTCCAGGAGAGACATGTTATATAGCAGCATTGAGAAGAAGAAAGAATTTATTGCACTTCAAGAATGGTCACGTTGAATCAAGCATAGTTAAAGTGACAAGTATTTTTTTATTTTGAGTGACAAACTGTAGTATATTTTGAGTGTATTGCAGTGGTTAAGCAGAAGAAAGAAGATTTCGACAATTCTGCTAGAGCCTCACTGAAGATGTGTCCTTCATCTCCAGCTAGGACTGTAGTGAAGGAGTTGCAGTGAACACAGGCAATTCAACATTTATGTTTCTTGTGTTATCAGGAAACATGGTTCTATGAAGCCAGCATGAAGTGATCAATTGAACAAAGAAGTTTTCCATTTCAGCCCGAGCCGCAATGAAGACAGAGGTTCAAGAAAAAAAACTTTGCTACTTTCATAAGAGACATCTTGTTATATAGCAGCAGTGAGATGAAGAAAGAACATAAAAAATCTTCAAAACTTCAAGAACGGTCACAATAAACGGTCATAGTTCAAGTGATAAGTGATTTTACTAATAGGTATAGTGAGTTGTGATTATATTGTAGTTGTGTGTATAAGACTCAGGATTCTCCATTTCATTAGGGGCCACAATGAAGAATGGTCAAGTGCTCGTGACCAATCAAGAATGGTCATAATGAAGTTGTCACAGCTAAAGACAATCATGTTTTTAATAGCTATGTGATTGTGATTATATTCCCATAGTTAAGTAGAAGATAGAAGACTCCTTCACTTCAGCAGGAGCCAAAAGGATATGTGAGTTCAAGAAAGAAGTCTTTGTCACTTACAAAAGGGACATTATATTATACAGTAGCAGTAAAGTGAAGGAAGAAAGTACTCCACTTTGTGACGATTTCATTAATAAAAATATGTTAATTAATTAAGTTAATAATATATAATCGGAGAAATTTTAAATTCTTAATAAAATCTCACATTGTAAACTAAATCTTATGGCAATCATTTAATAATAATAATATTTAATATAAGTCTAATAATAAAATTAAAAGGGAATGGAATTGTACAGAAAGGGTAAAGCTTATTAATTTATCCTGTATAAACAAGAACTGACCAGAAGTAACTTGTTTTCTGACCCCTAAATAAACTAAGTATTATTGTAAATTTGTTATTATTTAAATAATTAGTTAAGTACTTTGATAACTTCTGCAACTAAGAATGTCACGATTTAATTATTTAATCAACCGTAGTCCTTTAATTAAAATTAGAAAAACGGAACTACTTTTATGTTGCCTAGTAATTGTCTTGAGATTACTACGCTCCCCTTAACTATTTTCTTCGACTTGTAATGGAGCGCTCACGCCGTAAGCAGCGTAAAGCGTTGTTTCGCTACGTATATATATAAAAATGTGAAAGGGTTGATACCATGACTATTTAAATAAGTAATTTGTGTGGTGATGACATCTCTCTATATTATAAAATAACGGACTATGTAATTTATACAGTATTACAACCTAGAAGGTGATAGTCAACTAATCTATCATCATGTGAAGTGTATAACAGTGAAACAAACTTTCTATCTATGTATTCTAACTACAAGAATTACTAAGAATAACTACAGTCGCCGGAGATGAATGTACCACACCAGGAATGATTTCACATACTTCTAGAACTTCACCATCACAGTATGATAAGGTAACGACTGAACTTCAAGAAACATCAGGAGGACCGAAGAACTAATTCTGCAGCAACTTCAGGAAACACACAGGTGACATGGAGGCTTGTCTTCCATGGTTAAGAGTTACAAAATTATAAACCCAAAAAGACAATTTAAATTATCATATTAAAGACTTTAAAACTTATGTTTAAATGTAATAACATTAAAGACTTTAGAAACCTGACATTTTAGGTAACATGTAGTATAAAATCTAATAACGCTAGTTATAGCAAAAAGGTAAAGTTTAAACTAAAAGTTTTGTTGTTTTAGAAGATTAGTAAAAAACCATTCTTCAAATGGTTAGAGTTTCAATATTGTACATGGCAAGGTGACCATAATTCATTTATGATATTTAATCCCGGATCCGTGGAATTAATCAATAAGATGTACATCATATTTTGAAGCCCCTTTGTAAAGTAGTAATTTATATATTTAATCATATAGTAAACTATATTGTTTGAGAACTTTCAATAGAGAACTTAATCACCAAATGTAATAAAGAGATGTCATCTAAGTACCAAGTAAAATGAGTGCATAAATCAACAGTCTCCCCTTCCAAATATCCTGCTATATAAATTGTTTATTTGTTGTGATCATTTTCAGTGCTTCACAACGAAGGCAGCCGGTATAATTGGCACATCCAATTATTACTGGTTCCCTCTGTTATAACTCAAGAGAAGAGGTTATAATTTGCGCCACTCTGCTCTATTTTGCTGCTCTGCTTGCTTTATTTTGCTAATTTGCTATTTTTGCGTAAGAGAAAAGAAAGAAGTAATTGCGTCCCGATATCCCACGCACAAAAGCTGTTGATCTATACACTCATGTATTTCAATATGTGTCAGAGTTTTAATAAGATAAAAATAGTAATTAATATTATAGTAATATAGTATAAATGACTTTATTAGTAAATATAATATGTGTAACGTAATGTTAGCATATAATCCCATGTAAACAAACCATGTCGGTACTTGTTAAAAGTCCCATTCATAAACGTGCCACATTCTCGACAATCTCGGACGGGTAGTTTCCTGCTGCCGTTTGTTTAAAATTGTCATTGTTTAGTTGAGTTGAAAATAAGTCACCCTCCTTGTGTGGTCTATTGTTATAAGAAGCGTGTCTGTTCATGTGTTAGTAACCGAAGGGGGAATCTTTTGTCGTACGCATATTCATGCAGGTGTGAAATTTCTCTCTCTCTCTCAAAGTAAAACGATAAAGGTTGTCATAACATTTTATGTGTTTATTTGTAAAAAAAAAAAAAGAAAAAGGAGTAAGAACACGATTGGTTTATAGTTTTATATTTTTGTGTAAAAAAAAAAGAGATAGCGTTGTATCGTAACTAATGCAAATGTTTAATAATAACTGTTAATAAATGTTTACCATGTACTAAAGTGTATAGGCGATAATTGTGTATAGGATAGTAGAGCAAATAATATTATGACTTAAAGTTCAAATGAATAAATGACTTAGTTAACCCTCCCTTGTTAGATAAAGTATTAAACCCCAGGTCCAAAAACAGTAAACTTGTAAACTGAGCCAAATAAATTAATAATAATAAATAAAGTGTGCTAAATAATTATGGTAAGTCGATAGGAAATAATTCTAGGTAAGTTTTTTTAAACCCCCCAAAGTAATAGTAAGTGAATAATAAAGGCTGAATAAATCTTAAGTTAAACTAAATTTGTGTAACGTGTAGCAGTAAATAAGAGAAAGGTAAATAATAATAAAAGTATAGTTGAATAGTCAACAACCAGTTGTGGCCAGTAAGAGAACAATAAAGCGTGTTAAGAAATTGTAGTAAGCAGCCACACACTCTCCCTATTGTGATAAACCGTTGCCTCCCTAAACAATGAATACCACCGCGCGTGAAATACAATGAATTGTGTAAAGTCTCTCCCCTTCCGCAAAGTTGTCTAGTTATGGTTAAAAAGATAATAAGAATTACCATCGTGAGATTCCGCTTCTCTCAAGTAACTATAATCTAGAGTGGAGTATGGGATCTTCTTTAGATTATTTTAGAAGTAAGTCTATGGTATATAATCAAGATAGAATTATATACATGTAAAGTAACTAGTCACAACGGCGCCGGCTGAAAAGGATAATGATGAGGCAAAAAGGTGCCAAGAGTTCATTTATGAATGCTGAAAGCTAACGTGTAGAGTTAGAGTAAGCTGATGTCAGTCGGGCCACGATATTGTGAGTTACTGTAATTAGGGAAATTAGTATTATAAGTTAGTACTGTAAGAAGTGAGATAAAGGGAATTTCACGAAGGCGAACATTTAAATGAGAACTAGATCATTTAAAAAAGAATTAGAAAAAAAAAACCGTGTACTACTAATAATAAATAATAATAAGAGAGAAATTACACACGGAAATCCCTAAACATACTCTCGGTATATAAAAAAAAAATTATACCGGCGTCTGTGGTTTAAGCGGCGGAGTATGTGACGATTTCATTAATAAAAATATGTTAATTAATTAAGTTAATAATATATAATCGGAGAAATTTTAAATTCTTAATAAAATCTCACATTGTAAACTAAATCTTATGGCAATCATTTAATAATAATAATATTTAATATAAGTCTAATAATAAAATTAAAAGGGAATGGAATTGTACAGAAAGGGTAAAGCTTATTAATTTATCCTGTATAAACAAGAACTGACCAGAAGTAACTTGTTTTCTGACCCCTAAATAAACTAAGTATTATTGTAAATTTGTTATTATTTAAATAATTAGTTAAGTACTTTGATAACTTCTGCAACTAAGAATATCACGATTTAATTATTTAATCAACCGTAGTCCTTTAATTAAAATTAGAAAAACGGAACTACTTTTATGTTGCCTAGTAATTGTCTTGAGATTACTACGCTCCCCTTAACTATTTTCTTCGACTTGTAATGGAGCGCTCACGCCGTAAGCAGCGTAAAGCGTTGTTTCGCTACGTATATATATAAAAATGTGAAAGGGTTGATACCATGACTATTTAAATAAGTAATTTGTGTGGTGATGACATCTCTCTATATTATAAAATAACGGACTATGTAATTTATACAGTATTACAACCTAGAAGGTGATAGTCAACTAATCTATCATCATGTGAAGTGTATAACAGTGAAACAAACTTTCTATCTATGTATTCTAACTACAAGAATTACTAAGAATAACTACAGTCGCCGGAGATGAATGTACCACACCAGGAATGATTTCACATACTTCTAGAACTTCACCATCACAGTATGATAAGGTAACGACTGAACTTCAAGAAACATCAGGAGGACCGAAGAACTAATTCTGCAGCAACTTCAGGAAACACACAGGTGACATGGAGGCTTGTCTTCCATGGTTAAGAGTTACAAAATTATAAACCCAAAAAGACAATTTAAATTATCATATTAAAGACTTTAAAACTTATGTTTAAGTGTAATAACATTAAAGACTTTAGAAACCTGACATTTTAGGTAACATGTAGTATAAAATCTAATAACGCTAGTTATAGCAAAAAGGTAAAGTTTAAACTAAAAGTTTTGTTGTTTTAGAAGATTAGTAAAAAACCATTCTTCAAATGGTTAGAGTTTCAATATTGTACATGGCAAGGTGACCATAATTCATTTATGATATTTAATCCCGGATCCGTGGAATTAATCAATAAGATGTACATCATATTTTGAAGCCCCTTTGTAAAGTAGTAATTTATATATTTAATCATATAGTAAACTATATTGTTTGAGAACTTTCAATAGAGAACTTAATCACCAAATGTAATAAAGAGATGTCATCTAAGTACCAAGTAAAATGAGTGCATATATCAACAGTCTCCCCTTCCTAATATCCTGCTATATAAATTGTTTATTTGTTGTGATCATTTTCAGTGCTTCACAACGAAGGCAGCCGGTATAATTGGCACATCCAATTATTACTGGTTCCCTCTGTTATAACTCAAGAGAAGAGGTTATAACTTCCAGAATGGTTTCAATGAAGCAGACATAGTTCAAGTGAAGATTGTTTTGTTAAAGCGGTAGTGTGTTTTGAGTGTTATGCAGTGGTTAAGCAGAAGAAAGAAGATTTCTTCAGTTCAGCAAGAGGCTCATTGAAGATGTGTCCTCTATATCAGCTAGGACTCTAGTGAAGTAATCAAATACAGCTGTAGATTCAAGAAAGAAAGCTCTTCCATATCAGTGAGGGTGTGGTGAATGCAGTCACGTTTGTCCAATAGTGAAGTGATCTTTCTAGTGTACAGCATGTGGATAGCATAGTGAAATTATCTGAGTGGTTCAGTGGTAATTTAGGCAACAGTGAAAAATTCTTTTATTTACAGTGAGTTTTATATAATCAGACATGCTATCAAAGTGTGATCACAGTGGGACAAAGAAAGTGTACCTTTTCTGTCATCGATTTCATTTTATAGGTTTCAATGTCTAGCAAGTTCCTACTGTCATCAGGAGGCACCTGACCAAGCGGCAACTTATTGCAGGAAGGTAAGTTCCTACTATGAATATAATTTAATATATTATTCATTAAAATTAATATCTATTAAATACATGATTTTGGGGTCATTATAGATATAAACAATTTAGAAATAATTTATATATTATTATGAGAAGTGCCTAATGAAGTTATAATAACATTTAAAATTTAATTTCATTATGACTTATAACACTTATATGAACGTGCAACAAACATAAAAGTATTAGTGCTTATAGACTGAAAAAACATGCCAGAACTGGAACATGTGATGTGTGTGTGTGTGTGTGTGTGTGTGTGTGTGTGTGTGTGTGTGTGTGTGTGTGTGTGTGTGTGTGTGTGTGTGTGTGTGTGTGTGTGTGTGTGTGTGTGTGTGTGTGTGTGTGTGTGTGTGTGTGTGTGTGTGTGTGTGTGTGTGTGTGTGTGTGTGTGTGTGTGTGAAATAGGATTTCAAACAATGTTATATAATAAATTGTTAATGTTCTTATAATTTTACTTATATTTAAAAATAACAACTTGGATGAAGTTTATTTATCATTTTGCGTATATTATCTTCAAATAAAAACAACTGCAAGTAGGTTTATTTACACCTGACGCATGTTTTACAGAAATTATTTTGTATCTTCAGAGGTTTTTATGAATTGTATTTACTTTTTATACATTTAATTGTCTTCAATTGTATTTATTTGAATATATTACATGGGAGACCTGCTGGAAACTCAACGAGTTACTTACAGAGGAATATATATATATAATTTTTTTCAAATGTTTTCATTTAAATTTATTTAGATTAAGCACCATACATAAATACTTATAGACTACGTGGTATGCGTTTACATATCTATATTTATTTATATAGCTTATGCAAACACAAAACATATTGAAGTGTGTACATTTTAAAATGAAAATATTCTTGTTTTGTTTCTTGGTTCACAAGAATACAGCATTTCCAAGAGACAACACGTACTGGACTCAAACAACGACCGCTTTGCAGTCATCAAGAGGGCCCGGATTGCGACAGGATCATCATGAGAAGGTAATTGTTACCAATTCTCAGATATATTTGTTTACTGAAAATATTAAAATGATGAAAGATTTTGCGAGAATCGGTCTATAAGTATGGACCACAATCCTATAATTCTATAAGTATGGATCACTTGCATCTATAAATATTTGATAATATTTGTTGCCATCATCACGACCGGTGTATAGACAATACAGAAATAATAAAACACAAACCGACCAATTAATTGAGTGGAAAGTCTGTCTGTGTGTGTGTGTGTGTGTGTGTGTGTGTGCGCGCGCGCGCGTGTGTGCGGTAGTGTTACATCAGAAAAATGTTTGTTATTCTCACATATTTCTGTACTTAAATAAATAGATATATTTATAATAATTCAAAATACACTCCTTTGCACCAAGGCAGTACAGCACAGATGAGATCCAGACCCCCCCCCCCAACACACACACACACACACAGTATTTTACTAAACAACAGTTATTCTTATAACTTTTATATTAACTTTAATTAAATTATGTGAAAGATAAATAGCATTGCATACTGCTAATTGGAGTACCTAAACTCTTCTATGAATAGCTGTAAGGGAAAATAAATATTGTTGCAAATGTATATTGTGATGGATGGTACGGTCGTTGAAGACTAGCTGTACACTGCACAAAATATTCTTGTAATCTTCCTTACAAATTCGTACAAAATGTAATATATATTGGATAATTTTTATTATTTACAAAGATACGGATTGTTTCCCTCGCTACCTTATTAAAATGATATTCTCAAATTACGACACAACATTAATTGAATTAGATATTTATTTATCTGCTTACATCTTTTACTTTTTAATGGAATGCATAATGTTGAAACAGTAAATTTTCGAGTTGGCGAGCTTTTAGTTACCGACGTAACTCTCTCTCTCTCTCTCTCTCTCTCTCTCTCTCTCTCTCTCTCTCTCTCTCTCTCTCTCTCTCTCTCTCTCTGTCTGTCTCTCTCGTTTTGTATACTGTATATATAAATATATTAATTAATTTATATATTTATTGTGTGTGTGTGTGTGTGTGTGTGTGTGTGTGTGTGTGTGTGTGTGTGTGTGTGTGTGTGTGTGTGTGTGTGTGTGTGTGTGTGTGTGTGTGTGTGTGTGTGTGTGTGTGTGTGTGTGTGTGTGTGTGTGTGTGTGTGTAGTATAAAATTAAATTAAATTAATTTAACGTCACAAGTTATATAATTACTGCAAGAAACGTTGAGTTACCTATATTGAAAATATATATATATATTCAATCACCAGAAACAAGATCGCGAAGGCTGAAGATGAGAGAACAGGAACTCTCGAAACATGTTCCAAATAGAAAAATAACATCTTGAGGTAAATTTAATTATAAATATTAAATGTAATATATATATATATATATATATATTCAATCACTTTCTGCTACAGTCCGTTTCTTGATGCATATAATACATTTAATATTTATAAATAAATTTACTTCAAGATATACCTTTTTTTCCTTATTAACCTAATAATAGCAGGTTTTTGTAGCAGGTTTTTGGGTACATCCGTGTACGTGATGTTTATATTGGTGACGTTTCGTTCTGTAATCCCGGAACATTTTCAAGGCGTACATATTCTTTATATATATATATATATATACACAATTACTTTCTGCTACAGTTCGTTTCTTGAGATATATATACTGTATATATATAAAGTATTTAAAATTTATAATTATATTACCTCAAGAACATCTTGAGGTAATATTATAAATTTTAAATACTTTATATATATATATATATATATATATATATATATTACATTAGTATTTATAATGAATTTACCTCAAGATATTTTTTGTGTATATTAAATGCATTATAAATATTAAATTATTATATACATAAAGAAACGGACTGTAGCAGAAAGTGATTGAATATATATATTGAATGATATATTGAATGAATATATATATTATTTTCTATAACTCGACGTTTCCTGCAGTAATTATATAAATTTGTGATGTTATTCAATTTCTTTCTTCTGCAAGTAGTATAATTCGTATATTCTTTTTAACACCTGACGCACGTTTCACTGAAACGGTAAAAAGAATATACGAATTATACTACTTGCAGAAGAAAGAAATTGAATGACATCACAAATTTATTTATACACATATGTACATTGTCTTTGTTTATATTTGTAAAAAGGTATTTGTCTTGTGCATTTCAGAGCCTCAAGGTAAGTGAGGTAATAGCAGTCATCGGAGTAGCAGTTTGCAGTCGTCATTGGTGAGTCGAATTTCATTTCGTTAACAGTGCCAACTAAATTTTATAAAAACTGACACACTCACAATGTCCCCTGGTTAGGGGTCTCGGGTCGGATCGGTTCGGTTTCCTATAATCTCATCATCGCGCAATAATATTTAGTTTTTTCTTAGGGAAAGTTTTATGTGTTGTTTTGTTGCAGATCTTCAAGATCATCGGGAGAAGCCCCACACATTCACACACACACACACAGCTTGCATTTATTTTGTAATTAGAGTAGTAGTTTTTGATGTAGATTTTATTGCCATCGTAAAGATTAGGTAGCTATAAGGAAGTGGGTGTGTCAGTCTTTATATGTTGTTTAACATAATCAATAAATTTATTTGGTACTGTATAAGGCGAGTACTTGGAATATTCAAAAGTTTTAAAAGTGTAAATTGTGTTTGAATTTTGAAACACGATTTTTTGGTTTATATTTAATTTCCAAATACTCTTTAGTTTTTAAGAATATCTTCAAGAAAGAAGAAAACCCTCCACCTGTTTCCGTTCATTAAAGTTAAACAAGAACACAACACTTACAACACAACATGGGGTAATTATTAAATCACAAATCGTCTCCATGTGTTGCTGTCCACACATACAGCCTCCATTTCCCGTAAACTCTTCCCACGATCCTGTACCGATTACTCAATGTATGACTGATATGACATCCTTGACATCTGACCCTCCGGCGTTATTTCCGGCTCTGTTTTATTCCTGTTTCATCTGTCGTACTTACATGTCCCAAACCCCTTTTTTATAGCTTCTCCTCCAGCAAATCAATTAGCGGATTTACTCTCAAATTTCGTCTCATCGTTCATTTCTAATGCGATCTCTTCCTACGGGCTTGTGATTATTTAATTTAGTCCTTGACTGCAGGGTCATGGTCTCCCAAAGACAACAGTCCGTTACTGTCTGTAACCTGCCTTTCTCTTATATTTTATGATTCCCATTTTTTCCTCACTATTGATCCATTTTCCCTACAGTTGTTCTCTCTTTCCATCCCAACAAATTATCATTAGTCTTTCTTGAAACATCTCTCTTCTATTTTATGTATAACATGTCTAACATGAATTTTAGTCTATCGCCTTTGATTTCGTTTATAATAAACTGTATTTTTACATAAAGTCTCTTCATGTGTTCCTATAATCTTATTTACATCACTAAACACTCGCGTTGATGTTAGGTCTTACACTGTCTTTCAGGGTAGGTCCTCGTCGGAGAGTCTTCAGATCTTCAGATTTATTTAATGAATTTTCTCTTTCAGGTTCACCTTTGTACTGTATAGCGTGGCATTGTGCTAGTGAGGTTTCGTTAACCCGGAGGTACCATTTTTAGACTAATCTAGCCAATGAAAATGTCTGACCTTCTCACGGTCGAAGGCCACACTTGCCGTTGTCACGCTGGTCACACACCACACAATAACAATACACACCTTACACAACCCCTCAACATTGCACTTCGTTGAGGGGACTTTAAGTCCTCAAACACGTGCCTGAGGCAAAACCATTTTTTTTCCGTCAATTTGTGTACAATTCGCGGTGATTAGATTTTGGTTAGGCTCTTGTTAAGTCTGTAAGTGTTTTTTTTCGGATGCAGGGGCTCTTTTATATTTATATGTACAAATGAAATGTTGTTACTTCTGTTATTGTCAATTATGTATGTATATCTGTATCACCTGTGTACACCAAGAACTCTTCATGCTTTTTTTTTTTAATTTTAAAAATTCAAACCACAAACCCTTTTATCGTTTAAGCGCTTAACACAAAAATTTTAAAACACGTCTTCCGTAAATATTTTTTCGAATTTCAAAATTACTCGGATACCTAGCAGTGGATTTACAAAAACAAAAGAAGGAAGAAAGACGATCAGCTACTGGTAGATCAGCTACTTAACTACAATCATGTAAGCAATCCAAATAATTTAATTTTGTCTTCTTAGTGTTACGTTTATGCCTACAGTTAGTTTAGTGTAGTCTGTTTTTATCACTTAATAGTTAAGTTGATGCGCGCGCGCGCGCGTGCGTGCGTGCGTGCGTGCGTGCGTGCGTGCGTGCGTGCGTGCGTGCGTGTGTGTGTGTGTGTGTGTGTGTGTGTGTGTGTGTGTGTGTGTGTGTGTGTGTGTGTGTGTGTGTGTGTGTGTGTGTGTGTGTGTGTGTGTGTGTGTGTGTGTGTGTGTGTGTGTGTGTGTGTGTGTGTGTGTGTGTGTGTGTGTGTGTGTGTGTGTGTGTGTGTGTGTGTGTGTGTGTGCATTATAAACACACGGGTGCGAGCCATTTTTAGTATATAAACAAACAAACAGAGAAACTTCTCTTTTGTATGGTTCTCTGTTTGTCTCTTCTAATATTTGTAAACATCCCTTGTGCATGTAAAACAAATGGGAAAGGTGATTGAGTTTTTCATTTTCAAATTAATGGGGTGGGCGTGAAGTACGAGGTGTGTCCGTAAAGTAAAGATACAAAGGTCGTAATTGGTCTAAAAATATTTATTTACAAATCATTAACTGACAGTTACGTAAATACATATATCTTTATTTCCCTACATAATTACCGTCATTATCCAAGCACCTATTAAGTCTGGGAACCAGCTTTTGTATCCCCGTGTCATAGAAGTCTGCCGCCAACCATTTGAACTATGTCATGACCTCTTCTTTTACCTCGTCATCGTTATCGAACTTTTTTCCGGCCAGATATTGTTTCAGGTGAAGGAACAAGTGAAAATCACTGGGCGCGAGGTCCGGGCTATGCGGCGGGTGATCCAAAACATCGCATTTCCAACTGCACGCATACTGCACGCGTGACCTCTGCGCTGCTCGGCAGTTGGAAATGCGATGTTTTGGATCACCCGCCGCATAGCCCGGACCTCGCGCCCAGTGATTTTCACTTGTTCCTTCACCTGAAACAATATCTGGCCGGAAAAAGTTCGATAACGATGACGAGGTAAAAGAAGAGGTCATGACATAGTTCAAATGGTTGGCGGCAGACTTCTATGACACGGGGATACAAAAGCTGGTTCCCAGACTTAATAGGTGCTTGGATAATGACGGTAAATATGTAGGGAAATAAAGATATATGTATTTACGTAACTGTCAGTTAATGATTTGTAAATAAATATTTTTAGACCAATTACGACCTTTGTATCTTTACTTTCCGGACACGCCTCGTATTATTAAATATAGACGTTGCAACACGAATGTTACTAGACCTAACAACATTCCTGTTGCAATAACTGAAGAAGCGGGTTCTTCATTGGTATGGGGTTTCACCACCCTATATCAAGCCTCTCCCGCCGCGTCCAGAACCAAAAGAGGACCCTATCATGGCTGTTACTTTGGCGCAGTGATAGGGCTTGAATGAACTAAACGCAGCCTGGTGACGTCAGCCTTCATGCCGCAGTTTGATGTCTAGAGATTGGTTTCAGTTGATACGCAGGAACTGTTACCCTGAAGGCCGTATTCCTCGTACAGTACTCATCAGAAATCCATGAAACTTTCAACAACTGTCTTTGGAAAACAAGATCTTCCAAAAAAAAAAGCAGTTTTCAAGCCCGTCTGAACGTGTAGAATCTGTTGGCAATTATCAGGTACTGTAAACAACTCCAACGAAAGTATACTTCTTTACCATCTTGCTGATATAACCTTTGTGTCTTTGGCAAAGTCACTCAGTGTAATATACTGTTGATATCCTCAAAAATGTGATTCGTCAATGCGATGGTAAGTACAGTCGCCACGACTACACTGAAGTGCGGAGCTTAAAAGAGTATTTGCCAGCAGATTTATTATTGGAATTCAGGTAAGAGAACTCAAAGAGTACCCCCATCAGTGGGGTAAGTAGGAGTTGCTCCGGGGGGGGGGGGAGATTAGACTACCTTGAAGATTGGAACCCTCTTTACTTGTCTCTTTCAGGTTTACGTTTGTACCATACAGTATGGCGCTGTACAATTATTACAGTGTGTCTGTACTATATTGCACAATTTACAACCATTGTAATTCTTCTCTTCAACTGTTAGAAGCCTTATGTTAACACTGGTTTAGATTATAAATAGCTCTTACCTTAAATGACAAGAGAATTTTGCTGATATGTTTAATACCTCCGGGGGGGGTTGATTCCTGTTCCGCTTTCCGTTACGCCACTGGTACCCATAACAGTTCAAATAAATTAATCAACAGAGATGATTTATTTAATTCATATTTCCACTTCCATGTTCTTTAACCTTTGACATAAATACGCTTGCTGTTTGGGCAAGTAGGCCTATATAGTCTTCTAGTAAGTAGAGAAGTCTACTGAAAACTAAGTCTGGTTTCTATACTTGCGATGAAGGTGGCATGCCGTACTGCTAGGTGACGGTAAGCTCTGCCTACTACGAAATTGTACTAATCACCTCAGTTTACTGTGTGACAGAAATATATGCGTCTCGAGGCATGAATTTTTGTCCGACAATATGTGCCGCTTATCCCATAAGCACAATCAGTGTGGTTACAGTAGCCTCTAACAGACGGACAAAATTACCTCGTGGTCTACAAATAAGGTTGGATCACGCCGTTAAATAACAAGGATTCCCTGCTTGGAGTATAAAGCGACTATTAACATTACAACACTGGGACACATACATAATTCTCGTCCAATACTGTTTTGGGGTTTCCAAAGATGATCAGCATCGACTCGTCATTTTAAGCGGGATACTTCGAAAATTTTAAGACATTTAATATATTTTTAGAACATTTTCTGTGACTACGTTTTGTGTGTACGCCGTTTGTTAGACGACGAAGTAGTTTTGTCGTCTGTATCCTTAGACACATACTTTGTGTGTGTGTGTGTGTGTGTGTGTGTGTGTGTGTGTGTGTGTGTGTGTGTGTGTGTGTGTGTGAGAGAGAGAGAGAGAGAGAGAGAGAGAGAGAGAGAGAGAGAGAGAGAGAGAGAGAGAGAGAGAGAGAGACCAGTGTCAACAAAACTAACGGGCCTGCAATCAGAGGTGTGCTATACCAGTATTTGAAAGCAGCCGTTGCAAATACCTGTTACCGGTAACAACGTTAACGGCTGGTGGAACGGTTACAAAGTAGGCGTCCCTGGTATCTGATAACGCGCAACTATTACATTACAAATACCGGTTACTTGTAACGCTTACTTTTAAACCAGTATTTCATTCGTCCTCACTGTATTCGAATAATTATGTTAGTTTTGAGTGGAGCTGTTTTACAATGTATTAAGTACGTGTTTTTAACGGTGTATACAGTCTGTCATGACGTTACAATTAGCATTGCTGAAAAATCGAATATTACGTTATTACATTATTCAAAAGATAAATATGGTACTAAACAATTTAATAATTATTATAATATAAATTTGTAGGCCTATATATGAAAAGTAATATATTTATATTGTTTTTATTATATCAAAATGTATTATAATTTTTTACACGAACAGGCCAGTCGTGGACTACGCGAATATCATTTCCTTTTCTTCTCCTGCCAGAAGGCTCTCATTCGCACACTATGCGCCGCCTTCCTTTCCACTGTCTTACCCCTTTCTCGTCTTCTTCTCACCGCAGAGAACCTCAAGATTTTGAATTTATATTAAAATAATAAATATAAATATTTATATAGTTTATATAAATTATTTCAAATAATAATTAATAAATTATACAAAAACCTATTTATTGAATCATATATTAAAATATATAAATACATTTTATTTGTATTATATATTTTTATGTATAAAACATTTATTTGTATTATATACGTTTATATAAAATTTATATACGTAATATTTACTTCATAAAATATATTTATTAAATCATAAAATATAAATTATTAATATAAGTTATTAAATCATACTGATTCGTAAATTTTTGATAACTAAATAAATTAATTCATTCTGGTTTTTATTTAATTCAGTACAGAATAGTGTTGTCATTTAGTAAAAAGTAATAATCATTTAATATTTTTTAATATATTTATCTCTTACAAATTAATTTTACCTTGAAATTATCTTTCCGTTTACTAGTTATACTAACTGATAAAAAATGTTGAATTATCTAGTACTTTTTAAAGCAGTTTAGTGAATTATTATCTTCATCAGATCTGTGTATTTATCTTAGTGTCTGCAGTTTGGCCAGTTCACCTAATTGTGTTATCTGTTATGGAGTTTGTTATTTTTATTTCTTTACTAAGTGGAAAATGTTATTAGTCAAATGATGAGTAAAGTGATAGAGACAAAAATTTCAAAATCAGTAGTTTAGATAAAAGAAACAAATTTACAAAAATCACCTTATGTTTTACACGATCGTTATGAGATCAGTACAGATTTAATGAACAGGACTAGATAAAGTCATAATGGTGACATCCTATCTTAGAGCAATCTTGATTACTTAACAGCAGTCCATTGTAGTTTGTGTGGATACTTTGCTTAAAAAACAACCAGCACCAATTGAAATCTGTCAATTCAATCTTACTTATATGCCACCGGCCGTATTTCGCAAAGAATTATTATGTAATGAATAATGAGAAACGGTTACAGTGAAACAATAAAAATAAATAATTTTATATGCCTAATTAGCACTAAATAAAATTTAACTAAACAAAGAAACATAATTTTCACTAATAGACTTGCATGGTGAGATCGTTTTCGTGGCATTTTTTCAGCATTCTGTAAATTATTGGGATTACTACTAACTCCAAACCATCCCCCCATTTCATGAGTTAACTAGCCGATTGCCCACATCATAGAATTGGCTACAGGTCTGGAGTTAATATCAATAAAACATAGTTGACAACTAAAAAGAGCGTTGTTTTAAGACAAAGGTTTTATTAATGGAACAAATTAAAATAACGTTTTTACTAAGTAATGTTTTTAACAAAAGGCCCGACCAGTCGCATCCAAGCGGCTGAAATGAGATTTCTCATGCACGTGGCATGGTATACTCTCCATGATCATAGAAGAAACACAGACATACGGGAGGACCTGAACATTATGAGTATACGCGACAGAATTACTCAGTATCGGCTGAATTGGTGGGAACATCTTTGCCGAATGGATGACTGCCGCATTCCCAAACAACTATGGAACTAAAAACCTAGGGGACGTAGGGATGCGGGACGCCCGAGGAAGCGCTGGAGTCACCAGCTCCAATCTTTGCCTGTTTGAGACCGGAACAAACCACCCTTGGTTTAATCCTTGATAATGATGATGATGATGATGATGAGTAAGGTAACATATTGTTTTATCTACCAGGTCTAAATACAAAAACAACTACTTTCTAGTGTTTTACCAACACCAACGTTACCACAATCTCATCATTTACGTGAGGTGTGCAGTGAAGTTAAAATCATCTCCGAAATCACATTAACAAATAGTACTATACTGCCTATCAACCACTCTGTAGGTTGTAACACAGTATAATTCACTTCTTTAAAATTTACCAAGTTGGTGACTAGTGTGATATATATTTTGTTATTATAATCTGCATTATATATCTGCATAACACAAGAGAATAAAGGTAAGAAGAGTATGATTTTTTTTTCATTTATTAATAACAGCTTCGTCTCACTGGCATAGATCTTTTCTGAATACCTCGCTTCGTTTTTGCTTCGTACTTGTATGGCAATCGGCACCTGAGCAGAAGCGAGTATTCAGTACCAGTGAGTGTTACAGTAACTGCTACTTGTACCTGTTTACTCGTTAGTTGGTTGGGGGGGGGGCCGCGAGTAACCGGAACAGATATTTCAGCGTTTCGTTAACCGTTACAGCTGGTCCACAAAAGTAACCGTTACAAAATACCAGTTACATCTGCATCGGACCACCTCTACCTGCAATGCCATTAATGTGAGTCCCGTTTATGAGGGCCGTCTAAGATATTAAGATTCAAAGTTTAACAACATACCTTTAGTTTTTATATTACTCGAAAGATTTTTTTCGTTGTAGGTTAGCAGTATTTTTGATTAGTACTTAAAAGTGCATTAAAACTATTAAATAGGTGCATTTTGTAACAGTTACTTTTGTACGAATACCATAGCACTGTCGTAAACGCTATATATACATAAAGTATGTACTAAATTAGGAATAAACTATTATTTTAATACTAGTTTAACCTAAAAGCATTTAATAGTTTAATACACTTTTAACCTAAAAGCATTTTTAATTTTTCCTGCAATAAGGTTACCGGTACTACATTTATTTGTTAAGATAAATAAATTTAGGAATATTTGTGGTAAAGATTCATAGAAATCTTAGAAATAAAACAAGACACAGCACAATGATTAAATTTTATAGGACAATTGCCATACCCACGTTGATTTATGCGAGTGAAGCGTGGGTCATGACAAAAAATGAAAGCGGCAAGATTCAGAGTGCTGAAATGCAGTTTCTTCGAAATACTGTACATTATACACTGGAAGATGGAATAAGGGACGAAGATATCAGAGTAGAACTCGAAGTGAAGGATATAAATGAAATTATTTCAATTTACAGAAGACAATGGTGGGATAATCTGCAAAGGATGACAGAGGATCGATTGCCGAAAGCAGCACTGAACTATAAAGCCATTGGTAGAAGAGACATGGGTCGTCCGAGGATGAGATGGGTACCGGAACAGGTTTATATAACCTAATACTTGAAGAGGAGGAGAAGAAGAAGAAGAAGAAGAAGTTTACTGTATTCATATATGATACAAAGTCAGAAAATTCTATTGTTTGGCTTATAGACGGGTTATTTTTAATTTTATTCCATAAATTTCGATATTCTCAGGTGTTGTCATGTTGAAAAAGATTCTGTGCGACGATTTCGCGGGATGGGGCATGCATTCAATCTTAGCTATGCTATTCTGTGTGTGTGCGCACGCGCGCGCGTGAGAGAGAGAGAGAGAAAGGGGAAAGCGCACGTGTTTAATTTTTTTACTAGCCCTAAATAATAAAACAGGAGAAGGAAAAAAAAGTTTTAATTTGGAAAAAAATTTGAAGTAAACTGAATTTGAACTTGCACAAGAAGCGCAGCTTCATAAAAATGTTTCATTTTGCGTAAAATTTAAGATGTGTCTGCAGCGACTAATCAAAGGTTAATTTAACAAAGTGGATCAACATTGTAGAATTTTTAGTATGCAGTTTTAGTTTTAAGTATGGGAGGTTAGTGTAACTGAAATGGTGGAATATCTCTCTCTCTCTTTCCCTCGCTATCTGTTCGTTTCTCTGCTTATACAAGATGACTTTCTTTATAGATTTTTGGTTGATTCGTCAATCCGACATTTTCTTTTTGTTCATTATCCTCGACTATAATGCCATCACTTATTCATACGTGTTCTCCCTCCCTTTCGTACTTTTCTGTTTTTCATTCTCTTCTTCTTCTTTGAATTCATATTTTAAAAAAAATTAGGGTAATTGTGCACGATCCGGATTATGCTCAAATTGCGGTGAAATATTTCTTTTCCTATTATTCGATACTATATAAATACGAGAAAAATAATTTTAAACGGCGGTCGAACCTATTTACGGAGAAAAAATTAAATAATTACATAAGACAACTGAGTTGGATGAAAAGCGAGTTGAGCCGATACCTGCCGGTTAGGTTCGGAGGGGGTTATAGTTCATTGTTTCATATAATTCTTGCAAAAATTAAGGCGAACCATTTTTCAAATATTTAAGACGTCAAAAAATATTTAAGACGTCATACTCGTCATTCGCTGTGCATTTGTGCGCCGTCGCTCAGTTAACATGGCGGCCATTCACTTTACATGCGCGCTTATGGGAGTAATTATTTAATTTTTTTCCTCCGTAGATAGGTTCGACCGCCGTTTAAAATTATTTGTCCCGTCTTTATATAACACAGAAGAATAGGAAGAGAAATATCTCACCGCAATTTGAGCATAATCCGGATCGAGCATAATTACCAAAATTAGTTTAACTTTAGAAATGATAAGTCCTAGATTATATATGTGTGTGTGTGCGTGTGTGTGTGTCTGCGCGCGCGCGTAGGAAATTGTATTTTGTAAACCTTAATTATTTATTTTGAAGAGTTTAAAGAATATTTCTCTTAAAAACTTATGCTATAGTTCTGCTGAAATTTGATTGACTTTTCTCCGGGTTCTTCGGCCGCGGTCCATTACTGCGTATTAAACAAACGTTTTGGTGCCACCGTTGGAGGCCATCTTCAGTGTAAAACGACTCGAGAACTGGTAAATATATTTACCAGTTAACCACAGTACCATAGAAAAGAACCACAAAACCACAATGCTACACACCCGCACACGCACACACACACAGTGTGGTTCTTTTGCCACAGTAGCCTACTGTGATTAACTGGTAAAGATCCCTACCAGTTCTCGAGTCGTTTTACACTGACGATGGCCTCCATCGGTGTGACCGAAACGTCTGTTCAATGCGGCAGTAGTGGACTACGGCCTAATAGCGCGGAAAGAAGCCAATCAAATTTCAAGAGTTGACGCCGGCAGTGAAAGCCTTAGGTACCAATTACACTATAGTTTCTGAGGGAATGTTTCCTGGAAATTTTGTATAAAGATTCATCTCATAATACAGTTTTGATAATTAATATTCTTGAATTATTATTAAACATTTTTTTTACTACTTACCTACATTTGTACCATAAAGACAAAATTACAGTTTTACTAAAATGCCTGTTTTACCGAAATTTTTTTTAACAGGTAACAGAAAATAATTAAATATTTTTTAGGCAAAAATATGACTATTACATGCCTATTTAAATATTTCAATTAATTTTTGTAACATGTCAGTAACAGATAGATAGTCCAAATACGCCATGTCCAAATTTAAAAGCAAGAAAAATTATTATTATTATTATTTTACTAGTTTCCACTTCTTGTCCCCTATCAAGTATAGGTAAACTACAACTATGACAAAGCTGTAAAAACCTCACCTGATAATTCGGTAATCCAATAGTCCCGTTTGTTCTGCCATATGAATCTCTCTCTCTCTCTCTCTCTCTCTCTCTCTTTCATTTGCCACTTCACAATGTTTTTTTCTTCTAATCATTATCACTTGGTCACTTACCCTATTTATCAACACTATCACTGCACTATGAAATCATATATCACTTCGTCGGTGGCTGTCTTCTGGTATAGTTGTTTTCCTGTTCGCTGATCCATCGAATTCTCTTCACTTTTTTCATGGTACATCATGTTCTAGTGAGATTTTCGTTTAACTGTAGCTGTGCATTCCACTCTTCTTGGAGTCTCTTCTTACAGGAATCATTCTATACTGTGCCTTCCAGCATTGCTCGTCTTCATCGTATCAATTACGCTTTCACCTTTTGCGTTCACACGACAGATACATTTTCAGTTTCGCGTGGTTACTTTAAAAGCTTGTCGGTAAAGTACTATTCATATGTACTATTATTTCAATCTGCCTTCATTTAGTTGTCTTTATTAACTAAATTTAATCACAATTTCGCAACTTTTTTCAGCCCATAATTTTTCTGCGCCATATCGTGGATGTTTCTTTTGTCTACAGATGATCTAAAATTAAATCAACACGTCTCACAATATTGTCTAATTTTACGTAAAGTAGAGGTCGATACTGTCCGCATGTTTAATTAGTACTAACGCTAACTTTGTAAGTTGTAGAATACGTATCAAATTCTGAATACTTTAGACTATATACACGGGTTTTAAGATATATTGTAAAAAAATTTCTTCACGACAACGTGCATAACGAGTCGCACTGGATATACAAACTGGATGCGTGGGTTCGATTCCATGATCAATCCGACCGTGATAAATGTGCTGCTGAGTTGATGAAAAAAAAAGACGCATTCACCACTGGGTGTATTGTACACCTGCATGGTATATACGACTGCGGTACCGGATGTGATATAATCACAACGTGATTATCTGCGTAATCCGCATACCCTAGCCGCTGTGTTAGCATAACAACTAATTAGACACTCGAGCTGTAACTAAGCATGCAAGAAACTGTGGACTTGCAGAATTAGAAACCTGTACACTACCTTATCAATGCCGCGCAAACCGAAGTTGTCCATACAATTAGTATGTGCATTCAAAGCGATGAGAAAGGTCAAGCTCTGCTTACTTTGCTGACAAGAGCGACGAAGGGGTCAGAGGAATGCTTATTACGTAAGACAGACAAGCATGTACGTTACCCGGTAACCATACGTCCTGGTTTTTCCGGGACAGACCCGGTTTTGAACCTATGTCTCGATGTCCCGAAAAATCGTTAAATTGTCCCGGTTTTAGACTTTAAAATATTTTATCGTTTTAAAGCAAAAATTGTGCTAAATTTATGCAAATATAGCAGCCGTGCTCCATGGTCTGCTGAAGTTTACTCTTCGTATGTTAATACACGGGAAAAGTTTATACATGAAAGTATATAGGCCTACACCCTTAAGTTTTAGAATACCAAATCAGTCGGCAACATATTTTTATTAAAAAGTTTGGTTGGAAAAGTGTTTTTTCTGGTTTTCTCTGCTGCTAATAATCGGATTAAAAAAAGTTTTAATTATAACTTTAGGATACAATTTTAAATAAAACTGAACTTACAAAAATTATATGCGCTAAATAGTTTTTATGAAAATTGCTTGTAAAATTAGCAACAGAAGATTTTAAACAAATTAATGTTATTTTGGGAGAATGAATATAAATGAATGAAATTTTATACATTTATAGCACTAATATACCTGAACTTACATACCAATTTTCAAATTACTTGCTTAATAAATACCACCAAGTATAACCGCCACTAAAAGAATATATATTTTTAACATTGTTTCGAGAAATACTTCATACCTTTCGTCTAACCTAACCCCCCCCCCCAACCACAAACTGATGTCATATGTCCTGGATTGCAACTGAGAAAATATAGTCACCGTATCTATACGTTATCTGGAAAACTAGCCTCAATCATTGGACAAGTACTTTTCCTTTCTCAAGATGGCAAAGCTCCCGTTTCTATAAGCCTCACAGTGACATTCACAGAAACTCTCCTGCTAATGCATAAGGGATTCCGCATTTCATTATCTAATCATGACCTAGTGACGGCAGAGTGTCGCAAACTAATTCTTGCTGTTTATGCCGGTATTGAAATAGAACCGATGATATCTGGAAATCCTCAATCTGTTGGATAATCTGGGCCCAACATTTCTTGCAATAAGAAATGAAAACCAGAGTTCGTCTTCTTTCTATACACTTACTCAATATATGTTCTTGATATTAGTAAGTTTCAGTTATTGGCTAGAATAGAGAATGGTTCGGTCAAGCCTGTAGTAATTATAACTTGTTTGGACCGGAACGCCAGATAGAATCCACTAAGTAGATATATTTTTTATATATAGCTCTTTAGTATGTCAGATTTGTTGGGATTATACATTCTTTTGTGTACTCCAGGAGTAAATGCATTTAACATGTTGAGCGTAGAATGGCCGCGTTCAGCCGGTAGTTGGGTGGATTTACGCTTATTCAACCTCAGTATCACTTTGGTTCTCACCTGGATAACTAAGGATGCACCATAAATTATCAGCTAGAGACATCGAAGTCTGAGTTTTCTGGAAGTGTGGTTGCAGAACAATTATGGAACACTGTGACCATCGACGGACCTCCTGTTCATGCGACCTACATTAAATGATGCGAGTCTGAATTGGCATATAATCCGTTAGAAAATAGTGTTTTGGAATATGCTGGGAAAGTTCATATTTTTATTACAAGTTACGAGATGTAAAGGGGAACGTGCTGTACACCGACAACAAGCTGTAGGCCTGTATTTCGAGTACTCACAGACCAACAACACCAACACACAGTTATTACAGACAAAATAATCACTCAGGTCAGCCTCAATTTCAACTCAGCCGTGCACCTCCCTAATTGTCATTCTCACCAGGCGGATCACTTTTAAGGGGATATTGAGATCCATCATTGCCAAGAATAAAACCGTCTACGTACTATCCATCGCGCCGCTGTCCAGCGTGCCCGACGTCGGTGATGGATGTGCGCACCACACTGTCGTGCAACTCGTCCAGCCTGCCAGACATTCTTTAGTTTTTACTTCCATGTTCCTTAACGAAATGGAAGTATGGTGATGCCAAAAAAAATCGTGTTCGAGATAATTGCAGATTCTGATTGTACTACCCTCAAAACATGAAAAAAGTCATTTTTCGAAATGTGTGTGTGTGTGTGTGTGTGTGTGTGTGTGTGTGTGTGTGTGTGTGTGTGTGTGTGTGTGTGTGTGTGTGTGTGTGTGTGTGTGTGTGTGTGTGTGTGTGTGTGTGTGTGTGTGTGTGTGTGTGTGTGTGTGTGTGTGTGTGTGTGTGTGTGTGTGTGTGTGTGTGTGTGTGTGTGTGTGTGTGTGTGTGTGTGTGTGTGTGTGTGTGTGTGTGTACATTTTTTTCTATGGCAAACGATAACAGCCGCAAATTCAAACAGAATCAAATAATGTTTCGCATACAGCCCTGAATTGTAGAGTTCTCAAGATCTGTAGTTTTTGGTGACGATCGGTTAAGGTAAAGGGGTAGTTTACCAGCAACGTTTTATGTTTTAACAAGGGTAATTTTTTTATGACGAAAGATAACTGCCGTATATTCAAAGTGAATCAAATATGTTTTTGTATACATTCCTGAATTGTAAACGACTGAAGGTCTATTGATTTTGGTGAAGATTGGTTAAGGGAAAGGGGTAGTTTACCTGCCACATTTTATGTTTTAACAAGAGTAATTGTTTCTATGACGAACGATAACTGCCGCACATTCAAACAGAATCAAATAATGTTTCGCATCCATCCCTGAATTGTAGAGGACTCAAGACGTATTGATTTTGGTGAAGATCAGTTAAGAGAAAGGGGTAGTTTACCTGCAACGTTTTATGTTGTAACAAGAGAGATTTTTTCATGTGCCATAAATTCAAACAGAATCAAATAATTTTTTACATATGTGCCTGAGTTGTAGAGGACTCAAGGCCTATTGATTTTGGTGAAGATCGGTTACGGGAAAAGGGTAGTTTACCAGAAACATTTTTTGTTGTAACAAGAGTAAAGTACTTAATTTTGATAAATAAAGTATCCAGATAAGAAGATCCACTGTAGAAACGTAGATGAAATATCTATAAATGAAGAGGCTAGTTGAACGGGGTGGGGGTAATTTTCTATAAATGAAAATTATAGTTGAAGGGGGAGGCGATAATATTTTATAAATGTACTACATTATCGGCAACAAAGAAGTAGTTTGTTGTTAAAATTCCTTCCCGTCCTGTTTGGCCGTAGACCAATGTTTTCTGCAAAACCAGACGTTTCGGCAGTGCCATCGTTTCCATCATCAGTGAAAATCGAGTGCGATAACGTGAGGTGACATACGTTAGTGACCACAGTACTGTGGTTAAGGCTGAAGCAGTAAGTAGAAAGAAGTAGTTTCTATGGAAATTTTTCATTTCGAAAATGATTTTAAATATAAATCTTAGAACATGGAAGTCATGTATAGTTCTCCATACCGATTTTTACTTCCATATTCCTTAAGGAATGGAAGTATGGTGATGGCAAAAAAAATCGTGTTCGAGATTATTGCAGATTCTGATTCTACTACACTCAAAACATGAAAAAAAGTCGTTTTCCGAAAAGTGTCTGTGTGTGTGTCTGTCTGTAGATTTTTTTTCTATGGCAAACGATAACTGCCGCAAATTCAAACAGAATCAAATAATTTTTTGCATACAGCCCTGATTTGTAGAGTACTCAAGACCTATTGTTTTTGGTGAAGATCGGTTGAGGGAAAGGGGTAGTTTACCTGCAACAGTTTTTTTTATCAAGGGAAATTTTTTTTTTTTGGCAAACGATAACAGCCGCAAATTCAAACAGAATCAAATAATATTTTGCATACGTCCCTGAATTGTAGAGGTCTCAAGGACTTTCGATTTTGGTGAAGATCGGTTAAGGGGAAGGGGTAGTTTACCTGCAACCTTTTACGTTTTAACAAGAGTAAAGTACTTAAAAATTTATTTAAATTTTTTGAAACAATGGTAATTGTTAAAAATAAAATAATTTTGTTGCCAGGCAATAAAATTATAATTTTTTCATTTATGTATTTTTTTCTCAGTTATGTACTGTTTACGTTTCCATTTTACGCGTATTATTATGACTACCGCAATGAAAAGGCAGGGAAGACACACACACACACACAATTCGCGTTATTTCTGGCCTCATTCATGTTTATTTTCTTACATTTGCACGGTTTTTAAATGGAAAGTGCCGAACCCATACCAACATTACAAATGCAAGCCGAAAAGTGTCCAGCACCACAGTACTGTGGTTAAGGCTGAAGCAGTAAGTAGAAAGAAGTAGTTTCTATGGTAATATTTCATTTCGAAAATGATTTTAAATATAAATCTTAGAACATGGAAGTCATGTATGGTTCTCCATACCGATTTTTTATTCATGTAATCTGCCGAGGATAGATCTATGATGTCCCACATACATCTATTTAATTTATATTTTTCGATAAATTTTTATGTTATTTCACGGTCCATTATGAACTGTAATTAAAACAAACTATAAGTAACACTATTTAAAATAATAACTGCTAATGATATTTGAATGTATTATTGAATAATGAATTGAATTATTTAATGAACGTACACGAAGAATAAACTAACCTAAAAATTAAACTGAAATTTTATGTGAATCGTTACTTATTAAATCCACCCGCACATCGTGCGGCTTGAGCTGATGGTCTTGCTGGACTCATTTTTCGTCGTGCACATCCTTCAAAAAATACAGGACGTGCGGATGGACGTCAAAGCTACGCACTGTCGTTTTTGACTTGCTGTCCGTCACGACGTCCAGCGGGGATGGTTACTGCGTGACCGGCTTAAAATGAATAAGAACCTAGCTCCTTACCATTGTGTAAGAAGAATACTAAAAGGATGTCTGATTAAGCAAATTGCCGACAGTTCGAATTCATGGATCATTTTACACTAACAAACCTGTTTTGTGTTATTCGACTTGACAATTGAACTTCAAAATACGTATTTCCTTTGTGTATACTCTATCACATTTTTATAAATTCAGTGGAATGATGACATTCTTATTGCTTAATTACTTTTTCAAGACAGTCCAATAAACACAGTTAATAACTGTCAACTCAGTTAATTATTTAAGTTATTATTAAATTAATTGAATTTCCAATGTATTACAAACTTGCTGATATTCAGGCAGCACGTTTAACAGTGTTGTATATCTCTCATCTTATTTCCACATAAATTGTAATGATTTAAGCTCATATAATGTGACAAAATTAACTGTCGATTCAAGGTGAGTCGGCGAATGTCCAGTATTCGATAATAATTCAGGACATGAGGTTATAACGTTACAATAAACATGTGACATCAATTTGTATATAAATTTAATATAAGTAAAATGATTTGTCAAAATTAAGTCTGGGTTCACAGCAAGTAAAGGCCAAGTTTTGGACTCGAAATGGCCTAGAAACATTTTATGATTACCTATCTGCAAAATGTTTTTTAAACCTTTGTATTGCCAAGAAGAGTTGGTCACTACTTATGCTATCATAAGCAGTCTTCTTCTTCTCAACAGCTTAGATTGTTTAGTCTGTTCCGGCTCCAAACTGGTCGGACCATTTCTTTGTAGGTTTTGCCAGGCTTCTCTTCCCTTTCGGCTGATACAATAAGGCTACCTTGGGGAATCTGTCACTGCCGGTTCTGCTAATGCGTTGCTTCCAGCTTTCTCTATTCTTACTGATGATTTCGTTCACTTCTTCAACATTCAGTTCCCCTCTTATCTGATTGTTTCTTTTCATATCTAATTTTGTGTACCCAGCTATGGAACGCAAAAAATTTAATTTCCGTAGTCTGTATTCTTGATATTCGTCTAGCAGACATTGTCCACGTTTCTAAGCCATAAATAAGGGTAGGAACTAACATGGATTTGTATAATTTTATTATGGACTCTTTCCTTGACTTGTGTTTACAGCACGTCGGAGAGTTTCTGTTATCTGGTTAAATTTATTAATTTTCCCAATAATATCTTCTTCGTTTTTATATGAGAGCTTACAGACTAAACAGTTAAGCTCTGAGACCTGTTCTATAATTTTACCATCCAAAACAATTTTAGATCTAACTGACCATGTTCCTTTAAAAGGCATACATTTCGTTTTTTTGTCAGATATTTTCATATTAAATTGTTTCGCAATGTTATTTAAGGAGTTGGAGCATCCTTTGCAGGTCAGCTTCATTTGTGGCAAATAAAATCTGATCATCTGCAAAAGTCAGAGTCTTATGAATTTTTTCCGCAGCTATAACTTAACAAAAAATTTCACTTAACAAATTACATTCCGTGTATAACAGATAAGATTAATAATAGGTTAAAAAACCATGGTCTTAACATGGTATCAGTAAACAAACGTAATCTGTTTTCACTACTAGTCAATAATAAAGAAAAATCTAATACACTGGAGAAAAATGGAGTTTATGAAATACACTGTGCAGAATGCGATGCTATTTATATCGGACAATGTAGCCGTGCTCTGAAACATCGCATTTCTGAACATAAGAAGGCGATTTTAACCAATAAGTCTAATACAGTTTTTGCAGATCATTGCTTACAACACAATCACTTCATAGACACAAAAAACATAACACTACTCCACAACATACAAAAAGGTAAAAAAATGGATTTGTTAGAAATTTTAGAAATTAAAAAAGCAATAAAAAATAACAAAAATTTAACCAATGAACAGACTGAATTTTGTGTATCCCCTTTATTAAAATCTGTTATTTAGTTTAGTTTATTTTATATTATTTTGAATGTTCATCATTATTTTAAATTTTGCATTCATGATTGTATTTAGTTTTTAAAGACACCAGACCTTTCCTTGTCTCATGCACACACTCCCCCCCTCGCCATCACAACACAGATGTTCCAGATACGCCCTAAACAGATGTTTACCACCTACACTACTCTAACATCCTGTGTTCAGTAATTTCATTCGCTCGCTCTTTAACAATGGCTTAAGTTAGTCGAAACAGCTGTCAGAGTTAATTAAAAAATTTGTGAAACTTACCAAGTGTTTTTATATATTTTACAAAACCTTTCCTAACATTCATTTTACACTTCCTTTAATTTTGTCATACGCGAATGTGTATATTAAAAAATATATTGTACATACTAAATCAAATAGCAGATGATAGCAGGCTTTAAAATATCAGCAAACAAGACTAAAACAATGGCATTCAGATGAAAGCACCGGTAAGAACTAACATAAAAAGATTATGGTCCATCTTTTCAATTACTTGGGACGTTACGTTGTATATGAGACAGAAATCGATCTGAATAAAAAATTAAACAAATTTAGGAATATCTGTGAAACAATTCACAGATACCTTAAAAATAAGACAAAGAGGAAACTAGGATAAGATTTTTAACACTGCAGTGTATCAGTTTCGACGTATGGTAATGAAGCCAGAGTTATGACGGAAAGAGACAAAGCAAGCATTCAAGCAGCGGAGATGAAGTTTATGAAGAGTTTTCTGGACTGTACCATTCTTGAAAGAAAGAAAAATGTGAATACAAGGACGGAACTGGGTTGGGGGGGGGTCGAGCCATTGTTGGAACAGCGAAGGACCAACAAAAGAAGGTGGTGTGAACATTGGGGAAGAATGGAGAGCGAAGTGGGTCCCGGAACAGGTTCAGGATGAGCCTAATACTTGAGGTTGATGATGATGATGATTATTATTATTATTATTATTATCATACTCTCTCTTTTTCTTATTTACTATCTCTCTTTCTCATTCTGTCAGTATGTCTCTCTCTCTCTCTCTCACTCTCTCTCTCTCACTCTCTCTCTCTCTCTCTCTCTCTCTCTCTCTCTCTCTCTCTCTCTCTCTCTCTCTGTAGTTTACTCTTCCTTAATCCATAAACATTTTGTTCATTTATCCTTAACCGAAGACTAGCTTTCTGAATCTTTTAACTAAATTTCAGGTTTGGAGACAGCGCGGTTTCTTTCAAATCGTAACTCTAGATAAGTACATCATACGGTACAGTTGCCGAGACAGCGCGGTTTCTTTCAAATCGTAACTCTAGATAAGTACATCATACGGTACAGTTGCCTACGGTTTCTTTTGGCAGTAAACACTTTACGTTCGTGATTTCTCATCCGAACAATGCAGGATAATGAAACTTAAACCTTGGTGATAGAAATTCAGTCATAAGCCTTCTTTCTTCTACGAATGTCTTGTCAGTACGTATCTTTGTAATTTTATCCGAATTAATTATGCTTTGATAAAGCCAAACCGGACCGTGGACCGTTGCGACACAATGGTACAAAACTCGGTCAGTTGCGACCGAGGTAGAAATTTGAACCCGGTAAATTGGGATCAATTGCATTTTCATGTTATTGTTATAATAATACAGAGATTACCGTTATAATTCTATTCATTTCTAGCCTAACCTAACCTAACCTAACCTGACCTAACATAACCTAACCTAACGTAACAAAAATATTGGAAGAAAGAGGTTACTCGTGCAAATAAAAAGTTGCAGAATTGAAATCTCATTGAAATTCAGAATAGTGACGTTTCTAAATGACAGATTCGGTCAGTAAGTAAAAGTGCGGGGCGTAATTGATCGTGTTTAAGAATAGGTAAAAACGTTGAGTCGTCGCAAGTGACCGAGACCGGCCAAATCTTGTGCAGCCGAGACTACATTACAGGGGGGGCCATTCCGGCTTCCCGCGCTAACCTAGCGATCAGCTGTTTTTGCCGCGTGACGTCGACTGGTGGAAGAAATACGCGAGAGTCTTGATTTACCATGCAATCTTACCTGAGACAATGTCCTACTTAGCATCTCTCTGCTGTTTGCACGAAATATTAACAATAATTGTAATGAGCTATTCATATAGAAAAAGGATTAAACAACAAGATTAAATGGTTGCGGCAAAAAATAATGGTAAAATTTATTTCTACATTTAATAGAAAAGTAAGCAAGTCTGTCCACATATAACATTGACAAAATGGCACAAGATGTAAAATTAAGTCGGAAAGGAGGCGATATTATATATATAATTTTTTATTATTCGTTAATTTTATATTAATAGAATTATTTCTATTGTTATTAATTTACTTAGAAACCTCTGATGATACTGATATTTTTCAGTGAAACGTGCGTCAGGTGTTAAAAAGAATATACGAAATTATACTACTTGCAGAAGAAACAAATTGAAAACATCACAAATTTTATATATATATATATATAATATGCCTGCGTGGGTGGGTGCGCGTACGTGCACACGCGTGCGCGCATGAGTGCGTGTATAAACATTTCTATGTAGTATAATATATTTGAAACAAGCTTCCAATTATTATAATTATAATCAATATCATAATCATTTTCTTTATCTACATTTTCATTGTTATTTCATTGTTACTAGTTTCAGTTAAAATCTGAAGCTAGTACGTTTAGTTGTAAACATAAATACTTTTATCAACGAAATGAAAGTGGTTATTTAGTTGATGCATACCTTCATAGGTGACTTAAATTTTTGAAGACGAAGCTACCCAGAGCCGACTCTTTGTTGCTGCATACTTTTCAAGTGACTTGAGTTTGAGCTGTTTGTTCAGATGGCGGATTCTGATGAATTAGAGGTCTGTTTGCCAAGTGGAAGCAACCCATTTATTATGATTTTGATGTGACCATGACAGATGTATTGCTTAAAAGCATTATCAGTGCCGTTGAGAGCAGTAATATTCATGTAGCGGCTGTGACGTGTGATATGGGGGGAAAGAATTCAAAAGCCTGGAAGGAATTAGATGTAAACACAGAAAAAAATGTCTTCATTAACCCGACTACAAACGATAAGGTGTGGGTTTTCTGTGACGTACCTCATCTTTTGAAGCTGCTTAGAAATCATTTTCTAGACCATGGGTTGTTACTTTGCGACGGCACTGAGCTTAAAAAAGATACAATCGAAAATCTGTTACAGCAACAGAAAGGAGAATTGACGATTTTACCCAATATTAGTCAGATACACCTTAACGTAACTGGTCGATCTCGTCAAAATGTAAGATTTGCTGCACAGTTGTTTTCTAATCGTACAGCAAAGGCGCTGAAGTATGTTGCAAATAAAGAGCGCGAAAGCAGCTTCATCGAACTGGTAAACGATGCATTTGATGTTTTAAACTAAAGACTTCCAAAAGACCAGAAAACGCCCCTCAGAAGTGGGTACGGCATGAATTTAAGGAGCCAAGAAAATACTTTAAAAAGGTTTTTGGAAGTAATAACTAATATGCGAGTAGCAAGTAAAAAAAGTTTACTACCTTTTCAGAAAGGTTTCGTTATATCTTTAAATTCATTGTTCGGCCTTTATGAACAAATGACAATGATTCATGGGGTGACGTACATTTTAACCGCTAGATTCAATCAAGATTGCCTTGAAAACTTTTTTTCACGAATTCGGGGATTAGGCGTCTTTTATAATAATCCCACTCCCTTTGAAGTGCGCAACAGAATTCGGCTCTTACTTTTAACGGGTAGCACGGACGATATACCGTTATCTGGAAGTGCGTCTGTGGCTGAGGATGGTAGCATTCATTCCACCGAAGTTATGGAATCAAATGACTCTGACGAGGATTTCATCCAGTTTGTTACCAATGAACTATGCATAGACATAGTTGAACATACGTTAATACCAAGTTCTCCGAATAATGACACCGACGAAGCAGAATTGTTAAAAACAGAGGACTTAGCCCCGTCTGCAAGTGACAACGATGTTCCTCAAGATGCCTTAAAATACCTGGCCGGGTACATCGCATTCAAGTGCCGCTTCATTGATGAAAGTCTAGGTGTGAGAGGCGAAACATTGTGTCTTTCCGGGGAACATAGTCATGACTGGATATCGATTATATCAAAGGGGGGGGCTTACCCATCCGTCAGACGAGTGGTTATAAAAACTGATTCAGTTTGAGATAGTTTTTACTTCTTTCCACGGACGTACAGTATCAAAACAAGTGAAAGTTATCTCTTATTTGGCCACCTTACTCAAATCTAAATTTCCAGAGGTGGGCGAGAAAGTCATTTGTCTGTACGTCAGGACAAGAACATTCATCAGAATCCGCCATCTGAACAAACAGCTCAAACTCAAGTCACTTGAAAAGTATGCAGCAACAAAGAGTCGGCTCTGGGTAGCTTCGTCTTCAAAAATTTAAGTCACCTATGAAGGTATGTATCAACTAAATAACCATTTTCATTTCGTTGATAAAAGTATTTATGTTTACAACTAAACGTACTAGCTTCAGTTTTTAACTGAAACTAGTAACAATGAAATAACAATGAAAATGTAGATAAAGAAAATGATTATGATATTGATTATGATTATAATAACTGGAAGCTTGTTTCAAATATATTATACTACATAGAAATGTTTATACACGCACTCATGCGCGCACGCGTGTGTACGTACGCGCACCCATCCACGCAGGCATATTATATATATATATATAAAATTTGTGATGTTTTCAATTTGTTTCTTCTGCAAGTAGTATAATTTCGTATATTCTTTTTAACACCTGACGCACGTTTCACTGAAAAATATCAGTATCATCAGAGGTTTCTAAGTAAATTAATAACAATCGAAATAATTCTATTAATATAAAATTAACGAATAATAAAAAATTATATATATAATATCGCCTCCTTTCCGACTTAATTTTACATCTTGTGCCATTTTGTCAATGTTATATGTAGACAGACTTGCTTACTTTTCTATTAAATGTAGAAATAGATTTTACCATTATTTTTTGCCGCAAACCATTTAATCTTGTTGTTTAATCCTTTTTCTATATGAATAGCTCATTACAATTATTGTTAATATTTCGTGTAAACAGCAGAGAGATGGTAAGTAGGACATTGTCTCAGGTAAGATTGCATGGTAAATCAAGACTCGCGCGTATTTCTTCCACCAGTCGACGTCACAGCGAATCAACCAATGGGAGCGTAATTGGCCGGAGTGGCCTACCTTATATTCTAGTTACATAGTTGTATTCGATTCGCGCCAATCGACTGTACGCCGCCCGTGCGCTTTATTGCTAGCAAACTAACCGAGCGTGTACGTCAGGTCTTGCTCTTCCATGGCAACAGGTGACAATCCATAGAAGCTACGAAGATATATCGATGCAGCCTACGCACTCCATTCATATAATCAGGTCGTTCTCGAGTTTTAATTCATAAAAAAATATTCGTTTCTTTTAGAACTTAATAATTGATGTAAACACCATTTTAGTAAATATTTTTGAATTATTATTGTGTATTCAGCTAATTAATATAAAATTTATTTATAAAATCATAAATTTTATTCACGTACTTCATCATTATTGTTGGCAAACATATCTGGAGATTATTAATTACTAAAGTTGTAATTTGTACACTTGTCGTGGAACATACATATACTTTCTCTCGAAAAAAGTATTTCGAGTATAACTTATTTAGTATTTTTATTGTCTTTGACTCTGACACACTTTTCCGGCACATTTTGGTCTGTTTTGTTTTTAATTAAAGTCGAATTTTTCATATTTGTATATACTTTTAATAGACTTTATACACATAGGATTTTTCATAATTATATTCTCTACAAAGTTAATTAGAAATTTATATTTGTTTTTCGGCAAATTAACGAAATTATTTTATCCAGAAACTAAAAAAGTGTGTTTTTCGGTCCAATATTTTGTGTTTTACACAGTTTTTCTTAGAAACTAATTGCGATAGAGCTCTGGGACCTCTTTTATTCAATTTTTCATATCAGAAACCATAAGAAACCACCCCTTTACTTTATATCCCAAGAATTTCAGTATGGCGTCATTTTACTGTGGAGCAGACATCAGGGCGAACTGGCTCGCGAGCCGTAACTTGCTTACGAACCATTTTCGGGCCTATGTTTACATGAAATTTTTTTCTTATTTTTAGCTACATAATTAGCTTCCGAGAGGTTGTCATGCAATTTTGAATCACTCTGTATACTTTCATGTTTGTTTGAGAATACGTTTTTTTAATAATTAAAAAAACTATAATATTTACTTTCGTAAAAAACATTGTTTATTTTTCAACTCGATCTTAGATTTTTGTGTGCTTCTTTCTTTGTGTTCATCTTGAGCTTATTTGTTCAAATGTAACAGCTCATCAGACTGGGAAAGACTCAATCAACAAAAAGCGTTTTTCATTTAAAAAGTAAATTTACTCAAAAAACAATTTATCAAGCCTTTAAAAAGAAATTGGAGTAAGGAGTTATGTGAAGAATGCGAAGGGTGGATAACGGGAAAACTGGGGCAAGTGTATGCGTACACCCCAACCCCCTTCCCAGCAGCCGCCCTGTCTCGTTCTTTCAGTCCTATATTAAAAAAGTGAATAAATAAATGTAATGTTATGTAGAAGGAAGGGTTGAGATCGCTTTGTGCGACGTCTCAGTGACAGCCTGCTTGTTTTGTAAACACGAGTTTACAAATAAACGGCATACAAAAATGACATCTTACAAACCACGTGCAACAACAATTAAATTGTCTTGTCTCGCTTCTAAAGTTAAGAGTACTACATGTGCAGTGTTTATCTATAATAGCATTTACAACTTCGGCGAAGGCAGAGGGTGGTTTCTACTGTGAATAAACCCCCTTCCCCCACCGCTCGCTATAATACGAAGGCGGTCTGAAAAGTTCTCGGCTTAACAAGGAAAAACCGAATTTATAATTTTCAAAAATATTTTTATTTTTCAACATAATCTCCTTTTCGCATCTATTTATTCCAGCGATGTTCCAATGCCACTATCCCGTCCCTGAAGTGGTTTCCTGTAAGGTCTGCAAAATACTCTTCTACAGCTGAAATCACCTCTTGACCCGATAAAAAGTGTTGACCAGCGAGAAAGAGTTTGAGTTTTGGGAATGGATGGAAGTATGAGGGAGCCAAATCTGGGGAATAAGGAGCAGGGGCGGATCCAAAAGTTAATGTCGGGAGGGGCAAATCGGTGGGCGGGGGTTCCCCCAAAATTTTTTTGTTAACATAAGTCATAAAAACACAATTTATTGTCTACTTATACATATTAAATCATGTGTAAGCGTAAACTTCATCAACTTTTATGACATATATTACTTTTCTTTATTATCTAATACAAGTGTTACACAAAGAGTGTAACATATGTTTGCTCTACATAATGTTACTCTTCAGTAAATTCGGCACTCATTTTGTAGATAACGGTGATAGCTTAATTGGTTACCTTCAAAACTATTTTTATAAAAAAATAAAGTATGACATACTGAATAGTTATAGAATGGGATGAAATGAATCATAATAATTTCTATTTAATAAAAGAAGAAATATCGTTTTTTTATAACAGTATTATATTAAAATTTTACACACACGAAATTACTATTAAATGGACGGTGAACATATTTTTAAAAAATAATAAAAATCAAATACAGTGACCGCCGCTTAATGTGATCACAGTTACTGGTACCGATTTATTCCTATGCCGTTTAATGCATTTAATATTCTTACCACTTGTTAGAATCAGCCACTTAATAGAATCAAAGTCATTGGCGGCTAATGTATACGTGTAGAAAATGCATTTAAAAATATTTTAACATTATACGATATCACGCATAAAATAAAGTTACAGTGTCTTTATTTGCGTAAACAGGTACTTGGTTAGTTGGTTTCCAACCTACTAAAAATTTACTATGTGTAAATATGGCCACTGTTTACCAAGTAAGATTCTCGGGGGGGGGGGAATTGCCCCCGTTGTCCCCTCTCTGGATCCGCCCCTGATAGGGAGGGTGTTCCAACAGTTCATAACAGAGATTTCTTAATTTTCCCATTGGCAAAACACTTTTGTGGGCAGGTGCATTGTCTTGGTGACAAATTATTTTTTTTCTTCCAAAAAACCGTGTCTTTTTTCAACAATTGTTTGTCTAGTTTCGAGAGAAGTAAGGTTGGAATAATATTCCACGATTATTGTTACACCTTTTCCAAGGTAAACGATGTACAAAACACTTTTATACCATCACAAAACTCTGATGTCATGACTTTTTCTCATGATAGAATTGACTTTGCCTTCTTTGGCGCTGAACAACCAGCTTCTGTCCATTGCTTTTATTGTTGTTTGGACTCTGGTATGTAGTGGTGGATCCAAGCTTTATCCACGGTAATACACCGACGAATAAAATCTGCTTTGTCTTATTGAAACGCTCCAAGCATTGTTCAGATATTTTCATGCGCACGCATTTTTGGTCTGCTGTGAGCAAGTGTGGCACTCACCTAGCACAAAGCTTTCTCATTTGCAATTCCTCATGTAAAATATGTCCGACACGTTCTTTCTAAATGCCTGTAGTCTCAGCAATTCCTTGCGCTTTAGTTCAGCGACCGTCCAAAACCATATCATGCTCTTTTTCGACGGTTTCCGGAGACGCCGTTTTTGGACGTCCTTCGCGTGGATCGTGATCCATACTGGTACGGTCACGTTTCAACTCGCCGGCCCATTTTTTTTACCCATTGAAAATGAAGAGTCCCAGTACAGTTTAAAGAACTTTAAATAAATTTCGCTAGATGTTAAGACTTCACTACTCGCTAGATGTTAAGCCTTCTTTCATAAAGACGGCGTTTATGCCCGCACGATACTCAATTTTCTCCATTTTAAGGAATATGAATAACACTTCTGTTCCAAACAGTTTTATAATACAAATTATTTGGTAGAATGACAAGAAATTGCACATGCATGCTAACAACAGATGTAGTACCAAACGTGTGAAAAAACAATTTGCGATAATGCAGCCGCCTATGGTCGAGGTCGAGAGCTTTCCAGACTCCCCTCGTAGTAACACAAATAGGTGTATACGCAAACAGAAACTTACAATGTAACAAACTTTGTCCAGCATGTAATTTAGTTAACATATTTGTTTGATAATTAGTATAATGCAATGTGCGTCATTCTTTGATTCTGGATTGCATTCTTTCAGTGTTTAGATTCATTATAAAAAAAAACAGAGTCATCGTCATCGCCAAAGGGTTTACGGGAGGTTACGGGGGGGGGTTACCCTCCAACAATTGGATCTCTCTCTCTCTCTCTCTCTCTCAATTGGCGCTACAGCTCTTGGAGAGCCTTGGCCTCCTAGACAATCCGCCTCCAATCGTCTCGATCCTCTGCTCTCAGTATCCATCTTCTTACACCGAGCTTGCGCAGGTCGTCCTCAAGATCATCCGACCATCGTTTTCTGGGCCGACCCCTCTTTCTTCTTCCACCGGGTCTCCCCGTACAAATTTTCTGTGGATCTCTTTGACATTCTTTGGACATGACCTGCCCACCGGATTCTACTTTGCTTAATGTCAGTGACCATATCTGATTCTCCATAGAGTTGCTGGATTTCTGCATTCGTCCTTATTCTCTATGTTTCTTTGACGTTCACTGGACCAAATATCCTCCTGAGAACTTTTCTTTCCCACCTGCGGAACCACTCTTCATCTGTCATTGTCCAAGTTTCGGAGACGTACATGACCACCCTGGGTTAAGAGCTGTTTGTAATATCTAGTTGGATAGATGATATTACGTGTAATATCTTGGACAACCGGTAGATATAACATATATAAACGCGGTAGACCTGCATGGTCAACAACCCTTCCCATAACATGGGAATATCCTCCTGACTACACAATTTATGGCAAGTCTAATAGTCGTACAATAAACGAAGCAGATAAAAAAAGACTCAAGTTCTACACCACAAACTTCATTGGGTCCGTTCATTTCTTTCAATTCAGTTTTCCCCGATGTATAAAAGTTACTTTAAGTTTATTGAAAACGTCAAAAACCGGGTTGTTGGGCCGCGGGCGGTTGCTTGAAATGTCGTATTTCACGTTTTGCCACATCTCCGGCGTTCAAGCAACGACTAATAAAAAAGCAAAACTGAAATATGACATATAAATAATGAAAAGTAAATACATAACTGTACATAGTCTCAGAGGAAGAAGGCATTAAAGCACGCGTTAATAAGATGAAACTTGCTTACCATTTAACCAAGGGCACACATAACAACAAATCAATATCCATTAATGCCAAACTCAGGCATATTCAACAGTAATTCGCCCGGAAGCACTTTATGCAGCTGAGTGTCTGACTCTGAACAAGAAAATGATGACGCAAGAACTGGAAGTCACAGAAAGGAAAATATTAAGAAAAATCTTGGGATGAATAAAAGATGGATAATAGTACAGAAGACGCCACAATAATGAGTTGTACACACATGTTGAGAAAATCACAGACGTAATTAGATAAAGAAGAATTATTTTCTACGGACGTGTTTAAAGAATGAATCCTGACAGACTAACAGGGAAAGGGAAGCTTTTTAACTATTTTAGAAACATCAAAATGTTCAATACGTAGTTCAAAGAAACAGAAAAAAAGAACAACTCCAGATTACTCAAGAAGACATTGAAGAATGCTTGCCACTCAGAAAGAAATTAAAAAATGCCCAAGTTTTTCAGGAAAACCCCAAGAACAGGAGAAGTGGCATCTGGACTAACGAGAGGAGGGACAGACATCGATCAAGAATGAAGGAGATGTGTGAGAGGAGGAAGCGAGGAAGGGAAGAACCAGTTGAACCAAACGTAGTCCACAGTGGCTCATACGCAACAAAAAGACGAAGAAAAAAGGAAGAAGGAGAAGAAGAAGGAAGAGAAGAAGAGGAGGGAGGAGGAGAAGAAGAATTAGCGGAGGAGTAGGAGGAGGAGGAGGAGAAAAAGAAGAATGTGCACAATAAATAGTGTTTCTCGCAACTTCAGTTAAATATTATTTTTATTAAACTATTAATAGCAAATGTTTCTATTTTGTGTAATAAATATAAGTATTACTTCCATATATGATTTGAAATATTTAAAAGTAGTGATTCAAATTAAATATTAGTTTGTTTTTGTTTTATGTTTATGTATCTGTAAGTTTCTGCCACATAGTAATTATAGTACAGTAGAACCTCACTAATTCGTCACCTGCGGGACCGCAGGGGTGACGAATTATTGAACTAAATATCACTATTGCAGTAACGACTCGGAACACTAGGTTTTTTATAAGTAAAAGCATAAAGTTTTACCTTACAGCCTAAACCGGTTTTCTCCTTAATAAGGCTTCTTCAGAGGCTGCCGTTGGTAGCGCTGTCCGTCTTGTTGTAGGCGACGGAATCGAGTTTCGAAAGATCGATGCTGTGTGTGTGGGGTGAGATATGTTCGAATAATGCATGCGATTTCAAATGTGTCTGTTCGTTTAGGATGTCGTTTTTATTTGTTTTTGTGTGTTTGTATATTTCCAATTGTTCTAGAGTGTCTAGTTTTCGGCCTTTTGTGTGTACGTGTAGAATGTTCATGTTATTGTCGACGTTTTTATATGTGTGGTTTGCTTCAATGAGGTGGTTTGCAAAGGTGGATTCTGTAGTGGAGTGGAGTGCTTTTGTGTGTTCAACGTATCTCTGTTTGAAGCTACGTCCTGTCTGGCCTATGTAGAATTTATTGCAATTTGAGCAATTTAGCTTGTAAACACCGGGTAGATCGAATTTGTTTTGTGCTTTGTGTGTGTGTTTTGATAGTGTGTGTTCTGTTTTGTTAGTAGTTTAGTAAGCGATTCTGTATCCTGCTTTTTTGAATTTGTGGGCTATTTTTTCAGTTTGTTTGTCGGTGTATGTTAGTGTTATGAATTTGTTGTTTTCTGTCTTTGTCTGTTGTTTGTTTCGTGTTTTGTGTAGGAGTTTACTGACTATTGTTCTGTCATATTCGTTAGAATTATTGAAATAGACGAATTAGTGAGGGAGTAAGAAACAAACCCATTAAAGATAATATTAAATGTTTTATTACAACACTAGCAATGTGTAGTACTAATGTTATGCTCGAACATATTTATTGCTCGAAAATTCAAACAAGTTAAGCATTGTATTTGCAGAAAAACATTTGTTTAATGATTGTGAAAAAATTTGTAATTTTCTTTTGCTTTTTCTGTCGAATTTACTTTTCAAGAGCCAAATTATGTATTTGGTGCAGTGAAATTATTTTAGGCAGTTTTGCTTCGAGTTTTCCTTCGTACAACTTGATTATTTTAGTCAGTGGTTGAATGACCTCATTATCAGAGATTACAGGTTTTATTGGACGGTCCACTTCTTCATTAATACCTTCTCTAGGTGCTGTGGATACGTATGTAACAATTTCATCATCACTAAACATTTAGTAACCTACATCCGGTAAGTCTATTTCACACCAATTTTTGACGTCGTCTTTATTCAAACCAAGGTTACTCTACTACAAAGATGCAACCTGTTAAATGCTGACAGTGATTGGTAGACATCTAACAATTCCTATGTGGGGCCAATACCTTCTAGTTCTGTAGATGCTGTTGTAATTCAGATGGCTGTAACTTAATCCAGGCAGACTGTATAGTGCTTTCCGGAATACTTCGCCAGGCATCAGAAATCCGAGTGAATTTTCGGAAACGTATTACGCTGTAACAACACAACAGAACACTTATTGTGCCGTGTACACAAGCATGAAATACCCATTCTCGGAACCAATACCTTCCCCAATCCGTTCTCCTGGGTATTATTACAATCCCGGCCACAATCAGCACGTTTCTGGTTTATCTGGGCTATAATTAGAGCGTATATGTTACTCGCTTGTTAATAACGAAAAAGAAAAAAAGCTTGAGTGGGTGACGACTTACAGAAGGAGACGAATTATTGGGTGACAAATTAGTAAGGTTTCACTGTACCTTTATGCTGTATGAGTTTTATTAGTGCCTGTTGCTGATGTATGGGAATTCGTGTTCTGTATTTATTGCGTGAGAGGCTGAAACCAAATAAAAAATAGTTACTTTAAACACTTAAATGGGTAAAAAACCCAAACATTTCTAAATCCAATTTAACTACACACATTTAGTTTATTTATCAAGAAAACAGCTGCAGCAACAAGTGTTTGAATATGTGTATACTCTTTCCGTTCTTAGTTCAATCTTGATGTAAACAAACCCACGTGGCAAATCTGAAACGCTATTAGTCAGTGGCGTTGACACTGTTCACACAGTAATGTATTACGCGCATGTGCAGAATGTCTGTATAGTCATGTGAGAGTTATCTTGCCACTTAAATCGGGGCACGTCGTTTTAAGACTTCCTCCTTATCAGTGTATTCTGAATCGCATTGAATTAATATGGAGCCAGTTGAAAGGATATGTTGCCCGTCACAACACAACATTAGCTGCTTGATATAAAACAATTTATTGAGAAGGCGGTAAATGAAATAACGGAGGAGGACAAGTGGAGTCATTGTATGCAGCATATAATCAAGGAAGGTGATAAGCTATGGCAACTGACCCAAATTACCGACATCATTGTGGACAATGGACAAGCAAATAGCGTTTCAGATGTGCCACGCCTGTTTCTTTACATCGGGATTAAGCTAAGAACAGAAACGGTATAGAACGGTGACTGTGCGTGATTGCAGGAATGAGGACCAATGCTTTAGACATGCCAACACAAACTATACAAATGCGGGCTGAATAAACGAGCATGGAAAGATGTTTCATGTCAAAGATTTCTGTCCTCTTTTCAACTTAAACGGTACATTCAGTCCGCCATTCATCACCATACTGTGTCTCAGATATATGACGCAGCGACTGAGAATGACTGAAATACTCAGACTTCAACGGGGAAATGTGAAAACGAAACGATGCGTAGTAGGCTATAGCAAACTGGGGCAGTCTGAAGATTTGTTGAAGGCTCAAGTGAGATTTATTCTACGCTCAACTGTCGAGCACAGAACAGCTCTTCCCATCGAGAGCAGCAGCACGCGTTCCTCTTCAACGGTCCTAAGTTATGAATGTGTTTGTGTGTGTACTGCGTGTGGGTCACTCAGCCGGCACGTGACAGTCCATACGTAGTACTTCACAAAAGTAGGACACAGAAAGCACTTTGTACTCCCGTCTCGTGTTTAGGATTGCCAAATGACGCATTAAAAAAAATATCAACCCCGGCCCCAGGGAGGGAGTGTGTGTTTGTCTTTTTACTTGTTGACGAATGTTTTTTGATTCCATATGCGTTACATCGAGGATTTCATTTTTTATGCAAAGTTACTTTCTATGTTTCCACGAGATTTACGATTTAAAATGTGAATAGTAATAAATGTTTTTCTAGATACGAATATTTAGTGACAAAAACCATTAACACTATATACATTACATCGAGAATTTTTTTTTTTATGCACAGTTACTTGCTGTGTTTCTACGAGATTTATGATTTAAAAATGAGCATAATAATAAACGTTTTTCTAATTACTAATATTTAGTGACACAAAAACCATTAACATGGAAACAAAGAATACACAAAAACACGCGCGCTTGTCCATTATAGTGACCTTGTGAGATATACAGTAGTGTCCCTAAGCCGGGCCAGTGGCCAATGTTTTTTATCGCCTAAGCCGGTGATTTCGAATTAGTTGCCGACGACCTTATATTGGATAACCAATTCAATGATTATCCTATTTACTTTAATAACTAAATGAATAATAAAGTATGTTATTATTGTAAAATATATATTATGATCAAATATAGCAAAGTACAGAAAATATAACAGAAACAATAAGGAAAAGAAGACTATTGTTTTTTGGACAATTATATAGAATGGACGACAATATAATATAATGGTTAACCATTATAATATATAATGGTTAACAAAACAGATCTTCAAATATCCGTGGGGAAACAAGTCAACATCAAGTTTGATTAAAGAAATCCAAAAGGATTTAGAAAAAAATAATATAAACGCAGAAGAAGCAATTGAAAGAGACGTTTTTGGGCAAAAGTGTTAAAAATGGAAGGAGTCCAGGGTAAAAGGGAGCAGGTTGAAAGTGGACTGAAGACAGAAAGAAGAGACATAGTAAAAATATGAAAGAATATTGGAGAGAAATAAAAGAACAATGAATAAAGAATTGAAATTGGTATGTAATCCTCAGATGGCCGGTAAAAAAAGTATATTATTTGAATGCTCATCTGAATAGGATGCCAGATGGCAGGTTACCTAAAAAGGTTTGCCAGTACAAGCCTGTTGGACAACGAAGTATAGGAGCACGTAGGAAGCGTTGGTGAAGTGGATATACTTATTCCTTTGGGAGAGGAACAGATGATTCGCCTAGTCCCGATAGAAGAAAAAGAAGATAAGAAAGTATTATTTTAACTGAGAACCAGTGGTGATTCCTGACTCGATAGGCTATGACAACGTAAGCTCTCAGGACAATATAAGCACATTTACGTAAAATTCTATTGGTAAAAAATATTCAGGCACGCATTTATTTGTGTCCCTATGAGAAAAATATTCATCAAGTGTAATTAAGCAAACCATTGTACTCGTGTTATTTCTGTTTGTGATTATAACCACCAACACAACTTCATTAATTAAATACCTTAGATTTGAAAATATTTGGTTTTTATAGCCTATGTATTTAAACATTTATTTATTAAGTTGTTTCATTGTCTGGTCTACAAACAACGTAGCCTATATGTTGCAATCTTAGAATTTAATTTTGAATTTCAATTTTTTAGAACACCATTGTCGTTCTATAAGTTATTTATGTTTTGTATATTGTAATCTTTTAAAAAACTGATAATTCATTAAGAATAATTTTTGATATACCGCTAAAATATATTAACAATTAATGAAAATCAAAATTCTAAAATCAAAGTTCTAAAATCTAAATTCGATTAATTGTGACAAATACGTGAATGTACAGTGAAAACACTTTTTAAAATGTAAAATGAAAACTAATTAATGAGTGTATAATAAAAATATAAACTGTTTTCATTGCAACGTAAGCCCAAAATAGATAACTAATTAACGATACTAACCAAAAATGATGGTGTTTTTATTTGCAACTGAAACGCGGTTATTATATATCGGTGTTGTAAATCTTGTCATTTATCACCGTCATTTATCGGTGTTGTAAAGTCATTTAATAAAGTTGTCGGTCTCTTCTACATTACGGTAAAATGTCAAATATTACATCATCATCATCACCACTCCAAAGACTAGGACCTCAGACCTGTTCCGGAACCCATATCCTCCTCGGTCTACCGACATCCCTCTTCCCAGTAGGGTGATAACCCAAGGCAGCTACAGGTAAACGGATATCAGGCATGTGATTCAAGTGTTCACACCATCTCCTTCTGTGGTCTTCAATCTTCTGGTGCAATGACATAATGTTTAAATTCCGTCTAATATCCTCGTTTCTTCTACGATCCAAGAGAGAACAACCTTGCGCCCTTCTTAGAAATTTCATTTCGGCGGCCTGAATCCTCTGCACTTCCCTTTCACCAAGATCCCATGTCTCATTAGCATACAGAAATGTGGGGACAGCCACAGTTTTATAAAATTTCATTCGGGTATCCTACCCTGTTTTATTTTTCAGGTAGTTATGAATCGTTCCACAGATACATCTAAATTTTGTTAGCTTACTATCCCAATCAATATCAGTTCTACATGAGATATTACAACCCAGGTAATTAAAATGACTAACCTGATTCAAAATCTGATTATTCACGACTATCTGAGTTTTTATAGGATACCTGCCCTGAAATGGCATCGTTTTAGATTTTGTAGCAGAGATCTGTAGCCCCATAGTCTTGTATGATGCTATTGAACGTAAATATCGCCCGCTGTAACTTGCCCTCTGTTTCCTCTATCTTTAACTTGTCATCTGCATAAAGGAATGCATTCACATGAATATTTCCCTGAAGTAATTTTTCCGAAATAGGCGATATCGTAGATATTAAAAAGTATCGGTGAAATAGAGTACCCTTGTCTCACACCTTTATTTGTAGGAATATCTTCTAAATCTGATGATGAATCATAAGCTTTGAAACACGTCATAATCAATTATAAAGCAATAAGTCAAGTTTACTTGTAGTATTTTTGCATTTATCGCCTGTGAAGTTCAAGAACACTACAACACAACGCACTGTAAAAACTAGACAACTTGAGGTGTCCATCGCCGAAATATGTCGTCCATGTAGATATTAAAATGTGTCGGTGAAATAGGGTACCTTCGTCTCGCACCTTTATTTGTAGGGGGGGCCAAATATTACATTCTACATAACTTTCACACACTTATACACACTAACATGTTACATACTACTAGGCCGAGGAAGTACTGCATAGATAGTGCTTACGGTGACACTTGGCATGCCGGGGCACGCGAGACTGTTCCAGTTGTTTGGAGATCATTCTGCGCGGGGCAGAGTTGTGTAACGCTCTGGATTGTTCGAGATTGTCCCTTCCAGACGTGTACTCGACTACTATACCGGCATTTAGGTCTGCTGTCTCTGGCTACAGTGCAAGACGGCGGAAGTATAAATACTGGATTCCGAAGCGGGCCAGTTTAGTTTAGACCTGGCGATTTTACAAATTGGGTTCCCAGAGATATTGAGAAATAATTACTGTGTTAATTAGTGCAAAACTGCTATAAAGTGGCGTTCATTGTTAGACAAATTTATCTTGAATTATTACGTAAGAGTGTTTTGTTTCAATATCTCGGCTGTGCGGTAAACTATGAATCTGAATATGATACAAGAGAGAAGATAAATAAATTTAGGAATATCTGTGGTACGACTCATAGAAATCTTAGAAATAAAACAAGACAAAGCACAAGTAGGCTATTAAATTTTATAAGACAATTGAAATACCCACATTGATTTATGCGAGTGAGGCGTGGGTCAAAAAAGGAATGCGGCAAGATTCAAAGTGTTGAAATGCAGTTTCTTAGAAATACTTTAAATTCTGTATTGCAAGATTCTATATCAGAGCAAAACTCGAAGTAAATGACATTAATGAAATTACTTAAATTTACAGAAGACAATGATGGGATTATCTGCAAAGGATGACACAGGATCGATTGCCGAAAGCGGCACTGAACTATAAACCCATTGGTAGAAGAGACGTGGATCGTCCGAGGATGAAATGAGTCCGGGAACCTAATCCTTAAAGAGGAGAAGAAGAAAAAGAAGAAAAAGAAGAAGAAGAGGGGTGTGTTTTGTTCATTTATAACTGCTGTTTGTGTTTAATTATAGTTTGTAGTTATTGACGTCATTGGTGTCAGTTACTCTGTTTCCATTGAACAACACGAAGATCGGTGTGATGGTCGTAACAATACGTATATTAGTGTGACTGAGTAGACTTGACCGTTGGAAAAAACTGCAATTTTTTCTATACATCAATCTAGTACCAACTGTGAAAAGTAAATAGTTTTTATTTGAAATTTGAAATCAACAATTGTAGCTGTTATATTTAAAAAAGTATTATTCGAAAAACTAAATTATAGTTAAATTCTTATAAACGAACATGAATTTGTTAATGTACTTAGAAAGATGTTCTAACACTGCTCGTTTCAGATGTGTCTGTACTTCTGTTTTATTTTCGGACCACCAAATATAATTTACAATCTTTTCGGATTTTAAATAAGATCATTACTACTTGTCTCTCCCATATGGCGCTTCGGCCCAAATCGGACACTGGCCTCCACCAATGTGTCCAACGTCGCCACCTTGCAATTCCTCATCTCCCATGACCCACCCTCGCAGCCTCCGCAAACAACATCCTCCCATCTCTTCCTCGATAAGTCTCTGGTCTTGTTTTCGCCCAGATACCTTTTAGGTGTTCTGACATTTTCCCTTCGGAGGATGTGCCTATCCCAGCGCAATCTTTGCATCCTTACAAATTCGGAGACCAAGATCTCTTTATACTGTCACAACGTACGCATTGTATGAGACGGTTCGTCGTGTTGTACAGTGGAAACGGAGTAACTGACACCAGATGAAGTCACTAATTGCAATTTTAATTAGACACAAACAACAGTTATAAATCAACGAAGTCGCTCTTTTACAATAATTCAAGTTAAATTTGTCCAACACACAACAATAAATGTCAACTTATTACAGTTCTGCAGTAACACCGCAAATAACAGTAATGACCACTATGAACGGCTCCTGTAATATCGTACGGCTATATTTGTACTTCGAAAATAATCTGCCACAGTCTAAATAGGTCCTTGGAAGAATTGGCTAGAAACTGTGTCAATTTGCGACCTTGATAACGCCACGTGCAATGATCTCCAGACGTCTGGAACAGCTTTATCGCAGTTAAGAGTATAGTCAAATTGAAAGTTAAGGGCATGTGCGCAGAAACCAATTTATGGATGGACGAGTCCACTTTGAAATTGTGAAGTGGAGGTATTGCCAACTTGCGGGTGATGTTTTAGTTACCAGTACATTGTTAGTTACTGTGTTACGCGCTATCTCAGTCTTGCATTTGTTTTAATTTGTGTGTGTGTGTGTCTGCGCGAGCTCGATTCTGCGTAAAAATAAAATCAAATATAATACTGAAATGAAAGAAATTTCATATATATTGAACACTGGACGTCGCATGTTATAACTTCAACTTTTTGCTTTATTTACAGTAAAACGTTGTTTGCCAGCTGGTAAAACATAAATTTTCTCAGTTCTCATTCATCTGTTTCTTTTACCGGTTGTAACACTTTTAGTGTTAAAAGATTTTAAAAGCTATTCTTTTCCTAAAATTCTGTATTGAAATTACTTGCATTTTACTTCTTCTAGAAACAGTTTCTTGTTGACCAGGATTAAAGAGATTCTTGTAATTAAATTAATACGAAGAACGCGTTCCTTTATGTAATGATAAACTCGAGAGATAGTCGAGTATAATTAAGCAGTGGAAGTGTACAGTTTGCAAATTCCATTGCGATAAGAACAGTCAGGAAGGCCGTTTTGTACGTCTCAGCAGTACACAATGACAGACTATACAACTCTCAGACATGTTTATGAAACATTTTGATATGTAACAGCAACAAATTCAGATAGTGTATTGTTCCAATTGTATTCATTGATTGATTTATTTCACTTTTGTTTGTTAACGTAGATAAACAAGAGTACCGTTCATATTTATTTTTTATATGCATTTTTTATAATTTTAAAGCAAATATTATTTTCTTAAATCTTTACGCTTTCAAAGTGGACTACTGTTTATTTTATAAATAAAATTTGATACAACGCACATTATCATTTTTCAACAGGTGGAAAGAAACCAGCTGTAATAAAAAAAATTGTATGCGATAGACGCGAAATACGCTTAAAGCGCATACAATATTTACGAAAAATAAAAAAATTTAGAAGAAGGACGCCTCATTATACATACGAAACTTACTATCCATATCTATACATATAAACTTTTTATGAAGGATACAGACGAAACTTTCGTTCATTCATCCCACACAACTCCACATCACTAGTCGTGTGGAGATGACTTGGAGTTAAAATCGCCAATTTGTAAGGGACAGAGATTAATAATTATACATGCAGGTATGTGAATATTCCTTGTGAGATATATCATTATTTTTTGTAATACACGGTAAAGTATTAGTATTGTAAAAATTCATTGCCGGACTGCATGGCCGCGGTCCATGGTTTTCAACTAAAACAGACGTTTCGACAGTACCATCGACTGCCATCGACAGGCTTTCACCCCGCCGATTCATTGCGATCGCAGCATATTTCTGGATCTGGACGGACTCCATATGAAGGCGAGGGAAATACCCACTCATCGCCAACAAATTTGCCTGTCATTAAGTACTATTTGGCATGGTTTGTTGCAAACCTCTAATATACGTTCTTCTCCCTGGTTGGCTGGTGGTTGATTTATGACTGTACCGTGGGACGTAGAGAATTTATAAGAATGAGTGGTGTTCACAGAACTGCTAGCCTTAACCACAGTACTATGGTCTCTAACGTGTACCACCTTACGTTAGCAAAGCTCGAACTTTACACTGATAACGGCAGTCGATATGGTATCGTCGAAACGTCTGTTTTAGTTAGAAACAATGGACCACGCACGACCAAACAGCTCGGGAATGAATTTCAACAACATCGACTCCGGCCGTGTAAGCCTACGAAGTATAAAGTGTTACTATTTTGTAAATTTTTATGTTGGAAAAGGAGAAGATAGTAAATTTTGAATTAATAAAAATATGTAAAAGACGTTTCGTAATTAAATGTTTTCAAAACTCGTGTAATATTGCAACAGGTGCTTTCAAAATAAAATCATCATCATCACCCTCAAGGTTTAAATCAAGAATGGTTTGTTCCGGTCTCAAATAGGCAAAAATTACAGCTGGTCACTCCAGCGCTTCCTAGGACGTCCCACACCTCTCCGTCCCATCGGCTTATAGTTCCATAGCTGTTTGGGAATGCGGCAGTCATCCATTCGGCAGTGATGTTACCCACCAATTCAGCCGATACTGGGCGATCTGTCGAGTATACTCATTCAGTTCCTGCCGTATATCTGTGTTTCTTCTATGATCACGGAGATTATATCCTGCCACGTGCCTGAGAAATCTCATTTCAGCCGCTTGGATGCGACTGGTCTGGCCTTTCGTTAAAGTCCAATTCTCAGACCCATAAAGAAGTGTGGGAAGAGCCATCCCCTTGTAGAATTTTAGGCGTGTTCCTTTACTTGCTGACTTAAGGGTTCGTCTGATGGTCCCGCACATAAGGTTGAACTTATGCAACTTATGCACCACGTCGTTGCTTGCATTGTAAGACACACTTCAAAATAAAATAAAATATTTATTCGAATAGTTTTTTTATTTCAATGAAAAAGTACATATAATACAGAATATATAATATACATTTTCTCTTCTGTCATTTGTACAATGAAGATCTGAACATCACACGAAAACATTTAACAACACCCAGTTTAATGAAATTAGCTACAAGACTGGAATCATTCTATGACTATATAATATAACGTTTTACGATAAAATGTCTGGGCAATGAAAAACGTTTAATTTCACTTGATACTATGATAATTACAATTGACGTATTAAGTTGATGAGTAAGCATATTCATGTAACCGAGACAGTCTTACATTATATAAACACAGAAATGCCGTATATTTCTGAATATAAGACAAGTTTTGTATGTAAAAAGCAAAATCTTCTTTAAAATTAAGGGTCGCCTTATATTCAGGCCATTTGCTTGTATGCGTTTGTAGAGCAATCAAATACCGTAGTTCGACTGCAGCTCCGACAGTCATCTTCAGCGGGTCTTCCGTTCGTCTCTTCCGGCGACTGACCCTCGGATGAGTAAAACAGAAAACCAACTGAAGAAGCAATCGAAACCACAACCAACCACAACCACAACCGCAACCGCAGCCGCAGCCACAGTGCAATCGAAACGTCTAGATTTTTAACAATATGACCACGGCTGAATAGCCGGGAAACTAATTTTACTGATATATATATATATATATATATATATATATATATATATGATGTTATTCGTGTTATTCGCGATATATATTCTTGTTATTCGCGATGGAACTCGCGAATAACAAGCTTGCTTATAACGAGAACTCGGATGTAAGGAGCAAAAGTACGAGATATGTTTGGTTTTGTATCTTAGTAATGATAATTAAGCTCGCTTTTAACGAGTAGGAACCCATTAGAGACTTTTTTATAACGAGCATTTGTCGCAGGCTTGTTTATGGGTTAAGGTCTAAAAAATTTCGTTACAATATTCATTTAAAATCACTAACGCAATTTAGTAAAATTAATAATGTAAGTCATGAATTCGTGGAACATTTAAATAAATTATAAAACTGTTTTGATATCTGCAGACACAAAATTAGTAAACAAACGAAAATAGACGACTTTATTAAGGTTAATTAAGTCTTGTGTGCGAAATGTAACTGCTAATGCGTGCTGCTGCTAATAATTCCTGAAAACGATATCTTCTTTGTTTATGTATTATTACTGTAAAATGTTTCAAATTACGTTCAAATCGTTAACAGTGCAAAGACAGGTTGCGTTGCAAACACAAATACAAACGTAAGCTATTTTCTAATATGTAACTTAAGCCTAAATAGCTTCAAGAAAAGTTTACACTTTAAAACACCACTACCAAATAATTTACTATCATGGCTTTAGTAATAATCTACATTAATCAATTTGTTAATTTAATTTTTTTTAGACACACCACAATAATCTTAGACAACGGAGAAGAATCTATCCCGACTGAAACAAACCAAGGCGTAAGACAAGGTTGTTGTCTGTCACCATTACTTTTTAACCTTTATCTACATGATCTCCTCAAAAAATGGAAAGAACAATCCCCTGACGGTATTAAAATCCACCGAAATAAAAGCTTAAAAACAATTCTCTTCGCTGATGACCAAGCTATATTCGCCACTTCTAAAGACGATCTCCAGCGAGTAATATACATCTTACATAAAACAGGAAAAGAATATAACTGTAACATATCTAAATCAAAGACAAAAGTAAAGGCCTTTATAGGAGATGAACTAGTTCGGACCAAAATATGGATAGACAACACATGCACAGAACAAGTGAGACATTTCAGCTATCTTGGACGTGACGTTACATATGATCAAGATAGAAATATAGAAAATAAAGTGACGAATTTCACAAGAATTTGTGGAACGATTTGGAGAACGTTGAGAAATAAATGTAGAAAATAAACCCAAATAAAATTTTATAAAACAATGGCAATACCTACATTACTGTATGGTTCTGAAACTTGGGTCATAAACAGAAAAATGAACAGAAGATAGAAACAGCAGACATGAAAATTTCTGAGATCAGTTAAAAGGTGTAATAGACGAGATCATATAAGAAATGAAGAGATAAAAAGTGATTTATATATTTTTGCAGTTAATGAAAGGATTAAGGAATACAGAAGAAAACGGATTCAGCACATAAATAGAATGGAAGAAATTAGAATACCGAGTATGGCGGAAGATTACAACCCTAGAGGCAGAAGAAAAGTTGGTAGACCTAAGAAAAGGTAGACTGTGGAATAGTAACAGGCCGCTAAAGCCTAAAACCGTTAGTATAGATGATGATGATGATTTTTTTAATTTTATTTTATACGTTTAAATATATATGTATATATTCAAATACTTTTTGTTACAGTCTATTTCTTGATACACATATAATATATTTAAAATTATAATTACTTTACCTCAAGATGTTTTCTCCTTATTTGGAACATGTTTCGGGAAACATATTGTTTCCATCCTCAGCCTTCTTAATTTTGAATCTTGTTGAGTACCAAGTACAAGTACTCCACAAGATTCAAAATTAAGAAGGCTGAGGATGGGAACAATATGTTTTCCGAAACATGTCCCAAATAAAGGGAAAAACATCTCGAGGTAAAGTAATTATAAATTTGAAATATATATATATATATATTACATTTAATATTTATAATAAATTTACCTCAACATATACCTTTTTTTTCCTTATTAGGAACATGTTTCGGGTACCATCTTGTACCCATCCTCAGCCTTCCGGTTTTTGTGTCTGGTGAAGTACATATTGTTGGTTGACTATTATTATTGTGGTTTCCTGTTGGCTTCTGGTACTCTTCAAATTGGTTTTATTGTGTGTGATTGTGGTGTATGTTTTATTTTTTTGTGTATTTTCGATGTTGAGTGCTTTGAATATTGTGTCATGTTTTGTATTGATTTGTATTTGTTCAGGTATTAGTTTGTTTTGTGTTTTATGTTTGTATATTTGTAAATTTTCCCAAATGTTCATTATGGTGTCTTTGTGTGGTATATGTTTTATTAGTGTCACATTGGTTATGTCTGGGGATTCATGTCCTGTGTTTATTGCATGTGTGGCTAAATTGGATTTATATATTTGTGGTTTTTTGTATGCGTTTAGGTGTTCAAAATAACGTTTTTTCAGCTGTTTTTTTGTTTGTCCTATGTAACATTTATTGCAATCTTGCAATTCAATTTTGTATATACCGTTAGTTGTTGTATTACTTTGTTGTGTGGGCTATTTAGTTTTTGTAAATTATTTTTATTAGTTTTGTATGCTATTTTTATATCCGTGTTTAGCATACTCAATATTTCAATCATATATATTTGAATATCATATATTCAATCACTTTCTGCTACAGTCCGTTTCTTGATGTATATAATACATTTAATATTTATAAATATTAAATGTAATATATATATATATATATATATATACCCACACTTTAAAAATTAGCTACAACATTAATCACTATAATGGAAAATGCCCGTTAAAATTAGGAAGAACTCAGACCTCACAGATTAGTAGTTGAGTAAAATTTGTAAGGAAAAAGAGACACATCCAGGATATGAAACGATCCTCGGAAGACATTGTAATATCATAGCAATATGATTCTTAATGCATTTAAACAATGGCTTCTTTATGAATTTAAAGAAAATAAAATTCATAATGCGTCTTGAAAAGAATCAATGTTTTCAAATAAATCGTATACTGAAGCAAATAATACCTTTGTAAGTAACTCGTTGAGTTTCCTGCAGGTCTCCCATGTAATATCTTCAAATAACTACACTACAAGTAGGTTTATTTTCACCTGACGCACGTTTTTTATATTGTTATATAGTTAACTATATGTTCGCAATTAACTATATTGTAAGCGAAACATTCAATTACAATTCAAACAAACCTCTAGAGATAGAGAATAATTTCTGTGAAACGTGCGTCAGGTGAAAATAAACCTACTTGCAGTGTATTTATTTGAAGATATTACATGAGGCAAATGGTAATATTAAACATGTAAAAGTACAATTGATTTCAATTGCAGATTATTTATAGCTGCACTGTTGTGTTAGACACTGAAAATGTCTCCAAAATTACATCAGTAATAGTCTTTCTTCAGTGGATCGCACTAAGTTCTGGCTCAGTTTGTTTGTCGAAATACAGACTGTTTAGTCCAATATGACTCTTTGTTATCAACTTAGTTAAGACAAACTATTGTTGTATGTAATGTAAAACTCTTCGAGAAACCCCTTGTTACAAATATTCGTCTTCGTCATCTATTACTTGAGCCACATGGTTGAAACTAGCGTCTTCCACTGAAGGATCGCAAACAGTTCCAGCTATGAGTTCGTCCACCGGTGCGAAGAACACTCTAAAATTGATGTCGGTAAAGTCCAGCTTGGCTATAAGGTGGACCGGCATCCTGTCCGAGATCACCCACAACGTGTTCGTTTTGTCGACTCTCACGTCACTTGGAAACACCAGTCCTACGTCGTCCTTGGCTATGATGGCCAGATTATGTTTGCTGTAAGGCTTGCTGGAATCCCAGCAACCGACAGCGTTGCGGTCGATCAAGTTGAAAAACAACAAACCGTTTGGATCCATCGTGTGCGCGGTTATGTGAGTGTGCTTTCCTCGGGACGGCAGCACAAGGAAATAGTGATAATTGTCTTCTTTTTTCGACTTGTCCCTTAGTACCTCCGTCGACACGGCGAACTCTCTGTGACTGGACAGAGGATGAAAGAACAGGATGCGATAACCGTTGGGCTGGATCGGGGACAGCGCCAGACCGAAAATACCTTCCTCGCCCCACTGGAAGTTCAGTCCGGCTATGTTGTAGTCTCCGGCCAGCGGGTCCGGCATGAAGTAGCTGTGCTCCAGCCGCCACGAGTCGTCCTGCTCCCAGCTGTACACGATGAGCCCGTAGCCCAGCTCGTCCGAAGCGTACATGAACGTGTCCTCACAGGAGACGCCCACGTCGACGGCGACGTTGGCTATGAACGTGTCGGCGTTTACATCGTCGACGTGCAGCTGATACCGCCTCAGACGTCGGTCCGTCTTCAGGTCGAACACGTGGATCGCGTAAGGACACAGTTGTTCTGTCGTGTTACCTGGAACAAGTAACCATATTCTAAATTCACTCACAACTCGTTACAGAAATTAATTCAGCACATAAATTTAAAATGATTTCATTCAATTTAAAGCCAGCGGTAAGCCTGGTCGGAGACATAAAGGGGCACAGAGGGGTCTATTAATTTGTCGTGGGACGGCAAAGAGCTAAGAAAAGCAAACATTTATTATTATTATTGTTGTTGTTGTTGTTATTTTTATTAATTTTTTTTCGTATGAACCACTATGTACTACGTTTGGTTCAACTAGTTCCTCCTTTCTTCTCTCCTCTCTCTTCCTCCTGTCCCACATCTCCTTCATTCTAGATCGATGTCTCTCCCTCCTTTCGTCAGTCCAGGTGGCACCTGTCCTCTTGTTGGGTTTTTCCTAAAACCCTTGGGCATTTTTTAATTTCTTTTTGAGTGGCAAGCATTCTTCAATGTCTTCGTGAGTAATCTCTGAAATTCTTCTATGTCTTTTTCTGTTTCTTTTAACCACGTATTGGACATTTTGAGCTTTTTGAAATAGTTAAAAAGCTTCCCTGTTAGTCTGTCAGGATTCATTCTTTGAACATGTCCGTAGAAAGTAATTCTTCTTTTTCTAATCAAGTCTATGATTTTCTCAACACGTGTGTACAGAGATTATTATTATTTTATTATTATTATTATTATTATTATTTTCGTTCTTCTTCCTCCTCTTCGCCTTCTTGTTTTTCACTACAGGGATTAGTATATGTGAGCATGTTCTGGCACCCATCTCATTCTCTGATGACCCACGTTTCTTCTACCTATGGCTCTATATTTCAGCGCCGCTTTTGGTAATCGATCCTCCGTCGTGCTTTGCAAATGACCACGCCATTGTCTTCTATATGTTGAAATTTTTGTATTTATATTGTTTACTTTTATTTCTGTAGAAAATAAACCCAAATAAAATTTTATAAAACAATGGCAATACCTACACTACTGTATGGTTATGAAACTTGGGTCATATAGAATGAAGACAGATCACCTTATTCCCCCCCCCTCCCGGAGTCTGAAGACGGCTGCTTAGTTTTCGCATAGCCAAAACGTCACTTTTTAAGTATTTTTAGTGATGGCAAAAATCCATTAAAATTATAAGTATGCCGTGGTCTATATAAAAGACTAATAGTAACAACTTAAATTTTAATGAACTTACACCACGGTCTAACAGCTCAGAAAACATTTATAATATAACGCGGTAGGTAGTGTGTCAGTCATCGGTATGGGAGACCAGAATTCATTACCATAGTAACAAGTAAATAAACAAATGATATTCACCGGCATCGAATGTATATCTTTATCCGTTCCTATAGTTTTTAATGTTTTTACTATGCGATTGTATTGATAAATTTTGTAATTTTGTATACAGATATGTCTACATATTTTGTAATTGTCTTAAAAGATTGTAAAATTTATGTTGTAACGAAACAAATGTTACAAAAGAATAGTAAATAATAGTGGAATCCGATCCAGAGAGGAACCAAGAAATAATAATTGAAAGCAAATTAAAGGAAAACTATTTGGTTTGACTTATATAATATTATCCAGAAACCCAGAAATAACCCAGTAGAATAGGGCAGTAAACAGAAAAAAGTGAAATAAATAAACCTAGTAGGCCTAATCAACTTACCCTGAATAATAACAACCAAACCCAATAAAGAGTACCTAATCATAAATTAAAATTGTATTAACAAAATTGTATCGACATATTTTAAGGATAGAAAAAGGGACACAAACCTTACAGTTATATGAGTGACAGAATATAAATAGTGACACAGACTACTGTTAAACAGTGTTAATTATTTTTGTATGAAAAGTGTTTTATTGTTATTATTAGACAGAATTTTAGTTTATCATACAGACAATAGTTTAGCAGTATAAATAAACTAAAACTGTCAAAAACAATTATTATTATTAAGAGTTTTGTTGTATGTTATAAGATTTTATGTCACCAGTTAATTTATGTAAATATATTTATCTCAGGTAGTCAAAGTAGAAATTACAATAAACCATAAAAATTGTTCCACCACATATCATAGAAATTCAAATTAATAAGGTTTTACAGTTATAAACTGAGGCATGTTTAGTATCAAATTGTTTATAATTATCTAATTAATAATTGTATAAACATTGCATATATAATTAGAGTATAATAATAAAATTATCTATTAAAGGTAATTTATAAAATATAATGTAGGTAATGGGTGTTGATCCTATAACATTTAAACTGTACATAAATGACCAATCAAAATTTAAGAAATTTGTATGAGTAGGTAACTAAAAGAAAGAAGAAATAACATTTAATTGTTAATTGTGATGGAAAGCAGTTGAATAGTGCGTGTCTAGAGGTAATTAAAAGTATACAAAAATAGATGACCCGTGTGTGAAAGAAGATCTGAAGGACCATCATCGAAGATAATAATCCTTCCACTACCATTTTCATGAACAAATAATACACACAATCAAGAAAAATATTCAGAAACGACCAGGAACCCTTCAGCAATATCGTCTAGATGTGTAAAGTATAATTTGACAATATTTTTTTTCAACAAGGAACAACCACTAGACAATATAACAATTTACACTAACACTAATCACTAGTCAACATTTTAAAGTGCAACCAAATTCAATATATAAGCTAACAGTGATTACAAGGAAACATTTATTGTACACATTGATAAACTACATTATTTTCTGAGACGGACAAATTGAATATCGTCAAAACTTGTATGTAACTTAATATATAATTTGTGTAAATTTTTAGATTATAAGTAATATATTGTTTGTAAAGGTACTCTCTATTATTAATCAACATGCAAAGGAACTTTTCGTAGCAGCCACAAGAATTCCCACGAAATATATTAAAATTATTTAATTATAAATCCTGAGATAAATATCGACCCTGTGACAACCTTATGTATCGAATGGAATTTTCCAATAATTGAATTTATGTTACACAGATTAAATCATTATGTTATTAAATCCTATCCATGAGTTATTATTCCATTAAGTGAGTATTATAAATTGGCGCACCAACTAGTGAGGCTGAAATTAGGGAATATTAAGTGACGAAATTGAATCAAGCAAATTAATTTCCTAATTTTTAGCTGGCGACTGCTATAAGTTCCAAGAAATTATAAAGATGCGTAAGAGGGCTACATCATTGAAACAGACGAAGGAGGCAGAGAAGGAAGTCAGGATGGAAGAGAAAGAAGTAACATCGGTGGAGGATGTAGAAACGGTAGTAAGAGAGGAAGCCAGAGGAGGCCTGGATTTACAACAACTATGGGAATTAATTAAAGAAGACTCTAAGAAGCAGAAGGAAGAATTCACTGAAAACTCAAGGAAACAAAATGAAATTTTGAGTCAAAACTTATTAAAACAAATGGAGGAAAAATTCGATAACATCAAGGAAGATAACAGACAAACGAAGGAAGATTTGAAGAAGCAGAAGGGAGAATTCACTGAAAACTCAAGGAAACAAAATGAAATTTTGAGTCAAAACTTATTAAAACAAATGGAGGAAAAATTCGATAACATCAAGGAAGATCACAGACAAACAAATGAGAAAATTGATAGTATCAAGGAAGATCACAGACAAACAAATGAGAAAATGAGTGAAAACTTAATAAAACAGATGGAGGAGAGATTTGACCAAAACAGAGAAGACACTAACGAGAATTTAAAACGGATAAATGAGAAAATCGACAGTATTAAAGAAAGTACTAATGAAACTTTAAGACAAACTATAAGTGAAAATAATAACCAAATGAAGGAAGAGTTCAGACAAATCAATGAAGAGAATTTAAGAAGAATTAATGGTAGAATTGAACAAGTCAACCAGAAGATGGACAAAATCGATGAGGAAAGGAAGCAAGAAATAGCTGACACTAATGAGAGATTGAGAAAAGCTAACGAAACTATTACACAAAATGAAGCAGTGATAAATACTAGAATAGACCAGGTCCAAGAAAATAGTCGTATTCAAATAGAAGGAATACAAAAGGAACAAGAAAATTTAGTTAATTTACAGAAACAAACCGGAGAAAGGTGTGACAATATTAACACTACGATGAACAATTTAACTGGTCAAGTACGCCAAAATCAAGAAGAAATTGAGTTAATTAGAACCAGACCAAATAATATTACTCATGTTTCCACAAATGAACCCAAAGAAGGGATTAATTTCAAAAATTATCGTAGAAACCCCATGGAATTCCTGGCCAGAATTGAGGAACATTTTAATAAACATCGAATAACTATCTGGAGCTCGATTAGAGAGATGTTGGATGAGCATTTTAGGGAGATTACGGACAACTGGTGGACAGCAACCAGGAATGAGATAGTGGACTACGCCCAATTTAAAAAACTGTTTAAAGAAAAATACTGGTCCGAAGCTATACAAAATATTATAAGGGACAACATTTGTCAGGGAAGATATGATGGAAATAGAGGTACATCTCCAACTACTTACTTCTGGGGAAAGGTATGTTTGGCGAGACACCTAGAGCCAAGAATACCAGAAGAATCCCTAGTAACTAAAATGGCATACCATTACGACACAGGAATTGCCAGAGCACGCCTGGGAAGCCAGATTAAAACGGTCCACGCAATGGCTGACTTATTAGAAAATTATGAACACGAGGGTTACTACAAAAGAAGCAGACAACGAACTGATCAGTGCGGTTCAAAAAATAATAACCATGGTATGAATCATAATCAATATAATAACATGAATAACCGGAATAGTTATGTCAACGATCGTAATTACAACCAAAATTTTACCCCAAATAATAACCAACCAGCAAACTTCAATCGAAACCCAATTAACAATAATGATAACAACAGGCCCAATCAAAATTACCATCCGGGTAATAGAAATAATAATAATTATAATAACTACCGAACAAACCAAAATTATAATAATTTTAGGAGTAACTCAGGAGTTAATAACAATAATAATCAGGGTAATTATAATAATAATCGTTCGTACCGACCCCGAATAAATTACATCAGTGCCGAAGAAGGGGATTACTGGAGATACCATCAACCTCGGAGGAACAGTTTTAATAACAGTTATGATCAAAGAGGAAATCCCAGAGGGATGAGTCACCATTATAACCGAGTCAGAAGTAGAAGCCAGGAGGACTTCCGAGAATCAAGGGGAAGTGAACAATTAGACAACCGAGAGGTTGAACAACCAGGAACCAGCACACCAGTCCAGGCAAATCAACAGTCATGCCCGGAAAATAATCATGATAGCCTTAATTTAAACGGAGTGAGGCAGTAATAAACCCTCGCGACCCCTTACTGCTACTAACTACTGGGTACAATAACCACCAAATTCAAAAATATAGTAATAACAAATTACTACCAACTAATTATGAAAAGCTAATTATGGAAAATAAAAGAATTTTGAAGTATAACAACAACCAAAGTTTAAGGACGGACAGTCAAAATCTTACTATTATTTACAATTATTATTTGAAAAATCTTCGAGAAGAACTGTTGGAGGAAACGGTGACAAGTAGAATCAACCAGCATAATGAAATTTTATACATAACCGCTCAAATTGAAGGAATTCCTACACGAATAATGATAGATACTGGTGCAAATGTATCACTTATTAACGACGCTGAACTGGAGAGATTACAGAAACAAAGTAAAAATATAATACCTACCTTACCTGTCAATAATGTTATTTTAATAGGTGCCACTGGGCGTCAAAATAAAACAGTGAGAAAACAAGTGTCATTGGAAATAGAAAGCAAAGGTGTTACAATTAATATTATATGTTTGGTCGCAATCGGCCTACCATTCGAATTATTAATCGGATGCGATATGCTGAGGAAATACTCAGCCATTATTGATTTGAGCAAGGAGAAGGTGTCCTTGAACTCAGAAGGTGTTATGTGGACGGCAGAGTTAATAGGAAGCGATGGTGCCCCTCTGAACCGTACCCATCACCAAGTTAGGGAATTAAATTTTTTAAATAATGACACCCAATGCAGAAAAATAATCTATAATATGACAAATGAAGACCTGTGGAACAGTAAATTACAGGAGATAAGAGAGTTTAGACACCAAGGCACAAATAATTTGACAGTAAAACAAGTAGAAGATCTCATTATAATATATAAGAAGTATAAACATGTATTTTCAGAAAAACCAGGAAAAGTAAAAAACTATCAGTGTAGAATACAATTTAAAGAACCAGCAGAATTCCACAGAAAATCCTATCATATACCATATTCATTGAAGGAGGCGGTTAGAGCTGAAATTAATAAAATGTTGTTAAATGATATAATTGAGCATAGCCAATCACCATATACTAGCCCAATAGTAGCAATTCAGAAGATAATAATCAACAATCCCTGAAAAAATATCACGAGGAAGAAAAGGAAAAAATAACATAAGTAATTATGTCCTCACACCTAATGAAGTGTTCAGAAATAATTACTTCTGAAGGGAGGCAATTTGTAACGAAACAAATGTTACAAAAGAATAGTAAATAATAGTGGAATCCGATCCAGAGAGGAACCAAGAAATAATAATTGAAAACAAATTAAAGGAAAACTATTTGGTTTGACTTATATAATATTATCCAGAAACCCAGAAATAACCCAGTAGAATAGGGCAGTAAACAGAAAAAAGTGAAATAAATAAACCTAGTAGGCCTAATCAACTTACCCTGAATAATAACAACCAAACCCAATAAAGAGTACCTAATCATAAATTAAAATTGTATTAACAAAATTGTATCGACATATTTTAAGGATAGAAAAAGGGACACAAACCTTACAGTTATATGAGTGACAGAATATAAATAGTGACACAGACTACTGTTAAACAGTGTTAATTATTTTTGTATGAAAAGTGTTTTATTGTTATTATTAGACAGAATTTTAGTTTATCATACAGACAATAGTTTAGCAGTATAAATAAACTAAAACTGTCAAAAACAATTATTATTATTAAGAGTTTTGTTGTATGTTATAAGATTTTATGTCACCAGTTAATTTATGTAAATATATTTATCTCAGGTAGTCAAAGTAGAAATTACAATAAACCATAAAAATTGTTCCACCACATCATAGAAATTCAAATTAATAAGGTTTTACAGTTATAAACTGAGGCATGTTTAGTATCAAATTGTTTATAATTATCTAATTAATAATTGTATAAACATTGCATATATAATTAGAGTATAATAATAAAATTATCTATTAAAGGTAATTTATAAAATATAATGTAGGTAATGGGTGTTGATCCTATAACATTTAAACTGTACATAAATGACCAATCAAAATTTAAGAAATTTGTATGAGTAGGTAACTAAAAGAAAGAAGAAATAACATTTAATTGTTAATTGTGATGGAAAGCAGTTGAATAGTGCGTGTCTAGAGGTAATTAAAAGTATACAAAAATAGATGACCCGTGTGTGAAAGAAGATCTGAAGGACCATCATCGAAGATAATAATCCTTCCACTACCATTTTCATGAACAAATAATACACACAATCAAGAAAAATATTCAGAAACGACCAGGAACCCTTCAGCAATATCGTCTAGATGTGTAAAGTATAATTTGACAATATTTTTTTTCAACAAGGAACAACCACTAGACAATATAACAATTTACACTAACACTAATCACTAGTCAACATTTTAAAGTGCAACCAAATTCAATATATAAGCTAACAGTGATTACAAGGAAACATTTATTGTACACATTGATAAACTACATTATTTTCTGAGACGGACAAATTGAATATCGTCAAAACTTGTATGTAACTTAATATATAATTTGTGTAAATTTTTAGATTATAAGTAATATATTGTTTGTAAAGGTACTCTCTATTATTAATCAACATGCAAAGGAACTTTTCGTAGCAGCCACAAGAATTCCCACGAAATATATTAAAATTATTTAATTATAAATCCTGAGATAAATATCGACCCTGTGACAACCTTATGTATCGAATGGAATTTTCCAATAATTGAATTTATGTTACACAGATTAAATCATTATGTTATTAAATCATATCCATGAGTTATTATTCCATTAAGATAGTATTATAATGTTTATACGTGTTTCTGATGATGGAATGAATAAGTAATGAAATATATTAAATACGATTACTAAAGATGTCAACATCACCATGGAGAGCAGAATTAATTACCATAGTAACAAGTAAATAAACAAAAGCTATTTAGCGGCATCGGAACTGTACATTTTCCCATTCCTGCAGTACATTTTTGATGTTTTATGTAATATGCGATTGTATCGATATATTACAATGTAGACAGGAAGAAGTGAACTAACTGTAAATTGTCCTATTACTTAATGCAAAGCGAAATTACGTATTGTTTTCATTTGTGAGGTTAGATGACTTTGATTTAACAGGTACTTTAAAAATATCTTCAAGTGCTTTATAAACGGGTACTTTTAAATCTCCAAAGGCTGTTGTAACAACATAATAAGTGTTGAAAATTTGGAGAGAATTTGACTAATGACTACAAAATTGTTATACGAGCTGACAGAACGCCATATATACATAGACAATCAAAATTATATTAAAATACTTATTAAAAGTCAAATATTCGCGTGCGAAGCCGCGGGTAACAGCTAGTCAATAACAATCACTGTACAACACCGTTATGCACATGTGTGAAATGAATGATACTTACTAAGGCCGGCATCCACATAGTTGCCGGAAACACTATTTGCCTGGCTGTTAGACCGCGGTCAACAGTTTGTGTTGACAGACGTTCTGGCCATCATCAATATCGGAATCATCAGTGATATAGTCTCCACCTCATCACTGGGGTAAATTGGCGTATACCGTGCAAATTTTGTTAAAATTAATTCCCGGGCTGTTTGGCCGTGGCCCATTGTTTTTTTTTTTTTTACAAAAACAGACGTTTCCACAGTGCCGTCGGCCGCCATCTTCAGTGTAAATGGAGTGACACCGGCCTTACACTGGCTGCGATACTACCAACCTTAACCACAGTGCCACCTCACGCTAGCGTAAACTCGATTTACACACTGATGATGGCAGTCGATGTCACTGCCGAAACGTATTTTTTTTTGTAGAAAACAATGGACCACGGCCAAACAGCCCGGGAAGTAATTTTAACAACATTGACTCCGCCCGTGTAAGCCTACGAAGTACGTTATCGTTCCAATTGTTTCATTGATGGTGAGGCGGAAACGCCCCATTTGTTAGCTTGGCAACGATGTGTTTGTGCACTCCGCATCACTAAGCGAATCGTCAGGTCTAAAGTTCACCTGGATAGCTTACCTATGCCGAGAGTGCCGGAGTCCAACACCCACAGCCTGTCGCACTCGTCCACGCGTACTCTGTACGTGGTCGTCACGCCGTCGCAGTCCCCCTCCCTGTTGAACGCCCAGTCAGGGTACGGCGTCAACTTGGGCGACGTGGTGTAGCTGACGTCCAGCGGTATGTAGTTCAGAGTTGCCGGAACACCTAAACAACAAACAAAACAACGTTTTGAATTCTTAGTTTACGAAGGTAGGGTAAAACATTTCGGGCCTGAATAAGAAAATAACAGTGGTTGCCCGTGCTTAGGTTGCACGATTGCACAACCCCCATTAAATCCCGAATTGTATTTTAGATTATAGAATTATGATTAAAACAATAACTAATAATAGTGTGTTTTAAAGCTAAATCATCGTAATTAATCGTTTGCCGATTGAAAAGCGCAGAGCAATACTAAAAACCGTACACGCTTTTGCCGCGGTGTATGCACCAACTGCGACGCGCTTTGTATATGGGGAAAAACAATGGAGTAGTGCTCTGGCTGGCTAGACGCGGGTGTTCCTATTACAACAATGTAGACTCGCTTTGTGTGATTAGGGACTGCAAACCCCGCTTGTACGGGGTGCGCCGGGTTGGAATTTGTAAGGTTCTGTTGTTATCTTAGTTGAGTTAGTTAGTATTGTTCGAATGTTTTGTGAAGTTAATTGTTAGTGTCAGTCCAGTGCATCGTTAATTATGAATAATAGTACATATAAAGTATTAACTTGTCATGGTGTAAGATATTTATTATATTTAACTGGTAGGACGCAATGAATTCTGTCATAAACTTAACGAAAACGCTGTCCAGTTTATGTCCTATTGAGGAACAAATTGAAATTAATAGAGTAAGTAGGACTACACCAAAACTTTCAAATTTTAATCAAAGTGCAAAATCAGGTAACAGAATTTTTTATCGTAAATTTATACGTAATTTTATAATTTAAGAGAAAATACTACGTAATTTAAGATTTAAACAATAAATAAGTATTTGTGTGACACTAAAATTGAATTATTTTGCTTTCCATGTGTATTGTTTGGTGGTGAGGAGACTTGGACATCTTCTATTCAAAGAATAAAACAATTTAATACCATCCAACCCAACTGCAACCCCCAAATTTTTCAACAACAAGCCGCCACTAGAAAACATTCGGTATGGAGAAACATACATGACTTCCATGTTCTAAGATTTACAGTATATGTAAAATCATTTACTTGAATTCGGTTTTATAATTTCTAAAAAAAATATCACCCACGCTCAAACTATTTTCACTATTTCTAGATATTTTCGTTATTATGAGGTAGTCGTTCAATGCACTGTTATTTTCGAGTCACTTTATCTATACAAATTAGGTACTTTATTCTTGTAAAGAAACTGAACTACCCAGATATTCATCCCTCCTCCTCAACCAATTACCACCATTAATGATATTTACACTTCCATAGAGTAATAGTTATATCACATGTAATTTCTAAGGTATCTTATCCTTCAAAATTAAATATACGTACCTTACTTGATTTCACCACAGCAATTTTCAAAAAATCACGCCCTCCCCCTTTAACTATCCATTCCATTTATAATTACCTCATTTACCATTTTAGAGTGGAGTAATAATTTCTCCGAATTTATTTTCGGAGACTTTTTTATTAAAATTAAGTACTTTACACTTGTTACAACACAAAACAATGCCGGTAAATTACCCCTCCCTCCTAACCAAACCACCTGGTTGCCTGGCAACAAAATTATTTTATTTTTAACAATTACCATTGTTTGAAAAAGTTTAAATGAATTGTTAAGTACTTTACCCTTGTTGAAACGGCAAAGGTTGCAGGTAAACTACCCCTCGCCCTTAACAGTTCTTCACCAAAATCAATAGGCTTTGGGTAGTCCTCTACACCTCGGGCACATAAGCACAAAAATGACAGCAAAAGTCACTTAACAATTGAATTGAAAAAATTGTAAAATTATTAATGTTTTAGCTTTCTCGTCACATTCAACTGTCTGTGGTTTCTTACGTCCAAAATATTGTCACCTTTGAAAATATTGTGCACAGATATGAGATACGAAGAACTACCTGGTCCGAGTGTTTACTTCTTAACCCTGCCTGACATCGGTTACTGTAGTACACTTAAGCTATTTTAAGTGTTCAGTGGATCAGCAAGATCATTGGAAGACAAAGGCTGACAGTACAGTCTGTGCATTGATCAAGAAACGTGGACAACAATGCAGACTGTTAACCTAAGAGAGAGAAATAATTATGTATAAAACCCGAGTGTTTAAGAAAACGAGAACTCAATATGGAGCTGAAAAAATATCAGATATCTCGGAAAAGTTATTGAATAAAATATCTTAGAGAAAGAAGCCATTAAAGCCCGCGTTAATAAGATGAAAGTTGCTTACCATTTAACCATGGACACATATAACAAGAAATAAATATCCATTAATGCCAAACTTAACAGCAAGTCGCCCGGAAGACTTTATGCAGCTGAGTGTCTGACTCTGAACAAGAAAATGATGATGGAAAACAAGAAGTCACGGAAAGGAAAATATTAAGAAAAATCTTGGGAGCAATAAAAGAGAGAGAACATTACAGGAAACGCCACAATAATGAGCTGTACACACGTGTTGAGAAAATCACAGACGTAATTAGAAAAAGAAGAATTACTTTCCACAGATATATTCGAAGAATGAATCGTGAAACTATTTCAGAAAGCTCAAATGCCCAATACGTGATTAAGAGAAACGGGATAAAAGACATAGAAGAACTCCAGATTACTCAAGAAGACGCTGAGAAACGCTTACCACTCAAAAAGAAATTTTAAAAAAGGCCCAAGTTTTCAGGAAAACCCCAAGATAGGTGTTACGTGGACTGACGAAAGGACGGAGCTCAACATTGATCAAGAATGAAGGAGATGTGGGAGAGGAGGAAGAGAAAGGAGAAGTAGGAAGAACCAGTTAAACCAAACGTAGGCCACAGTGGCTCATACGAAAACAAATCTAGCGTTACGTATATCCATTAATTGTGCTATAAAAATGAAAACTAAGTAAAAATTAATAATTTAATGTAATTATAACAGAAACGTTACGAAACAGTACCAATTATATTTTTAATAACATAATATTTTTTTTAATGGTCAATGACTCATTCCATGACAATGCTTGAGAACTGAAAAATTGCGTCATTAAATCGGTTCATTCTTTTTGAACACTGCTAAAACATGAAGTAAAACTTGTTTGTGAGTAGAATTCCTGTGATTCGGTTGGAATTTTGTATTACTTTTCCTTAATAAAATATTGCGTTATGAAATCGGATCATTCTATTTGAATAACTCTGTATAGACAGAATATACATCGTGGAAATTAAAAAATAATAATATACTCCAACATCTAAAAAATGATAAAATGAGGATGATTTACAGAGAGCTATGTTTCAATTACAAGAAGTGGCAAGAGAGTACTCACTGACAATTTCAGTAAGAAAGACCAAAACCATGGTCTTTAAAGGGTAATACCCAGTGAGGACTAAGACAGTTATAAACAACACCACTTTAGAACAAGTGAGCCGTTTCAAATATCTCGGCTGTTCAGTAAGCTATGAATCTGAATATGGTATAAGAGAGAATACAAATAAATTTTTGAATATTTTTGGTACGCTTCATAGAAATCTTAGAAAGAAAACAAGACACAGCACAAGGATTAAATTTTATAAGGCAATTGCAATACCCACGTTGATTTATGCGAATGAAGCAAGGATCATAACAAAAAAAGGAAAGCTGTAAGATATAAGTGCTGAAATGCAGTTTCTTCGAAATACTTTAAATCATACAATGCAAGATAGAATAAGGAATGAAGATATCAGAGCAGAACTCGAAGTAAAGGGCGTAAATGAAATTATTTCAGTTTACAGAAGACAATGGTGGGATCATCTGCAAAGGACGACAGAGGATCGAGTGCCGAAAGCGGTACTGAACTATAAAGCCTTTGGTAAAAGAGACGTGGGTCGTCTGAGGATGAGATGGGTGCCGGAACAGGTTTATATAACCTAATCCTTGAATAGGAGAAGAAGAAGAAGAAGAAGAAGAAGAAGAAGAAGAAGAAGAAGAAATCTAAAAAATTATGTGTCCACAAGTTGCATGTGTTCAAATGCCCGTCCCGTTGCGTACTTCTACAGCACAACAGAAAAAAGCCCATTAACGAAAGATAGGCTACAGTTTGACCCAGTAGTAGGACTGCATGTGTGTGACACACGCATGCCGGAAGCTGTTGTAGAATGGGATGTCTAACAGGTAATTATCTGTCTGTTTGATTTAAGAGAAAGTATGTTGTTGTAAACAAACTACGTACGTATAATTACTAGAGTCTGGAGAAAAATTACGGCGGCCTCGCCTATGGACGCGTACGCGCGCAAACTGAAAGTTGTCCGCCCAGCAAAAATGCTGAGACTGACTCTAAGTGCCTGTCATTTGCAACAGATTATTTATTGCACGTAGTCGACTAATCGGATCGCGTTTTCTCATCCACTCGTATAATTTGCACATTAATGTTTTACGCTTGTTTTTACGTACGACATTTAGCGCACCTGTCTGTAATACGAGAAGAGTTCTATTGTATCCGATTCGTTTACTACACTCGTATTTACTATGTCATATAGTTATGCAAGTCAATTAGTTTTCCTTCTTCTTCTTCTTCTTCTTCTTCTTCTTCTTCTTCTTCTTCTTCTTCTTCTTCTTCTTCTTCTTCTTTTTTTTCTTCTTCTTCTTCTTCTTCTTCTTCTTCTTCTTCCTCCTCCTCCTCTTTGTTTCATGGAATAGATACAACCACACACACAAACCTGGTACCAATCATTCTAGGTGTGCTAACATTTCTTCTTCCTCTACATTTGTAATTCGTTTCCTTAAGGTGTCAACAAAACGTATCCGTTATCAGAAGGGTTAGGTCGGACAACAACCATCGTTAGAATTTACCACATAACGTTTCAACCACTAAACAATCTGTGGTCGTCTTCAGGTGTAAGTTAAACTCAGTATAATAACATTAAATCAGTATTAGTATAAGAACGTTAAATCAAAATTAAGCCTATACGAGATTCGTTCAATAACAACCGTGAACCGTCATAAAAAAAACCACCACCTACACAGGTAACACAACTATAGGCAAACCATGTAAAGAGAAGCGCTACTTAGGTCTACACTGTAAGTTCGTTGGACAGAAGAGGGAAACACAACCACACAATTGTATCAGTCAGCCTAGTAAAGATGTATCTGGATTAACAATGTAAAAGAGTATGTATGTCGTATGTCACCGTGAATTCTTTAGCCAACTCCCAAATGCTAACCTGAAACTCGTCGACCATAATAAGACAAAAACAGAGTCGAATGAAGCCGAGCTTCGTCAAGCAGCCTTACACACTGTACAAAAACGTTTTCCCGCTGAGCAGTGGATACGAATCTACACAGACGGATCCTCCATACCATCTACAGGGGCAACAGGGGCTGGTTTCTACAGCTCTCTATTTGAAGGCCACCTCGCTGTAGGAGGCCGCCTAAGCAACTATGACGGAGAGGTAGCAGCCATAAAAGCAGCATCTATTGAGCTTGCCAAGATCTCACCACCTAACAAAGCCGTCTTCCTCATAGACTCAACTGCAGCGATTCAAAATGTGACCTCAAATGGTGACACAAACTGCTCCCTGACAATTGAGTGTAGGCGAGAACTGCAGAACCCTTGTACAATTAGGCTGGCAGATTGAACTGCAATGGGTACCCAGCCATGTCAACATCATGGGAAATGAAAAAGCCGACATCCTCGCCAAAATGGGCGTAGCACTACCTCAGCCGGAGACCCCCAGCTCATATGCATCTGCGAAAGCGAGAATAAACTGCTCAATAAGCATATGGCTAAAAGAAAAACAATTAAGTGCCTGTGTAGGAAAAAGATGGGCAACATTGGTTACGGACGGCTCCATCAACAGAACTCTACCCCGAGCAACTAGTGTTGCTCTTTTTAGAACTACAACCGGTCATGACTACCTGGCCTCCCACCTGCACCGCACCGGCGTGTTGTCGTCTCCTGAGTGTGTTCTCTGTGGATACGCTTCCATGAATGCGGATCACCTGATTACATGTCCAGCCTTGCTCTCAGACACGCAAGTCCAAGACGAAGATGATACGGCAAGGCTCTCACGTCTCTACTGGTCAGCGCGCCGCCTAATGGCCCAACAGCCAAAGGTGGGCGTTGGCTAGTAAGTAAGTAAGTATGTATGTATGTCGTGCTGGACAGTTAAGTGGTGAATAATGATAAATTTACCATAATATTTAGCACAACTAATAGTGTACTAATAACACTTAGGCGAAATAAACACACGGCTTTGGAAATGAAGTCACTCGTCTACACACAATTATGTAATGACTGTAATTGTTTTTATATCGGTCAAACGGAGAGCGGTAGCTATTTCTTAAATGTTTCCTTGAACATTCACCTAACAACTGAAAAATCTTAACTCCGTCAACATAAAATCCAGCTATGCTCGCCGTTTGGTCTCACACGACCACAATTACACGGATTTCAAGACTAACTTGGAACCACTACACATTTGTGAAAAGGTCCGAATCGTGAACGCCTTGGAGGAGTTTGGAATGTATAGAGCATACACAAACATAAGCGGTCGCAGTTTCGCACTGAACGGCCAGCTTAATTTTAAATCCAATTCGCTATACGATACCGCTTTGAGCCTGCTTTATAAGATAGAGACGAACCGGTCAGTGGTCCACCAAACGTTAACAGCTGGGCACCTACTGACACGTATACAGTACAAATGCGATATTGGTATTTTAACCGCTGACCACCTCGTCAGAGGGATTTTTCTAATATCAACATCATCATCATCATCACCACTTCAAGGACTAGTCCTTAGAACTGTTCCGGGACCCATCTCCTCGTCGGTCTACCGACATCTCTCTTCCCAATAGGGTGATAACCCAAGGCGGCCACACCTAGACGTATATCAGGCATGCGATCCAAGTGGTCACACCACCTCCTGAGGTCTTCAATCTTGTGGTGCAATGATACAATGCTTAAATCCTGTCTAATATTCTCGTTCCTCCTGTCTAATAAATGAAAACTAATTAATGAGTGTATAATAAAAATATGAACTATTTTCATTGCAACGTAAAAGCCTAAAATAGATAACTAATTAACGATACTAACCAAAAATGATGGTGTTTTTATTTGCAACTGAAACGCGTTTATTATATATCGGTGTTGTAAATCTTGTCATTTATCACCGTCATTTATCGGTGTTGTAAAGTCATTTAATAAAGTTGTCGGTCTCTTCTACATTACGGTACAATGCCAAATATTACATCATCATCATCGTCACCACTCCAAGGACCTGTTCCGGAACCCATCTCCTCCTCGGTCTACCGACATCTCTCTTACCAGTAGGGTGATAACCCAAGGCAACCACAGGTAGACGGATATCAGGCATGCGATTCAAGTGTTCACGCCATCTCCTTCTGTGGTCTTCAATCTTCTGCTGCAATGACATAATGTTTAAATTCCGTCTAATATCCTCGTTTCTTCTACGATCCAAGAGAGAACAACCTTGCGCCCTTCTTAGCAATTTAATTTCGGCGGCCTGAATCCTCTGCACTTCCCTTTTACCAAGATTCCATGTCTCATTAGCATACAGAAATGTGGGGACAGCCACAGTTTTATAAAATTTCATTCGGGTATCCTTCCCTGTTTTATTTTTCAGGTAGTTATGAATCGTTCCACAGATACATCTAAATTTTGTTAGCTTACTATCCCAATCAATATTAGTTCTACATGAGATATTACAACCCATGTAATTAAAATGACTATCCTGATTCAAAAACTGATTATTCACGACTGTCTGAGTTTTTATAGGATACCTGCCCTGAAATGCCATCTTTTTAGATTTCGTAGCAGAGATCTGAAGCCTATAGTCTTGTATGATGCTATTGAACGTAAATATCGCCCTCTGTAACTGGTCTTGTGTTTTCTGTATCGTTACCTTGTCATCTACATGAAACAATGCATTCACATGAATATTTTGCTGAAGTGATATTCCGAAGTCAACTTTAGGTGTGCATTGCCGAAATATGTCGTCCATGTGGATATTAAAAAGAATCGGTGAATTAGAGTACCCTTGCCTCACACCTTTATTTGTAGGAATATCTTCTAATATCTGGTGATGAATCATAAGCTTCGAAACGCGTCATAATCAATTAATAAGTCACGCGTACTTGTAGTATTTTGCATTTATCGCCTGTGAAGTTCAAGGACACAACAACATGACGCTCTGTAAAAACTAGACAGTGAACGGTCGGTCATTAACATCTCAAGGCCTTTCCATGACAGTAAAAATTTTAATACACAGTCAGTCTGTCCACTACCTACGAGAAGACAGAAGAGTCTTCTCGTAGGTAGTGGTCTGTCTGGAACCAACGCGGCCTTGGCACTGTTTCCCTCTCGCACAAAACGTTCACACAACTTTTGTTTCCTTCAGTAAACCGAAGCAGAAACTGTCTTCAGAAGATTAGTTGTCGCTCAGACGACAACCCTATAATTATGTACTGCTTATTACAATTCCCACCGGCATACTACAGTGAGACTGTCGAATCTTCTTCCTCTCTTCTTTTTGAGAATTGTTGACATTTCTACGCGTTCCAGAGGCTGGTCGATTATTCACTAAACGAGCGTTTTGAATCCACACGTTGGACATCGATATTTTGTGTAATGTTATAATTGTTATATTTGTTACCCATTTACAAAGGTGGATATGTTAAAAAAAAATTTGTGAAATATTCAGCCATGTTGTTCTGCATTCACAGATTCGTCAGAATATATTTTAGAAAAGTGTCAAAAAGCAGTAACAACCGATTAAATTTAAATACAAAATACTTCGGTTGTAGTTTTTCTTACAGAGGTGGTTATGATCTCAGCAATAATCTAATACTTTAGTTATTCTCAGCTTTATTCAAATAATTACCCATTTTCTGAAGCTAATCTGAGAAATAATAATTCATATTACTTTCATACGCATAGGTCTAAATATGTTAGAAAAAATAATTAAATATAATTATTTCACTACCGACTCGGAACACAACTAGACAACAACATTGCAGTAAAAAACAACACAGACCTAGCAACAAAAATAAAATACATACACATCCCCCATAATGCCACATTAGCCTCCTTTGACATTAAAACCTGTACACAAACATCCCCATCTACGAAACAATCACCATCCTACAAAACAAACTCAAACAGAACAACACACCAGACGAACTTATCAACGAAACAACAGAAACTCTGAACATTATCACAAAACAAAACTACTTCACATATAACAATAACGTTTACATACGAAATGATGGTGTACCCATGGGCTCGCCCACATCCAGCATTCTAGCAGAAGTCTTCCTCCAACACTTAGAAAAAATAAAAATCCTCACAAACAATACAGACACATAAAAAAAATACTATATTGGCACAGATACGTTGATGACATTCTAATACTATACAGGGGAAACAAAAGACAATGTGAACAGTTACTAACGCACATAAACAAAATACACAAAAACATAACCTTTACTGGCGAATACGAACACAACAATAGCATAAACTCTTAGACCTCTCCATCACAAAACTTGAACACAAGCACAAATTCAGTATATACAGAAAACCGACTACAACTGACACACTAATACACAACTCCACTAATCACCCAAACAGCACAAACTAGCTGCCTTCAGAACTATGATACATAGATTGTGTTCCGAGTCGGTAGTGAAATAATTATATTTAGTTAAGTAACGGACACGTCATGGACAACGAAATACAAGAAAACAAAATTAGTTTTTTCAGCCGAACATGGAATACCGGTATGTCAAAAATGACCTTATAAGTATACCACATCGGGACCATGCGGCTCAGATTGGTATTGCAAAGTTCTAGTAAATTTTAAAATCATTTAATCGTAAGTAACAAGTTGGCAGGGGAAAGTGTGGTAATCGTAGAAGTAGTACCATTTTGAACGTTACCTTATCATATTATGTAGGTTGGGTAAAAGTTGTATGTTGATTACAACATATGAAAGTAGCTGTCCATGTCTATATGTGTAAATTTTGCATTGCATAACTGAAACTGTAATATATTACGACAAGGTGTGTGTTTTTTTTTTTTTACTTTATAGCATACAGTTGATAAATGAAGTTTTAAAAGGAGTAGGTGGATTAATGAATGGAGGGCAGAGAATGAGCGTTATAAATTACTTAGACTATCAGGTAGTTGCAGCAGAAAGAAAAGGTGGTATGTAGAAAATGACTTACAAAATAACTGTAAAAGATGAGGACTCTGGAATGAGAATAACGGTAATTTGGTAACATAAGAATCGCTCATAAAAAAAAGAGTAAATGTGATGTTGAAACTCAAATAACTAGAATCTTTTAAATACCTTGGAAATATAATTACATCGTCCTCCAAAGTACTGGAGAGCATGAGTAATGCCTTATGGTCTCATTCCTTGTTGAAGGGAAATATCCAGCCGCACCTCCAAGTGGCGGGGGACGGGCAACACCTACAGGTGGCTAACGCGGCTCTGGAGACCGAGTGACAGCCGGTATAAGCTGTCCCTCCTCTACTCGTCATGGTCAAGTAGAGGTTAGGGCACCCTCTTGTCCTTGGGGTGAGAAATTGCCACTAAAGATAGATGACCTTCCACTGGTCAACGACATAGGATGTGGGAGCCAAGGAGAAACCACCACATTAAAGATCCTTATGGATATCTCAGCGGGGAAAACTGCTCTCTTTAGTCTCGTAAGACAGCCAGTTTATGGGAGAACACCCAGACAGAAAATCGGGCTGGACGTTAAGCCTGAAGGTGGCAGCCCCCCCCCCATACGTCTTACCCTGAGATATGCTAGTAACATATCCAGGGGACATATTCACTACTAAATTGACTCAAATAAGGATTCTACAAGGTGATGGCTCTTCCCACACTTCTTTATGAGTCTGAGAATTGGACTTTAATGAAAGGCCAGACCAGTCGCACCCAAGCGGCTGAAATGAGATTTCTCAGGCACGTGGCAGGGTATACTCTCCGTGATCATAGAAGAAACACATATATATAGCAGGAACTGAATATTATGAGTATACTCGAGAGGATTGCCCAGTATCGGCTGAATTGGTTGGGATATCTTTGCCGAATGGATGACTGCCGCAACCTCAAACAACTATGGAACTATAAGCCGAGGGGACGGAGAGGTGTGGGACGTCCGAGGAAGCGCTGAAGTTTCCAGCTCTAATCTTTGCTTATTTGAGACCGGAACAAACCATCCTTGAAGATGATGATGATGATATAATTACATCGTTACCACTTTCATCAATGAATAATCGGAAAACGGGTCTGTCACCAGCACCAGCAGCAGTAATGTGGCAGTAGTAGTGGTGGTGGTGGTAGTAGTAGTAGTAGTAGTAGTAGTAGTAGTTGTTGTTGTTGTTGTTTTAATTCCATGTTCCATAAAGAAATGGAAGTACGGTGATGGCGAAAAAATCGTGTTCGAGATAAGGGCTGATCTGATTGTACTACCCTCAAAACATGAAGAAAAGTTATTTTTCGAAAATTGTCTGTGTGTGTGTGTGTGTCTGAGTGGCTATCTGTGTGTCTGTGTGTAGAATTTTTTCTATGGCAAACGATAACAGCCGCAAATTCAAACAAAATCAAATAATTTTTTGCATACATCCCTGAATTGTAGAGGACTCAAGATCTATTGATTTTGATGAAGATCGGTTAAGGGAAGAGGTAGTTTGCCTGCAACATATTATGTTTTAACAAGAGTAATTTTTTCTATGACAAACGATAACTGCCGTACGTTCAAACATAATAAAATACTTTTTTGCATATGTGCGTGAGTTGTAGAGGACTAAAGGTTTATTGATTTTTGTAAAGATAGGTTAAGGGGAAGAGGTAGTTTACCTGCAACATTCTGTTTTGACAAGAGTAATTTTTTTATGACGAACGATAACTGCCGTAAATTCAAACAGAATCAAATAATGTTTTGCATGTATCCCTGGAATTGTAGAGGACTCAAGGTCTGCTGATTTTGGTGAAGATCGGTTACCTGCAACGTTTTATGTTTTAACAAGAGTAAAGTAATTTTGATAAATAAAGTATCCTGAAAATAAGATCATAATAATCCACTGTAGAAACTTAGATGAAATATTTATAAATGAAGAGGCTAGTTGAAGGGGGTGGGGGTAATTTTTCTATAAATGAAAATTATAGTTGAAGGGGGAGGGGATAATTTTTATTTATATGTCATGTGCACTACGTTATCGGCAACAAAGAAGTAGTTTGTTGTTAAAATTCCTTCCCGGGCTGTTTGGCGTGGTCCAATGTTTTCTACAAAACCAAACGTTTCGGCCGTGCTATCGACTGCCATCATCAGTGAAAATCGAGTGCGCTGACGTGAGGTGGTATACGTTAGTTACCACAGTACTGTGGTTAAGGTTGAACAAAGAAGTAGTTTCTATGGAAATATTTCATTTCGAAAATGATTTTAAATATAAATCGTAGAACATGGAAGTCATGTATGTTTTATTATTGTTTTAGATAGGGTAAGAGTTAGATGTAAAAATAAAATAGACAAAAGACATTGTTATTACACTAAGAATCCGATCTTATTGTTATAATAAATCTTTGTATTATACTTTTTTATCACAAAATTAAGGTCAATGTACAATTGTTAGCTTGTAAATGGTCTGTTATTGTGTACGCGAATTGTTAAAGAAAAAAAGGTTTTTAATACTGGTAGCATTCATCGGATCCTGGGAAACGGATAAATTTACTGCCTGTTGAAGGAGAATTCATTACATCTTGGGCAGAGGAAACTTTTCGTAAGTTTATTCAATTACACTTCCTACTATCAGATTCTTATCATTTATATTGTATCTAAAGGCGAACAAAAGTTTGTCGTTAAACTTGTTGACGCAATTCAGAGTTGTGTGTTTTGTCAACTTATCGAGTGATTGTTTAGGCCCGTTGAGGATGGCGCAAGAAAGTTTTTTACGAGACGAATTCTTAAACAAAGCTTCGTACTGTCACTAAACAGCCAACTGAAATGTATCTTTGTAACGAGTTAGAAGGCGATACTTCGTTCTGAACAGACGTAGCCATTTCTCTGTTATTTATTTATTTTTTTTTTAATTTTACTTCCATGTTCCATAAGGAAATGGAAGTATGGTGATGGCGACAAAATCGTGTTCTCGATAAGAGCTGCTTCTGATTGTAGTACCCTCAAAACATGAAGAAAAGTCATTTTCTGAAATGTGTGTGGTGTGGTGTGTGTGTGTGTGTGTGTGTAGAATTTTTCCTATGGCGAACGATAACTCCCGCAAATTCAAAGAGAATCACATAATTTTTCGCGTATGTGCCCGAGGTGTAGAGGACTCAAGGCCTATTGATTTTGGTGAAGATCGGTTAAGGGGAAGGTGTAGTTTACCTGTAACGTTTTATGTTGTAACAAGAGCAAAGTACTTAATTTTGATAAATAAAGTATCCTAAAAAGAAGATCATAATAATCCAATACTCTACAAAGGTAGATGAAATATCTATAAATGAAAAGGGTAGTTGAAGGGGTAGTTGAATCCATGGCTTAATCTTTGAAGATGGTGACGATGATGATGACTAACTAGATGATCTTTGTATTTTAATAAAGCGTTTTATCATATCACTGAAGATAAAGTAACAGCTCATCCATCATTTCTATAATTTGTTGTTTTCAAAAAGTCACTTATCGAATTCACATTTATACAGTTTTAGTTAAAAGTAAGTTATTTTATCGTGTGTTACGCGACTGCAATAATTATTCGCTGCATTACTTGAATTTCTAATGCTGTAACTATACCAAGGCCTCCTGGAGTAAATAGTAAAGTATAAACATCGGAAAGAACCTGTTTTGTCGCTGAGAAAATCTGGTCGCTGTCATTTTCAGCGCATCTCCGCTTTCTGTTGACATAATTTGCTTCTCGCCGTCTTTGATGTGTTTTACGTTCCATTGCGTTTCGTTTTTAAATTCCGCCGTCGTCATCACGTGTAGTTAAAATTCCACTGGCGAGCGGGTTGTTCTGTTTTATATGCACGCAAGTGCATGAATTACAACAACGCTTTACCAGTCGTCTTCATATATGACACACAAAAAGAAGAACAAAGTTGATACCAAAAATTTATGAACAAGTACATTCGAAGGCTTACACTGCTGGAGTCAATGTTATTAAAATCCATTCCCGGGCTGTTTGACCGTGGCCCATGTTTTGTTCAAAATCGAGCTGCAATAACGTACACGTCAGAGACCACAGTACTGTGGTTAAGATTTTTTACACTGATGATGGAAGTCGATGGTACTGCCGAAACGTCTGTTTTTAACAAAATAAGGACCACGGCGAAACAGCCCGGTAATGGATTTTAATAAACAAATACATTTTTCGTTGTCATCTTCTTTGTTTAAACTTTTACCGCACAAGATAATTTCGGTGGTTAATCCAAAAAGAAAACATACTTTTAAACTCAGTACACATTTGAGCTTATACTGATGCATCTGTAATGAATGTATATAATATGATGAAACAAGAAGCAAGGAATGTAGGCTCTATAGTAAATGAGGGTAAAACAAAGTACATGATTTTGACTTCATGTAATTTGGGCAGGGTCTCTAGATAACTAATTATAGGAGAAAGACAATTTGATAGAGTAAAAACGTTTAAATGTCTTGGGAACGCACGGAACAATTAGAACAGGAAGAGTAGGACACCATTCAGGAATTTCATTCGACAATGAAACTTTTCCTTTTTTGCCAATATAAAAATGTTTATAAATCAAAAGACAAGCCAAAATGAAGATTAACATGAGCACGGTGGGACCTGATGTGGCATACGGCTCTGAAACATGGACTTGACCTTGTCAGAAAGCGAGGAGAACGACTTGAGAAAATTTTAAAGAAAAATATTAAGATTAAAGAAGGAGGTACTTGGAGATTAAGAAACAATGAAGAATTGAACACACTTATTGAAGCGAACAATGTAGTAAGGTTCATCAAAGCACAAAGGAGAGATTATGTGAAAGAAGAAGGAGGAGTCGACCACGGAAAAATTGGAGGGACAACGTCCTTCGTGACCTTGTACGAGAGACTGGAAAGGACTGGCAATGATGCGGGGGAATAAAGGAGGATTATTGCGGAGGCGAAGGGAGGCCCTGTGAGTCAGTGAAATGAGAAGAAGCCGGCCTTCTTTTTTGAACGAGTGAAGCGAGTTCTGTTTTCACTCGACCGTTTAGCTTTGTCTGTCTGTCTATCTGTCTATTTGGGGTGTGCCTCACGATGACGTTTGAAAGCATCTACCGATTTTTGTAAAACTTGCTATGCATGCGTGTCTCTATATTGTTTTTTAAATTAATTCCCTAAAATTAGTGGGGGCGGGATGCAAAAATGTAAGATGGTAAACATTTTGAAAAAACTGTCCATTGTAGAGTATTAAATTAAAGCAAATGTTAACAAAAATAAAAATGTAGCCTTAGTTTTTAAAATTTCAAAATTTTGGGAGTCATCGGCCAAAAAGTGGGTGAAAATTTTGATGAAATTGCACAAATCCATGTTGCGTATCAAATTAAAGGGAATTTTAACTAAACTCTGAATATAATGTATAGTTTTGGAAATTTAAAAATTTTTTTAATTTAGACTGCGGAGCCTAAAAGTTGGATAAAAAAAATTGGAAAAGTGTTCAGCCGGTTCACCAGACTAAAAGGAATTTTACACACAAATCCTATGTTATCAGAACTACGGCCGGCTTGCCGGGCTGTAAGGCCGTGGTCTACGGTTGTATAGGCCCGCCAGTGATTCCTGAACAGTCATCGGCGCAGACCCAATGTATGAATTACCCCCACTCAAAAAGTACTCGAGAGAGGAGAGTATGCGATAACAGCGTCTCTCTAACACGTACAGTCCCTTCAAAACAAAACTTGCACGCTCATGATTTCTTGCCAGAAATCTATTTACATTTTAACTTTATCTATTTTGTTACTTAACATCACTGATGTTACTTAGTATGTGTAACATAGTACTACATGTGCTCATTACTTTGAAAACAGTCATTTACAGTTTTTGATATATTTGTTATTTGCATTATTTTTAATGTACGTAACCTAAATTTATTTTAAAATTATAAATTCGAGAACATTTTGAGTTATTCATATTTAATTATTTTTTTAATATTATTAACAATAAATACAACTTTTCTTACAAGAATATATATATATATTTTTTTTTTAATAAGGCACTGTTTCGATAGTATAAACTATCATCATGATAGTTTTGATGATGATAATTTATACTATCGAAATATTGTTATATATTCAAAAAATACAAAAAAAATATTCTTGTAAGAAAAGTTTTATTTATTACTAATAATAATAAAAAATATAAACAAGAATAATTGAGCAAATATGAATATATTTAATTAAATATAAAAATTTGAATATCTCTATTCCTAAAATATACCTCTATTCCAGAGATATTACCATCTTTCTAATGTTCAAACGTTTTTCGGCCGTGCCTTCAACGGCCATCTTCAGCACAGAAGGCTGCATCACACTGATCGGCAGAAATGTTTGCACCAAACAACCTTGGACCGCGGCCTTACACCCCGGCAAGCCGGCCGTAGTTCTGATAACATTGAACCCGGCCGTGAAAGCCTCAGACAAATCCAATTGTTCAGAATTTCTAGCGTTCATTGTATGATTACAATTGTTACTTTACTAAACCATAAATAGTAAGGTAATAGTCATTTTCGTAATTTTTATGATAATTGGAAAATTATCTAACATTAATATTTACCTAAAGTAATAATTGTACTTACTTCGTTCAAAATAGTGAGCGAGCTCTGCAATTTAGGGAGCATACTAGCCTTACTTTTCTTGGGTGGTCAATGCGTACACTGGTTTGCGATAATCCTCTGTCTTCAGCTTTCCTTTTCAATTCGATACGATACACATGACACCTTTGATTATGTACTTTATACATTTGTAGCACGACCTTCTTCAGCACCTTTATTGTTCCCTCCATCAGCGTCTTGACACAAGCTCTCGCGACGTTGGATACAACCTGCTTAACCTTAGTCTCCCATTTTTGTATAGTGCTCCAGATAACGTTGACAAAACCTCTTCCTTAGTCAGTGTAACTCTCCAGCTATGTTTAACATTCTTTAGTAGCACATTGTTTCCATCAACTAAAACACCTTTATCAGTTATTTTCTCTATGTTAGCCGTCTTCATCACAACTTTGTCAAATTTTGTTGCTTCCCTGCTATATACACTATTTCCTCGAACGAGGCCTTTCGGTTTCGCAACCATTATCAAGTTCTTCCTACAACAACAGTTCTTATAGGAAGAACTTTTGTTCTTCGTTGTTGTAGGAAGAACTTGATAATGGTTGCGAAACCGAAAGGCCTCGTTCGAGGAAAAAGTTGCCTTTAGTAGCCAAAAGCCCCACTCCAGTTAAATATAACACACACTATATATCACATTATATAGTGTTACCGTGGTGCGCACCAAAAAACACCGCGTGTGTTCCCTGTTCATATGTTTTATATTTATTTACGACATGTGTGTAAATTGTACGTAATTTGTTTTAATTATCTGACGAAGTTTACTGAGAGATTACGCCTCAAGATGGGACATATGTCCAAAAAAACGCATAGTGAATTATAAAAAAGGAAAAGCCACTTAGACGGATAAAAGAGGTAAATTTTATTCTATTCGTACACTTTTCCTTACTGACTCGTTCGTCCGTGTTTCACGCCCATACACGACAACATTCCAAACAACTGTTTATAGACAATCTTTCCTGCTCATTCAGCTGACTTTATGTGTAAAGAAATGCGTTAATTTCACTAAATGACATTTTCACCTTGGGAATTCTTCTACTCCTGTTTGTCTTCACGCTTCTCCCATTCGTTGTGATTGTGTTTCCAACATCACGTGGCGTTTTTCAAACCATTATTACTTAAATATAATTTACCTTGACCGTCTTTGTGACCGCTTATCTTCTTTCTTCTTATACTAACGCGTTTCGGACTATTTCAATCCATCATCAGAGTATGATAAAATCAGTCGATTATGACTTCGTCGATTATACTCTGATGATGGATTGAAATAATCCGAAACGCGTTAGTATAAGAAGAAAGAAGATAAGCAGTCACAGAGACGGTCAAGGTAAATTATATTTAATAATAACCGTGACACGGATACCAATACAATGGCTTTAAAAAAAAACATTATTACTTTTACTTTTGATATTTTTCTTTCCCAACATGTCAGTATATTTGTTTTGCTTTTTATAATCTTTGTAATACATTCCAGTCCCACAATTCATGTCATCTTTTCTAGCATGTCGTTAAGGTTCTGGTCACTCACAGCGATCACTGTAATGTCACCAGCGATTGAATCACATTTATCTTTCTCCTTGTATTTTTAATCCGTTGTCCACGTCTTTTACAACTTTATCTTGTATGTTTTGGATATGTTTAGCCCAAAAAATTATTGGTGACAAGGTATAACTCTGCTTCCCTCCATTTCTTATAACTTCTTCTTCTTATTCATTTTCTAATGTAATTAATCATTATTATAATCTTCTGCAAATATTAAAGCGACAATGGTTTGTTCCGGTCTAAAGTAGATAGACTAGAGCTGGACAGACACTCCAACGCTTCTTCGGACCTCCAACACCTCTCCGACCTTTCGGCTTATAATTCAGTAGTTGTTTCGGGAAGGGTCAGTCGTCCATTTGGTTAAGACGTTCAAACAATTTTACCCGATATTTGGCAGTCCTATCGAGTATATTCGAAATATTTACCTTCGGCCGTCCACCGACATTTCTTTTGCGATCTTAAGGAGTAGTCTTATATCTATCACATTCCTGAGAAATCTCATTTCGGCCGCTTCAATACGACTAGCCTGGGATTACGTTAAAGTCAATTCTCAAACTCACAGAGAAGTGTGGGGAGGGCCATCACCTTGTGGACTCTCATGCGTGCTTCTTTCCTCTTTGATTTAGAGTTCTCCTGATGTTTCCACACATTTGGTTGAAATTCTGCAGCTTCTTCACCTCATCATTGTTTGCGATGCAAGTAAGACATATTACAGTCCAATAGATTCAATATTACTGATCTGCAATGTAAACAATGTAACTTTATTTTTGTGTAAATTCTAAATAAGTTTAAAAAATTATAAGGCCCACACTTCTTTATGGGTCTGAGAATTAGACTTTAACGAAAGGCCAGGCCAGTCCCATCCAAGCGGCTGAAATGAGATTTCTTAGGCACGTGGCAAGGATGTGTACTCTCCATGAAACACGGATATACGGCAGGAACTGAGTATTATGAGTATACTCGACAGGATCGCCCAGTATCGGCTGAATTGGTGGGAACATCTTTGCCGAATGGATGGCTGACGCATCCCCAGACAACTATGGAACTATAAGCCGAGGGGACGGAGAGGTGTGGGATGTGCGAGGAAGCGCTGGAGTGACCAGCTGTAATCTTTGCCTATTTGAGACCGGAACAAACCATCCTTGGTTTAATCCGTGAAGATGATGATGATGATGATGATGATGAATTATAAGGCCCTTAACTCAGAACTCTGCATTATTCCAACGGATAAAAGCATCACATGTATCCAGTATCCAGACGTGAGAGAATTAGAAATGACGTCATTAAGGACAGAATGAATGTGAAAAATGTAATTGTTGATTTCATCCCAACAAAAAAATTACAATGGTATGGACACACAAAAGAATGGCACAGGAAAGATTGCCAAGGAAAGTTATCGAATGGGCCCCACCAGGAAGAAGGAAAACAAAAAGACCGCGATCACCTGGATAAAAGAAATTCAAACTATATTGAGGGAACGAGAAATTGAAGACCTTTGGACGGCAAAGCAGCAGTGGAAGATGAGAATTCAATCACTTCTGTAATCTTTGGTTCCGCAACATGTGTAAACATTGTACAGCCGGAATAATAATAACACAATTATAGAATAGCTGGGAGACATAATGGTCGGAGGAAGATATAAACTTGTACAAGTTATTACACAGAGCAAGATCGAAGGGAAAAGGTATTCGTGAAGAAAGCAGACTTCCTGGTTAAATAACTTGAGAGAATGGTTCCTCTGACTTGTTTAGAGCTGCTGTGTCTATAGTTCGCATTGTCAAGTTGGCTGGCAGCCTTCTTACACGAGATGGCACGTGACGAATAAAATAAAATTACAAACGCCGAATGTCCGAAAGTAAAGGATCGCTTTAGTGGTAAAGTCAAGAAGCACACAGTGGCCAGGTCATATACAGGGCATGGATAAAAAGGACGGTAAAAAAGATAGAGGTAGTATCGCGGATTATAATGGAAAATATCGGTATGGATAACCATACATGACTTCCATGTTCTAAGGTGTATATTTAAAATCATTTTCGAAATGAAATATTTCCATAAAAACTACTTCTTTCAACTTCTTTCTTCAGCCTTCACCACAGTACTGTGGTCACTAACGTATACCACCACACGTTAGCGAACACGATTTTCACTGATGATGGCAGTCGATGGCACTGCCGAAACGTCTGGTTTTGCATAAAACATTGGACCACGGTCAAACAGCCCGGGAAGGAATTTTAACAACAAACTATTTCTTTGTTGCCGATAACGTATTACATATAAAAAAATTATCCCCCCCTTTCAACTATCATTTTCATTTATAGAAAATTACCCCCTTCCCATTCAACTACCCTTTTCATTTATCGATATTGCATCTACCTTTCTGCAGTGGCTTATTACGACCTTCTTTTCAGGATAATTTATTTTTCAAAATTAAGTACTTTACTCTTGTTAAAATATAAAACGTTACAGGTAAACTACCCCTTCCCCTTAACCGATCTTCACCAAAATCAATAGGCCTTGAGTCCTCTACAACTCAGGTACATATACATAAATTATTTGATTCTGTTTGAATTTGCGGCAGTTATCGTTCGCCATAGAAAAAATTCTTCACACACACACACACACACACACACACATTTCGGAAAATGACTTTTCTTCATGTTTTGAGGGTAGTATAGAATCAGCTCTAATCTCGAACACGATTTTTTTCGCCATCACCATACTTGCATTTCCTTATCGAAGATGGAAGTAAAAAAGAGAAACACGGTAAAGTTGTTGAAAGAATTAAGAAGAAGGATTTTAAAAATTTGAAGACCCTGGTAAAACATATTAAAGTACGGGAATATGAATTGTAAACCTGTCGTCCGAATAGCATGTTGAAAGCTGAAAAAAAATTGTTGTCTGTCTTTGTCGAGACATTTCTTTTTGTTTGTAAAGTAAATGAACGATAAAAGAGAATGTAGAGTTAATCGGATAGTGGAAAGTTCAACGGACCAAGGTGTTATTTACAACGACTAACATATGGGTGATACCGCGGACCAATATCTTTGCACAAAGTACAGCTGGCCAGTCTCACAAATACTGCTTTTCGTGCCAATTATTGTATAATATCGCACATGCTAGTTTAATTACGTCAGTATTAAGTAAGGAAAGCTTTACTTATCGACCTATGTCACTTGGCCAGGTTACTATAAAAAAATAATCGTACGAATCAGTGCAGACATTATTTTAATATATAAACTTATTTTAATTCGAATTACGTGGAAAAGAAATCTCACAGCACTTTGACACATCATTACCAAACCGGTTTAGCCTTGACGCGTTGCAACAGGACATACTGTTGCAATCGTTCGGTAGCCAGGGCGTGTGAGCGGCGACGTGGGGGCGAGAAAAGGAGGCAAATTTTTCTCGACGGCGGACGACGATCAAACTAATGTACACTGACTGGCTTAAAATCTATATCCGAAGATCGACCCAGTAACGAAAATCAAAGCCTACGTTCCGAAAGGTACACGCTCAAGAAAAGTACCGACAGAGATAAAAGTAGAGGTTGCAAAGGAGACTACCCTATAGGAAAAAGAGATTTATAAATAAAATTTACAGAGACAAAAACCTTGGCTGAATTGGAGAAGCACAGTGGTTTTTGAGCTGGTAGGTCTAGTGTACAACATATTTACATTAAGGGCAGTCGTAACCGGCTATGCTTACCATGTTCAATTCATCAATTTTGAGATCCATTATCTCAGAACCTGTAAAAGATAGGTTCAGATAATATAAGTTTAGGTTAAAATATAACCTGAAATTTTATCATGCAGGTTAGCACATTGTACTCTTCAAACGCTACTACAACTATAAACATATGTAAATTTCTTGATTTTTTATAATTTTGTATGTTTTCTCTAAAAATTTACATACAAAAACCATACTTAATATTTTTTACGTTTTTATTTTCCAGTCAAACTAAATAGTTCTAGTAGTGTAGTTATATCTCTACTAACCCAATAGCCACACAAAAATTTAGCTTGATAGTTTACTTGGTTTTCGAAATAATGGGTCATTTATCTAACAGAGTAGATTTTCAGAAAAACGCGTTCAAAGTTTTTAAAACAGATTTTTATTGTTTTACCTAATTTTAAAAAATCCAGCTCCGTATTTGAGGTCTTCAGTAATGTCCATTTGGTCTTCTATTTTTTCTTCACATTTCTAGTTGACTGTCTAACCATTTTCATCAATTCATCTTCTGCTGTCCTGCTTTAAGGATTCGTGCAAGTCCATTTTTTTCATTACCTGAACCATATTTGATCCTGGTTTGATTCCTAATTTTTGTAAGACTTGACACTGACTAACATTATCTTCATTTAAGGTCAACACAGCATCATTAACACCCAAAACCAAAGTAGCCAGTCCAACAAATCTATTTTTTTGGCAATCTGTTCCAATCAAATGGTTTAGCGACTCGTTTGCATTCTTTGTACTACCATGAAGACATTTTTTATAACAAATTAGGATGACTCAGATCAGCAAATATTGGCTTGTCACCATTTCTGTTAACACAAAATTTTCCTTTGTAAACACAAAAATTATCTTTTCAATGGTAAAAATAGCAAACCCTTTGTCTCTACGATTTGTTATATGGGAGTTGCAGGTTTGTAAAAAATGGTAATATTATCAACACTTTTGACACAACGTTTCCTACGATCTCTATTCTTTTAAAAATCATAAAAAATTTACAATCAGGCGTTTTCACGTAAATTTGGCATTAAATTACTCAGAAAATATTGAAGCTTTTTTAAGACAAAAAAATAAAAATTGAGTTTTTGGTCGATTTTCCGGTTACGAGTGCCTAAGACAGTTAATTGAGAAACGGCACGCACGGAACTTGAATAGCTATTTAATTTTTATATATTACGAACTGGAGTCCTCTGGGAAAAAGAAGAGGAAAAGTGAGACTTGTAAGGTCCCGGAGACAAGAGGTGAACGATTCGATGAAAAGACAGATCTCAGAGACGGGGAATGGGAAAATAGACACGATTGGGCACTATGCCTGATACAGCGACAGCTGTAACCGTACTCTGTGTGTGTGTGTGTGTGTGTGTGTGATGGCGCGCGCGCGTGTGTGTGTGTTGTAAATATTTGTTAGTTGTTCGTCCATGAATAAGCTTACAGTGAATGTTTTTGTTGGAAATTAAAAACTTATAAGCGCGAATAAATAAGACCAAATACAACATTGAAAAGAATTTCGACGAAACCGAAACATCGAAGCATGATAATGTTTTTAGGCTTTTGAAACGTATAATGTGCATAAACTGCAGACGCTCCTGTTCAGCGATGTTCGTACGGATTTCTGACCGATTCACGACTACAGACCGGACACGTTGTTGGAGATCCTGTGCTGGTGCCTGAAGCATTACCTTCCAACAAGATATACAGAGACGTCGGTTCTGTTAAAACGACAGAGACCGAAGATTTCTAGACTGTGGGGAATCGATAGTGTGGAAAAAATATAGTGTTAACATCACCTGGAGCGTTACATTTTTCGATGACGTTACACATTTTGTGGAATGACCCTCAGCCTAAAAACATTACCATGTTAAAAAACGTGTCTTGTTTGCTGTTTATCGTACCAGTCAAGCGATTAATCGACAAGGAACATCGACGAAGTTGGATACGACTGGTTGCAAATCAAGGCTAATTGGAAACGAAATGTCTTGATTGGACACTACAGGTTCATGAACCCTGAAAGTGTAAAGTTAATCCATACTGCCATTCACGTCACGTACAGTGTCTACAAACGGGGTCAACATTTTCCGTTACAGCTTTCACTGTTTTACGCCTAACTGTTCGCATTAAACTGACGCAATCGACAATAATTTTTTGTTTATAAATACAGTACCTTTTGCCAGATATTATCTATGTATATCTTGTGGGTACAGGCTTAGCAAGCCCGCTCTACTCTAACCGGATTCCCACTGCGCTTCACCTTGTCTTAGTTGAGACCGCTTTCTGTCCGGTCTCTCTCTTGACCGACTCTTATTTTAGACCCCCACGCTTTTATATTATTCGAGGGGGTCTTCCTTCTGTTTCTGACTTTTCCTCGTAGTATCTCATACTACCTTCTATGGAAAGGGATTAGATTCCCAAAGGGTAGGAGGCGGATACTCCAATATCAAACCAAAGGCAAATCAGACTCTAAGCTGTGGTGGATGGTAGAAGCAGCCATGTCTAGGAGAAGGGAACTTTGATTTTTAATTCCTACTTCTCCAGGGTGGGATTTGTACAGTAGTCGAGTAATGTGTTTATGTAAAATATTGCTGAAAATCAGACAGGAGTTAGGGATCCAGCCATTAAATAATATCGTCAAGGACTATAGAAGGAAATGTTGTAAGCGTTTAAACCGCATGTCACCTAAAATGCTACCAGTAGCAGCCTTAGTGTACCAGCCGATTGGAAGGAAAGACATCTGGTAGGAGGAGATGGGTCCCAAACCAGGAGGACAATTAGGGGCCTATTCCTTAGAGTTATGGATCCAGCCATTAAATGAGATCATCAAGCAGTAGGCCTGTATATGGCAATGGTGTGAACATTTAAACCGCGTGTCACCTAAAATGCTAACAGTAGCAGCCTCAATATACCAGCGTATTGTAAGGAGAGGCGTCGGCAGATCGAGGACGAGATGAGTCCCGAAACAAGCCAATTTGGCGCTATTCCTTGCAGGGGAGATGATGGTTAATTTGTCTTTTTGAGTATATGGCTATTGATTTAAAAAAATAATATATACAGGGTGATTCACGAAGAAGTGTTGTCCTAGTCTTTCGAATTCCGAGTAGACGGCATAAATTGTAAACACTCCTGATTCTAAATTTCTCCCTTGATCCGTATGGATTTCCATAGGGCCTCCATAACGACTTATTTTATTCAATTTTTCAGGTCAAAAACTATATGAAACCATCAAGTTTGTCCCTTAATTTGGGTTCCTAGAACTTCAGTACGGCCTAATATAACCAGAGGAGCTGAAATCAGGGTAAAATATTTGGCTAGCCATAACTCGCTAACGAAGCGTTTGCAGACCTATATTTATATGCACTTTTTATATATTTGTACATGTAGAATGAGCTCCTAAAGTCTCTGCATATCTTCGTGAATCACTCTGTATATATATTACAATTCTTTATACCATTTATCAAACAACTAATACGATTGTAAACTATGAAAGAATACACTATTCCTTGTTGTAAATCTTCTGCACATACTCAAATAGTAGTTAAATACTAATAGTACGGTTCAGTACCAAAACAAATAATATCCAAATACAAATCATAATCCTTAATGTTTAATGAAAGAAAAATAACGCTTATCACTTTAGTTGTGCAAATGGAGGCGAAGCCCGTCGCCCGCCTTAACGCCAGGTTACGAGCTTCTTGCAAAGCGGGAACCACGATGTTGGGGGGTTTGCTACATGTGGCCTGATTTTCGGCCGTGAGGTCAATAGTCTAATTCAAGGTCAGTGTTCCCCGAGGCCGGGTCCAAGATTTACCCCGCACAGATGAGGGGATTGCCCGGAACCGGGAACAGCGCCGGTAACGCATTCGAGAAAGTGTCCGCATAGTGGCTTTCAGGAAACGGATACGTGGGAAATTTTGGATGGTCAGGTTTGAAGTCAGATAGTGGGCTTTGCAGCGCCAGCGCAAACCTTGGACCAGAAGAGGCTGTAGCTTTTGCTTATGGGTCTTTGCCAGGTAGCCTCACACTGAGATAGCGTAGGTAACCAACGGTGTCGCAAATGTGTTAATTATGAGTTTGGGCAGGCGGTGGGTCACTGATTTGCTGCAGAGCAGGGGCTCGGAATGTGCCCACCAAGCGAGACGTCGATCGAGATGAAGTCCGAGGTACTTCACACCGCGGGCAGAGGACCAAGACAGAGGGAATATCTCCTATGTGTAATCTGGGAGGAAAGACATTCAGCGTCTGGAGGAGATTACAGCTGTGCTGTTGGCCGCGTTAACAGGGACCCTCCATTTGTCCGCCCACTCAACTTAGGAGTCCAGCTGTTCCTGCTGCCAGATAACGGCCGTTTCAGCACTACGATCGACAGCTCTGCCGTGTCGTCGGTGAAAGTGGCCAATCAGGTTTCAGGCAACTTGGGCGCGCAGTTGACGTACACAGAGAAAATCAGGCGACCTAAGACGTTTCCCTGAGCTACACCAGCCTTAATTGCTCTATCCTAAGGAAGAGCGCTATCAACTCTCACGCGTAAGGTTCTGCTCCGAAGAAAGCTAGTGATCAAATGAACGTAGCAATCCGGAAACAAAATCTCTGGCATCTCTGTTGTACAAGAGTCTAGGGTGCCAGAAACGATCGAACGCCTCCTTGCCAACAGTCTGTTCCCGTGAGCAAACGGCTTCAGGAACGGACCCCACAAAACGTATCGGCACTTCAGCGGTGTACAAAGATTGTATGCAAAGATAACCTACTTCTTCCTATAGTTAATTTCACTATCTTTCCCTTACTCATTTCTAATCTTGTCGTCATACTGTATCACTAACCCCCACTTGGTTCTTCCTTTGTCTCTCTTGTGCAGCACTCCGGCTTCCCACTGTTGAAGTGAGAACTTCACACACAGCACTGTGGTTCCCGGCTCACTACCGTACACTTCACGCTCCTAGGGCAGTAAACTGATTCACTGTGTAATGAAATAGATAAAAAGAATAGTAGTGTTGCCAGGTCAATCAACCTCTTTTCCCCACATAGCTACACAAAATTTCCCCACTGACATAAATACGTGTGCTTTAAACAAAACGTAATGTGAATGTGAGCATATCCTAAAATGTTTAAATACTATTGCAAGAATAACGTGTATATGAAAATAATTTTATTTAGGAAAAACAAAATAGAAATTGAATTCAATGCTTTTAAAATTATTTTCTTCTACATAGTTCACTATTAGTCTAATCAATTTACACAACTTTCCAATTGTTTAATTCATAAAAAGAATTCTAAATCACTGACACCTATTTTTTATTATAATATTTATACTATCGTCAATGAGAATGTTTGTGTACGTGTTTGAAATGCTGAAAGAGGATAATTTTGTATCTTTGATTACATTGTATATTGTTTTAGTTAATCCGTGAGTTTGATTCGGTTTTTATAGTGTATGTGACTGGAAATGTTTTATGTTTCAAAATTTGATCAAGTTATTTAACTATTTTATAATTTGTAAAAAATCCATTTTGTATACTGCCTTTATTAATTATAATATAAACATTATAAATATATAATAATTATTTCATTCTACTTTTTAATTAAATATCGCGTAAATAATTTGTACACAGTACAATGGAGAAAATTATTTGTTACAATACAGTATATTCCTTGTCTACGCATATGTATGTACACTTAAAAAAACGATTCTATTTATTTTCTTTGTAATATCCATTTCTTATATTACGATACGTATGAACACTTTGTATTTAAAGACTATGCCTTCGTGTCATTTAATTATCCTTCTACTCTTATCTGAATCTCAATTCTTTATAGCAAGATCTCTCTTACTTCATATACATACGAGCAACCTTTTACACGGTGACTCAGTTCACTCGCCACTCTATTCTCAAGTTCTCACTTCTGGCGACTGTCCCACGACACATCCAATTTTTATTTTACAGACACGTTCTTCCTCGTTCTTCTCACGTGGCCCCACCAGCTAAACTGTCTTTTTCGAATATAGTCCATAGTAATTTTGTTTGTATGTATACATAAATACACACACACACACACACAAAATAAAAATAATTCACTAATCAAAGGACAAATTCAAATAAAACAAGGTAATATATTTAAACCTTAATTGTCATTAAAAGTAAATTAAAAAAAAAAACATAAATATTTAAAAGCTTCCAATGTAACCGCCAAAACATCTGATTGCGTGAACAAACACAACACCAATCTAAACATTTAAATCGAAATACAAATCGATTATTCATTAATTGATTATAAAACGCGCGTTCGGCATTATAATGAACCCTACTTGTTAAAGAAATTTAATATTACATTATAATACAATATATATTGAGAAATGATACAAAAAACTTGCAGAATTACTAAAACGGAAAGGTTATGTGCATGACATGTGTGCTGGTACATATTGTCGTTAGCACGGTAACTGAAATTACCGATTTCAACTTAACTTCAACTCAACTTCAACTCAACGTCTGAGTGAGTCGTTGGCTTCAAATGTCAGATACAGTAGTTACGTTCTGTTCCAGCAGGTCGGTTCCTACTTTGTGTTGACTTTAATAAGCAAAGACAGAGGGTACTCACCTTTCATCCATCTCGGTACCGTGATAAACATTTTGTTTCTCCACACCTCGATTCCTACAGGAAGATTGTTTTCCGGGACATAAAGGCCCGTGTACAAAGCTTCCTGTCTTATCCTCTCGCTGGGAAACGCGTAGTCGACGTGAGTCCAAGCAAACCTCTCCGTTAAGCGGCCAAAGCTCTCCACGCTGACACCAAACGCTGCTACTGTTATGGACAGTAAAAAAAAAAAATAGAACAATTATTGTCTGTTATTATCAAATAAAATACATTACGTCAGTAGCATGGCGCCCAAGTAACCGCTGTTGCCGGCGGCAACAGTACTAGAATTAAGAGAAAATAATGTTAATTATATTACAGAATAAATACTTTAGTTATTGAATAATTTGAAATCCGAACAATATTGGTAGGGAAACTTGAATAAAACCGTAGCATTTCTTTCGAACTGCTGAGCACTTGCACCGTCTTGTGTTGCCGGCTCAGATATCGGCAATGTTTTCCTGCGTACGGTCGTCGTACTAGTCGTTATTGTACAAACGGGAGGGGAAGACCCAATGTGTTGCCGCTGTATAAACCGGCAAAACGATCAGTTAGCAGCTATGTTCGTTTTCGAAACTGACGTGCAGCAGATACTACGTACCTATTTGTGTTTTGTTCGTTTAGTCATGTGTTTCTCTGTTTGTCTTTATTATTTTTAATTCGATTATTTGTGTTCTGATTTATTCTGTGTACGTATAATGAGAGTCAGATCCCGTTGAACCGGAACACCCTCTTCTTCTGCCAGCGAATGATAGAAAATGTTCTAAAAAGAACACTTAGTATAAGAAAAGATTCGAATCAATTTTTAGGTTTAGTTTTAGGCTTATCACAACCGGCAACAGTTGTTATGTACCCAAGCCACGCCACTGCATTATATATTGAATTTATATTAAACACTGGAGACATGAGGAGGGAAATGAGGAGGGGGGAGTGAAATAGGAGGACAATGTAAGGCAGCAATCAGCAACCCTGCACCCATCGATAAAGTTTAACGCCCCCGCGAACCAATTTGTAATTATGTTTTCTTTTAAACGAAGGAACGCGCCCGCATTGTACCTGCTTCGAAGAACTTTATTATATAAAATAGTACAAGCCGTTTCAAATTTTACTTTTTCCTAATACAATAACTACTGTAAGTCAGTTTTTTTCAAGAAAAGGAACTGAAACATTCATTTGTGTTTTCAATGTGACTTTTTCAAGTTTTGACATTTCTGTTCACTTTATAAAAATAAATAGTGTTATTGTGGTAAGTTCTTTAATTTTTTTTATTAAAATGTTTTCTTGTTTAACTATATTTTTTTTTTTTTAACATTTTGTTAGTTTTAACGTACGTGTGCATGATGACATATTGTTGATGATCTACTCCTAATGTGAAAAGTTTTCACAAATTTACATGAAAAATATTCCAAAGCTTTTTTTGCGTCTGTGTTCCACGTCGCTAAATATAAGCGCAAGGGTATTATAAGTGACAGTTTTGAACAAAGAATTATTTGGAAAACTTATGGCTCCAAGAAAACCGAAGATGGGTACAGGCATAGACCCAAAGAAGAGCTGTACAGGGTTCTGAAAGATCTGGAAACGGCTTTCCAAAGAAAAAGACTGGGATTCCTTGCACATATGGTTTGCATGGATCGGTGCAGATTAAATAAACAAATTTTCAACTATAATTGGCAACTTTCCAGTCTGAACAGATACACCAAACAACTCAAGGAGGAAATGCTGAAACTGGGTATCTGTTTGAACCACTGTGTGGATAGAAATACATACTGAAACAAAATTTAAAATACAAAGGTTTCTAAAAATATATAAACACTTGGTACATTTCACAGTTTTTATTTAACTTTAACAGCTGATTCAACTTCTTAAGCCATTGTCAAAGAGATGAGTGAACACTAAACAGAGGATGTAAGGGTGATAAACATCTGTTTAGGGCGTGTATCGCAACATGTGTGGGGTGTGATGATGTGGAGGGGGGTTGTAGGAGCTAAGGTCAAGTGTCTGTAACAAATATTCATCACCCTTACATCCTATGTTTAGTGTTCACTCATCTCTTTGTCAAATGGCTTAAGAAGTTGAAACAGCTGTCAGAGTTAAATAAAACTGTGAAACGTACCAAGTGTTTAAATATTAACAAAAAAAATGTATTAACATGTTTCACCAAGTGCCCATGTTACATTTAATCAATTAATATCGTAAAATTCAAAATCTTGAGGTTCTCTGCGGTGAGAATAAGACGAGAAAGGGTTGGACAGTGGAAAGGAAGGCGGCGCATAGCGTGCGAATGAGGTCCTTCTGGCAGGAGAAGAAAAGGAAATGATATTCGAGTGGTTCACGGCTGGCCTGAAAAAAAGACGTCTTCACACTGATGATATTGAAAACACAAAGTCGATCCTCAGTACTCAATCGCGTGCATTCAACTAAACGGCGACATGACGCATGGCGTCTCCCTGATAAACGAACGGTTCCAAGTAATTTGCAGCACGAGTCATACGCGGTATGCAAACCTGTTCCACAGTCGTAGAGTCCACGCTCGGCGGCAGAGCTCGTCAATTATACCCACTAATTGTGCCAGCAATGCCTGCATACTACTGCTGCTGAAAGTGCATTCGTTTGCATTGGTCCCATTAGCATAACCGGAACTGTTACGAAATAGTTATGAACGAGATTAAAACTAATAAATTTTATTTTTCCCAACTACTTACGCAAACACTCTAGTGCACTCAAGTTGTTACACTTATTACGGCTTTCTAGTTCATATTGAACTCGACATGTTACGTATTTTGACAGAGTCCGCGTAGCGTAGTACAGTGTGGACAGGTAAGGCGGATTCAATACAGTTTAGTAAACACTATTGCATCGATGTATACTATATGGATCGCGTGCTGCCAGGCAAAGTGAACGGCAGAAAACGGTCCGAAGCACGTATAGCTTCCCACACAGTGGTTGGCAATAAAGCGTTTGGCGCTAAGTTAACACGTGTATTAAACGAGTCGTTCAGTCAGTAATGCACTTGTTTTAACAGTTTACAATTATTACATTTGGGACAGTTCTACTGAAAATTTATTCTTATGAAGATTTTATTATTATAACAGTTTTTTTTACTTTTGCCTAACTGATAACAGATGACATAATTAGAGCGTCATTAGACGTTTTAAAGATTGTAAAATATATGTATAATTTATTGATTATATCTGACAGTAAACTTAATACCAAAAAATGATTATATATCAGCTTGCAAAACTTTGCCGGCACAGTGTTTAGAAAACATATTTCAAACAATGATTTTTCTGAAGACAGCCATGAAGTGAAACTTATCAAATTAATAGTGACATTATTTTATAAAATCTTGTGCTATAATACTGCTAAGGAAAGAACCGCTGCAGCTACCTTCTCTAAGCTTGGTGCCTGCCAAAAGTTAAATAAATTTGTATTATTTAGTAATGTTTAATGTAAACAATTTTTATACAGTTAATACGTAGCTAATTAAATTAAATTAAAAAAATTAATGTAAATTAGCACTGCTTATTGAACACTTTAACGACCATTTATACGCCAGCTTCTTTTACGCAATAAACATTTTGAATTTTACGGCTCACATCTTTTATTCTTTGTTTCCCTTATTCTTATCTTTATTCGTCTAGCTTCAATAATAAATGTTCATAAATAAGAACGCAACAGAACTTAGCGATAAACTTAAATAATGTGTCAGAATACTGAAATCTTACAGTGAAACAAATGAGTTTATTTTGGAAAAGAACTCATTAATTTTGGAGTGGGAAAAACCTCCCACTTTGGAGTCATTAATTGTTAAAATGACACAGCTATACCACTTAACGCAAAATATAATCCGCTAAAGCAACAAAAGCTATAACAAAGCAGAAATGTCAGACTTTGTACAGGTACAGTATATAGCATACGCAGTGTTCTTGCCAACCACTCATGCAGCGGTCGGACCGAATTCAGTGAATGCAGCACGCGGTCCATATAGTATACATCGATGCACTATTGCGACTTACAGGGGCAATGTACGACTTACCAGGCACATCCGCCCCTTACCTCCCCTCACTGTACTACGCTACGCGGACGCTCATTGATTTCATCAGTGAGGTTGTGGCTGAGAACACACTACCTCACTGTCAAATAAAAATCATTATGAAATACAATTATCACTTTACGTTTTTTTGTAATGTACGAACTCTGATACAGAAATCTTAATGACCTTTAAAACGATTTATTCCGCTTATACTTTAATGAGAAAAAGATGTTCTTAAAAAATTAATAACAACTTCTTTTATAACACAGATAACTTCTAACTTTACACATGTATTAAAAACATTCCATTCTATAAAGTACCCATATTTGGTTGCAGTCGGACGCAGCGTTTTCATATACTTTTGTTTTAAACTTGACGTTTCTCTAGGATACGCAAAAAAAAAATGGGCACTTTTTTAATTCCGACCAACGCAACTCTGACAAAAATACAGTACCGTTTACCAAATGGTAAAAGCTTAAGAGCATGATAATGTCTTTCAGCCGCCAGCTAAACGCAACATTAATATGGTTACTGAGTGACTGATTGTTTCTTTTGCGCAAATGTTTCTTTTGGTTATTAGGTCTTTAATCTGCGACTTTAGCTTGTTAGCGGTCGCGGTTTTAGTTAACGATTCCCGGCTGGTAAATTGTACTAACACTTGATTTTAAACTTTCAGGACGCTTTATAAATCTGGTTTAATTGTTTGCAGTGATATTATTTTTAACACATTTTATATATACAGTATATAAATTGCGACGTATCTAAACAAACCTTTATTTACAACAATCCCAATGACGTCATGCAATGATGACGTATTACAGCGTGACGGTAAATAAAATGTTACAGAAAGTTTCATACGATGTCCAGCTAAAAGACATTATCATCTCAAAATTTTAATGAATAGATCGTTAGCTGAATCACATACGAAGACAACCATTAACTAGAGACAATAACCCCAATAACCTATCTACAGCTATGCAGTGTTGTTCGCTTGTTAGGTCTTTAATCTGCGACGACGTTAGCATGTTAGCGGTCGCGGTTTTAGTTAACGATTCCCGGCTGGTAAATTGTGCTAACACTTGATTTTAAACTTTCAGGACGCTTTATAAATCTGGTTTAATTGTTTGCAGTGATATTATTTTTAACACATTATATATATTGCGACGTATCAAAACAAACGTTTATTTACAACAATCCCAATGACGTCACGCAAGAATGACGTCATGCAGCGTGATGCGTTACAGTTTACAGCGTTACAGAAATTTTCAAATGATGGCCAGCCAAAAGACATTATCATGTCAAAAAGACGAAAAAATTGTTAATTACCGCCATTCAACGCATAATGAAATAAGCTAAAAATTTTGAAATATGATTTAAGATTAGCGTGACCGTTAACTTGGAATTAGGGTTCAAACTCGAGTGCACATAGTTTCTGCGCCGACAGTTTTAGTAGACTCATAAATAAAGCAGAGAAACACCACAAGCAATAATATCCAGGCGAGAAGCCTCAGTGTGATAACCGACATAGTACGGCTACTCAGAATTAATGAAGTCGAAATTACTGAACAAATCATTACAATTAAAATTATACGAAAGCATAATTAGACTGGTTGTAACATTTGCTTGCTACACTTGGGTAGTAATGCAAAACGATGAACAGTATTTAAGAATATTCCAACGAAAAAATACTGAAAAAAATTGTTGACTAGAGATATAAATAAAGACGGCCCATGGAGAATACAAAGGATTCATGAAATAAATAATCTAATACACGGAGCTGATATAGTAAGGTGTATAAAGAGTAGAAGAACAGCCTGGCAGAAACACACAATACGGATGGAACAATCATAATTCCCTGAAAAATTCTGGAATGCAGACCAGTAGGTAGAAGATCAAGAGGAAAGCGAAGGAAGAGGTGAATGGAGGATATTGAGGAGGCTCTGAGGAATATGAGGATAAAAAGATGGAGAAGACTATGTAATGAGAGGGTTGAAGAGGCTAAAACACATACTGGGTTGTGATCCCAGTAGAAGAAGAAGAAGAAGAAGAAGAAGAAGGTGCACGTCTTATATGATGTCTTATATAATTATAGTTACCTACGTGTTTCATAAAAGTAAGAGAAATTATATGTTTTGTCTAGAAATACACTGAATGCAATTATCGAGAAAGTAGTTCCAATTGAGGCTACATAAACGAGAATATTAAAATATAAGGTAAGTTACACATAATTAATTACGTAACATGTCGAGAGTCGATACAAACTAGAAAGCCGTAATATCAACAATAAGTGTACTTATCAACTTGAGTGCACTTAAGTGTTTGCATAAGTAGTTAGGAAATATCAAAATTATTAGTTTTTAGGCTCGTTCATAACTATTTCGTAACAGTCAGAATGAAAATTTATTTGCGTGTTCAAATACATAATTTTCGCATTGTAGAGGTTGTCTATTAAATGATTTTCTTGTTTTTCCCATGTATTTGATTTTATTATAATTTATTTTCAGTCCTCCCTACATTGCCTAGCTATTTATATTAATTACAGTTTATGTTATTTTTATATCCTTAAAGAGTTTTTGTTTCTACTTAACAATGGTTACAACATCAGCGTAAGGAAGAATTCGTGTGGTGTTTATTCCTAATATATGTTGCCTAATTTCCATCTTCTCGATTACTGTTGAGTCTGAAACTAAGTCAGACAGTAAAAAGGACAGTGAATCCCCTTGCCTAACCCCTGTATGTGGTAACAGGAAATGTGGATTTGAACTGACTGCTTACTATGGTGAGCACGTACCAAACTATAACGTGCGAGACTATACGACGAACTCTGTGAGACTATACGAGTGCGGGAAACTCTGTGAGGTCTGACTGTCCGTACAGTGCCCAGTTTCTTTTATGTTATTATTTAATAGCCTATAGTACCTTGACGTTCCCGGTAATCTCCGTAATACAGAAAGCGTTTAACACCAGTGGCGTACCTAGCCCAGTGGTGACCCGGGGCGGATTTCTTTCTGAGGCTCCGATCCATAAGGCGGGTGTTTATAATCCAATTTATCGTTCAGTAATATACAGCGAAAACACTTTACTGTTATATATTTATTGACTAATTACTGTATACATACATTTAGTTATATGTATACAACTTTATAAGAAGCTGTAGTAATGTTTGAAAGAAAAATCCACTTTCATATTGTAAACACAAAGTTTAAAGTAATAATAGAAATAGTACTATTTATAGACCGCAAATTTTAAGGCCTACCTCCATAGAATGGGAAAGGTGCAAAGCCCAACATGTCAAAACGGAAACTCTCTCCATGAAGATGGGGACACGTTTTTTAAGTGCTGCAGGTTCGCAAGACAGAGGTTGGTACTGGAAGTGGAGCTCGGGGAGTTCACACCCGAAAGCGTAGTTGCGCTTATGCTTCGTGGTAAGGCGGAATGGGACCGCATCACCTGGCCCCTACTAGTAAAAAAAGACAGGCCCAACTTGCACGCAACGGGCAGTAGAAGGTGAGGAACAGCTAGAAGGAGCCCGATAAGGGCGCTATAGGCTCCATCCTGAAGTAATACGCTAAGTGGTTCCAGGATGGATATGAATGCCTGAATTAGAGGTGGGTTTTTTAGTGGGTGAGAGTCGCACACACCAGAGAAACCCACGACCATAAAGCATTTTCTCCCTCTATTAAAAAAATAAATAAAATGTTTAAAAAATAAAATAAATTACTATAATTGCTATTATTTAATAAAGAATTTTTTTGTTCAGAGGCGTTCCAAGTTTAAGGATAAACATTTTTTATTAAAACAAATTGTGTCTGAACGTAAAAAGCGAACTATCCGAACTCTGTTCAATTAATTTCGTTTATAACAACACCCACGTCAATGTTTGTGTAAACGACCTTCGCGCGTTGTGTGAGCGTCCCTTCCGTACACGACAATTTAAATAACCAGTCGCTTTATCGAAACAACACTGTATAATAATTAACTATTACGTATTAATTGACAGAGTCGTCTATCAGTAACTTCCGTGATTAATAATAATTATATAGTGGCGTTCAGTCAAACAACAGTACATTGGCACTGCGGCAGAACGGTTTTAACACAAAATAGTCTCGTATTTAACGGTCTCACGTATAAATTGATGCTCAATTATGTACAATGATTATTATATGAAAAAAAATTGTTTACGTTACAAAAGTCTACGGGAACTAACTAACGAGATTACGTTTTTTTACGGTTGAATCGTGTTTAATTCATGAGTCAATCTGTGTGTGTGTGTGTGTGTGCGCGCGTGCGTGTGTGTGTGGGGGGGATGAGTGAGTGTAGGAATGTGCGTATATCCATTACTTGGGGGGTTTCACAATTTTCCGCAACGTCAGTTTTCATTAAGTCAATACTGGATGTTTATATAGTCGCGCACCCATGTGAAGAAAAATCATTTATATTGAAAAACATGTTTGAATTGGTATCCAAGTCACTTATTGACAAAATCTGTATAATATTTACCGTATTTTATCCGTCGTGTGACTTCGTGTTGCGTTCGATTGGTTTACGCGTTTCAAAACATATGTTTCGTCTTCAGAAATAAAAAAATCAATCAAAGTGAGGTCGTTAAATATTAAAATTGCAAATATTGAAAACAATTCTGCACATAACCGCGTTACATGAGTGCGCACTCGAGTCGGACCGATCGGACAATTTTAATTTTAATATTTTAATATTGCAATTTTAATATTTAACGACCTCATTTTGAGTTATTTTTTTATTTCTGAAGACGAAACATATGTTTCGAAACGCGTAAACCAATCGAACGCAACACGAAATCACACGACGGATAAAATACGGTAAATACATATTATACAGATTTCATTTATATTGTTCCCGTTCATAGTTCAATACTGATATAAACAAACCCACGTGGCAAATCTGAAACGGTATAGGTCAGGGGCGTTGACAATGTTCACACAGTAATGTATTACGCGCATGTGCAGAATGTCTGTATAGTCATGTGAACCACTTAAATCGGGGCACGTCGTTTTAAGACTATGTCCTTATCACTGTATTCTGAATCCTACTGAATTAATATGAAGCCAGTTGAAAGGATACGTTGCCCTTTACAACACAGCATATATAGGCTGCCTGATATAAAACAATTGAAAGAGAAGGAGGTAAATGTAATAACGGCGGACAAGTGGGGGCATTGTATCCAGCATATACTCATACCGACGTTGTTGTGGACAGTCTTATCAATAATAACGCTGACTCAAGTGACTATACAAGTTCCGACAGAGACATGAAAGGGATTGAATTACTCAACTGATAAATACAGTACACTGGTAATTATCATGGCTTCTCGTTTCAAATAAACTGTACTTTTTTGCTTTGTTGCGATTTTTAAACGGTTATTAAAAAAGTCATTAACTGGTGTTATAAAATGTTTCACTGTCGATCCGACACTGTCACACAAATTTTAATTTGTTCAGACAAATTATTACAATTTACGTGTGTTAGTACAGTATCAATATTATATGTACCCTGTCTGTACTGCTTCTGTCAGAGTGACACGCCTCTAATGCAAGCAGCAAATAGCGTTTCAGATGTGGCACGGCCGTTTGTTTACATCAGGATTAAACTAAGAACGGAGACAGTGTACGCGTATCCATTAATTGGGGGTTTCCTAATTTTCCGCAACGTCAGTTTTCATTTAAGTCAATACTGAATCCATGTGAAGATAAAATCATTTACGTATAATTTAAGTTTGGTTTTCTTCGTCGTCGTCGTCTTCATTTCAAGGTATATAGGCCGATAGTCTGTGCCGTCTTCACAAGGGTCTTCCTCCGGTCCGTTTGTAGTCCACCGTTATGTTCACTTCCGTCACATCTTCTAGTTTGTAAATGCGTTCTATCAACTGTCTTTTCTTACCTCTATTCTTCATTTTGAGAAATTATATTCATCTAGGCCTTTGTGTCTTGATTCCGCTCCCTATATCCCAGCCGATGTAACCTTCCACTCGCCATTTCAGCTGTCCGTATTATCCGTTTCTCTTCCCTTGATTAAGGCCAAATTTCACTACCGTAGATAAGAACAGGTACCGACGCCATTACTTTATAACATTTCACTGTTGTATCTGCTCTTGTTTTATTGTTTAGTGTTCTTTGTATTCTGTTGAAATTCGATTGACAACTCTCTGGGCTGTTACGCCGTGATCCACTACTGCCGCATAGAACAGACGTTTCGGCCCCCACCGTTGAAGGTCATCTTCATTTTAAACGACTCGAGTAACTGGAACGATCTTCACCAGTTAACCACAGTGTAGTGTGACAAAAGAAAGTGCTGTGTTCTTTTGCCACAGTAGGTGACTTGAGTCTGCAGACTGAGAGCGTGAAGCCACTCGGGCAACTTCGGCTACCTTCGTTCTCATCTATATTCTGTTGTCAGATGTGAGTTTGGTAAACGTTTGGTTAAAGTTTGTGTATTTATTTTAGCACAATAATTTTATTAAGTTCACGGCTTCAAATACGTAAACTCAAGAGTAAATGTTTCGTGTATTTAAGTGTCTGTGTGTATTCGTGTCTAACCTACCTATACATGTCCTGTAAGCATTTCGATGTTTCATTTTAAAGTTTTGTCATTTTATTTTTAGTGTAACAGTTTTTATTAGGTACACGCGCTGTAAGTGTTCGATGTGAAAATGTGAAGTTCGTCTAACATTTCGAAGGAGTCATGTCAATTTAAGGGGGGGGGACCGTATATATTAAAATGCCATTTTCTCAGCATTTATTTTGTGCTACAGACTTGAAATTTGTACAGGTTAATCATCACACTTTCAGATTGTTATGGCACTAGAATAATAAATTTCTAAATTTACAAAATTTATAATTTTCGAAATTCTTTAAATAAAAACCTTTTTTATTTCGGTCAGGGATATCCTCGGTCAGTTTTTAAAACATTTTTATAATTCTAGCAGACAAATGTTATTAGTAGAACAACTGTACAAATTTTAACTTTCTATGTTATAAACGTAATTATATAATTCTCGAAGATAAATAATAAACACAATTGAGAATAAATTCATATCATACCATTTCTTACATACCTATTATTACCCTGAATCGTATATTTTGTTTCAGCGTTTATCACTCCAGAAACAAAAATAATTGATTAAATTGACTCCAGATAAATACGAAACCAACCTGCGAAGTTAGTGAACAGGTAAAGAGGAGTTTTACCGCAAGCAACTGATTACAGCAATATAATTATATCAAAACCTACATTGTGAGTACAAAAAACTGAACTTAAAAACCGGCAAAACAGTATAAAATAAGTTTTCTTAATAAACGTATATTTCATATACTAATGCGACGATGTAGTCAAAAGGTTCATATTTATCTGGGGAGCCAGTGAAATTGTGTTTGTTTCTGGAGGAAACAAAGGTTAAAACAAAAACTACAATTCAGGGTAATAAATGGAGTACAACGATATGGTTAAATTAATTCTATATTATGTTTTAATATTTAACTATGACCACAATCAATATTCATTTTAATATTCAATTCATCCGCTATGCACACAGGAAAACCCCGATTTGGATAAAAATACGTAGATTTCATTATACACGTAAGTGTGGAGTGTGGGTTGACGAGAGAGTAGACAATAGCGGCGGACGAACAGTAACGAAGTTGCCCGAGTGGCTTCACCCTGTCAGTCTGCAGACTCAAGTCAGTAGGTGTACTGTGGTTATTGGTGAAGATCGTTCCAATTAAGCTGGAAACACATTGTTATCACGTCACGTGATAGTAAAAAATGTGAGAGTGGGTTTTCAGCTTGAGTTAAATTGCTTTGGAGACATACCGCCTTCACGTCACGTATATCACGTGATGTCACGTGACATATCCGGCCATTTCATGCCTCACGTCAATCACATTTTCTGTTCAACCACACTTTTGTGAGGCGTGAGGTGACAAATACGTGAAAATGGAGGAGTTGTTAATACAAAAATTGAGATTGCACGAAGATTAATGATATGTAAATTACAGTGTGTTTATTTTTTTAATTAAAAAATGTGTTATTATAACCACTGATCAGTAATTTCACGTTTCAAGATGTTAAACAAATTTTATGCTTTTAAAAATACTAAATTTTAACACTTATATGTTGCTTTAAAATATAATCAATTAAGATGCCAAGCCTTTGTTTTCGTTTATTTCACGCTTACCTTAAACATACGGCTAATAATCTCTCTTGAGAGCTTACAGCATTTCGGACATGGGTGTTCGTTTTTTGTATATCATCTTTAATATAAGATTATGTAAATAATCAAATTCTCCCATATTCAGTCTGAAATACATTTGAAATTTAGGCGGATCTTCTTGTATTTCGTATTTTAAATCTTGTACTAGATTCTGAAAGTAATCTTTTTCTTGTCTTTCTAAGTTTATATCGTGTATCCAGCTCCTTCTTGTGTTAACTGATTTTTTTTTTTGATTAAGTAGAATTGTATTTGCCTTCACGAGTGTTTACACGACTTCACGCGAGTTCACGTCAGATGATGTAACATGAAGTGACGTGACGTGACATAAGTGTGTCTGCGCTACGACTTCACGGGTTAAGGCAAGTCCTGATCTCACGTGAGCTCACGTGACGTGATAGCAATGTGTTTCCAGCTTTACTCGAGTCGTTTACACTGAAGGTGGCCTCCAACGGTGGGGCGCAAACGTCTGTTCTATGCGGCAGTAGTGCATCACGACCTAACAGCCCGGAGAGTTGCCAACCGCATTTCAAAGAGTACACGCCGCGCCGGCCGCGAAAGCCTAAGATACCAGTTCTTTGTATTGTTCCACACGTCATCTTATAGCACTTTCCGTCGTCATATTCATAACTTATATCACAACATTGAAAACTGAAATTTGATGCCTGTTTTATGGAAATGTTCCTCTAAAAGGACATACGTTATCACTTTCTGTGATAGATTTTAAAATGCTCCGTTCTATAAAGTTGCTTCAAGCGATGTATAGACAGCCGCAGATCGTTGTCACTTTCTTCAAGTACGAGGGTCAGTTGAAAAGTTCGCGAAGCGACATCTACAGCTCAGTGGTAGAACTTAATTTTTTTTTGTGCTGCAAGACGTATATTTCGCGTGAACACCTGTTAATTTCCAGATATATCTGTCAATTTATTCACTTTTTACTAGCTGTTTGAAATTTTCTTGTCACGCGTGTTTTTAAAATGCAAAAAATCAAACATCGTGTTGTAATGAATTTTTTTAAAGCCTTTCAATGTTTCCACCATTTTCAAGTCCTAAACCTAGATTAACATGCGTATTGCACGTGTTAAGTGGCGATAAGTTACATAAGGTAAGACTAATATTTAATTATTAAAAACTAAAGTAAAATTAAAGAAGGTTGTGGTTTAGGACTTTAAAATGGTTTAAACACTTAAAGGCTTCGTCCAGAATATGACATTTAGCAGTTTAGCAAGTACGCACGACGAAGTTGGAGTTACAGAGACTGCTAATTCAAATAACAAGATTAACTATTATAGTATATTAAACAAGGTAGTTGAAAGACTGAATCTCTATCCATTATTCTATTAGTCAATACCGGTTCTATGTTTTCTCTTCCAGTATTTGCTATAATAACTATGCGACATAAGTTTCTATCAACGCTAATTAAATGGATAGGATGACCTCTTCCCAAAACGAATTGTTAGCTATTCCGTAATCAATGAACGCCAGGTGTGTTTCTAGACTATGTTCGCTTCGCTGCTGTATTATTTGTTTTACTGTTTCAATACTTGAAATCCATCCGACTTATGAGTATATGATCTGAGACTTCTGAGTATATGATTTTTCACGTGAATGGGTTACCATCCCATCGCAGAACCTGGAGGACCAGGTAATTTGTAATCAAGGTTTCCTTCCTTTAGCCTTTGGTGACTCAACATCTAACTGCAAGGCAGCAGCTTTACCATACCCTGGCAAGCGCTGTATCTTTATCCTAAGAGCTGGGGTGCCACCTCCGCCGGATCCGCCGTACCAAAGTTCCTCTTCTCCGCCTTCACCGCCATTGTGGTCTTCCTTTAGCCGATACGTTCCAGTTAATTATAAGCGCCGGAAACTCGCCTTTTCACCCTCTCTCGTATGTTACATAACGTACATCCATTGCACGTTATATACCCAAGGGGCTAATCAACACATGTCTTCGACGACGTGAGAGTAAGATGTGTTGGCAGAGCTGAGTTCTATTCCTCGAACCTCTGACACATTCGTCAGAAAACATGTGTCAGATTTCAAGTATCTAGGATGTAGCATCACATACCAAGATGATAAGGAGGTTGAAAGCAAAATTAGTCTCTTCTGTCTCTTCTAGTCGTTTTTTGGCCGTATCATTAAACACTTAAAGAAGAAAACAAGGAAATAGAATTACTGAAATTAGAGAAGAAAAAAAAGAAAACAAGAAAACAAGGAAAGAGAAGAAAACAATATACCTCAACTACTGTATGGTAGTGAGACTTGGATTAGAAAGGGCAAAGAAATATCTAGAATACGAGGAGCGGAAATGAGGATCTTGAGGGCTGTAAAGAGTTGTACCAGGAGAGATCTTATAAAAAATTATCATATTAGAATAAAGCTGAAAGCTTAAATGAGAAAATCTCCCGGTACAAAACGGAGTGGCGGTTACACGTAGAGAGAATGGATCCAACTAGATTTTCAAGAAGAGCCGTCGATTATCATCCAAGGTTTAAGAGAAGATGGTCAGATGGTCAGATGACTTCCATTGAAACTGGAACAGGCTACTAGCCTAAGCCGTAAAGGATGATGACGACGACGACGACGACTGTTTCAATACTGTCGATTACTGCAGTAATTAATTAAAATTAATTCTAATATTAAGGCCAATAGTTTTACATTTAAGTACTTTATCGCTTTTTACTTACAATCCCCCAACACACGTCGACAACTTTGACCTTGCATATTGATACAGACGTCCACTCGTTTCTTCGTCTTCAGTGCAACTCTGATGTCGGATAGCATATTAAAAACATCGAAAATCTATTGCGGTATGGATAAAGGTACAGTTTCGGAAAAAGTAACAAAAGGAAGAAGAAGAAGAAGAAGAAGAAGCAAATTTACATGTGGTGTTACTGTTTCACTGTATATAATACAGAGAAATTTAATAATACGCCTATAGTTTGTTTAGACAGAAAGTTATTTAAGCTCTAGAAGTCTTTAAAGGCGTTTATTCGAGACTCTGCTATTTGTGTCAGAGGTGCCTACCCCCCCCCCCAAAGGCCATGGTGCAATTCCCCCCAATTATTTCAAAATCCCTCCTAAATTTTATTTCGTGGGTTGGAGAGGATCACAATACGGGGTATGGAATAACCCCCAGTTAACGGGGTTGGGGCTTTATGCAAAAATTTTTGAAAAAACTAAAGCCATTTAAGCAATTATTGGAATCAAAAACTAATGTTGTTCTTTTTATCAATACCAAAAGATTTTCTAGTATGCACAATCAATAACTAAATTATGAGAAATGTAAAAACCTGGTCAAACCTGGCCTAACGTAATTAGTAGCACATTAGGCCTTATCAAGACAATCTAACTTGATTTTGTAATTGCATTCTTTTTCTTCACTGATTTATTTGATTTACGACGCTCGTAAGGGGGTAATTGATCCCCTGGTTACTCAACTGGCATAAATTCATGTAACTTCTATTATAAACAAGGGATTAAATCGTCTTAAAAAATCCCTCCGCCCAAATTCCAGTGGTGCGACTTGCACCATTGCACTATGCTGTGGGCACCCCTGATTTGTATGTTGTCGAGATAACGAGTACCAAAAGACAGTTACAAGTAGTAATCTCGTCATTCATTGATAGTTGTTGTCTGTGTTCCAGATTATAAGCGGCCAATTAAAGCTGTCCGTGAACTTGGAATCTTTATAAACACGTTTAACGGTATGCAAAGTGCGCTGCTTGTTTTTCACACCAAGGACGTCACTTTCGTTGTTCACTTTGGCGAGTGTTTTTGCAGTGATACGGTGTAATTTGTGGAATGCCCGTAGTATGTACTGTGCGATTCGGAGGCACAGATACCTTTTTTTTAAATACAGAAGGCTGTGTTTTTGAATGTGCTCGTAGAACGGCATATATAAATTTTTCCACACTAATGGTGTCCATGGAATTATCCGTAATACGACGCCTTATTCACAGAGACCTTGAGGATTTGCTGAAATTATGAGACTTGCTGTGTGAAGTAGAGGTAACCGATATACCTATAACAGGTATTTTGGAACTATATTTTTGTGGAACGGATAAAACAGTGACTGAAAAGTAGAAATACCTGTTCCGATTCAACGATAACTGAAAACTGAAAAGTCGAAATACTCGTTCCGATTAATCGAGACCCCGAGACCTAGCGGTACCGAGTCGCGGGACCCCCTTACTCAACTAACGGATAAACAAATAAACGAGTACACGAGTACAAAGCCACTTTTTGGCACTGACTACTTCATTCTACGCATGTGCCGATTGCCATACAAGTACGAAACGAAGGAAAACAGCGAGGTTCAGAATATCTCTATGCCAAAGAGACGAAGGTGTTTTTAATAAATGAAAAAAATTCATACTGATGTTACATTTATTCTCGTATGTTACGCAGATATATAATACAGATTATATATTATACTAATCACCAACTTGATAAATTTTGAAACAGCGAATTATATTTTGTTATAACCTGCAGAGTGACTGATAGGCCATATAGCACTTTTTGTTAATGTGATTTCGGAGATGATTTTAACTTCACTGCACATCTCACGTAAATGTTTTTGACATTGTTTGTTGTGTTATTACGTGCACTCTAAATTTTACTGCCTGAGTTTTGCAACTGATTTGTCTAAGCAAAATGAAATCAATAATTTAATATTAAATCTATGTCAATGTGTTTACTCCTAGTGAAAACTTAAATTACTATTCCCAAAGGCCTATAAATTCTCTTGTTTCTTTTTTTTTTAACAGTAACAGCTTAATAAAGTCACAGTTTAAAGTAACACTGTTAATACTTTTAGTTTCAATTTATTTCTTATAACAAATTATATAATAGAGGTACATGTATAATACGTATATAGTAACAGGTATTTGTACGTGTCATATTTTTTTGGAACGGTTTCGTTCGTACCTGTTAATTTTAAATACTAAATTAGCACACCTCTAGTGTGAAGCTGGAATAGCTCACCAACACGAAATACTGACGTTAGAAGTTATCATTTGTTTGGTAGTAGTGCTTTGATGATACTAGTTCACAAACTGAAACGTTGTGACTTGGTGTCATTGCTCAAATTATGTGTGTCCACTTTCTGTGTAGTGTGACTAATCTTATTTTGGATGTTGTCGATGCATAGCTATCCAACGAACTATTTGATTGTTTAGCTATTGGATAGACAATTTATTTAAATCTATTAATAAAAGTGATTTCAAGAACGTTCTTACAAAATTTGTTACGATGGTCAAACGGATCGTCCTCTTTCAACAGTAGAAACAGAATATTTAAATATAGAAATGAAATTATTATTTATATAAAAAGCATAAATATAATAAGCAATCATAAATATAAAAAGTAGTATCGAACTCACGGAACGACTAAAACACATACAAGTAAACAAAAATACAAAATTATATTCTTTCGATATTTCAAACATGTACACAAATATTCCCATTGACGATACTATAAATATTATAACAGATACACTGAAAACAAATAATGAAAAGGACACAAACATTAAAAAATTAACTAACGGTATAAAAATTATAACAAATTGTTTTGAATTTAATAACAAACTATACCATGAAAAGATGGACTTTCTATGGAAACCCCAACCTTCGCTATCATCTCCGAAATCTTTTTACAAAAACTTGGTAAAGAAATAATAAATATAATAAAATGTAAGCAAAACATTCAATTACAATTCAAACAAACCTCTGAAGACCCAGAATAATTTCTGTGAAACGTGCCTCAGGTGAAAATAAACCTACTTGCAGTGTATTTATTTGAAGATATTACATGGTAGACCTACAGGAAACTCAACGAGTTGCTTACAACAGAATATTTGAAATAAATAAACAACTATAGACATTCATATACAAGGCATCTTCAAGTTTGCGATCGTCCAGCACACAGTAATGTAACACATAATAAATGTCATTGTTTTAAACGAGTCGGTCGCATTAAATAATTTTTATTATTCCTGCTGTATACTTACAATGTTTACACATTTTTCGGAACCAAAGATTACAGAAGTGATTGAATGCTCAGCTTCCACTGCTGTCTGTCTATTCAAAGATCTTCTTAAAATTTTCGTTCCCTCAATATAGTCTGAATTTCTTCTATCCAGGTGATCAGTGGTCTTCCTCTTTTCCTTCTTCCTGGTGGGGTCCATTCTATAACACTCCTTGGCAATCTTTCCTGTGTCATTCTTTTTGTGCCTCCATACAATTGTAATTTTTTGTTTGAATAAAATCAACCATTGAATTTTTCACATTCATTCTGACCTCAATGAGTTCATTTCTAATTTTTTCACGTCTTGATACTCTTGCAGAAGTCTCCAAAAGTCTATCTCTGCTGTCATTAATTTTGTTCTTGTTTGTTTATTAGTAGTCCAAACTTCCGAGCCGTAAGTCAAGATACTTATAACAATGGTTTTAAATATTTTGGTTTTAGTTTCTGCTGTAATTTGCTTATCCCTCAGGATTCTATTTAATGTAGATATAGCCATCTTTCCCAAATTAATTCTGGATTGCATTTCTTTGTCGTGCTTCACACTGAAGAATACTTGTATTCTTCAATCTTCCCCATGTCTTCCTCCAGTATCAAGTCTTGATGAAAGTCACCTATTGCCATGTATTTTGTTTTATTCGTATTTACCTCTAGTCCCCATTTCTCATATTCCTGTATCAATTTTCTAGTCATGTAATATATGTCTTCAAAATCTTGAGCCAAAAGCAATTGGTCATCAGCAAACTGTAATGAAAACAATAAACTGTAATGTATTATCGCATTAAATAATACAAGTCACCAATCATAGACGTCCGCACACAATATTCTACAAGTTATTATAACAAGAAGTGTGATAACGCATATCGAATCGCGCATCTAATACTAAACTAAACTCCGCTTCTGAATCACTACATTAACACCCCGGCTGTGGTGTGGCGTGGTATGTGACAAAAATGACCCTGACGCCAATAGAATAATCAACCATAATCTGGAACACGCTTCTGGAATAGACGTGAAGGTGCCCGAGTGTTGCGTAATACTACCGCTCACATAAAGCGTGTCAGCTGTTTACCGTTTCAGCTTATCAATATTTATGGTGTGAGATCACTACTTTCTAATTAATTCGTACGAAACCCGCATTTCTAAGCATTTTTTTTTTTTACATTTCCATACTCTTGACAATTCCCGCCTACTTTGTGTTTTGTGTTAACTTTATTTTTAGATTGTTAAGTCTGGTTGTTTCTTACCTTTTTTACTGATGCATGGAAGTACGATTTAAAATTTGAATTTGCAGATTTGCTAAGTTTAAATTTTTTTATTTCTTTAATATTGTTTTGCGCAAAATAAAGCTCTCATAATGTAGACGAAAACGATATACTGACTACAAATGAAGACAATCAAACTTCAAATTACGTTCAACGATCGACGGAAACTTTTGATTTGGAAAGCAACTGTGTAAATAAGGCCGTAAAACAAAAGTTTCGAGTACCGCATGCGGGCGCTTTTCCTCTAAAATTTTCAGTCTCAATTTGTAAAACAAAGAAAATTCTTTGTATAAAATGAAATGAAACCTGCTAATGAAAACAGAAGAGTGGTGAATAGTGGTACTCATAATATCATTTCCAAGTGGGAATCAAAGAAATAGTGAAGTGACAAAATTATGGTGCTAACAACATTTCTGTAGATAAACATAATTAATTATTTTTACTCATTTTAAATAATATTTAGACGTACATTAAAAACACAATGAAATAACATTCTCCTTCTTCTTCTTCTTTTTCTTCTTCTTCTTCTTCTTCTTCTTCTTCTTCTTCTAAGGCGTCACAGTTCGGAGTCAAACCTTAGCCTCCATAATCATCCGCCTCCTATTTTCCTGTCCTTAACGATCTTGCCTTCCATCCTAATGATGTGTCCTGCTCCTTGCAATCTATGCAGTCGGATGGTGGTGGCCAGATCATTGTCTTTATACAGCTTGTATAGTTCCTCATTGTGAAACATTCCCCATATCCCATTGACTAGGATTGGTCCCATATATTCTCCTCAAAATTCCCCTTTCCAAAGTATTGATATGTTAACGGCTTGTTTGTTCAGAGTCCAAGTCTCGGTGGCATATGTTATCACCGGTCTAATCATAACTTTATACAAAGTGGCCTTGGACTGACAATCTTGAATACTTTTGTTGTCAAAATGAAATAACATTGCATTACGGTTTTTTAATTGAGTGAGAAATTTTGAGGGGTTGAATCATTTCCCTACGCTAATACTGTGTGCCTAAGACAGGATAAGTAGGCCTACTCTAGTACATTACTCAAGATCATCTGCTACGATTGTTGAACATGTGCTGAGGTGTATAATCCCCAATGAATAGAGAGTGCTCAAGGTTATTTGTGTTTTTAAGCAAGATGATAGAACTGTGCCATTAAATTATAGAGGTAAAAACTTGATAAATACAACTTACAAGCTATATGTAAAAATTATTAAATGAGATCCGGATATTCTACACGTACACACAAAAGGTCGAAAACTAGACACTCTTGAACAATTTGAAATATACAAACACACAAAAACACATAAAAACGACTTCCTAAACGAACAGACACAATTCAAATCACACATATTATTCGAATATGTCACACCCCACACACACAACATCGATCCTTCAAAAGTCGGCGCCATCGCCAATAACAAGACGGACAGCGCTCCCAGTGGCAGCCTCAGACGAAGCAAAAATTATAATAAGCAAAAACTGGTTCAGGCTATAAGGTAAAACTTTTACATTTTTACCAATAAAAAACTTTGTGTTCCGAGTCGGTAGTGATATACTTATATTTAAAACTTATTAACAAAAGACTTTGTTTCGTCTTGAATATTTTACTTCTTGACGAAGAGGCAGGATTTCGTAAAGGCCGATCTTGCATTGACAACGTATTTTCTTTGAGATGTTGACTGAGAAAAGAAGGGAATTTAATTTGGAGACACGCCTTGCCTTCAACGACTACGAGAAAAAGTTGAATAGAGTTAACAGGTCCATTCCATATGGCATTATATGTAAGACCGGTTATCCTAAACATCTTATAAACGTTATAAACAATTTATATTATCGTACAAGTATTGGCTATTGGGGAGGATTCGATAGAGAAGACTTACATTAATCAGGGGAGTACGCCAAGACTGTACCATATCTCCAACATTGTTTAATATCTGTATTGATGCCACAATAAGCGAGTGGAAATTTAAAGTAGATCTAGAAATAAAAATAAATTAATAGAACATAATTAAATACAATGCTGTTTGCTGATCGTCAAGTAATGTTCAAAAACAATGAATGCCAGGGCCGCCGCTACCATACGTAGAAATGTGCACCGCGCGCTGGCGGCCATACCAAAGGGGTGGCCGTAAACTGTCAAATTCATCAGCATATACTTGAGTCTATTTTTAAAAATTAGTTATCTTCATCTTTTCCAAATCCAACCATTGTTATTCGAATATTTCTCGCATTGCCTGTTACAGTGGCAACAGGCGAACTTTCGTCTTCTAAACTAAAATTATAAAAAACTATTTACGGTCTTCCATGGATCAAGAAACATTATCAACCCTATCTACTCTATACATAGAGCATGAAATGTGTGAGGCAATCAATTTGAGCAATGTTATTAAAAAATTTTCTGAAACCAATGAACGAAAAGCGTTCTTTATATAAAATGTAGTGTTGTAAAAACTTTGAAAAGATGGCCGCGCAATTAAACTATTACATTTTTGAAAATGTATTCAACACTTCTACGAGAACATCGTCCACTTGTATCATGTAAGTACTCAGCTAAATAAGTTTTTGAAAAATATATTTTTTATCAACTTTACTGTCTATAACAATTTTTAATTAAAATAATATTAAACAGTGTGGCAAAGTAGGGATATGAAAAGTATATTCAGCAGGGCGGCAAAGGTAAAACTGCACAAGGGCGGCAAGCACCCTAGCTGCGGCCCTGTTGAATGCGAGCTCCAAAGAACGGTGTTTCAATTACAAAAAGTCCATATAAATAATAAAATAGTTTTACCTTTTTCTTTTCCGTCTGGTGGCCTTTATCCTTTATGAATATCTACGCGTTTCGGGACATATGTCCCATCATCAGGAATATCCCTTGGTGAAGTTCGTCAATTATTAAAATATTAAAAACAATTTTACACACATCACAACAAATATAAATATAAACACAAAAAATATATAAAAATCCCAAACGTGAGAACACACGCGATATCGCTGGTGCGCACCACGAAACCAAACGGAAAAGAAAAAGATAAAACTATTTTACTATTTATATACATATAAGTGGCCTGAATACCAAAAAGCATGGATCTAAAACAAAAAGTCTGTTCAAATTACGTCATGAACATTTCTGTGCAGAAGACATAAACTATGGTTTTTATGGGCAAAAGCCCATCGCGAACTAACATTGTATTGGACAGTAAGAGGTGTAACACAGAACAGGTGTTACATTTCCGCCATCTTGGTTGTAACATCACGTACGGGAAACAAGGGAAAATACTCAACAAAATTGTATATGGCTGTGCCAGTGCTGTTGTATGACTCTGAAACTTGGGTTCAGGTGAAGGAACATCTGAGTAGGATACAGTCTTCAGATAGGATGAGATTCTTGCTATCAGCTGTTAAAGGCTACACACGAAGAGACAGACTCTACAGTGTAAGCACAGCAAAGAGTAGAAAACTTTGAATATCTAAGATCTTCTTCTTCTGATAGTTCCTATCCGTTTCGGATGTTGGATATTATACAGACTATTTTAACTTTTTCTACTACTGCACGGAATAAGTCTGTTGTATCCATGCCAAACCAGGTCCTTAAATTTCTCAGCCATGAGATTCTCGGTCGCCCAACTCCTCTCTTTCAAAGTACTTTTCCCTGTAGCATGGACTGCAATAAGTAAACTCTCTGTTCATTTCTCATGAGATGTCCCAGACACTGAAGCTTTTTTATCTTCACTGTGTTAATAACTTTCCGTTCTTACTTCATCTTTCTAAGAACTTCAACATTAGTTATAGTCCGTAAAATGCTCAGTATTCTACTGTAAAGCCACATTTCGGAAGAAAGATTAAAATTTTTTAGTTGTGGCTTCGATCAAAGTCCAAGATTCTACACCGTAGAAGAGGACCGAAAATACGTAGCAGCGTAAAAGTCTCATCTTTGTATTTAAGATAATGTTGTAGAAGTCAATAAGACAATAGCTCATCTGATTGCTATCTTGACGTATCTCGTTTCTAAAAATTCTGTCGACTGTCCTACAGATTGTCTGGAACTTACCTAACTTAATATCTATGTCATAACTCTTACCATATTTATTGTCATTTCCAAAGTAGATAAAATGGCTCGCCTGTTCTACAATTAGATCGTTAAGTACTATTTGTGTTCTTGTTGGTTCCTAGCCTCGAAATGCCATTACGTGCCTTGTTTTTGCAGTGGAGATTTGCAAATCCGATGAATCTTAAAAACAGATTTTTGTAAAGCAGATTCTGTATTTTAAATTACTAGCAAGTAGTCAGCAAACAACAGCACATTCAGATATCTGCGTAGTGATATCTTAATAACAGGGTTCACTAAATGTTTCCATTGTCTTACTAGACTGTTGATATAAATGTTAAAAATTGTAGATGACATACTGCACCCTTGTCTAATACATTCATTGACAGATATTTGTTGAGGTGCCCTACACTTCTACAATTATTTTTAATAGCTATTCTTGTTCTCTTATATAGGCCTTGTGTAGTTCTTATAAGTTGTTGTGAGTATCTCCGTCCTTCTAATACTTACTACAGCAAATTTCTATCTACTTCCCATTTTGACGCGTTTACTTGTTAAACTGCAACTTGTCTTGTTCCGGACGAGGCCTTTCAGTGTTTCCACCATTTTCAAGTCCTAAACCACGACCAGTGCCGGATTTAAGACTTCTGAGGCCTTAGGCCAAGCTTTCTGAGCACCCCTCTCCGGCTGTGATTTTGAAGTAATATATGTACTGCAGAAGTAATTTGATGTCAGATTAATACTATCAAATTTAAAACCAGTAGGCTACTATAAAAAAACGTGCTTTTTTTAGAAAACTTTTTCAAAATATTGAGAACCGTGCAAAAGAATAGAGCAAATTAATTTATTTTTGTAAGTAGAGTACCTTAACTAAGCTTATTCAGAAATTTAACAAATTTTTTTTTTGTCTACGTATAACACATTAATTTTTTTTTATAATTTTTATAAAATGAAAAATTTAGGTCTAGATTTTTTTTTTTATTCTTTGACTAAAGATACGACAAGCTAATGGTAACTAATATTCAGTGACTATGTAGCTTAATAGAATTAATGCGACGTTCAAAATTCATATGCGTAGATTAATTTCCAAGGACGGCAACGTCTTAAAAGTAAGCGCGCAATATTTAAAGAAGAACTGTCTTTCATTTGTATTATTAACAAAATTGATCATTTAATTTCAAAAACTCATACTTAAATAAATCAAAGTGCCTCCTACTTTTATAAAAACACTTCTGTTAAATAAAAAATATCTGTAACTTGCGGCCCCCTCTGAACCCGCGGCCCTAGGCCGTGGCCTAGTCGGCCGGCACTGACCACGACAGGTCCTAAACACTGAAAGCCCTCGTCCGGATATGACAAGTAGCAGTTTATCAAGTAAATACGACAAAGTTGAAATTACAGGGACTGCTAATTCAAATAACAAGATAAACAATTTCTATCTATTGTAACAAAGGTCTCAACGCCAACGAAAGCTACACGCCTTTCTTTATTGAACTCGCGATGCTTCTAAATTTGTCTAATAATAATAAAAGTATTGTCTTGCTAACAGATATTAGTCGAATAGAAAGGGTTAGAAAATTTAAGTATCTAGTGGAAATAATTCAAGAGAATTGTTTAGAAAAATTTGCTATAGAAGAAAGGATTCATAAAATGGAAATACCATATGGTATAAGTATAGATATTACAATAAAAAGTGCATATCCAAAAGTGCGAAAATAAGGCATTACAGTAAGTAGTAAAGCCAGAATGCCTATACGCAAGTGAATGTCTAGCACTGAATTATAATTTAGACAAACTAGAAATATTGGAAAGACGAATTATTAGGAAAATATTAGGCCCACGAAAAACTTCAGAAGGTTGGAAATTAAGAAGTAATGATGAAATATATCAGAGTATAGAAAATAACAGAAACAATGAGAAAAGAAGACTATTATTTTTTGGACATTTATAAAGAATGAACGACAGTAGGCTAATAAATCAGATCTTCAAATATCTGTGGGGGAAGTCAACATCAAGTTGGATTAAAGAAGTCCAAAAAAAGTTAAAAAATAAATAAATAAACTCAGAAGAAGCAATTGAAACAGAAGTGTTTCGGGTAAAAGTGTTAAAAATGGAAGGAGTCCAGGATAGGTGAGAGAAAAACGCAGATTCAAAGTGGACTGAAGACAGGAAGAAGAGACACAGTGAAAAGATGAAAGAATATTAGAGAAAAAGAAAAGAACAAACAGTAAACAATTGAAATTGGTATGTGGTCCTCAGATGGCCGATACACAAAAAAATTTAAAGTACCGTTTACCAAATGGTAAAAGCTTAAGAGCATGATAATGTCTTTCAGCCGCCAGCTAAACGCAACATTATTATGGTTACTGACTGACTGATTGGTTACATACCTATCTACAGCTAAGCAGTGTTGTTTGCTTGTTAGGTCTTTAATCTGCGACGGACGTTAGCACGTTAGCGGTCGCGGTTTTAGTTAACGATTCCCGGCTGGTAAATGATGACGTCATGCAGCGTGATGCGTTACAGAAATTTTCAAATGACCCCCAGCCATAAGACATTATCATGTCAAAAAAAGTATTGTTTGTAGAAGATCGGCTCTTCCTGAAACCGTGTAACGTGTCCATGTATTCAGTCAACTATGTTATGCTTATGGTTAAGTAATAACAGGTTTCATAAATAAATGTAAAGCAAAATTTTATTTGATAGTATGTGCACAGGTGTGTGTTGTGCGCGTGTGCGTAATCGAGTGATGCAATCGAGTCATACACTGTGGGCAGTAGGAAGCGTACTTGGTTCCAAATGCAAAAAACTGCAGTGGTCGTGCAATGGGAACCGGTTTATATGCCGTGGCCGCGCTCGCTCGCTGGTCTGTCTAATTGGCAGAACCGTACCACCGCGTGCACCCGAACACGCGCGACAATTAATTTAATCTAATAGAAACGGCGCCGGCCCCCTTTGTATCAATAAATAAGCCGAGTAACACGCAACAGTGGTCTCTGTGTGTGTTTATAATCACAAAAAAGCCTACGACGTCTGAGCAGAATTGTGTCGACAGTAATAACGAGACATATCTGAGTGTGTTACTATCAGACAAAACCGTTGGACTTTCTGCCGTCGTCGATGTCCAAGATTGCAAGAATCATTCTCAATGTGGTGTCCTTGACGGGCGACTGTTACGTCGGCGTTTAGTAGTCGGTGGTTCGATTCCGAAAGAGAAACAGCCATAAAGGTCGTTTGAATAAGGAGGAAAGACGGGATACAAACTAAGAAGGAAAAAAGAGAAAGACCTTAGATAAATATTCTTAAATATTAAATAAATATTCTTAAATATTATATATTCTTAGAAAATCAATGTTGAAGATGACAACAAGAGGACCAATTAACGTTCGACAGAGTTAGATGGGATCTATGACGCGAGAAGCGATCACATCTGTAAAGGAATTGATATCCTTATGAGTATAAAGGATATACCAATATATATATTTATCCATATTTTATACCAATTATGCAACCATTTTTATGAATCCGCGGTTTTCGCTCTGTGGTATGGTCTTCGGAAGCTCTGTTGGCTTCGCGGTCTTCTGCAACCCTCTTCATGGCCATAGAGCATGAGCAGCCGATGTCCCCCAATGTCTGGTTGATGTACTCCAGCCTCGGTCTGTTCTTGGTGTTCCATCCGCCTTGTGCGGTGGACTTGGATGCATCTATCTGCTGCTAAATCCTAGGTAGTAGATATTCCGTAACCGATGGTGGGTTAGAGCTGCACGTCTCAAACCCAATGGTACTGACCACACCATCGTCAGGCGCCTAGTCAGCGTTCATAACAATAGACCTCCAGCTCGACTGACAGCCTGGGATGGTATAAGCAGAGGGCTGCAACATCTCCGTTATCCTTAGAATTTCTGTCCTTGGAGTTTTTACCCTCCACCGTAACCTCGATGACGGTCTTGAGTAGGCTGTTATGCTTCAACAAATGTTCTATCCACATATTTCGTCTGTTTTCAAACAACTCTCCCTCAAGTAGAGCTTGGGCTTCAACATCCTCCTCGTTGGTCACTTAGTCCGCCAAGGGAATCTTCAGCATGCGCCGAAAACACCACTACTCTTCTGCTTTCCTGTTCACCGAGTGTACATGTCTCACTACCGTATACTAGCACACTCTACATAAAGGTCTTCAGCAGGAGTTTCCTGAAGTGCTGTTTACTGTTGCTGTAAGTGAAGAGATTCCGCTTCTCGTTAAAGGCAATCTTGGATTAATGGATACGGTTAATGATTGCTGCCTTGAATCTGTAACTTTTGTCTTTAATCTTCAATTTGCTGTTCCCGTCTCCTGCACTCCTCTGGCCCGAGATCCTGTAGGAGAACTATTTTACCTCCGGAATTTTACAAGAGCACGCTTCATACTTATGTAGAACATAGGTTAGCTGCTGATGTTTGGGATATCCTGAGCACCGTATTAATACGGTGATTTCCCCTTGCCTTCTGCATCCTATACCGTCGGCCGATTCGTGGTTCTTCCACCTTTGGGAGGATTTCTCACTCCAAGGACAAAATGGTGCCCTGGACCTATATTTGCTTCCCTCGCCCCCCTAGGGGGCCGTTGGCATTCGATAAACGGGGTCTAGTTATTTCCAGCCGCCCAACACTCAGTGTTGAGTAGCTGGGTGTACAGTCTACTCTCTTATCGTAGCAGAATGGTCTGGCCAGACTTTGTTATGATTAAAGACGATTATTATCAATGTTTGTTTTTAAAAAATAAACCCGACACAGAAATAAGAAGAAGAATATATCTCGCAAATAAAACATATTATGGATTAAAAAAGCACCTGGCATCTAGCTTCATCTCAAGAAGCACGAAATGCAAAATTTAGAAATATCAGGCTAGTGCTGACATATGCTTTACAGACCTGGACAATGACAAAAAATAGCGAGAGTCTTCTAGTTTGCTGTTTAAGACAGATTCTAAGAACAATATTTAGAGGAGTATAAGAACATGGAATGTGGCGCAGGAGCTATAATTATGAACTATATCATCTTTACAAAGAGCCGGACATTGTCAGGATAATCAAAATATACTAAGGTGGGTTGGACACATAGAGAGAATGGAGGAAGAGTAGCCTACAAAACATATCTTCTGCCAGAAACCAATGGGTAGTAGAAAAAGTGGAAGGACCCGAAGTAGATTCAAAGACCAGATAGAGCTGAACATAAGAAACTGGAAAGCCAGGGCACACAATAGAGAAGAATGGAATCGACTCTTGGAGCAGGTGAAGACTCATCAAGGGTTGTAGAGCCACAACTGATGATGATGATTTTTACATAAATACAACTTGTCTGGGGCAAATTACTTTCAAGTCTTTTTTCATAGTAACACAACAAATTCGCCTTCACACTTTGAAAACCATAGATAGTTTTCGCTAGAGTTCCATCCAGTATGGAAAAGAACGCATACTTTACTCCCAACTTTGTCGTGTTTACTTGCTGAACTGCTACTTGTCAATGTTCCGGACGAGTCCTTTCAGTGTTTCCACCATTTTGAAGTCCTAAACTACGACACTGCTGGAAACACTGAAAGGCCATGACAAGTAGCAGTTCACGACAAGCAAACACGACAAAGTTGGAATTACAGAGACTGCTAATTCTAGTAACTAGATACGTTACTGTTTATCTTCAAATAAATTCTTTTTGTCAAACACAAATTACATCTAAGTCTGGCTTCTTTTTTCAGTCTAACAAAACAAATCCGTCTTCGGTGTTTGAAAGTCATACTTTGTTTTTCTGAACAGTTGCGTCCTGAACAAAGTAGAAAGCTAACAATAAAACCCTGCCAAAATTGATTTATACAGTGAGAGCGCCTGTGCATGTGCGTGTGTGTGTCTGACAGTTTGGGCGCGTGCTGGTAACTTAATGAGCCCAGATGATTCACTGAATTAAACTTGTTTCATAAATAATTATCAAACGAGGGTGTGGTGTGGTGGAGTTTTCAAAGAGTGGGAGCCGGGATTAGTTGACCTGATGTGCGCGCCCCAGCGTCTCATTTACAACACAACAACGCCAACACAATTTTCCTGTGAAAATTTTTAATTAAAACCTTACGTACAAAGGAAAGTGTTGCTTTAACGCTCCGACTACAGCGTGCCGGCGAAGAGTCGCGTACTCTAGACTAGACTGCCTATAGGTTACATCACAAAATGATGAATTCATCACTCTAAAGCCTGTGTCACACTATGCTACTTTCACTGGCCGCTACTAAATACCTGCTACTGCATTTTCTGGCTATTTCTATGTCACACTGTTTTTAGATAGCCGCTGTTTAGTAGTGGCTCGTACACCAAAGTACATGGTTGCGTTGATTGGTTTGATGTTAAAAAGAATTGTGCAAACTGTCATCTGTGGGAGTGCGACATGAGGCTTTGAGACACCTGTTACGGGTTGGTGTTAGAGAGCTTTGTCAGGAGTTGCTGAGTAACATAAGGAACAAAAAGAAACGCTTGTGGGTTCGAGAAAGAGTAGGTAGAAAAGGGATAAACTGGCTACTTCAACAACACTAATAAGAGAGCTGCCAATTGAGTAACCCCAATCATACCACAACATCATCCAGTTAGGCTTACCAAAGGTTCAGTTGCTAGATTTAGTGTCACCAAACTAAATTTGATTTGTGTACGTCTTCCGTCGCGGCACTACTCTTTTTAGATTATTTAGTTTTCTTTTTAAATCATCTTCCTTTACTGGTGATCAGGGAAGTTCCAGCTCATCTAGCAACCGAGTGGAAGCTATTTTTTCGCGTCGCGTTTCAAATACTCTACGGACGTAATGTCCCACAGACAATCATATTTTCTATATATGTTAAGGAATGCAATTATTTCATCACCCGATCACTTTAATTAATCAGTAAATGTAGAAATAGAACACTCAAAAGCCAGAATACAGCAACAAGAACAAATACAAAACAGACGCCGAGAGAAGCACGTGGAGACAGGGGGCGCGCTACTTTACTGCTACTGCATTGTCACACTGGGCGACTAGGGCGCTACTCGGTAGCGGCTAGTGAGTTACATGACGTCAAGGTCGTCTACTGGCTACTTAGTAGCGCCAAAAGTTGAACACGTCCAACTTCTCTAGCTACTGATTTTTCACTCGCCGGCGAGCGCTAGTAGCTGTTAGTAACTATGTTACACTAGGCTATTTAGTAGCCGCTACGCGAGTAGCATAGTGTGACACAGGTTTTACATATTACCGTTACACCGACAGGAGTTATGTCATGGTTGAGTAAATAATGAAAAACTGGGACATAATTAATTAGGGTCGTCATCCGTCAGGGTTTTCCCGGACACGTCACGTGTTTCATGTGATGGGGCAACGTCTGGAAAGTAATTTTTCCTCAAGTCCACAAGACTTATCAATCTTTAAATGAATTGTAAGGATCGTGTGTGGTTTCAGTAATCGTATTAGCTACTAGATAAATACAAATAAGACTAAATATATTGTCACCGGAAATACATGGAGAGCTTTAATGTTGGAACAGGGAGTTGTGGAGAGAGTATATTCATACAAATTTCTTGGTGCCACGGTAACAAAAGACGACACAAATTGTAGCAGAAATAAAATATCGGTATGGTGAACCATACATGATTTCCATGTTCAAAGATTTATATGTAAAATCATTTACTTGAATTCGGTTAGATACTTTACAACAAGTTAAATGTGTTCCTTGTAAATCGAGTTTTATGTTTGACAAACTGAAATAAAATATTTCCATAGAAACTACTTCTTTGTTGCCGATAATACACACATAAAAAATTATACCCTCCCCTTCAACTAACTTTTCCATTTATAGAAAATTAGCCCCACCGCATTTAACTATTCTTTTCATGTATAGATATTTCATCTACCTTTTTCACTGGATTATTATGACCTTCTTTTCAAGATACTTTATTTATCAAAATAAAGTACTTTACTCTTGTTAAAACATAAAACGTTGCAGGTAAACTACCCCTTTCCCTTAACCGATCTTCATCAAAATTAATAGGCCTTGAGTTCTCTAAAACTCGGGCAAACATGCAAAAAATTATTTGATTTTGTTTGAATTTGCGGCAGTTATCGTGCGTCATAGAAAACATTCTACACAGATAGACACACAGACACTTTTCGGAAAATGACTTTTCTTCATGTTTCGAGGTAGTACAATCAGAGCCCTTATTAGAACACAATTTTTTTCGCGATCACCGTACTTCCATTTCCTTACGGAACATGGAAGTAAAAATCTTGCAGGACAAGGGAAACACTTGACGAGACAGTTGCATTCCACTTTATGGGGCAATCAACTAAGGCCCGAAATAAAAATCAAAATATATAAGACAATAATGATAAGTACTATATAACATGTGGGAGTGAAGTGTACAGATATGAGAAAGAGTTTACGCGCTATGGTAATGGTATTGTGGACAGGGTGTTATAAGCTTACACTGCAAAATAGGGTTAAAAATGAAGAAATAAGAGAAAGTAATACTGTAAAAACTACTGTCCGAGCTGAAAGGGCGTGGTCTTCCATTATTCGCAACAGACGTTCCAACCCCCCCCCCCCCCGTGGAGGTCATCTCATTGTCACAAAGGACTTAAAATCGAACTGACATATCCGTCAAAGTAACAACAACGTAGTACTGTGGCAAAGGCTCAAACCTTAAGGAAACAAGAAGAGAAAGAATAAATCTGTGGCCTAGAGGCGAAATTGGAGTTATTATTACCATTACAATAAGAATTTATGGCTCTACAAGGGGGTACATAAAGTTATCTCCTAGCTGTAATAATAATGAAGATAGCATCCATAAAAATCAAGTTAAGTCCCATCCAGCATATGTGTGTGTGTGTGTGTGCGCGCGCGCGCCAGTAAAATTGACAAATCCAGAGAACTAAAGTCACCGCGGCGGTAGCTCTGTAAGAAGCTTGGGACCCGGCGTACAAGCGGGTGACGGGCAAGCACTTCCTCCCGCACAACCCCCGCATCTTACTATCTCCCTATAAATGACGCAATTGATACAAAAATATTAAGATGGTACGGGCATGTGTGCCGTATTGTCAATGATAGATATTGGCAATTATTAGAATGGACCTCTCCTGAAAAAATAAAAAAAGAGGGAGGCCGCAAAAGACTTGGATGGAAGGAACAAGGATATATAAATTCGTTTTTAGCTAAGGATATCAAAAGAGAGAGATTAATTAATTTGGCTGATAATTATCGACGTAACTATAGGCCAAATATTAATTATTATTATTGTTGTTGTTGTTGTTGTTAAACATTATCTGGATAGTTCCTGCGTCGTCACAGAAACCTGTTTACCGTTGAAATCCTCTAAGCAGAAGAAGCGTTACTGAGTAGTTTTCCTTTTTGTTTTTTTGTTAGTTTTCTTTCACAGTTATTTTATAGTTTACAGTTATTTTATCTTGTTACGACTATTTAATTTTTGACGTTTTGCACGTTTTTTGCAAATTATAGTTGGTTTTAAAATATTAGATAACTTTCGCGGCGCACGTGAACACGGCCGCAGATTATTAGTGGTCGAAACGCTGTGCAGTCGATAATTTGACGACGGCAACAAGCCCGCGGCAACTGTTCAGATAATACTAATAACAACAACAACAACATCATCAAAAACTATATTGTTGCACACCACTACAGAAAATTTTTTTTTATTAGCGCTTTTAAGCTTCACAGCTCATCGTCAGATCGGAACTATAATGATCACATTTCATCTTCAGACATTTCCGGTCTCATCTGATGACAAGCTGTGAAGCTTGAAAGCGCTAATCGAATAAATTGTGGTGTGCAACAGTGTTATTTCTGTTTGTGATTATATAACCATTAACACAAATTTATTAATTAAATATCGGTATGGGGAACCACACATGACTTCCATGTTCTAAGATTTACATTTAACATCATTTTCGAAATAAAATATTTCCATAGAGACTACTTCTTTCTTCAGCCTTAACCACAGTACTGTGGTCACTAACGTATATCACCTCACGTTAGTGGACTCGATTTTCACTGATGATGGCAGTCGATGGCACTGCCGAAACGTCTCGTTTTGCAGAAAAATTGACCAAACAGCCCGAGAAGGAATTTTAACAACAAACTACTTTTTTGTTGCCGATAACGTAGTACACATATAAAAAATTATCCCCTCCCCTTTCAACTATCATTTTCATTTATAGAAAATTACACCCTCCGCATTTAACTACCCTTTTCATGTATAGATATTTCATCTACCTTTCTTCACTGGATTATTATGACCTTCTTTTCAGGATACTTTATTTATCAAAATTAAGTACTTTACTCTTGTTAAAACGTATGTAGACTACCCCTTCCCCTTAACCGATCTTCATCAAAATCAATATGCCTTGAGTTCTCTACAACTCGGGCACATGTGCAAAAAAATATTTGATTTTGTTTGAATTTGCGGCAGTTATCGTTCGCCATAGAAAATATTCTATACACAGACACAGACACAGACACACACGGAGGCACATTTCGGAAAATGAATTTTCTTCATGTTTTGAAGATAGTACAATCAGAATGAGCCCTTATCTCGAACACGATATTTTTCGTTGTCACCATACTTCCATTTCCTTACGGCACATGGAAGTAAAAACAATATTAACTGTAGTAGTAGTAGTATAGTAGTAGTAGTAGTAGTAGTAGTAGCAGTAGTAGTAGTATAGATAATGATGACTACGATTATGATCATGATAATAAAATAATTATAACAATACTACCATTTATTTATATGTTTAAAATTTGTGTAGAATAACATCTAATAGAGACCTATTACGATTTGTCAGACCCAAGAATTGTAAGATTCCGACAAACAGTAAAGCATGGATTCGTTGATGTTAATCATCTTAATGTCAATAAAACTGAAAAGCAAATGATAACAGAATACAGGCTGGGCCGTGCGTTTGGTCGCCAAAAGTCAAGAATTTTTTTATAACTCTTCCTAGCTATGAAAGTTTTTGTAAGGCTTGCTCATTGTGTACTTAACAATTTGACGAAAGTATTAGTCCCTGGCAATTCACCAAATACCATCGCACTGTTATTACTACTACTACTACTACTACTACTACTACTACTACCATGGGCGTAACTTGGGGCCTAACTTTGGGGGGCAGGGTAAAGCTTCATAAATTCAAGTGTGTAGTGAGACCATCTATATAATAAAATAAATAAAATATATTATATACAAAATTAGGAAATTTAGTAATTATTCTTAGTTAGTAAACGAGGGACAATTTAATTTTTTAATGATCAACAAACCTTCCTTCATAAGTTGTACTTCCAGTTATGTTTACCTAGGAACAAATATACTGTAGGCCTATAAACATAACCAATTTCAGTTCTTCCAATTCTTATACCCAGTTTTCGTAAACGCATCCTCTCCCTTAGCCACACTGTCACAAAATGCTCGGCAGTAGTAGCAGTAAGCCGAATCAGTCACAACACAAAGAAATTTTCAAATTGCCAGTCAGGCAATTTTCAAAGAAATTAAGCCGTGTTACTCCTTTGCGTTTCTTATCTCCTATTTCCCAGCACTTATCAACACTTACTTTACTTACTTAATCCTTAGCTTTTCTACCTCTCGGTGTAAAGCTATGTTGGAGTTGAGTTCTCTGAGGTCGTCTTTTTCCACATATCCCTGCATTTCTTTCTATCTCCTGCGAGCTCCTTTATTTTATCCTATTTTACTCCTCTTCTTTCTGCAGTTGTGCGGGCTTCATCCTTCCAGAGCTTTCTCGGTCGTCCTCTCTTTCCTTTACCTGTTTCTCTGGATTCAAACACTTGCTTTACCAGTCTTTCCTCCCCCATCCTCATTACATGTCCCAGCCATCAAATTGAGCTTGTTCTATTGTTATTGCTACAGGAACAATACCTAACTTTTTCCTAAATATTTCATTTCCAATTCTATCTTTTTTTTTCTTCCCTTCTATTTTTCGAAGAAACCTCATTTCAATACTAGTTAGATTGCTTTTTATTCTCTCATTTGTTGTCCATGTTTCGCTTCCGTAAGTTAATACTGGCTTCATGATTTTTCTGACTATTACTTATCAACACACAAAAAAACCAAAACAATCACAACAATAACGAATTAAGAAAGAGACAAGCGACGTGTACTTTAACGGACTACGTACGCGACCGAGTAACCGACCGCACTTGTATCAGTAATCATTAACAAATAACAGTTCCAAACGACCGTCTTTTAAGATTCGTGAACAAAGCCATCGACGTCTTGCGGTGTTCCAAACCAATTCTTTGTTTGTGTAAAATGTACGCATTGTATTCCAGTTAATTAGGTCTCAATCGTTTGTTTTTTTTCGAACAGAAATATTATTTTGACGTATATCATTCAAATCTGTCAAACATTCCCCTTACCAGTTCCTTCGAAAGAAATAAAAATAATAAATTGATGGCAACTAGTCGTCTGATAACAGTACAGACGTTGATAAATAGTGCTTACTGTGCTCGCAAGCATAGAAACTGTCTCCTGTTTGACTATTTGTTAGTTTTTATTTATAAACAACTGGTAACAAAATTTTATAATGCTCTGAACATTGGGGGGGGGGGGCGAGTGCCCCTTTGCTACTCCCAAGTTACGCCTATGACTACTACTAATACTACAGTTAATATTGTTTTTATTTTATAAAGTTGTGTTAATGGTTATAATCACAAACGTTTTACGTTTTAACAAGAGCAAAGTAGTCTACTTAATTTTGATAAATAAAGTATCCTGAACAAAAGGTCGTAATAACACATTGTAGAAAGGTAGATGACATATCTATAAATTAAAAGGGTAGTTGAAGGGGGAGGGGGTATTTCCTATAATTGAAAATGATAGTTGAAGGGGGAGGGGATAATTTTTTATGTGTCCTACGTTATCGGCAACAAAAAAGTAGTTTGTTGTTAAAATTCCTTCCCGGGCTGTTTCGCCAATTTTTCTGCAAAACGAGACGTTTCGGCAGTGCCATCGACTGCCAACATCAGTGAAAACCGAGTGCACTAACGTGAGGTGGTATACGTTAGTGACCACAGTACTGTGGTTAAGGCTGAAGAAAGAAGTAGTTTCTATGGAAATATTTCATTTCGAAACTGATTTTAAATATATATCTTAGAACACGGAAGTCATGTATGGTTGTCCATACCGATATTTAATTAATATATTTGTGCAAACAGAAATAACACTGTTGCACGCCACAATTTTTGAAGTGAAACTTCTTTATCGACGTATGAGAGAAATTTTATAGCAATGTAAAAAAAAATCGTCACGATTTTCGGTTACGCGCCATGTTGTTTTTTTTTTTTAAGTTCAGTATAGTGACGTAAAGAATAATATATTAGTTTGAAAGTGATAAAATAAAGAGACTTATTATTTGTTATGTGAGAGCAAATGAGAGTTTTCATAAAAATTCAAGTAAACGTCGGCCAATAGACGAGAGAGAGGTGAACCCATGGCCAATCCATCATCCTCAATGAAAAATTGGTTATTGAAAGCAAAGTAATTCAAATTCAAGTGAATTTATAGTAAAAGTGAGAGTGATTATATATTTCGTTTGATAAATCCAACACGTGAGCGTGATTTTAATATTTATTTGAGGTTAACCTCACTTTTTGATTGTAAGTATCAGTAAATGTATATAAATCTATTAAAATTAGCAAGTATTAAAAATCCAACACGTGAGCGTGATTTTAATATTTATTTGAGGTTAACCTCACTTTTTGATTGTAAGTATCAGTAAATGTATATAAATCTATTAAAATTAGCAAGTATTAATAAATATGACTGTAAATCTAGTAAACATTATTAATTCTAAAAACAATAAAAAAAACAAATTAAATAATAATTTAAAAATAAAACAAAACACAATTAGAAAATAAAAAATATGTATACGTACATCTTTTTTAATTATTCGTTTTTAATGATTTATTTATTCATTTTGAATTCTATAAAATCATTGCATGTCTACAAGATTAACTGTCATCATATAATTGTATTACTTTGAATAGATAATTCCAATTATTTACTCATAACTTGTGTAATTGAGTAAGTTATTAAATATCTGCTTTGAATTATTTTTATTAAGTTATGACATGAAATATGAATATTAAAGTTCGTTATATAATTTTTGTAAACTGATTAACTAATTTTTAGATTAAATAATGGCAGAGCCCGAAAACTCTATTGAGTATCCAAATGCAATAGTTGTACAAGTAGATGTTCATCATCGTAATTGTTCACAAATCAGTACATCAGCTGAGCGATCGAGAGAGTACAGAGATAAGAAAAATAATGAAACTCAAGCAGCGAGTGATCTTTATTCAGTCCAACGGGGATATCCAAAAACAGCTGCAGAGCGAATGAGAGCGTATAGAGCCCGGAAAAAGAAAGAAATTCCGATAGAGAATCATCGAAAACGTAAAAAATCAGATGCAGAGCGTGCGAGAGAGTACAGAGCCCAAAAAAAGGGTAAAACCCAGTCAACAGGTGAGATTTTCTCAGTTATATACGATCAAAATCACAATACATTATATTCATGACATTAATAACATACTTTTTATAATTACAGCTAATAACATTAGAAATGTGCCCGATCCTAATGAATCCAATTACTCATATTATTTGTATGCATGTCTATAATAATAAAATAGCTTTAATTTAATATGGAAAAAATTTTTTTTCTTAAGCCTTATCTACCCAATTTCTGTGAAGTTGTAAATAGTAGAAAAATGATATGTCATAAAGAAGTTTCACTTCTTACCTGTGTACTCTGGTACACACACATATTGTTTTTTTTCAATTAGCGCTTTCAAGCTTTACAGCTCATCATCAGATCGGAAATATCTGATGATGAAATATGATCATTATATTTGCGATCTGATGGTGAGCTGTAAAGGTTGAAAGCGCTAATCGACAAAAAGTTTTTTATAGTGGTGTGTAACAATATTGTTGTTGTTGTTGTTGTTATTAGTATTATGCGATCAGTTCCCGCGGGATGGTTGCTGCACGGCGTTCCGACCACTAATAATAATCTGCGGTCGTCTTCACGTGTACCGCGAAAGTTATCTAATAATTTAAATAATTGATACTGGAGGCCTTGCATAGGTACTGTATCGGATAAAATTGGTAAATACTTTACTCAAAAACATGTAATTATAGCTTTTAAGACGAAATCTTCTCTTGGTAGATATATTAAGAATAATAAGAGTAAAGTAGAGAAACTCCAAAAGTCAGGAGTATATGAGTTATTGTGTGGGTCTTGTGACAAAATTTATATTGGCCAGTCTGGAAGGTCGTTTTCAAAAAGAATGTACGATCACAATTACAAGTTTGAGATACCAGGATGGTAAATCTAATTATGCGAATCATTTGTCGGAAAAAGATCATAATTTTAATGATAACTTTAAAATTTTACATGTATTGGAAAAAAGTAAAAAACTTGATTTACTTGAAGCCCTCGAAATTAATAAGCGTAAAGATTTAGGTTTGCTTTTGAACAACCAAACTGATTTAAATAGCTCTCCGCTTTTAAATTTGAAATTATATAAGTAAATGTATGTTCCTTTCTAATTTGTATATAGTTGTGTATATGTAATGTGTTTTGTTTATTGTTCGAACTTAAGTCGATTATCGTTCTCATAGCACTGGCTTTATGTGATATTTTATTGTACGTAACTAGTCAGCTCTTACCATCTGAAGAAGGCACTGTGTGCCGAAACAGCTGTCGTGGTGTATTATTTTTTAAATAAATTGACGAGTGAAAATCACGAAAACAAGTTTTTAGTTTTCTTTAATTCTTAAAAAAAAATTTTTTTAAACCAACTACCTGATATAATTTGCAACAAAGGTGCAAAACATCTGGCGTTAAATAGTCGTAATAAGAAACACCGAACTATAAAATAACTGTGAAAGAAAACTAACAAAAAACAAAAAGGAAAATCAACTCAGTGACACTTCTTCTGCTCAGCGGATTTCAACGGTAAACAGGTTTTTGTGACTACGACAACCAGCCCGCGAGAACTATCTAAATAATGTTTAACAAGAACAACAACAACAATATCATTCTTGTTTGAATTAACAGTCGTTACTCCAACTTCGTCGTGCTTATTTGCTAAACTGCTAAATGTCATGTTCTGGTTGAGGCCTTTCAGCGTTTCGATCATTTTCAAGTCCAAAATCACGACAAAAAATATCCCGCTGGAACCCGTACATATACCCGTGAATCTACGGGTCAATAAAAAGTCTCGTCTAGAACATGACATTCAGCAGTTCAGCAAACAAGCACGACAAAGATGGACAACAACAATAATTATTATTATTAGACGTTAATGATGAGTAAAGTTAATTAATCTCTGTTGATATCTTTAGCTGAAAACGAAATACATATGTTTATTTATGTTTTGTATCCTAGATTTTATAACCGTTTGCTTACTGACACAGAAAATAATACATTGTTTCCTAAATATTTAAAATATTGTCTAATCAATAAAAAGTCAGTTGGATATCTTTTATAAAATACTGTTACAAAATAATTTAACCACACGATATACTGTCACTAACAGAAGGAAATTTAATTTGTGTTCTCATTTTATTTGCAGACAGTATGTCTATGTTTCTTTGTTATGTGAAACTGTTACTATTTGTTTACTATTGAAAATTGATTTGACTGACAGTTTTTCTGTTAAACACTTTATATTATAACTTGTTAATTGTTATATCATTTTATCACTACTCCTACTACTACTTCTACTACTACTATTACTACTACTACTAGTACAACTACTACTACTACCAGGGCCGCCGCTACCATGTGTGCGAAATGTGCACAGCACACGGGCGGCCATACCAAAGGGTCGGCCGTAGACTGCCAAATTCATCAGCAGATATTGCAAAATAAATTTAAAAAATTAATACCGACTAGGTCTAGCTAGGTATTTGACATTACCGTTATCCATTGTTATGACATATATCTAACCATTGTTATTCGAATATTTCTCACGTTGCCGGTTACAGTGGCAACAGGCGAACGTTCGTTTTCTAAACTAAAAATTATTAAAAAAACTATTTACGGTCTTCTATGAGTCGAGAAAGATTATCAGCTCTAGCTACTCTATCCATAGAACATGAAATGTGTGAGACAATCAACTTGAGCAATGTTATTAAAAACGTTTCTGAAACCAAAGCGCGAAAAGCGCTCTTTTCATAAACTATAGTGTTACAAAAACTCTGAAAAGACGACCGCGCAAATAAACTATTACATTTTTGAAAATGTATTCAACACGTATCATCTATGAGCACATGTTCCACCTATATCATGTAAGTACTCTGCTAAACAAGTTTTTAAAAAATATATTTACTTTTTGTCAGTTTTACAATTATAGTCTGTATCAATTTTTAATTAAAATAATATTAAATATTGTGGCAAAGTAGGGATATGAAAAGTATATTCAGGAGGGCAGCAAAGGTAAAACTGTACACGAGGAGCAAGCACCCTAGCGGCGGCCCTGACTACTACTACTACTATTACTATTATTATTCGAAGACCGAGGAGAGTTCTCAGTTTTAACTCGACCGTTTAACATTTGTCTATTTATCTATCTGTTTGAAGTATGTCTGACGTTAACTTTTGAACGCATCAACCGATTTTTATAAAACTTAGCACGCGAGTCCACACTGTTTACAACGCTACAAAATTCTGTTATTTTTTAAATTGATCCCCCCCCCCCCCAAAAAAAGTAGTAGGACAGGAAACACAAATATAAATGGATCAAAATTGTAAAAAAAATTGCAGAAGCCCATGTCCAATGACAAATTAAAGAGAATTTTAACCCACAATCTGAATACAGCGTTCATTTTTGAAAATTAAAACATTTACGAATGTCAGGCCACAAAAAAGTGGGTTAAAAGTTTGGTAAAATCGCAAAAATTATTGTGGGGTATCAAGTTAAAGAGAATTTTTTTACTAAACCCGTGAACGTAGTATTTAGTTTTGAAAATATCAAAATTTTAGGACCCCCGAGCCCAAAAATATAGATTATAAATTTTGAAAAAATTTTGAAAATCTACCACGTGTGAGACTAACAGAAATTGGAAACCAAATGCGAATATTTCGAATTTTTAGTATTTATTGTAGAAGTGTGTACACTGTATAATTTATTGTATAATTGTGTTTATGTGTAATAACACTACGTGTACTCTACATTTGCCATAGTACTAAAGAAATTGTAGAGTAATAGGGATTTTTGTAATTTTACCTTAATTTAAAAAATATCTGCTATCGAAATTTACGTAATAATACACGTAGTTCGTTCAAAATAGTGAGCTAGTCTGCAGCCAACAAGCATACTATTTATTATTATTATTATTAATATTATCATCATCATATCATATTACTGTAATTACTAGCATTATCATGTTACTATAAACTGCAGTGAAGGTACGTACCCAAGACGCCTAGAAGGATGAGGTAACCCATTCTGACTTAGAATGCACATAAAACTAACTGCAGTCCGGTAAAACGCCTGTATTCATAGAAAGAAACTCTAGTCAGGGGGGGGGGAGAAGCGGCAAAACTGGTCGGATTTTCTGCCAACACACGCCGTGCGTCCAATTCATTGCCACCTTTCTTTCATAATGTTTTTTTTTTTTCAATTATACGTACATTTCATTCATTCCTAATTGCTTGGTATGACAGCTAATGACATTTCAACGCGAAACAAACGAACAAAGTCGTAATTTATTAACTTCTGTACAGTGACTTATTTACGTCGCGCATATAAAAACAATTTTTTAAAAATGCAATGTTTACTATCTACATAGAGAGCAACCTCAGATTAAACTTTGATTTAAACAAAGTCTTAGTACTTTTTAATTAAAACCAACGATTAATTTTAAAATGTACTCTCGGTTGAAGTTTAAACTAACACATCAGTTTAAACAAAAGTTTAGTTTAAACCAAATCATTCAACTTAGGTCTAAGGCCTCTTTAATAACTCACTGATTTTGAGACCTCTTATATTAGAAATATTGTTAGTGTGTATAATGGAAAACTTTATTAAATCTTTTAATGAAATTGATGTGATGATTATAATAACTGCAGAAAGTGATAAATATTTGGTTAACGATCGATGATTTTAATTTCTAGTATGTAGAAAAGAATTCGTTTTCAATATATTTACATTTTTGTTTCCATTTTTCTATACGAAACAAAATAGATTTTTATACATTTATGAAAAATCGTACCAAGCCTACGAAATTTTATTTTCAAAGTTGGTTGTTGATTTTAGCTTTTTTTGTCAATTATGTTATACAAATAACAATAAAAATGTTAAAAATTAATTAAAATAGTAAGACCACAAACAACAATAACCTCGAATCTAAATCAGCATCTCATAACTGTAAATAAACAAACTTTGACACAAATTCTGCATCACTTCCTTCTGTAAAGCGTCTTGTCTAATCATAATTTAATCTAATAATAATTTAACTGTGTTCATAAAATGTTTTATACGAATACAACTTTAACTTGTGCAATAAATATTGTGCAAATGATACTAAGTGCTATCGTATTAGTGTATTATATATTAGAAAATATCGTATTAGTGTTAGTGTATCATATCGTATCGTATTAGCTTTAGTCAATAAACGTATTATTGACTTCCATTAAAATTTTTGCAAAGTGCTGTTTTTAAAATAAGTTGATTTTTTAATGTATTTGATTAATTTATTTTCCCATACATTGTAACGATAATAAATAGTCTTTATATATACGATGACTGATTGATTGAATCTTATCGAAACGTGATGTAGCCTCACCTCGGGTTCGTTTATTGGTAATCAGATTTTTCGTTACGTACAATGTTATTATGGACAGGTTACTTGTATTTATTCGTGTGCACTTGTATTACACCACCCGTAGGAAGTGTGAACTTGTAATATATATAAATAATGTATCGACAAACTCGCACTGGAGTCGTCGATGTGTAGTTGTGAATGTGTTATGTTGAACGGCGAATAATTTTGTAAATTGCCGCTTACTCCCACTACGCTGCTTCTTTTCCGTGACGTCACTCACCGATGCCAACTATCGGGTCAGCTACAACCTGTGAATTCTATTTACTAAATGTAACGGCAATAATAACGACACACAGTTACTATCAAACATATATCCTTGTGGAATCCTTTATTCGGAAAAAACACTGGTTAACTTGTTTTAATAATTTTTAAACAGAATAATCGCAATTGTAGTACAAATTATAAATCTTCTCTTTACCAGTTGGCAGCAGTAGTAGCCAAACGTTCAGTATTTCTTGAGACCAAAACAATGCTTTTTGTTAACGTTTTTAAATAAAAATAAATATTATCTCAGGGCGTATATGGTTCGGGGATTATAAATTAAACAAAATATTACACTATTAATCAAAATACAAGTTTACAATTATGGGATATTACAACGTTAGAGTGATAGGTGCACACAGAAATCGTATAGTGGTTACCAGTTTTAAAAAAAGGTTATGTTCAAATCAGGCTTTGATAGTTATTGTGTAAATTAATAGTTCTCGTTGTGTTTAAAAAGGTGTTAGTCTTATATGGTGTTATTAGTGATTGTTTTTAGTGTTTGTGTTATATGGTGTCTGTAGTTTAGCTGATTATTACTTAAAATTCGTGTATCCAAATGTGTGTGTTGAAATACGATATAATGAGATGTCAGAATCACCAAATCCTCTTCTTGTACTCTTCTTGGTTGAAAATAGGGCCCACGTACACGTCAGATCTTCTTCTCGTCCCTCGTCCACTTCAAATTTTCTTCCTGGTTATTATGTCCTTTATTTCATGTAATGGGTATTCCTCTGTAGTTGAAAAAAGTTCGTGTAGTGTACTTCTAACAGTATTTATCTAGTTGTAATGTTTTTTCACGTTTTATAACATATAATGTAAGACGATTTAATAACGCGTCTATCTGCTAAGATCGTTGTCAAAGAAGTCTCCTTTTATTTATCCGAAATTTCTGGTTGCTAAGGGTAAACTTGGAATCTGGTTGGTTAATTCGGATCTACATTGTCACATACTTTCGTTATTTCAAAGTCTAAAATTTGTTCAAAATCTTTAATTTAACATAACTTTTCTATACTGAATGGGAATTTAAAACCATTATCAGCATTATTTTGATCTTCACATTTGTTATATTTAGACACCAAACATGCCTATTTTTACTTAAAAACTATGGATGTTACAATTTTATTATTTGGAATTTTCTTAAATAACTTGATATGTGTTATTTTGTTTCTATATTCCTTGTATACGTTATTACCTATAAATACATCTACCTTTTCACATTTGCTTTACAAAATTTCTAATGTAATTGTTCAAAATTTACTAAAGTTGGTTTCACCTGGCCTATGTAATAGTATTATTTTCATCATCATGTTTTAACATCTCTAACAATTAAATTAACTTCTAACATTCATCAAAATGGTTTAACATATAACGTTATTTTAACAACACAAAATATATATTATTCTAATAGTTAAATTCATGCCTACATGGCTATGGTTATACCAATTCCTTGCACAAATAGTTGTTTTCTACTCAAACTGTATAGGTGTTTGACACTTAACAAAACATCTTTGTATAGTCCATTCTGCTTGGTTAATTAATTTACCATGGTTTAACATCAGCTCTATTGTTACATTTGTTAACACATCATAAAAAAAATTGAATTAATATCATAAAATTGACATTACCTTAAACTAACTGTATCCCCTGGTACATACAAAAAACACAACACAAATACTATTATATAAAACACTGTGCTATAACATAAAACATGCACATTTTACAAAACAAATCCTATACTAATTAGTTAGTCCTTTGTCAGCTAATTTACTCATTATTCTGACACTGTCTATGTCATATTTACTATTTATATGGGTTTAAACATCCGTATATTTACTGATGTTTGACTTACAAAAATTACAATAAAGTGAACACTATTCCTCTACCTCACCACACAGTTCTAATAATCTTGTTACATTTACTGTTTATCTGGGTTTTACTCTTGTTATAAATGTTATCGTGACCATGTTATAATTTGTTGTTTATTGGACAACCCTATGAACTCTATATGTGACAATTATTTGTATGGTTCTTGTATCTATAACCAAGTATATTTATATTTTTGTTACATCAATTGACTTAATTATTTACTAATATTTTTCTTACATAATATTATATGTTTGGGTCTATTATCCCTCACTTTGTATTTTGATTGTCTGGATTTAATGATACATCAACTTAAACCATTTGTTCTTTATAGTCCTGGTTCATAAACTGTTTGTCTTTACAATTCTTTGTTTGGTCAATACTGAAAATTCATGTCATAGTTGGGGTTTGAAGATATCTGCATCACTTAGCCTAAATCATTAATTTGGGTACGGTCAGTTGTCTTACTAATCAGTCTAAAATTGTTAGTCGTTCTTCTTCACTATCATCTTGAAGATATTGTTCTCCTTGTCAGCTTCTTAATCAAAGTCTTCATTAAATCAGGTACGATATTATGTTGTTCCAAATGTCACGTTACAACATATAGATTTATTTTATCTATTAGACGTTAATTTTAATATCCATTGCCTAATAAAATTCTTTTTTCCTGGGAGATGAATCCGTGGATTGGTTTTTGGTAGTGCTCCACTCCAACGTCTGCTCTCAATTCTCCTTCTCTTCAGTTCAATTTTGCACAATCGACATCTTCCGTTATCTGTTTTATACACAGATTGCAACTCCTCTATTTCCGCTACTTCCTCAAATAGAGTCTTGACTAAGTACCCATGATGTAGTCCATGTATTATACTATAAATTGGTGTATTGTACTATGTATTATACTATAATATACTATAAATAGTATATATATTATATGATGTAGGCCATGAGTTGCCCAAATACTATTTTCGAATTAGACCTTCCCACCTTTATCTAGTACTATTTTGGCTTTCCACATTAACTCAGATTTTTCCGCTAAGACGGTAGAGCAAGGACCACCCGTAGCCGAATACCTTCGCCAGGTCTTTGGCTAGGAGAGGTTGGAAAACGAGGCTTGCAACAAAACATTTTTTTGAAAATTGACCTGTATAATAAAACTGTATCTTGGAGTGCACTTCACATTTCGTTTCTCAACATAAGAAAAACTCCAATAAACAAAATAATTTGTGCTTGATAATGATAACACAACGTGCAACTTTAATTGTTCGATGACGTTAATTAAACTGTATAAAATTAAATCATCATCGTCATCATCTTCAACAAGAATTAAAACAAAAATGGTTCGTTCCGGTCCCAAGCAGACATACTATAGACTAGAGCCGGTCCCACACCTCTCCGTCCCTTCTTCTTCTTCTTCTTCTTCTTCTTCTTCTTCTTCTTCTTCTTCTTCTTCTTCTTCTTCTTCTTCTTATCCTCCTCCTCTTCCTCCTCCTCCTCCTCCTCCTCCTCCTCCTCCTCCTCCTCCTCCTCCTTCTTCTTCTTCTTCAGGCTGTGGACCTTACGATCCGTTGAGCACTCCTTGGTCTGACAATCTCTTCTTTGGTCTTCCAATATTCTGCCGTCCTTCCGGATTATATACCAAAATTTATTTTGGTATTATGTTCTTACGCATTCTTTCAACATGGTCTGCCTAATCCTCTCTGTACTGCTTTATCCTTTTTTTTAGGTTGTATATCCCAAGGTTGTTCCTTACATCATCATTTCTAGGCCGGTCCCTCCATGATACTCCTAGTAAAAATCTTATTTCATTAGCCTGTATCCGACTTTGGGTCTTTGCGTTCATTGCCCACGTCTTACTGCCATAAAGGCTGCATGACACTGCCATCACTTTATAAAATTTCAAAAAATAAAATTTCTCCATCCCTTCGGCTTGTAATTCAATAATTGTTTGGATTATTTGGATCATCCATTCGATTGAGCTTAGGAAATAAAATTAACCAAATTGTGAACTATTCAATGTGTTTGTAATTATCTTGAAATTTGCAGAACAAAATTTTAAACCGGAACTTCCATTGTTTTATAGAATAGAAGGTTCTATAAAATGTAAGTTATAAAGAAAATGAATTGCGTTCTTACCGATAAAGATAGATTTTTGAAAATCTTTAAGATATTTTTTTAATCGTGATGATTGCAATATACAAAAACACAACGCAAAAAGTTAGTGTGTGTGTGTGTGTGTGTGTGTGTGTGTGTGTGTGTGTGTGTGTGTGTGTGTGTGTGTGTGTGTGTGTGTGTGTGTGTGTTCCCTGTAAATCGAGTTACGTTTCCTGTAGTCCCCTGTAGCATGTAAGCGTGCTTTTTGTTTCAGGCGCTAGAGTTCATGGCAGTTATCTCAGGTTTTAAATTTTGTAGCATTAAATATTCAATAAAAATTTAAATTGTGTATTTTTATGTGATCATTGTTATCTTTTCGTAATATTGTTACTATGGTTTTGCACCTGTGTTATTTGCCGACGCGATTTTCGTATTTTAATATTTGGGTTTTGGGCCCATGGGTTATTTAATTTTAATTACTTTTCCATTGCCTTGTCGTGTTACTCAACATTGTCGTAAATCGGAACACTTGGGTTTTGTACCCACTTTTTTTTGTAGTTGATTTTTTTATCGAACGTTGTAATAAATCCGAAATATTTGTCTCGTCTTACGTTATTTGAAATTGTAGTTTGGTTGGTTATTGATGGACAAGAAGAAGCACTTGGTGGGGTTTGGTTAGTTATTGATGGATAATAAGAAGCACTTGGTGGGGTTTGGTTGGTTTGACTAAGAAGAAGAGAAAGAAGAAAGAAAAATATTTCAACGAACGATCGACACATAACGAGGTAAGCTAAATCCGGTTGTACGTTTTATAATCGTTGGTTTTGGTAAGTTCCTGTAAGTCTTAACGTTTTCTCCCTGTAGGATTAGTTTGTATTGTTATTAGCTTAGACGGAGAAACGTCTCGCTGGAGTATGGTCCTCTGCCTCTAGGTTTAGTTTGTATTGTTATTAGCTTAGACGGAGAAACGTCTCGCTGGAGTAAGGTCCTCTGCCTCTAGGTTTAGTTTGCATTGTTATTAGCTTAGACGGAGAAACCTCTCGCTGGAGTATGGTCCTCTGCCTCTAGGTTTTTGTTTGTATTGTTATTAGCTTAGACGGAGAAACCTCTCGCTGGAGTATGGTACTCTGCCTCTAGGTTTAGTTTGCATTGTTATTAGCTTAGACGGAGAAACCTCTCGCTGGAGTATGGTCCTCTGCCCCTAGGTTTAGTTTGCATTGTTATTAGCTTAGACGGAGAAACCTCTCGCTGGAGAATGGTCCTCGGCCTCTAGGTTTAGTTTGCATTGTTAATAGTTTAGGCGGAGAAACCTCTCCCTGGAGTATGGTCCTCTGCCTCTAGGTTTAGTTTGCATTGTTAATAGTTCAGGCGGAGAACCATATTCTTGGAGTATGGTTCTCTGCCTCTAGGTTTAGTTTGTATTGTTATTAGCTTAGACGGAGAAACCTCTCCCTGGAGTATGATCCTCTGCCTCTAGGTTTACTTTTTAATGTTATTAGTTTAGGCGGAGAAAATTCACTCTGGAGTATGGTTCTTTGCCTCTAGGTTTACTTTGTAATGTTATTAGTTTAGGCGGAGAACCATCTTCTTGGAGTAATGTTCTCTGCCTCTAGGTTTAGTTTGTAATGTTATTAGTTTAGGCGGAGAAACATCTTCATGGAGTATGGTCCTCTGCCTCTAGGTTTAGTTTGTAATGTTATTAGTTTAGGCGGAGAACCATCTTCTTGGAGTATGGTCCTCTGCCTCTAGGTTTAGTTTGCATTGTTAATAGTTTAGGCGGAGAAACCTCTCCCTGGAGTATGGTCCTCTGCCTCTAGGTTTAGTTTGCATTGTTAATAGTTTAGGCGGAGAAACCTCTCCCTGGATTATGGTTCTTTGCCTCTAGGTATACTTTGTAATGTTATTAGTTTAGGCGGAGAACCATCTTCTTGGAGTATGGTTCTCTGCCTCTAGGTTTAGTTTGCATTGTTAATAGTTTAGGCGGAGAAACTTCACTCTGGAGTATGGTTCTTTGCCTCTAGGTTTACTTTGCAATGTTATTAGTTTAGGCGGAGAAACATCTTCATGGAGTATGGTCCTCTGCCTCTAGGTTTAGTTTGCATTGTTAATAGTTTAGGCGGAGAAACTTCACTCTGGAGTATGGTTCTTTGCCTCTAGGTTTACTTTGTAATGTTATTAGTTTAGGCGGAGAACCATCTTCTTGGAGTATGGTTCTCTGCCTCTAGGTTTAGTTTGTAATTTTATTAGTTTAGGCGGAGAACATCTTCATGGAGTATGGTCCTCTGCCTCTAGGTTTAGTTTGAAATGTTAATAGTTTAGGCAGAGAAACTTTTTTTTGTAGTATGGTCCTCTGCCTCTAGGTTTAGTTTGCATTGTTAATAGTTTAAGCGGAGAAACTTCACTCTGAAGTATGGTTCTTTGCCTATAGGTTTACTTTGTAATGTTATTAGTTTAGGCGGAGAACCATCTTCTTGGAGTATGGTCCTCTGCCTCTCGGTTTAGTTTGAAATGTTAATAGTTTAGGCAGAGAAATTTCTCTCTGTAGTATGGTTCTCTGCCTCTAGGTTTAGTTTGAATTTTTAATAGTTTATGCTTAGAAACTTTACTCTGGAGTATGGTTCTCTGCCTCTATGTTTAGTTTGCACTGTTATTAGTTTTTAGGCGGAGAAACTTCTACTTGGAGTATAGTTCTCTGCTTTTAGGGTTAATTTCCATTGTTATTAATTTAGGCGAGAAACCTCTCGCTGGAGTATGGTTCTCTGCCTTTAGTTTAGTTCATCACTATCATCATCACCACTCCAAGGACTAGGCCTCAGACCTGTTCCGGAACCCATCTCCTCGGTCTACCGACAACTCTCTTCCCAGTAGGTAGTAACGCAATGCAGCCTCAGGTAGAGGGATATCAGGTAAGTTTAGTTAGTAATTTCATTAGTTTACGCGGAGAAACCTCTCGCTGGAGTACGGTTCCCTGCCTTTAGGTTTAGTTTGTAATTTTTGTTAGTTTAGGCGGAGATACGTTCTCGCTGGAGTGGCTCTCTGCCTTTAGGTTTAGTTTGTAATTGTTGTTAGTTTACGCGGAGAAACCTCTCGCTGGAGTATGGTTCCCTGCCTTTAGGTTTAGTTTGTAATTTTTGTTAGTTTAGGCGGAGAAACGTCTCGCTGGAGTGGCTCTCTGCCTTTAGGTTTAGTTTGTAATTGTTGTTAGTTTACGCGGAGAAACCTCTCGCTGGAGTATGGTTCCCTGCCTTTAGGTTTAGTTTGTAATTTTTGTTAGTTTAGGCGGAGAAACGTCTCGCTGGAGTGGCTCTCTGCCTTTAGGTTTAGTTTGTAATTGTTGTTAGTTTACGCGGAGAAACCTCTCGCTGGATTATGGTTCCCTGCCTTTAGGTTTAGTTTGTAATTGTTGTTAGTTTAGGCGGAGAAACGTCTCGCTGGAGTGGCTCTCTGCCTTTAGGTTTAGTTTGTAATTGTTGTTAGTTTACGCGGAGAAACCTCTCGCTGGATTATGGTTCCCTGCCTTTAGGTTTAGTTTGTAATTGTTGTTAGTTTAGGCGGAGAAACGTCTCGCTGGAGTGGCTCTCTGCCTTTAGGTTTAGTTTGTAATTGTTGTTAGTTTACGCGGAGAAACCTCTCGCTGGAGTATGGTTCCCTGCCCTTTAGGTTTAGTTTGTAATTGTTGTTAGTTTAGGCGGAGATATTTCTCGCTGAAGTATGATTCTCTGCTTTTAAGTTAAGCTATCACTGTATATTCTTTAGTATTAATAATCATTTGATATATAAGACTTACTTATTATGATGAGCTTGATGTCTACAAAATTAAGCTTATTCTAATATTTGTTACTTAATAATATTTGTTACATTACGATTGGCGATTAAAATATTTGGTTACAAGAAAAAATAGCAAAATTGGTTTTTCAGAATTTTAATACTTTGTTTTAAATAATGGGTTCTTCATTGAGGTGGGGTTAATGTCACTGACTCCATCTCAAGCCTCTCCCATTTTCAGAAAAAGAGGACCCTGTCGAGGCTGATACTTTGGCGTCAGTGACAGGGCTTTCCACTAAATTCAGCCGAGTGACAGGTATGTGCCCTTAAACTGGCCTACACAAAACTATTGGATTGGCTTGGCCGGCAGAAATGTGTGCTCTAAACGGCCATAAACCACTGTTTATAAGTGGATATCAGCACATTATCACTGTTACACTATACAATATACGATATACCAGCTAATGTGACAATAGCTTCAAATATCCCTAGTATACTAAAATCGGTGCTTGGCGGTTTGTTTCTTGTCTTCTTCTTCTTCTTCTTCTTCTTCTTCTTCTTCTTCTTCTTCTTCTTCTTCTTCTCCTCTTCAAGGATTAGGTTATATAAACCTGCTCCGGCACCCACCTCGGACGACCCAAATCTCTTTTACCAATGGCTTTATAGTTCAGTCCCGCTTTCGGCAATCGATTCTCTGTCATCCTTAGCAGATGATCTGTCTTCTGTAAATTGCAATAATTTTATTTATGTCCTTTACTTCGAGTTTTGCTCTGGTATCCTCATTCCTTATTCTGTCTTGCAATGTAGCCTAAAATTTAAAGTATTTTGAAGAAATTGCATTTCAGCACTGTGAATATTCCCGCATTCCTTTTTCATCATGACCCACGCCTCACTTGCATACATCAATGTGGGTGTTGCAATTGTCTTATGAAATTTAATCCTTGTGCTGTGTCTTGTTTTATTTCTAAGATTTCTAGGAATCGTATAACAAATATTTCTACATTTATTTATCTTCTCACTTATGCAGTATTATATTCAGATTCATAGCTTACTGCACAGCCGAGATATTTGAAACGGCTCACTTTTCTAAAGTGCTGTTGTTTGTAAATATCTGAGTCCTCACTGGATATTTATCTTTAAAGGCCATGGTTTGGTCTTTCGTACTAAAAAAGCAAAAAAAAAGTTAATAGAGAAAAAAATAAAAGAAGAATGGTGCACAATAGAAACAAACAAAAAATTAGACGAATGGACGATTTCACTGAGAATTTGTTGTAGTACGATGATCAAACGCGCATCGATAGGATACAAGACGTGGTGGGCAGTAGCAGCAATCTTGTCAGTTTACATTAAGGTTGGAATGTGGCTTGTCAAGTTTAAGTACGTTTTTATTATAAAACGAATTAAGTCATCCTACTGGTGGTCTTTAAGTACTTGTCGCCGAACAACATTTCTGATGCGGACCACGTCCTCTCGACTAAGTGCTTGCTGGAAATGTAGTAATAAGCATTAAGTACGGTATAAGAACGAGAGACACTTTCAGATCATCATCACGTTTTTTCAGTAAGCACAAACGTCAATCCATCCATATGCAAGTGATTGTAAAACTGCACACCACAGGTGTAGATTAGAACGATTCCAATCGAAAACCTTCCGTTCCTTCTCGGGATCTTCTTGGTTTGTAAGGAATTATGTAATTTGAGGAGGTCTTCGAGTTCCTACCTTGTCAGCCTTTGTTCAGTCGTTCGGTGTAATTCTTTTTGTTCCAGCTGCGACCTCCTCCTTCTGTTACCTACGGACCATCAGCACCAGTACGACAGGAAGTTCACCTCCTTTCCCACTTCTTTGAAAAACGCTTCTCTTGGCCGTCTTCTTGGGGTATTCCCCCCCAACACCTTTCCTTCAAAAATGTTACTTAAGCATTTATTGTGTCGGAACACGTGCCCGATCAATTATGCCCTTTTTCTTCCAATCATTTTTAAAAGTAATCTTTGTTCATCTTGTTATTTAAATTAGCAGTCTCTGCAATTCCAAATTTGTCGTGTTTACTTGGTGAACTGCTACTTGTCATGTTCTGGACGAGACCTTTCAGTGTTTCCACTATTTTTAAGTACTAAACCGTGACAATAAATATCCCGCTGGAACCTCTGTATACACCCGTGAATCCGCCTTCACGGGTGGTCAATTCGTAAACAAGTCTACTAGTCACTATCCTATTTTCTCACCTCCGTTAAGCCACGCCCCTGCTACTTACTACGAAGCTTCATCTCTCCCTCTATTGCCTTATTAAGCCACACACAGCTTTGTCTACTTACTGCACTGAACTCCAAGTCTCTGATGGAGGGGATAAAGTATGCGTGATTGTGTTGTGGTGTGTCTGTGTTGATATTATTTGTTTGTCAAAGCCAATCAGTCAACAACCCTGTTTACAGTGCAAACTGGCATCCATTACAAAGGCAGACTACCAATTTGTAATATTATTGCAGTCCGCTTTTTACGTTACGGTAATAAGTGCGTTTAAATACTACGTATTATTGGCATTGTGTTTACAACTTAGTCCTATTTAAGCAGTTGTGTTATAGTAACATTAAAAATACGAATTTGTGAACTATCGTGTAGGATTAATGTACTTTTAGTTACTTTCTGTTAGTGAGTGAATTATCCTGTTATTTGTTTATTTGTAACTGTCTGTTCACAATGTCTCTTCAAAGATCATCGAAACAAAGAAAAAAAAAGTTTCGTTGTTCATTGCGAAGGTTGCGAAATAATTAGAAATGTAACTGAAAAATGTGATGAGGAAAAACGACAAAATTCGCTGACATACCCACTTAATCAAGCAACAAAGCGAGCTGCGTATTACTGTGATAAATCGGAAAGCTTCATTAAATACTTGAGGAAGCAAAGAAAATGCAGTACAGATGGAAAACTCTCCACACCGGGGAAAAAACGTAAAACATGTGAAAAAAGGAAATTTTTCTTGATGATTTCAATAAATGTGTAGTAAGAAATATTGTTCAAGATTTTTATAAAAATCAAAACGTTGTGCCTACTGTTAAAAAACTCCTACCTATCGTGAAAGAAAGAATCCATTTTCCATGGGGTGCTAAATCATTAACGAGAGTGCTTATAAGTGTGGGATTCAAATGGAAGAAATGTAGAAGTAAAAGAAAAGTGTTAATTGAAAAACCAGAAATTGTAATGATGCGTTACATTGTGCAAAATAAAAGCTTTCGGGAATCTGGGAGAAACATATTTTTTTTAGATGAAACATGGGTTGACATTAATATAACTGTAGATAAATGTTGGAAGTCAAATGAGGTTTCTGGTGTGTTACAGAATTAGCAATCTGGTAACAGATTAGTGATTTTACATGCGGGAAGTAAAAATGGCTTTATTCCAGGTGCTAAACTTTTGTACAAACTTGGAAGTACTAGTGGTGACTATCATGGGCAGATAAACTACGAAAATTTTTAAAAATTGGTTGAGAATAAGTTGTTGCCAAATATTCCGCCGGAATCAGTAATAGTTATGGACAATGCGCCGCTACGAAACTCGATATGATACAATTTCTGAGAAATAAGGGTATTAATTGCGATGAAGGTATGAGCAAGGAACATCTTTTTCAAATTATAGAACTCCATCGGCCCAGAGAAAAGCAGTACAAGATTGACCAATTTTTATCAACCAAGGGTCACACTGTAGTGCCCCTCCCTATATTTGGGACCTCAGTCCTATTGAACTTGCCTGGGCAAAAGTTAAAAACTACATACGAAATTGCAACAGTCATTGGAGTTTTAATTTTTCGGAATTGACTGAAATAACTGAGCAAGCTATAATGTCGGTAATTGAAATTGACTGGGTAGGGTACTGCAAGAAAGTTAGGGAGGTAGAGGACTACTACTGGGAAAGTGATTGGATAGTGTCAGACGTTATTGACAAGATTATTATCACATCAGGTTCGGATGATGATAATATCAGCAGTGACAGTGGTGGTGACAACATAGGCAGCAGTGACAGTGACTCTGATCGCAGTTTCAATACTGACAGGGAAGAGGAAACAGATGAGGAGTTAGCTCGCCCTCTTTAAAAATGTAAGTCATCTATTATATTTCGAAATGATAATCTATGAGAAATTACAATTAGATTTCAATACTACTAATATTAACAGTGCCAATTCTTGTATAACACAGTGCCATTCTTGTACAACAAAATATACAAACACAAAACACAAAAAAACTAATACCTGAACAAATACAAATCAACACAGAACATGACACAATTTTTAAAATGCTCAACATTGAAAGTACTCAAAACAGTAATATACAGAGTGATTCAAAATTCCACGGCAATCTCTCGGGATCTGATTCTATAATTAATAATAAGCTGCTTATAACTACAGAATTAGCTCCCGAGAGATTGCCGTGCAATTTTGAATCACTCTTTATACACCACAATTATACACATTAATACCAAATTAAAAAACCAAAAGCCTACAGGAAACCATAGTAACAACCAACGCAAGTACACAAACACAAGATACAAAACACAAGTACTCAGCAAGATATAAAATTACAATGGCTGAGGATGGGAACAATAAGATTCCCGAAACATGTTCAGAATAAGGAAAAATATATCTTGAGGTAAGTAAATTATAAATATTAAATAAATAATATATGCATCAAGAAGTAGACTGTAGCAAAAAAATTTTAAATAAATAAAAAATGTATCTATAGAAATTTGTAAAGTGTGAAATCTATGAATTATGTAAAAAAAAAACACGGTCTTCTGACTGGAATACGCTAAGCCTCTATACAATAAGATAAGCCGAGGTCTAAAATTGATTGATCAAGTGATTGCATTCACTCGTGCGAGAAGCAGAAAGGAATTGTGTTACGAACAAGCTACTGCACTTACGCGTCGGGAATTTAAAAAAGAGGAAAAATCAAGCCTATTTCAACCGAAGGGAATTTTAAATTTAGCTGAAAGTTGGGATAGGTTTCCACAGTCGACTCTATTTGGACGATTATGTTTTATTCATTCAAGAAGAAACACTATTTGTTCTCTTTGTAATATGTGCACATATAATTTACAGAGTAAGATGTTGATCATATTACAAACGTTTTACGTAAATGTAATGCACAGATAAATAAATATATGTAATGTAGCTCCTTACTGTGAATGTGTAGCCTATATTTACTGTGTGTGGGGATGGAGGGGAATTTTTATTGTACGGTGTTTATCGTTCGCTTCTCATACTTTCCCATTTTGCCAATAATTTCATGCAGACCGTTAGGGTACGGTTACACGAGCTTTTTTTTTCGGCCGTGCACGCGCGTGAATGCGCACAGTGGTCACACTGACGGAAGTGTAGTCACACAGGCGGTTTATAAACGGACGGCAGCGTTAGCACGTCTTGGTCGCGCATACTACAGCTCTGGCTATAAAGGTTAAAGGTGTATGTAAATGTTAAAACGCAACTACACAGAAACGTCCACGTTTAGATTAAAGAAAACATTGGTTATCAGCAGTAAATAAATCTGTATTAAGAAATTTTTTTACATTACATATTTTTTTTGTAAAGATGTCGACAACACCATGGAGACCAAAATAATTACCATAGTAACAAGTAAATAAACAAACGCTATTTTAGCGGCATCTTTGAACGGTCCATGTGACCACCCTCGTGCGTGTTAAAAACGCACTAAAAGCGCAGCAGGTTGCGTTTCGTTGTGGGAGACCTTGAAAACGCAGCAGAGTTGACGACCCGTGCGTTTTTTCCACGTCCGTGTGACCAATTTCATTGATGCCTGTGTGTTAAATTCAATGCGTTTCCCAACTGCACTCAAACGGCAGGGAAAAAACGCTCGTATAACCGCACCCTTATCGTCCATTGTTTCAGTATTCATGCCTTCTATGATAACCTCAGTTTCCTTCTTTCTTCTTGCATTCATCGTTATTACAACCCCCCCCCCCCAATCTACTTCGTGTATGGTCATTTCGTTCAGATTTCCACATTCGTGAGTTCACAACTACGTCGTTAGTATTCCGTATCTGTGTCTCTTAACTTCGTCCATCCTGAAAGTTGTCCAGTACTTCATGACTATAACACCAGTCGTTACTGTTACAATATTTTTTTCAATGTTCCAAATAAGTATACAACAAATTAACTCTTAGCGAAATAATGAATCACTTTTTTAAATTCCATGATAGCCGTAATCGCATCGTAAGACGCGTTCGTACTTGTATCTTTTAATTAAAAAGTATGAAAACGTCTGCGTGTACAATAGTTTTTTTAACTTACTGAAATTCCGCTTTCCAAAAATTTCTTACTGGAGAGAGACATAATTGTGGCTCTTTAGTTTCTGATCGTGCGTTGCATCTCCGAAAAAGGAAACATTTTTCCCTGGCTTTTTCTCATCAATTAAAAATCCAACCAGAAAATTCCTCGTGCGTCACAACAAGAAAGCGCAGTCGCAAAACAGCCAATTACACGAGTTATAAAATGTAACGACGTCCATGCCCAGCATTCGTAACAGCCACCGCGCCGCTCGCACAGCGAAAACATACGCTACAGCTTGCTTTATAATGTGGTTTTTTTATTTTTATGTGTGATTTAGTCTTCCCGTTCGTTTCTATTTGAAAACTGTGATCTTTTACTTCCATGAGTGTTAAGGAAATGAAAGTATGGTGATCGCGAAAAATCGTGTTCGAGATAAGGGCTGTTTCTGATTGCAACACTGTCATTTGTGTAGAGAATAAACAAAATACAAAAACAGACAAAAATGATAGTAACATGACACGAAACTATGCATCTATTATGGACCCATTAGGGGAGGTGGAGAGTGGAGAATAATGTACAACAGAGAGCTCTATGAGTTATGTAGATTGCCTGATATTGTGACGTCAATTAGGATAGCTAGGCTGAGGTGGGCAGGACATGTACAGAGAATAAATGAGGAGGGTGTTCTTAAGACAGAGTGAAATCCACATTAGAAGGAAAGAGAGGACGTGGAAGACCTAGACTACGATGGATTGATGGAATCGTAGAAGATGTGAAGTACGTGGAGTGTACTTTGTGGACATTGGATAAGGATAGGGAGATAGGGAAGTCTGGAGGGTAATCCTGAAGGAAGCTGAGGCTCACGGTGGGCTGTGACTAACTTATGATGATGATGATAATGATGACACAAAACTATAGCTCGAAGTCTTTATTGTCTACTTATGTTGGCTTAGACAGAAAATCTTCAGACTATTCGCTTAGGACTGTAAATTATGACAAATCAACCATTAGCTTCTTTACTCAACACATTTTACTTCCATGTTCCATAAGGAAATGGAAGTATGGTGATCGCGAAAAAAATCGTGATTGAGATAAGGGCTGATTCTGATTGTACAGCTCTCAAAACATGAAAAAAGTCATTTTCCAAAAAGTGTCTGTGTGTAGAACTTTTTCTATAGCGAACGATAACTGCCGCAAATTCAAACAGAATCAAATAATTTTTTGCATATGTGCTCGAGTTGTAAATGACTCAAGGCCTATTGGTTTTGTTGAAGATCGGTTAAGGGGAAGGGGTAGTTTACCTGCAACGTTTTATGTTTTAACAAGAGTAAAGTACTTAATTTTGATAAGTGAAGTATCCTGAAAAGAAGGTCATAATAATCCACTGTAGAAAGGTAGATGAAATATTTATAAATGACAATGGTAGTTGAGGGTGTGACGATTTCATTAATTAAAAATAAAGTAATTAATAAATAGGTAATGTAAAAGCTGAGAAATTTTAAATTTTAATAAAATCGCACATTTAAACTAAATTTTATCGCTGTCATAAAATTATAATAATATTTAATAAAGAGTTTTAATAATAAAATAAAAAGGAATACGAGTGTACAGATAGGGTAAACCTTGTTAATTAACCATGCATAGACATGCGCTAACCGGAATTAACTTCCTTACCGACCCCTAAACAAACTAATAATACTTGTAAATTTGACATTATTTAAATAATTAAACAAGACCACAGTAGTGTACTTTAATAACGTCTGTAATTAAGAATATCTCTGAATAATTAAAAAGTCAAACTTTAACCATTTAAATAAAGGAGAAATGTGGAACTATTTCGCTGCGACGCGTAACCTCCGCGCGATTAACTGACCCTTCCTACATAGTTAGAGAGCAGAGATGATGCGTCGTTCAACCAGTAAGCAGCTCAAAGCAGAGCGCTGTACAAAATATGTATTTTTTTGTTAAATGTGGTTATTAGTTTCAAATAACCGTGTGAAGAGTTATATAACGAGAATGTAGTGTGTAACAGAAAAAGGAATGTAGAAAATTAAGTGCGTAAGGTGACATCTCCCAGTAAGAAATATAGTTATAGTTATTTTAGGGTTGTATATGTAAATTCAGATACAACCGTACTATTACCAAATGTGATGTGCATAACTGTAAAATGTGAAGACGAAGACCTCAACTGCATTTACAATACCGCCGAGAAACAGGACGACTTCATGACACCGTAACATCCGAATCAACATTAGTTGAGTCCGAGGACCTTCACCAGAAAGACTACCACGATGACAACCCACTACAGAGAGAGGACCTAAGAATCACGCGTGGAGGACAAGGACTAAAACCCTTAACTAAGAGGTGACGCGGAGGCTTGTCTTCCGTGGATATGTATCTTTTGAAATAGAGGTAATTGTAAACTAAAAGTCTTTAAAATGACAATCTCTAAAGTTTAAGAATAAATGTTGTAACAAGTAATTTCAGTAACCATAAGTTGTAAAGTAACACGTGTGATGTAGCGTTGGAACATTGCACTACTAAATGAAACCATTCCTCAAATGGTATAAAGAGTAATAAAGTAATTCATTAATGGAGTAGAGTAAACTTTAAATTCCTAAGTAATACATATAAACTCGGATCCGAGGTAAAATGCGCTAACTGTATGATAAATCTTAATTTAGAAAACCCATTACAATTTTCACTGTAAGTTAAAAGTTGATATGTTATGTATAATCAAATAGACATAAATAAAGAGATGTCATCTTTAGTACAATACTAAATTGAGTGCATAAATCAGCAGACTACCCCCCCCCCCCAGTTCCTTGTATATTAATTGTTTTAGTGATTTGATTAATTTTCAGCTTGTTACAACGAAGGCAGCCTGTATAATTGGCAGAGTCAATGAATACGGGTTCCCTATGTTATAACGCAAGAAAAGATGTTATAAGGGGAGTGGGTAATTTTATACATATATATAAAAATGATAGTTGAAGGGGGAGGGGATATATTTTAAGTAGTTTCTATGAAAATACTTCATTTGTCAAACATAAAACTCGATTTACAAGGAACACACCTAACTTGTCAGAAATTAACAAACCGAATTCAAGTAAATGAATTCGAATATAAATCTTAGAACATGGAAGTCATGTATGGTTCTCCACACCGATGTTTTATTTCGTCATACGGTAACGGGATTTAGTAACTGTCCGGCGTATATAATTAACTCGATATAGTGGACTTAATATGTATTAACTGACGATGAGCGCTTTCGCGCCTCTCGGCCCATCTTCAGGTCCAAACCACGACAACCTATTTAGTAATCTTCCCCCTCATGTAGCTTAGCCTCTATCCGTAAGCGTCACCTTAATGTAAACAAACAATGCAGGTAAACAACTCTTGTTCTAAATTTCATGGGGTGTTGTTGGTGCGCACCACGGTAACACTATAATCGACTGTTATGCTTACGTTGTTATTGACCGTGCACTACGGACGTCGTCTTGTAATCTTATCGCTGTGTCGTACAGAGAATTGTACTGAACGTTCAGCTGTTTGTTCAACAGGACTTCTTTGGTGTTTTTATTTTTAAAGGCCTTATGTATTCCGAACTCCTCAACAATACTCATATACCTGCCTTTTTAACTCATATGGAGGGGTTGAAAATTAGTCTCGAAATAAGTATAATTATGATTACTGTCCATCAAATGACGTGCGTAATTTGACTTTGTTTCTTAATGTGTTTCTTAGCTAGATGTTCTTTAAAGCGTTTTATAAATGGTCTACCAGTCTGGCCAATGTAGAAGCTATCGCAGTCATCGCATGTTACTTTGTAAACGCCTGTCTTGTCTTCTTAGAGGTAAATTTTATTCCATTCAACTCTTGTTCCATAACATTTAAGTCAAGTCATCGAACCCTGTTCTGGAGTTTAAACCATGTGCTACAAATTTTTAATAAATGCTTCAAAAAAAGGAAAAAAATTGTGAATAGTGGGACACATGCCAAATTTGAGAACTTCGGTGTCGAGTGGCGAATAAACTGATTCAGCGTGTAAAAGTTGCTCGTATGTATTTAAAGTAAGAGATTTTGCTATAAATAATTAAGATTCAAATAAGAGAAAATGAATAATTAAATTAGACGAGGGCTAGTAATGTTTGAATGAATTTTGTAATAAGAAATCGATATTTAGTTGAAAAATAGAATGTGATATGTGCAGTAGTAAAATAAGTCAATTTTTCACAAATTATAAGATAGCTAAATTACTAAATAGAATCTTCTTCTTCTTCTTCTTCTTCTTCTTCTTCTTCTTCTTCTTCTTCTTCTTCTTCTTCTTCTTCTTCTTCTTCTTCTTCTTCTTCTTCTTCTTCTTCTTCTTCTTCTGCACTACAAGGATTAGGCATTTTCCTGTTCCGTCCTCACGAACTTACGACCACCGTTTTCGTGGTCTTCCTATATTTCTTTTCCCTCTTGGGTTGTAGTTAAGTATTTTTGGGGGTATTCTCCCATTTCCCATTCTATTTACGTGGTGTTTCCATCTTTCTTTATATTCAGTTATTTTTTCATTTTGCATATACATTTAGCTCATTTCGCACGTCTTCATTTCTTACTAAATCTCTTCTTGTGCAGCTTTTGACCAGTCTCAAAAATCTCATTTCTGCTGCCTGTATTTTGCTGTCTCCTTTTTTGGTATTTATCCAACTTTCACTCCCATACTCCCATACAGGCACAGCCATCGTTTATAAAATTTTTACCCTTGTGTCTTTTCGTGTTTTGTTATTTAATGTTCTATATATTGTGCCACATATTGCCTGGAACTTATTTCCGTAGAGATCTGTCCGGCTTTACTTTGTGAGAATTACGAGTATTTTTAAATTTTCTTCAGTACAGGGTACCAACCTGAAGCTGGATAAGTCAAGTGATGGGGCTGCCATCTCTAGGCCTCTTGACCTGCCTGATTTTTTTATCATGGTTTACTCCCTATGATCCAGTTTTAAGACGCCTAAATCGAATTTTGAAACATAAAAAAAACTTCTAGCCAAACACAATACAAAAATCAGAATTGAACTCACGGTTCAACTAAGTATGTCCAAAGTGAACAAAGATACAAAATTATGCCGTCTCAACATTTAAAACCTGTACCCAAACATACTGATACTATAAATATTATAATAAGTAATAGGTGTCACTGATTTTAATCGTTTTTATGAATTAAACATTTAGAAAGTTGTGTAAATATACAGGCTAACAATGAACTATGTACAAGAAAAAAATTTCAAACGTATTCAGCTCGATCTCTCAGCATGTGAGAACATTTTCTTTTATCATAAATAAAATTATTTTTGCTTTTCTTGTATCGGCCATCTAAGGACCACATGCCAATTTCAATTCTTTATTCTTTGTTCTTTTCTTTTTCTTCAATATTCTTTCGTCTTTTCACTGTGTCTCTTCTTCCTGTTTTTAGTCCACTTTGAATCTGCGTTTTTCTCTCTCCTACCCTGGACCCCTTCCATTTTTAACACTTTTGCCCAAAAAAACTTCTCTTTCAATTGCTTCTTCTGCGTGCATATTATTTTTTTCTAAATCCTTTTGGACTTATTTAATCCAATTTGATGTTGACTTCTTTCCCCACAGATATTTGAAGATCTGCTTAGTTAACCTATTCTCCCCCATTCTATATAAATGTCCAGAAAATAATCGTCTTCTTTTTCTCATTATTTCTGTTATATTTTCTATACAATGATATATTTCATCATTATTTCTTAATTTCCAACCTTCTGCAGTTTTTCGTGAGCCCAATATTTGCCTAGTAATTCGTCTTTCCAATATTTCTAGTTTGTCTAAATTATAACTCAATGCTAGACAACCACTTGCATATATGCATTCTGGCTTCACTACTGTACTGTAATACCTTATTTTCCCATTTTTAGATATGCACTTTTTATTGCAAAATTATTTTTATTATTTACGGTGTGTGTGTGTGTGTGTGTGTGTGTGTGTGTGTGTGTGTGTGTGTGTGTGTGTGTGTGTGTGTGTGTGTGTGTGTGTGTGTGTGTGTGTGTGTGTGTGTGTGTGTGTGTGTGTGTGTGTGTGTGTGTGTGTGTGTGTGTGTGTGTGTGTGTGTGTGTGTGTGTGTGTGTGTGCTTAAACTACCTGCAAAATTGTTCTACCGGACTCGCCATTTCGATAACAAATCGTTGGAAAAAAAAAGTTTTATAATCACTGAACGTTTTTGCTGCAGTGTGTCGGAATTCAATAACACTGATCTCGTCGGGTACAGTGTGCAGAATCGTGTGAGTTGTTGTGAATTGGACTCGGACTTCATTGTGTAAAACAAACAAACAGAAAACGTGTTCTCGATAGTAGCCATAACATCGTTTTACACAAGTGCGCCACTTCATTCCATTTTGCACATCTGTGTTGTCGTGAAAACTAAAACGAAACGCAGGCAACGAGTAAATTTAATTAAATAGCACTACCTGTCCCCTTTCCTCACGCTCTCTCTCTCTCTCTCTCTTTTGCCTTTTTCTTTCTTTCTCTTTATCTCTCCCTTTCTTTCTTTCCGTTTGTTTCTCTTTTTAGATAATACATTTTTATTAGTGGATGCAATATTCACAAACAGAAAATATAGTGCACGCTTCCGCCGTTATACCGTAGTCAGGCTACGGTACGGTTTTTGTGATTGTTTATCTAATTACAACTTTGTTAGTGTCAACCAGTACACTCCTTGAGCTGCGGAACTCGCTCATTATCTTCAACGAATTACATTTACTATTACGTGAATTTTAGTGTTAGACAATTTTTTATTCTTGGATTTCGTTGTCCATGACGTGTCCGTTACTTAACTAAATATAATTAATGAAGAAAGTTGTGTTAGTGGTTGAATTCACAAGCAGAATGATCACTGTTGCACACAACTATATAAAAAATTATCCCGATTAGCGCTTTCAAGCTTCACAGCTCATCGTCAGATCGGAATTGAAAGATATAATGTGAAAACTCGTATGAAGACTCGTATAATGTGACAGGACGAAAATTCGTATGCAGGTTGTCTGACCATAAACGTGGAAGAAGGTAACAGAACAACCAATTCGTTATATGCAAGACATTTCATAGAAGACAACCATAAGTTTGTTAATCCTTTGGAAGACTACGAAATTATATAAAAGTAGTAAATAACACAGTTGAAAGGAAGCTTAGAGAGGAGTTAGAAATATTGAAAGAAAGAGAAAAAGGGTTAGACAATTTAATTAATACTAAAATTAAATTTGATAATGAAGAAATATTTTATAACATAATTAAGAAGTAAATGATAGAGGACAGATAGATAAGATTAAGAATTAAATTGCACAGTACTAATTGGATGGTTTAAAATAAGGGTGTGTGACTGACCCACGTGTGTGGAAAGGAAGGCGGTAGGTTTAAAAGGAATGTACACACACACACACACACACACACACACACACACACACACACACTGAAACACAAGGAATTTGCTAGAAAAATATGTAACTGTCCAGATGGAGGGACAGGTCTCGGGGGGGGGACATCTGAATTATAGCATGTTGTGTGTGAGCAGGGTGGGGTGAGATGGGGGTGAAGGGTTTGTTTTCACATTATATCTTTCAATTCCGATCTGACGATGAGCTGTGAAGCTTGAAAGCGCTAATCGGGATAATTTTTTATACAGTGCTGTGCAACAGTGATCATTCTGCTTGTAAATATAATTAATTCACTACCGACTCGGAACACAAAGCTTTTTACGGGTAAAAACGTAAAAATTTTACCTTATAGCCTGAACCGGTTTACGCTTTTAAAAAGTTTCTTCAGAGGCTGCCGTTGAGAGCACTGTCCGCCTTTGCAAACCTTTGCAAACCACCTCATTGAAGCAAACCACACACACAAAAACATCGACAATAACATGGACATTTTACACGGTCACACAACAGGCCGAAAACTAGACACTCTAGAGCAATTGGAAATATACAAACACACGAAAACACATAAAAACGACATCGTAAACGAACAGACACAATGCAAATCACACGCATTATTCGAACATATCACACCCAACACACACAACATCGATCTTTCAAAAGTCGATACCGTCGCCAAGAGCAATACGGACAGTGCTCCTAACAGCAGCCTCTGAAAAAGCTATTTAAAAGCGAAAACCGGTTCAGGCTATAAGGTAAAACTTTTACGTTTTTACCCGTAAAAAACTTTGTGTTCCGAGTCGGTAGTAAATTAATTATATTTACAACTTTTTAATTACGAGGGAAAATCCCTATTACTCTGCTATCTCTTTAGTAATATAACAATTTTAGAGCATACAGTCAAACAATACATACATACACACATACATCCTTGGCTCTACAGCCCGGGTCGAGCCTTTGCGTCCAAAAGAAATTGCCTCCACTTGGTCCTGTCCTCAGCCATCCGCCACCAATTCACTACACCCAGCTTCCTCGCATCACTGCCGACCTGGTCCAACCATCTGTTCTCTGGTCTTCCAAACTTCCTTTTTCCTATTGGCTTGTGTGTCATAATTCTTTTTGTCGTACGTTCGTCATCCATTCTCTGAACGTGTGCTGCCCATCTTAATCTATTAATTTTGGCAAGTCAGACAACAGTAATGTCATTGTATTTAGCATATAATTCGTTATTATTTCTCTTTCTCCAGACTCTGTCCTGTTGAATTGGCCCATAAATCCTTCTCAGTATCTTCCTTTTAATCACAGTCAGCCTATGTTCATCAACTTTCTTGAGTACCCAGCACTCAGAGCCATATATCAATACAGGCCTTACCAATGTCTTATAAAGCGTGGCTTTAGTTTCTTTGGTTAATACAGTCATCATCATCATCCTGAAGGTTTAAACCAAGAATGGTTTGTTCCGGTCTCAAATAGGCAAATATTACAGCTGGTCACTCCAGCGCTTCCTCGGACGTCCCACACCTCTCCGTCCTCTCGGGTTATAGTTCCATAGTTGTTTGGGGATGCGGCAGTCATCCATTCGGCAAAGATGTCCCCACCAATTCAGCCGATACTGGGCGATCCTGTCTAGTATATTCATAATATTCAGTACCTGCCGTATGTCTGTGTTCATTCTATGATCATGGAGAGTAAGTCACCGTGTTCCTTTACTTGCTGACTTGAGAGATTGCCTAATGATCCCGCACATAAAGTTGGACTTACGCAACTTATTAAGCCTTCTCGTATTATGAGACACATTGGCTGTATTATAAGACACATACATGACTGTATTCAGTGGTTAATGCAGTCAGGCAATAAACATTAAAAATTCAAACCATTCAGCTTTGGATTACAATTCCTTTTAATCCGACATTTCGATCTCTCTTTATGAGCCTTGGAGTTCCACAATTGTGAAAATTCCTGAACTTAATATTACATTCAGATGTTAGTTAAAACTCTCTTGTATACTCCATAGGCTTACACGGCCGGAGTCAATGTTGGTAAAATTCATTCCCGGACTGTTTGGCCGTGGCCATTATTTTCACCAAAACAGACGTTTCGGCAGTGCCATCGACTGCCATCATCATCTTAAGTTTCCCTAACTTAAGATGGTAGACGTTAGTGACCACAATACTGACTACAGTAAGTAGTCGTTAGTGACACTTTGAATTTTACACTGATTATGGCAGTCGACGGTAAAATTCGACTGTTTTTGGTGAAAACAATGGACCACGTCCAAACAGCTCGGGAATGAATTTTAACAATAAAACTCTCTTTTACTTGGTACTCAGGAATTTTTTCGATTTTATCAAACACCTCACCCACTTTTTGAGGCGTTAGGTTCAAGAAATTTTTAAAAATAAATATTATATTTAGATTGTGGTCAAAATTCCCACTAATTTGAAACACAACATGGGCTTTTTCGCCTTTTCCACAATTTGGCCCTGTCACATTATTGCTTGCCTCCCGCCTCCCTATTTGTGGATGGTTTAATCTAAAAACAATAGGCCTCTGTACGGTAAATGTGTGGACACAAATGGCAAGTTTTACGAAAATCGGTTGATGCGTTCAAAAGTTATCGAGCGACACACCCCAAACAGACAAACAGATAGATAAATTGACAGACATAAAAAAGCCAATCAGTTGGGTTAAAACTGAGAACTCCCTTCGCTACTCCAACAAATAGTAAAATAAAAACAATTTGCTGCATTGATTTTTAGTAAAATTTATAACTGTATTGCCTAGATAATTTTCAGAAATGTTTGAAAATTAAAATTAAACATTCAGAAATGTTTGAAAGATAAAGAAAGAAAAAAGAGAGAATTAAAAATGATAAAGAGAATACTGAAGAATAATAATTATAACATGGGTATAGTAGACAAAGTGGTGGAAAGTATTGAGAAGAAAAAACAAGACGTAGAACAAAAAGAAGAGAAGAAGTATTTGGGATCAATAACGTATATAGGAACACAGCCGAAGAAAATTGTACAGTGCTTTCAGAATTATGGAGTGGACGTAGCAATAAAAAGGTGTAAAACAGTATTTGATAAAATAAAAAATAATAATATAGAAACAATACCTATTTTGCAGAAGAATGGGGTATATAAATTAAGTTGTGAAGAATGTAAAAAAGTGTACGTGGGTGAGACGGGCCGCCGTTTTGAATGTAGATTGGGAGAACACAGGAGAGAAGAGGGAAATAGGACAACGAATTCTCTTTATGCTAGGCATTTTATAGAGGAAAATCACAAATTTAATAATCCGTTGGAAAAAAATTTTGATATTATAAAGGTAGTTAATAATACGACGGAAAGAAAGCTAATTGAAGAATTAGAAATTATAAAAGAAAGGGAAAAAGGTATGAACAAGTTAATGAATATTAAGATAAATTTTGAAAATGAAGAAATATTTTATAATATAATAAAACGTGAAAAGGTAGGTTCGGTAAGGAAAGAAAACATAGACATGGGTTGATGGTTCCGCCCACGTGTAGGAAGTAGTGTTGACAAGGGGTTACCTGCGTGACGTAGACGCCCTCGGTAGAGGCAGGTATATAAGGGGGTGGAGTTAGGGACGGCCAACCACGAGGGAGTGACGGAGTGACATTCGACTGCTCTCACTCGAAGAAGAAGGTTGTACACAGCTACTACAGAAGAACGCAGCAGAGGACAGCCTCGACCTCAACGACTGCAATGAAGAGGCTCGGCCAACAACCGACGGAGGCCGCCAAGAAAAAGCCGCCGGAGCATCATAAACTACCTCGCCAGCGCCAACATCAAGCAGCGATGGAGATCGATCAGCCGTCTTGCCAGGACGAAGACCAACGCAACACAACTGGGACCTGCCGCGCAGTGCCGGTAAGTGTTGTAGGTAGCGCTGTCCAGCGAAACCCGGGGAGTCCGAGAGTAGGACTGACGAATAGAGATGCGGGTTGCGCCGCCACTGTGACGGTGTCACAGTTCGGCCCCCGGGTACCCGCTGGACAAAGAGCCGAGTTAGTCGGCAGTAGCCCCGCTGTTAGTGTCCCCAAAGCACTGTGCGGCAGCATCGAGCCCCCCGGCCGGCCACTTGGGCCAGCCGGGAACCCTACGACTTGCGCGGGAAGCCCTGCTGAACCCGCGCAAGTACGTGAGCAAAATCGGTCCTTATTAGGGCCGACCAAGCCCGCTAAGGCCGGACCTTCCGGCTGCACGGCCGCTAGTAGGCCAAGCAGCCCGAATCCTCTGCCGGAGTCTGACTCCCCAGATATGGAGACCTCGGCTTCCACCGATTGGGTGGCAGTAGGGCGCGGTGGCAAGCCGCGAAAGTCTCCTTCCCTGACCTCCTTGAGTTCGGCCACGGACTCGGCGGCACTCCAAGCCTCCGCTGAGGTTGCGCCTAGTCGCACCTCCGAAGGAAGGGTCCCGCCGGTGTTCGTTACGAACGTCAGGGACGTTATCGGCTTTGTTCGCCGACTCCGTAAGACCGTTGCGCTGGCAGATAACGCATCTGTCAAGCTCCTTGCGAGCGAGACTGTGCGCGTTACCTGCCGCAGCGCATCGGAGCACTTCGGAGTGGTCCAGTGGCTGGAACGTGAATCGTTCCAGTTCCACACTTACACTATGAACCGAACCAAGCCTGTAGCCCTCGTCCTTCGGGGCCTGGACATACAGGCGGATCCGCAGGTCGTCGCTGACGAACTGTGCGACGCGGGGTATAAGGTTGTGGGAGCCTCACGGCTGTACACCACTTATGGCTCGCGTCGACCACTCCCGCTGATAAGACTCCTGGCAGAGAAGGGCGAATCCTCCCAGGCCTTATTAGATTTAAAACGGCTTTTCGGGCTCTGCGTAAGCGTCGAGCCCTGCCGTCAGACCGGGCGACTTTCCCAGTGCCACAGGTGCCAGCGGTTCGGCCACAGCAGCTTCGGTTGTCGGAACGCGCCGACCTGCGTCCGCTGTGGAAATGACCACTTGACGCAGGCCTGCGCTGTCCCGGCCAACCACCGATATTGTATAAACTGTGGCGGCGCCCATGCTGCAAATAACAGGCGCTGCCCAGTATATAGCGAGCAGCTGGACAAACTCAAGAAACCAGTCCAGCCTAAGCCTCGACATGATGCTCGACAACCTGTAAAAACGGCCAAAGCCGCTGAACCTGTGGTCCGGAAACCAGCCCCTAGGTCTGCTCCGGTTCCGAAACCCAGCAGTGCAGTGAGCCCGAGAAAAGCTCCTCAGGCCAAACCAACCATCGCGCCCCCGGAACCGGAACGCGAAGTCCCCCATTATACCCAAGTCCCGCTGCCGGACAACGAGGAAATTGATCCTCCATTGCCGCCGCCACCCAAGCCTAGATTCCCCAGATCGGGCAAGAAAGTTAGGAACCCGGCCAAGAACACGGGCCAGCCTAAACCACCTGCCACTGGACCCAAGCCCGTCCTCCAAAAGCCAGAGCGGCCACCCGCTCCAGTACCAGCCCCCAAGGCTTCCACCGTCTCGCCCCGCCGCAGCTATGCAGCTGCCGCCAAGCGTTCTCCCCCGGCCTCATCTTCCGATGATCTCGCCGTAGTATCAGACTTTCTGGCAAGCTACGACTTGCAGAAAGTAGCCCAGACTTTCCTTAAAATCAAGGAACGCTTGGCAACAGCCTCGCCCCAAGATAAGTTCCTCCTCTTGGTGGAAGCATGCCGTGTTACAGGTCTGTTATGAACGGACAACCACGGCAATCCCTCAAGCGAGACCTCGAGCTCGTGGCGTGGAACGCCAACGGCCTCGCTTCCCGGCATTCTGAGCTCCTAGAGTTCGTTGCCCGTCACAAGCCCGACGTGCTTCTTCTTGGCGAGACGCACCTGACCCCGCATCGTCGTTTCCGACTACCCAACTACGTGTGCCACCGGGACGACCGGTCGGGTCGCGCAGGAGGGGGCACAGCCATCGCGGTGAAGGCGAGTCTTCGCCATCACCGCGTTGTCCTGCCTCAGCGGCGGAACCTCGAGTGCACCGCGGTCGAGCTCCATGGTGCTCTCGGCGGTCTACTCGTGGTTTCCGCCTACAAGCCTCCACACACGGAGCTCCTGTCGAACGATCTGGAGGCCGTCTTTGGAGCACACAGGAGGGTAGTCCTGGCGGGCGACCTGAACTGTAAGCACCCCGATTGGGGGAGCCGCTTGGCGAACCCAAACGGGACCCGCTTACGCAGGTATGCTGATGCGGCTCGGGTCACAGTCATGGGTCCTACCGGGCCTACGTACTATCCCTCTCGGGCTAACTCCCGCCCTGATGTACTGGACATTGCCGCGGTCAGGGGCGTTTATTGCCCGGTCCACGTCTCCGTCATTTCGGAACTGTCCTCGGACCACTGCCCTATCAGTGTGCATATAGCTACCCAGCACGCCACCGTCCGCGACGAGCGGCGGGTAATCGAGTGGGACCGCTTTGGCCCGGCGTTCAGTCGCCGCCTACCAGAGCATATCCCGCTCGACACTACCCAGCATGTCGATGAGGCAGTTGCTGTATTCGACACAGCCGTCGTCTCGGCGGTTGACGTGTCCTCCCGGATGAAGCCGGGGCTCACGCCCGACTATCAGCGGATCCCCGAAGAGGTGTCTCAGCTCGCTTGCGAGAGGAATCGCCTCCGGAGACGCTGGCAGAGGACTCGTGACCCGGCCGACAAGGCTGCGTTCAACAGAGCGTCCGGCAAGTTGCGTCGCGACATGCTGGCGTTCCGTAGACGCAACTGGGAGCTAGCTGTAACACAGATGGATGGCCCTGCCGAGGACCGTAATGTCTGGCGGATTCCCAGTGCCCTAACGGGAAAGCGCAAACGCGCGCCTCTCCCCGCACTGGCCGGACCCGGCGGTCACCCCCTCGAAAAGGCAGAGTTCTTGGCTGATAGTTTAGAGCGTCAGTTCGCTCCCAACCCATCCAAGAACCCGGCCTTCACTGAGCAAATCTGCCGCGAGGTAGAGCGCTTTCTTACGGCCGATATCACAGTCCAGCCGGAGCCCATCTCCCCGGAGGAGGTCTCTGAGAGGATTGTTCAGCTCAAGCCCCGGAAGGCGCCTGGCCCGGACGGAGTCATGAATTCCGCCCTCCATCGCCTTCCGGAGCGAGGAACCCAGTTCCTCACTGACCTGTTCAATTCATGCCTCAGACTGGCCTATTTTCCGGTGAAATGGAAAACGGCTACCGTCATCGTGATACCCAAGCCGGGAAAGAATTCTTCTCGAGTGGAGAACCTCAGGCCCATCAGCCTCTTGTCCGCGACGTCCAAGGTTTTTGAGCGTCTGATCCAGCGTAGGATCCGCGACCATCTAGAAAGACTAGACGTGCTGATCCCCGAACAGTTCGGCTTTCGTGAGCTGCACTCCTCGACTCATCAGCTGATGAGACTCGTGGAATGCATAACCGAGGCTGGCTGCCAGGGCAAACAGACGGCTGCGATCTTCCTAGACGTAGAGAAAGCCTTTGACCGCGTGTGGCACGAGGGTGTCCTTTACAAACTAACGGAAGTCCTTCTCCCAGACTGCTACGTTCACTTGATCGGCAGCTTTCTGCGAGACCGTAGCTTCCGAGTGAGAGTAGACCACGCTCTCTCTTCGGAGAGGCGTATTACCGCCGGCGTCCCTCAGGGAAGTGTCCTTGGGCCTCTCCTGTTCTCGTTGTTTGTCAACGACACGCCCCGAGTTCCTGGAGTGAAACTGTCGCTGTTCGCGGACGACACTGCGGCTTTTGCCTCAGAGCCGAACGCGAGTTATGCGGCAGTTAAGCTCCAGCGCCAACTCGACGCGTATGTCGGGTGGACCGATGACTGGAGAGTTGCCGTTAACGCTTCCAAGAGCGCCGCGGTAATATTCTCGCGAAAACGCAAGCGGCCTCGGCCGCTTAAAGTAGGCCCCGTCGAGGTGCCCTGGACCAACAGCGTCAAGTACCTCGGGCTCCACGTGGATTCCCGACTCACCTGGCGAACCCATGCAAATTACATCAGACAACGCGCTTCGGCGCAACTCAGTAGACTCTGGCCCGTGCTATCTAATCCGGCAATGACCCCCCGGCTAGGTAAGCTCATAGTCAACACGTACGTGTTGCCGGTGATTACCTACGCCTGTCCTGTTTGGGGATACCTGGCTCGTGGTCATAGAATCACGCTCCAGCGCGTACTCGACCGGGGACTGAAGCTCGCGTGCAAAGTCCCCCGGAGGTACTCTTCTCGTCTTTTGAGGAGAGGACTCGGTGTCCGCTCTCTTGATGACACCGTGAGACGCCTGGCGCGACGATTCTATGTTCGTTCCGACAGAGTGACCCACAATTCCCTCATTGCCGGACTTGGTAAATACACCCCGCGACCAGGTGAGTCCTGGAAGCGACCTCGTTTGCTAGTCCCGGTGGTATAATCCACCAATCGCAGGTCGCTTCAGACCCCCCCATAAGTAGATAAAAAGTATAAAATGAACTCTACCAGACCCAGTGGCAGGAGTCCTTTCTGAGACTCGGGACACTGCACTACTCGCGACCCGCGCTTCGCGCGGGCCGCGCAACCCCCAGTTGTGTGACGGCCAACCACGCCGGCGTCAACGACACAGACCTGTTTAAGCAGTAATACCTTTTCCCCGCCACGGACTTATCTCTCCCAGGCAGTAGCGACCTGTCTTCCTAAAGCAGCCTCAATACCCAACACGCGATAAACACTATCTTCTCTTCACAGTAAACACACACTCTAGTTCCCCACACTTACGTACCCGAACATAACCCGAATCTGTTCCTTCCGCCTCCCTTGACGGCTCCCTGTCGCCACCCAACAGCTTTGGCAACCAGCGTCACACGTCCCAGTCTTGGCCGCCCCCCCCCCTACAAGAACGTCGCAGAACAATACGAAGAAGAAATAAACTAAATAAACAAAATGCATAAATAAAGATGCCCCAGAAACATTATAACGGCCACATCCATCTACCTCTCCCTCTCGAGTATGGCTACACACTACACCTCACACAATATAACCAACAAACAGTACTAAGTGCCTCCACCTTCTCTGCGCTCCGATCGTCTGGCGTACGTCCCCCCAAAAACCCCTTATCCACACGGCTGAAGGGAGCTCGTCTCCAAAACAGCCCGAGTCCGACCATACTGGTCGGTCTCAAACAGCAAAAAAAAAAAAAAAAGACGGAAGTAGCGGTGACAGATTCGACTGCTTGCTCTCGAAGTGGAAACAACAACAGCATCAGAACAACGCAGAAGATGAACGCCTCGTCCTCTACGCTACTGCCATGAAGAGGCTTTCGCAGCAACCAACGGAGGCGGTTAAGAAGAAACCGCCGGGGAAAGACAAGCACTCGCCACATCGCCAGCGACAACACCAAGCTGCGATGGAAGTGGACCAGCCGCCTTGCCAGCAAGACGATGACAACAAGAACACAACTGGGACCTGCCGCACAGTGCCGGTAAGTGTTGCAGGTAGCGCTGTCCAGCGTAATCCGGGGAGTCCGAGAGTAGGACTGACAAATAGAGATGCGGGTTGCGCCGCCACTGTGACGGTGTCACAGTTCGGCCCCCGGACACCCGCTGGACAAAGAGCCGAGCTAGTCGGCAGTAGACCAGCTGGTAGTGCCCCTGTAGCACTGTGCGGCAGCAACGAGCCCCCCGGCCGGCCACTTGGGCCAGTCGGGAACCCAACGACTCGCGCGGGAAGCCCTGCTGAACCCGCGCAAGCTCGTCCCAATAATCGGTCCTTATTAGGGCCGACCAAGCCCGCAAAGGCCGGACCTTCCGGCTGCACGGCCGCCAGTAGGCCAAGCAGCCCTGTACCTCTGCCGGAGTCTGACTCCCCAGCCATGGAGACCTCGGCTTCCACCGACTGGGTGGTAGTAGGGCACGGTGGCAAGCCGAGAAAGTCTCCCTCCCTGACCTCCTTGAGTTCGGCCACGGACTCGGCGGCATTCCAAGCCTCCGCTGAGGTTGCGCCTAGTCGCACCTCCGAAGGAAGGATCCCGCCGGTGTTCGTTACGAACGTCAGGGATGTAATCGGCTTTGTTCGCCGGCTCCGCAAGGTCGTTGCGCTGGCAGATAACGCATCGGTCAAGCTCCTTGCGAGCGAGACTGTGCGCGTTACCTGCCGCAGTGCATCCGAGCACTTAGGAGTTGTCCAGTGGCTGGAACGTGAATCGTTCCAGTTCCACACCTACACTTTAAACCGAACCAAGCCTGTAACCCTCGTCCTTCGGGGCCTGGACATACAGGCGGATCCGCAGGTCGTCCTAGACGAACTGCGCGACGCTGCCTATAAGGTTGTGGGAGCCTCTCGGCTGTACACAACTTATGGCTCGCGTCGACCACTCCCCCTAATAAGACTCCTGGTAGAGAAGGGCGACTCCTCCCAGGCCTTGTTAGATTTGAAACGGCTTTTCGGGCTCTGCGTGAGCGTAGAGCCCTGCCGTCAGACCGGACGAATCTCTCAGTGCCACAGGTGCCAGCGGTTCGGCCACAGCAGCTTCGGTTGTCGGAACGCGCCGACCTGCGTCCGCTGTGGAAATGACCACTTGACGCAGGCCTGCGCTGTCACGGACAACCACCGATACTGTATAAACTGTGGCGGCGCCCATGCTGCAAATAACAGGCGCTGCCCAGTATATAACGAGCAGCTGGACAAGCTTAACAAACCGGTCCAGCCTAAGCCTCGCAATGTTGTTGCCAAACCAGTCACACCGGCCAAAGCCGCTCAACCTGTGGTCCGGAGACCAGCCCCGAGGTCTGCTCCGGTTCCGAAACCTTCAAGTGCAGTGAGCCCGAGCGAAGCTCCACAGGCCAAACCTACTACCGCGCCCCCGGAACCGGAACGCGAAGCTCCACACTATACCCAAGTCCCGCTGCCGGACGATGAGGAAATTGATCCTCCATTGCCGCCGCCACCCAAGCCTAGATTCCCCAGATCGGGCAAGAAAGGTAGGACTCAGGCCAAGAACACGGGCCAGCCTAAACCACCTGCCACTGGACCCAAGCCCGTCCACCAAAAGCCAGAGCGGCCACCCGCTCCAGTACCTGCCCCCAAGGCTTCCACCGTCTCGCCCCGCCGCAGCTATGCAGCTGCCGCCAAGCGTTCTCCCCCGGCCTCATCTTCCGATGATCTCGCCGTCGTATCAGACTTTCTGGCAAGCTACGACTTGCAGAAAGTAGCCCAGACTTTCCTTAAAATCAAGGAACGCTTGGCAACAGCCTCGCCCCAAGATAAGTTCCTCCTCTTGGTGGAAGCCTGCCGTGTTACAGGTCTGTTATGAACGGACAACCACGGCAATCCCTCAAGCGAGACCTCGAGCTCGTGGCGTGGAACGCCAACGGCCTCGCTTCCCGGCATTCTGAGCTCTTAGAGTTCGTTGCCCGTCACAAGCCCGACGTGCTTCTTCTTGGCGAGACGCACCTGACCCCGCATCGTCGTTTCCGACTACCCAACTACGTGTGCCACCGGGACGACCGGTCGGGTCGCGCAGGAGGGGGCACAGCCATCGCGGTGAAGGCGAGTCTTCGCCATCACCGCGTTGTCCTGCCTCAGCGGCGGAACCTCGAGTGCACCGCGGTCGAGCTCCATGGTACTCTCGGCGGTCTACTCGTGGTTTCCGCTTACAAGCCTCCACAAACGGAGCTCCTGTCGAACGATCTGGAGGCCGTCTTTGGAGCACACAGGAGGGTAGTCCTGGCGGGCGACCTGAACTGTAAGCACCCCGATTGGGGGAGCCGCTTGGCAAACCCAAACGGGACCCGCTTACGCAGGTATGCTGATGCGGCTCGGGTCACAGTCATGGGTCCTACCGGGCCTACATACTATCCCTCGAGGGCTAACTCCCGCCCTGACGTACTGGACATTGCCGCGGTCAGGGGCGTTTATTGCCCGGTCCACGTCTCCGTCATTTCGGAACTGTCCTCGGACCATTGCCCTATCAGTGTGCATATAGCTACCCAGCACGCCACCGTCCGCGACGAGCGGCGGGTAATCGAGTGGGACCGCTTTGGCCCGGCGTTCAGTCGCCGCCTACCAGAGCATATCCCGCTCGACACTACCCAGCATGTCGACGAGGCAGTTGCCTTATTCGACACAGCCGTAGTCTCGGCGGTAGACGTGTCCTCCCGGATGAAGCCGGGGCTCACGCCCGACTATCAGCGGATCCCCGAAGAGGTGACTCAGCTCGCTTGCGAGAGGAATCGCCTCCGGAGACGCTGGCAGAGGACTCGTGACCCGGCTGACAAGGCTGCGTTCAACAGAGCGACCGGCAAGTTGCGTCGCGACATGCTGGCGTTCCGTAACTGGGCTGGCAACTGGGAGCTAGCTGTTACACAGATGGATGGCCCTGCCGAGGACCGTAATGTCTGGCGGATTCCCAGTGCCCTAACGGGAAAGCGCAAACGCGCGCCTCTCCCCGCACTGGCCGGACCCGGCGGTCAACCCCTTGGCCGCCCCCTCGAAAAGGCAGAGTTCTTGGCTGACAGTTTAGAGCGTCAGTTCGCTCCCAACCCATCCAAGAACCCGGCCTTCACTGAGCAAATCTGCCGCGAGGTAGAGCGCTTTCTATCGGCCGATATCACAGTCCCGCCGGAGCCCATCTCCCCGGAGGAGGTCTCTGAGAGGATTGTTCAGCTCAAGCCCCGGAAGGCGCCTGGCCCGGACGGAGTCATGAATTCCGCCCTCCATCGCCTTCCGGAGCGAGGAACCCAGTTCCTCACTGACCTGTTCAATTCATGCCTCAGACTGGCCTATTTTCCGGTGAAATGGAAAACGGCTACCGTCATTGTGATACCTAAGCCGGGAAAGAATTCTTCTCGCGTGGAAAACCTCAGGCCCATCAGCCTCTTGCCCGCGACGTCCAAGGTTTTTGAGCGTCTGATCCAGCGTAGGATCCGCGACCATCTAGAAAGACTAGACGTGCTGATCCCCGAACAGTTCGGCTTTCGTGAGCTGCACTCCTCGACTCATCAACTGATGAGACTCGTGGAATGCATAACCGAGGCTGGCTGCCAGGGCAAACAGACGACTGCGATCTTCCTAGACGTAGAGAAAGCCTTTGACCGCGTGTGGCACGAGGGTGTCCTGTACAAACTGACGGAAGTCCTTCTCCCAGACTGCTACGTTCACTTGATCGGCAGCTTTCTGCGAGACCGTAGCTTCCGAGTGAGAGTAGACCACGCTCTCTCTTCGGAGCGTCCCTCAGGGAAGTGTCCTTGGGCCTCTCCTGTTCTCGTTGTTTGTCAACGACACGCCCCGAGTTCCTGGAGTGAAATTGTCGCTGTTCGCGGACGACACTGCGGCTTTTGCCTCAGAGCCGAACGCGAGCTATGCGGCAGTTAAGCTCCAGCGCCAACTCGACGCGTATGTCGGGTGGACCGATGACTGGAGAGTTGCCGTTAACGCTTCCAAGAGCGCCGCGGTAATATTCTCGCGAAAACGTAAGCGGCCTCGGCCGCTTAAAGTAGGCCCCGTCGAGGTGCCCTGGACCAACAGCGTCAAGTACCTCGGGCTCCACGTGGATTCCCGACTCACCTGGCGAACCCATGTACAGTACATCAGACAACGCGCTTCGGCGCAACTCAGTAGACTCTGGCCCGTGCTTTCTAATCCGGCAATGACCCCCCGGCTAGGTAAGCTCATAGTCAACACGTACGTGTTGCCGGTGATTACCTACGCCTGTCCTGTTTGGGGATACCTGGCTCGTGGTCATAGAATTACGCTCCAGCGCGTACTCGACCGGGGACTGAAGCTCGCGTGCAAAGTCCCCCGGAGGTACTCTTCTCGTCTTTTGAGGAGAGGACTCGGTGTCCGCTCTCTTGATGACACCGTGAGACGCCTGGCGCGACGATTCTATGTTCGTTCCGACAGAGTAACCCACAATTCCCTCATTGCCGGACTTGGTAAATACACCCCGCGACCAGGTGAGTCCTGGAAGCGACCTCGTTTGCTAGTCCCGGTGGTATAATCCACCAATCGCAGGTCGTTTCAGACCCCCCCCCCCATAATTAGATAAAAAGTATAAAATGAACTCCAACAGACCCAGTGGCAGGAGTCCTTTCTGAGACTCGGGACACTGCACTACTCGCGACCCCCAGTTGTGTGACGGAAGTGGCAGTTACGATCTGATGATGAACGGGTACGTTCGAAAGCGCTAATCGGTGTCACAGTGACTAGTGGTGTGTGCAACAAGTGAGTGTAGCATAAAAATAATAAATTACCTTAGACCCGTCGTGTGACTTTGTTTTATATTTAAATTGACGCGTTTCAGAACATATGTTGCATCATCAGATTACTATATATTAATATGAAATACCGACTGTGTATGTTATTGTATCCTTTGTAAATGTACAATAACACATACAGTCGGGATTACATACTGAACGACCATTTGAACTTCAAATCGACCCCGCTATACGATACAGCCTTGAACTTGCAAAAACATTCATAGACAACTTCAGTATCCGGTCGGCCTTCAAAGGCAGACATGTGATCACATTTGAGTAATGTGATTTTAACATTTAACGATCTCAACTGAGTGAAATAATCTAATGATGGAACATATGTTCCAAAACGCGTCATCTTTATATATAAAAATTCAGTGTACGTCTGCACATGTTCTTAAAACTTTTGAACCACTTATCCGATAGAGCTCATATTCGCTCCATATGTTCGTTAGGTTCAGAGTAAGGTTTACATGTGCCGAGTGTGAGGTTGGCCCGAAGGGGGGGGTAAAAATTGAAAATACCCCATATGGGGTATAAAATTAAAGGGAATTTCCATGCAAGTAACAATTTTACATGCATGTATGCACTATTGAAAATTTTTGGGCGGTTGGGGGTGTCAGTTTGGCCAAGGGGGGGTAAAAATTGGAAAAATGAAAATACAGCATATGGGGTATCGAATTAAAGGGAATTTCGATGGAAGTAACAATTTTACATGCATGTATGCACTATTGAAAATTTTTGGGCCCTTGGCTTAATAAATGGGCGGTTTGAGGGAGGGTTGTCAAAAATGGAAAATATGAAAAACGGCAGGACCGATTTCAACGGCAGAAATATTTTATGCAACGGGAGAAGCAACATAGGATAGGTGTTTTGGTCCACGTTGGGAGGTGGGGTGAAAAACACAGTGATTAGAAAACACAGTGGTAAATATAATACTGTATTTACATTTTGTTTAGTGGTGAATATAATACTCTATTTACATTTTGTTTAGGAATGTGCTGCAAACAACAAATCAACACCGGCAATTCAATATAAACTCAATGGTAGGTTCTATTTACATTTTGTTTAGGAATGTGCTGCAAACAACAAATCAATTAAAGGAAATTCAATATAATCGCAATGCTACGTGATGTATTTATAAAATTGTTACAATTAAAACCTTTTATTTTCATATATACATTTGTGAAATTTGTGATAGAAAAATGCCAAGAAGAGGGCGGGCAAACATCGGTCGAAAATCACAACATGCTCAAAACGAGCAGGCGCGACGACAAAGAAGAACGGAGGAACAACACTCGCAGGAGAATGAAAATATTAGGACTTAAATGTACGTTCACGCGCGCAAGAAAGTGGAGAACAGCGCAGTCAACGTTTAGAAGCAGACAGATTACGACACAGACAGGCACGTCAACGTTTAACTAATGAAAACAGAGGCCTTCATCTATTAGCAGAACGACAACGAATTCAAGTACGACGGGCATTAATAGCAGCAGGACAAAGTCTGCCGGGTCATCTAGTTTTAAATATAAAACAAAGTCACGCGACGGATCTAAGGTAATTTATTAAGTTATAAATAAGTGACTTGGATACCAATAACAATATGTAGACTATGTCAAATAATTTATTCCTAGCTTTTAAGTTACCTAGATGGCTATAAGCCTGTTATCTAACGTTATTCACAAATATACGTAAATGATAACAATGTGTAAAGTTTTTTTGCAAATCTTACATATACTACACAACAATCGTTTTGAAGGTCCAAAATTTGCAAAGGTTGTTGATTTAGACAAATATTAACAGAATTTGAGAGAAATTAATTTTTCAAATTTTTATAAATACGGTGTTGTCATTTCCAACGAAATTCCTCATATCTCGATGCCCCACATAGACTTTTGTTATTATTCCGGCTGTACAATGTTTACACATTTTCCGGAACCAAAGATTACAGAAATGATTGCATTCTCATTTACCTTTATTGAATCCATCCGGCTGCAATCTATTTGGTTTTTTAACATTTTCTTTTTTCCAATGAATGGGGCACATTGCATTAACCCCCAACCTGGAGGAGCGCCCAATTTTTATCAAGGTTTACTTCCTTTAGCCTTTGGTAAACCAATATCCAACAACAATGCACAGCTGCTAGTTTTGGCCCGCCCCGGTATTTTATTTCCCCGGTACCCACCATATCTAGTGAGCATAACCTTATCCGCCACCTGGGGAGGCGCCCGATGGGAGACTAGCATCTCCACACGGGACATAGACTTCTATCATTTTCTTAAATTTTGATTTATTTTTGGACCGTGGTATTACTAAAGTTGAGAAATTTTCTGAGTAAACACTTTATATTTGGATTAGCCAGTCTGATACCCAGAGTGGATTTTTACAATTTTTGAAAATTTTCTTCCTTACATTTTTGTCACCCTCGCCCAAATCTGTGAGAGGATCAATCTCAAAAACAATAGGGACTGTGGGGTAAAAATGTGGACATGCATGCTAAGTTTTATGAAAATCAGTTGATGCATTCAAAACTTATAGTTAGACATACACCAAATAGACAGATCGATAGATAGTTAGGTAGACAGACAGACAAATGCTAAACGGTCGAGTTAAAACTGAGAACTTGCTTTGTTTGTTCAATAAAGAGAGTAGAGTAACAAAATTACTGGAGCAGTGATGATCTCCATTACACAATTTTGCCATAATTTCTCTCCTTCAATACTGTGTACGTTCTTAGCTTAATCCTGGTGTAAACAAAGCCGTGGCACATCTGAAACGCTATTTTCTGCTTGAATTAGAGGCATGTCACTCTAACAGAAGCAGTACAGACAGGGTACATATAACGTTGATACTGTGTAAACACGAAAATTGTAATAAATTGTCCTGACCAAAGTAAAATTTGTGTGACAGTGTCAGACGACAGTGAAACATTTTATAACACCAGTTAATGGCTTTTGTTACTAACCGTTTAAATATCGCAACAAACAAAAAATTAAAAAGTTTATTTAAAACGAAAATAGAAGCTGTGATAATTACCAGTGTACTGAATACTGTCAGTTGCTGTCAGAGAGTAATTCAATGCCTTCCATATCTGTGTCTAAACTTGTATCATCATTTGAATCAGCGTTATTATTGATAAGATTATCCATTGTCTACAACGACGTCGGTAATATGGGCCAATTGCCATAGCTTATCATCTTCCTTGATTATATGCTGCATACAATGACTCCACTTGTCCGCCGTTGTTTCATTTACTGCATTCTCAATAAATTGTTTTAGTCAAGCAGCAAATATTGTGTTGTGGCGAGCAACATATCCTTTCAACTGGCTCCATATTAATTCAATAGTACTGAGAATACAGTGATAAGGAGGAAGTCTTAAAACGACGTGCCCCGATTTAAGTGGCAAGATAACTCTCACATGACTATACAGACATTCGGCACATGCGCGTAATACATTACTGTGTGAACAGTGTCAACGCCCCTGACCAATAGCGTTTCAGATTTGCCACGTGGGTTTGTTTATATCAGGATTAAACTAAGAACGGAAATAGAGTACCTATCTACTCTCTCTCTCTCTCTCTCTCTCTCTCTCTCTCTCTCTCTCTCTCTCTCTCTCTCTCTCTCTCTCTCTCTCTCTCTCTCTCTATCTCTCTCTCTCTCTCTCCCTCTCTCTCTTTCTCTCTCTCTCTCTCTCTCTCTCCTCTCTCTCTCTCTCTCTCTCTCTCTCTCTCTCTCTCTCTCTCTCTCTCAAACTTCCTCCACATGTTAGCTCAGGCAAGAGTCGTTCATATGCAACCGTTTTGTTACAACAAGAAGTAGAACAGTAATTGATCTTGTGTTGTGCCCTTTGACCTTCAGTGTCACGTGCGTGCGACTGACATACAGTCATGATTCACACGTAAAGGTAACTGGTGCTGTGCACGACAGACCTCGGCCGGATAATAACTATCCTCATACTTACACTCCTTGCTTCGCGGCGACGTGTTCGTGCTACCAGCGAGCCGACTTTTAAATCGCTCCGTCTCAGAATCGACTAACAATTATAACCGTCCGTCCCAGCAGTGTCAAGAAAATGTTACACTTTGGTAAATAGTAATACAGCATACGTTGGCAACTTTGGTTAAAAGAATACAGCATTTGGCTTTCGTGACAGACAAATACTGAAGACAGTGCTTCCAAAATAACGTGTTGAAATTCTTACTTATAGATACTACACGACTACGTTAACATTGGATCCGGTGAGGGGAAACGTAGCAGCACTGGCACTGCGAGTTGCGTGGGGATACAGTACGTTCCCCTACGCTGCTTGATGTTTGTACAGTCAAAGTAAAACTCATACGCGACTTGAAATTTTTACCCATCGGAAAATTACAGTAACAGCATTAGAATACTTAAACTTTGTCCTTTGTTATTCTACACCATTTCAAATGTCATACTTTGTAACACGAATACCACCAAATATTAGCCTATACTTGTAATACAAATCGACGCTCACGATATTTACAGCTGGGAAACATACAGTCAAATGGCAAACTTTTGAGTATGACTATAGACTGCTTGGTAGTGTGAGACGCACTTGCGCGTTTGTCTCTAATCTACCGTAGTTTAAATTTTTTTCCGCATCCTTTGTTAAATTTGTCTACTAATTCCTAAACAATCTGACTAAAACAAAACCAGGAGAAAAATATTGTGTACTTAAATATATAAGTGCTAGTAGTACCCCCTTTCACCAGTGGAAGAGGGAGGAGCCTGGAGGAATTTAGAACTTTATAATTTTTACGATGAACCTGATGTGGTCACTTTTATCAAACTAAAAACCTTGGAATGGGCTGGACACATTGTACGTGCTTGTGAAAGCACAGTTGTTGGGAAGATGTTTGATGCAAAGCCAGAGGGTAAAAGGAAAGTTGGAAAGCAAACACTCACATGAATGGACGGGGTGAGTCAGGGCATCAGGACTCTTGAAATTAGAAACTGGGGTAGTGTGGCTAAGAAGAGAGAAGAATGGCGAAATCTTCTGAAGAAGGCCAGGGCCCACAAAGGGCTGTCGAGCCAATGATGATGATGATGATGATGAGTACCCCCTTCCTCATTAATTTGCAAAGCTCTGTCTGCTTTTCTAGTCTTTATGGTTCAAAAGAGAGCAACCCCTTTTAAAAATTTTTAAATATTTAAAATAGTCTTCCTTACACTTTACAGTGGCGTCCATACTATAGGAACTTTAAACCTACACCGTCTTCATCCTTCACCTTTGAGTTCTCTTCAGGAACTCCTCCTCCCATTCTTGTGACACTCTTATTTAGTAACTCCGTTAATAAATTAACGGTTCTCCCTCAATTTGTTATTTTTAGTTGATTGGTAGTAGGGAAGGTAAAAAAGGATAAGTACTGTGATTCCAGTATCTCCACAGGTGTGAAACCAAAGTTGCTGACACGTAGGTTCCCGTGAGAAGTCTCTGACTATACTCGCTGATGGAAGTTTGCAATTTTTAATTATTACTTCCAAGTTTCGTAAGGTAATGGAAGTACGGTGACCGCGAAAAAAAAATCGTGTTCGAGATAAGGGCTGATTCTGATTGTACTACCCTCAAAACATGAAGAAAAGTTCTTTTCCAAAAGGTCTGTGCATCTGTGTGTAGATGTTTCTATGGCGAACGATAACTGCAGCAAATTCAAACAGAATCAAATAAAGTTTTGTGTGTGTGCCTGAGTTGTAGAGGACTCAAGGCTTATTGATTTTGGTGAAGATCGCTTAAGGGAAAGGGGTAGTTTACCAGCAACGTTTTATGTTTTAACAAGAGTAAAGTACTTAATTTTGATAAATAAAGTTTCGTGAAAAGAAGGTAATAATAAGTCAGTGTAGAAAAGTAGATGAAATATCTATAAATGAAAATGATAGTTGAGGGGGAGGGGATAATTTTTTATATATGTAGGCCTACTACGTTATCGCCAACAAAGAAGTAGTTTGTTGTTAAAATTCCTTCCCGGACTGTTTGGCCGAGATCCAATGTTTTCTGCAAAACCAGACGTTTCGACAGTGCCATCGACTGCCGTGATCAGTAAAAATCGAGTGCGCTAACGTGAGGGGTATACGTTAGTGACCACGGTACTGTGGTTAAGGCTGTAGAAAGAAGTAGTTCCTATGGAAATATTTCATTTCGACAATGATTTTAAATATAAATCTTAGAGCACGGAAGTCGTGTATGGTTCTCCATACCGATATTTAATCATTTCTACACTGAAGATGGCGTCCGATGGTGGGGCCGAAACGTCTGTTTTGTATAGGCCTACAAACAGTAGACCGCGGCCTAACAACAGTAGACCGCGGCCTAACAGACCGGTAAATAATAATCCCAACTATTTTATTTTGTTACTCGGTATATCGAATGCAGTCAACAACAAACAAAGCAGTTGAAAGCTAAACGTCCGAGAGTGATTTACTGCAAAAAGTATTTTTTTTTACGGTTTGTGCATGCAGATTGAAATCAATTGTAAAACAGAGTAGTCACAGGATTTGACGTTGCAGATTTATACACTGCACTTATAAGCTTTATGCACTGTTCAACGATAATTTATGATCTATTTTTTCGAACCAATGTAAACGAATACTTTACTGGGATCACGGACGTGTAAATACGGTATCAGTTTTATGTATTTACAAAATGTTTCCAGCGTTATTGTGTTTACACCAGAAGCGGCTGGTGTTATGGTTGCAGCGTTGCACAACCGCCTAATCTGTAAAATAATACACGAAAACATTAAGCCGTTAAAAGTTTCATCAATTTCAACGGAAGCGTATCGCCGACCCTGCGCCCTTCGAAAAGGTTTGACGCGCCCGCGAACCAATTTGTAATTTTCTTTTCTTTTGAACGACGGAACACAATCACATTGTACTCACATTGTACGCGATCGAAGTATTGTATTATAAAATAGCACAAGCCATTTACCGAACCGCGCTGTGTCTTCCCCCAATACGATTGCCGAGCTTGTCGCCCAGAGCTGTAAACACCTTTCTCCTCAAAGTGATTTTTCCAAGCTTTACATTTCTGTGCACTTTACGAAAATAAATAGTGTTATTTTGATAGGTTCTTTAATTTACTTTTATTAAAATGTTTTCCTGTTTAATAAAGTATTGTTGATTTTAACGTGCGTGTGCATGATGACAAGTTGTTGATGATCTATTCCTAATGTGAAAAATTTTCACAAATTTATATGAAAAATACAGCAAAGCTTTTTTTTTGTGGGGGGGGAGCCTCCAGGTGGTCTAGTGGCTAACGCGGGCGATTGATGCGCTCGTGGTCCCGGGTTCAATTCCCGGCGGAGGCTCCGTACGGCGTGCATTCAGTGTCGTGAGGCAGAACTGAGTAGGCGCTGAGATAACAGCGCCGCCTCCTGGCTGTGAATACCGCAACTAGCGGCTGGTGGCGCGTAGTACTAGCCATACACCGTCACACTAACACAAAAGCCGCTCGGTACGCCTTGGTCCTTAACGGACTGTTGAGCGGAGGTTTATTTTATTTTTTTTTATTTTTTTTTTATTTGGTGTTCCACGTCGGTAAATATAAGCGCAATGGTATTTTAAACCGACAGTTAATGTTTGTAACGTCCGGCTATTGAAATCCACACCTTTCTATTGTCCATTGATGGGGCGGGGAGGGGTGCGCCCTTCGAACTAGTCGTCAGTTATATATGCGCCCCCATAAATTGAAAGGTCGCCTATGTTGCCTGTGTATGCGGTAATGTTCGCGTACAATTCAAATGTGGCGCGCAGGCTGGTGGTTGTAGGCCGCTTGCAACTTGAACAGTAAATGGTAGAGCTTACTACACAAACATATGGGAGGTCGTACGCTGCTACTCTTCACAATTGCGTTATGTACCATATGCGAGCTTGGTGGTTCGAAAGCTTCCGCAACGCTCCATTAGTAGCGTTGTAGCGTATCCGTAGTTGCGTCATGAAATCAAACATTACAGCTGGCCTCTGCTGACATAGCCGAGAAACATGTAGAACGACACTCTCCATTGTTCGAGAATGTTCCGTCGTCGTTACAATATTATTATCCTTTGATGAGTCACGAGCGAGTAGAAATATACTACTTTAAGTTTTATATAAAAAGCTGTAAGTCACCTAGTTTCCACACAGTCCCGTGCTTGTTGAGAAGTTAAAGTGACAAGTGGGTCCCTAAGGAGAAACGGGTTGGCAGTCATGGGTACGGGGCCCTACACGGTGACCCTGGACCACGATCAAAAACCCTGGCAAGTTTAAATACAATAAGTAACTCCTTCAATCAGGTTCTCCTTTGCATTTCCTCCTCTGTTCACCGCCACTTCCAGACACAAATACAAGAACTCACTGTACAGTAAATTAATAACGTTTGTGGTACGATCGATTAATCCGGTCTCGGTCAGATGCGACGAAACGACGTTTTTACCCGTACTTTCACTTGGTCGCAACTGACCGACTCTGTGGTAAATAGTAGAAACGTTCTTGTTCCAAACTACAATGAGGTTTCAATTTTGTTACTTTTTTATTTGCGTGAGTAACCTCTTTCTTCCAAAATGTTTTACGTTAGGTTAGGTTGGGTTATATTAGGTTAGTTTGGGTCGGGCTAAATTAGGTTAGGTTGCGTTAGGTTAGGTTAGGTTAGGTTAGATTAGGTTAGGCTAGAAATTAATACAATTATAATGGTAATTTCTGTGTTATTATAATAACAGCATGAAAATGTTAATAACGATCGACGTTGTCTTACGGCAGCGTAAAGTTCACTCTACGATAGCACTGAGAAAGTTGACTGGTCTTAACAGTATATAGAATTAGAAACTGACGTAGCGCATTACCATTTCAGGCGTGAGTCTTCATCTCTTCACACGCCTTTGATGGGTGCAGTCTATAGCTTACCTATAGGATATTTTCCGTTTGTAGCTTATAGGACATCTTCGATCGCAGTTGGCGCGGGTTGCAATTGATCTGATTCAAATTTCCACCTCGGCCGCAATCGACCGGGTTTTATACAATTTGGTCGCAACTGACCGCGGTCCGATTAATCTGGGCCTACTACGTCCATGTTTCTAACGAAAAACTTTGTCACAGATAAGTTTACTCTCCGTCACAGTTGGCGGCTACGGTATTGAAAATTATTGTACCGTTTACACATCAAGACAGCTCTCGCAAAGCTGCGGAGTATGCGATAAGAAACTAATTAGGCAAAAGTATTGTATTTTGGTGTCTCAAATATTAAACTCGAATTAGTGTGTGACAGCGAGCGTTATGCCACGAACGGGGCGGCTAAGTTTCGGCAAAACTGGAAGTGATCAATCACTATTAAGTAATCACTCCACAAGACGGCTCTAAGTTTCACTAACACTGACTGAATCCAGAGTACATGAAGTTAGCTCGGCTGGTTGTATATTCTCGTGTTGATTTTGACATTTAACCACGTACCGTTCTAAAAAAAGCGAATTTTATTCTGTAAGCCCTTTATTACACTACGCAACCAATTGCATGCAACTGATTTCAAGCCTACATGAAACTAGTTGCACGGTAGTAAAAACAGTCTTGCAACTGCTCTGCAATCAGAGCATATGACGGCGTCTACACTACTATTATAAAGAGGTAAAATTTGTTTGTATTGTTGTCTGGGCTAACCTCAGAAACTACTGATCCGATAAAAATTTTTTCACTACCTTGTTCCTTGAAGTTTGAGAATGGTTTTAGACATAAATTTGGACCAATAACTTTAACAGTTTTCAAGAACAGAGATTTAAAACGGTCCCATGTCATGAAAGTTTTGTTAATTAACGTGTAGTGAAATTTTTGGCATGCGATAAACTTTCGTTCTATAAGAAATAGCTATATGGTGTCAGCGAGTGAAATTTAGAAAAAATTACAAATTTTATTTCGCTTTTTGTTTCAATAAAATCCACGTTTTCGTTTACGAGATATTGGCGGTTTGGAAAAAATTGTATATGTTGTGTCGGTCCCATGTCATGAAATTTTTTCGTTGTATACAGAATGCGCGCGCAAGCAAATTGTACGCAATCACTTGCATAGTGTAATAGGCTACATTTGAATCATGCACCACAATGAGTGCGTGAAACTAAAAGTTGTTTTGCAATCGGTTGCAAGCTGTGCAAAGTGTAATACGCTACATTTAAACCAATGCTCCACAACTTCTTTTGCAATCAGTTGTATGCAATCAGTTGCGTAGTGTAATAAAGCCATAATGCATGGACACCTCGTGGATCGCCTCGTGGAGTACTGAATTATTAAAATGTAGAGGAAAAAGAAAGGTGGGTAGTCCGAGTAGGGGATCGGTACCGTGACAGGTGTGCTTGTTGCCTAAAGCGAATAAGAAGGAAAAAGGAGAATTGTGAAAACCAGAGTAACAGTCACACCACAGTAAAAAACTATTTTGTTAGACACACTTCAATAAGCGATTTGCGTGCGAAACAGTCTGTTTATGCCAACCAGCATTACATTGCGGCTCTCGTCAACAAAGTTAATTGCTTTACAACTTTTACGTCTGACCTTATATAAGGCGATACGTCGACACATTCTTTATAATCATAAATACTTCTTATAAAAAAACAAATACGGAACAAAAGTAAGAGTAGTTTTCAGCTAATTTTGTAGCGCAATACCAAGTTTGGTGCGTTCTAATGCACTGCACTCACTATACGCACACATACGTTTGTCGCCAATGTAGTGTTTATGTTGTTAACCTAGATTTAAAAATCGGTATGGAGAACCATACATGACTTCCATGTTCTAAGATTTATATTTTAAATCATTTTCGAAATGAAATATTTCCATAGAAACTACTTCTTTCTTCACCCTTAACCACATTACTGTGGTACTAACGTATACCAACTCACGTTAGCGCACTCAATTTTCACTGATGATGGCACTGCCGAAACGTCTTGTTTTGCAGAAAACATTGGACCACGGCCAAACAGCCCGGGAAGGAATTTTAACAACAAACTACTAGGCCTACTTTGTTGCCGATAAAATAGTACACATATAAAAAATTATCCCCTCCCCCTCAACTACCCTTTTCATTTATAGAAATTTCATCTACCTTTCTACAGTGGATTATTACGACCTTCTTTTCAGGATATTTTATTTATAGAAATGAAGTACTTCACTCTTGTTAAAACATAAAACGTTGCGGGTAAACTACCCCCTTTCCCTTAACCGATTTTCACCAATATCAATAGGCCTTGAGCCCTCTACCAATCAGGTACATATGCAAAAAATCATAAGATTCTGTTTGAATTTTCAGCAGTTATCGTTCACCATAGAAACATTTTTTCAAAATAAACACTGAATTTGTATTTCGATTAAAATTTCCTTTAATTTTATACCTTACGTGGGGTTTTGCGACTTCTTCAAAATTTAGAGCCCCTAATATTTTTGCCTTCCACTCCCCTACATTTTAGGGGACCTTTTTTTTATTAGAGCAAGAATTGCTATAGCGAAAAAGGCATTTAATGGGAAGAAAAGACTACTGTGTGGCAAAATTAATAAGAATTTAAGGAAAATGTTGGCCTAATGTTATGTGTGGAGCGTTGCTTTGTATGGTGCAGATACATGGACCTGAGGAAGGAGGATGAGAAAAGATTAGAAGCATTTGAGATGTGGGTTTGGCGAGCAATGGAAAAAGTGAGGTGGGTTGATAAAGTAAGGAATGATGACGTTTTGAGAAGAATAGGGGTAGAGAGAAGAATCCTGAAGGTAATAGAAAATAGGAAAAGGAATTGGTTAGGTCATTGTTTAAGAAGAGACTGCTTGCTTACAACTGTCACGGAGGGTGTCATAGAAGGAGAAAAAAGAAGAGGGCGTAGAAGAATGAAGTTAATGAAGATAGAATTGAAATCAGAGGGTGTTACGAAGAAACGAAAAGACTGGCATGCGATAGAACAACTTGGAGAGCTTTTACCATTTGAAGAGCTGCCTTAGGGCAAAACACCAAATAATAACAATAATCTCAAAAAAGTAGAGTTGTTTAGTGTGAACACGCATGCCACGCTCAAAAGTTATCGTGAGTCATACCCCAATCAGACAAATAGATAAATGCCAACGGTCGAGTTACAACTGAGAACTAGTTTCGCTCGTTAAATAATTTTTTTTTTACCTGAAAAATGGTAATTTTTTAACCAGAAAATTACGCACTTCGGTGAAATTCGTTCGTGATTTATATACGTACACGAACAAACTTTACAGAAATGAGATTTGCCTGTACCCCGGAAGTAGTAATCCACTTGTAACTTGTGTGCTAATGCTGCTTCATTATACACTATGCTGCTATGCTGTACACTATCATTACCTATATGTACGTAAATTATGTCTTGTAGAAACGGTTCGCGTGACCTACACACTTACTTAGCCAATCTGTTTTCATTATTGGAAAAACATTCTAAATTTTCCAGTTCACGAAAGAGAATTTGCTGTATTTTTTTCCATAAATCACTTCTTCTTCTTCTTCTTCTTCTTCTTCTTCTTCTTCTTCTTCTTCTTCTTCTTATTATTATTATTATTATTATTATTATTATTATTATTATTATTATTATTATTATTATAGGATTAGGACTTGGGCCTGTTCCGGCTTCATAGCATTTATTCCCATTTTTCATGGGTCTCCCTACGCTTCTTCTTCCAGCTGGTTTGTACCTACTTGCCGCTTTTGGTAGTCTTCGGTCATCCATTCGCTCCAGACGGTCCTTCCAATTTCTTATGTGCGTCTCTATTTTCTCATGTAAGTTGTATATGTCCATATATTCTCTGATTTCTCCATTTCAAAATCGATCTTCTTTAGAACAACCTTTGAGCGATCTGAGAAATTTAATCTCCGCTGCTTGTATGCGGCTTTTATCTCTCTTTCTCATTATCCACGACTCACCTCCATAAAGAAACACAGGGACAGCCATTACCTTGTAAAACTTTAGTTGAGTATCTTTCCTCGTATGGTTTTTTAGTGTTTTCTTACGGCTCCGCACTTCATTTGAAACTTATGTAGTTTATTGTCTATGTCTCTATTGTTCTCATATGATATATCATACCGTAGGTAGCTAAAGTGATAGAGTTGTTCAATTAGTTGGTTAAATCATTACAATTAATCAATTTCTCCGCAAAATTTGTTTTTGAAAAAAACTGAGATGTATTGTATTGTTTGGGGTAAAGAAAATCTCAGTACCAAAAACTGGAATATTACCAGTAAACTCACTGAGGTGCAGAACTCGCCCACTATATTGAACGGATAATGAATGCACTTTGACCGAACGAATCGAGTTCTAGGTTTTAACTAGACCGCTTGACATTGGTCTGTCTATCTAATTAGCTTCGCACTGATTAACACAATAATCACTTATGAGTAAACAGCAACAATCACTGCGAATCGCGCTGTAAAATCGGCAGGTGTAACTGAACTGCGCTTCGAAAAACATTATTTATACCTCCGCCGCCTTCCATTGTAGTGCAAGGCAGACCTCGATGTCGGTAGGATAGTCGAGTAAGGTCTGGAAGGAGCATTACTAATTCTGCCCCGTAGAATGATCTATAAACGTCTGGAACAGCCTCGCGTGCTCCGGCGTGCCAAGAGTTACGTAGGCACTCAGGGATTCTTGATTTCCTCAGCGTGGCAATTTATAATTAATATTTCGAGTCAAAACGCCAAGGTAGAAGGAATCTTTCCATTGAAGCGAGTTCTCAGTTTCAACTCGACCGTTTGGCATTTGCCTGAATGTCTGTCTGTTTGTCTGTCCGTCTATCTATCTGTTTGGGTATGTCTCACTTTTGAGCGCATCAAACGGTTTTCGTAAAACTTGGTGTTCGTGTTCGTACTTTTACCCTTCAGAACCATATTGTTTATGATGTTGATCCCCCAGAAAATAAGTGGCGTAAAGCAAAAATTGGGGGGGGGGTAAAAGTAGTGAAATAATCGCAAAAGTCCACATGGGGTATAAAATTAAAGAAATTTTATCCAAAAATTTTAATACACGTAGTGTACAGTTCTTTTTCTTCTTCTGTACCTCACGGAGTAAGCACTTTGGCTGTCCCGTCTTTACAGAGTAAGTTTATCTGGACCGCGGTCAGTTGCAACACAATCGTATAAAACCCGGTCAGTTGCAGCCGAGGTAGAAATTTGAACCCGGTAAATTGAAATCAATTGCATTTTCATGTTATAATAATAATAATACAGAAATTACCTTTATAATTCTATTCATTCCTAGCCTAGCCTAACCTAACATAACATAAGAAAAATATTAGAAGAAAGAGGTTACTCGCACAAATAAAAAGTTGCAGAATTCAAATTTCATCGAAATTCAGAATAGCAAGGTTTCTAAATGACAGATTCGGTCAGTAAGTGAAAGTGCGGAGCGCAATTGACCGCGTAAGAATAGGTAAATATCGGTATGGAGAACCATACATGACTTCCATGTTCTAAGATTTATATTTAAAATCATTTTCGAAATGAAATATTTCCATAGAACTACTTCTTTGTACTTCTTTCTTCATCCTTAACCACAGTACTGTGGTCACTAACGCATACCACCTCACGTTAACACACTCGATTTTCACTGATGATAGAAGTCGATGGCACTGCCGAAACGTCTGGTTTTGCAGAAAACATTGGACTAAGGCCAAACAGCCAGGGAATGAACTTTAACAACAAACTACTACTTTGTTGCCGATAACGTAGTACACATATAAAAAATTATCCCCTCCCCCTTCAACTATAATTTTCGTTTATAGAAAATTACCCCCACCCCGTTCAACTAGCTTCTTCATTTATAGATATTTCATCTACGTTTTACAGTGGATTATTATGATCTTCTTATCAGGATACTTTATTTATCAAAATTAAGTACCGTACTTTAGTCTTGTTAAAACATCAAATGTTGCAGGTAAACTACCCCTTTTCCTTAACCGATCTTCACCAAAATCGACAGACTTTGAGTTCTCTACAATTAAGGAACGTATGCAAACAATTATTTGATTATGTTTGACTTTACGGCAGTTATCGTTCGTCATAGAAAAAATTACCCTTGTTAAAACATAAAACGTTGCTGGTAAACTATCTCTTTTCCCTTAAACGATCTTCACCAAAACAATAGACCTTGAGTACTCTACAATTCAGGATTGTATGCAAAAAATTATTTGATTCTGTTTGAATTTGCGGCTGTTATTGTTTGCCATAGAAAAAATTCTACACACAGACAGACACACACACACACACACACACACACACTTTTAGAAAAATGACTTTTCTTCATGTTCTGAGGGTACTACAAACAGAATCAGCCGTTATCTCGAACACGATTTTTTTCGCCGTGACCATACTTCCATTTCCTTATGGAACATGGAAGTAAAAACGTTGTTTCGTCGAAATTTACCAAGACCGGAGTATGTCTTCATCTCACTCTCGGTCTTCCTACATCTCTTGTACCAAAGGGTCTAAATCAAATCAACCTTAGGTTTAGTCCTCCGTCCTCCATTCTGTCCAAATGTTGTAACCATAGTGTACAGTTTTAGAAATTATTTTCGTGTCAGCCAGAGCTCTTGTCGCGTCGAAGTCTACGTGTTGTGTCCAATCTCGTTTGTAAACGAATCCAACGCAGAAGTTCTGTCTTCTGGAAGCCTGTGTTCTCTAGCCCGCTGATTGGGATTATGTGATGGTTTGGCTGGCCAATGTGGGAGCGGTTACAGTCACCACATTGAACATCACGTAGTCTTTATTGTTCTAGGGGGATTCTGTCTATAGGATTTATCAGCAAAGATTGGGCTGTTTCATATGGTCTGTAGACAATCTCGATGTAGAATTCTAATAATCCTGCCGGTGGTGCTTGCCTGATGTAGATTAGCGGGACAGTTTTTTTTTTTTATGTCTTATTCTTTGCACTCGCCATTATTACACTAATAAATACAGAGATACGACAGTACTGGGGCAACGTAAAGGTATCTATGGATAAGAATATTGACTTCACACATTCATTTATGTGACAAGATTATTTGTTGCGAATAATCTTCTTCTTCTTCTTCTTCTTCTTCTTCTTCTTCTTCTTCTTCTTCTTCTTCTTCTTCTTCTTCTTCTTCTTCTTCTTCTTCTTCTTCTTCTTCCTCTTCTACTTCTTCTTCACTACTTAGACTGTTTAGTCTGTTCCGCCTCCAAACTGGTCGGACCATCTCTTCTTGGGTCTTCCCAAGTTTCTCCTCTTCCCTTTCGGGAATACAACAAGGCTACCTTGGGGAATCTGTCACTGCCCATTCTGCTAATGTGTTGTTCCCAGCTTTCTCTATAGTTACTGATGATTCCGTTTACTTCTTCAATTTTCAGTTCCTGTCTTATTGTTTCTTTTCATATCTAGTTTTGTGTACCCATCTATGGAACGCAAACATTTCATTTCCGTAACCTGAATACTAGATATTTGTCTAACAGACATTCTCCACGTGTCTAAGCAATAAGTACGGATAGGAACTGCCATAGATTTGTATAATTTTATTAGGGACTCTTTCCTTGCCTTGTGTTTACAGCACGTCGGAGAGTTCCTGTTATCTGGTTAAATTTATTAATTTTCCCAATAATATCTTCTTCGTTTTTATATGAGAGCTTACAGACTAAATAGTTAAGCTCTGAGACTTGTTCTATAAATTTACTATTCAAAACAATTTTAGATCTACCTGACCATGTTCCTTTAAAAGCTATACGTTTTTTGCTTTTTTTTGTCAGATATTTTCGCATTAAATTCTTTCGCAATGTTATTTAAGGAATGGATCATCCTTTGCAGGTCATCTTCAATTGTGGCCAATAAAATCTGATCATCTGCAAACATCAAAGTCTTAAGCATTTTGCCCGCAGCTCTCTGATTCCTCCATTTACACTGTTAAGCCAAATCCTAACAATTCCATCCAAAATCAGGTTAAAAAGCGTCGTTGATATAGGGAAAAATTGTTGCATGTCATAAAGAATTAAATTTCTCAAGCCAAGCTAACGAACATTTACGCTCACTGGTTAGTGATGACAGCTGTTTCTAGAAATAGAGTCGCCATTTCTACACTAATACGAGGGTCAGTTGAAAAGTTCGTAGAACGACAACTGTAGGTTAGCGGTAACACTAAACTTTTCCGTGTGCTGCAAGATTTGTATTTTATGTGAACTCCTATTAATCTCCAAATCGTTCTATCAGTTTATTCATTGTTTAGAACCTGTTTAAAATTGACATGTTATGCGTGTTCTGAAAAGCGGACAAAATGAAACATCGCGGTGTGATTCATTGTTAAACATTGTTTAGCGCCAACGGAAATTCTAAACGAAATTGTAAATGCGTCAGGAGAGGCTGCGGCTTCAAACCCAACGGTTTGTAAGTAGGCACTTGAGATTAAACGTGGTCGTACGAGCATTGAAAACGTGGTCGCACAGGACGCCCAAAAAAATGCAACAACTCCAGATGCGGCAGCCATCTTGAACTACGCTTTTTCACACCAAGTTCTTGAGTTAAAGTATGATGCACACGCTCATATGAGATGCCTATAATTTCACCAACATCATCCACTCCTCAATCTGCGGTCTTCCAACACCCTAAGAATTTTTTTCAGTAATGCCATTTTTTTGTTGCACTTTTTGGATGTCCACTGCTGCTTTGGATAGTCTTCAGTGCTTGTACGACCACGTTTAAACTCGAGTGTGTCCGATTGTACCGTTCTTTCTGAAGGCGTAGCATCTTCATTTACATTTACAATTTTGTTTTGATTTTTCATTGACGGTAAAAGGTTTTTAAAAGAGAATTCATCACAACACGATGTTTGATTTTGTGCATTTTAAAAACACGTGTGACAGGAAAATTTCAAACAGCTGGTAAAAAGTAAATAAATTACCAGATATATCTGGAAATTAACAGGTGTTTACGCAAAATATACGTCTTGCAGCATACGAAAAATTGTAGTTCTACCACTAAGCTATAGATGTCGCTCCGCCAACTTTTCAACGCGTAAATACAGAGATACGACGGTAATGGGGCCAACATAAAGGTGTCTATGGATGAAAATATTGACTTCACACTTTCATTTATGTGACAAGATTAGTTGTTGCGTATCACAAAGAACGAGTACCCAAAAGGAAGTGGTGATGCGAAAAATATTGCCACAAGCGGCCACTTTAGCCTTTCCTTCTCAACTCCGCTCTCACATACTAGCGGTGGGCCCCCTGTTAAATCGAGCAACTCATTACACAGCTGGGGTGACTAATTCCTGCGGGGGAATGGGTCGGTGGCTAGCAAACGAGAGAAGGAGTTCCTGATAGAACTGCTCTGGGGTAACTGGAGTATAGGTCTATCAGGTTGGTATGGGGCGGCAGCAGGTCTCATGTTACAGGTAGACCTAGCAGCGGGCTGCCTGGCAGCCAACGGTGGTGTCCACAGTCCAAGTTATCAGGACTACTGCGGGTGTAGACGTGGTTCCTAAGTCATGGTGAAGACAACTCGTCTAGGGATAGAACACCACAATATCAAGGTTTCCGGTTCTCCTGGTGGGGGGGGGGGGTTGAGTGATGGGTTAACAACCTTTCCTTGTAAAAAGCCCGGTGTTGTGAAACTCGTAGATAAGCCTTGGAATAACGGCCAGTCTTCATGGTTTAAAGAGACATGATCGGAATATCTGGAGGCGGATAATTAGAAAGGCCAAGGTCCATTCTGGACTGTAGTGTTGCATATGTACGAGGTATGTATGTATCATACAGATTGAAATCTCTCAAAACAAGTCTACGAACATTTCCACTCACTGGTTAGGAATGACAGCTGCTACTTCCCTTGCATTTCAGTAACTTAATATCCTGACGATAGCGTGTCAATTCTTAATTAAATTTCCCGTTAGTAGTCCAATAAAAAAACTATGAAAAAATGTAACATAGTTTTCAATTACTAGCTGATTAAATTTACACGCAATCACTGAAGCGTGCCCATAAAACTGTCATGAAATTACAGAAAAGTGTAACAACCAGATTACGCAACCTAACTACAACGTAGTGCAGTAGAGACTCGCGATTATGCAGTCGTTTGTACTATCTGGCCCCGGACCTGGACACAATTAATAAAACACCGTAAAAATGTATTCAATAAAGAGATCTTTTGAGCCGGTTTATTTGTCATAATTTTCAGTTTTAAGCAACCAGTCTGAAGTAGTGAGCGAGACTGTAGCGACTCGCCGACAGAAGTAGACAATAAAGACTCTCGACCTATAGTTTCGTGTCATCATCATCGTCATCAGTGCCTCAATGTAGAATATGTCAGCGAAATAATAACGAAATATGCAGAGAAACCTGATCATAGGATTCAGATCCACGATAACCCAATAATGCGACACATGGTGGAAGAAGCTCCACACGTCCTGAGGCGACTCAAAAGGCAGAAGCCACGTGATATGGTATCGCAATAGAAAGCAATTAATATGTATAGATCCAGAAAACTCTACGTGAGAGAAAGACAGACTACTCTTGGGATTAGCCACTGGACGTCACCCCATCAACCGTGAAGGAAACATGAAGGAGAAGCTGCTGGATGAGCTTGCTCAGTTTGTAGCATTAAGGGATGTGTTTTTAGTGGGTTAGAGTCCCACACTACTAGGAACTACGGGGTTCCTAGTGTCTATAGAGATTTTCACCTACCCTCGAAAAAAAAAGAAAAACTATCGTCATCAGTAACTCCATAGCCCACCGTGGGTCTCAGCTTCCCTCAGGATTTTCATCCAGACTTCCCTATCCTTAGCCAATGTCCATCAATTTTTCACTCCAAGTGCTTCACATCTTCTAGGATTGCATCAATCCATCGTAGTCTAGGTCTTCCACGTCCTCTTTTTCCTTCTGATTTGCATTTCACTCTGTCTTAAGAACACCCTCCTCATTCATTCTCGGTAAATGTCCTGCCCATCTCAGCGTGCCTATCCTCAATGATGTTACAATATCAGGCGATCTATATAACTCATAGAGCCCTCTGTTGTACCTTATTCTCCACTCTCCACCTTCCCTAATGGGTCCATAATAGGTCCATAGTTTCCTGTCATGTTACTACAGTTTTTGTCTGTTTTCGTGTTTTGTTTATTCCCTATACAAATGACATTGTTGCAATTACATTTAAAATTTAATATCTTAAATAAACGCCTCTTTTCATATAAATTTGCTGTATCTCCTGACATTAAATACTACAGTATGATTCCGAATGAATGTCTGTCACGATTTTGTGAATACTATATTGCTAATGTTTATTTAAAGTATCTACTTAATATCGTCGAATTCAAATATAATTTATTTTTTAAAAGCACGCAAACGAGATCATAAAATATGCACCAGCCTTGCTGCGTGACCGTTTATTGAACTTTATCAAAGCGGCCAGTTCAGTTACACCTGGCGATATTTTAACTGCGGTTCGGAGTTATTGCTGCGGTTTAGTGCAAAGTGATTATTGTGTTAATTAGTGCAAAACTGTAAAAAGGCCACATTTACTGTTGTGTGTTGGACAAAATGTAACTTAAATTATTGTAAAAGAGTGCCTTTGTTGATCTCTAACTGTTGTTTGTGTCTAATTAAAGTTGTAATTAGTGACGTCATGCGGTGCCAGTTATTCTGTTTCTACTGTACAAGACGACGATCTGAGTGACCGTCGTAACATGTTGATAAGGAAAGGGTTTTTCCTTAATCCTGATAAGGAAAATCGTTACGTACACGCCCCAGGTGCTAGACAGAGCGGTAATGGCTAACGTACACAGTAGCTTCCGGAATAAGGCACCCCCCCCACCACTCAAAGTACTAACGACCTCTTCGGAGAGCAGACGAGCAGTGGCATCTCTTGCATTGGGCCCTAGGAAACTACGGCTAAAGATGGATGAACCATCGATGGTCTACGTTACAGGACAAGGAAAAACCACTACATTAAAAATCCTCAGGCTATTGTTACCCTATTACTGAACGTACTACATGTTTCTCGGCTACCCCACCAGAGCCCAGCTGTAATGTTTGTGTCCGTACGTATTGCTACTGTGAGAAGAAAGACACGACGTGACAATTAACATGCGTCAACCCTCGAGGCTGTTCCAGATTTCACCGGTCACGCGCTGTGTTCAAGGCCGCAATCAATTACGCTCTAGTGTTGACGCGTATTATGGATTATTCTGGAACACTTGTGCTATCTATTTAAACAACGACAGCTGCCGCCTAGTTGCAGTTTAAGTGGCGATTTATTCAAGTGAGGTTTGAAGTATTGTGGCGAAGTGTTATTGTTGTGCGGGACTCTATTAGTTAACACTATTATTGCGTGTGGACAAATTTGCTCGGATTATTGTACAAGTTTATTATAAACCGTATTTGTGATTAATTTGTTGATTAGTGACTTCATTGGTGTCTTGTATTTTGTTTTCCACTGTACCATACGACCGTCGCAACAGTGGTGTCAGAAGTGGGTAATTCTCTGGTCATTATGATGTTGTCTTAAGATACTAAATATTCCGGACGTAAAATACTTTTCTGACTGGGATCTCCGGAGAGAAGACTGTCTGGAGAGAAAAGGTAGATTGGTATTACCAAAGTACACATATTAGCCAACTGGTATCTAGACCAGAAAAATCTCATTTGTACGGAATGTGGATCTGAATCTGAATGGATCTAAAACATGGGCAGAGGGGAAAAAGGTCAAGGAACAAAGTGAGGCCTTTGAGACGTGATGTTGGAGGAGGATGATGCACGGACGATTGAGTAAACAATACTGAGGTATTTAAGTTGATAAATGAAAGACAAAAGTTACGGAAAAATTGAGACGCTTCACTACCCATAGTAATTATGTAGGCCTATGTGACACCTGTGCTACAGGGCAAAAATAATGGAATAATTGCCAGGCAAAGGTCAACATGGCTCAAATGGTTGGAAAGTGAAAGTTGTCTCATAGATGTTTTATAGATGTCTCAAGGAACCAGGAGATAGATGAGCTATTGAAGCATGAGGACATCATAAGACTCATAAAAGCTCAACGAATACAATGGCTAGGTGACCTAGAACGGATGGATGATCATACTGTCGGGTATACTCATAATGTTCAGTTCCTGGCGTATAGCTGTGTTTCTCCTATGACCATGGAGAGTATACCCTGCCACGTGCCTGAGAAATCTCATTTCAGCCCCAAATAGTTGTTTGGGGAAGCGGCAGTCAACCATTCGGCAAGATGTTCCCACCAATTCAGCCGATACTGGGCAATCCTATCGAATATACTCATAATATTCAGTTCCTGCCGTTTCTTCTTCTATTTCTGTTTCTTCTATGATCATGGAGAGTATACCCTGCCACATGCCTGAGAAATCTTATTTCAGCCGCTTGGATGCGACAGGCCTGGCCTTTAGTTAAAGTTTAATTCTCAGACCCATAACCAAGTGTTAGTTCGAAAAGTTTTAAAGATCGTGTACTTTATAAATATTTAATACATATTATTAAGAAGTCACTTTTTTCTGGGAGTTGTGTGCAACCTTGCAACCTTATCACGAGCCGCCACTGTTATAACGTTTCAATTATTTGGTAGTAATAAAGGTGCCTTCGAGACTACGTGTAGTATTGACAGTGGTGTTGACATCAGCAGGAAGGAGAATGCGTTATGGAAGTTTAAGTACGGGAAGTTATTTCCTGGCGTGCACCAAGTTAGTTAGTTAGTTACCTTCACGTGAGAATCACGCCAGTCAGTAACACACGACAGGAACGTGAGACGAGTTATTGATCTGTATTGGCCTACTGATAACAAAACTGTCAGCTTTGAATTACGTTATCATCGTCTTATCCTTCGTTTCAGATAATAGACACACACTGTACATATCTCCTTCTCATGTTTCTGTTCTATTACGTTCTAATGCTGTGATCTCCGACTAGCTCCCCACAAGTCAATTTCTGGCTGAAAAATCGATTTAATAATTGCTTTATTTTAACGAATTTTATGAGCTATTGAATCGTGAGGACATTGTAAGATTCATAGAGGTTCAGTTAATGCAATGGCTACGTCACCTAGAACGGATGGATGATCAGCATATGCCAATGAAAATCGAGAGGCCATAGGTGTATAACAGGAGAAAGGGGCTCGATCTAAGACAAGATGGTTGGACGACGTGTTGCGTGATCTCGGAAGAATGGACGTGATGGGTTATGCTGAAATGTGCAACCGATACGAGATGTTGGAAAAGACTGGTGCTGGAGGCCAGGGCTCACATTGGGCTGTAGTCCCGACGAAGAGAGAAGAGCAGAGATGTCACAAAGAGAAGGCAATCAACCGAGAAATCTGATGACTTCAGAATATGGCCGCCCATACAAGACAAGGAAGAAGATAATGAACCACTCCTTCATTGACTTTCTGTACCACTCGGTATTATGTATTAGCTGTGTTTCTAATTGCAGTATAATATGTTGGCAACCGGTTAAAAAAATGTACAGGCATTGCACAAATGCAATGCACAGAGAAGGGCATTGAAAATGCTTCAATAAATCTAAAAAATATATATATTTATTTTTCTTCATTTACCAATGTACAGATTATAAGTTAAATGTAGTGTCATTCATAATCGCGCACGGAGAGAAGCTCGCTGTTCTTCTTGAGATTCATCGATTTCACTTGAAAGTATAATCATCGGACGATGCGTAGTGAAATATGAAGCGTATGGGACCACTTCGGTTGGTCGCAACTTATAAAATACACCATCAATCGTAGTACCATTACGAGTGGTTATGATATTTCGATCAGATGCTAAACGTACCGAATAAAATTCTTCCAAATATGCGAGCAGTCGTCCAGCTTCGGGCAGTTTCAAGTTGTAGTTAAAATCACCACATATAATTAACGGGCTCCAAGTCATCGGTACGTGACGTATAGCTGCGCATGCTATAAACGTTAAAGCGCAAAAGAGCGGCTTGAAATAAACGAAATAACTCGTCTTCAATGATGTTTGGTCGTCCGTACATCAGAATGATGTGGAGTTTATCATTTAGTCCTCAAGTACTCTTAAATTCGACACGAACACAGCACTCATCACCGTACATTTTTGGAAATCACCGCGCTCGTAGTATCCAACTGGAAATTCGTACAACGCTTCAAATAAGGCTTGAAAGACTCATAAATCGCGACACCACCGGCTCTAGTAGACGAGCTGTTATGTCTGGCGACTATCGTATAATCAGGAATCGCCTTACTCGGTTCGTCGTCTTTCATCCAAGTCTCAGTGAGCGCAAGTATCTCCGTCTTGTTCAAGACCGGGTCTGATACTAAATTTTCGTGGTGCGCAGCCACGAAGTTCCGCCAAATTAGTTCCTTCTACACTCGAATCGGTGGAAGTCTGAGCCGTACTTCCACTCGCTTCCTCCATCTCTCCGTAATAAATTCTTGTCTGATGTACTACCTTATGATAAATTTAAGGTGATGTGGCATTTAAACTCACCAAAAAATTCAAAATTTTCTACGTCATTGACAACAAAGAAGTACAGTATTTTCTATGGAAACTCACCGGTTCCCATTATCGATCACTCACCAGCGATCGGCCGCAAATGTGCGAAACGTCCTTATAAACATTTTCAATGTTAAAACCACTAATATGACTTTCTCTTGTAAAGTAATTAGCATTATAATTCCATTTTCCAGTTACTGCAGATTTCTTTTAAAAAAATACTAGATTTTTTTGGTGTGGGGAATGCGTGTTATGCATGCATGATACTTAGCCTTTTGCCTTCAGTTTTTGCTTGTACACAAGGTACTCTGTTTAATTCTTTGGTTTCGTTGTCCATGACGTGACGAGTATGACAAATGGTTTTGTATACACTATTTCAACTGGAACACTAATTGAACGAGCGAAGTGAGTTCTGAGTTTTAACAAGACAATTTGTCATTGTCTGTCTTTCTAGAGCCTCCAGGCGGTCTAGTGGCTAACGCGGGCGATTAATGCGCTCGTGGTCCCGGGTTCAATTCCCGGCGGAGGTTCCGTACGGCGTGCACTCAGCGTCGTGAGGCAAACTGAGTAGGCGCTGAGATAACAGCGCCGCCTCCTGGCTGTGAATACCGCAACTAGCGGCTGGTGGCGCGTAGTACTAGCCATACACCGTCACACTAACACAAAAGTACGCCTTGGTCCTTAACGGACTGTTGAGCGGAGGTTTTTTTTTTTTGTCTGTTTGATGCAGGTTTCACGATAACTTTTGAACGCATCAACCGAGTTTTGTAAAATTTAGCACGCGTGTCCATACATTTACCTTACACAACACTGTTGTTTTTGAGATTGATCCCTCCAAAAAATGTGAGGGGGCGTGAGGTAAAAATGTAAAGGCGTTAAAATTGTAAAAAATTCTTAAATGCTCATGTGGGGTATCAAATTAAAAAGAATTTAATCACATATAGGCTATAGTAGTAGCCTGCATCTCAGAAACTATGCTTCCTACAGTATTATTGACATTTTTGTAGCTAATGTTAGTCACCATTGTCTACCTACTGAAGCAAACTTTTAGAACTTAAGTGTATACTTTGGGTGCTGTAATAACCAATGTTTATTAATTTTACTTGAAAAGAGTTATAAAATCAAAATTAATGTAAATATTGCTGTGGACATGGAAATGAACTAGTTCCGCGCATCAATAGACATAAGACATATACATAAAATATCTACAAAAATTTCAAGACTCTATCTTATCAGGTTTCAGAAAAAATTTTCCTAAATATGGGCAATTTAATGTTACCACCATAAGCCTTACCGGCTTTCCTTAAAAAGAGTAGGAGGTGAAGGTCACACCGATCATAGAGGTTGGTTTGTGCGTATTTCTGGGTTTTTATTTCAGTAATTATATGTAAGTGTCACCGACACTTTTTAATATCCACATGGACGACATATTTCGGCGATGGACAGCCGACGTTGACTCGGGAATATCACTTCAGCGAAATATTCGTGTGAATGCATTGCTTTATGCAGATGACAAGGTAATGATACAGAAACAAAAGACCAGTTACAGCGGGTGATATTTACGTTCAATAGCATCATACAAGACTATGAGCTACAGATCTCTCCTATAAAATCTAAAACGATGGCATTTCAGGGCAGGCATCCTATAAGAACTAAGATAGTCATGAATAATCAGATTTTGGACCAGGTTAGTAATTTTAATTACCTGGGATGTAATATTTCATATGGAACTGATATTAATTGGGATAGTAAGCTAATGAATCTGTGGAACGAGTCATAGGTACCTGAAAAATAAAACACGGAAGGCTACCCGAATGAAATTCTATGCTAGTGAGACATGGAGTTTGGTAAAAGGGACGTGCAGAGGATTCAGGCAGCCGAAATGAAATGTCTAAGAGAGGCGCAAGGTTGTTGTCTCTTGGATCGAAGAAGGGACGAGGATATAAGACGCCATTGTATCATTGCACCAGAAGATTGAAGACCACAGAAGGAGATGGTGTGAACACTCGAATCGTATGCCTGATATCCGTCTACATGTGGAAGAGACCTACTGGGAAGAGAGATGTCGGTAGACCGAGCTGGATATGGGTTCCGGAACAGGTCCAAGGCCTAGTCCTTGGAGTAGTGGTGATGATGATGATTATGTCTAGTTTACATTAACTTGTCACGCTTTATCTACAGCACTTCTGTTTGTGTTAGTATTTTACAGAGTTGTATACGTTACCGTTTAGATAAAAACAAACACAGACAAAAACAAACGACAAACAACAGAAAGCGTTTGTAGTTCCGCGTTGGATTCCGTTATATAAAACAAACAGAATCTGTTTTCGATAAACGAGTTGTTTCGTTTCTCGTAAACGACACTTTTCCACTGTTCCATTACTGTACACACCTTGCCCTGTGCAGCACAAAATAAATGTAAAAAGTACAAGAAACAAGGATAATAAATTCCTTTAGCGTCACTCACGTTCTTTCTTTCTCTAATTCTTCCTTTACATTCTTCTTCTTATTTTCTATCTGTCTCCCCCCTCGCTACCTCTCTATCTGTCCACCTATCTACACACACACACACACACACACACACACACACACACACACACACACACACACACACATCTATATATTGTAGCATAACGGAAAATTTTGCTTTATTTTACAATTTAATATCACATAGAAAAAGAAGGGAAGAAGCAATCTGGAATGAGTAAAATAAACTTAAATAAAAGTAACAGAAAAGAAGTAATCACAATAATAAATAAAATGCCTTAACATAACTATAAATGTCGGTATGGAGAACCATACATGACTTCCATATTCTAAGATTTATATTTAAAATCATTTTCAGCCAAACAGCCAGGCTGTGTCTTACCTGCTTTTTTATTGCTGTATTAAATGAAAAATATTATATTACATTAAAATGAAAAAATTATAATTTTATTGCCTGGCAACAAATTATACCATTTCAAGTTTACCATTGTTTCAAAAAGTTTAAATAAATTTTCAAGTACTTTACTCTTGTTAAAACGTAAAAGGTTGCAGGTAAACTACCCCTTCCCCTTAACCGATCTTCACCAAAATCGGAAGTCATTGAGACCTCTACAATTCAGGGACGTATGCAAAAAATTATTTGATTCTGTTTGAATTTGCGGCTGTTATCGTTTGCCATAAAAAATACGCTTGATAAAAAAACGTTGCAGGTAAACTACCCCTTCCCCTTAACCGATCTTCACCAAAGACAATAGGTCTTGAGTACTCTACAAATCAGGGCTGTATGCAAAACATTATTTGATTCTGTTTGAATTTGCGGCTGTTATCGTTTGCCATAGAAAATACCCTTGTTAAAAAAACGTTGCAGGTAAACTACCCCTTTCCCTCAACCGATCTTCACCAAAAACAATAGGTCTTGAGAACTCTACAATTTAGGGCTGTATGCAAATAATCTTTTGATTCTGTTTGAATTTGCGGCTGTTATCGTTTGCCATAGGAAATACCCTTGTTAAAACATAAAACGTTACAGGTAAACTACCCCTTTCCCTCAACCAATCTTCACCAAAAACAATAGGTCTTGAGTACTCTACAAATCAGGGCTGTATGCAAAACATTATTTGATTCTGTTTGAATTTGCGGCTGTTATCGTTTGCCATAGAAAATACCCTTGTTAAAAAAACGTTGCAGGTAAACTACCCCTTTCCCTCAACCGAACTTCACCAAAAACAATAGGTCTTGAGAACTCTACAATTTAGGGCTGTATGCAAATAATCTTTTGATTCTGTTTGAATTTGCGGCTGTTATCGTTTGCCATAGGAAATACCCTTGTTAAAACATAAAACGTTACAGGTAAACTACCCCTTTCCCTTAACCGATCTTCACCAAAATCAACAGATCTTGAGAACTCTACAATTGAGGGCTGTATGCGAAACATTATTTGATTCTGTTTGAATTTGCGGCAGTTATCGTTTGCCATAGAAAAAAAATCTACAGACAGACAGACAGACAGACACACAGATAGACAGACAGACAGACAGACAGACAGACAGACAGACACACACACAGACACTTTTCGGAAAACGACTTTTTTTCATGTTTTGAGTGTAGTAGAATCAGAATCTGCAATAATCTCGAACACGATTTTTTTTGCCATCACCATACTTCCATTCCTTAAGGAATATGGAAGTAAAAACTCTCGATTCAAAGAAATTATATACATTCAATTTAGAACAAAATGTGTTAAACCATATAGGATGATTATTATCCCAGTAAGATAAGGAGCAGTAAGGAAATATAACCAGGAACAAATTGATTAAAATCAAAAATCTCCAAGGTACCAAAACCTATTTTAAAGACAGAACACTCTATCAAAGTAAACCAAAATAAATAAATGAAATTAAACTATAGTTGTTATACAAATTTAGAAACCCATATAAAAAAGTAAGAGAATACAATACCAGTAGGTTGATTTAATGTAAATATAATTATAAATAAAACAGTGGAATTAAAAAAGGATTACGGATAATAAATAGTGTGTATAAAGTAAAATTCCTTATTCTCCACAAATTAGAAACCTTATGACAAACTATGTGAGAGAATAAAGTGAATAGTGTATAATTAAGGGGAAACGCTCCAAACCAATTGGGAAAGGACAGCAAAAGACTGTTATGAGGCTAAGACCGTGATTTGTTTATTTGTTTAATTATTATATTTAATTATTATATTGGTATTCAATACCTACCATGTTGATATTAGTATATACTAGATGTTAGAAAATAAGTGTTTATTGTATTTAAAGAATGTTATTTTATATCAGAATTTTGTTAAGGAAGGAAAGGCAATATATTAATTCAAACGTCCTATAAATAGTGAATCAGAAAAGATAATAATAATAAGGTGAAATGATTATAATATTGATAGGAAAAATGAAAATTGATAATCATGCCAAATTCAACTTTGACCCTGTAATCAAATCAGAGGAGATAAATTAATGAAAACCTAGACCAAATTTATATAAATTATTCCCTTTAGCATACAAATATTTTATTATAATTATCATAACAACCTGTAATAGTAATTAAGAGAGTCAGAGGGTAAAATTGACTTAAATAGTGATTGTACAAGATAAGGCATAAACAATAAACCAAGTATAAGTAGAATGTCAATAAAGCAGTAAATGTTTAGTATAATGACAATGTGGTGAAGGCAAATTATAATGGTTTAATTAATGATCTTATTTGAGGACAATGGTAACATAAAACATAGTGTAAACCATTTAATGGATAATTATGTGAATCATGATAAGGCCTAGAAGTAAATTTCAAGGAATGTAACTTTTGAGTTTAATTCAAACCAAACTAGGTCATGTTTAGTATTAATTTGTATTAAATCAAAGCAGAAATATAGTTATGTAATTAAGATTTCATAAAAATACTAAGTAACTAAATTATAGCCAGTAAAATATAAAAAAATGTCATTTATTTCTATAAAATCGAATTGGTAATAAGTCAAACAGCTGATAGTGAACAATGAAAAATGCAATCAAAATCTTACAGGATTTTCTATATGAAGAAACAAATATAATTAGTTGATTGTTAGACTCCAAGCAAGACGGACGTGTGAGATTATTGAAAAGAAATCTGAATTAAAAAATTTTTAACTAGCTTAAACCAAGATGTATTATAGAATTATGAAAGAATGAAGAATATACAGTAAATTAATAAATCCAATTTTAATAGTCATTGGAATAATAAACCAGAATTGAAAAACACTAAACTAACTCCCAGAACGAATGGTCACGACGGAATTATAATCTAACCTAGTATACGAATAGCGAACTGATTGAATAAACCATTCGGCACAATACACGTATTACCGGACGAAATCCAGTGGAGGACGAAAACGAAACACCACAATTTGAAGATCTTGTAATAACTACATCACAGAAGAGGATGTTATCAACTACTGCACTTTATTGAAGTCGAATCTCAGAGACAGATTCTTAGCGTGGGACAACACATGGGTGCCGCCATCTTTTAATTTCAAACCAGCCCGTGGTGAAGAAGGCGTGACGTCAGCATACCAAGCCTGCGGTTCGAATATCTTTTTACTATATACTATATTTTTTTTTATTATCTGTTAATGAATAAGTTTTTTCTAATTGTAAGTATTGAATTCTCTAACTTGCCTTTCCTGACTATTTCGACAGTTCAAAGAATACATGTTAGATAATATTTTAATTTGAAATAATTTTGGAATATGTATTAATCGACCTGAGATCCAGTCTCTACTCCGAGACCAATAGCTACGCAAGTCATATAATCGCATTGATCATAATAAACTTAATTATTTGTGTTAAATTGTCGTTTTATTGATTAGTTAAGAACTAAAGGTAAAATACATTAATTCTCAATTCATAAACGAGGACTTCTGAGGGAAAAAGGCGAGCAGAAGAAGAAATAAAGACACTGAATAGACCGCTACCTTCAATCGATTTGACTACGACAATCTATTTAACGCGGTGAAACAAATATTTCGTCACCAAGTCATACACAATTACTAATTCATAGTTTAATTAATTGAACAATAATAATAAAAAATATTAAAATAATTAAAAAATTAAATTAATTAATTATACAAAAATAATAAAAAATTTATTAAACAATTAATAAAACACAAAAACCAGATTTTATTTGTTTTATTACAATATATAATGAGTATATTATAATAAAATAAGAAAAAGTATATTCTTGTACAAAAAGTTTTGTTATTATTATTAATAATAATATTATGTATAAGAATATTATTTGTCGACCGTGTTAATTATGGTTTCATGTTGTATCGAGTTTCGGTTTAATAAAAATGCAGTTTTATGCGGCGTTTCGAGATTTACTTAATCTTATATTCACGCCTACAACATAAAATATAAAGTAATATAATTGTAATGAGAGTTAATTATAATATATAAGTTGTATGATATTATCAGTGGCGTTGTGTTGAATAGAATAACTAATAGTACTTAGGCCTACATATATTGTTGAGTCACAGATACACACACTACATAAAACTATACACTACACTACGGTACAAAATTTACAGGCATTGCACAAATGCAATGCACAGAGAAGGGCATTGAAAATGCTTCAATAAATGTAAAAAATATATATATTTATGTTCATTCACCAATCAATGAATTCATGCTTCATTTACCAATGTACAGATTATAAGTTAAATGTAGTCGCATTCATAAGCGAAGTTTTATATGTGTACTACGTTATTGACAACAAAGAAGTAGTTTCTATGAAAACTGACCGGTTCCCATTTTCGATAACGCACCAGCGATCGGCCGCAAATGTGCGACACGTCCTTATAAACATTTTCAATGTTAAAACGTTATGATACATATTAATTATATTTTTTCCTCACTTTGTATACTGCACAGTGACAGCGTGTGAATCTATTACGAGATTGGAGGAAAAACGGACGCACAAAGTACAGTATTGTCAGGTACAACATTACCAGTGGAAGTATGGGGTATGTCGACTTGTCAGATTTCTATTGTATGTTTGTTTTCTGGGAATGTATAAAGTTTGAATAACACTTAATAAGGCTCTGTACGTCGGTTTTTCTTCTTTTTTTTTTTTGTTAAAGGAATTTTGCTTATTTCTTTCGACAGTTATAATTTCAAGGAACTGCTGTTTGAAATGATTAGTTTCTGTATGTATTACTACTTTGTCAAACTGGAAGATGTGGCCATGTACGCGAGCGTGATGTGTTAAGGCTGTTGGATCATGTGTATTAATTTCTATTGTATAGCAGCTGTATTTGTGTTGATACACTCTTCTTTTTAAACACTGTTCAGAGAATCCATAATATTTTTGACCGCAGTTCTCTTTGCATGAAATTTCATAAACGACATTAGATTTTATTTCTATCATCTCTGTCTTTGGTATTCGTGAAGAGTTTATCTATTGTGTTGACATTTCTGTACGCTATTTTCATGTTTTTGTTAGTCTTTGTATTTTAGTGATTTTCTCCGATAGTGTTTTTATAGGCTATATTGTAAGGAAAAACATTTAGTAGTTGTGATAGTTTGGTCTTGGCTATTGTGCACTGTAAAGGTACGTTTCCACTGAGGCAACAACGAGCAACATGTAGCATGCTACACGTGTTATTTTGTTGCTAGATGTTGCCGTGCGTCTTCATACTTTGTCGCAAGTCGAATGTCGCCCAAGTATCTGTTCCCAGTTGTCACTTGCTACTTGTTGCCGTTGCTTGTAGCATGAGGCAAAAGCATTTCAAGTTATTCAACACCTGTTTGCAGTAGTGTGCGTCATGTCATCAGAAGCAGTGGCAGCTGCTGCTTATTTGATCCTCGCAAATGGCAATAAAAGAAGAAAACGGAAGAAGCCTAGGTGGTGGGTGGATCAGAGATTTATTTGTTAAAAGTAGTGATAATCCCAAGGAATTTTTCGAAAAACTTATTTCAAGTAGTTTGTTCAAAAATTTCACACTTATGAGCAGGCAGGATTTTGACTACCTAGTCGAAAAGGTCACTCCTTGGGTGAAAAAACCAGACACCAACTATCGTGATGCGATACCAGTTCAAGTGCGAGTATTGTTGACTTTGAGATACCTAGCAACTGGAGATAGTTATGCATCACTTATGTATCTCTTCAGAATTCAATCCCAAGTATTTTTCGCATAATACCAGAAGTATGCAGAGCCTTTATCAATGTTCTGCGAGATTTTGTAAAGGTAAGTTCATAAAACTTGTACCTTTATAAATAATGTTTATATAATAACCAGACAAAAGGGTTATATTATTGATATCACTAGATCAAACTGTGGAATCTACTCTATATCATTCTTCGTAAATACTGCGCAGGCTTGGAATGAACTTTCCCCTGAGCTAACAGCCACTGAAACTTTATCTTTGTTTAAAACTCGACTTAAGGAAAAACTAGTTAAACTAGATAAAATAAATACTGAAATTGTTATCCAATCACATTTGTGTATCATCAACGTATTATAGTCTTATTTTATAAACACTTTGAAAAATTAATGATATATTTTACTCACTCGCTCTGCTCCATGAAAATTAGCGTTTTTCATTTATAAATTTATATACTTATATCTTTATATTTTTTCTTATCTTCTTATATTTTTATGCTTTTGAATACTTACTATAAATATGAAATGTATTAGTTATTAAATCTAAGTTAATCTTAAGTAAGGTTATTAAATTAGGAATTGAATTAAAATGTCAAATAATTTCAAATAATTATGAATTATATTAAGAAAATTTAAATAAGCATCTATTATATTACACTTATCGGAATCATATATATTGTTTACTTTATTAATGTATTATCAATTGTACTAATTGTGTACATAATAAATACTATCTAATCTAATCTAATCTAATCTATATTTATAGAATTGAAGTAGGGTTAGTGAATAGAATAAAGTAGTTTGTTATTTATGTATTGAAGGAAATAACATTGAACATATTAAACCTTAATTGACAAATACATAGCCACATAGCAAACTTTTGATTTGTTTATTAAAGTTCCAAAAATTCTGTAAGTACTGTAAACTCAGAACCAATTGGTTGTTCCTCGCCGTCACTTGTAGCTCTGGAAGATTGAGATTGAAGAGAAGGAGGACGAGATAAGTAACTGCTTGTACTATCAGAACTCCCATGATATGAAGTGGATGACCCAACATTATTGTACTTTCCCATAGCTGCTTCAAACAGTATGTTGTTGATAAGATGTTTTACAATGGTCCTTGCTCTAGGCTGAAGATCACGCAATTCATTAGCGACATGTTCACCATAAGTTGTGCATTCATCCTTCTTCATTGCTTGTTGTAATACAGCATATGCTTCTTCTTCAGGTTTAGAATAGGCTGATGCGGGTTTACTCCTTTTAGCTTTCTTCTTGCGTGAAAGAAATTGCTTAACACTTCCTTCATTACTTGAAAAATTTGTTGCATCATCAGATTGTAATTGTTGGCTGGGAGTTGGTGGGATAGTATGCTGACTCTCAGATGTATCAGACGCCAAATTGTCTTCTTCCTGAAAAAAGGAAGAAATACAAAATAGAGCTAATTCGTTTCCATAAAATAATAATGTGCTATCGTTTATTTATGTTACAGATTCCACCAAATGAAGATGAGTGGAAGATAATAGCTAATGATTTTGAGAAAACCTGGAACTACCCACACTGTATCGGAGCCGTGGATGGAAAGCACATAGTGCTTCAGAGCCCAAAGAACAGTGGCAGCTTGTTTTATAATTACAAGGGGTCATTCAGCATTGTTTTGATGGGGATTGCAGATGCTAACTATTGTTTCTTGTATGCCAATATTGGTTGTCAAGGGAGGATTTCAGACGGAGGAGTGTTTCGCCAAACTTCATTTTACCAAAAACTAATGAAAAATTAACTCGCATTGCCGACTCCACAACCTCTCCCTGGAAGTGAAGTGTTATCTCCTTACGTTTTAGTGGCAGATGATGCATTTCACCTACAGGTACATATTATGAAGCCTTATCCAGGACATCAAGAAAAAGGTTCTAAGAATAGAATATACAATTACAGACAAGCACGCGGACGAAGAGTAGTGGAAAATACTTTCGGATTATTAGCATCAGTTTTTCGTGTGTTTCGAAAACCTTTAATGGTAAATGTTGAAAACGCAGAAACTATCACATCTGCGTGAGTATATCTACACAATTTTTTAAGGAAAAGCAATACTTCAAGACCTCTTTATGCACCTTATGGAATCTTAGATATTGATACACAAGATGGAACTGTTATTCCAGGATCATGGAGGACGGTAGTCGAAGATGACACGGGTATGGTGAATTTACGGCGAAAACCACGAAAATCAGGTGAAGATGCAAAAGACGTCCGGGATGAATTCGCAAGGTATTTTGTGTCAAAAGATGGAAAAGTATCTTGGCAAGACAAATACTAAGAGACAAAACACAAACTCTACACTGTACAATAGTATTGTATGTAAAATAAATGTGTTTAGCTGCGTTACCATTTTATGACTATTTCTCCCTATCACACACAACTATCAAAAGTGAAAGGTCAATTCAAGAAACGTTAAATGGTTAAATTATTCTGTTAAAAATAATTAGTTAGAAATGTTAATTAACTTACCTTGAGTTTTCTGCTGTTGAAAAGGTTTGTCTTGGAATATCAACATCTAACAAAAATGTCAGGAGATTATAAGCAAACCATTTCTCTTTTTTAGGAGATGAGCCACTCTTCGGTTTAGTAATCCTTTTATGTTCCCGATGAAAAGCAGACCTCAAATTCTTGATTTTCTTTTTTAATTCATCTACTGAACATTCGTACTTGGTAGCAAGTAATTTTAATTTGTCACTTTTCACATTCCTGTCTTTATATGAAGCACTCTTGTTGTTCCACAACTCCGGTGAAGTATGGTAGTCTTCAATAAATAAGGTTGTTTTCTGTATATTCCACTCCATGTCGCCCGTTTTCTGCCGCACTCATCCACTACCTTTTGGATACTGGCAACATCGTACGACACGCTTGGCGACACGGCGACATCGTGTGACGCAACTGGCGACACGGCCCAACAAGTGGCATGCGTCATTGTTACTTGCTACATGTCGCAGCGTGTTGCTTCGCTTGAAATACTCCTTGCCGCATGCGTCAGTGCCGCATGCCACATGTTGCCCAGAAGTTGCCTCAGTGGAAACGTACCTTAAGATATTCTGTATTCTGTCAATTCTTTGGGTAGGCCTGTACTTTCATTTGTTTGGTCAGCGGTCACGTCAATGGTGTTTGAACATATAACATTACTCTTTTTTGTATTATTGCTTATGTGTTTTAATCTTCTTCTTCTTCTTCTTCTTATATAAACCTGTTCCATGTCATCCTCGGACGACCCACGTCTCAACTCGGAGGCTGCTTTGCATGTTACAAGTACTATAAAGTTTTACATGAACAAGTTACTGGTCTGTTGCACAACCCCCTGCCAGTAGGACCAGAGACTCTTCTGTCTGGGTTACCATATCTCAGCCGAAAGGCCCCTGTTTTGAGACGCAGGAGATTCGCCCTCACCCTTTTCTTTCTGAGATAGGATCTGGTGACTTTGTATCAGTTATTCTGATACTGAAAGTTTCTTAGTATTTTCAGTGCTCGCCTACCGGCATCAGTGAGCACTATAAGATCCTAAGCCACCCAAAATTAAGAAATTAGAATTAATTGAAAAAGTAAGACACCCTAGCTCTCGATTACTCTAATAGCGTCGGGGTCAGAAAAGAACAAGAGGCAGTCAAGAGAGACTAGACAGGAAAGGTTAAAGGAAGGGATCTCTCCCAAGACAAGTTGAAGCAAAGTGAGAATCCAGCTAAACCCGTATCCACAAGATGTGGACCCTTGAAAACTTAATAATATTATTTGTTTTGTATCGGCCAACTAAGGACCACATACCAATTTCAATTCTTTTTTCTTTGTTCTTTTCTTTTTCTCCAATATTCTTTCATCTTTTCACAGTGTCTCTTATTCCTTTCTTCAGTTCGCTTTGGACATGCGTTTTTCTCTCTCCTACCCTGGATTCCTTCCATTTTTAATACTTTTGCCCAAAAAACTTCTCTTTCAATTGCTTCTTCTGCGTGCATTATTTTTTTTTCTAAATACTTTTGGACTTCTTTAATCCAACTTGATGTTGACTTCTTCCCCCACAGAAATTTGAAGATCTACTTAGTTAAGCTATTGTCATCCATTCTACATAAATGTCCAAAAAATAATAGTCTTTTTTTTTTTACTGTTTCCGTATTATTTTTATACTCTGATATATTTCATAATTACTTCTTAATTTCCAACTTACTGAAGTTTTTCGTGGGCCTAATATTTTCCTAACAATTCGTCTTTCCAATATTTCTAGTTTGTCTAAATTAAAATTCAATATTTTTTATTATTAATAACATTTTTATTATTAATAAATTGGTACCCCACAAACTAATTTGCACATTATTAAATAGCTTATAAAATTCGTTAAAATAAAGCAATTATTAAATTGATTTTTTAGTAAGACATTGACTTGTGGCCAGCTAGTTGGAGATCACAGGATTAGAACGCAATAGAGCAGAAACGTGGATAGACTGAGAAGGAGATAAGTACCGTGCGTGTGTGTGTGTGTGTGTGTGTGTGTGTGTGTGTGTGTGTGTGTGTGTGTGTGTGTGTGTGTTATCTGAAACGAAGGAGAAGACAATGATAACGCAATTCAAAGCTGACAGTTTTGTTATTAGTAGGCCTACAGATCAATAACTCATCTAACGTCCGTGCCATATGTTACTGACAGGCGTGATTCTCACGTGAAGGTAACCAACTAACTAACTTGGTGCACGCCAGGAAAATACTTCCTGTACTTAAACTTCCTGCTAACGCCAACTCCACTGTCAATACTACACGTAGTCTCAAAGGCACGTTTATTACTACCAAATAATTGAAACGTTACAACAGTGGTGGCTGGTGATAGGGTTGAAAAACTGCCATGTCACTATCCTTATTTACGTATTTACTTCCATGTTCCATAAGGAAATGGAAGTATGGTCATGGCGGAAAAAATCGTGTTCGAGATAACGGCTGATTCTGATTGTACTATCCTCAAAATATGAAGAAAAGTCATTTTTCGAAAGTGTCTGTGTAGAATTTTTTCTATGGCATACGATAACAGCCGCAAATTCAAACAGAATCAAATAATGTTTTGCATACATTCCTGAATTGTAGAGATCACAAGGTCTGTTGATTTTGGTGAAGATCGGTTGAGGGAAAGGGGTAGTTTACGTGCAACGTTTAATGTTTTAACAAGGGTAATTTTTTATATGATGAACGATAACTGCCGCACATTCAAACAGAATCAAATATTTATTGCATACGTTCCTGAATTGTAATGGACTCAAGGCCTGTTGATTTTGGTGAAGATCGGTTAAGGGAAAGGGGTAGTTTACATGCAACGTTTAATGTTTTAACAAGGGTAATTTTTTATATGATGAACGATAACTGCCGCACATTCAAACAGAATCAAATATTTATTGCATACGTTCCTGAATTGTAATGGACTCAAGGCCTGTTGATTTTGGTGAAGATCGGTTAAGGGAAAGGGGTAGTTTACATGCAACGTTTAATGTTTTAACAAGGGTAATTTTTTATATGATGAACGATAACTGCCGCACATTCAAACAGAATCAAATATTTATTGCATACGTTCCTGAATTGTAATGGACTCAAGGCCTGTTGATTTTGGTGAAGATCGGTTAAGGGAAAGGGGTAGTTTACCTCCAACATTTTATGTTTTTACAAGAGTAAAGTACATAATTTTGTTATAATGAAGTATCCTGATAAGAAGATCATAATAATCCACTGTAGAAACGTAGATGAAAATTTCTATAAATGAAGAGGCTAGTTGAACGGGGTGGGGGTAATTTTCTATAAATGAAAATTATAGTTGAAAGAGGAGGGGATAATTTTTTATATGCGTACTACGTTATCGACAACAAAGAAGTATTTTATTGTTAAAATTCCTTCCCAGGCTGTTTGATCGCAGTCCAATGTTTTCTGTAAAACCAGCGTTTCGGCAGTGCCATAGACTTCCATCATCTGTAAAAACCGAGTGCGATAAGGTGTGGTGGTATACGTTAGTGACCACAGTACTGTGGTTAAGGCTGAATCAGTAAGTAGAAAGAAGTAGTTTCTGTGGAAATATTTCATTTCGAAAATGATTTTAAATATAAATCTTAGAACACGGAAGTCGTGTATGGTTCTCCATACCGATATTCACGTATTGTTACGTAATGTGGAAAAGTGTTACACCATTACAGAACATTCTACGTGTATCTCGGCTATTCCAGTGGAATCCGGCGTAATGTTGTGTGCGTAGGTGATCTCAACATGCGTTACCCAGACTGTTCCAGATTCGACGGCCGCGCGCACTGTGTCAAGGCCGCAATCAATTGTGCTCTAGTGTAGAACTGACGCGTAGTATGGATGATTCTGGAATTTCAGCGGGGTATAAATAAATATAGGCATTGCAGCGGCGCTTAGTTTCTGGTTGATTTGCGATTTATTCCAGTGCGGTTCGAAGTATTGTGGCGAAGTGTTACGTGTTTTATAATTGTACGAGACTCTTATTATTAGCCACTATTATTACGTGTGAACAATTTTTATTTGATTTGTTGTAAGAGACTATCTTGTTGATTACAAACTGTTTAATTGTGATAAATTAAAGCTGGTGATTAGTGACTTAATTGGTGTCTTGTATTTTGTTTTCCACTGTACCATACGACGATCAGTAGACCGTCGTAACATATGTATTTAATGGGCTTCACTGAGTTGCGGTATTCAACGTTAACATGATCTTGGAACATTTTTGGAAGTAGTGGAGTCTGAGGTACAATCCACTGTTGTCTACTTCGATATCCTGATATTGATTATCCACCCTCATTTGAATAGTAGCAGTATAACCTCCATGCTTTGGTTGCCGCCTTATTTAAAGCGGGTAGCCGTCATCACCCGTCTGCGTTTCTTGTCGCATCTCGCGAGGGTATTTTTTAGTACATTTTCTGTCCTTCATACATGGCGATTTAGGGCTTAATCCTGCACAGGGGCCGTGAATCATATTTTTGGAGATAATTTGAAAGAGAATAGAATCTTCGTCTGGGTTTGGTAGCTCCACCGAAATAACGCTATCTATTTCAGTAGGGCGTATCTAATTCTTGAACCATACTAATATGTGTGCGTGTGAAAGTCCTCCTTTCTGCCACTCGATCGAATACATCCAGCATCGAGTCGCTCCACAGATGTAACACGTAGTCATCACGTCCATGAGCTTTGCGACCCTAGGTTGCACAACCCCCAGAAAATAGTGGCTTCTTAATAATATGTATTATTTAGAAAGTATATAGTGTTAAAACGTTTCGAACTGACACTTCTTTATGGGTCTGAGAATTGGAGTAGATTATGAGCATATTCGACAGGCTGAATTGGTGGGAACATCTTTGCCGACTGCCCCATCCCCAAACAACTATTTGGGGCTGAAATGAGATTTCTCAGACACGTGGCAGGGTATACTCTCCATGAGCATAGAATAAACACAGATATACGGCAGGAAGTGAATATTATGAGTATACTCGACAGGATCGCCCAGTATCGGCTGAATTGGTAGGAACATCTTTGCCGACTGCCGCATCCCCAAACAACTATCAAACCATAAGCCGAAGAGGCGGAGAGGTGTGGGACGTGCGCGGAAGCGCAGGAGTTACCAGCTCTAGAATTTGACTGTTTGAAATCGGAACAAACCATCCTTAGTTTAATCCTTGGCAGATGGTGACGATGATGGTGATGGCGATGATGATGATGGCAGGGTAGGCTATCTTACGAAACGTTCAGCATACAAGAAAAGTAGTGTGGCCAGCACTACGTTAAAGCGGCAGATTATTACCCCTTGTTTTTATCCCAGGTAAGTCACTTCCACACGCCAATGTGGAGGCTAAAAAACGCACACTGATTTTACGGTACGGCCAGGAATCATAACAGGGACCTTGAAATTAATAATCAGGCGTCAAACGCACTAAGCCCTTATTTAAAGACTACTTGTCGTCATCATCATCATCATCATCTTCTTCTTCGTCTTCTTCTTCTTCTTCTTCTTCTTCTTCTTCTTCTTCTTCTTCTTCTTCTTCTTCAAGGTTTAAAAAAAGAATGGTTTGTTCCAGTGTCAAACAGGCAAAGCTGGTCACTCCAGCGCTTCCTCGAACGTACCACATCTCTCTGTCCCCTCGGCTTATAGTCCCGGAGTTGTTTGGGGATGCGGCAGTCATCCATTTGCCAAATATGTTCCCACCAATTCAGCCGATGCTGGGCAATCCTGTCGAGTATACTCATAATATTCAGTTCCTGCCCTATATCCGTGTTTCTTCTATGATCACGGCGAGTATACCTTGCCACGTGCCTGAGAAATCTTATTTCAGCCGCTTGGATGCGACTGGCCTGGCCTTTCGTTAAAGTCCAATTCTCAGACCCATAAAGAAGTGTGGGAAGAGCCACCACCTTGTAGAATTTTAGGCGTGTTCCTTTACTTGCTGACTTAAGGGTTCGCCTGGTGGTCCCGCACATAAAGTTGAACTTATGCAACTTATGCACCACGTCGTTGCTTGCATTATAAGACACACTGTAGCCCAGGTATTCAAAACTACTAACTTGTTCCAGGACAGTACCATCTATAACAATTTTCGCCCGTATGGGATCAGTTCCACAAAAACCTATCACCTTGGTTTTAATTGTGGATATCTGCAATCCAGAGTCTTTGCAGATTCCATTTAACAAATGTATCCCCATCTGCAATCTGTTTTCAGAGTCCAACAGAATAGCCTGATCATTCAAAACAACAAAGTGTCAATTGTAGAGTGACGAATCATAAAATGGTCTGGAAGACACATCTGCCAGTTTTGTATGACATCATCAACATATAAATTAAAAAGGGAAGGTGATAATGGACACCCTTGTCGTACTCCGCAATTGATCAGGCCAACTCTAGGAGCTGTTCTCGATCTCCCTGCTTCTATTAAGATTTTATTCTCCATATAGAGACTCTGTATTTCTCTAATTAGATGTTGTGGGATCCCTTTCCTTGCCATTACTGCCCATAGTTTGCTCCGATTCACTCTGTCAAAAGCCTTCTCGAAGTCGATGAAAGCTATGTATGTGGGCAGCTGATACTCCCTACGCTTTTCAATGAGCTAGGTTATTGTAAATCTAAATCTCAACATGATCTGCCCTTCTTGAAACCGTTCTGGGCCTCTGAAAGTTTCCGTTATCGCATTCGGCCGTGTTCGTAATATAGATTCAAATAATTTGTATGAAGTATTAAGAAGGCTGACTCCTCTGTAGTTCCTGCAGTCATTACTATCACCTTTTTTGAATATGCAGAAACATGGCCAGTGGTCCAGAATAGATTAATGAACTGCAGCAAACGATCATACAGCAAGGCTGGTGTACACTTCATAAGCTCCTCGTTCAGCCCATCAGTACCTGATGCTTTTCTTTTCTTACAGCGGTGTAGAGCAGCTAACAATTCATCCATTGTTATTGGGTCCACACAACCACTGATATCAGCAAAGGTTGTTTCTTCCAGTTGATCCTGTGTCCATAGTTGCTCATAGTATTCAAGCCATTGTTGTTCTGAGTTATTACTGACCTTCAGGTTATCCCTTTCCGTTCGATTTAAATGCCTTAATATTTTGTAAGCCTTGTCCTGCCTGCCATGTACATCGTGTTCTATATCACTTACATATTTATCCCATGAACTTCGTTTGATTTTCCTGACTTCTCTTCTGGCAATGGCACAGCAGCGCTTACCATTTATTAAAATTGCCAAGACTACTTGTCTAATTTAAAAAGCGTAGAACAAACATTAGCTTGGACACAATAAGTGGGCAGACTACATTAAAAACTGCGTCACCGTGTAGATGTACCCTAAAAGCAGTAATTAACACTCTTTGAATATTGTTACGACGATCACACGGATCGCCGTCTTGTACAGTGAAAACAGAATAACTGACACCAATGTGGTCACTAATGACTTATCAGGAGAGTTTGGCTATGGAAAGGGTGTCTTCCAAGGCGATGATCTTGCTTCCCTCCTCTTCGTTCTTGCCTTTGAAAAAACTATGAGAGATGCTGGAATAGATTGAATAGATTCCTCCGGAACTGTATTCAACAGATTGGTGCAGGTCCTAGGATACGCCGATGACCTAGATATAATCGGGAGGAACCTTCGAGCAGTCACTGAATCCTTCCTTGCTCTTGAATGTCCCGCAAGGAGGCTGGGTCTCATAATAAAGGAAAGCAAGACAAAATACATGGTCATAGGACAGGACGCTAGAGAAGGAGAGCGCGGCCAAATTGGCATCTATCCCTTCGAAAAAGTCAACAACTTTGTTTATTTAGGATGCCAAGCTAACTTTGATGGGGAAACAACAGAAGAAATAAAGCGAAGAATCACCTCAGCTAATAGGTGCTTCTTGGTCTCAGACCCCTGTTCCAGAGCAAAACAATTGCCAGGAGCTGCTTCTGCTTCATCAAGCTGCATCTGTATAAACACTGATCCGCCCAGTTCTTACCTATGGCTCTGAGATCTGGACCATTTCTAGAAAGTCTGAGTCAAGTCTGCTGGTTCATGAACGCAAAATCCTCCGCAGCATTTTTGATCCAATATGTGTGGGAAGTGAATGGAGGGAAAGGACCAACCAAGAACTGATCACTCTTCTGAATGAACCACATATTGTGAAAATTATAAAACTTGGTAGACTCAGGTGGGCTGGACATGTGATCAGAATGGGGGGAAAGGCAGAACAGCTGAAATACCCAGAAAGGCACTCACAGAACAGATCTATGGCACCAGGAGAATTAGTAGACCCAAACTACGATGGGAAGACGGTGTGAACTATGATGCGCGCCATATCCTTGGGACCAGGAACTGAAGAGCAGTTGCACTTGGACCGGGACAACTGGCGGAAGCTGATAAAGGAGGCCTTGACTCAGAATGGGTTATTGCGCCGCTGACGAAGAATGAAGTCACTAATTACAAATTTTAATTAAACACAAACAGCAGTTATAAATAAAGCACTTTTATAAAATAATTCAAGTTAAATTTGTCTCAAATGTTACTACAATTATTTGTGTATGAGTGCTGTGCTCACCAAATGTTTATGTGGCGCACGTGTCCAGAATATCCAGTTCATGTTCTGCGGTAATGGCTTGCTTAATGTTCACTATATCCGCATGAGCAGCGGACTACAGTTTTACCCTCAAAGCATCGTACGAGGGTTGCACAATAAGTTCTCCATCTCACACTAGAAAAGCTAGTTTTTCAACCTAAAGCAAATTTTATTTTTAAACATAACATACTTTAACTTTAATACAGTTAATCCAATGGCGCTCCAGTGACATTATTCCAATGGCTTTCCACAAGGTCTGCACGCATCTACAGCTACTTACAGTGGCGTGGCGTGGGTACATAACAGCTGTTGCCGGTTGTGATAGGCCTAAAACATAGCCTAAAAGTAATTCGAATTTTTAGAGCCAAATTATACTTTTTAGAGCCAAAATATTTTTTAAGAGTATTTTCTATCATTCGCTGGCAGAAGAAGAAGGGATTTCGGTTCAATGGGATCTGACTCCATTATGCTTACACAGAATAAATGAGGACACAAATAATCGAATTAAAAATAATAAAGGCAAACAGAGAAACACATGAATAAACGAACAAAACACAAATACGTAGGTACGTAGAAACTGCTGCACGTTGGTTCCGAAACGAACATAGATTTGCTGAAATAACTGAGCGTTTTTCCGGTTTATACAGCGGCAACACATTGGACGGACGAATGTGTCCCCCCTCCGCAGTCAGTACAATGACAACTACTAGGAGGTCAATGTCCGTAAACAGTAAAACATTGCCGATGTCCGAGCCGGCAACACAAGACGGTGCAAGTGCCCAGCAGTTCTAAAGAAAAGCTATACTTTTCTTCAAGTTCCCCTTCTAATATTGTTCGGATTTCAGATTATTCAATAATCAAATTATTCATTCTGTGAAATAATTAATATTATTTTCTCTTATTTCCAGTACTGTTGCCGCCGGCAACAGCAGTTACATGGACCCCACGCTGCTGATGCTACTACCTCTTCAGTTGATAAAACGCTTTCCCCTTAGGAATGTTTTACTTTGTAATATAAATATACTAGATAGATTGATTCGATGTGTCGCTCTTTAATTTCTGCCCCACGTTGTAAGCGTCAATTTGTAATATAATTATAAATATAGATAATGTGTGCTCTTATCTCTTATCCACGTTGTAAGCGTTAATTTGCTATGCAAATAAAAGATGAGTGTGTTGTATTTTCACTGTCTATATGGTTTATTTATAAAAAGTCGTTAATAAAAGGGAGTTCAGAGAGATTTTCGGAGATACGAGTTTAATTCTCCCAAAACAATTTGGTTGGTGATGTATTATTATGTTGCAAGGGTCTAGCGTTGTTGAAGTTAATCTCTAATATATTATAACAAGTAAATCAGCCCTGAACGAGTAGCGTGTAATATTAGTTTAGTATATTTGGTGGTTAGATCGTTCGTATTAAAGCCTAGACGGTACAACAACGTTAAGAGAGGGGAGTATAAGCCGTGAATTGTTTTTCTTTTCTCTCGCAGTTCGACTACTGTATGAGTGCTTGTGCTGTGGTTTATCGTCAGCCAATTATTTGAGGTTAAGTTTTTCCAATCGCAGTATATCTCTCGTTTCTCTCTCTGTAAACTACAAATTATCTAAAACGCACCAAATAGTCAGCAAATAATAAGTCATCATTTTCATGAAGGATTCTTTATTTTTATTTTGTTTTTAAACAGACGTTCTCTCTTCGCTTGGTTTCAATAGATCGACCACACTTAAGTGAATCGACTATGTTACAGCATTCGATTTTCAGATATTAAATTTTAACTATATTATTATTATTTTTTCTTAATCTCAGGGTTCGAAAGGTTCTTGTGACTATTAGGAAGGTCAGAAAATGCCAAATAAAAGTACAAGGTATTACAAAATTAAAATATAAAATCTTATTAACTAATATCTTTAAACGTAAGTTGGTTTTACCGTCTGACGACGAAGTTCACTCATAATGGCAGCGTACCGATAATTCCGTGATGGCTGCTTAACTAGTCTACAGATGTCTGTGTCGTCGCCACTCTCCAGTTCCGAAAATAAAAGTTTGGTGTATTTGTCCCTGGATGGAGTAGAATTTCCAATTCTTAATCTTCACTAATGTTGAAGTTTCTCGTGGTTATGGATTACCATGGATTTTGTGTAGCAATAGTTTTTCTTCACTTGATCGTAAGAAAGTGAGGTTTAGCATTCAATTTTAATTTTTCTTTTTACTTTACTTTATTGCATTAATTTCTTTACGTCATTCGTCCTCTTCGTTTTATTTATAATTTATTACTTTCATTTTTGAATCAAAAGTTATTTAACTTATCTTGAAAATTAGATCTTTTAGGTTTTTTCTTTTTTATTTCTACTCATAAAGCTGGACTATCCTCTTTCGCCGTTAACAATGGAATAAACAAACTTTCTTGCCTTTATGTGGTCCTTGACAACCAATCTATGTTCTGTTATTGGTTAATATTTGTAATCCTTGAGCCATCTAATACCGGCCATAATTAAAAAATGTTCTTGCACTTACTTAATAAAATACTCCTTTATAAAAGTCACGTTATATCATATTGAATTTTCATAGATCCTTTGTTATAAAATTACATACATTTTGCTACCTTTCTCATCTTAATCTTATCATTCTAACAAGTACTATCTCCTCATTACAAAATACTAATTTTGGGACCTATTCTTCTATTACATATATTATGTTTTTATTGTAATTCATGGCACTTATCTGCTATTAATAACTACTATTACTTTCTTCTAATTTATTATATAAAATTTAGTGTCTTTACATTGGTTGGTTGCCTGACTTTTCTGACATGGCTTCCTGTACAATATGTCACTGGCTTAGGGCCAATAATTCAATTTTTTACTCCATTCTGGTTTTTAATTTATCATTATATAGTTTTTTAGTATAGAACCCTTCATATGTCCACAACATAGTTACAGTAAAACTCTTGGGTATATTATCACCAATTATTGCAATATTATTGGCGATACCTCCTGGCCAAGTTTACAATTATAATCTAACAACACAACCATTATCTATTCAATGTAGTTATAAAATATTTACTCTATATAAATTTTAACATAAATTCCATGGTGACATGTTCATTTTTATAAATTAACTAAACATCAATTAACTAATACACTCTTAATGTAGTTACTATTTCTTTTATGAATTTGCCAACTGCTACAATTTTTATTGTTCGACAAAGCTTTTCGTCATCACTGACATCTTCAGGTCTTAAACAACGTCAATTGTTTGTTGTTTAAGACTATTTATAACTGTTTATACTATTTTTTTTTCAGATTATTTAAAACTGCACTTATCACTCACTCTTTGCACTGACCCCTTCACTGACCACTTCATAGTTTGTATTTCTATACATTTATCTTTGGCTCTGCAGGAAACCCTTGTACTTTCATTTAATATCATTTATTTTTACTCAATAAGGGTTTACACTTACCTAACCTTCGTTACAATGAATAACTCTAGTGTTTTTTATTATAATTTTTATGTAACGTAGGGGACCTTGGTTTTGATACGTTACACCTTCCATGTTCCGTAAGGAAATGAAAGTTTGGTGATCCCCCAAAAAATCGTGTTCGAGGTAAGGGCTGATTCTGATTGTACTACCCTGAAAACATGAAGAAAAGTCATTTTCCGAAAAGTGTCTCTGTGTGTGTCTGTGTGTAGAATGTTTTCTATAGCGAACGATAACTGTCGCAAATTCAAACAGAGTCGAATAATTTTATGCATGTGTACCCGAGTTGTAGAGGACTCAAGACCAATTGATTTTGGTAAAGATCGGTTAGGGGCAGGGTAGTTTACCTACAACGTTTTACGTTTTAACAAGAGTAAACTACGTACAAATTCGTTTGAACTTTTTCAGACAATGGTAATTAATTGTTAAGAAAATAATAATTTTGTTTTCAGGCAACCAGGTTATTTGGTTAGGAGGGAGGTGTAGCTTGCCTGTATTGTTTTGTGTTTTAACAAGAGTAAAGTACTTAATTTTAATAAAAAAGTGCCCCGAAAATAAAGTTATATTAATCCACTGTAAAATGGTAACTGAGATAATCATAAATGGAGTGGGTAATTGAAGGGAAGGAGGTACATTTTTTTAAATTGCTGTGCTAAAAATCAAGTAAAGTACGAATATTTAATTTTGGAGAAGATGGAAGGTATGTTGATAAGATACCTTAGAAATTACATATGATAAAGCTATTACTCTGTGAAAGTGTAAATATCAGGAGGGATGATTATCTACGTAGTTCAGTTTCTTTGTAAGAATAAAGTACCTAATTTTTATAGATAAAGTAACTCGAAAATAACATTATATTAAACAACTACCTCATAATAACAAAAATATCTATAAGTAGTGAAAATAGTTTGTGGGTGGGTGATATTTATTAGAAATTATCAAACCGAATTCAAGTAAATGATTTTAAATATAAATCTTAGAACATGGAAGTCATGTATGGTTCTCCATACCGATATCTGAGGTTTTTTCGAACAGCTGAGGTTTTTCCCATAGCAACAGTTCGGTAGATCTACTAGAGAGACAAACTTCTTACATCACTGGTTTTTTTACTTCCATGTTACATAAGGAAATGGAAGTATGGTGATCGCGAAAAAAATCGTGTTCGAGATAAGGGTTCGTTCTGTTTCTACTACCCTCAAAACGTGAAGGAAAGTCATTTTCCGAAAAGCGTCTCTGTGTGTGACTGTCTGTGTGTTTGTCTGTGTGTAGATTTTTTTCTATGGCGAACGATAACTGCTCCAAATTCAAAGAGAATCGAATAATTTTTCGCATTTGTGCCCGACCTGTAGAGGACTAAAAATCTATTGATTTTGGTGAAGATCGGTTAAAAGGGAAGGAGTAGTTTACCTGCAACGTTTTACGTTTTAACAAGAGTAAAGTGCTTAATTTTGATAAATAAAGTATCCCGAAAAGAAGGTCATAATAATCCACTGTAGAAAGGTAGATGAAATATCTATAAATGAAAAGGATAGTTGAAAGGGGAGGGGGTAATTTTCTACAAATTAAAATGATAGTTGAATGGGAGGGGATAATTTTTACTTCCATCTTCCATAAGGAAATGGAAGTACTGTATATGGTAATGGAAAAAAAAAATCGTGTTCGAGATAATTGCAGATTCTGATTGTACTACTCTCAAAACATGAAAAAAAGTCATTTTTCGAAAAGTGTCTGTGTGTGTGTCTGTCTGTCTATGTCTGTCTGTGTGTCTACTGTCTGTGTGTAGATTTTTTCCTATGGCAAACGATAAGAACCGCAAATTCAAACAGAATCAAATAATTGTTTGCATACAGCTCTGAATTGTAGAGTACTCAAGACCTGTTGTTTTTGGTGAAGATCGGTTAAGGATAAGGGGTAGTTTACCAGCAACGTTTTATGTTTTAACAAGGGTAATTTTTTCTTTGGCAAACGATAACAGCCGCAAATTCAAACAGAATCTATTAATTTGATGCATACCTTCCTAAGTTATAGACAGCTCAAGGTCTGTTGATTTTGGTGAACATCGATTAAGAGAAAAGGGTAGTTTACCTGCAACGTTTAATGTTTTAAAAGGGTAATTTTTTATGACGAATGATACCTGCCGCACATTCAAACAGAATCAAATAATGTTTTCCATACATCCCTGAATTGTAAAGAACTGAAGGTCTATTGATTTTGGTGAAGATCGGTTAAGGGAAAGGGGTAGGTTACCTGCAACCTTTTATGTTTTAACAAGGGTAATTTTTTATATGACGAACGATAACTGCCGTAAATTTAAACATAATCAAATAATTTTTTACATACATCCCTAAATTGTAGTGAGCTCAAAGCCTGTTGATTTTGGCGAAGATCAGTGAAGGGAAAGGGGTAGTTTACCAGCAACATTTTATGTTGTAACAAGAGAAATGTTTTCATGACGAAAGATAACTGCCGTAAATTCAAACAGAATCAAATCATTTTTTACATATGTGGCTGAGTTGTAGAAGACTCAAGGCCTATTGATTTTGGTGAAGATCGGTTACAGGGAAAGGGTAGTTTACCAGAAACATTTTTTGTTGTAACAAGAGTAAAGTACTTAATTCTGATTAATAAAGTATCCTGATAAGAAGATCTTAATAATCCACTGTAGAAACGTAGATGAAAATTTCTATGAATGAAGAGGCTAGTTGAACGGGGTGGGGGTAATTTTCTATAAATGAAAATTATAGTTGAAGGGGGAGGGGATAATTTGTAAACTTATGTGTACTACGTTATCGGCAACAAAGTAGTAGTTTGTTGTTAAAATTCCTTTCCGGGCTGTTTGGCCGTAGTCCAATGTTTTCTGCAAAACCAGACGTTTCGGCAGTGCCGTCGACTGCCATCATCAGTGAAAATCGAGTGCGATAAGGTGTGGTGCTATACGTTACTGACCACAGTACTGTGGTTAAGGCTGAAGCAATAAGTGGAAAGAAGTAGTTTCCATGGAAACATTTCATTTCGTAAATGATTTTAAATATAAATCTTAGAACATGGAAGTCATAAATGGTTCTCCATACCGATATTTTGTATGTGTACTACGTTATCGGCAAAAATGAAGTAGTTTGTTGTTAAAATTCCTTCTAGGACTGGTTTGGCCGTGGTCCAACGTTTTCTGTAAAACAAGACGTTTCGGCACTACCATCCACTGCCATCATCAGTGAAAATCGAGTGCGCTAACTTGAGATGGTATACGTTAGTGACCACAGTACTGTGGTTAAGGCTGAAGAAAGAAGTAGTTTTGTATGGAAATATTTCATTTCAAAAATGATTTTAAATTTAAATCTTAGAACACGAAAGTCATGTATGGTTCTCCATACCCATATTTAAAATTCCCATAGCCCAAAAAAAGATCCAAAATTGTGAAAACCTAGCAGGGTGTCAGACTAAAAGCAACTGTATCTCAAATCCGAATGTTTCGAATGTTTAGTCTTTATTATACGTTTGCACCCTCTACGGTTGTCATGTTAATAAAGACAGCACGGTAATTGGAGTGTTTCCAACTTTTTCCGTAACTGAAAAATTATCAGAATATTGCAGAATAATGAGCCAGTCTGCAATTCAGCGAGCATACTACTTTATAAATTCTAAGTGCACTAGTGAAAGAAACATAAGCAAGTCATACAATTGAAAGCAAGTCACAAGTGAAGGGAATAAATTTTACATAATCTATTATCAAAAAAATAATTATAGCCGTGCTAATTACGACTACGTTTTGAATTAAAAAATCAGAAAAACCTACTTATAACCGAGTGGGCACGACGCGAAGAAAAGTTTGACCATTACTGAAGCAAGAGTACGTTTTCTTGGATTTTGTTGTCTATGACGTATGCGAGTGTTCATAATATATATTGCATTACTTCTGCTTACTGAACAGTAGTTTTAGACAAAATATTTTACTAAAATTGTAAAAATTGTACTATTTTATAATAAATGGTGTATAAAAGTTCGTGTTTGTGTGTGTGTTATCAAACAATTGTTACTTCTGCAAGTATATTTTGGTTCTATTTTTATCGTTTTATTTATAACTGACCCACGCTTCACAGAATCTGTATCAACCGAGATTTCTACAAAAATAGACTGTATAATTCAGTAAATTCAGTATATTCAGTAAATAAATTGATTCTGTGAAGCGTGCGCCAGATACAAATACAACAAAAACATAAACAAAATATATGCTTGCAGAAGTAATAATTATTTGATAACACAGATATTACGTACATCCTACAAGAAAGAAACTTGGCAAGAGTTGCGTATATAGAAAAGCTATATCTTCTTCTCCTTCTTCTTCTTCTTCTTCTTCTTCTTCTTCTTCTTCTTCTTCTTCTTCTTCTTCCTCCTCCTCCTCCTCCTCCTCCTCCTCCTCCTTCTTCTTCTTCTTCTTCTTCTTCTTCTTCTTCTTCTTCTTCTTCTTCTTCTTCTTCTTCTTCTTCTTCTTCTTCTTCTTCTTCTTTAGCACTACAGCCCAACGTGAGCCCTGGCTTCCAACACAAATCTTCTCTAAAGTCTCCTGTCCATTGCCCACCCCTCACACCCATTATTCTGCGAGCTTCCAACACATCGTCCGACCATCTTATCCTAGGTCAGTCCCTCTTTCTGCTTTCATAGATTTGCGCCCTCAAGATTTTCTTACGCTGATCATCCATGCGCTCTATGTGACGTAACCAGTGTATTCGTTGAGCCATTACGAATCTTACAATGTACACATGCTTCAATAGCTCATTTATCTTCTGGTTATTTCTTATTTTCTATTCATCGTCTTCTTTAATCGGGCAATAAACACGTCTTACAACCTTTCTTACAAAGCTTCTTAGTGTTTCTGGTTCCTTTTTTATTAATGTCCGTGTCTCCTCGCCTCCATAAGCATATGCTTTATTATCAGATCATAAAATATCACCCGTAGGAGGTCGCGTCATATTGGATTGGATTGGAACTAATGACGACCTCCTACGAGGAATGTTTTATGATATGATGATAAAGTATATGGTTTGAACTTCGTCATCTATATATGATAAAGAAGTCAAAAGGCGGATTGAAAAAGGTTAGTACGTATTTTTAAATCATTTTTAATCTTTAAAAATACAGTCATTAAAAGAGCCATTACAGATTCATTACTTCTTGAAGAGCAAATGGGTTTTACAAAGAGTGTGCATTTTTTGTATTACGACAGATAATAGACAAAAGGCGGGAGTATAACCAGGAAACGCATATCGCTTTTGTTGATCTAGAAAAAAAAACATTTGTTAATGTACACCGTCAAAAGTTATGGAATATTATATGGATAGAAGAGGATATCCACAGCATTTAATAAATTCAGTTAAGATCCTTTATAAAAGTACATCTGTAGTCCTGGATCTGAATAGTAGGCTCTCAGGTGACATTCCAATAAATAAGGGAGTTGGGCAGGATGCTGTGTTTCTCAACCTTGATTAATATATACAGTGACATGTTGAGAGCATGGAAATCCAGAATGACTTCGGGAATACAGCTTAACAAATCAATTTGTATGGGTTCCCTGCTATATGCGAATGACATAGTTCTTATTCAAGAAAATGAGAATGATTTACAAAGAATGTTTCAATTACAAGAAGTAGCAAGAGAGTACTCACTGATAATTTCAGTAAGAAAGTACAAAACCATGGCCTTTAAAGGTAAATATCCAGTGAGGACTAAGATAGTTATAAACAACACCACTTTAAAACAAGTGAGCCGTTTCAAATATCTCGGTTGTGCTGTAAGCTAATGAATCTGAATATGATATAAAAGAGAAGATAAATAAATTTATAAACATTTGTGGTACGATTCATATAAATCTTAGAAATAAAACAATACACAACACAAGGATTAAATTTAATAAGACAATTGCAATACCCACATTCATTTATGCGAGTGTTCATGCGTGGGTCATGACAAAAAAAAGGAAAACGGCAAGATTCAGAGTGCTGAAACGCGGTTTCTTCGAAACACTTTAAATTATACATTGCAAGATAGAATAAAGAATGAGGATATCAGAGCGGAACTCTAAGTAAAGGACATAAATGAAATTATTTCAATTTTCAGAAGACAATGGTGGGATCATTGCAAAGGATGACAGAGGATCGATTGCCGATAGCGGCACTGCACTATAAAGCCACTGGTAGAAGAAACGTGGGTCGTCCGTGGATGAGATGGATGCCGGAACAGGTTTATATAACCTAATCCTTGAAGAGGAGAAGAAGAAAAATATAGTCATTTTTAAAACATAGTAATCTTATTGCGTACGATTACTAATGACACGTCAAACGTATCGAATTTTTTGTTTTGTTTGTGTGCCTACAGGTTTCGTATGTTCGGTATTGACCTTCTTTTTGAACCCGATGGTCTTACTAGCTTATTTTCGCAGATGGCAAAGCCAGTTTAATACTGACCATCCATTATATTGATTCTTTCTCTGGAATTGTCTGTTTTTAATTAACAGCATTTGTGTGGAATTACATAAAAGTAGGCCAATAAATAATTGGTCAGCTGTAGCGTGACGAGCGTAAATAAGACTCGTTGAGCCGAACAAATATTTACAGCTTCTCCCCCCCCCCCCCCCACTGTTGTGACCGACTGAAGCCAGAGGAATGTGCACAAAAAACGTTATAGGCCTGCTTCCTTTCCTGGATACGCAATAGCGCGCGCAGACGAGTTAGTCGCACGTACGTATAAATCGGTTAACTTGATAACATAAAATAAAACCGATACCATATTATCACACACTGTTGATTGCATCGTTTCCTGCACACGGAGATTTCTATTAACTTTCCACTTTTGTTGTTTACGGGGAAACTGTCAACACGCTGACTACAAAGACGAACGACCGGCCGACTGGGAAGTTGTCTCGAACGTGACCAACCGCTCGCGAAGTCTTGGCAAAGGTTCCGACCGTCACACTTGATGTAAATCAAACGGCCGCTAATTGTTGCTTACAGTAACGATCCCTTGCTAAGCTGTAAACGTCTTTGCCAATTCAAACATGTTGTTTGCGGTCAGAATACAGTATAGATATACATATAGGGAAGATAAATGTCTAAAGAAAAAAATTCTTGCAGGACGATTGGCGTGTTGTTCTATACTCGGACTTGATTAACAGTTTTTATGAATACAGTTTTTATTAAATAGACTTCTTCTTCTTCTTCTTCTTCTTCTTCTTCTTCTTCTTCTTCTTCTTCTTCTTCTTCTTCTTCTTCTTCTTCTTTTTCTTCTTCAGATGACTTTCACTGTAAGAGGCGTTGTTTGTTCGCTATCAGAACTCTGCCTCTTCAAAACATCCTTTAACCTACCCTTTGGCCGAATTTTTGCCAACTGAAGATGATGATGATGATGATGATGATGATCAGCCTGCCCATTCTTATTCTACAAATACACAACCGTATTGAATTTTCAATTATAATTTCTACCGGTACCTTTAAAACTTTTTAAATTAAACGCCTTTAAGGTTATCTCCGTAAGTTCAGAACCATTTAATCAATTTTAAGGAAACATACATTTATTTGTTATTGTTAATTCACTAATTAACACTTAATACGTTGAATAATTGATTATAACATTCACGAAATACGAAATAAATTTACCTATTCGTGGTGAATGCCCTTCCTCTTGTACGGAGTATCTTCTGCTTCTTCTTCGTAGTCGTCGTCTTCTTCTTCTCCTTGTTCTTGTTCTTGTTCTTGTTCTCCTTCTTCTTGTTCTCCTTATTCTCCCCCTCCTCCTCCTCCTCCTCCTCCTTCTTCTTCTTCTTCTTCTTCTTCTTCTTCTTCTTCTTCTTCTTCTTCTTCTTCTTCTTCTTCTTCTTCTTCTTCTTCTTCTTTTTCTTTTTCTTTTTCTTTTTCTTTTTCTTCTTCGTTATAATGAAAAACGTTTTAACGGTAATTACTATTATTTCGACAATATTTTTTGACAATAAGTTCTTTTTTTTAATTTCTGAAGACGAGCCCAGATTTTGGGGATTGAAACGTTAAGCTTGAAAATATTGCGACACAGGCAGTCAGGGTAGGGGCTCAACCATCGTGTAGGAGTATTAAAGAGCTTCTTCTTCTTCTTCTTCTTCTTCTTCTTCTTCTTCTTCTCCTCCTCCTCCTCCTCCTCCTTCTTCTTCTTCTTCTTCTTCTTCTTCTTCTTCTTCTTCTTCTTCTTCTTCTTCTTCTTCTTCTTCTGACTTTCAATGTAAGAGGCGTTGTCAGTCCGTGTTCAGTACTCTGCCTTTTCAAAACATCCTTCCACCTACCCCCGTTGGCCGACTTTTTGCCAACTGTGAAAAACTATCTTTTGTTATCGTCATTATTCTCCCGTACCGTCTGCTATACTGCCCACATGATCATCCGATTCGTTTGTTTTTATTTTGAGTCTAATGTGGTATTTTTGCTCTGTGTTCAACTCCTTCATGTCCAAAGTTTATCTGTTCGTGTCAGTTTTACCAGCAGCCTATCAGCTAAATCGGAAGATCTAGCTATCAGATTAGTGTCAGTAATAATAACGAAATTACTAGCTTACAGAAAATGTCTGCCAAATTAATGACTAGTACTTATAATGAATAAAATATCAGGCCAAACTTTGTAAACTGTTTTGTTTCAGACACCTCTTTATGGTTTTTTAGAACTGTCAGAATTCAGAATTGTAACGCTGTCTAATGGTCAATTCCATTAAAAACTGTGAAATAATTACAGGCTACAAGCGCCCCGTTAACTGTATGGGAAAATTATCCGGAGGGTGGGGGGAGTTTCAATATCCAAATGGTTAACTAATTTCGATTAAGCCAGTAGCGCGCTCTCAAAGTTAGCTGGAAAGTTAGTTGGACGCCAAGTCGTGTATTAGTCAATAGACGCAGATCCGACGCTGTATGGAATATATAGCGTCACGGTGAGGGGTGTCGAATCTGTAACCATTAGACACACAGTCCATACTCAATAATAGTGTATTGATTGAGTATTGTATTAATAATATTGTAATAATAATGTACTGTATTATATCCATACTCAATAAAATTGTGTATACCAGTAATAAAACAGGTTTTGATAGAATCAAACCTTAAACAGATAAATTAATTCATAATTTAAATGGAATATATAAAAAATTGAATGCCCTGACTGTAACAAATTTTTTGTTGCCCAAACTAAAGAACGTTTAAAAGAAAGATACATACAAAACCGTAATTCATATTGTAACGTAACAAAATTACACCTCAGAATAAAGACAAGTATATCAACAAAATTCACTGTGAAATATGCATAAACGCAATCTTTTTAGTAATAAAATACAAAGAAGAATAAAATAAACTTAATAAATAAAGAAATGAAGACACAATATATTATTTAAAGAAACTAATAAGGTCAAGGAATAAAAAGTAATCAAAACAAAAAGGGAAATATGATAATAAATAAATAATAGGGAAATAGCGAATGCAAATTTAAGAATTAAATAATTCAATTACCATGACAATACAATAACTGACGATGACAATAATACCCAGAAGAGACGATCAAAAGAAATATACAATGTAAATAGTTATTAGTAGACATAAATATATGTACAAATGTTAAACTTAGTATGTAAGAAATAAGACATTGAGTATAGCCTCAGATTAAAACTATGAGGAGGTCTGCGAACCTCAAACAATTATTTTGTACAAGTGAACTACAGACTGTGAGTAATGTAAAATTACAAATATAATAATATTGAACAATAATTATAAAAGTCAGGTAGTGTAACAGTGTAAGAAGGTGAGAACAATAGTGATAGACTTTAAAAAGAAAAAACAGTGTATAGTGTAGGTGAATAAACATATTTACAATATGAACATTGCATGAAACATGTAATTTATATGAAACAACTAGGTAACTCATATAGTGAGATCAAACCAAGTGTAAATAATTAAAAAATAGAGAAATCTTACGTTACAAACTTATAATATAATATAGTGACGAAGAAAAAATAAGATTCAACGGAATCATATTAATTATAAAATATGAAACCGAACCTCTGACCCATAAATATTCCATCCAAGACCTTAACTGAATGAATTACAGTTTTGTAAAAAGGAATATATTGTTGAAGAATTTTCGAAACGAGGCAGAACATGTTAATTTTACTGCTGGACTTTTAAACAAAATAATTGAAGATATAAGACGAGATGATAAAGAAAAACTGTTGAAATAACTAGAAGACTAATGTTTTAATCGAATATACCAAAAACTTGAAGGCTAGAAGCGAAGAATCAAGCAATAAATTCGTAAATGAAATTATCAGATTGGTGAGATTGCTCCATGATGTAAAACAGACAATTTAACAAATATTACTTCATTTAAAGAGCGAGTTACAGTGAAACACTATAACAAAACAATATAAACGTTATAATAATGAATTTTATTTGTACACTATATTAGTATTAAGAGTTCCTGTTTAAATTGTTCTTTTGTATGATCCAAAGGACCCACTATTCAACATACCTACACAACACACAATTATTGAACCTTATTTATAAATATGATGTTTTATTTTATAAGTATGACTTGTACAGTACATTGACTTTACTTTTACATTAACCCTGAAATTAAGATTTTTCATGTTATCCAACCGAAATGAGCTACAAATGTTAGAAAAGGACATTGAATGTCAATACAATTAAATCAATGTCAAAGAAAAGAGTAAATAAAAATAATTGAATTTAAGACAAAATGAGATCAGGAGTTTGATTATTTATTTAAATTAGAATTACACATAGAAGAGAGTAAGTTTAGGAGTTAAGATAAGGATTTAAGATTCACATTATTAATTTGAAAAAATCGATCACGAGTTTACTTACAATATTTAAAATTAGATAATACACAAATCAAATTTAGGTACACACTCAATAGAAAACAAACACACATTTCCAAATTCAAATAACATCGGTTTATTAAAACATATTTCCAAAGGTCCAAAAATGACCTTACAGGAAAAATTTAGAAATACTTAAACAAAAAACAAGTAACAAATAAATACCAGAACAAATTCACATTAATACAAAAAATTATAATATTTTTAAAATTACTAATTTAATAAAATAATTAATATTTACTTTATATTTTACAATTAATTATAAAACATGTTTTATATACACCTATGGAAACATTAAATTTAGTCTACGTATAAAACAGCTGCTTTGAACAATTGATTTAAAAATAGTTTTGAATTTATTAATTTATATCTAATGATGATTATATCTGACGATAGACTACTATCGAAACATATATGTAATTTACAAAATAAAAAATATATTCTTGTAAAACGTTTATTATTAATAATCATATAAAATATATATAAAAAGAAAAATCTGAGCATTTGTGAATGTAATCAATAATAGTGATATAGAATTAAATACTATTTGCTAACACAGCAGTAAACATTTTTTTTCTAAATTCCAAAGAATTCCAATAATAAAAATTTGTTAAATTTTTTGCAGAAATGCTTTTCATCTTTGTATAGTAGACTATTGAAGCAGACATAAGCTATAAACGTTTGTACGCTTATGCGTTTACACTAGTATGCTCCCTGAGCTGGCAGACCTCCCTCACTATTTTGAACGAAGAACTATAATATCACATTTATTATTCGATAAATTGTAATATTAGATAATTTTTCCTTTTCCTTTTTCTTTAAATAATTTACCTCATATACTAAGACAAATGTGATGGCCTTCCTAGGGAAGACCGCTGTAAGACCAAACATTCTAATTGATAACAGTGTTTTCGAGCAGGTAACACATTTTTTAATTATCTGGTATGTGATATCTCATATAGAAAGGATAACGATTTCGAGAGAAAGTTAAATAAATATTAGTTGTACCTGTGGAACACTAAAACGACTTTTGAAGAATAAAAGCATTTCTACATATGCATGACTACATATAACTTAGTATAACATAGTATCAAGTTTCATTTGATAGATTGGTTAACCATAAACTTGCGTTTGCAATATTTTGCAATTTCTCTGATTTAAGTTTGTAATTCTCTGCAATTATTGTGTACAGAGTTGTTTAAATGAACGACAGTGTTTTCAATATCAGTAGTGAGTGAAACATGATAAAAATAACTTTTAATAACATACATAATTGAACATTCCTACAATCTGTATTCAGCTATAATATGTTTTACTATGTTATATGTAGTCATGTGTATGTAGAAATGTTATCTGTATTCAATTCTAATATACAATTGATGATTACTGCTTTTATAATTAATTACAAATACCATTAAGGAATTTTTACATTATTAGTAATTTGAAATTGTAATAGTGTATAAATTATGGTCTGGGGTATTATAATTTTCTCGATGTGTTTAAAGAAAACAATATATAATAACGCAATTATATTGATGATGTAAAACAAACTGTTTCGACTCCTTCACACGTACGCGCACACGCGCGCACACTCACATGCACAAACACATTCACTCAACTAATTTATCTGTTGTGTTTGATATTTCCTCTTATGTGAAATATGAAATATCACACAGGTCTTGATGACGACAATAAATATTGTCAAAACGTCGACACAATTTAAAATTTGTATTATACTTTTTTGATCGATCCTCGCAAACCCTTCATCGTTAAAATTCATTGATTGACGGTCACTACGAAATTAAGAATTATTATTATTTTTGTGTGTGTATAATACACTGCGGACTACGTTTGGTTCAACTGGTCACTCCCTTTTTCTCCTCTCACTTCCTCCTCACCCACATCTCCTTCACTGGTGACCGATGTCTCGCCCTCCTTTTGTCAGTCCAGATGGCACCTGTCTTCTTCTTGGGTTTTTACTGAAAACCTTGGACGTTTTTTTTAATTTCTTTTTGAGTGGCAAGCATTCTTCAATGTCTTCTTGAGTAATCTGGAGTTCCTCTATGTCTTTTTCTGTTTCTTTTAACCACGTATTGGACATTTTGAGCTTTTTGAAATAATTAAAAAGCTTACTTGTTAGTCTGTCAGGATTCATTCTTTGAATATGTCCGTAGAAAGTAATTCTTCTTTTTCTAATTACGTCTGTGATTTTCTCAGCACGTGTGTACAGCTCATTATTGTGGCGTCTTCTGTACTGTTCTCCATCTTTTAATGATCCCAATATTTTTCTTAATATTTTCCTTTCTGTGACTTCCAGTTCTTCCATCATCATTTTCTCGTTCATAGTCAGACACTCAGTTGCATAAAGTGCTTCCGGGCGAATTACTGTTGATTAATGCCTAACTTTGGCATTAATGGATATTGATTTCTTGTTATATGTGTCCTTGGTTAAATGGTAAGCAATTTTCTCTTATTAACTCGTGCTTTAATGGCTTTTTTCTCTGAGACACTGTGTTCAATAACTTCTCCAAGATACTTGAATTTGTCAGTTCCATAGATTTGCCCGTATCGAGTTTTCATATTCTTTAATGTTGTCCTGAATTTTGTCATGAACTTGGTTTTTTCAAAAGAAATTGTAACCTTACTCTTTCGGCTTGTTCTATAAGAAATTCCACATGTCTAATGGCTGTTCCTACTGTGTTTTATTATTATTTTTTTTTTTTATATAAGCATTAAAAGAGAAAATGGTGTTGAGAGCTGAACAAATATTATCTCAGTCTAAGTACTTTCGTTCCAGTAAGTCTGCGCCCAATTATTCCAGGAAGGCTGCAGTAGTCGCCAGGCAACTGTTTGCGGGTTAAAGCATTCGACGCATAGTTGCGCGTGTATGCGCATTCCAAATAAGAAAAAATAATACAGACTGGTTTGAAAGTTTGACGACACACACAAGCAGTGAATCGCAGAAATATGTAAAACTCTGATCGTGACCACAGTGGACTCTGCCAGATACGGTAATCACTATAAAACCCGCCTGTATCGTGGAAGTGAAAGAACAGACGGAAGACATGTTGTTTACTCAATCGTCAAATGCCGATGTCGTTAACCAGATGTTCTTCAACGCCGTCACACGTACAGTACAATAGAACCTCATTAATTTGTCACCTACGAGACCGAATGGGTGACGAATTAGTGAGTGAGTAAGAAACTAATCCATAAAAGACAATACAAAACGTTTTATTACAACACTAGCAATGTACAGTACTAATGTTATGCTCGAACATATTTATTGCTAGAAATTTTCAAACTCAAACAAGTTAAGCATTTAATTGCAAATAAAATGTTTAATGATTGTAAAAAAAAACTCTAATTTTCTTCTGTTTTTTCTGTAGACCGTACTTTTCAAGAGCCAAATTAAGTCTTTGGCGCAGTGAAATTATTTTAGACAGTTCTGCTTCATCTTGGCCTTCGTACCACTTGATTGTTGTAGTCAGTGATTGAATGGCCTCCTTATGAGAGATTGCAGGTTTTACTGTCTGGTCATCTTCTTCATCATTAGCTTCTGTAGCTTCTGTGGATATGTATGTGACAATTTCATTATCACTAAACATTTCGTAGCCTACATACAGTAAGTCTATTTCACACCAATTTTTGATGTCGTTTTCATTCAAACTGTTAAATGCTGGTAAGGACTGGCAGGTATCTAACAATTCCGATGTGGGGCCAAGACCTTCTGGTTCTGTAAATGCGGTTGTAATTCAGATGGCTGTAACTTATTCCAGGCAGATTTTAGTGCGTTTTCCGGAATACTTTGCCAGGCATCAGCAATCTGACTGAATTTTCGGAAACGTATTACGCTGTAACAACACAACACAACACTTATTGAGCCGTGTACACAAATACGAAATACCCATTCTCGGAACCGATACCTTCCGCAATCCGTTCTCCTGGCTATTATTAGAACTTCGGCCACAACCAGCACGTTTCTGGTTTACACCGGCTATAATTGGAGCGTAGCCTATATGTTACTCGCTTATCACTAAAGAAAAAGGATAAAAATGAGTGTGGGTGACGAATCACAGAGGGAAACGAATTAGTGGATGACGAATTAGTGAAGTTCCACTGTACTTACAGAGTAGTTATCTCCTCCGTGCTTCTCTACCGCTGTCCGTCCTCATAACGTTCACCACCGGCAAATTTGTAAACGTTTTATCGTCGTCGATAAGCTTTTCCACGGTCATGCCTTAAAGTGTGGGCAGTCTGTGCCGAAGCTATGAAAACCGCATCAGTCAAGCAAAAAGACACTTAATAAATGATGACTTGTTGATGTTAAAAGAGAGTTTAATTCCAGATCCTGTCAGTCTGGGTCTAGCACACTTTTGCTTCCATCTAGGTTATTTGCCTAGTCTTAAATTACATGTACTGACTCTACACAAAGAGACTGTACAAGTCCTCGTTATCGTACTAAAGCTGGGTAAGTAATGGGGGGTCCCCGGAATGCATGTTTACAACATAAGTGGCCCTCTAGTGCTACGATGTTGGTCAGCCTTTGTGGCAGAATTTTAAGGGTCATCGATGAGCGTCCAAAGGCGCTTCACTCGAACACGGGGTGTCATGGAGGTGCTTTCACTAGGCGATACCGACCCTGTAAGATGCAATGAGTGAGCTGCGGCCACAGCGAGGCGAGCTTGGGCACGACCATGGCCGGCTCTAGTAACGGGGAATATTAAAAGTGGCAACACTGAAACCAGCTGATATTTGAGGCCGACCAGACCATCTCTTAATTTATGTATTTCAATAATCAAATCGCGTCATTTTTAATTGCTGGTTAACAGCAGTTTTATAAATCTTAATTTTTTGGCAAATTAAAAGTTTATTATGTAAAATACTGATTAAAGTTATCCGGGCTGCCGAAACGTTTGGTTTGGAAATAAACCATGGACCACAGCCAAACAGCCCGGATAACTTTAATCATACAACTGACACCGGCCGTGAAAGCCTGAGGACAATGTTATGTAAAATACTGTCACATTATTTAAGAAATATAATAATTAACTCATTCATATGATACAAATTCAATAATTCGATCAAAATTAATTCATTATGCCTAACACTAATTTACTAAGTGCGCACCATAAACTTACTAATTTTATAATAGACCTATAATTTAGATTTAGCTATAAATAGGCCTTTATAAGAATATAAGAAGGCCTATTCGTGACTTTAGTAATGCTATGAAATTAAATCAAAATATAACATGTTCACTTTAGCTATTTTATTACACTATGCTTATAGCCCTCAGACGCAACGGTGTCACGCTTTCTGCGGCTAGTTAAATGCTACTATGTATACTTTCAATTTAGTGTAAATATTAATTTTACAATCGCTAAATAAAAACACAACTGAATTTTTAAAGTCGCCCGTTTCACTGGCTGACCATGTATTTAAAAATTACTTTTTCCAAATGTTTGAAGGAATTACTGACAATGGACAGACAGTAATAGTAGGCCTATATTTTCTGAAATCTCAACTTATAGCACTTAATTCTTAATTTTGTACAATACTAAAGAATTTAGAAAATAAAAAATTGCTAAATTTTCTTTGTTGTAATTGTTAATAACAATACGTTGTTCGTTTCTAAGAAATTTATAGAAATTGAATAAAATTTTTTAGTTTAATTCAAACCGGTAACGATAACAGATGTGTCATGTTGATGTCTGCAGATAAATTCAGCTCACTGTGAAATACTCAGCTCTCTTGTTTACCCACTATGAAATACTCCAGGTAATGGAATTTTTGGTACTCTGACCATTAGGTCACGGGCATCACACTCACACACACCCGTTTGGCGGACGCATGGTGGCGCGCAGTCTGCGTGTTGGGGCCAGTGCAAGCGTGCGCCTTGCGTTGATTCCAGCACGCATTCTCGCGTGCACACGCATGTGTCGCCTGCGCGTACAGAGTCACACCGCACGGCGTGAGACCGCACGTGTCCTGTGTTGCAGTCTGCGTGTTTGGGGGTCAGTGCGAGCGCGCGCGGCATGCGTTGACTCCAGCATGCACTCTGGTAAGCGCGCACATGTGCGCTCGCGGTGCACACACACGCTTTGTTGTTTTAATCGTGGCAATCATAGGAGTACAATTTTACAACTGGAGTATGTCCACAATGGGCAAATTAGGCATGGATTTATTGTAGAGACAACATACAAAACGCGTTCCATGTTCTGAACTACCATTCGACTAAATAAACATATACATTTCTGGTTCATTAACACGAACAGCATTTGGGACTTTTAATATGTTAACAGAACTACAAATTTGAGTTCTCTTCTTACTTCGTTTCATGCATTTCTAGAATTGATAGTTTCTATATTCTTTTATTTAATTTTCTGTTGTTGGTATTGCTGCTGTCGTAGAAGATGGTGTCGCACAATGGCTAAGTGTAAGTTGTACTTTGTATACTTAAAAGGTTCAACTTTAACACTTGAAATTTAACTTTACACTAAAGTTAAAATTACATATTTTTATTTTTCTTCTTCTTCTCCTCAACCCAGAGGTTAGTGTGCTTACAATATCTTCCTTTATTTAGTCAGCTTCCACGTACTTTCTTCCTTCTCTTTTACCCCGTCCACGTAGTCCTACCTGGGCCTGGGCCTTGCCCTCCTATTACGGCCTCGATCAGGGCGGCGAACCACTTTACATGTGCCCAACCAACTTCTTTCCACAGTTGATACTTCTTCTTCTTCTTCCTCTCCTCTTCAAGGGTTAGGTTATATAAACCTGTTCCGGCACCCACCTCATCCTCGGACAACCCACGTCTCTTCTACCAATGCAGTGCCGCTTTCGGCAAAACTACACTTTCGACAAAGTGTCGCTTTTGAAATACACTACACTTTCGTTCATCCGACCTTCGTTTATCTGCAATTACTGCTTATCCGGAATAAGTTTTCAAAATAATTTTTTTTTTCACGACTTTACCGGTGAATTGTAAGGTACGATTTGAACTAAAAACAACCTGTTTTGATATAAATTCAACGTTATACCCGTTCAGAGCTCATCAACATAAACGTAATTAATCTAAACTGCAAGGATAAAAATAATACAGTGCTATTATTACTATTATTAATAAGTATCGATAATATTTTGAACATTCATGTATGCGTGTTTATTATTGTTTTTCTCACTAAATTAAACTTGTTAATTTTTAGAAATGCTACTACTGTACTGTACTGAATTTAATATAATGTATGTATAATGTCTAATGCTAAACAAATTTTTTTCTTGTTTATACAGTATAATATTCTGAAATAGATTTTGTTTTTCCTTAAGATTTACTCGTAAAATACAGTACAATAGGCTATTACAGTTTGAATAAAGTCTTCAAAATAAAAAAAACGCAACTTTTCTGTATAGCGGTAGGTAAACATCGCTAATACCGGCATTTTCGCCATTAGTTTGGTTTATCCGAAACTTCGTTTATCCGGAAAGGGTCCGGTCCCATCAATTCCGGATAAACGAAAGTGTGTAATTTCATTTATGTCCTTTACTTCGAGTTCTGCTCTGATATCTTCATTCCTTATTCTATCTTGCAAAGTACAAAGTACGTATTTCGAAGAAACTGAATTTCAGCACCCTAAATCTTCTCGCATTTCTTTTTTGTCATGACCCACGCCTCACTTGTATAAATCAACGTGGGTATTGCAGTTGTCTTATAACATTTATTTAATCCTAGTGCTGTGTCTTGTTTTACTTCAAAGTTTCTATGAATCGTACCACAAATATTCCTAAATTTATTTATCTTCTCTCTTATATCATATTCAGATTCACAGCTTACTGCACAGCCGAGACTTGTTCTAAAGTGCTGTTGTTTATAACTATATTAGTCCTCACCGGATATATACTTTTAGAGGCCATGGTTTTGGTCTTTCTTTGTCAGCGAGTACTCTCTTGCCACTTCTTGTAATTGAAACATAGCTCTTTGTAAATCATCCTCATTTTCTTGAATAAGAACTATGCCATCCGCATATAGCAAGGAACCCATACAAATTGATTTGTTAAGCAGTATTCCCGAAGTCACTCTGCATTTACATGTTCTCAACATGTCTTCAATGTATATATTAAACAGGGTTGGGGAAAAACAGCATCCCTGCTTAAGTCCCTTATTTATTGGAATGTCACCTGAGAGCCTAACAGTTGATCCAAACAACTTTTTTTTAGTTTTATAAGCACACGAATGTATAAAAACACCAATGAAAAACTAATAAAAAAAATAATTTGTAAAAAAACAAACGTAAATGGGTAATAGGCTTGACAGATTTAAAATAGAGTCGACTCACTGAGTATTTAATATTGATTGTTAAACTTTCACTTGTGAACTTACTTTGTTTTCCCGTACGCGTTTTGGCGTGATGTGCGCCTTCGTCAGCGGTTTAACAATCAATATTAATTAAGTGCTGTGAATGAAGAAGATGAACTATCAAAACAACTGAATATTTTTTGAACAGCGACGAGACGCTTTTATCTGGCCGCTTCGCCCCTTCTACTAAGCCAGCTAAAGAGTAGCTGTAAGAATAGTGAAAAGAGTAAGTAAGATCATTTGTTCCCCATTCCCTGAGTTAATGGAATATCCCCTAAACTTTCTTAGGCAACCTGCCATCTGGCATACTATTCAGACGAGCAATCCATCTCTTTTTGTTTTCTGTAGTACGATTTTGGATGTTAAAACTGTTCAACTCTTTAAGAATGAGTTCACTGTAGAGTCTATACCTACGTGTGCAGCCTTAAACAGATCGTAATAATCTCATCTCCGATGCCTCTATTCTGCTTAAATGTTTTGTTGCTGGAACTCAAGTTTCAGAACTATACAGTAACACTGATACAGCCATTACCTTACAAAATTTTGGTAGAGTCTCTTTCCTTGTTTTTCTTGACAAGGCTCGACGAATTGTACCACATATTGACTGAAACTTGACCAAATTGTGATTAACATCGTAAGCCACATGATAAGTGACGTCACAAGGAAATGTGACACGTGCTCTATACTCTTTACTATCCAAAACAATCTTAGTCTGTAAGGAGTATTTGCCCACAAATGCCATATATTTTGTCTTCTCCACACATATTTTCATGTTGTAATTTGAACAGATTAGCTGTAACTGCTCGATCATCCAAGGACTACAGAACGTTAAGCTTGGTGTCTCGTCCATCGAAAATAATTACCCGAATCATCCTTCGAAGAATAGAAAGTAACATAAAGGTCCGTTTGACGGAAGATCAGTTTGGTTTCAGGAAAAACGTGGGAACAAGGGAGCCAATTTTGTCACTGAGACATATAACAGGAAAATGACTGAGGAAAGACACGTGCGGAAATATGACACGTGCTCTATACTCTTATTATCCAATACAATCTTACTCCGTAAGGAGTATTTGCCCACAAACGCCATATATTTTGTCTTCTGCACACATATTTCATGTTGTAATTTGAACAGATTAGCTGTAACTGAAACATGGATCTCTGCAGCTCGCACTCATGTTTTCTATGATTACTTGATCATCCGCAAACAGCATTATGCCCCATTTTTTACTTTTATTCCCGGAGCCACTCGTAATGTTAAAATTATTAACATCTAAGATTCTACTGCAGAAAACAAAAAAAGATGGATTTATAAATTCTGTAGCCTTTGTCCAGCACTATTTAAATCTACATTAATGACATAATTTAGAGAGTCGAAATTACGAGTGGCTCCGGGAAAATATACACTAAAAATTCAAAACATTCGTATTGGGTTACAATTCGTCTTTCTTTGTCACTGCTGGATTTTTAGCGTTTCTTTTTCAAATTTCTGATCACATTTTGGGTCCTGGGAGTCAAAAAATGTTTAAAATTTTCGAAATTTACCCTTAATTTCAGATATTACTTGAAATGTATAAAAATGTTTTGATATAAATGCGTAGATTAAGATAATTAATGCTACACCGGGGAAAAAAACTGTTTTACCAACCCGAAAAAAAACTCTTTTACCAACCCGATAACAACTTTCATAAATAGAGATAAAAAGTTATAAATTAAAGTACCTACATGTTAAGAACACTCACGCCAATCACTAAGTAAAAAGTTTACAATGATCGGTCAGTTTGTTTTTTTTATTTGACAGAATTTTAAAGTTGTAGTTTCCTACAAAAACCGGTCGCTTTATAAGGTCGTCTCTGGCCAGACGTCTATTGAACAAACCCGCGACGCGTAGGACACTGGAGACTTGATATCGTGCTTAATGACTACGATTGACTTAAACACTCACTGTTCTAATATCAAAATTCACAGCGCAGACTTTTTGTTTTTTAATTTATGCCTTTGAAATTACGACACATATTGGTTTGTGTCCTTTCTAATTACCGTTTAATGTTCCTAATGAAACACACATATATCAAATCTACTATTCGAATTAGCTTTTCACTTATTTAATCACTGCAGCTTTCGAACAAATAGAAAGGAAAACGTGTACAATAACAAAACGCAAGATAAAAAAGCTTTTAAGAAAGCAGTCGGTGACAAGAACATGAAAAGATTCAGTTTGTTTAATGAATGTAGCATATATAAATATATAATTTCTCCATATTCTATAGGCAGGCCGTATATGCCTGGTTCAACATGATTAAACAACGTGGTTTTAAACTGTTTTTAACTGTACTTAACGAAATATCGGTAGAATTAAGAGAATTATAAAATAACATATTAAAGAGAAATCTTCATACACTTAAGAAAAATGACCCGTCCTTGCCTCTATTTAGAAATTTTAACATTATTCTACTAAGACATTTTTGTTTATCAAGTCTTAAGGTGTTTTTTACGAAAAGTGGACACTTAAAAAAAGTTTATTCAGTAACACTGCAGTGTTATAATTGTGTAGCAGTTCCACGGGCAAAAATGAAGCTTATAACCGATCTTTTGCATGATGTACACCTTATCTTTACAGTAAACGTCGGAACATTATAACTGACGTAAATATTCTATTTACATGTTTGAAATGTGTGATTAATCTATTGCTACCTTTGGATAACATCAAGGTTTCTTTTAGATAGACTTTTCGAAATGTTTGTAACAAAAAAACAATTATTGATTTTACTTCCATATTCCTTAAGGAAATGGAAGTATGGTGATGGCAAAAAAAAATCGTGTTCGAGATTATTGCAGAGTCTGATTGTACTACACTCAAAACATGAAAAAAGTCGTTTTTCGAAAAGTGTCTGTGTGTCTATATGTCTGTCTGTGTGTCTATCTGTAGATTTTTTCTATGCCAAACGATAACAGCCGCAAATTCAAACAGAATCGACTAATTTTTTGCATACGTCCCTGAATTGCAGAGATCTCAAGGACTTTCGATTTTGGTGAAGATCGGTTAAGGGGAAGGGGTAGTTTACCTGCAACCTTTTACGTTTTAACAACAGTAAAGTACTTGAAAATTCATTTAAACTTTTTCAAACAATGGTAATTGTTAAAAATAAAATAATTTTGTTGCCAGGCATGTATAAAATAATATATCGTTCGTGGCATGTAAGCATATCTCAGTTATGTAATGTTTACGTTTCCATTTTATTATTATAACTACAGGGCAGCGAAGACACACACACACACAAAATTCGCGTTTTTTCTGGCCGCACTCATGTTTATTTTCTTAACATTTGCACGCTTTTTAAATGGTAAGTGCCGAAACCCATACCAACATAACGCGTGCAAGCCGAAAAAGTGTCCAGCGTGGATAGCGATTTGCTTCCTGTGGATCGCTGGGCAGTGTAACTGCACGTGTTTACAGAGGAACGATTCATAGACAGACTTTTCGTCTTTAGGGAATGAACCCTCTGCAAGATGCTGAGGGTCCATGAGTGACTTCGGAGCGCTCCTTCTTTTTCGCGTGTTTGTTCTGTGAAACATACACCGTAGATTCGCAACTTTACTCTAAGTAACGCTCAATAGGAAATGTTGAAAATTTTTGTCCACGGTGTACCCTCATACACACTAAGCCTGCTCTGATGTTTTAATTACGGACATCATAATATTAAAACTTTGGAAACTTGAGCACTACTTAATGGAGATCAATCACTAACTTATACAAGCCATTAATTTTATGCATATTTTTTATATATATGTGTACAACGTTATCGGCAACAAAGAAGTAGTTTTTGTTAAAATTCCTTCCCGGGATATTTGGCCGTAGTCCAATGTTTTCTACAAAACCAGACGTTTCGGCAATGCCATCGACTTCCATCATCAGTGAAAATCGAGTGCGATAACGTGAGGTGGTATACGTTAGTGACCACAGTACTGTGGTTAAGGCTGAAGCAGTAAGTAGAAAGAAGTGGTTTCTATGGTAATATTTCATTTCGAAAATGATTTTAAATATAAATCTTAGAATATGGAAGTCATGTATGGTACTCCATACCGATATTTTACATTATGACTATATTTTCATCAACATACATTTGATAACATCGCTTAGAATTTCTTTACCAATATAATTTAATTGTCTCAACGTTTCATATGGAAATAGAAAATAACTGTAGTAGGGTAATTCAATTTACTATGTATGGTTCTCCATACCGATATTTTACTTCCATGTTCCTTAAGGAAATGGAAGTATGGTGATGGCAAAAAAAATCGTGTTCGAGATTATTGCAGATTCTGATTGTACTACACTCAAAACATGAAAAAAAGTCGTCTTCGAAAAGTGTCTGTGTGTGTGTCTGTGTGTCTATCTGACTATGTGTAGATTTTTTTTCTATGGCAAACGATAACAGCCGCAAATTCAAACAGAATCAAATAATTTTTTGCATACAGCCCTGATTTGTAGAGTACTCACGACCTATTGTTTTTGGTGAAGATCGGTTGAGGGAAAGGGGCAGTTTACCTTCAACGTTTTTTTTTATAAAGGGTATTTTTTTTTTGCAAACGATAACAGCCGCAAATTCAAACAGAATCAAATAATATTAGTACGTAGGCTTTCACGGCCGGTGCCACTATAATTATTTAAAACTTCCGGGCTGAAAGGCCGTAGTCGAATGCTTGATGTTCTGCAGCTAGACGTTTCGGCCACACCACCGGTGGCCATCTTCAGTAGCAAAAATGTTCGTAATAGGTGGTATGCCGAACAAGTCCCCCAATGAACTGGTTGCTGCAGAACATCAAGCATTCGACCACGGCCTTTCAGCCCGGAAGTTTTAAATAATTATAGAATCAAATAATGTTTCGCATACAGCTCTGAATTGTAGAGTTCTCAAGACCTATTGTTTTTGGTGAAGATCGGTTAAGGGAAAGGGGTAGTTTACCTGCAACATTTTATGTTTTAACAAGGGCAATTTTTTATATGACGAACGATAACTGCCGTAAATTCAAACAGAATTAACTACGTTTTTGCATACCTTTTTGAATTACAGAGAACTCAAGGTCTTTTGATTTTGTTGAAGATGGGTTAAAGGAAAGGGGTAGTTTACCAGCAACATTTTATGTTTAACAAGGGTAATTTTTTTTTGACGAAACATAACTGCCGTAAATTCAAAGAGAATCAAATAATTTTTTTCATACGTTCCTGAATTGTAGAGGGCTCAAGGCCTGTTGATTTTGGTGAAGATCGGTTGAGAGAAAGGTGTAGTTTACCAGCAGCATTTTATATTGTAACAAGAGAAATGTTTATATGACGAACGATAACTGCCGCACATTCAAACAGAATCAAATATTTTTTTTCATGCATCCCTGAATTGTAGAGGACTGAAGGTCTGTTGATTTTGGTGAAGATCGGTTAAGATAAAGGGGTAGTTTACCAGCAACATTTTATGTTTTGACAAGAGTAAAGTACTTAATTTTGATAAATAAAGTATCCTGATAAGTAGCTCATAATAATCCACTGTAGAAACGTAGTTGAAATATCTATAAATGAAGAGGTTAGTTGAACGAGGTGGGGGTAATTTTGTATTAATGAAAATTATAGTTGAAGGGGGAGGGGATAATTTTTTATATGCGTACTACGTTATCGACAACAAAGAAGTATTTTATTGTTAAAATTCCTTCTCAGGCTGTTTGGCCGCAGTCCAATGTTTTCTGCAAAACAGACGTTTCGGCAGTGCCATCGACTGCCATCATCAGTGAAAATCGAGTGCGAAAACGTGAGGTGGTATACGTAAGTGACCACAGTACTGTGGCTAAGGCTGAAGCAATAAGTAGAAAGAAGTAGTTTCTATGGAAATATTTCATTTCAAAAACGATTTTAAATATAAATCTTAGAACATGGAAGTCATGTATGGTTCTCCATACCGATATTTTACATTATGACTATATTTCCATCAACATACATTTGATAACATCGCTTAGAATTTCTTTACCAATATAATTTAATTTTCTCAACGTTTTATATGAAAATAGAAAATAACTGTAGTGGGGTAATTCAATTTACTATATTCAGGATTTTTAATTTAGTTAAGCTATATTGTTTGTGTTAAATTTTTTTATTATACTTTTTAGCAGATGTCACATTTCTAAAGCTAGAAGCTAACTTCCACACAGCTTACTAAGGACGTACGTATCTTTAGCACTTCTGTTGTATTTGACTGTAATTTATTTGAATGTAAAAAAGTCTATAATATGGTATTGTTTATATTGTCCGAAATGATTTGAAATTATTGTCACTTTTTGTTGTATTCTTTGTACGTACTACGGAAATAAAAAATTCTGTTTTATTCTATTGTAGGGCTATACTTAAAGGATGACGGAGCTCTTCTTAAAAAGACCCCAATGGCAATGGCGTTCCGATCTATTTTATGATACTACAGGGTCCGCCAGTGAAGCGGGAAAATTAAAAGTACCCAATTTTTTCATGAAACATTTATTATCAGAATTTTTTTTTACAGATTTGAGTTGAGTAAAGTATGCCATTATTTTACTTTTTAAAAATAACGCCGCTCAAGTGAGAGCCATTTCTGTGTAAACATTCTTCTAATCTTGACCGAAAATTTTCCATCACTCGACGAAGCAGGTCAGGTTGAATCCGTGCAATTTCTTGTCTGATATTCGTTTTTAATTCCGGTATGGTGTGCGGTCTATCAATGTACACCCTGCTCTTCAGAAATCCCCAAAGAAAAAAGTCGCATGCGGACAAATCTGGGGATCTTGCAGGCCACGAGATGTCGCAATATCTGGATATGAGTCTGTCCGGGAAGAGTTCTCTTAAAGCAGCCATGGACACACGAGCAGTATGACTTGTGGCCCCATCCTCCTGGAAAAAATTAATTTCCGGAAACCTAGGGAGCTGTTGCATCAAAAAGTTCTGACCATGTGTGTGTAGCGGTCTGCATTCACAGTTGTGGTGTTTCCTCTATCGTCTTGGAAAAAATATGGCCCAATAATGCCAGATGATGAAACTGCACACCACACCGTAACTTTCGGACTATGTAATGGTTTTTCATGCAACTCACCTGGGTTTTCATCATTCCAATATCGACTATTTTGTTTGTTTACATATCCATTCAAATGAAAATGTGCTTCATCTGACATAACATGCGGTGAATAAAGTTTTCATCATCATTTCTTCGCTGAAAATCCTGCGAGCCAGCTTATCGCCATCTTTCAACTCCTGGATTACTTGAATTTTATAAGGATGAAAAGATAAGTCTTTATGCAAAATTCGTCGTAACGATGTGTCACTAATGTTTAGTGCGGATGCATGTTTCATTGCAGAACGTTGTGGACTACGCGTCAATGCTACTCGAACTCTTTCAATGTTTTCCTCTGTTCTTACAGACCTTGTTGCTCCTCTATGCTTTAAATTTAATGTGGAACCAGTTTCTTCAAACTTTTTCACCCATGACATAATTGCATGAGCGGACGGCACTCTTCCATGTCGTGGAATATTGAAATGATTACGAAACAATCGTTGTACAGAAGTCACACAGTCACCATTCTTATAAAACGATTTTACGCAGAAAGCACGCTGTGCACCGGACCACTGCTCCATGTTTAGCAAATGGCATTAAATGTAAAACAACAATCGAAAACCTCCACGCCCTCTCGTGAGCAGAAAATGAACTATTGGACTTTCAAAATTTCCCGCTTCACTGGCGGACCCTGTATTAGTGAAATAATACTACCACACCTTCTGGATACTTATCAGACCTGTTGTTACTTATGGAGGCGAGACATGAACGCTGATAAAAAAGGTACAAGAAACACTAAGAAGGTTTGAAAGAAAGATCTTAAGACCAGTTATAAAAAAATAACGAATAGAGAATCAGAAATAACCAGGAGATAGATGAGCTATTGTATCACGAAGGCATTGCAAGATTCATAAATGTTCAACGAATACAATGGTCAGGTCATCTAGAGCGGATGGATAACCACCGTATGTGAAAGAAAATTCTGAGGACGCAGGTCTATAAAAGAAGAAAGAGAGGCCGACCTAGAATTAGAAGGTCGGATGATTAGCAAGAAGATCTCAGAAGAATGGATGTGAGGTTTTACACTGAGATGGCAACGGGTATGAGACTTTGGAGAATATTGGTGTTGGTAGTCAGAACTCACGTTGGGCTGTAGTGCTGAAGAAGAATACCTTTGCTGGCTTCAATTAAATTTGAAATCGTAAGCAACAATCAGTATGATATAAGAGGTGTGAAGCATAAAACAGTAGGTCCAGTATCTACTGTACTAAACCTTACGTGCAATATAATTACGCCGCTCGGAGGAACCGCGCTCATTAGCGGATGCATAAACTGTATTGCAGAACTTAACAAGCACGATTCCTGTCGATAATGCGAACGAGGCGGAATAGAAAGTCCGCGCAGGTGTGCGAGAAACACCGCCGCCCGGCGTCGATCTGAAACGCGCATCAAACAAGTCTCTCTAATGAGTCTATAATGACTCTGGCTTGATGGGAAGTATTGACTAGAAAATGATTAGGTCGCTTAGGCATGTTCAAAGGATGTAAGACGGAACAGCCCCGAGAAAAGTTTTTGCTTAGCAGCCTAGTGCCAGACGCCTGAGAGAAAGGCCACGAATAGGATGGTTGGATAAAGTGGAACGCGACCTGAGAAAACTGGGAGTTAGAAAGTGGAGACACCGGACACAAGACAGGGAAGAAGACAACGGTCTCTGCGACGCACAACCACACAGCTCAGAGTCAGTCAGTCAGGCTGTGTGGACGTGCGTCGCAGAGACGTACCATGCTAGAAACTGAGTTCCAAACTGCCTTCTGGAGTTCCTGTCTCATGGTCCCGCCCAAGTAGGGCAGTCTCGCTATGTAGTAGGCCTTACATCGGCCGTTTATGCTAGCCTGCACTAGCGCAGTATACACCGAGGGCGTTTCCACGACGTATACGGTACTGGCCCAGTACTGGAAACAGTAAGCTCAAACGATCGGATACTCGCTGGTGAAGACCAGCGCAAGTACGTCCTGCCGATGCGTAGTTCCCTACGCGGGTTCTGCCGTCCCTTACAGAATAGGACGGCAACAGGTCGCGTTTAGAGACATCCTCCAATTATCAGTCCAGTCCCCGAGCGAGTCGAGCTGGCGCTGCGATCGTATGACGGCCCGCTCTGCGTTGCGATGGGCTGTAAATACAGTCGCGTCGTCCGCAAATAGGGCCACCTGGACTCCAGGCTGTCTCGGCACATCGTTGAGGGGGCCAAGAACACTTCTGAGATATTCTAGCAAATCATTCGACCATCTTATTCTAGGTCGGCCTCTCTTTCTGGTTTTATAAACCTGCACCATCAGAATTTTCTTTGACATACGGTGATCATCCATCCGCTCTAAGGTGACCTAACCATTGTATTCGTTGAACCTTCCGCAAATAGGGCCACCTGGACTCCAGGCTGTCTAGGCACGTCGTTGAGTGGGACCAAGCACACTTTTTCGAGAGAGCCAAACTCTATGTAGCCTGTCTATCTTTACGTAGGGTTGGCATCCCGCGCTAGCAAACCTATAGGGTTGCGCTTACGTCCGATTGGTTAGTGGTAATTTTCTGCTACTTCGTGCAAAACTTTATGAATTTATATATAGAAGGCTCTTTTTTGGACCACTTACCCCCGCCGCCTGCGCCCGAGACACAGACACAATTAAACACACACAACAATCTCTCTTTCATGTTTCGTTAACCCCCAGCGTCAGAGAATCGAAACGCTCATGCAGCCTAAACACCCAACAATACGCTAACTTCACCCAAACTCTAAACCCTATCTTCACTCAACCTCTTGAACTCACACAAAGTATTTCCTCTCACTCACGTCACAGCTTTTAATCCACAAATATGTGTCCTCCGCCTACCTTGACGCCACCCTGTCGCCACCCACCAGCCTTGGCGACCTGCGTCACACTTCCCAGTCTTGGCCGTCCTGCAACAGAACAACGAATGAAGAAATAAATAAATAACTTTGTCACCAAACACCCATGATGGGCGCCTCCATCTACCTCTCCCTCTCACACCTGGCTACCAACTACACGTGCATACAATAAACCCAACACGCACTACACTCCCATCTACGTGTCTCCACCTTATCAACGGCCCGGTCAGCTGGCGTACGTCACCCCACAAACACCCATACCCACACGGCTGAAGGGAACTTGCTCCAAAACAGCCCGAGTCCGGCCCAAATGGTCCGGTCTCAAACAACAACAACAAAAAATGGACCATTTAGCTTTTGCCACAGTACTGTGGTGTACTGGCGGACACCTTGAGCCTTTGCTACACTGAAGATGAGATGGTCTCCAGAGGAGAGGCCGAAGCGTCTGTTCGAGTTAACACCTTTCAACACGGAGACTGCCTTTATTAATGCCCGGATAGTAGTTTTAATAATTATGAATGAATTTCGAATGGCGGATATTTTCGGGTGGTCAATCATTTGCCTTTATTTTCGATATTTTCGTGTTAATTGTGGGAACGAGTACTTAGAATTGAAGAGGATTTCTCCGGGCGTTCCGCAAGGCAGTGTGCTGGGACCTATCTTGTGTCTTTTCTACACGAGGGATTTGCCTAATCGTGAGGAAGTTACCGTGGCAACATTTGCTGACGATACTGCGATCCTAACACTGGGCGACGAGGTTGAAGTGGCAGCAAACAAGTTCCAGATCTCTATCGCAGAAGTGTGTGCATGGACCAAGTGGTGGAGAATAAAACTTAATGAATCCAAATCAGTTCATATCAACTTCACCAATAGAAAAGTAGAACCAGTAAGGGTTTATATTAATGGGCTGGAAGTGGCATATGCTAACACAGCAAAGTATGTAGGCATGACGCTGGATACAAAGCTTAAATGGAAAGAGCATGTAAAAAAAAAGAAGGAGGAGCTCAATATAAAATACAGAAAAATATACTGGCTGTTAGGGAGAAACTCGCAACTAACAGTTGAAAACAAACTGCTGTTGAAGCCTGTGTGGACTTACGGAATTCATCTGTGGGACTGTACAAAGAAAACAAACTTAGAAAAGTTACATACCTTTCAGAACAAAGTACTCAGAGGCATAGTGAATGCCCCTTGGTATATAAGAACGACAACCTACATAGAGACGTCAATGTAGAATATGTCAGCGAAATAATAACAAAATATGGAGACAAACATGATCAGAGGATTCAGATCCACGATAACGCAATAATGCGACACGTGGTGGAAGAAGCTCCACACGTCCTGAGGCGACTCAAAAGACAGAAGCCACACGATCTGGTATCGCAATAGAAAACAATTAATATGTATAGATCCACAAAACTCTACGTAAGAGAGAGACAGAATAATCTTGGAATTAGCCACTGGCCTTCACCCCATCACCCGTGAAGGAAACATGAAGGAGAAGCTGCTGGATGAGCTTGCTCAGTTGTAGCATTAAGGGAGGTGTTTTTTGTTGGGTTAGACTCCCACACTACTAGGAACTACGGAGATACTAGTGTCTATAGACATTTTCACCTACCCTCGTAAAAACAAAAAAACAAAAAAATTATTTGGTTTATTATTGGTAACGTTTTGTAGAAAGATCGTTGCACACAGTCTCTCAAACGTGACGTAGGTGCCAGTGCCCACCCAAACGGACCAGCGGTCAGTTTAAATGGAGGATCCAGGCCATACAGTATGCCGCACTCCAGAGTTGTGACGTAGACCTCGAGACGCAAACACTTCAAGCCGTCTGATTTTCGAACAGATTTCTACACTTTTTCTGTACTTTGTTTTCAGTAGTATATCAAAAATTTGGCATTGGGGGCCCGGGGTCGGGTCGGCTTTATAGAAAAGAAAAAACAAGTTAGGACTAATCAACATTACCATCTTTAAGGTGGCTGCAAAATGCGTGATAACATCCTGAAATTAGTCCCATTAAAGTAAACTATAATAACACAATAAAAATACGCGTTATTGAAACACTGTTAAAAGATACTTATTGACTGAATTGATTTTCCTATCAGTGGCGAAGTTACATGGAGGCAATTGAGGCAATGCCTACCCTAAAAATTCTGTAGAATAAAAATTATAAATACGTATGAACTACATAACGTAAAGATTATACATTGTTACCGCGACTGTCGAATTTATTAAGCCGAAACGTGCTTTACTGAGCGACCGCTAGATGGTGACAGGTGAGATTCGGCATAGCTCGTTTAAAGCGAATGAGGCAACCTGAACTTGCCTCAGCTTTTTTTGTATACATCGTATGTAAGCAATGTAAGGGTTCGATAGGGAAATGAAGGGAGGGGGGATTGTCCCGCGCTGTACACATAGAGCGTTGAGACATGCCTCACTTCTGTGGTCCAAACAGTTAAGTTAAAGCGCCTGTGTTGTTTATAAGTGTGTTTATTTTATGCGGTTATTAAAAGTGTCCCTGTTATTCCGCTGAACTAACAGATGATTAAGATTGTTATTTGGATTACTTGTAACATTAAACATATATACATAGAAACTAATCAAGTTTAAAATTTTTAGTTCAATCAGTTGTATTATTGTGTATGACTAATACAAGGATTGTTCAATAGAAAGACGTATAGAGCTGTAAAGCATTTTTTATTCAACGATTTTAAAAGAAGTCTCCATTAACGTTAAGGCATGAGTCCCACTGTTGCACTAATCTGTAGATTCCCTGCTAGTAAAGTTTTACGGCTGTTTGTGGAACCATTCGCTTACAGCAAACGCTACCTCAGCGTCCGATTTGAACCACCGTCCTTTTACAGATTCCTTAAAAAAATTTAAGTTAAGATTTTTGCCTACCCATTCATTAACTACTAGCTTCGCCACTGTTTCCTATATTTCATATTTCAAACGTACACCCTTCTGCTGTGTAATAAACCGGTCAAAAAATTCAAATACCTGAGCTCTCTAGTTACTGAGGATAACGTTATGGCCGAAGAAATGAAATAAAGGATAACTGCTGGGAACAGACGTTACTTCTCCCTACAAGGAATATTTAAATGCAAAAACATAAACAGCTCAACCATGATTCGGCCCTACAGAACAGTTCTTAAGCCAGTGGTCATGTACGGGTCCGAAACTTGGACAATGACAGTGAGAGAGGAAGAGTGGTTGCGCAGGTGGGAAAGAAAAGTCCTCAGGAGGACATTTGGTGCAGTGAATGTCCAAGCAACATGGAGAATAAGGACGAATCCAGCAAATCTATGGAGAACCAGATATCGTCACTGACATTAAGAAAAGCAGAATCCGGTGGGCAGGGTATGTCCAGAGAATGTCAGAGGCGTCCACATTAAAGAAAATTTTTGCGGGAAGACCTGGTGGAATAAGAATGAGGGGTCAGCCCAGAAAACGATGGTTGGATGATCTTGAGGACGACCTGCGCAAGCTCGGTCTAAGAAGATGGAGACTGAGAGCAGAGGATCGAGACGTCTGGAGGCGGTTTGTCCAGGAGGCCAAGGCTCTCTAAGAGCGCCAGTTGAGAGAGAGAGAGAGAGAGAGAGAGAGAGAGAGAGAGAGAGAGAGAGAGAGAGAGAGAGAGAGAGAGAGAGAGAGAGAGAGAGAGAGTGAGTGAGTGAGTGAGTGTGTGTGTGTGTGTGTGTGTGTGTGTGTGTGTGTGTGTGTGTGTGTGTGTGTGTGTGTGTGTGTGTGTGTGTGTGTGTGTGTGTGTGTGTGTGTGTGTGTGTGTGTGTGTGTGTGTGTGTGTGTGTGTGTGTGTGTGTGTGTGTGTGTGTGTGTGTGTGTGTGTGTGTGTGTGTGTGTGTGTGTGTGTGTGTAAACCTGTTTGTATATTTAAAAAAGAAGCACTACAACATTAGAGTACACGGCTGGAAAATAAAATAAAACAGCCTAAAGATTAAGAGATTAACCAAATTCGTCAACTTTTTCGACCCTGGTTGTTTTGGAAACTTAACATATTCCAACGGTTCAAATTTAATTATAACTAATAAGGATATAGTGAGTGTGTAAAAATCACAAACAAGTCTATTATGGAGGAGATGAAAAATTATTTATTATACACACAAATATAGTCTTAAAGAGGTATATTGTATTATAAATTGTCATGTATTGTAATTTGCAATAATAGTTTATAATGTTTGATAATATATCGGTTTTACTTGATTGAGGCAACGACCTCAGTACGTGCAATCCTCCGCTTCCTACTGCCGCTCCCGTCCTGGCGTCCTCTTCTTCAGCGTCACTCCTTCCTGCCGTCCCCTTCGTCCTGGCGTCCTCTTCGTCCAATATGTTAAACACACAATCCTTATTAATTTCTCTAGAATAGATTATTATTAATTGATATGTAAATTTTATCAACCTCAGGGTGAATATGGGTATCAATTTAATAAGGTGTATTAATCGTACACCTTCCACGCAATCAAGTGTCTTTAAATTCCTAAGCAGATATCTTAAACTTACACGAAAAGCACTATACTGTATTATAATTTTATTTAAATAATTTACCCACTCGGCTCTATACGCAAAACTTCGTACAGACTACCCAGGATTATGTTAAGTTATATTTTTCTATGTTCGCTCGAGAATAACTCTCTCACGCACGAGCACAACTTCACCTAGCAACTGCAACAGACAGACTGTGTCGATCTTTACTCTACAGAGAATGAATGTTACTGAATTTAGTGTATTCCGATTGGCTAAACCCAAGTCACGTGATTAAAGCTTTCATCAGATATAAACTTTTCCAGAAAGAGTTTGTATAAATATGCACTAATTTGCATTGAATTATCTACAAATTGTTATGACCCTATTAATGATAAGTGTTTCAAATTGAGTTTTTCCTACTTAAAAAACCATATTTCTAAAACAGTTATGAAGCATAGAGTACACATAAATTGAAGCTATTTACATAAACAATTCATTGTCAAAGTTTCACGTCGATAGGTTAATTACCGCGGAAGGTATAGGGATCACACGTTATCACACCCGCACACGCGCACAAATTCACTCAAAAAATACAAGACAATAAAGAACATCTTTTTACGGAGAATTTGGTATACCCTACATGCTTATCAATTGCTAAATACAATACTTACAGCTAAAAAACAAAGTATTACATAAAACCAACTTAAACATGAAAATGCTCGTCATCCATGTGCTCTGAAATAAACAACATAGCTTATCGTCCTGTGTTCCGTTGCAATATATATTGGTTCACTTGTATTTCTTTCTGCACAAAAATTGTAACTGTCTGTCTCATAACAAACATGGTTACATATAAACGTAGATTGTAGGTAAAATTAAGACAACTCCAAAAAAACGTCAGTTAACGTATTCAAACTGGTCAATAAATTAGAATCCAAGACTTTAAAATCGTTGTTAAGCAAAGCTCGTTGCGTAATAAAATCGATGCGAAGCGAGTAAAAGTGAGTCAGAGAGAAGGGCGTGTGACCTGTCCTCATTAACTTTAGTTAGTAAGTTAAACCAATTAGCGTCTTGACGTGGCATTCACTCCTCATTCAATCCGTCAATCAATTATATAAAGCAGCTATCATGAAAATCTTCATACAATCAGCATACGGCGCGCTAATCTCTACCTGAGCATATAGTGGAAAATAATTGTTCACATACAACAGTTCAGATTGAATGCATCACTTGCGAGCGGTTAGGTTAGGTTAGTTAGACTACTCCAGGTAATGACTGTATGCGAACGTTTTGCATTAGTATTCACAATGAAGCCTTTGTCTATGGCATTGCACGTGGACAATAACCCAGCCCAAGGGAAGTCACAACACTCGCCTCTGTTCCACTCAGATAATTCTCAGAGGGCACGTCCACGACTCGGGGATGGGCCCGATATATGAAGGATGGCTAAATTCCAGTGGGGACACAACACTGTTCCCCATATAACACAAAACTGTTATATAGCCAGTATAATAGGTGGCTATACGGGGGGTATAGCACTGTCCCCTGTCCAGGAATACGGGCGAAGTCTATAACGGCGGTGAAGGCAATCTTCAGTACGGTGTAGAGTTGGGCGAATTCGGTCACTTTAGTGAACACGATCGGTACATCTCGACGTCAGTATTCTTTGTATGCATCAGCAACGTCAGCATTTGTATTCTTTACATCAGTAAAGTTCCTATCAGACTTCAGTTATATCAAATTCTATGACAGGACTGTTACAGTGGCGAATCTAGAGTTCGGCCTGAGGAGTGGTCCGGTCTAGTCGTATTCATACAAAAGAAGAAACAAGTTAAAACTAATCAACATTACAATCTTTAAAGTGGCTGAAAATCGTGTGATAACATCCTGAAATCAATTCCATTAAAGTAAACAGTGATAACACAACAAAAATACAAGTTACGCAAACATTGTTTAGAAGATTTCCCTATATTTCATATTTTAGTCGTATACGCAAATGCTGAGTAATAAACCTGATTGTATACTTAAAAAAGAGTTAATATCTGAAAAACACAGTTGAAAAAATAATAAAAGATTCTAAAAATTAAGACATTAACAAAATTCGTCAACTTTTTTTCGACCCTCTTCTGTGGAGGGGTCCGGTACAGGTATCGCCCATGTAAATACGTCCCTGGGACTGTATTATTTGAGTTATTATATAAATTCCTGATAAATGACCGATTAAACACCTCAAGCAAATATTTTTGAAATGGTAAACATACGTAAGCAAGATTCGTTATGAAACTAACAACATCCTGAATCATGAGTAACTGAAATAATTAATATTTATTTTATTTTACTTACAAACTACATATCGCTTTTCCATTATATATCTTGTTTACGAAAAATGGCGACTGCTCGAATCGTAATTGCATGAAATGGCCGGGGATTAAAATGAATGCCAGAGATGTCTACACTGCTTGACTGCTTGCATAGTTACTCGTTCACTGATCAAATCTTTTACTGACGGAAACGAAATCCCTACCTTGTAGGCTTTGTATAAACTGCTAAGGGAACCGGTACAAAATCAGGCATGTCAGAACATCTTAAGGTGACTACACCATCACCTGTCTACTTGGCCAAACGTTGGTACCCTTTACTAAGGAAGATTTCACGTATTCTTCATGGGACGCGGACGGATTTCACGATGTTGGTAGCCCATGAAAAGATGGCACTACTGAAGACGGAACAGGATGTAAGCCTAGATCCTGAAGTGAAGAAGACTTAAAATGGAAAGTTTTTATGGCCGATACACGTGTGGATGGTACTTTTGGGTGAAGTCTGTTTCTGTCAACAGCGCGGCTGTCATCACGGCAGTGACTCGTCTTCAGGTTCTCTTTCGCCACATCACTCCAATCATCCCAGTCTACCTGTCTAAGTTTTCTCACTGATCTGACACAGATTTTTTTTATTCCTTTACCCACGTGTTCTCTTTTTACAACTGTTGCTGGCCATTGCATTTTAATTTTTGAATATGTATCTACCCTTATGTGGCACAACGGTACCGTTGGAGATTCGCTATCGCAACAGCTGTGTGATCGAGACAAAGTCAAGATTTGGTCAGGCTGTCTCCACCCCTACCATTGGGGACAATAATACAGCGGTCTTGTTTGGCATGTCCGGAGCTAGATAAGTATCAAAGGCACGCTTACTCTACGCCCCCCCCACCCACACACATACAACTTGGTCACGCGTGCCAGGTGTTATTGGAATCGGTTGATGCATTCAAAAGTTATCGTGAGACATAGCCCAAATAGACAGACAGACAGGTAGAAAAATTCCAAACGGTCGAGTCACAACTGAGAACTCGCTTCGCTTCTAATATTTGGTCATCGGTACACTGTCACTTGATAATATTCCGAGATTTCTAGCGGGTAATTTGAGACACACACATTGGCAACACTGTCTGTTCCAGGAAAGTCGATCACGAACCTACGTTACGATAATAGAGCAACAATTCTGCCTGCAACTACTAAGAATTGCCGCTCTGGAACCATACATATTACTATCTTTTAAAATAGCAACTAGTTGTGCATTGGTAGCGAGATATAATCTGTACTATTTAATTATATAATTACCTTTATATGATCCACTTGAGTGACACTAAGTTTCGTCAGGTTTTATGACGCGTTTCGGGCACAAGGTCCCATCTTCAGATAAACCGTACTATTTAAACTAATCAACATATAAAATTGAAACCATGATTTTGGTTTTGTCAATATATAAAAATTTTTTTTTTTAATCGATGAACGGCCGGAGCTCTCGAACTTGAAATTTATAAAGCCATAAAAAATACCACCACCAAAAATAAGTACGCTAAAAAAATATAATTATATAATCTGTACTATTTTGTAATTTATTCCAGTTGATGAATTCACATGTCTATACGTGGTAACCCGACCCTCGTTCTCATTTAAACTTTAATTATTGTGAAAGGTACTAGTTTGTTTGTCGGTTTTACTCGCGTGACTGATTGTATGTTTTTATGCGTGTTGTAACATAACAAAATTATCACACTAAACATTTGAATTAATGTTACATAAATAAAAGAAAAAGTTCCATAGTGAGTGAGAAGAATAAATTGTTTAAGGATTACCCTAGAAACCGTATAATTAAGTCTATAAAATGTTAATAAAAATGGAAGATAATAAAGAAAACCATTAATTAAAATAACCTACTATGAAAAAACCAGTTAAACCAGCAGTATACCCAGTAGATTGGGGAAGCAGTACAAAAAGGGAAGGACCATAAAAAAGGAAATAATCTGTCATGAAACCATTTTAATAAGGAAACTACTAATGTGATATTTGAAGAAGGGACAGAACATATCAAGATTCCAACAAAGAGACCAGAAACAGGAAGAGATATGCCAAAACAAAATGTTAGTCATATAATAAATACCATGAGACAAAATTGAAACCGATATAGGTAAACCCCAAACAAGTTACAAGATACAATACTATAAAACACAAATTGTATATTAGTTGTAAGTGTAATATGTTAAAAAATATGTCAAAAGAGACTACCCATAGTGTAGAACTCACTAAAAAGACTACCAGAGTGTAGAATCCAATAAAGTGAAGTGAGATAACAAAATTAAGAAACTACAGAGTGTATAGTGAGAAACATAGTTAAAAAATCTATGAAAAAATCTTCAATGAAGTTTAAGTATTATAAAAAGACTACCATGAGTGTAGAATAATAATAATAAAACCATTGGAATGAAAGACAGTCTAAGGACTGACAACATTACCGGTAATAAGAGTTTTTAAATTAGATATAAGAAAAACTATTACATATAAAATGTTTTTTTTTAATTATAGCTAAGTAAATGGTGAGAAGGACAAAAATACCAAAGGACAGTTCGTAACTGAAGGTATGACTAATATTAAGATGTTTGTTATTTATTATTAATTAGATAATATTTTAGATGTAAGGTGTAAATAGATACAAGATGTTTTTTGATCACAGTTAAAGTGTTTTCAAAAGAAACATAATACACAAGACAGTTAGTGACTGACAGTGTTACTAGTAATAGGAGTTTTTTATTTTTTTAATTAAATTATGTCTAGGATAAGCTATTTTGTTATCATTTGATGATACAGTAAAAAATAATAGGCATAAGATGTTTTTGTTAAAATTAGGTGATATATGGAAAATAGTTGATAATAAGATGTTTTTGTTAAAATTAGGCATAAGATGTTCATGTTATGGTTCAATGATGTTATTAGTATAAAGAAAGTTTAGTAGATACAAGATATTCTATTGTATTTAAAATCATGTCATTTAATTTTCCATTGTGTAAGTCAGAGAGGCAAGTAGGGCATAAAAATGTAATAATTTTATTCAAATCAGTAAACCATGTATAATTGTACAAACAGACCAGCCAAGACACCATTGTAGTAAACACAGACTGGCCTATAAACCAAAAAATTATCTATCAAAGAATTAATCTATGTAATAGGAATAGAATTCAATACATACAATACAGAAATTGAAAATATAATTAATGCAGATACAGTTAATAGCAAATAGAATGACAAAAGAAAGGAAATTAACTTCTTTTGGAAACAGTCAATAATAGGCTTATGATAGTAATCAAATCAGACTAAACAGCAAATTAATCAATATTGAAATGTTTTAATAACCAAATTATTAACAACAAAGTAATTACGGAGTTATTAAGTATATTCCATAGAAAGATTATACCGAAAAAACAAATAAAAACCTTTAAAACACTGAATTTGTACAAAATATGGGGCATACAATCATTATGTAAAATTGTAATTTTTGGGCTTAAATGAGTTTGAAACAAACCCAGCTATATATCAAAAGATGTAAAATTAAATAATCAATATTACTGAATAGTTAGATTCATGTAAAATTAAGAAATATTTGAAATACAGTAAAAAATAAGAAAACTTGTTATGTATAGTTAGATAGTGAAACAAGTCTTAGACAGATATTTTATAATTAAACAATATGAAGAGGAAAAAGACATACCACAAATTGCCCTAAAACGACGACGTTGCGTCTATTAGTCTATTGTTAATCGCAAAGCTGAACAGTTGAAAAATGTGTTAGTGGAGTATTGAAAACCAAATAATTTGTATTAAAACCAAGTGTGGTTATGTGGCGTGTAACGGAGATGAACTAACAAGTGAAATAACCTTATCTATCAATGTGTAACACTTCACAAGTTTCCAAAAACACAGTATAACACCATAAAACTCAACACCAGAAATCGACAGCCATTTTGAACAATTTTTGGAACGAATTCACAGAAAACCAACACACATAATTGAACACCACACTACACAAGAGATCCATCCAGAATTCGACATCGCAGACGACGAGGGGACATTCAACACGATATTTTGGACCAACACCACTTCGCAGAAAAGGGAACATCGTTTTATTTCTGTGGGAGAAGATCTTCAATTCCAACGGCATCATAGCAGTTAAAATCGAGCAGACGGCGGCCATTGCTGAATTTCTATAAAGACGATCAGCCAGTGCTTCCTGGAGAGGAGTGACGTCATTTCTTCGACTTGGTTCGAAATTTAAATAATTTCTTTCTAATTGACAATTGTAATAATAATTCTGTTCTATTTCAGATATTAACATTTAGTTTAAGAATACCTGTTAAATGTATCTTGTTCCTTGCCCTCTGACCATTTCGACTCGTTAAAAGAACCATAAATTTAAACTTGTAAAAAATATATTTGTTGATTTTTCTCACTGCCGACTGTGGCGAATATTCGCCAGTGCCTGGGACATGTGCAGTTTGACTGGCGCACAATTTTGAATGAATAAACGCAAATCATTATTCAGTTACCAGGATTGTTTTTATTTCTACCATTAATGTTATTATTATTTTTTATTAAGCAAAAACATAATTCACATTGAGAGAATAGATATAGAAGGAAATTACAAACTCAACTAATTAATTAATTATTAATTAATTAAATTAAATCATTCATTCAAACTCGATACAAGAACAAGAAAAAATATTTGCACAATTTTTAAAGTTTGATGTATTTGGTATTTATCAATCAAACACACCTAGTTATAACATATTCTTATCATCAATATTTCTATATTTTATTTATTATTACATTTGAAATTATATTACAATTTGACTTGCCCAACTAGTGGGGCTTTAAGGAGTCAGACTGATCCAGTGATAAACAAAATATCAATACGTATCAACACATATCAATTCAATTTAATTTTTATTTTTATTTTTATTTGTAATATTATTTATATTACAGTGTATGCGCGCGCAATTATGTATACTGGTTCGATTTTTTCTGATCCGTCCTGAGTCTGGAGAGTGACATGTATCAGAGTGGGAAAGATTTTTTGAAAACGCACAGCAAAGTCGATTGAACCCCGTTTGTTTCATACTCCCATCTATGGTACTACTTCACTAATATAGAGCATAAAATAAGCTGTAAGTCGTTGAGAGGAAAGAAAACATCATCCCACCAGCTTTCATCACTATCATCACCACTCCAAGTAAATATTTAATTTAAAAAAATACATTGTTATACCCTATTCTTTACATTAATTACTACTGTGTAGCATTTTTACTTCCATGTTCCATAAGGAAATGGAAGTATGGTGATGGCAAAAAAAAATCGTTTTCGAGATAAGGGCTGATTCTGATTGTACTACCCTCAAAACATGAAGAAATGTCATTTTCTGAAATGTGTGTGTGTGTGTGTGTGTGTGTGTGTGTGTGTGTGTGCAGACTTTTTTCTATGGCAAACGATAACTGCCGCAAATTCAAACAGAATCAAATAATTTTTTTCATATGTGACCGAGTAGTACAGGACTCAAGGACTATTGATTTTGGTGAAGATCGGTTAGGGGGAAGAGGTAATTTACCTGCATCGTTTTATGTTTTATCAAGAGTAAAGTACTTAATTTTGATAAATAAAGTATCCTGAAAAGAAGATCGTAATAATCCACTGTAGAAAAGTAGATGAAAAGGGTAGTTGAGGGGGAAGGTGTAATTTTCTATAAATGAAAATGATAGTTGAAGGGGAGGGGATAATTTTTTGTGTGTACTACGTTATCGGTAACAAAGAAGTAGTTTGTTGTTAATATTCCTTCCCGGGCTGTTTGGCCGTGGTCCAATGTTTTCTGCAAAACCAGACGTTTCGGAAGTGCCATCGACTGCCATCATCAGTGAAAATCGAGTGCGTTAACGTGAGGTGGTCTACGTTAGTGACCACAGAACTGTGGTTAAGGCTGAAGAAAGAAGTAGTTTCATGGAAATATTTCATTTCGAAAATGATTTTATACATAAATCTTAGAACATGGAAGTCATGTATGGTTCTCCATACCTATATTTTCGGATTTATTTACGAAAGTGAAACTGTTGCTTAGTGGCAACGCTGTAAGTAAGCGGTGTGACTTTTACAAGACTATTTCCATGGCGGCAACTATAGCCCAGGATAGGAATGCGTGGAAGGAGCATAGCTTGTGAGCATTCATGTTTTCAGTGGTATCCAAGTCACTTGTATGAATAGATAAACTAACCTTTTCAGTGGGACCTTAGGATGTTTTCACATCCAGGAGTAGGATATGCGGAATATAGAGCCGTTTGCGCCAGAGCCTCTACCTACTCAAGACCGTCGTGCGTGGTGAAGAGACACGCCCTTTTCAAGGTGGTCCTATAACAGAACACGACGGATCTAGACCAGAGAAGGTCGATAAAAAATCTAGCCGGCATAGGGTTGGTTGCCCCATACGGTGGTCTCAATCAACAACTCACAATTCCAACAGTAGCCTCGGAAACCAGGACGGGTAGCGAAAGACTACAACCCTAGAGGCAGAAAAAGAGTTGGTAGGCCTAAGAAAAGATACTGTGGAATATGAACAGGCCGCTAAAGCCTAAAACCGTTAAGCAGATGATGACGGCCTTTTCAGACCGCCTTGTGATGTCTTATTTATAGTTGATGACGCGTTTCAAAGCATGTGCTTCATCATCACATCTTCAAAAAATCCTTCATACGAAGTCGTCACTGGTTAAAATTCCAACTGCTCTGCACTGCACGTGTTGGTAGGTGCGCGCCTTTTCTCCTTTTGTCGAACGCTGAGCGGTTGTTCCCCCAACTAAATGACTTAGCCATTGCGTTCGTCAGTGGCGAACCTAGGGGGCGATATGGGGGATATATCCCCCCCGAAATCCGAAAAAATTAAAAAAATGTTGGAGAAAAAAATTTTAAACTGGTTGTGTGTTTTTTTTAATGTAATAAATTGACTTCTAAATTTTGTGAATTTTAAAAAATTACGATTTAAATCAATGACAAGTTTAAGTGATCTACAATAATAGGCCTTATACTCAATAATAAACGTAAAAGATGTTGAAAAAAATGGTGGAAAATGAAAAGAGACTGGTTACAAGCAGCTTGAAATATTTGATTCATATTACTGTGACGATTTTATTAAAAAAAAAAATAAAAAATAAATAAGAAGGAGAGAGATTTATGTTTAAATTAAAATCGCACATTTAAACAAAGTTCAATCCCTAAGGTAAAACAGAAATAATAATAAATAAAGAGCTTAAAACCAAGAGGAATGCGAGTATAAAGGTAAGGAAACGCCCTTTAATTATTAACCATGCTTTGACATGCGGAAACCGGCATCAACACGCAGAATAACCCGTAAATAAAACTAATAAAGTAGGAAATTACCACACGATATAAAAAACATAAAGGTATACAATAATTAATTACGAAGTAAAGGATACCGTAGTATAATTAAATATGTCAAAGATTAAACCGGTAGATATTAATCGCAATGTGGAACTACTTTTATGGTGAAGCGTAAACGACGCGAAGTTACTTTACCTGCCCCAATAAACAAACCCCACTTGCAATGGAGCGATCACGCCGTAAGCTGCGCACAGCGGTAATGTGCACCGATGACAATATTGTGGTTTTTCCAAGTGAACAATCTCAGTTAAATATATATATATATATTGCGACAGTACAAACAAGTGATGTACTGAGCATGGAATATAAAAATTTAAATTTACTTAATAAACTGTAAATAATTAATGATATATTAGAAATAAGCATGTTAGGGATTGCAGGCTTGGCTCAGACAAAAATATAAACAGGTGTTTCGACCTGAATCAACGTGCACACACACACAAATGTAACTGAAAGTGTGTACACCAGTATTTTGCTAGTGTGTGTGAACGCAGGTCTCTGCAGGCGAGTTTGCCACCCCAAGATGAATAATTGCACAATTACTGTTTTTCCGTAATTATTCATAAACTAGAATTAAGAATTAAAATCCAAAAGCACCATAAAATGTAAATAAATTTACTAAATACTGTGTACGAAAACCACGCGAAAGTGACACACCGTACAAGTGCAATAGTGAAATAACTGTGTACAAATCGAAAGGGTTAAATTGCAATGTCCAAAATTACAGTGAACATGTGTTGTAAAATTAGTTATAAGATAAGTATAAGAGTATACTTACAGGACTCTGCAATTCGCAGAAATATAAAAAATAGCGAATTTGACAAAGAGTGGGGGAACTGACGCCAGAGACAGTTTCTAACATGTCGATTTTGTATCACTGCAGGGTGTCGACCAAGACATGGGTATAAATAGGACACGCAAGCTACAGTGGTTCTCTTTCTTGAATCATCCACGGTGCAGCGGGAGCTTATGCCCGTCAGCACGGCGTATTTATTTTTTTCCGTAAACAGTTTAAATTTGCCAGTTACGTACAAATACGTAACTAAGCTGTAAAGACAATCATTTTAATTAATAACAGCACTACTTAAGAAGATCCATTCATGATTCGACACTAGACAAGAGGAGAGTTCCAGAGAGAGATACGACGCTGGACAAGAGGAGAGTTCCAGAGAGAGATACGACACTGGACAAGAGGAGAGTTCCAGAGAGAGAGAGACAGCCGACGCTGGACAAGAGGAGAAGAGAGACAGCCGACGCTGGAGGCGAGACGAGGACGAATACCGATGGAACAAAAATGATCGAGTATGATTGACGACAATAAGGTGATAGACAACTTATTCATATCTTAATCATACAAAGAATTCAAAGACAGTTAAAGACATTAGTATTTTATTTAAAAATAAGAGCAATGTTTCTTGTATAGTAGAGTTAAAATCATAGATGTTTTAGAAATACGATTAACGTAACAAGAACTCAAATTAATATGATATAAAATGATTACAAAGCATTTAAATAAAAACAATTAGTATTTGAGAAAAAAGTACTGAGAAACAATAACTATTAATATTTTGAGTACGTTACAATATAGAAAAAAGGATTTAAAAATTGATTTTGAAACACAGTAATAGACTGAGTAGTCTGAAAATGAGATTTTTCTTTTATATAATAATTATTAGCATACAATATTTAGTCAGTAAGGATGTATATATCTTAAGCCTTACGGCATAATAACAAATAATAACTAATGTTTTAAAATCGAAGTCAGTGCCATGTGCACATATTTTTTTATAGTATCAAATAAATTTTAATTACCGTTTCAAGTTACATAGAGTTCTTATTGCAGATACACCTGAACCCCAATTTAAATGTTATATTGTTTAAAGAATTTGTCAATCTTGAACGTGAGATCGTTCACGCCTATTTATGTATATGTAACGTTGCATAAATTTGGTGCTCTAAGATCGTGGGGCTCCACAAATTTAAATTATAATAAATTTGCAAATTGTCACGTCGCAATATATATATATATATATATATATATATATATATATATATATATGCACTCTGTACACTCTTAACCGAAATGTATCGTTAAATAGTTGGATCGCGACGCAGAGATAAATATGTTGAAAGCTAGTAAAAGAATAACTAAATTGTGCGCCGATGACATCTCTACAAAATATTAAATAAGAAAATTATGTAATTAATACAGTACTAGGACCATAAGGTGAAATTCAACTAATAAATAATCATGTAAAGTGAATACCAGTGAAACAAACTTTTGCATTAATTATTCTAACAACGAAATATTACTACCAGTCATCTAACAGGAGAGTACCAGACCCAGAATGATCTAACACACGTCAGGAACTTCACCGTCACCGGATACTAAGATAACGACAGACCTTCAGGAAACACACCGAGGACCGAGGAGCCGAATCTGCATCAACTACAGGATACCACAGGTGACATGGAAGCTTGTCTTCCGTGGTTATGAGATACTAAAATTATAACCAACAAAAGACAATTTAACTAACACTTTAAGACTTTTAAAAACAGACATTATATGTAAGATGTAGTCTATAATCTGATAAAACTATTTGTAGTAAAAGAGTAAAAGTTTAAACTGTAAAGCATTATTGTTTTAAAAGGTCCATTCTTCAAATGGCACAATTTCAAGATAGTATATGGGGAGGTGACCATTATTGACATACTATATTTAATCCCGGATCCATGGAAAAGTTAAACCGATGTACATCTTTATTTTGAGGGCCCTTCTGAAAGAATAAAATATATAATCATCTTATAAACTGTAAACTGTTGAACCATATATGTTGAGAACTTTAAGTGGAGCCATTAATGTTATTATGTAATAAAGAGATGTCATGGTACAAAACAACAAAACTGAGTGAATAAATCTGCAGAAACCCCTGTCAATGTTCCTCAATTATAGGACCCGATATTAAATATATACTCCTAAATGCTTATTGTTGTTTAATTAGAAGTTGGTTAAGACTATGGCAGCCTGTGTAATTGACCTGAACCAATTAACCACAGGTTCCCGATATTATAACGTAGGAGACGTTATATTACGACGTACTTTACACTATGCTTGAGCCATGTCTGCTGATTTATTTAATTCCGCAACGAAGGAACCGTTTGGTTTTACCCGATACATTGGCCGTAAACCGTGGCCTACGAAAAAGACAGGCCATGGCGCGTACGACGATTATTAAGTCACGTGACGTTAGGAGTCGAACAGTCCCAGTGTCATCGTATGTACTCGCGTAACGGCCGTTATTTGACCATATTTACTTAAATATTTCGGATTTTTAAAAAATGAAACATACAATATACATATAATGAAACATATATAATCCATATATTTTTTTAAATATCAAGAAGGCTAAATAAAACACTTATTAACAAAGTAGGCCTATATGGTAATATTTATTTCTTCAGTTTTTTTACCCTTCCTGTTTTTTTATTTTTCCTTTTGAACAAGACTGACAATCATTATATTTTTTAACAAAATTATTTAACATTATTTTACATGTTGCACAATTTATATTTACAACCCTGTTATATACATGTATATCCACAGCTTTTATATACATGCTGTTAACCCTCACTTTCTTAATTTTAACATTCTCTTTAAAGTATTTATATTCCACAGAAAGGTATTATTAGGCTTGAAAGACAAACTGTAAGCCTATCTGATGTATGTTTTTAATTGATTTTGATTAAATAAGTGAATTACAGCTGTTATTTGTGCCCATTACCTTTAATTTGTTGGTACGAGTTTCATTATAATATGAGAAAAACGATACTCTAAAAAAAACGATGTGTGGTTGAAAAAATCCCCCCCCCCCCGAAATGAAATCCTAGGTTCGCCCCTGGTATTCGTTGAGCCTTTACGAATCTTACAATGTTTTCATGCTTCGATAGCTCATCTCCTGGTTACTTCTTATTTTCCATTCATCATCTTCCTGAAACGGGCCATAAACTCATTGTACAAACTTTCTTTCAAACCTTTTCAGTGTTACTCACATTCAAATTACTATATTTATAAATGTTTTAATCTTTTGTCGATAAATTATTATTCGCTGTACATATCACGTGTTTACAGTGATAAACAAGAAGTCACAAGGAGGATTGAAAAGGTTAGTTTTCCTATCCCTTGTAAGTCCTGCCTTTGGGCAGAAAACAGATGGTTGATTGCAAGTAACGCATATAATACGAAGACTGAAAAGCATTTCCAAGCAACTGTTGCGTGAATTTCTTCGCTCAATCAGCAGCAGACTTCTGTGGACACACTCACATTCGAATTCTTCTTTAGCACTACAGCCCAACGTGATATGTGGCTTCCAACACCAATCTTCTCCAATGTCTCCTATCCGTTGATCCGTTGCCATCTTAGCGTAACTCCTCAATCGATTGTTCTTAGATCTTTTTTTTAATTCGGGGTCAAAACATCCTACGACGTTGCAGTTTTCATCGTTTAGTCCTCTATCGCTCATCGATCTTCTTATGCCTCTATCCGAGTTTTCATAGATCTTCCAGCACATTATCCAACCATCTTATCCTAGGTCGACCTTTGTTCCTGCTTTTTGACATGATAATGTCTTTTAGCTGGACATCGTTTGAAACTTTCTGTAACATTTTATTTACCGTCACGCTGTATGACGTCATCATTGCGTGACGTCATTGGGATTGTTGTAAATAAAGGTTTGTTTTGATACGTCGCAATATATACACTTTAAAATAATATCACTGCAAACAATTAAACCAGATTTATAAAGCGTCCTGAAAGTTTAAAATCAAGTGTTAGCACAATTTACCAGCCGGGAATCGTTAACTAAAACCGCGACCGCTAACATGCTAACGTCGTCGCAGATTAAAGACCTAACAAGCAAACAACACTGCATAGCTGTAGATAGGTTACTGTCTCTAGTTAATGGTTGTCTTCGTATATGATTCATTATGGTTACTGACTGACTGATTGTTTCTTTTGCCCAAATGTTGCGTTTAGCTGGCGGCTGAAAGACATTATCATGCTCTTAAGCTTTTACCATTTGGTAAACGGTACTGTATCATTTTACACCTGTGCTCTCAGGATTTTCTTTTGCATACGCTGATCATCCATCCGCTCTAGACAATCTAGTCATTGTATTCGTTGAGCCTTTACGAATCTTACAATGTCTCGCGCTTTAATAGCTCATCTATGTCCTGGTTATTTCTTATTCTCCGTTTATCATCTTCCTTAACCGGGCCATAAACATATCGTACAATCTTTCTTTCAAACCTTATCAATGTTACCGACATTCATTTTTATTTACACGAACAGGCCAGCCATAGACCACGCGAATATCATTTCCTTTTCTTCTCCTGCCAGAAGGCTCTCATTCGCACACTATGCGCCGCTTTCCTTTCCACTGTCCACCCCTTTCTCGTCTTCTTCTCACCGCAGAGAACCTCAAGATTTTGAATTTTGTTTCTGTACGTATTTCTATCCACACAGTCGTTCACAGAGATACCCAGTCTCATCATTTCCTCCTTGAGTTGTTTGGTGTATCCGTTCAGACTGGAAAGTTGCCAGATATAGTTGAAAATTTGTTTATTTAATCTGGATCGATTCAGATTACTATTTATAAATTTTTTTTTAATATTTTGTAGATAAATTATTATTCGCAGTATACACATCAGGTGCGACAAGCAGCCGGTAATACAAACAGCCCCTGACATGTTTGAGAAGTTTATTTTTTCATAAAACGTACATGTTGTAGCGTCGCACGTGCGTCGTGGAAAAATCATAAATTCAGTTCACGCCAAACGAACGTAAAATTATGTTTACACCTTCTGTTGTTGATATTAAAATTTTTTTTGTTAAAAAAATATATATTTGACTTTTGTTTCACCTTTATTCTCGAGTATTAATATTCCGAAAGGGTATAGGCTACACGTCACGCCTTTATGTGTAGGAAAATACGGGTCGGAACAAGCGAAGGCGACCAGACCAGAAACTACTGACATCGTGCTCGCATTCCGCACGTGATCCAATATTACTCTGGTAAAACGAATCGTATAGCAGAATAGTTTTATTTCCTGGAATCAAATTATTTTCCGATATGCTCACTGTGAACTAGCGAAAACTGGAAATGGCTAGTTTCCTTGCGAGTACAAAGTCTCTGAATAATAATAATAATTTACAAACACCGAAACCGTTTAGAGTATAGGTAACCATTTACATTAAGACTGTAAGACAAAACAATAAAAGAGTCAATATTCCAAAAACATTAATATGTAGGTCTTATTAATTACCGCCACATTAAAGATCCTTATGGATATCGCAACAGGGAAAACTGGTCTCTTTAGTCTGGTAAGACAGCCAGTTTATGGGAGAACACCCAGACAGAATATCGGGCTGGACGTCAAGCCTGAAGGTGGCAGCCCCATCATACGTCCTAACCCTGCAATATGCTAGTAACATATCCAGGGGACATATTCATTACTAAATTGTCTCAAATAACGACTAGCCGGACTGATCATCGAACTCGGAAAACAGGTTGGAGATGGGTATACAATTGTTAAATCGAATATGAAAAGACTCTGGATTACAAAACTCCACACTTAACACCACTGTGATGGCTTTTCGTGGAACTGATCCCGTACAGGCAAACATTTTATAGATGGTACTGTCATGGAACAAGATAGTAATTTTGAATACCTGGGCTACAGTGTCTTGTAATACAAGCAACGACGTTATGAATAAGTTGCATAAGATCAACCTTATGTGCGGGACCATCAGGCGAACTCTTAAGTCAGCAAGTAAAGGAACACGAATAAAATTCTACAAGGTGATGGCCCTTCCAACACTTCTTTATGTGTTTGAGAATTGCACTTTAACGAAAGGCCAGGCCAGTCGTATCCAAGTGCCTGAAATGAGATTCCTCAGCCACGTGGCAGGGTATACGCTCCATGATCATAGAAGAAACACAGGTATACGGCAGGAACTGAATATTATGAGTATACTCGACAGGATTGCCCAGTATCGGCTGAATTAGTGGGAACATATTTGCCCAATGGATGACTGCCGCATCCCCAAACAACTCTGGAACTATAAGCCGAGGTGACGGAGAGATGTGGTACGTCCGAGGAAGCGCTGGAGTGACCAGCTGTGCCTGTTTGACACTGGAACAAACCATCCTTGGTTTAATCCTTGCAAATGATGATGGTGGTGGTGGTGATAAGGTGATTAGTATTATTAAGATTTCAGTGTTGAAAATTCTGGATGAGGCCTCACTTCAAGGTATTGTCGGAGGTCTCAAACGTCTAAATAAGCCCCAGACCATTTACGTCAGCTAGCAAAGAAACTTTTATCAGTCTAATTAATATTTTATCTCCACCAATGTAGCTGCGTTGTTCATACGTTCCAGTAAATCACTTAAACAAAGGCATACATTGACAGCAGAATGACGATGGCGTTTGAGGTGATAAGCTGCAGTTTCTGGATGTGGCAACGCCGCGTCTGCGTGGACTAAAAAGTGTTCATATCATTTTACAATGCGATTCAGCCCCGTCTTACCGTTTTAACAACACGTTATTACATAAAAGCTTTTGACCGCGAGAGCTGTAAATCGTAGGCTCTATTTTAAATTGATGTTCCTATCCACCGTCAGTCCAAGGCCACATTATATAAAGTTATGATTAGACCGGTGATAACATATGGCAGCGAGACTTGGACTCTGAACAAACGAGCCGCTAACATAGTCAATACCTTTGAAATGAGAATTTTGAGGAGAATGTATGGATCAATCCAAGTCAATGGGATATGGAGAATACGTCACGATGAGGAGGAACTATACAAGCTATATAAAGACAATGATCTGGCCACCACCATCCGACTGTATAGATTGCAATGGGCAGGACACATCATTAGGATGGAAGGCAACCGAATACCTAAGAAGGGACTGTTTAGTCAAATCGAGGATAGAAGGTCTGTCGGAAGACCAAAGCATCGCTGGATTGACGCAGTAGCGACGGATGCTGATAATTTACTTAAAATGAAACGATGGACATCTATCGCCAAGGACAGGAAAAAATAGAGGCGGATGATTATGGAGTCTAAGGTTCGACTCCAAAATGTGACGCCTTAACCCGGCTACGCACTAACCATCGCCGCTGGACGTCATGACGGACAGCAAGTCAAAAACGACAGTGCGTAGCTTTGACATCCATCCGCACGTCGTGTATTTTTTAAGGATGTGCACGACGAAAAATGAGTCCAGCAAGACCATCAGCTCAAGCCGCACGACGTGCAGATGGATCGTGTGTAGTGTTGACGGATGTCAAGGAATCGTGCATCGTGCATGTTTGATCATGCGTACGCTTGCTGTCTAGCAAATCGTCATTTTCGATCAAGTACAGTAGGCCTACATGCTTTTAGAGAACATTCGTTTAATAAATGTTTACTGTTTAATTTTACGTTACATTCATTGTTTATTTTATATTTAATAAGTAACGATTCAGATAACATTTCAGTTTAATATTTAATTTAGTTTATTCTTCGTGTACATAATACATTCAAATATCATTAGCAGTTATTATTTTAAATATTGTTATTATTAATTTGTTTTAATTACAATTCATAATGAACCGTGAAATAACATCAAAATTTATCGAAAAATATATATATTAAATAGATGTCTGTGGGACTTATCGTCGGCAGATTACATGAATAAAAATAAAAGAATTACAATAAAATAAATAAAATAAAATTAATTAATTTTAATACAGAAAAAATCAATAAAATGTTTTTTACAAAACACAACGAGAACAAAAGAACGAGTTGCACGACAGTGTGGTCCGCACATCCATCACCGACGTCGGGCATGCTGGACAGCGGCGATGGGTAGTGCGTAGCCGGCTATAGAAGCAATTGATGTTCCATTGGAAATATCGTAAAAGCGCTGAAATACACCCAATAGTCCCTTACTCTCCAATTAATACTGTCTCGCTACAGACAATCGATATATCGATCCTAAATATGACAACTGAGAGTAGAAACCTGAGAAAATATTATTTTCCCTATAAATAGACACACACTGCACGTTTACCTTATTTTTAGTTTGTTGGTTTCTTTAGAGTTAACAGCGCCTGTGTAGGCTTTACTTGCTTCGATATTTTCTCGAACTTGACCGCTGTCGACCTTGTCGGCATTGCTACGTTTTCAGTGTAGCCAAAAAAAAAATCTTTGTAACAATACTATTTATACGTTTCTTGTAATTCAACTGAGACCGTTTCTTTGAAGTTCTTATATTCTGTGACCGTGTTTACCCATCCTAACGAACGTAAGTAGGATTTCCAATCTTTCCGTTCGAACATTTATGTTGGTATTGGCGTGTGTCCATTTAACTCTCAACACTATACTTTTGTAACCGTTGCGGTAAAAGTTGATTTAACTTTTATTTCTTATACTATACTGCACATTATAATTTAAAATAGTGCCTCCAAATTTTGACTTCTCATTGTCAATTATTAATCTTGACCTTTTTCGATGGAGTCATGGTGTGGGGTTTCTAGGTTACGAAATAATTACGTGAAATTTTACTTATTTCGCATTTAACTCCACGTAATATTAAATTTTATATTTTATTGTTATTCCCGCTGGCGAGACTCGAACGCACGGAAAACTGTCTTAAAATATCGAATACAAACACACAACTCACATCATTGTATACAGCCCTGCCGTGATTGAAGAAAAATCTGAATCTTTCTCGCTTCTCTGACGACAACATTGGTCTTTTACCCACGCACCTGCGTTGTTATGGGTTTATTTCAAGATTTATTTGTTTGACCTTCTTTCTAATCTGACATTCTTTTTTTCCACCGTGGTTTATAATCTTTTAATCTTTCGTTCAAGATGAAAATTGTAAGCTCTCTTAACACTTCATTATTTATATGATCGAGTTTAGAACACCTTTTAACATTTTAACATCTCTTTAGAACTCCAGCTCCGAGGCCTGTATTTTATCTTCTTCTTCTTCTATCAGGGGCTAGGCGAATCACATATTCCAGTCCAATAGGAATATACCCACTTCACCAACCCTTCCTAGGTATTCCTATTCTTTGCTGTCCAACAGGCTTGCATTGTTAAACTTCCTTAGGCAACCTGCACTCTAGCATCCTATTCAGATGAGCATTCCTCTCTTTATTCTCTGCACTACGATCTTGGATATTAAAAACGTTCAACGTTTTATGAACGAGTTCATTGTAGAGTCTATACCTACGTGTGTGCAGCCTTAAACAGATCGGAAGAATCTCATCTCCGATGTCTGTACTCTGCTTACGTGTTTTGTTGCCGGAACCCACGTTTCAGAACCATACAGTAACACTGCCACGCCACAGCCATTAGGCCTACCTTATAAAATGAGTCTCTTTCCTTGTTTTTCTTGACAACGCTCCACGAATGTACCCCACATTGACTGAAACTTGACCAACTTGTGATCAACATCATAATTCACATGATAAGTGACGTCACAGCCAAGATAGCGGAAATGAGACACTTGCTCTATACTCTTATTATCCAATACAATCTTAGTCCGTAAGGAGTATTTGCCCACAAGTGCAATTGTTTATGTCTTCTGCACACATATTTTCATGTTGTAATTTGAACAGATTAGCTGTAACTGAAACATCAATCTCTGGAGCTCGCACTCATGTTTTGGATGATTACTGGATCTCATCCGCAAACAGCATTGTACATAAATATAATTACTTTACTACCGACTCGGAACACAAAGTTTTTTATGGGTAAGAACGTAAAATTTTTACCTTATAACCTGAACCGGTTTTCGCTTTTAAAAAGCTTCGCTTTGAGAAGCTTTTTAAAAGCGAAAACCGGTTCAGGTTATAAGGTAAAACTTTTACTTTTTTACCCATAAAAAACTTTGTATTCCGAGTCGGTAGTGGAATAATTATACTTAGTTAAGTAACGGACACGTCATGGACAACGAAATCCAGCATTGTACATATTCATGTGCAGTCTTTCCGTTCTTAGTTCAGTCCTGATGTAAACAAACCCACGTGGGAAATCTAAAACGCTATTGGTCAGGGGCGTTGAGACTGTTCACGCAGTAATGTATTACGCGCACGTGCAGAATGTCTGTATAGTCATGTGAGAGTTATCTTGCCACTTAAATCGGGGAACGTTGTTTTAAGACTTCCTCCTTATCACTGTATTCTGAATCGTATTGAATTAATATGGAGCCAGTTGAAATGATATGTTTCCCGTCACAACACCTCATTAGCTGCTTGATATAAAACAATTTATTGAGAAGGCGGTAAATGAAATAACGGACGAGGACAAGTGGAGTCGTTGTATGCAGCATATAATCAAGGAAGGTGATAAGCTATGGCAACTGACCCAAATTACCGACATCATTGTGGACAATGGACAATCTTATCAATAATAACACTGACTCAAGTGATGATACAAGTTCAGACACAGATATGGAAGGCATTGAATTACTCTCTGACAGCAACTGATAGTATTCAGTACACTGGTAATTATCGCAGCTTCTGTTTTCGTGTTAAATAAACTTCACTTTTTGTTTGTTGCGATATTTAAACGGTTAATAAAAAAATAAAAAACATTAACTGGTGTTATAATATTTTTCTCCGTCGGTCTGACACTGTCACACAAATTTTACTTTGATCAGGACAAATTATTACAATTTACATGTATTTATACAGTATCAATATTATATGTACCCTGTATGTACTGCTTCTGTCAGAGTGACACGCGTCTAATTCAAGCAGCAAATAGCGTTTCAGATGTGCCACGCCTGTTTGTTTACATCAGGATTAAGCTAAGAATGGATCCGTTTCGACCAATCCATCGCTTACCGAATGTACTGTTTAAATGGTTTATCAAATCACGACAGTAGTGAGCAGATGGACCGTCATTCACAAACTACATCTGCACTCTATCTGCAAGTGGAATATCTTCCAAGAGTTCCAACAGATGCGTTTGCAAAAATGTTAGTATTGTCTTCCATTAAGCCTTTGTGGTAAGAAAAAAGGGTCTAAGAGATTATCACCAAGAAGACCGCACCACACATTAAATGAAAAGTATGTTAGTCATGCCTTGGGAGCAGTCTGCCCAAGTGTAGGTGTTTTGAAAGTTTACAATACAATTTCTTGTAAATTGTAACACTTTTCTGGCGCATTTTGTTTTTAATTAAAGTCAAATTTCTCAAATTTGGACTTACTTTTAATAAGCATTATATACATCAGTTTTCTCATAATTAAATTCTCTACAAAGTTAGTTTGAAATTTTTATTTGTTTATTAGCAAATTAACGAAGTTATTTTATCCGAAATCTAAAAATGTGTGTTTTTCAACTCCAATTTTTTGTGTTTTATCCAGTTTTTCTTAAAAACTAATTAAGATAGAGGTCTGGGACCTCTTTTATTCACTTTTTCAGATCAAAAACTATAAGAAACCACCAACTTTACCCTTCACTTTATACCCCACGAATTTCAGTATGGCGTCATTTTACTGTGGGAGCAGAAATCAGGGCAACTGGTTCGCGAGCTGTAACTCGCTAACGAACCGTTTTGGGGCCTATGTTTATATGAAATTTTTTCTTATTTTTAGCTATAGAATCAGGTTCCGAGAGATTGCCGTGCAAATTTTGAATCACCCTGTATACCGTTTTCCTTAAATACGTCGAGAAAATTATAATACCCTAGAACATAATTTATATACACAAGATATCATACAGATATCCATCAGTAATTATGATATTATTTATCAGCAATTTAATTGTATTCTTCGTATTGTTTAAACTTTTATTGTCCTTCAATTCGTTGTTTAAGACCTGAAGATGTCAGTAATGACAAAAAGCTTAGTCGAACAGGTTGTTTAAGACCTGAAGATGTCAGTAATGACGAAAAGCTTAGTCGAACAATAAAAAAAATTATAGCAGTTAGCAAATTCATAAAAGAAATAGTAATTTAATTGTAGTTTGGAGTCGAACCTTAGCCTCCATAACATCCGCCTCCATTTTCCCTGTCCTTGGCAATTGATGTCCATCGTTTTATTTTAAGTAAAGTATCAGCACCCCTCGCCACTGCGTCAATCCAGCGATGCTTGGGTCTTCCGACAGGCCTTCTACCCTCGATTTGACTAAACAGTACCTTCCTAGGTATTCGGTTCCCTTCCATCCTAATGATGTGTCCTGCCCATTGCAATCTACCCAGTCGGATGGTGGTGGCCAGCTCATTGTCTTTATATAGGTATAGGTTATAACACAACATAATTCGCTTTTTCAAAATTTACCAAGTTGGTGACTAGTAGGCCTATAATATATAATTTGTTTTTATAATCTGTATTATATATCTGCATAACACACAAGAATAAATGTAACATCAGTATGAATTTTTTCCATTTATTAAAAACAGCTTCGTCTCATTGGCATAGAGCTATTCTGAACCTCGCTTTGTTTTGCTTCGTTTCGTACTTGTATGGCAATCGGCACATGCGCAGAAAAAAGTATTCAGTACCAACAACTGCGACTTTGTACTCGTTTATTCGTTAGTTAGGTAGAGGGGTTCCGCGAGTAATCGGAACAGGTATTTCGACTTTTCAGAGTTATCGTTACAGCTTGTACTCGTTTATTCGTTAGTTCGGTAGGCGAGTCCCGCGAATAATCGGAACAGGTATTTCAACTTTTCAGTCACTGTTATATCCGTTCCACAATAGTAATCGTTCCAAAATACCTGTTACAAGTATATCGGCCCACCTCTACTACAAACACGCCCCACTTGAAGGAAAAATTTAGAAAAATTATCTCGTTCAAGGAAGAGTACAGTAAAAGTAGGGTGCAGTACTTACAGAATGCGGGTCATGGTCGTCTGTTGCTGATAGTGTCAGAAGAGGCATATCGATCCGGAAAGCGAAACTACTTCCTGTGGAGTAAAGTAAGGCTGTTGTTGTTGATTTGTTGTGTGCATGCGCACGCGGCCCCTTGTTCAGTTACGAGACCCCCGCCTACATTCTTTTGTAAGGACATTTCGTCCACTTAGAGGTGTGCTAAACTAGTATTTGAAAATAACAGGTACGAACGAAACCGTTGCAAAAAAATAACACGTACAAATATACCTGTTCATTATATACTCTATTATACATATACGTGTATTATATAATTTTTTTTATAAGAAATAAATTTAAACTAAAAGTATTAACAGTGTTACTTTACATTGTGACTTTATTAAGATGTTACTGTTTAAAATAAAATAAGAAACAAGAGAATTTATAGGCCTATCTTCCTTTGGGAAGACTAATTTAAGTTTTCACTAGGAGTAAACAAACTGACATAGATTTAATATTATATTATTGATTCCATTTTGGTTAGACAAATCAGTTGCGAAACTCGGGCAATGAAATTTAGAGTGCACGTATAACAGAATAAATAATGTCAAAAAAAATTACGTGAGATGTGCAGTGAAGCTAAAATCATCTCCGAAATCACATTAACAAAAAGTACTATATGGCCTATCAGCCACTCTGTAGGTTATAACACAATATATTTCGCTTATTCAAAATTTACCAACTTGGTGACTAGTGGTAATATATAATTTGTTATTATAGTCTCCGCGCGCTCGCACACACACACACGCACACACACACAAGAGAATAAATGTAACATCAGTATGAATTTTTTTTTATTTATTAAAAACAGCTTCGTCTCTTTAGGATAGAGATATTCTGACCCTCGCTGTTTTGTTTCGTTTCGTACTTGTATTGCAATCGGCACATGCGCAGAATGAAGTATTCAGGACCAAAAAGTGACTTTGTACTCGTGTACTCATAATACTCCTAATACTTGTAGTACTCTTTTACTTGTTGTTACTGTGTGCCCGTAATACTCCTAATACTTGTAGTACTCGTTTACTTGTTGTTACTTGTGCTTGTGTACCGGTAAAACTCCTAATACTCGTAGTACTCGTTTACTTGTTACTTGTGTACTCGTTTATTCGTTAGTTGCGTAGGGGGTCCCGCAACTCAGAACCGCGAGGCCGCGAGTAATCGGAACGGGTATTTCGACTTTCAGTTATTGTTGAATCGGAACAGGTATTTCAACTTTTCAGTCACTGTTATATACGTTCCACACAAATATCGTTCCAAAATACCTGTTATAGTCCATTATAGAGGTGGAATATCGGCCCATCTCTAGTCCACACTCCAGTAAACAAATATGAATCTGCCGGCCCCGATTTTCGTTCGATATTTATGGGGAAATAAAAAGGTTGAAATTTCCCCAATACAAACGTTTCGGAATATTCTTCTTTGCTATTAGTTTTGTTTAACGACTGAAGTGCAGGATTCAAACCAGAGACCGGAACTTCTGGACATTTCCTGTACGTGACCTGAAAACTTTCTCAGATTTCAATTTAAAACACAGCAGAATGTGAGGAACATATCGGTATGTTGAACCATACAAGACTTCCATTTTATATTTAAAATCATTTATTTGAATTCGGTTCGATAATTTCTAAAAAAATATCCCCCGCCCTCAAACTATTTTCACTATTTATAGATATTTTTGTTATTATGGGGTAGTCGTTTAATATAGTAATATATTGTCGAGTCACTTTATCTATAAAAATTAGGTACTTTATTCTTATAAACATACTCAGCTACGCAGATAATCATCCATCCTCCTCAACCGATCCCCACCATTAACGATATTTACACTTTCATAGAGTAATAGGTTTATCATATGTAATTGCTAAGGTATACTTGTCCTTCAAAATTAAGTACTCGTACTTTACTTGATACCAGCAAAGTAATTTTCAAAAATCACTCCCCTTCCCCCTTCAACTACCCTCTCTATTTATAGATCTCATTTGCCATTTTAGAGTTGATTAATATGACTTTATTTCCAGGGCACTTATTTATCAAAATTAAGTACTTTACTCTTCTTAAAACACAAAACAATGCAGGTAAACAACCCCTCTCCCTTAACCGAACAACCCCATTTTTGATATTTACATTTTTATTAAAAAATAGTTTCATTATATGTAATTATTAAGATATCTTATCCTTCAAAATGAAGTACTTCATTCGTCATCAAAAAGGTATTTTTTTTAATTACCCCCTTCCCTTTCAACTACCCTTTTCATTTATAGATATTTCATCTACCTTTCTACAGTTGATTATTACAGCCTTCTTTTGAGGATACTTTATTTATCAAAATCAAGTACTTTACTCTTGTTAAAACGTAAAACTTCGCAGGTAAACTACCCCTCCCCCTTAATCAATCTTCACCAAAATCAGTAGGCCATAAGTACACATGCAAAAAATTGTTAGATTCTGTTTGAATTTGCTGCAAAATTGTTATCGTTTGCCATAGAAAAGATTCTACACACATACACACATACACACACACACACTCACACTTATTGGAAAATTACTTTTCTTGATGTTTTGAGGATAGTCAATCAGAATCAGCCCTTATTTTAAACACGATTTTTTCACTATCACCATACTTCCATTTCCTTATGGAACATGGAAGTAAAAATGGTATTCGAACTGTATCATTCTAAAGGTTAACAATCTGCTGAAAAGTTAATGACTGTAATTGCATATTAGTCTTATAACAAACTACAAATTCTACATGAAAAAAATCATCATTATTTTTATTATTACTCACAATATCTGTATAAGAAGTAGAGAAAACAATAAAAGCAATAATATGGGGGGTCGGGTTCATACAAAACAAAAAACAAGTTAAGACTAATCAATATTACTACCTTTGAAGTGGGTAAAATCAGTCCCATTAAAGTAAACGGTAATAACAATAAAAAATATGCGTTATTGTAACATTGTTTACAAGATTCGTATTGCCTGAACGATTTTCCTACAATATTTCAAATGTTACTACTGTATTAGCATATGTATCTGAAGAAATAATAAAACAGCCTGAAAATTACGAGACTAACAAAATTCGTCAACTTTACGACCCACTGGGGAGGGGTCAGGTTCCGTTCCCCCCCCCCCCGGAAATACGCCCCTGTATTACACAGCTTGGGCCTGGCTTGTGTGATACTGCTGGAGCTGCAGACAAGTTATTACTACCAGAGGCATACCCACGTCTCAGATCCACGCTGTACATTGAGGTTGATATTGTGGTTTATTTTTTCTAGTTGTTCGAGACTGGTCCTGATTAGGGCCAGGCTCAGGCTGTGCAGCCGTGTGGGTAGGATTGATTGGTTGGGTACGCACACCAGTGCAGACTGGCTGATGAGAAGGCGGTGGTACCAGAAAGTAGAGAGAGTGTCTGTGTTAAATATGTGAGCAGCCTCTAGGAGAAGGTGAGAGGGGGTGTTTTTGTGCCAAACTTATAGACATAGGCAGCCAGAGACGAGCAGCGTGTGACGCTAATGGTGGAGGAAAGTGTCATAATGGCGTCAAGGGATCGGGGTGGGACAGGATTGTGGCTTTTAAATTGGGTGTTAATGTTATTCGGGAATTAGTCATTTTATTTTATTATTTCTTGGTTGGAGTAGATGATGTTGGTGAATGGGGCAGAGGAGTTGAGTACAGTTTAATATTTATTTTAAATGTGGTCTAATCAATAGTTTATAAATAGTATATGACATGCACCATAACTACATTTGATTTCTTGTGGCTAGTGGAACTTGTTCCATGTAGTTCAGTTTTTTTGAAGAAATTCAAGACAATTCTGACCAATAAATTTTGCCAGTAAAAAAAAAAAACAAGATCATTTAAGAAGCCACTGATGATACCTGCACAGAGACTGACAGATAAGATCTGCTGGAATCTAGACTGGAATGTGTGGTGAGCGTTTTCTTCTCCCCAGTAATGATTATTAATTCTGTTTTGTGTAAAACTTGTTTCATCAGTGAACATAACAGGGACCACATGAGTACCATTCAATTTCAATATAGTGTTGAAAAGTAAACAAAATTATGTCTCTGTTCATAGTCAACATCTCAGGGGCTTGTACTCATTGTAAATGGTATGGTTTTATTCTTGGATTTTGTCATCCATGATGTGTCCATTGATTAACTAATTATAAGTATAGTACTGCTGACTCTAAATATACAAACACACAAAAACACATAAAAACGACATTCTAAACGAACAGACAATTCAAATCACACACTATTTGAACATATCACACACACACACACACACACACACACACACACACACAACATAAACTTTTGAACGACAGCGCCGTCGCCAAGAACAAGACGGACAGCGCTGCTAGTGACAACCTCTGACGAAGCTTGTAATAAGCGAAAACTGGTTCAGGCAACAAGGTAAAAATTTTACGTTTTTACCAATAAAAAACTTTGTGTTCTCAGTCAGTAGTATTATACTTATAATAAAATAATTCTAGTTAAATTTGTCTCAAATGTTACTGCAATTATTTGTGTGTATAAATATGTGTGTGTTGTACGTCACAGTCATTATGTGACTTAAATATAAAGTTCACGTTCAAACAGTGTTCTGCGGTAATGGCTTGCTTAATGTCCTGGATCGGAGTCAACCGATCCAGATGACGGGAATACCGAACATGAACAACCGGGAGACTATAAATTTCCGAACATATAAGAAAAATCCGATGGAATTTATTGAGAGGGTCGAGGAGAATATAGCACGGAATGGGGAAACCAGGTGGACAGCGATAAGGAGCATGCTGGACGGTTACTTCAAGGACGTGCACGACAACTGGTGGACGGCTACAAGACACGAAGTCCAAAACTATGCCGATTTTAAAACACTATTCAAGGCAAAATATTGGTCCGAGTCGACGCAAAATATCGTGCGCGACGACATCTGCAATGGGAAATATGACCACAACAAAGGAACAACACTCACGGCATACTTCCTGGGCAAAGTGTGCATGGCCAGGAACCTTGAACCCAAGATACCGGAGGAGTTCCTTGTAACTAAATTGACATACCACTTCGAAGAGGGCGTGGCCAGAGCACGACTCAACGGACAAATTCGTACCATACAAACCATGTCAGCATTACTTGAAAACTATAAGCACGAGAGGTATTACCGGAGGAGTCGCCAAAGACCAGACACTTACTTTGAACGGAACGGCCAGACCAGCACAGGAATAATTATCGTGGCAACTACAATAATCCAAACCGGAACAATACCGACCAAAATCCACGACCGACTAATAACGGAAATAATTATCAAAACAACAGAGATAACCCAAACTACCGGCCGAATAACAGTAATAATTTCAATAACAATTATCGACCGAACAACAGTGGAAACCAAACAACAATAATAATCAATACAGGCCGAACAATAACAACAACCAGAACCAGGGAAATTATCGAAGAACGAACTACGTTCGAGCCGAAGATGAAAATAGAGGGAGGCGATTTTACCAAGGACGTCGCAGTTTTAGCGAACGCTACAATCAGTACAGCCAAGACGTAAGAGGTAGAGAATCTGGATACGACTCACGAAGGAGTCGCAGCAGCGAAGATGTCCGCCGAAACCACAACAGCGAACATACTTACAACAATACTAATAGACCCGAAGAAAACCACACCCCAAGCACGACAGAGAGGAGCGGCGAAGAGAGTGCTATCTCTTTAAACGGACAGCGGCAGTGAAAAACTCAACGGAACCCTCACTGATCCGATCTATTGGGTACGACAAAATACGACAACAACCAATAAACAACGAGACATTTACTATCATCCGTAATCATTATTTAAAGGATATTAGGGGAGATTTAATGGAGGAAGAAAACAATAAAACTAATAACAGCGAGATCGCATATATAGCTGCCGATGTGAACGGAATACCTACCGGAATAATGATCGACACAGGAGCAAATGTATCCTTGATTGACAACCTCGAACTGAACAGAATACAAAAAGGGAATAAGGAGATAATACCAACCTTACCAATAAACAATATCACTTTAATCGGAGCAACAGGACATCAAAATAAAACCATTAGGATACAGGTCCAATTAGAAGTAACAAGTCAAGGTAAAACCATTCCTATAATCTTTTTAGTAGCCAGTGGGTTACCATTTAATTTGTTAATAGGCTGTGACGTATTGAGAAAATACGCAGCTGTAATTGATATGAGCAGAGCGAAAGTGTCTCTGAGCTCAAATTATGTAGAATGGACGGCGGAGTTAATTGGAAGCAAAGAACCCCCTCACGACTGGATCATTTGTTATGTTAGGGAAAATAATAATTATAGGAATATGATACCACGAGAAGAGATTAATTATGAAGATGAAAGAGACGACCTATGGGAAGAAAAGTTAGAAGAAATCCGAAAATTCCAAACAGCTAAAAGTGATAGACAAATAACCAACGATCAGGTAGAGGAATTGATCACAATCTATAAGCGATATCGGCACGTATTTTCCGACACACCCGGAAAATTAAAGAATTTTCAGTGCGAAATTAAGTTTAAGGAACCAGCTGATTTTAAAAAGAAATCATACCCTATTGCCTACTCTCAAAAAGAAGCAGTCAGAACGGAGATCAACAGACTTATCGAAGAAGATATAATCGAATACAGTTATTCCCCGTATACCAATCCTATTGTAGCAGTACCGAAGAAGCATGGAAAGGTGAGAATGTGCTTGGACGCCAGAGAAATAAACAAATAATAATAAACGATCGAACATCACCAGGAGAGATCGAAGAAATCCTCGAGAAGTTTTACGGCACACGTTTCATTAGTACCTGGGACACCGTTTGCGGGTATTGGCAAGTGGAATTGCACCCCAATAGCCGAAAATATATGGCATTCATATTTGAAGGGCGCAATTATCAATTTAAAAGGCTACCATTTGGACTTGTGAATTCAGTAGCAGTATTTGTAAAATGTATGGATAAAATTCTAGGACAAGAAGCATTGCAATTTACAACCGTATATGTGGATGATCTGCTAATTACTTCAGACAACTGGGAAGATCATTGCAGAAGGGTTGAACAAGTATTATTAAAATTGGCAGAAAATAATGTGACACTGAAGCTAGAAAAATCTAAGTTCATCGCCGATGAAGTACAATTTCTGGGCTTCAACCTATCAGAAAATGGAATCACCCCATCACAGGAGAAAATAGAGTCAATACAGCTATTCCCAACACCCAAGAACAAGAAACAGTTACAATCATTTTTAGGCATCTGCAATTATTATAGGAAATTTCAGAGCAATTACTCAAAATTAACATCAGAATTTTCACACCAGCTATCATCCAAAGACAAGTGGAAGTGGGGACCAGAACAGGACACCACCTTCCAACTAATCAAAGATAAATTTTTAGAATCGGTGATGTTACACCACCCAGTCTTCAAGAAAGTTTTTTACATGAACTGCGACGCCAGCGATGTAAGTCTAGGATCAGTTTTGTACCAAGAAGACGACCAAGGGAATCACCTTGTGATTAGCTTCGCAAGTCAGGTACTGAATAAAAGTGAATGCAACTATCATGTAACAGAAAAGGAACTACTCAGCATTGTATTTGTGTGTAACAAATTTAGAACCTACATTTTGGGTTACACATTAAGGGTCAGGACAGACCACAAATAAATATCCTTTCTAAAGAACTGCAGACTGAGTCATGGGAGACTATCAAGATGGACACTAGCATTGCAGGAATACAACATCAATTGGGAGTATGTACCAGGAAAGAGCAACATAGCAGCAGATGTGTTATCTAGAATTAATATACAAGATCAAACTTTTGAAGGGGAAAAGGAGACAGTAGCCAAAATATACCACATCATCAAAGACAAAATGGAACTAGCCGAAATCATCAATAAAATAAAACATCAACAGGAAAGTGACAGTAAACTGAGTAACATATGCCAAAGATTAAATGAACAAGATGACAGGATCACCCCATACTACTGCATACACAATGACATCTTATTTATTAAGGACAGACACAGATGTAACCAATGGAAGATAGTAATACCAAGAACTGTCAAGAAGGAGATCACCATGGATTACCACATTAGATATGGACACATGGGGGCAGTGAAGGTAATAAGAGCGTTGGAGGAACACGTGTACTTCAAGGACATTAACCGGAGAGTACGCAAATACATTAAACATTGCCACCTATGCCAGTTAGTGAAATGCAACAATGAAAGAAAGGAGTGTTTAATGATACTGATAACATCCTCTAAAAAACTAGAGAAAGTGTTTGTGGACATCTGCGGTCCATTACCAAGAAGTGGGGGAAGACAACAATATAAATTCATTGTCATAATTTTTGACCACTATACAAAATTTACTAAGCTCTATCCAATCAACAGAGCCACAACCAAGAAGCTTTTAGAAATAATTATCCAAAAATACCTCAGAAGTGGGAACACCAAGATCAATAATAACGGATCATGGGACTCAGTTTAAGGGGAGGAGATGGAAGGAAACACTATTGAACCATGGAGTGAAAACATTTAAGACATCAGTATACCACCCTAGTACCAACCCAGCTGAACGAGTTCTCCGAGAAGTAGGGAGAATTTTGAGAACCTACTGTCACAAACAACAGAGAAAATGGGAAGAATACTTACCATCTACAGAAGATTTTATCAACTTGGCACATCACCAAGCGATAGACACCACCCCATTCACAGCCATGTTTGAGAGAAGACCACCCAGAGAAATTACAGAGTTAATAAACTTTCCTCCAAGTGATGAGTACTAATTTGACCAAATAAGATTCTACAACAACAGTACAACAATCTACAACAGTAGAATGAGCAGAAAAGCTACAAGAGAAATACAAAAAGCTACAACCTAAAATCATCAAGTATAAAATAGGAGAAAAGGTACTATTAAAAAACCGAGAACTCCCAAGTACGATCGCAGGAATTGCTAAAAAGTTTCTACTGCTATACACTGGACCATATACAATAATCAGAGATAACCAAAACAACACCTATGAAGTTATGGACCCCATTACCAAATGAACAAAGGGAGTTTACAACCAAGCATCACTGAAGAAGTATTATGCAGAAGAATAAGGTAACAATTGATAATTTCTTCAATACAAAAGGAGAATTTCAGAAATAATAAATTCTAGTAAGGAGGCAATATGTAATGGTACATATAACACACCCAACACCAACGTATCACAAATGCGTTCAAAGCCCACTCTAAATAAATTATAAATATAAATAAATAAATATAAAGTGAACGAAGAGGATGAATCAACAAGATAACTAAAATAAATTATCTACCAAAGTTGAACTTACAATCATGAACAGAGAAGGTATTGTAACCAAAATAGGGGAATAAAATAAACTATGATTTACAAGTAAATGTAGAACTGAAGAAAAGAGGACAAGACTAACGACAAGTCAACATACCTAATTACCCAATAGATCAAACAGTGAGAAGGAAACCAATGACAACAACACCAAGAAGAAACTTACTAAGAGTGAGGAAGGAATCAGTGCAAATAAGGAGAAACCCTAATCAATTCAAACGCCAAAGGGAGATAATATAAAGGAGAATAAATTAACATATGAGAATAAAAGTATTATTATTGAAAAAGAAAGTAAAAGTGAGTCAACCAACATGATTTAAATCCCTAGGCTGTGACTTGACACTGACCTAAACTTATTAATCAGATACATTCAATAACAGTACAATACAAACAGAACTCAATAAAATTAACTATTGAAAGCAGAAGTTAAGAGGGAGAATGAGTACCAGTATGGTAATTGCATAATTGAATGATGTATAAACATAACAAATAGACAATGTCCAAAGTACTAAGAAAAAGTTGTAAAAGTGGAATTAAAATTGTCAAAGACCACTAATAATCAATAATAAAGATTGTGATAATTACCAATAGAGTTCTAGCTATAAACAATAAGATACCAGTGTTAGATAAGAGTAAATAAATCATGCATTATGTAGAAAACAGAAACTGACATTCAACCATTCTTGAGAAACCAAATTAGAACATAACCTAATCTGGCCAACTAGTTTTAAATAAAACAGTAAAAACCTATGACTAAGATGATGTTAAACCAAAATGTTTTGTAATATAACATAACTAGGTACTATAAGGAACATTCAATGTACAAGAGATAATATTATAAAGAAACATAAATGCTGAATAAATGTAATTTAATATAACCAAGTGTATCACATAGAATGGGTACATGGGACAGCAAAAACCTCACTTAAACTTGTAATAAAAGAATAGGGACTCAACCTATGATACTTAATAATGCAGAATAACGTTTAGATGAGACAATTCAAGGATTATATCCACCTAATTAATAAAAATAAAACAAATAATAAGTAAACACTAACCATAACTAAATGCAAGAAGTCTGAGTAACTTCAAACCAATGTAATTGTCAATATAAAGTCAGAATTAACCACTGACCAGTACTAACAGTGTTATCAGAACACTGATGTGAAATAAAAATACAATAATGAGATAAATGTGAAAGAATTACAACTAATGGAAAATGTAACACCCAAGTGTACTAAAAACTCATCAAAGAGACTGTAATTAAAGTAATAAAAACCAGTAATAAATAAGGCTGACACTATCAGAAGTGGTAATGACAAGTGAATTATGCATAGGCCACAACAAAGTTGTATTATCAACCATTAATATTATGAATTAAGTAATAAACAATTTATGTGATAATAGGCCTAGAGTCTAAGCCTAGGAAAGTGAATAATTCATAACTGTAAATAAATAACCATGTATGAAAAGTTCATAATAAAGTACTAATAAGTTATCACCATAAACACAGTGAAGAAAAACAATGTATTTAATGTATTGTGTAACATAAGAGATATTATTAGTTTGTACGAAATGTGTTTTTATCAACCCCATATCAGAACTACGGTATATGATAAAGGTATGAAAAATACTCGTAATCAAAAGATAGAAACAATTGTAGTTATACAAATGTTATCAGTGTAATTATAAGTAAATTATTTGATTTATAAGAAAAAATAATGAATTGCAAGCCCGTCAGCATGCCCTTGTAACCAGAAAATCATAATCTCGACCCCCAGCATACTGACGCTTACTTGCGCGTCTATTTTGCCAAATGTCACCGAATGATTGGCTAATTGTCTAATAAAGACAATTAGCCAATCAGAGCTCATTAAAAAATATAAAGTGCCGAATCCCGACACACATAACAAGAACAGTTCATCACCAGCAATCGACGCAGACTCCACGTGGGTGAGAGTGACCACAAAAACATTGAATTGATAGCCGACAGCTGATAACGCATACTAACCTCGAAACTCCTAGTTGAGGTTAGGTCGGATAAGAGGGAAAGCGAAGTTTATTTTGACAGTGTTCTTAATCGGAGTACATGCGTATAGGCAGTTAGTGAAAAGAATTAATAAATATTAATTCAAGTGTTAAATAATTTCTGAGAAATAAAAAGTTTTGTGATAGTGACACTTCGAGATCAATGGGACACGCAAGTATCAGTGCCAATGGTTATTATGATATATAACATAAAAATAATTAATCAAACAAAGAACGCTACTAGCGAGTTTGATTAAGTCCAAGTTAATTAAAATCTATCCCTATTTCTATGAGAAAAGGGACTTTAACAATTGAATAAACAATCAGCAATGAAAGAGTTGACTATTAACAATTTTGACTTTCTAGCTTATGAAATCAATTGTAATATTTTGTAAAGAGACATTGAATCATCAATGAGGGAACCAATGAACCCTAACATATAATGTTTTAAGAATAATACTGTGTTTAATTGTGCAATCATAACTAAATGTAACATACTAGCTAACCCTAGTGGTGGATGAATCTTAATTACCTGTTCTTTGTTTATAAGATAATTAACGAAAATATCACTGAATTTAATTTATAATAACGTTGTATGAAATAAGTAACGCATTCAGTGAATCATTGGTCAATTAATACTAAATAAGTAAGGTTACGATGAACCCTATTCAACCTCAATTTCAAGTAATGAACAATTGTTCAAATTTTATGTTATGTTAAAGAAACAAATAATATTTTTTATTCTCCACCTACTCATTATTACAGTAGTGCATTTCTTTAGTTAAAGTGTATCTTGCAGACTAAAAGAACCTGCGATTTTTATAAAGAAAACTAACGAAATTATTTACATCCAGTCGAGTCGATTATTAGACTCAGTCTGGCCACCCTGAGATTTTAATTGTGTTTTAAGAGTCCATAATCGAAATTAATTGTTTTAAAAGCAAAATGAATAAAATAATTGTATAATAACAATTATTAAAGTTGAGTTCAATAAATAAGCATTATTTCACGAATATACAAAAGTGTTGACTATTATTGTAAATGAATAGACTTGCAGCTTAGGTGAGCGACAGCAACAGTTGGTACCAGAGACTGCGGTGAGAATTTGAATCTAATGATTCTCGCTAGTAATATTCTCTCACATTACTAGCATACAACCATCACTAGTAAGTATTGTATAAATGTAATACGTCTGTCAATTTCAGTGAAGGAACACACCGTTCGAATCACCTCATCAAATAGCAGAAGAGTCAATGTAAACCATTTGACAATGAACTCACAACACTTAACAACCATACAAAATTTTAAATTCAATAATAATAATAATAATAATACTTATAAAATTTTAACGAGAGAGCGTCTCGTCTTCTAACAATGTTCCATAAGGAAATGGAAGTATAGTGATCACAAAAAAATCGTGTTCGAGATAAGGGCAGATTCTGATTGTACTACCCTAAAAACAAGAAGAAAATTCATTTTCCGAAAAGTGTCTGTGTATGTGTCTGTGTGTAGAATTTTTTCAAGGGTGAACGATAACTGCCACAAATTCAAACAGAATCAAATAATTTTTGCATATGTGCCCGAGTTGTAGAGGACTCAAGGCCTATTGATTTTGGTGAACATCGGTTACGGGGGAGGAGTAGTTTACCTGCAACGTTTTACGTTTTAACAAGAGTAAAGTACTTAGAATTTCATATAAACTCCTTAAAATTTTTAGAAATACTCCTTGTACTCACTTCAGGATTTTCCTCAATTCTCTTCAATACTCTTTCTTTAAAATCCTGCATTCTTATAAAGTATCTACCTTAATCTGGTTTGGGAAACTAAAGATCTGGGTTCTCTTGGCCGCTAATGCAATCTAACAAACAGTTTCTCATTCAGCAAGTTTCAATTTGGAAAACATTGCATTTTAAGTCACCATGCTTCCACCCAATTGCATTTTGAAAGTCAATTATGAAATGCATATCTGACATTTAAGAAAAACTGTAATTAGCCATTCTCAACAATTGCATGATAAAAAATGATAACTGAAACAAAAGAAAATGAATTTAAGAATGTTTTTGAGAAAAGTAACTGATGATATTATTTAGTTAAACTACACATATTATAACTTGACTCGCTAAAGCAAACAGATGATTTACAAGTCAAAACCTGCTATGGTTGTTTTCTATTATTTCCAAACAGTTTTAATTGTTGTAATTTAAATTATTATGTGTAAATAGTTATAGTTAATTTGCTAAAAGTTATTAATTCATTAAAAATCTATCTTTTACTTTGATATAAATTACTATTAGTGACTTAGTTTGAAAAAAATATAGTAATAACTTAAATAAATGTTTCCTATACTGAAGGAATTGAAGTGAGGCACAATACGAAACAAGTAGTTGGAATTTACAGGTAGGCTGTATTCTGCCATAACTCGTTTACTGGTGTCGCATTTATATCTTCTCCCATTACTCTAGTGTAACTATTTTTAATAATATTCTAAGATTTTGTTGTCCATGATGTGTCCATTGATTAACTAATTATAATTATAATACTACTGACTCAGAACACTAAGTTTTTTATTGGTAAAAATGTAAAATTTTTACCTTGTAGCCTGAACCAGTTTTCGCTTATTACAAGGTTCGTCAGAGGCTGCTACTAGGAGCACTGTCCATCTTGTTCTTGGTGACAGTGCCGTCATTTGAAAGATTGATGTTGTGTGTGTACATACGAGTGTGCGTGCACGCGCGCGGTGTGATATGTTCAAATAGTATGTGTGATTTGAATTGTGTCTGTTCATTTAGGATGTCGTTTTTATGTGTTTTTGAGTGTTTGTATATTTCTAGTTGTTCAAGAGTGTCTAGTTTTCGGCCTTTTGTGTGTATATGTAGAAATATCCATGTTGCTCTTTATGTTTGTGTATGTGTGGTTTTGTGGTTTGTTCCAATGAGGTGGTTTGCAAAAGTGGATTTGGTGGTGAAGTGTAGTGCTTTTACAACAATATATTTATATATTTTTTATATATTTACATTTACACTGTTTCAACAGTATAAGTTTCAACATCAGAATATGGTAAACTGCTAATGATTGCATCAGCAAATATAAATACACTGCATCAGTAAATATATAAATATGTATATTCTTGTAAGACACAAATATTATTTATTTATTATTTAAAAAAAAAAAGTTTAAATCACTATATCAAAACTGCCTTAAGGATATACTAAATTGTCCAAATTCCAGATTCTATGTACTTTAACAGTATCAATAATTGTAATGATGATGATTGTACCAATACTTTTTTGTTAGTGTTATCCTACACAAAAAGAATGTAACATAAATACAGAAAAATTATATGCCATTTAGACATTAAGGTTGTTAGTTAAGAAAATTTTCAGTTTTTCCAAATTTGACTTAATTTTGTGTACGGAATGATTTTACAGAAAAAAAAACTATTATTTGCAAAAAAACTGTGGTAAACCTTTGTTGATGAGAGGGGCCACTGGCTTTGTTATTTATTCTGGCTACTGTCACTAATATGTGCTACTGGCTGAACTTAGAATATAATATAGAATTAATCTGTTTTCTTAGTACCTTAACTACATCATGTCCAAATTGATTTATCAATTATCTCGTTTAGGTCTATACCAAAACTACCTTTCTAACTCCCCTGCTATAGTCTGGATAATCCCCACTCCATCATTATCAATAATATGGTAATATGGAAGGTAATAATTCATAAATATGTGCATATTAAAAATAAAAGAAAACGTTTAAATAAAATAGTATGAATTTGGATTTTACTGTGTGACGTTTGTTCCCACTCTCCGAAGAAAAAATCTTGGCTATGCTCTTGAGTATTATTAAATTATCCTAATTCAATATAGGCATATGTTGATATTAACCAATAATCTGTACTCTAAAATTCCTTTTTGATACAAATAAGAAATTGTTAGACTGAAAGGTCAATCATGAATAGTGTGGCAACTCAAGTTAATTTGCAGTTCGATTTTCAAAAGTTAGTAACTGACAAACGATACGTCTATGCGAACAAAATGCGAGAAGGATTAGATAAAGTTGCTTGTCAGTTATTTTAATTTTTGGGGTAATTACACAAAAAGTTGCAGTTTGAAGATATCTGTGCAAACAGTGATAGGTTAGGTACCAACAAAAATAAATAAATATCACTATAATATTATAGTGATGAAGATGAAGCCTTCTATAGGTGAAAGCCGGTTTAGGCTGTAAGGTAAAACTTTACGTTTTTACTTATAAAAAACTTTGTGTTCCGAGTCGTCAATATTATAGTGATATTTAGTTAAGTAACGGACACGTCATGGACAACGAAATCCAAGAAAAATAAATAAATACAAACAAGAGTCAACCATTTTGTTAAATTTGGAGTGAACAGTAGTTATGCAAAATTTCGAATTTATTTCTGGGAGAAAAGTTATTATTTCAATAAAAATATATGCTCAAAGATAGAAATATCTAAATACTGTTTTGTGAACTTTTAAAAATTTTATGTGTAAAATTGCATGATCTTCTAGCACTTTAAAAACACGTAAAAATAGAAAAATCGCTGTTTATGTGATTCCGAGGCTGACAGAATTAATATTGTAAACAAGTTGGCAATGTTGTTTACCATAACTTCATAAGACATAACTTAAATCTTTACGTTGGCCAGCCTGCGAGCCTGCTGTTCCTGCAAGTGTAGAGGTGAGCATATCGGAATAAATTAAATTTTCTTTTAATAAAATATAGTAGAAATCGGTAATTATTTCCAAATTATAATTACTAAAGAACCATAGTACACATTTTAAAATTTTACATACAACCCTGATATCCACTTTTTACTTATTAACTTTAAAAATAACCTATACTGTTAAGGTCATTTTAGTGTCCTTAATTTTTCGTGCAGATTGAAGAAAATTACACAGCACCAGTCTTCACGCTTCTAATTATGTATATAACAACATACAAAATAATTCAAATATTTTAAGCAAGTTACTATAAGAATGAATTTAACTATCAGTAAGTCTTGTTGCACAAATTTCTCTAGAAGGTGATTTTGTGTCCCTGTAATTTTCTGTGATTTATCGTAATAATTGGGTAACAGTTGTTACTACCTTATTTTACACGTTTGAAAACAAAGAAATCGAATGAAAACTAACATAATATTTCAAATAAATTGGTAATCCATTAGTACAGCAGAAAGTGCAACATATAGACCTACCCGTTAAAAAATTTGTATTGCATTGAACAAAAACAAATACGGCCTAATTTATAATTAATTAGAAACCAGAAAACGTCACAGAGGGAAGTTTATGTCGTTATTCTTATTTTTTCAACACTTTGGCATATAACTTTATATGTCTGTATACATAAGTGTAAACTACATAATACCAACAAATGCGACTGTAACCTAAACTTGACTACAGTTGTTTGTATTTTTTGCATCTTTTTTTTTGTGCTGTGTTCGCTTGTGTTAGAATAGAACTTTTATACTGTATTCATATGTTATAATAGTTAACAAAATGTAATTATATTCTTCATTTATTACACTGTTACAGCTTTTTATGTACAAAGTCAGGAACAGTACCATGTATTGCCAGAAATCCATGTTTTTTATCTGTTGTTTGTAAATCTTCATCAACTGAGTGTGTGTCATGTTGTAAACATTAGTGTGGCTTCAAATGGTTGTATATTTAATATTTTTGTTAACGGAACTCTGCTGCTGACAAAAAATAAGAATATGCTTTATGACCAGACTTACAAGAGCAAATCCACTTTGGTAGTTTTTGATTCAAATAAGCATTTGATATTTCCTTAAATAAGTATGTGTATAAGAAATTGAGTAAATTTATGAGTGCTTACCAAATAGAACACTTTAACTTTATATTGTGAAAAATTAAGTGGGAACTCCAGTAATTATTGTGTGTGTGTGTGTGTGTGTGTGTGCGCGCGTGCGTGCGTGTGAATAATATAATATAAACTACAGTTTAAAAAACAGATACACTACAGTCCCGTTTAACCGAATTTGATGGGACCCATAAGACTTCGGTTAAACGAAAATTCGGTTAAACCGGAAAATATGTATTTTCGTATCTCAGACCGGACAGTTGTGTTGTTCATGGGGTCACGGCCCACGGGCGAGCAAGGCCTACAATAGCAAGGCACATTACAATAGGCCTATTACAAACAAATGCATCAAAACACTCTACAGGTATTAATTTATAAATAGAGTACGCTAAAAATGCAGTGAAATAATACATATTTTATTTTACATGAATGAGACATTTTGGAAAAGTACAGTAGTCGTAACAAACATAAAAAATTGTAGTGAAATACAATAGTACAGTGAAAAATTTATATAGTACTCTATGTAGGAAATAAAAACATACGCACATGAATAATAAAACATGAAATTCGCAACAAACATGAAAGAATTATGGTGGAATACAGTACAGTAAAACAAAATTTAATGTAGCGAAAATGTCATCTTCACTAAGAATTGGATGTGGTTCTTCATCACCTTGTATCCATTCCGCTATATCGTGTATTTGAATCTCCGATCCGCCTACCAGACTGTTTAGCTGTGATACGAAGTTCTCGTCACTACACTCCACGGGAACATCAGGTTCATTTTCATTCTGTGACACTGTTGTAGGCACGTTAGGCCAGAGTTTCCTCCAAGTTTTGTTTAGAGCAACTGCCGTTTCCTCCTCCCATGCTGCAGCTGTCATGTAGATCACGTCCTTGATCGTTATTTGTTTCAACGTGGATATGATGTCATTAGGCTCTTCATCTTCATCATCTATGAGTTCTCGCGCGGCGCCGGCCGAATGTTTGTGTACAGTCCCTGTATGAAAGCAGTATAAAATATGGTAATACAAAAGTATTTTCGGTGATTTGGTTGACCCGGAAATTCGGTTAAACGGGACTGTACTGTATATTTAAAAAACCTGAATGTATATTGCAGATGTTCAGTGTTCAGTTAGCAACAAACGTTGCCATTTTTTGTGCACACAGCCTACACATAAGCATGAAAATTAGGATAACTGTGTTGCGTTACATTGTTTTTTTTTTTTTAAGCTAGGCTTCCTTTTATTTTCTTCTCTATCCCTTGAATACATAACTGTTAACTACTAAATTTGCATTTGGATATTAAAATATCGGTATGGAGAACCATACATGACTTCCATGTTCTAAGATTTATATTCAAAATCATTTTTGAAATGAAATATTACCATAGAAACTACTTCTTTGGTACCATAAAATACTGCTTCAGCCTTAACCACAGTACTGTGGTCACTAACGTATACCACCTCACGTTATCGCACTCGATTTTCACTGATGATGGAAGTCGATGGCATTGCCGAAACGTCTGGTTTTGTAGAAAACATTGGACTATGGCCAAACATCCCGGGAAGGAATTTTAACAAAAACTACTTTGTTGCCGATAATGTTGTACACACATATATATATATAATATATATATAAAATATGCATAAAATTAATGGCTTGTATAAGTTAATGTTTGATCTCCATTAAGTAGTGCTCAAGTTTCCAAAGTTTTAATATTATGATGTCCGTAATTAAAACATCAGAGCAGGTTTAGTGTGTATGAGGGTACACCGTGGACAAAAATTTTCATCATTTCCTATTGAGCGGTGCTTTGAGTAAAGCTGCGAATCTACAGTGTACGTTTCACAGAACAAACATGCGGAAAAGAAGGAGCGCTCCGAAATCACTCATGGACCCTCAGCATCTTGCAGAGGGTTCATTCCCTAAAGACGAAAAGTCGGTCTATGAATCGTTCCTCTGTAAACACATGCAGTTACACTGCCCAGCGATCCACAGGAAGCAAATCGCTATCCACGCTGGACACTTTTTCGGCTTCCACGCGTTATGTTGGTGTGGGTTTCGGCACTTTCCATTTAAAAAGCGTGCAAATGTAAGAAAATAAACATGAGTGAGGCCAGAAATAACGCGAATTGTGTGTGTGTGTGTGTGTGTGTGTCTTCCCTGCCTTTTTATTGCAGTAATCATAATAATAAAAGGAAACGTAAACATTACATAATTGAGATATGCTTGCCTGCCACGAACGATATATTTTCTCTTATACATGATTTACATTAAAATGAAAAAATTATAATTTTATTGCCTGGCAACAAAATTATTTTATTTTTAACACTTACCATTGTTTGAAAAAGTTTAAATGAATTTTCAAGTACTTTACTGTTGTTAAAACGTAAAAGGTTGCAGGAAACTACCCCTTCCCCTTAACCGATCTTCACCAAAATCAAAAGGCCTTGAGATCTCTACAATTCAGGGATGTATGCAAAAAATTATTTGATTCTGTTTGAATATGCGGCAGTTATTGTTCGTCATAGAAAAAACCCTTGTTAAAACATAAAACGTTGCAGGTAAACTACCCCTTTCCCTTAACCGATCTTCACCAAAAACAATAGGTCTTGAGAACTCGATAATTCAGGGCTGTATGCGAAACATTATTTGATTCTGTTTGAATTTGCGGCTGTTATCGTTTGCCATAGAAAAAAAATTACCTTTGATAAAAAAAAAAGTTGCAGGTAAACTACCCCTTTCCCTCAACCGATCTTCACAAAAAACAATAGGTTGTGAGTACTCTACAAATCAGGGCTGTATGCAAAAAATTATTTGATTCTGTTTGAATTTGCGGCTGTTATCGTTTGCCATAGAAAAAATCTACAGATAGACACACAGACACTTTTCGAAAAACGACTTTTTCATGTTTTGAGTGTAGTACAATCAGAATCTGCAATAATCTCGAACACGATTTTTTTTGCCATCACCATACTTCCATTTCCTTAAGGAACATGGAAGTAAAAGTGTCATCAATTGCGCGCGCGCGCGCACACACACACAATAATTTACAATAATTAATGCTTCACACAAATTATTGCTTCCATATAATGCCTACTGAATTACATCTCACAATGCCGCAATGTAACAGTATATAATTATATAACTGTGTACATATACATGAGCACTTCTACATGCAGAAATTTTAAAGCATAACTTATACTATTACTTCCATATTCCTTAAGGAATGGAAGTATGGTGGGAAGTATGGTGATGGCAAAAAAAATCTTGTTCGAGATTATTGCAGATTCTGAGTCTACTACACTCAAAACATGAAAAAAAGTCGTTTTCCGAAAAGTGTCTGTGTGTGTGTCTGTCTGTCTGTGTGTGTGTGTGTGTGTGTGTGTGTCTGTAGATTTTTTTTCTATGGCAAACGATAACAGCCGCAAATTCAAACAGAATCAAATAATTTTTTGCATACACCCCTGATTTGTAGAGTACTCGCGACCTATTGTTTTTGGTGAAGATCGGTTGAGGGAAAGGGGTAGTTTACCTGCAACGGTTTTTTTTATCAACGGAAATTTTTTTTTTTTGGCAAACGATAACAGACGCAAATTCAAACAGATTCAAATAATGTTTCGCATACAGCCCTGAATTGTAGAGTTCTCAAGACCTATTGTTTTTGGTGAAGATCGGTTAAGGGAAAGGGGTAGTTTACCTGTAACGTTTTATGTTTTAACAAGGGTATTCCCTATGGCAAACGATAACAGCCGCAAATTCAATCAGAATCAAAAGATTATTTGCATACAGCCCTAAATTGTAGAGTTCTCAAGACCTATTGTTTTTGGTGAATATCGGTTGAGGGAAAGGGGTAGTTTACCAGCAACGTTTTTTTAACAAGGGTATTTTCTATGGCAAACGATAACAGCCGCAAATTCAAACAGAATCAAATAATGTTTTGCATACAGCCCTGATTTGTAGAGTACTCAAGACCTATTGTTTTTGGTGAAGATCGGTTAAGGGAAAGGGGTAGTTTACCTGCAACGTTTTTTTATCAAGCGTATTTTCTATGGCAAACGATAACAGCCGCAAATTCAAACAGAATCAAATAATTTTTTGCATACGTCCCTGAATTGTAGAGGACTCAAGGACTTTTGATTTTAGTGAAGATCGGTTAAGGGGAAGGGGTAGTTTACCTGCAACCTTTTACGTTTTAACAAGAGTAAAGTACTTGAAAATTTATTTAAACTTTTTGAAACAATGGTAATTGTTAAAAATAAAATAATTTTGTTGCCAGGCAATAAAATTATAATTTTTTCATTTTAATGTAAATCATGTATATATTAGAAAATATATCGTGCTTGGCAGGCAAGCATATTTCAGATTATAAATCTTAGAATATGGAAGTCGTGTATGGTTCTCCATACCGATATTTTTTTGTATATATATTGTGTGTGTGTGTGCGTGCGTGCGTGCGTGCGTGCGTGCGTGTGTGTGTGTGTGTGTGTGTGTGTGTGAGGGGGGCAGGCAGGCAGAGATCACATACTTTATAATTATTAATTCTTTCAGCCATAGACCCAAAATGAAGCTTACATCGCTTTTGCGGGGAAAACAGTTTGGAGAGCTCGCCAAGTTAAGTGGCATAATAACTTACAAAATAAGTCCTCATGAGCAGAGAGCATTTGCAGGTTTCTTAAGCCATGGTTTTCCAAACCTTATGAGGAGAATACGACAAAAATTCTTAATCGTTGTACCACGTAAGTATTACTACAGGTATCAGTTGCTGCAAAAATTATAAATGTGTGCACCATAAAGCACTCTGTGTGACGTGGCATTGGGGTATAATAGGATTTTTACTGCTCCACCCCTCTCAGTGCTCATTCCCTGCCTCTGAAGCCACTTTTTTCCATTGCTTTTTTTGTCATCTCTTAAGAACCGTGAGACCTCCCTCTTCTTATCTTTCTCCTTTTCCTCGTCCTCAAAGGACTCCAGCTTGTAACCCTTCATCATCACATCATCAGATGAATGTTCCATTTATCATCATCATCTTCTTCGAGGATTAAACCAAGGATAGTTTGTTCCGGTCTCAAACAGGCAAAGATTAGAGCTGGTCACTCCAGCGCTTCCTCAGACGTCCCACACCTCTATGTCCACTCTGCTTATAGTTCCATAGTTGTTTGGGGATGCAGCAGTCATCCGGTCGGCAAAGATGTTCCCACCAATTCAGCCGAGACTGGGCAATCCTGTCGAGTGTACTCATAATATTCGGCTCCTTCTGTATCTGTGTTTCTTCTATGATCTTGGAGAGTATACCCTGCCATGTCCCTGAGAAATCTCATTTCAGCCGCTTGGATGCGACTGGCCTGGCCTTTCGTTAAAGTCCAATTCTCAGACCCACAAAGAAGTGTGGGAAGAGCCATCACCTTGTAGAATGTTAGGCGTGTTCCTTTACTTGCTGACTTAAGGGTTTGCCTAATGGCTCCACACGTAAGGTTGAACTTGTCCAACTTATTCACAAACCAAGCCTTTGTGTTTATCGAAATCTTTTATTCATTAATTTGCAGCTTTTCTTATGTGTTAATATCACATGTGTCTTCTCTCTTCAGTATAACTAAGCAGATCTTTTGAAGTGAGAACTTCATGTATAGTACTATGCTGGCCGGTTCATTCCTGTACACTCAACGCTCCTAAGACAGTAAACCGATTCATTGTGGTAACAAAATAGCTGAAACGAAAAAACAGTGTTGCCAGGTCAGTCAAACCTCTTTTGCCCCCAGAGCTTCCCAGATATGTTTTATGCCGGGTTCACACGGGGCGTGAGTCACGTTTTCGTACGCCACGTTCCTGTGTGAACGCACAGTCGTTAAACTTGCATTCGTGAGTAACCGCTCACGATCCAAGCGTGAAGGGATCAAACCTGTTTGATATTTCAGTCGTGAACAGGTCTTCGTGAATGCAAGATGTCGTCACAGCGAGCAATGAAATTCAGCGATAATGAAACTGCGCGTTTTGTCGAACTATATGAAATGGAAAATGTTTTGTATGATCCAAGTTTAGAAGATTATCGGGATAGAGATTTGCGAGCGGCCGCAGCTAAGAGAATAAGCGATGCATTAAATACACTTGGATTCGGACCTAAGGAAGTGATCACAAAATTTAAAAATTTAAGACGTTCTTACTGTCAGGAATTAAAAAAAAATTGCAGATAGTGAGCGATCAGGAAGTGGCACAGATGATATTTACAAACCAAAAGTCTTCTGGTTCGAGAAGATGCATTCTTTTATTCACCCTTTTGTTCAACAGCGAGACACTAAAGTCATTCCGGTAAGTAAAAAAGTACAAAATTAACTTTTTATATAATTTTTACATTTGTTAATTTTACATTACATTTATTTGTTAAAATAATTAATTTTTTATTTTACAATAGGCCTACTCGCTAACATAACTTCTTTATTGAAATTTAAATATAAAATTCAGTAAATATTTTACAAAAACTCTGTGGGTACATAATTGGTTATAATCATACAAATAATTATACACTAGCAACATATCATGAGGAAACAGAAAATGAAACACAAAAGGAAAGGCGGTTAACTACAATACTTTAAAGTGAACAAAACCTACTGCAACAATAGTGTTTGTTTTGTTCACTACAACAATATTCACTGCAACAATACTGTAATCCCAAAGAGTTTTGAGACACATGTACACAAGCTCAACTGAAGTTTGTTTATATTAATTTTTAGGCTTATTTCATATGTAAGCAAATTACAGTTATGAATATGTATTGCTTCATTTAATCATGGCCAATTCTAGAAGTAGGCGATATTTTCTGTCATTAGAATATGAGAGTAACATATTTTTCTGTTATTAATATATTTTCTCTTTTCTGTTATTAACATATTAGAATAATAAGACAATTTTCTGAACCTTATAAATTAAATTAAATTTCTGTAATTTTGCAAAATTTGCTGCAATAACTTTTTTGCATTATTGTCTCATGTTTACATTACTGTGTTACTACAATTCGTGTTTGACACTTAAGTGATTAGTTTCTTTTGCCAGGGCACAGATCCTTCATTATTAAAATAATCGCGGTATTTTTCTCGCGTTTGTTGTGCCTGGAGGCTTGCATTTCTATGAAGAGTTGTTGGTAGATCCCGTAAGCCACTATTTTTATCTTGACGCCACGATCCGAGGAAAACACGATTTTCATCCTCGTAGTCAATTAAACCTCCTGATACATAACAGGGATTTGTTTTCCTCAATAAATTGTGAACCGTACAGCACGCGATGACAGCTTTATCATCTCGTCTCTAATTTTAAAGAAATTGGTTTTTCAAACATTCGAAATTTACTCGCGAGTATGCCGAAAGCGTTTTTGACTACTCTTCGGGCCCTGGAAATTCTATAGTTGTAAATTCTCTCAGACAGCGACATATTACGCCGACTGTAGGGTTTCATCAAATACGTTTTCAAGGGAATGCGTCATCTCCCACAATAGCAAAATCGGTTGGTATTGCAAGAGAGTTTGTTTGTAAGGCGTTATATAAAGAACTATTTTGAAATAACCTCCATCTGATCCTCTTCCTTTAGATCCAACATCAACATACATAAAGCTATAATCAGAGTCAACTAAAGCCAGTAATACAACACTATAACTTTTTTTTATAATTGAAATAGTCGGAGCCACTTCCTGGAGGAGCTCGTATGACAACGTGTTTTCCGTCCAAAGCCCCCATAGAACCTGGAAAATTCCATCGGTTTCGAAAACCATATTCAATGTTTTTCCAATCATCTGATGTTGCCGGAACCTGAAACAAATTTTTTTTGTTATTGTAGGTATTGCCAAACAAAAGTAACGAACAACCATCAGAACAGGAACAATCAGAAACACAAGTTGAAGATCGTAGTGCTGAAGAACATTCCGAAGAAGCCTTGCCGTGCACACAACAAAGTACATCGGGAATCGAAACTCCTAGGAATACAGTAAAAAGAAATATTTCTTCTAGTCAATCACACCCTTCGAAAACAAAAAATAGAAAAACTGCACATGATTACGAAATAAATTTTATGTCAGCGGCCATCGATAAACTGCAAGACATATCAAACCGCGCGTCACAAGTTGCTGTAAACAAAGATGACAGTTACGATTGTTTTGGCAAATACGTTGCATCCATGTTACGTAGTATCGGACCTCCAACAGCTATGAGATTACAACAAACAATAACTAATATGCTAACAAACGCAATGTGCCCACCAGAAAATCCCTCCGATAGTGACCACTCAAGACAAGCAACAAGCGGAATGGAATCTACAGGAAGTGCGTTTTCTACCACTAATGATGAAGACTAGTATTTTTTAAGAGACTTAGATAACCATTTCCAATAAATTGAATTGTTTATGGTATAAAAAACTAATTTTCGTTTTAAAACTAATTTTTCGTTAAGTACGTACACAGAATAATAATTGAAGTGTTCACTATAATTACAAATAATTTTCATTAAACAAATTTGGAATTTTGATAAAAATTCATATAAAAATTACTAATTACAAATAACAAAATACATAATTCTAATAACATTGTTAGTTACAACTAATAAAAAAGATAAAAATAGCACATTGTATTATTACTTACCTTTATGTATTCTCCTAGTACATTGTATATAGCTTCGCAGGTATCCGGAATAAATATACTTATTGTGTTTTTTGGAACCCGAAAGAAAAATTCCAAAAATTTTGAATGAGTCTCCTGTGGCTAAATAGCGTAAGTCACTTCTAATTTTGTTTTTGCAATAATCGCTTTCCTCATGTTCGTATCAAATTTTAAAATTAGAGTTGCAAGAGATACTCAAACTGGTCTTCAGTCATCCGCAGTAAGTTTTTGAAATCGTCAGCATACTGATTTTTCAGTTCCATATCAACTAAATTCGTTGCTCCTGAAATTCCTCTTCGCAATATCAACTCTCTAACCCACCAGCGTCTTTGTCGTCGTTTTTTTGTCATCGTGTCACGTAAGCGAACCATCCTTTCGGCCAGAATAGTACAAAAAATGGAACTCACAACGGCACAGCTTTCACCAACTAGCTCGTTCATGGCTGGCGTGTCGTTATAAACTAGTCGTGGAAGTGTGAACTGTTCACGATTCCACACTTTCGTGAGCGCCACGAACGCAAGCTCGCTAGCGTGGCCCACTCTTGTGATTCACGCCCCGTGTGAACCCGGCATTATTCAGTACTTTAACATATAATCTATTTTTTTGACAGTATTCCGAGATATTTGTGTCTTGTTACATTTTGGAATGCAGGTCCCCAAACATCTACACCTTTGTATTCTCATAGCTAGGCAGTTTGAATACTTTGGATCATAGTGTTCACACATGCACAGACACACCATTCAGTGCTTGAACTTGGTAATAAAAATAATACTATTATAAATGTAATGAGTTTTCACGTTATGTTGCCCTGATTAACATCATTTCGGTATTACCGCGTAGGACAGTTCAAAGGTTGCATCATTTAGTTTTTATAATTGTGTCTTGATTCGTGGTGGCCATTTTGTTGTTTTAGTGATATTAGCCTTTTATATAAATTAGATTATTTTCAGGTCTATTTATGATAGACGTTGAAATACCAGTGTTTTCAGCTTTGAGTAAGCTACAGGTCTTCCCCAGTGTTTTCTTTTTCTTAAAATAAACTTGGTGTCATATATCTGACAGGTTATGTTATAACCCTTTGATCTAGGTACTAATCACACAAATGCGTGTGCAAGTATTTTTTTTTTTTTTCAGAGGGGCCAAATTCAGTATATGTACGTTTTCAACTTTTGCTGCCCAGTATTCCTGATATGCAGTGTTAGTTTCAGTGTTATTTATGATGCACTCTGGTGGATTGGTTATCAAACATTTGGTCTTTATTCTTTCTTAGTGTGATATAATATACGAGGGTCAGTTGAAAAGTTCGTGGAGCGACTTCTATAGCTCAGTGGTACAACTAAAATCTTTCGTGTGCTGCAAGACGAATATTTCCCATGAACACCTGTTAATTTCCAGATATATATCTGTCAATTTATTCACTTTTTACCAGCTGTTTGAAATTTTCATGTCACACGTGTTTTTAAAATGCACAAAATCAAACATCGTATTGTGATGAATTCTCTGTTAAAAACGTTTTAGTGCAAATGGAAAATCAAAACGAAATTGTAAATGTGTTAGGAGATGCTGTGCCTTCAGAAACAAAGGTAAGTGGGGCACACTCGAGTTAAAACGTGGTCATACAGCACTGAAGACTATCCCAGCAGTGGATGTCCAAAAAGTGCAACAAAAAATGGCATTATTGAAAAAAATTCATACGGTGTTGGAAGACTGCATATTGAGGAGTGGATGACATTGCTGAAATCATAGGCATCTGATATGAGCATGTGCATCATACTTTTAAGTCAAGAACTTGGTGTGAAAAATCTTGTGCAAGATGGCTGCCGCATCTGGAGTTGTTGCATTTTTTGGGCATCCAGTGCGACCTCGTTTTCAATGCTCGTACTGTACACTTACAATGTACGTTTAAACTCAAGTGCCTACCTACAAACCGTTGGTCCTAAACAATTTTTAACAAAGAATCACACCACGATGTTTCATTTTGTCTCTGTTTTTCAAAACATGCATGACACTTCAATTTTAAACAGCTTCTAAAAAATGAATAAATTGATAGATAGGTTTGGAAGTTAACAGGAGTTCACATAAAATATAATCTTGCAGGACACGAAAAATTTTAGTTTTACCGCTAAACTACAGTTGTCGCTCCGCAAACTTTTCAACCAACCCTCATATGTGGCTATGGTGATGAATTTGTGTTCTTTGTCACAAGTGGTTTCAGAGTGTGTGCTTGGAGATTATGTTGTGCTTAGTTTACAAAAGTGTACAGGTGTAAAAGTATTTTCTTTTGTAAATAATTTTTATTGTTTATTTTATATAAATTATACAGTTATAGTGTAGGGTAATGGGCCACTACTCCGGTCATGGCCAGTACTATCATGACCAGAAGTGCGGCTGGCCGGTGCAGACAGTCGGGTCACGTCAATCACAAAATGGATAAATGGATGTTGATGAAATAGCTGCTACTGTGATTTGTATAATCAATCAGTGGAACGAAAGAAAAGGAAATTCTGGGTACATCTTATTTAACAAACTTGTTCTGTAAACGGCTTGTTTTGCACTTTTATTGTGAACTTCGTCAACACGAAGACAAATTTTTTATACAAGTATGTCGGTTAAACGTTTTGATGAATTATAAAATTAAATATTTGCAAAATTATAACAAATCACAATTAAAAAGCTAAAATCCCAACTAAAAATAAATCTTTCAGTATCACTTCCTTCTCAGTTGAAAGCTAGTCGCATACTGGCCCGCTTTCCGTGTGGACTGTCCATTAGAAGTACATACAAAGTTTGGCCACAAGATGTCGCTTGGTTGTGCCAACCAAAATAACAAACTGTGGATATCTGGCAACACCGGCTTCGTGTACATTGGTGCGTGCGTGTTCCATACAAAATTGGCCACATGCAGCCAGCCAGTATCGTGACCACAGTAGTATGCCATTACCCTTAGTGTTAAGTGTTTCTGATTAAAACCTTTGCAAAAGTCTAACTCATGAAATTCATGAATATGTTATGAACTATGTTTCAGGTGATGAAGTATCTACTTTTGACTAATTTAAGAGTGGAGACCGTCTATATAATACTGTTTATATATTTTTTATCAGTTTCCTTATAATTAAAAGTTGACAATTTGTAGCATTAAATTACATTTTACAAAGTTTCAAAAAATTCACATGAGAGGCCCTAAGATACTAACCGAATTGTCACTGATCAAAACTTAAGAAGATGGTATAAATATAGAAGAAGGCACTTAACATTGTAATTAAACAAAAATATCATGACCATTTTGATCAGATCTCTTGTTTTATTGTCTTTTGTTTGCAGGAATGAACTTGGTTGTTGTATTAATTGATGTACTTTTGTTTCAGCTTTTGTCGTTGGCTACTTGGTATACAGTGAAACTGAGAAAATTCATGACCAGTCAATGCGTAAAAATCCAGATGACTACAAAGATGATAAATAATCAATTGTAGTTGAAATGTTAATTGTTAGTATTAAATAATAATGGGAATTTCACCATTTTTATGTTATAAGTGTAAATAAATTTATTCCAATGTGTAAAGAAATCTTTAAGAATGTTCCAGTTCATTTGTATTCCTTTCTTGCATTTATTTGAATTATACAATGAAGTCCATTATTTTCATGTACATTGCCTAGAATTTTTAGATTTAATATTTTGGAAACTTACTTTTGTAATTGCCATCCTGGATAAGGAGAAAATTGTTTTAACTGCATAGCTTAACCAGGGATGCAGCAAGATTTAAAAATAATAAAAACAAACATTTTTAGAAAAACTATAAAACTATTTGTCACTTTGTTGTATTCAAGAAAATAAGTATATAATCGTAAGCAGTAGCTGTTAGATTTCTAAAATGTAACATATTCATAAAACAATAAAGATGGTGTCTTACTGTAGAGCAGGGGTCTCCAAACTACGGCCCGCAGGCCGGATCCGGCCTACGAAGGGTGATTAATCGGCCTGCAACAACCCAACCGATGCGTGCAGTTTTTAAATAGATCATCAAAATACTTCAAATATTATAATAATATTTTACTAAATAACTAAACAAGAAATAAGTATAAAATCAAAGTACAAGGCTAACTTGTCGACAAAAACTTGAAATCCATTCTAGTGATAGGAGCATCAAAGTTTAACCCAAAATGAACAGACATCCCAAATGTCAGAAGCAAATCCACACCCCATACATACATGAGAAAGACAAAAAATAATACATAAGAAATATCTTTGAATGTTATTTTTCCTTACTTTTATTTACATTATTTTGAAGAAATGAGTTTTTTTATGGATAAATTTCTTAATTTTTATTTAAATAAAACCAATTTTATTAATTTGATTATTTTGTAAACTTAAAAAAACAGTTTAAAATATATATATTGTTGACCCGCCTGACTTCCAAGATTTTTCAATTCAGTCCTCAAGTGAAAAAGTTTGAAGACTCCTACTGTAGAGTATTAGTAAACAAAATAGCAAAAACATCCTCCAATTCTCTGACATTGGTGATAGTATTAACTGTATTAAATGCTTTTTTTTTAAACTTTGCCGTAGTGAATTCATACAATGTAATTAACACTTTGAGTACCATGGCGTTTGTACATAGACCATTCCCTATGACCAGCGGTGTTTTAAAAAAAAAAAAGCACTGTTTAAACATTCATATATACTGCACGAGCACAAGCTGTGCTACCGAGATGCCTGAAGAGCGGGGGGGGGGGTCTACCGAATGATAACGCGTGCTTGTGTTGGTGCGGTATTACTGGTTCTGTAAACATCGTTCAGTAAGCTATATGCAATTTAGAAATACCGTGCAAGAGACAGTGTTAAACGTATTTTAAATGTGTAGTAGTACCGTGATACGTGCAGTGGAATGGCAAACGTCACCGCATTCCTTCTTGGGTTGCAAAGCTTAACACATGATAGTACTTAATACAATTTAATACTAAAAAAATAATTATACCACACTTTTTCCCAGAATTTCCTCTTATAAAAATACTCATAATATTTTTATTATTGATTTTATAAATTGCAACTGAGCTGTTTAAAAATGTTTCATGGAATTTTAACCAAAAAAATTCTATCAAATATTGTTTATTAATTTTGTAACTAATAATATAGTAATTAAAACAAACACACTCACTACTGTCAATAACATGCAAAATAAACATGAAATAACTTCAGAAAACCCGCAAACCTCACGTAATCAAAACCCACAACTTCCATCTTTAACACGCAAAATGTAAACATGTTATGTTCAATACTTTTTACTTACCTTACTCTCACGTCACTCTGACTTACCGCTCTCAGAAGATCCCCAACTATTAATCGGTCGCCACGATATTTTTGGTATATATCGAAACCTTTAAATCAAACTGTAATTGCCGGGTTCGTTCACGACGCTTGCCAACTGTACACAAATTATTTCCTAAAAACTATTTTCTTCACTCAGTGCTGCGATCTGATGGCAGAAACACAAACTAAAATGTCAAATAAAACTTCTGCATTCGTTCTGTGGTGTAATAGTAAGACGTGAAGCGTTTGAAAGCATTGAAAAGTGAGCGCCATAAATGTGCGCCATCTGTCAAAATACCAAGTCCACTGGTGGCACAATATTACGCCTTTGGTCCTCAAAGTGTTAAATCGGTTTACTCATTTTGCTACATAATCAACTCAAAATTTCCATAAAACGGATGCTACAGGCCCTTAAAATCAAACATTTCAGAATTGTCCTATGTGATTTTCAAAACATTTTGTGCAAACTGTCATACAATTCTGTACTCATGTAGAGGCTGCGGAACACATAAATAGCATTTCAGATGCCATGTTTGGCATTAATTTTACTTTTTTTTACTGAGTGGTGGACAGGTTTTGAGATTTGCTGTTTTAAACTAAAGCTCTAAAGTTAGAAAATACAAAAAAAAACTAAGTGTGGATGGTAGTTGACATGAACAAAAAACCACTTTTGTGTAATTCCAATAGCAGCAAAAACTGTTTAATATATAATTTGTTTAAGTTGCTACGAAACAAATTACTGCACTACAACTTAAACCATGTTTGGTACCTACGAGCTGAATAAATAGGGTTAAAGGCTAAGTGTCTATAACTGTCTCTTTCATACTAAGAGAACACAACTGCAACATGTTTATTGTATGGAGCACAGAAAAGAGGGACTCTGATATTTCCTGGTGCATCGCAACAATGTTCACTCATGTATACAGTTCATGATGGAGGAGACGGATGATCAGCTGACATTTCTCAACATGTTCGCCCTTTGCAGGGCTGATGGCAGCCTGGGATACAGAAAACCAACACACACTGACAGATGCTTGCATAAGCTGTGAAATACCATCCAAGGCAGTGCTGAAGACACTGGTGAACCGGGTGGAGAGGATCTATGCGCCCTGGTTTCTTAATACTGAGTTGCGGCATCTGGAGGAAGTGTTGCAGTTTAATGGCTGTGGAAGTGAGAAGAGCAGCCTGGCCGAGAAGATCTGGTGGGTCAAATGAATCGGTATTACAGGAGTTGCTTGGCTGTCTTGTCCTATATTGAGGGTTTGACAGACCGCATTAGGAGTCTGTTGTAGAGACAAGGCATTAGGACTATCTTCAAGCTGACCAGGAAATCCAGCAGTTCCTGAGACCGGAGAAAGACGCCAGAGAACCAGTCATCACGCGGGGTGTATTGCATGGCTTGCTCATGTGGCCAGGTATATATTGGCACCACAAAGCATAGCGTCCACCCTACATCGGAGAACACAGTCCTCTTGTTTGGGCCAGCCGGAGAAGTCCACTGTCACCGTGCAGGCTCTTGCCAACACAGACCATCGCATTCTCTTCAAGAAGACTAAGATCCTGTTGTCTGTGAGGAATGACTTTGCTCACCTTTATATAGTCAGTCCAGATCCAGAAGCATGCCCCAATTGCAATGAATTGAAAGTCCGTTAAATGCACCAGTTGCAAATGGTGTGAAAGTCTGTCTTTAAATTGGATTTGTCACGCTGCATTACTGAACCTATCAGAATAAAGTATGTGTTGTGTATGGCTCATGGTTGACACTAAAGCGCGGTGCTGTTTGTGATTGGATACCATGGTTTATCGTAGATTATGTAGGGAAACCCGTTTCCTCAGGAACTTCTTACTTTTATCTCAGCTTTGGGTACATTTGTCCTACCAACCCACATTGAACTATTTTACTGAAGAAGGCCTCCAGTAGGTGGCTGAAACGTGATAGTGAGAAAATGGTGACAGCACAACTAAGCAGTCGACCACGGCCCAATAGCCCGGAAGTTATAAACGCTTATAATGTGGACTCCAGCCACGATAGCGTGCATAATAGACTCATTTTTTATTTGTTATAAACATGTTACGTAATGTTTCTACTATAACCAGTTTTATAAATTTACATTTTTGTTTTTAGTGAAATGGAGTTTATGTGTTAAACTGAATAATGTTCCACAAACATTAATGTTCGTACATACATAACTAATCTAATTCAACTCATATGGTGACATTGGTAACCAGCACAATTTTTAATTTTAATATTTTAACACTTTCCAGTCTGAGGGTATAGTTACCAGTCGTTCCAGTCTGGCCGAATTTTGCCAACTTTCCTGGCTCTGTATCTCTTAACACTTTTTATATGTATGTATTTATTACATATTAAATAAATATTCAAACATTACTTTATTAAAATATTGCATTAATATATCTGTGGCTCAGAGGCATAAGACTCCATATCCATTTTGTATAAAATAGAGCTTTTTATATAGTGTTAATGTACAGACTTTTCTAGTAGTATATGGCACAGTCTCCTAGTTTTTTTTGTGCAGCCAATACGCATGTTTAAAATAACACTTATGTCACATTGCTTCTTGAAGCAAACAAAATGTTTTTTTAGTTGTCCTGTAACTGTGTATGTGACATGGTGTCTTATGCCTCTGGTGCACAGATTTATACAGAGTTACAAATAAAATAATACTATTTCTTTTAAAATGTCAATGTTTGATAAAATAAAAGAATGCCCAGGTTCTAGAGGTAATTGGCAACTCTGTGGTACATTTGAAAACTTTCTGTCATACATAAAGGCTTTACGTTAATTTCGTTTAATACTTCACTCAGAAAAACCACAATGAACACAATCTAACGATAAACGCATAATGAAAGAGGTTAGAAACCACGCTAAAAACAAATTGTATCAGCTGTTTAAATGTTTATGACAATTGAGGCCAGAGTGCACTGTACACAATCGCATATCGACACAAAAGCATTTTGTGACGACTAAACCCGAGACATACCTGTAATGTGATAGTAAAGCAAATGAACACATGACCCAAAGGTATAATTGGGCTGCATCCACTAGGCAAAAGTATACTGTCCGACATATCCTCGGGCTTAGACCAGAAAGTGTTAATTAAACTCTGTTAAAAAGGGTTTAAACTTGATAACCCTGCTGTTTTAAGCTTAAAGCTGTGGTCCACACTACATCCGTATCCAACACATTTTCACACTGATGTACACGGTTGATCCCATCAGCCGACTAATTTGCTGACCATGTGGTCATATTGTGACTGATATTTTGTCAGTATGCAACCGACTCGTGCAAAAATGGACTAAAAGTTTTTATTACGGTATCGGAAACCCCATTACTTAAAACATTATTGGATGAGAAAAGCGAATGGGTAAATTCCATTTTCAACAAGAGGGAAGAATGTGGCGAGTTTCGCACATTATTTCAAAGGCTCATAGAGCAACCAGTTAAATTTTTTGATTACTTCAGAATTAATATAAACCCCTTGGTTTTGCCCCGTTACAGTACATACTAAACCGGGATTGAACTGCTTATAAAAAAGCAAAGTAGTTTTCGATAATGTTTTTCACCAGAAGAACAATGAGTTAAGTTAACAAAAAAAGTTCTTAGATAATTGTAGTGTAAGTCATTTAATGACAGAACAAGCTTAGTACATCATTTGTTATTACTTTATGTAATCTTCATCATCAGCCGTGGCTCTACAACCCTTGGTGTGTCTTGGCCTGCTCCAAGAGTCTATTCCATTCTTCCCTATTGCGTGCCCTGGCTTTCCAGTTTCTTATGTTCACCTTTCTGAGGTTCTCCTCTATCTGGTTGTAACGGTACTAACTGATGGGGGTCGGTAATTTAAAGCTTTTTATGTTGAAACATCTGCAGACAACCTTTGAGGTAACCTTTTTTATTTAACAAGAGTGTATTTTTTGGTCACTGACTGTAGCTCCGTGTGAGGTACGGAATGGTACCGGAATGCAAATTATCAGAAAGGATGCGTATTCATGTGTACGAGCGCACGTGTGGGCCAACGTTCCCAGCGTGAAAGTCACATCTGAGTATTCCTTCTCGCCTTATACGAGACTACGAAAAAGCCGCGAGAATCCCGAGGCAAGTTGACACACCATAAGGGACGCTTGGCCATTTTGAAAACTTCAGTCGACGAACACCATCAGACCGCGCGGTCAGCAAAACAATGTTCCCAAACCAATCTAAGTCGGCCGACTATTAACAAACGTAATTAATCAGTTTCTAACACATGAGTGGAGTTTCAAGATGGCAGTGACAGTTTGTAAAAACAGTTCCGAAAGTTAGATGGATGAAAAGTGAATATAAAATAGTGACGCAACGACGAGGAGAAGCAGGAAAAGGGATGAGTAGCTCATGAACATTTGTATATAATTATTAATGATACACTAAACTTTTGAACCGTTACCTACTGAATTCTGAGAAAGCTATTAATTAAAAAAGAAAATGGGGATTTAAAGAAATAGTGTATATGTGAGTGTGTGTGTGTGTAATTACAAAGAATTGGTTCGTTTTATGGATATTAAAAATATGTCTAAGTTTAGTAATTAAGATTTTGTAAAATGTAAATTGGTTGTATTAGCGGGAGTTGCGAGATGCAAAAGTCATTACATGTGTATTAAGTAGACGTGAGAGTATAACAATAGCTTCAGTAAAAAGAGTGAATGTCATGTTAAAGAAAAGAAAATAATATTTTATATTAACTTTATGAATACGTGTGTGTTTATTTGTATTTGCCTATTATTCTCTGCCAAGTGCACTGAACGATATCCTGGTTAACCTTGCAATATGTAAAGTCAAGTATTACATAATAAATACAATACAGTTTCAGTTGGAGTCCGAAATAAGGACGATTTTAATTAATAATTACTGAACATACTTCATGGTCTTTGAATCTACTTCAGAGTCTTCCCCTTTTTCTACTACCCATTGGTTTCTGGTATAAAATTATTTCATAGGCTGTCCTTCCTCCATTCTCTCTGTGTCCAACCCACCTTGATCAGCCTGTATATTTTGATTATCCTGACAATGTCTGGCTCTTTGTAAAGATGGTATAGTTCATAAGTATAGTCTCTGCACCACATTCCATTTTCTTGTACTCCTCTAAATATTGTTCTTAGAATCCGTCTTTCACAGCAACCTAGAATTCTCTCATTTTTTCTTTTGTCATTGTCCATGTTTCTGAAGCATATGTCAGCACTGGCCTGATATGTGTTTTGAAAATTTTGCATTTCGTGCTTCTTGATATGAAGATTACTACAGTATTACAAAACAAATATTTTTTATTGACAAAAAAAGTTTTATCTGTTCACTGTAACTTGACAAAGTTATTGCAGCCTGTCTTGGTACACTGAACTACTAGGATCTGGACAGTAGGTTCTTAGTATACAACAACCTACATACACGCATCAGTATACTAGTGCAGTGCACTAGTGTTTGATTGTATCGGATTTGGTGAGGTGGGTTGAAGAATCTGACTGAACCATAATTATGCCCATATGATGAGCCAACACTTGACTTAGTACTTTACACTTCCTCTGCCACTAGCTTTTCCATCAAATCTTGCTGTAAGCGCATTCTAGTTGCAAGCTTATTTTGGAGGGATAATGTCAGCAAATGCAGCAACAAACTCAGAAAGAACTAGTAATCTTAATTTTTCTCAAGCTCTTCAATGTTTTTTTTTACTATTGTGTATTTTTTTAATTGCTCAATTTTCCTTTTTTCTAGTGATAGAAGCTTTTTCAGAGTGTCCAACTTGACAGGTTTTCTTTTCATTTGGAATGCACTTGTACCACTAGACTTATTTTGAGTGCTGTACAAAACGGCTTCTACTGTTTGTTTTTTGCTGATTGTGCAGCTAGCCTCTACTTCAGGATCATATTGTATCGTTAGTCATAATATCATCTTGTTCTTCGTTGGAAATGTCAACCATCTCAGGTGCTTGGCTTAATACTGTAGGTGTAACCACTAATAAATTTTTCATTTTCTCATTTATTCTCGTTTTATAAGTGATCCGCCCTTACTTTTGAAATACAGCTTGGAAATGTTCTATAACTTTTTTTTAGAACATAAATTGCTGTAAAGAATATCAGGTTCACTTATTGATACATGCGTTATAAAACTACCGAATGATATGAACACAGTAATAAACCATCAGTTTCCTTGTAACAGGAAAGCACCGGCAATCATGATCTCAATGTTACAAAATTATGTACTGCTTGTTGACCTGTAGTTGTTAGCTGAAAACTCATTACGTTTTATATGACTTGAGCAAAGATATAAATTACTTATAAACAATCAAACATGAAATTAATTTTTAGTTAAAAGCTTGTTTATTTAAACAAGAAACTATATAAACTACTACACGGCTACATTAACATTGGATCCAGAAAGGGGAAGCGTAGCAGCACTGGCACTGCGAGTTGCATGGGAATACAGTACGTTCCCCTACGCTGCTTGACGTTTGTACAGTCAAAGTAATACTTGTACGTGACTTGAAAATTTACTCGTTCAAAAATTACTGTAAGAGCATTAGAATACTTAAACTTTATACTTTGATATTCTACATCATTTCAAATGTCATACTTTGTAACACGAACATGAACACGCACAAATAGTCTATACTTGTAATACAAATATATTATTCACGATATTCACAGCTGGGAAACATACATTCAAATAACAAACTTTTGAGTGTGACTGTAGACTGCTGGGTAGTATGAGACACGATGCGCGTTTGTCTCTAAACTCCCGTAGTCACATTTTTCCATATTCTTTGTTAAATTTGTGTAGTAGTAACATAATACACAAAAAAAGTCTCTCTCATATGCACACACATATATGGCAATGTTATAGATAAATGTGTACATTATGTCCACACATATTTAGTTAAAATTTCTATTTGTTCATAGTTTCCTTCCAGTTTGACACTCTGATTCTCGCAGCATCTAATTCTAATTACATTTTTTTTAACAGTAAAAAAAAAGCACTAAAAAAGTCCACTTATGTTAGTAAATCATATTGTTATAAGTCATGTTAAACTTATTAAGTTACACATTTCTTGGAGACTGTGACAGCTCTTGAACCAAAGACGACTGTTGAGATTAGAGATCTTGAACTGGGGAAACCCAACGTTAACCTCACACCAGTGAAAATGGAAGAGGGCAGAAGATTTCCATTGTACAGATGGGTGAGAAGATGGCTGGAAAGTTACTCAACCAGAAGGGGGGGGGTGAATCAAGATCGGCTGGGTGGGGTGTAGAGTTAGATGCCAATCTGGTTTGAGTGCCTTGGATACGAGGGATCCAAATCCACAGACAGTGCTACCAGTGGCAACCTCTGAAGAAGCTTTTTAAAAGTAAAAACCGGTTCAGGTTATAAGGTAAAACTTTTACGTTTTTACCAATAAAAAGTTTTGTGTTCCAAGTCGTAGTGAAATAATTACATTTTATTCTTCAGTAGTCGTCTTATTATTCCACAGGTATAACTAAATTTATTTAACTTTCTCTAAATATTGTTATCCTTCCTATATGAGATATCACATCCCAAATAATTAAAATGTGATACCTGCTCCTAAACACTATTATCAATTACTATCATATTTTGTTCTTACACGGTTCTTCCCTAGGAAGGTCATTGTTTTTGTCTTAGTATTTGAGATCTTAAAGTTGTATTTCTGTCAGATTGTATGCAAGGTATAAATAGACCCTTGTAGCTCATTTTGTGGCATCCTCTGTGATATAACTGAGAAATGATTGGTGTTAATAATAATTTTAATTTAATTTTTTGAATACTTCAAAATATTTCTTTCACTTTGTATAAAGAGATGTGCAAATAAGAAAAAAATCAGAATGAAGCTTTGACTTTTATTTTATAGTATTAAAATATAGACAATTTTATATAATTCTTTCAATGAAATGCGAGAGAACTAAGAAAAGGGTATAAAAATATACATCAGTAAGTACGGTTACGGTTTGTGTCCCATTTGAATGTGGCTGGAAGTTGTGTTAGAAAATGCTGTGCATACAATACCCAGTTCTGAGTACATAATACTGCATCATAGAGTAAACTGTATATATTGTCTGTAGACAAGGACAGATGGATGTGACATAGGTACTTGTTGGTGGATTGCAACACCCCAGGCCACAAACACACAGATTTGAGTCATAAAGGAATGCATATGGAGCCAAAACATGGCAAACGTGACTGTCGAATGAAAAGAATGTTGTTCGTAAAAGTCCTGACCATACAAGTCTACATGAGTAATAAAAAACAGATATACATGATTCATACAAATCCAGAAGACAGTAAGTCGCTCATAGGCAACCTTTGAATTTATGGGGACACATATAATAACTAAGGTCTAGTTCAATGGGTGCACCCCTCCCCACCCAATCAGTGGAAAATAGGAAGATACGGAGCTCAATAGCCAGACGTTACAAACATTAACTGTTGCTTTATAATACTCTTGCATTTATATTTACCAATGTGAAACACCGAATCAAAAAAAGCTTTGCAGTATTTTTCATATAAATTTATGAAAATTTTTCATATTAGCAGTAGTTCATCAACAATCTGTCATCATGCACACGCACGATAAAACCAACAAAATTTTAAACAAAAAAAAATCGTTAAACAGAAAAACACTTAAATAAAAATAAATTATAGAACTTACCACAATAACACTACTGCATTTATTTTCATAAAGTGCACAGAAATGTAAAACTTGAAAAAATCATATTTAAAATATAAATGAAGGTTTTAGTTCCTTTTCTTGAAAAAAAAAACTAGCTCACAGTAATTATTTTATACGACAAAAGTAAAATTTGAAACAGGCAATTTAATGTGAAACTTGGCACTGCATGTAGCTGATTAATGATAGTCTGATTCGATGCTAGGTATTCTGGTTCGTAGCTTGAACCGCAACTCGTAATGAATCAGTAAGATTGATGTCCAGTAATTGATGGGACAGTAAGTAGGATTGTACTATTTTATAATACAGTATTTTGAAGCAGGTACAATGTGGGTCCATCCCTTTGTTCAAAAGAAAATGAAATTACAAATTGGTTCGCAGGCGCGCCATACCTTATTGATGGGCACAGGGTTGACGACAGTAAGTGATTAACTTTGATCTTGGGCTAATCAGGGTACAACCATGTACATAATATTTTGTAGCTAATTGTAGACTTAAGGTAACACGCACACATAGGCACTGAAAATACTCTAAAACTTATATTGGATGCAAATTTCAGTTACCGTGAATCAATGCTTCGGCAATTAGGGAGTACTTTTATAAAAGCCACTGGAATTTTAGATGTTACTGTTGTTGAAGATATAATACAGGAATTAAAAGTACAACCAGTAACAGAACTAGCTAAAAACTATAAAAAAAGATGGAAAGAGCATTTGACCTCTTTAACATTTCGCCTCTTTGACAATGGCTTAGTTAGTCGAAACAGCTGTCAGAGTTAATTAAAATTTGTGAAACTTACCAAGTGTTTTTATATATTTTACAAAACCTTTGTATTAATATGTTTCACCAAGTGCCCAACGAGTCATCAATTAATATCGTGGAAAGAGCATGTTATGCGCATGTCTCCAGAAATAATTCCAAGAAAAATCCTGAATTATAAGCCAACAGGAAGAAGAAATGTTGGCAGACCGAGATGGAGATGGTGAAACCGGAACAGGCAACCTGCCTAATCCTGGACAGATAGATGATGACGACTGTTGAATTTCAAAGCAAATATAAATATTTCATCTAACCGAGGAGATTATTTGTGTACTACAGTAGTTACAGATTGATTCGACAGTCATGTCGCATCTAGTGGAGCTAGATACTGTGTTATTAATAGACACCACTTATGTTTTCATTTTTATTGATTACTACTAGAGCAGTTATCAGAGTGTCTGGACTTCAATACCACATATTAAATCTCCAAAGGAGTAAATATGAAAATGAACTTTTCCATATGGTACATTATGATGTGACTCGGAAGTATAGAAGGTGAAAATTCACAAGTTTTTTGATTGTGTAATGGTTATGCGCTACAATTATTTATTGCCAATAAAATACAGCAGCTTAGTATAAACAGTATGGTAAGTTGACACTTTCAAAGCCACCGAAGAGATAAAACTATTAGTTATTAGTAATCTGAAAAAGATGTTTATTATATAAACATGTACCACTTTCTTGGATTTTTTTTGTCCATGACGTGTTCGTTGATTAACTAATTATAAGTATAATACTACAGACTCAGAACACTAAGTTCCTTATTTGTAAAAATATAAAATTTGTACCTTATAGCCTGAACCAGTTTTCGCTTATTATAAGCTTCGTCAGAGGCTGCACTAGGAGCGCTGTCCGTCTTGTTCTTCGTGACGGCACCATCATTTGAAAGATCGATGTTATGTGTGTGTGGTGATATGTTCGAATAACACATGTGATTTGAATTGTGTCTGTTCTTTTAGAATGTTGTTTTTATGTGTTTTACATTCAATTCAAATCACACGTATTATTTGAACATATCACACCACACACACAAAACATCGATCTTTCAAACGACAGCACCGTCATGAAGAACAAGACGGACAGCGCCCCTAGTGGCAGCCTCTGACGAAGCCTATAATAAGCGAAAACTAGTTCAGGCTATAAATTACAAATTTTATATTTTTACCAATAAAAAACTCAGTGTTCCGAGTCAGTAGTATTATACTTACAATTATATACCAGGATCTTTGGGGTTTTCATGCATACTTGTCAATTCCATGTATACCAAGTGTCCTGATTTCCATAAGTACTATGCGCATGCGCACTGTCTTCCTATCCCTTCCAACCAACATACAAACCTTACTAAGGTAGGCCTACTACACAATTCGTGCGGTACCACGCGCTTGCGCAGTATTTCTCACTAGGTACCACACGCATGCACACTGTTTCTCTCCCACTCTAGATAACATACAAACCATATTACCCCATACTACCTCGCGACAATTCGTGGAGGTTATGTCTCAGATTAAAAATTTAACTTAACTAAAATTTCCTTTGTTAGTGTATATTAAAAGACTGTATTTATTGGAAGTACAGAAATTAAAACCTTGTTTCCATTTATCGCACACGATTATGATACAGAGACGATTTTTGGAGGTTGTGTCTACGTTTAACAATCTCACTTAACCTTTTAGATTTTTAAAATTATTAGACTTAACAAAAATTTCCTTAGTTAGTGTACATTAAAAGACTGTATTTATTGTATGGATAAAAGGCTGTATATAACATTAAAGGCTGTATTTATTCGAAGTACCGGAATTAAAACCTAGTTCCAATTTATCGCACATGACTACGGAACAGAGACGATTTTACGTAAATCTAACGTATAACCAGACAAGTACATTAAAATCCTTTTTTCACCATAATGCAATAAAAAGCAATGTGCGGTTTCTGTTAACACGCAAATGGTTAATTATTAATAATGGATTACAGTGGAATTTTATGTTACTACAGTCTGAATTAATGCAAATAAAATTGGAGAATCACGTAAACATATTAAAGAATGGTTGTATATTACATACAAAATTATTACAGTACGGACCTTTGTTAATGAATAGAAACAAATAGGACTCTATACTTTAGAATGTACCAATAAAATTCACCTTTTTTCAAATACCGATATCTATTGTTTTTTTTTTCATACTCTTAAAAAAAGGTCATTAACAACATGCTGTAACAAATTAACCTTCTGTGTAATTTAATTTGTACATTAATTTAACTCATACACTTTATATATAACATTACTAACAACGTGTATGTATAATTGGAGTTCAGGTGTAATTATAATAAGAGTAGCCCCTTTAGGAATCGTAATATGTTTTCATTTATTAATTCAAACAAACATAATAAAAATAATAATATAATAGTAATAATTGATTCGCCATACGATATTCATTATCTATGGTTTCAATGTTTCTTTGCTTGCCGTATTATCATCACAAAAATAGATTTTATATCTTAGATATTATATTATCAATTCTAAGTAAAACATTTCTTTATTATATTATAATTTCTTGACTACTCAGTCTGAATGTGTGCTTTTTAAATTTGTTAATACATTCTTATTCTATACTTGAAATACCTTTTACGGCTTTATAATCATTTTAACACACTTAATTGATTATTTCCAATTAATTTATTTTATGTGCTTTCAATACAAAGATTTAAATGAATTAATTACTTGTTAATTATCCAAGCAAGGATTTAAATTATTCTTACATTGCCTGTTCATTCATTAAAGAAAAATGATGAATGAATATTCTGATTACACGTAAATTATCTCTATCTCTATCTCTTATCTCTATCTACATAGTTATTTTTTAATTTAAATTTTTTTTTTATTAAAGTCTTTCAATGTCTTTATTCTTTGATAATTATAAATTGGTTTTTCATCACCTCAAATTCTGCAGATTGTCCCATGTCCTCCAGTGATCCGTCGGTCCTCTCCTCCTGGATGTCCTCTTGTCCTTCCTGGTCTCACTGCTCGTTCTCCCGTCTCTCGTCCTTCATGGTACATTGGCTGCTGTAGATTGTAATGACGTTTTGCTCTGGATCAGCTGCTGTTGTGATAGAACCGTCTCTAGTGCTCTGTGTCTCGTTCCTCTGCTAGAAGTTCTCTCGCCATCTGTCTAGAGTTGATGTTCTTAGTTGTAGACTGCTCGTAGACGTCCGACGATTTTATTGTTACGGTACTTTTTATTTATTGTTTTTCATTGCTACTTGAAATCAAAACATTTCCCGTAATACTTTATAGTTACGATATAAAAGTCTTGTTGATGTAGACATAGCGTCTAACTTTGTCCCAAAGTAATTAAAAATTCGCGTCTCAGACAGACATAGCATACCGCCACGACTGAAGATTGTTAGAAGAGAGAGTTTGGCTCTCCTGGGCTTGTATTTATATCCACCAAGAAAACCACACCTGTTGGCTCAGGAATAAGCACGTCCAAAAACTGTCCATGGCGTGAGTACCACCACTCTCGTCTCATCTCACATTTTCGCACTTTTTCGCCAATCGCACTGTTTAATGCGGTTTTCAAGGTGATCTAATATTGTGTAATTTAATTACACACATGATATGTAATTATCATGATGATCACCTCATTATTGTAATTATTATGCTTTAAAATCGCACAGAATTCGCACTGATTGTCTGAATTACGTAGAATTCGCACTGCACATGTGTCTGATTTTTACGCACTTTTAGAAGTTCTTTCTAACATTTATGGTTTGCTTAAAATTAAATACACTCTTAATTTAGCATTTACTTGGGGTGAGATTGCAAACTTTCGGGCTTAAACAGGCTTCACGTACACACCCTATTTACTTGTGTACACGCTTACAGCGGTAATCACGTGATGTTTCTTGTTGATTCCTGTTTGAAAGCCAGCTTCCAATTTCACACCTGCTCGTCTATTACATATTATTAAAATTAATTTAAATATTCATTTTATTCCATATATGCGCATTACAGCCTATGCTTGTATTGTCGCAATACATTATGAGAAAACATGATTACAAATCATAACCTGCCATTAGTTACTTGTGAAGAAAACAGATATAACATTTCCAAACAAAAAATCTTCAGTTCTCTCCCTATTTGTTTTATAAAAACTAGAGTTTCTACTGCAGGTTTTTAAGTCCACTAACTACTTAATTTAATATACATAATTGTTCCTGATCTTGTTGGGTAACATTATATTAATACATCTGCTTCCTACTCCTATGTGCAAACAATGTTTTTAATGTATGGTCCTAAACATCTTTAAAATTTAGACAAAGTCTAATGAGCAATTTGACCTAACCTGAATTACTACCTTCTTGGATTTCGTTGTCCATGGCGTGTCCATTACTTATCTAAATTCAACTATTACATTAACTTGGAACACAAAGTTTTTTATGAGTAAAAACAAAGTTTTACCTTACAACCTGAACCGGTTTTCACTTTTAAAAAGATTCTTCAGAGGTTGCCTCTGGTTGCGCTGTCCGTCCTGTTGTGGCCGACGGAATCGGATTTCGAAAGATCGATGTTGTGTGTGTTGGGCGACACTCTAAAATGACATTCTAATACTATACAGGGGGAACAAAAGACAATGTGAACAGTTACTAATGCACATAAACAAAATACATAAAAACATAACCTTTAATGCCGAATACGAACACAACAATCCATAAACTTCTTAGACCTCTCCATCACAAAACTTGAACACATGCACAAATTCAGTATATACAGAAAACCGACTACAACTGACACACTAATACACAACTCCTCCAATCACCCAATACAACACAAACTAGCTGCCTTCAGAACCATGATACATAGACTTAACAACATCCCCCTAGATGAAAAAGACTACAAAGACGAACTAAACACGATAAAATATCTAGCAGAATCTAACGGATACGACAGAACAATAGTCAATAAACTCCTACACAAAACAAACAACAGACAAAGACAGAAAACAACAAATTCATAACACTAACATACATCACAAACAAACTGAAAAAATAGCCCACAAATTCAAAAAAACAGGATACAGAATCACTTACAAAACTACTAACAAAACAGAACACACACTATCAAAACACACACACAAAGCACAAAACAAATTTGATCTACCCGGTGTTTACAAACTAAATTGCTCAAATTGCAACAAATTCTACATAGGCCAGACAGGACGTAGCTTCAAACAGAGATACATTGAACACACAAAGGCACTCCATTCCACTACAGAATCCACCTTTCCAAACCACCTAATTGAAGCAAACCACACATACAAAAACATCGACAATAACATGAACCTTCTACACGTACACACAAAAGGCCGAAAACTAGACACTCTAGAACAGTGGTCGCCAAACTTTGAAGCCACTGAGCAACCGTACTGTTCGTCAATCTTACTGTGAGCTACCAAAAGAAACCAGGACAAAAATAAATTTTTTTTCTAAATCACACATTTATTTATTACCTATAAACATACATTTCTAGTAAATATTACATCCAATTGAATAAAATTGTTTATATTGTAAAGAATTTAATAAGAAGTGTAAGAACAAAATTTTTTTCATCTGACTAATTAAGTTTAATGAGAAGGATGGCTCTTTTTTATCATCAACAATTTTTTTAATGTTAGGTGAGTAGGTCGTAGCTGCCATTCGAATGCAGTTGTCCAAATGTTCATCAGTCAATCTGTTTCTGTACTTGTTTTTTATAAACTTCATACTGGAAAAAGAAACCTCGCACAGATATGTAGAGCTGAACATTGCCTTCACTCGTAGACCAACCTGAACCAAAATTGGATATTTTTCCTTAGGAACAAAAGGCCAAATATTTTCAGAGCTTGACGTGAGTGATTTTAAAGAAAGGTCATTTTGAAAGTCAATCAGTTCCATCTCCACTGCAGCGTTGTCTTCTTCAAAATGTTGCATGACACAAGTAGAGAATTCTTCAGCATCAATCTCAATAAAAGGAGATTTGACGAACTGCGCTACAATTGAAATGCTTTTGAAGTCTTGAAAGCGTTGATTGAATTGACTTTTCAAATCTGAAAGAATTGCAATGTATTCTTTGTTGTTGTAAGGAGGCTGTGAAGGGCCTTGCTTGTCAAGGGTTTGCTTCAAACAGGCAAAGTGCTTGTATTCACCCTGGATGAGATTTCTTTCCCACAGCTCCAGCTTTTTTGAGAATGAAACCACATCTGAAATTGTTCCACCAATATCTTTATCCTTACCTTGAAGCTGCAAGTTAAGGATATTTAGCTTTTCGGTGATGTCTGCAAGAAAAGCAAAATCTTGCAGCCAAACCGGATCTTCTAGTTCAGGGAAAGATTCACCTCGTTCTTTAAAAAAATTACCAAAGCAGGAAGCAACTCTGCGAAACGTTGCAAAACTCTGCCTCTGCTAAGCCAACGAACTTCTGTATGAAGCAATAGATCACCATACTGGCATTCTAACTCTTCAGTCAGTGCCCTGAACAAACGTCTCTGAAGTGCCTGTGCTCTCACTTTATTTACTACTTTTACGACTGTTTTCATTACATTGTTCATACTTAAGAACTTTCCACATAGTGACTGCTGGTGTATTATACTTATTTCAAAATCATCAAAAGCCATTCTTACAAAAACGGCCAACTGAGCTGTATCAACTATATCAGTTGATTCGTCAAGTTGTAGGGAAAAATAACTGCAGCGATCAAAGTCAGTTTTAAGTTGTGAAGTTACATCAGAACTCATAGCTTCAACTCTTCTCATTACTGTATTTGCAGAAAGCTGTACACATTTAATAGCAGACATTATCTCAGTTTTGTTTTTGAAATTGTCAAATAATGTATCTGCAGCTTCTAAAAATGCAGCTTTGATTAACTCACTATCTTCGTACGGTTTCTTATTTTGGGTGATCACTTTGGAAACTCGGAATGATGCCTCAGTTGCTGCCTTATTCTTGTCTAATGTCTTGGAAAAAGTAGATTGTTGAGCATTTAGTTGAAACTCACACAAATATTACACCACACAGAACTTGAAAATGTAATACAACACACACAAGACAACATAGAAAAACTCAAATTGACAATACAACATCGACACAACAAAAAAAAAACTATCTTACAACACACACAATTAAATCAATCCCTGAACCGGCACACATATTCCACACACGCGTAGTTAATACAACACACATTAATTTCACAAAAGATGAAATGGATTTATTAAACAAAGGACTGAAACATAATTTGAATACCAATACAACTAACATCAAAAATCACAATAAACACATACGCGACATCATCATAGACGCAGAAACGGCTGTACAAAACACCCACCTTAACGACCAAGACCCGATACGTCACGACATAAAAAGAAAACTTCAAAACACACTTACAAAACCAAAAATACACAACAATGAAATAAAAACACTTAATAGTGTAAAACACAAGTTACTTGAACACAACACAACAATCCTAAAAGCCGACAAAGGTAACATTAGCGTCATAATGGACAAACACCAATTAAACACTAAAATCGAAAGTTTCTTCAACGAAAATAATATAACGGAAATAAATAAAGACCCCACACTAAAATTACATAAACAGATTAATAAATTTATAAACAACACTAAACATATAGGGGAACGTGGGGCAGGACGGGGTACTTAATGTTTGAACACAAATATTTTATAATAAATGTTTCAAAATTTTCTGTTTTAAATATAAATACTTTTATTATTACATTAAGTACAAGAAATTATCATTACATTTTAATTTGGTAAAAACACATTCTATATATCTTAGATTAAACAAATACATGTCATTTGTCCCGTTTTGCCCCGCTGGTGGGGCACAATGGGGTACCTTCCTTTTTATAATATTCTGTCATGAAATACAAAAAGCATTATTGTCAAAAAACAAAAATCTATATTTCTTAAATGAACTTCATGTTTCACAAAGAGCACAAATGTGTGTGACATCCTCGTCTTCACTTTCGATTCCTGCGCAAGAGTTGTGAGCCCATTTTAGGCAAGAAACACATCTAATCCAACCTTCTTCAGAAAAATCATGACAGTAGAGACACTCATCTTCGCTATCGACTTCTTCATTAGATGACTGAGGAGTTACGAAAACAGTTGGTTTGTTAAGGTTATAGTTTTTGTCATTTTTAGGTGATATGTTTCTCTGTTTATCTGGATATTTTTTCAGAGCTTTTTTAGAAAGTAAAAGGCGTCTTTTCACTGGTTTCTTGACCCCACTTTTATTTTTTTCAGCACTCTGTAGCTTATTTTTATATGGTGATGATGTTAAGATAGTACTTTTACCACGATTTTTTGAAACACATTTATTTTCCTGAGAAATTTTTGGTATGGGTAAAATGTTTTCCGGGGTGGCACATTTGAAATTAGGCCTACTACAGCTCGGCATATTAAGTTTTTCAGGACTACTCAGAGATGGTGAGGTCAGGTCTGCCTGTATATTTAAAACTGTAGCCTCATTAGCAATGTCAGTAGGGAGCTGGATGTCTGTAGTTACCGAAGGCAAAAAATCTGCATCATTAAAAACATTCATATCAACAGGCCATATGCCTGTTTTCCGGAACCCGTTCACGGCTGTCATCATTGTTGATGCTTGAACATAGGCGGTACCAAACAGAGAAGCGATCTGGAATAATGTCACCACTTTTCCTGGATTGCATCTAAGCCATTTACGGACTTCCTCCTCATAGTATTTACTTAAGGGCTTCATAAATGCAACGTCAAGGGGTTGGAGTCTATGGGAACAGTGGGGAGGGAAACACAAGAGAATCACTCCATTTGCACGAGCCATATCAATTAGTGCTAAACTTTTCGTGTGTGTTGAATGCCCATCCAAGAGTAGTAGCATTGGTTTCTCTTTTTTTGCTCCTGTAAAAGATATGAACTTTTCAAACCAAACTAAAAAAAGTTCTTTGGTCATCCATCCTGTTTCATGGACCTGTGAAGTCGCACTTGGGGGAAGTCCGGTCTCAAATTCCTGCTGCATCCGTTTTCTAGGAAAAATTAGCATTGGAGCGATGTAGGTTCCAGCAGCTGAAAAGCATATTTCAGCTGTAACAGTTTGACCCCTCTCGGCTGATGTGACTGTGCCAACCTGTCTACGGCCTCTTTTTGCTATTATCTTCGAATGCCCTTTAGGGTTTACAGTTAGACCTGTTTCATCACAGTTATAAATCCTGTCTGGTGTAAGCTGGTAAGTATCAACTACGTAGGATAGATGGCTGAAGAACTGTTTTACAGCAACCTTATTGAAGCCCATCGCACGAGCTGCAGACGTAGCCTCAGGTCTTCTTATGCTTAAATTAGGGTGGCGAGTTAAAAATCCTCTTGCCCAGTCTACACCAGCTTTTCCATTCTCACCAAATGGATGATTCAATTTATTTCGCTCTGCTAGCTGGAAAGCAAGGTCACGAAGTTCATTGATAGTAAGACCGAAGAGTTGAGCCTCCATTTTAGTTAAATAATCCACAAGCTCGGATTCTTGTGCTTCATTAAAAACACAAGTGAAACGTCCCATAGATTTCTTCACAGAATGCTCTGGATCATCTCTTTTTTTCTTAATGTGGCGCTCTAAAGTTGTTTGTGGCACTTTGAACTGAAGAGCTGCCTTTTTGTATCCCATTGAGCCATTTATTACTGCTTGAACAGCTTCTTGCATGGAAACTGCCGACCACTCTTGCCTCTGCGTCTTTCTTTTGTAATCTCTCACCATTCTACAAACACAAACAACGCGAAAAACCAATTAGCCTACATTTTATTAATGAAACACCTATGGAAAATACGTGGGGCAGAATGGGGTACTACCCCGTTGTGCCCCACCCCGTTCTGCCCCACAGTTACATTTTTAGGTTATAGCGTTGTGACAGGATAAAGTTTTCACGAAGCTTAACGAAAACATCAGGATTAGAAGTGTATGAAACATGTTATAATACAGTATACACGGAAATAAATTCTAATTAACTCACTCTTACTTACATGAGCTAGAAGAAGTGCGCGATATTGTAGAAACACAAGCAAATATGGTGCAGCACCTTAATCATACACAAAGACAGCAACAATGGCTGCTAATCTCTGTGTGGTAATAGGTAATACTATACTGACGTAGTTATGAGAAATTCCAACAGATTGCACACCGTCTGTAAAAAATAAAGGCTGTACCCCGTTCTGCCCCACTACCCCGTTATGCCCCATATTCCCCTAATCAAACCAGAAAACGCCAAATACCTTAAACAAATAAAACCTAACCCCCCTAAACTAAATGCATTACCAAAAATACATAAACCTAACATTCCAATCAGACCATTAATAAACAACACACAGGCCCCCTCCCACAAAATCGCAAAACAACTAGACAAAATAATCAGAGAAAACATTAAACTCAGTAACAACACATCTATCAAAAACAACATTGACCTAGTCAGGAAAACTGAACACATACACATCCCACATAACTCAACTCTGGCATCTTTTGATATAACCAATTTATACACTAATGTCCCCATCAAAGAAACCATACAAACACTAGAACAACTACTCAGACAAAACAACGCACCTGAAACACACATACAAGAAATCATCACACTTACCAAAATAATAACTGAACAAAATTACTTTACATACAATAACAAAATATACACACAAACAGAAGGACTCCCGATGGGATCCCCCATATCAGGAATACTAGCAGAAATATATATACACAACATTGAACAGAACCACATAATAAACGACAACAAATACACTAACAAAATTATATACTGGCACAGGTATGTAGATGATATATTACTTTTATTCAAAGGCAACACAAGACAAGTTGAAAACTTCCACAAATACATAAACACTATACACCACAAATTAAAATTTACACTGGAAACTGAACAAAACAATAGTATAAATTTTCTAGACCTAACAATTAACAAAACTAACAATACACACACGTACAAAATATACAGGAAACCAACCACAACCGACATGGTTATACACAACACATCAAACCACCCAACACAACATAAACATGCGGCCTTCAACCATATGCTCCATAGACTAACTAAAATACCCTTAAATAAACAAGATTACACCGACGAACTCAACACAATAAAATACATAGCAATAAAAAATGGTTATAACCCCAATTTAATAAACATACTACACAAACGCATCAAAAACAAAAACAACAAAACACTAAATACCATCAACACACAACACAATAAATACATCACACTCACATACCACAACTCATACACACACAAAATCGCCAATACATTCAGAAAACACAAATACAAAATAGCATTCAGAACAACCAATACCATCAAAAAACACATCAGTAATACAAACACAGACATAGACAAATATAACAAAACAGGTGTTTACAAATTAAATTGTAACGACTGCAATAGTTTCTACATAGGCCAGACGGGAAGATCTTTTTCATCCCGTTATTCTGAACACTTAAAAGCTTTAACCAACAACAATATACACTCCGCATTTGCCACACACATACACACAGAAAACCACAGTTACACCAACATAGACACTAATCTTGAAATTTTACATTACATACCCAAAGGTCAAAAACTCAACACAACTGAACAATACGAAATATATAAACACCACACAACACAACCAAACAACATACTCAACGATCAATTACAATATAAATCACATACACTTTTTGACACAATTATACAGAAAACAAACAGTAAGTTGAATCCTCGCGCCAATCCCCTTCCTCCACCCCCCACCCCCCACTTCACCTTCCACACAACCGTTACAAAATGCTGGCAGTCTGTTACCAAAGCTGAAGAAGGCGGATACTAAGCCGAAACGCGTCCAATAAAATCAGTAAGTTTTCACATGAAAAAGTTCATTTTTAGTTAAGTGTTAGTGCTGTGAAAGAAGAGATGAATAATCAAGGCAATTAAATTATTGTAGCCACGTTTATTCCAAAACATTTTAAGTGAACTTAAAACATAGCAATTTAATACAATTTTGTATGCAAGTTGGTACAAAGTTAAGAAATAAAGAGAGTTGTAATAATAGTCCTTCAAATAATTTTTAAACTTTACATCGTGATTTTTTATGGTCAAAATTATTAATATCTGTCAGGTCCATCTTCTTTAATAACTCCTTCAATGGACAATATAGCCAATGAATACAAACGATCTTCACCCAGGTTCGCGCATAGATAATTCTTTACTCTTCTGAGCCACGAGAACGCTCGTTCAGCTGAACAGTTTGAGGCTGCTGTACATACAAACATCTGGAAAGTAATGTCCACGTTGGGATAGACAGACTGGAGCCCATCTTTTCGAATTAGACGGCAGAGCTTCACAGGTGTAGACTTCTTATTTCCCTCCTCGGCAGGGCGAAGCTCAATTGGCACTAGAGTTGGGTATGAAATTATGCTATGCTCATAGTCTATGTCTGTTAGCAGCTAGTGGCATCTATTGACATTCGCTCATGTCAAATTACAGAGTCGGTAAAGGATGTTCAAAATTTGAATGTAAACAAATTAATAGTTAAATAATTAATATAATGGAAGTATCACATATACGTATAATGTATGTAAATGTAATTATGAAAAACGATGTAGGGCCTACTTCAAATACAGATCAGAAGTAAATGACGAACTATTCTCTTTATGTAATAAGCCTAGTTACTAAACTATATATATATTATAACGTATTAAAAGGGTGGTGCGTATCTATAACGATGTAGAAGGGGCGTCCTTCTTATTCGAGCCTTACGTTGTATGCGTCAATCTGTAACGATCTGTGGAAGACTCGGACGTATCTGTAAAATATGTACACCTGTATTTATGTGTATTTAGTGTTAGTGGGGTGTGTTCGTCTCACACCTGTCGTTACATTAATAGTTGTCGCTACCGAAGTTCGTAGCGTGGTCACAATTATCAGTACAACCTACCTGTAATTTCATAGGGGTTGCGAGTCCCGGATGGCGCCAAATTGTTTAATTTAAAACAATTAAATTTGATAATTAACAAGTTAGATTGGTGTTATCAGCGTTGACAGCTGGAGCATTCAAATGATTCCCGCCTCTGTACAGCTTACTGTATTGCCCACTGGGCAAGAGCACTAGTCGTCTGCTCAGTGAAATTGCTAACACACACATATATTATACAACTTCCTATGAAATAAAACAATGGTAATACTCTGTACTGTATCTTTAATTGTGATTTGGTCATTAATCAATGTGACAATAAAATTATAAATTATTTTCCAATAAAATTGCTCCGGCTTAAAACATGAAACATAAATCTCTAGGCTGACGAAATTGACTTTGAAATGAGTTATACTGATGCCGACATGGCGTCTGTTTGTACACTATATATTAACTCACCCAAAATCTGGGGTTCTTTGGATTATAAAGAAAACATATAAGATGATTACATTAAAAAAGTACACTACTGTACCTTATCTGTACTTAAATGGTATAAAGTGTGTTTACAAATTGTTCAGCAGTGTAGTAATATTTGTTACAACTTTCGCACATTAGAGCGAGGTTATTTCTTAGTTAACAATTGTTTTACGTAAGTTTATTATTATTCAATCCTTGAAAGAAAATTAATTTTGCTTAATAGTGAGAATTTTTTGATTAATGTGAGAAATATTTAAAGTGCTTTTATTCTGGGGATTATTGTATTTAATTGATACTTAATAGTTCAGAAGGTTGCGATGTGTTGTTGTTCTGGGGTAATGGAAATTCATCAATTTTGGGGTGACTTAGGCTGCTGGCATCTTCTTCTAATTTGTCTTGGGAATTTCTGCTATTTAATTTTGTTTATTTGGTTCCTGGACATCTGTTAATAGTTGAAACTCTTCATCTCCTCATCACTGGTTATTACGGTTGACTTCTAAACGTTTTTCAAACTTTTTAAAATAAAATTTCGGTCATCTCAATCTTGTGTACCTCTTGCCCAAGCGTCATTTTTCCAAGTAAGTAAATTTAACGGAAAATTAGTAACCAACGGCCCGTTTCTATGGTAACTGAAACCCTTTGATTGGTTAAGACCGAGATTAAAAGCATTGTTATTATATTTAAATATTTTATTCAAATTTATTATATATTTTCTGATTGATTTTATTCTTTTGTCTTCCCTTCTGGGTAATAAATATTATCACTATTCTATTTATTTCCTTTCAAAGATTAAAACAATACCTCATAAGGTCATGTTCTATTGTAGCCTATATTAATTTTTGTCTAATTATGCTGACATTTGATAATTACTTAATTCTTTTAATTTAAACTTTTATAGCAATATTTTCTTTTTAAAATGATTTATACATAGTTACTGGCTAGTTACTTGCCTTAGATTTGTACATTTCCTTGTTAATTTGTTATAATTGGTATTTGTGTTTTTCTGACAGTTAGGCATGTTCATAGGCCTAAGTAGCCATTATGGTACTTTACTTATTTCATTTAAATTACATTTCATTTCAGCCTGATGGGCTTTATTTTGTTATTATAATTGGTTGAGTTTTGTTTTGAGTCTGTTTGTGTTCTGATTACATGTCAATATTATTTTCTATATCTTAATATTTAAAACATAACAATTAGGCCTATGGACTGTAAGCTTCCTTCATCCATATCCTATTCATAAAATTAAAACGAACAATTCTTTTCAAGTTATTAGTTACTGTTGGTTTAACATTCATTTAATTCTTTTAAGTGAGAAATATCATCAACGCTACCTATGGCAGCCTCTGATGAAGCCTTCTAAAGGTGAAAGCCGGTTTAGGCTGTAAGGTAAAACTTTACGTTTTTACTTATAAAAAACTTAGTGTTCCGAGTCGTCAATACCTATAGTGATATTTAGTTAAGTAACGGACACGTCATGGACAACGAAATCCAAGAATTTAACTCAGCAAGACGAGCCACCGTCCAAGCGTACAAGTTCACAACTTTAAAGGTTAGAAAGATTGTAGCTCACATAACTTTCAACAAAACATGCATAAACAAATCACTAACACCTAAATATGCCCAAATCAAAATTAAACATAACAACCAGGCCGCCCGAATGACACAAAACATCGCACAAAGAACATACATAAAAGAATCAATTAAACAACTGTATAAGAAAAAAGACGCCCTCAACCGCAAAGCACTAACACTACACCTACAAATCGCCAACACATACGGACACAATTACATGACTGAACTAATACAACCCACAAATGAATGGACAAAAAAACAAATACATAACATACAGACAAAACATGACAGAAAAATAAAAAACCTGACACCAATCAAAACAGATATAATTCCCTCGCACAAATTCTAGCCACGTACAGTAAACCTCACGAACGTCACACTCACAAAAAACGAACAAACACTCCTTGATAAAGGCCTAAAACATAACATACATTACAAACATAACAACCAAACACTAACAAAGCTCATAATTGACACAGAAACAAATATACAAAACACAGCACCAGAACATCAAGACACATTAAGACATAATATAAACAACACAATAGGAGTACATAAGACACCAGACATCAACAACCACAACTCAGAAATACACACAGCCATCAAACTGAGGGAAAAGGCACACAAACACAACATCACATTTGTAAAAGCTGACAAAGGCAACACGACTGTAATTATCCCCACAGACAACCTACACAAAAAAGTACAAAACTTCATGGAACAGAACAACATCACAGAACTAAAACACGACCCCACCGACAGATACCAAAACTCAGTAAAACAAATAGTCAACAAAGCCAAACACATTATGACACATAAACAAAAGCCCTACATGAAACAAATCCGACCATCAGCACCTACACTCCAAGCGCTTCCCAAAATCCATAAAGAAGACATTCCGATCCACCCCATTATCAACTACCGTAATGCCCCTGCACACAAACTGGCTAAATATCTAGATAAAATTATTAGACAACACACACAAATAGACAACAACATTGCAGTAAAAAACAACACTGACCTAGTAACAAAAATAAAAGACATACACATCCCCCATAATGCCACATTAGCCTCCTTTGACATTAAAAACCTGTACACAAACATCCCAATCTCTGAAACAATCACCATCCTACAAAACAAACTCAAACAGAACAACACACCAGACGAACTTATCGATGAAATAACAGAAACTCTGAACATTATCACAAAACAAAACTACTTTACTTATAACAATAAATACTACACACAGAACGATGGCCTACCCATGGGCTCCCCCATATCCAGCATTCTAGCAGAAGTCTTCCTCCAACACTTAGAAAAAACAAAAATACTCACAAACAATGACAGACACTCACATAAAATACTATATTGGCACAGATACGTTGATGACATTCTAATACTATACAGTGGAAACAAAAGACAATGCGAACAGTTACTAACGCACATAAACAAAATACATAAAAACATAACCTTCACTGCTGAATATGAACACAACAATACCATAAACTTCTTAGACCTCTCCATCAAAAAACTAGAACACAGGCACAAATTCAGTATATACAGAAAACCAACTACAACTGACACTCTAATACACAACACCTCCAATCACCCAATACAACACAAACTAGCTGCTTTTAGAACCATGATACATAGACTTAACAACATCCCCTTAGATGAAATAGACTACAAAGACGAACTAAACACGATAAAATATCTAGCAGAATCTAACGGTTATGACAGAACAATAGTCAGTAAACTCCTACACAAAACACAAAACAAACAACAGACAAAGACAGAAAACAACAAATTCATAACACTAACATACATCAACAAACAAACTGAAAAAATTGCCTACAAATTCAAAAAAGCAGGATACAGAATCGCTTACAAAACTACTAACAAAACAGAACACACACTATCAAAACGCATGCCCAAAGCACAAAACAAATTCGATCTACCTGGTGTATACAAGCTAAATTGCTCAAATTGCAATAAATTCTACATAGGCCAGACAGGACGTAGCTTCAAACAGAGATACATTGAACACACAAAAGCACTCCACACCACTACAGAATCTACCTTTGCAAACCACCTCATTGAAGCAAACCACACATATAAAAACATCGACAATAACATGAACATTCTACACGTACACACAAAAGGCCGAAAACTAGACACTCTAGAACAATTAGAAATATACAAACACACAAAAACAAATAAAAACGACATCCTAAACGAACAGACACAATTCAAATCGCACGCATTATTCGAACACATCTCACCACACACACACAGCTTCAATCTTTCGAATAACTATCCCGTCGCCAACAACAAGACGGACAACGCTACCTATGGCAGCCTCTGATGAAGCCTTCTAAAGGTGAAAGCCGGTTTAGGCTGTAAGGTAAAACTTTACGTTTTTACTTATAAAAAACTTAGTGTTACGAGTCGTCAATACTATAGTGATATTTAAATATCATCACTTCCTTCAAACTTATTAAACTTATTTTCCCTTCTAACATAGGGTGTTTATTAATTATATACCTAAATTCTTATTTCATTACTACTTCTTTTCTCCATTCCATGTGAACACAAACTGTTTTTACATGGGCTTTCTCCCTAAATAACATTATATCCTTTCCTTATCTCTACTTTAAATACTATTTCTAATTATCCTTAACTATATAATTTTCTACAAGCTCACTCTTAAATCATTTATTGGCTCATCAATGATTTACTAAGTGTTTTCTTATATATTACTACCTTTTTGTTATTTATAATATTGCTACGACAGCGTAGAACAATCTAGGCGTTTATCGAATGTCCCAGAAAGATCTCGACGTAAGCGTGTGGTGTACGTGCTACTAAAGGCATGTTGCGAGAATTTTCTCGCACTTTGCCAGCCTTCGCTCGGGCGCTCGGACTGTGTCAAGGCCGCAGCAATTACGTAGTTCGCGAGAGATAAGACGCAGTTTGGAAGCTTCTGGTGTGTGTAGCGTAACTATAAATACATCGCGTCGCGGCCTTAGTAGTTCAGTTCAATGCGAGATTTTTGACTGTGCGGTTCGAGAGTATTAGTGCGATATATTTTACAGAGCGGTTCGGGTTATTACGGTGTACGTTCAAGTAGTTATTAGTGAAGTGTTGCGTTTATATTCGGACGGTATAATTGTAATACAGTTGAGTTTTAATATTAGTGGACATTTTATTGCGTACGAACAATTTCATTTGATTTGTTGTAGACACTGTTGTTAATTACGAACTGTTTTACTATAACAATTAAAGGTGTGATTAGTGACTTAATTGGTGTCTTGTACTTATTTTGTTTCCACTGTACCTACGACGATCGAGTAGACCGTCGTAACAGTGGTGTCAGAAGTGGGATAGAACGGTTAACAGTGGAAACAGTGGATACTTTGTACAAGACGAGTGTAATTCGTAATTAATCGATAAACAATGGATGCCAGTCAGATGATGGAAAATTTCCAGGCGCTGTTGTTGCAGACAGAAGAACGACGACGACAGGATGCAGAGAAAGCAGAGGAAAGACGCAGACAGGAGGCGGAAGAAGCAGAAAGACGACAGGATGAAAAACGCAGGCAGGAAAGAGAAGAAGCTGAGGAACGTCAGAAAGCACTAATGCTAGAGACAGAAGAAAGACAAAAAGATAAAACGGAAGCTCTCTTTGAAACTATGCAGAAACAGTTACAAGAACATACTACCGCAGAATTGGGTCTCCTACGTGGTGACGTAGGTGAATTACGAGGTGAGCTCAATAATCAGATTACCAGAATATCTGACGTAGAAGAATCCATGTCAAATAAAATAGCTAAAGTAGAAAAATCTGTCTTGACTGTGGAAGAAGTTATGTCAACAAAAATATCTGCAGTAGAAAACTCAATGGCAAACATAAGAGAACAAATTAAAATTGAAGTTGAACAGTGCATGAAGATTCAACCAAAACAAATTTCTGAACAGACTGTACCAGTGATCAAGACAGAAAAATACACAGAAAATAAGTTAACAGAGAAAGTCACTTTGCCTGCAGTAGGGACAGTTCATGTCAAAGCTCCAACCTTTGACGGAAGCACTCACTGGGCAACGTACCTCCGCCAATTTGAAGCTGCTGCATGCGCAAATAATTGGACAGAAAAAGACAAGGCTGTTTCACTTGTTCTTGCATTAAAAGGACCCGCGGCAGAACTACTACAGAAAGTGCCACCTGACAGCCAGAACACCTATGCCGAGTTGATAAAAGCTCTGGAATTACGGTATGGTGATAAACATTTGCGAGATGTGTACTGCACCCAGTTGAGAGCAAGGCGACAGCATTCCGGGGAAAGTCTTCAAGAGTTTGAAGCAAGTATCGACAGACTAATTAGACTGGCCTATCCTGAAGCGCCAGAAGATTTTCGAACGCGTTTTGCGATGCAGACATTTACTGCCGGTGTCCGAGATAACGAACTACAGCAAGTGTTACGAATGGCAAGACACCAAAACAGTGCGGACGCCCTGGTACATGCTTTGCAATTTGAGGCCGCCAATTCAGCGTCTGGTTGGACAAGTCATAAAGTGCGCGAGCTAAAAGATCGAGACGGCACAGACGATGAGGAAGAAGAACAAGGAACAGAGACTCGACGGTCGGCGCCACAGAATAAAATAAGAAAGGATGGAAGACCGAAGTGTTATCGATGTGGGAAACCTGGACATCTACAACGAGATTGTCGGGTTAGAATTCAGCAGCAGGGAAACGAGCAATAGTCGGTGCAACGGGGCGTGTGCTGACTAACTGGAGGAACGAAGCCCCTAGAGAATACGCAATTTCTACGCTTCAGAAAAACACCGGGAGCTTGGTAGTTACCGGATTTGTTCAAGAAAGGCCAACCTCGATTACAGTTGACACAGGCGCAACAGTTTCTATTGTGCGCCCCGACGTGGTGAAAGATCTCAAGCCAATCTGGTGCTCTTGCAGCTTGCGAACAGCTACTGGACGGCCTGTAAAAGTGTATGGAAAAGTGGAGATACACCTACGCCTCGGTAGACTTGAGTTTAATCATCAAGTACTTGTTGCAGACATTGTGGATGAAGCAATTCTTGGTGTGGACGTTATGAACGCATACGGATTTATAGTCGACTTCAAAAACAATGTCTTGAGAATCGGAGGCGAAGAGGTAATGCTATCAACAATGACGACAGCAGAAAAATCGATGGACGTCATAAACCAAGTGGCCGTAACTGTTCCGCCAAACTCCGAAAAGATCATCATGGTTAGAACTGCGGTAGATACTAGGGGCAATCAGTGCTCTATATTCGAACCCCAGGTAGTCAGCACACCGGGCATACTAATTGCCAGAAGTTTAGTAAAACCTGACGAAACCGGAAATGTACCTATTAGAGTGGCGAATATTTTGGATCAAGCTATCACTTTACAAAGCAATACGCTCCTAGGCAAATTGACTCCTGTGGCCTGGGTAGCCGGAATAACGCAACGAAGATCCAGTTCGTCGGATACTTCTAAATTACCAGAGGAACTGCAAGAATTATTGAACAGATCTTCTAACGACCTCTCAAGTGGTGAGGTAAAAGAACTCGGACAGTTTTTACACGAATTCAAAGATTGTTTTGCAGTTCGGGGACAGTCACTGGGAAGAACCTCTCTTGTGCAACATCGCATCAATACCGGGGACACAACACCGATACGCCAACCTCCTCGAAGGCCTCCATTATCTAAACAAGAGGAGATGTCTCGGTTAGTACAGGACATGTTGACAGAGGGAGTAATTGAACCTTCGTCAAGTGCTTGGTCTTCCCCTGTAGTGCTGGTAGCGAAGAAGGATGGTGGATTGCGTTTCTGCGTAGACTACCGGAGGTTAAATGACGTTACAAAGAAAGACTGCTATCCATTACCTCGCGTTGACGATACACTCGACACGTTGTCCGGAGCACAGTGGTTTTCCACATTGGACCTGAAGAGTGGATATTGGCAAGTGGGTCTTCATCAAGAAGACAAGGAAAAGACCGCTTTCTCGACCCCAAGTGGCTTATTCCAATTTAACGTCATGCCATTTGGACTCTGTAATGCACCGGCAACATTTGAGAGATTGATGGACCTGATACTCCGAGGCCTGACGTGGAAAACTTGCCTTGTTTACTTAGACGATGTCATAGTGATCGGGAAGACTTTCAAAGATCATTTGGAAAACCTTAAGGAAGTTCTAACTAGAATTCACGGTGCACAACTGAAGCTGAGCCCGAAGAAGTGTTCTCTATTCCAGAAGGAAGTACAGTATTTGGGCCATCTGGTTTCGGCAGCGGGCGTTAGCATGGATCCTAATAAAGTAGACACCGTAAGAGACTGGCCAGTTCCGAAGAATAAACACGAAGTTCGGAGTTTCCTGGAGTTATGCTCATATTACCGACGTTTTGTGAAAGGCTTCGCTACTATTGCTAAACCACTACATGAGCTAACGGAAAATAAACGAAACTTCCAATGGTCGAGAGAGTGTGAACAAGCATTTAGAACGTTGAAGATTGCATTATGTTCGCAGCCAATTCTCGCTTTTCCAGCTTCCGAAGGGAAGTACATCGTAGACACAGACGCAAGCAATACTGGTCTAGGAGCAGTTTTGTCTCAAGTGCAGAACGGCGAAGAACGAGTAATAGCGTATTACAGCAAGACGCTTTCTAAACCAGAGAGAAATTATTGTGTTACAAGAAGAGAGTTGTTGGCAATTGTCAGAGCTTTGGAGCACTTCCATAAATACCTCTATGGGAGAGAGTTTTCACTACGTACCGACCATGCTGCACTTGCATGGCTCTTGAGATTTAAAAATCCGGAAGGACAGTTGGCAAGGTGGCTCGAACGTCTGCAAGAGTACAACTTCAAGGTACAACATCGGCGGGGGCGCCTGCACGGTAATGCAGATGGCTTATCACGAAGACCATGCCCGGAAGACTGCCGACATTGCCACAGAAAGGAAGAACAAAACTCAAGCTAACATGTTCAAGCCATCACTGTAGATTTCCTGGCTGATGGCTGGACAACACAAGACTGTCGACAAGAACAGATGACTGATGAAGACATTGGACCGATCTTGACAGCAAAAGGGAAGGTCGCCGCCCGGATTGGCAAGATATCTGCCATGGTTCCGAAGTGCTGAAGGGCTACTGGGCACAATGGGAATCTCTCACCTTAGAAAACGGATTGCTGAATAGGGCTTGGGAAAGTGCAGATGGACGAGACGTGGTCATGCAGTTGATAGTTCCCCGAAGTAAAGTGCAGTCTGTTTTGAAGGAGATGCATGATGGAACATCTGGAGGCCATCTTGGCGTTAACAAAACCCTTGACAAAATACGGAAGCGATTCTATTGGCTTCATCTTCGCCACGACGTAGAGGAATGGGTTCGGACGTGTGAAATATGTGCTGCAAGCAAGGGCCCACAAACCAGAAGCAGGGGAAAAATGAGACAGTATAACGTTGGACAACCTTTCGAGAGAATTGCCATAGACATTGCTGGACCATTCCCAGTTACTGACGATGGAAACCGGTACATCATGGTTGTAGGTGACTACTTTACTAAGTGGGTGGAAGCCTACGCAATTCCAAATCAGGAGGTTACCACTGTGGCAAAGCAGTTAGTTCACAACTTCTGTTGCCGTTATGGAGCCCCTATGGAAATCCATACGGATCAAGGGAGAAATTTCGAATCAGGAGTGTTTAAAGAATTATGCCGTCTACTTGGAATTCGAAAGACCAGGACAACGCCTCTGCATCCTCAGTCGGACGGGATGGTTGAGAGATTCAACAGGACACTTGAGCAGCATCTTTCGAAAGTTGTTGACGAGAACCAAACAGACTGGGACCAACATATACCACTATTCCTTATGGCGTATAGATCATCAGTACATGACACAACCGGCATGACTCCAGCAAAATTGGTGTTTGGGCGGGAGATTCGTCTTCCTGGGGACTTGATGTTTGGATCACCTGAGACTCAGTCCCAAGAGCCAAAGAACTATTCCTCGCAATTAGAAAACCAACTGCGAGAAATGAATCGCTTGGTAAGAGGACGGCTCAAGATTGCCAGTGATAAAATGAAAACTCGGTATGACATTCGCAGCAATAGTGTGGGTTTCCAAGAAGGAGATCAGGTCTGGTTGTTCAATCCAAAGCGCCGTCGTGGTCGCTCACCTAAGCTTCAGTCTAACTGGGAAGGACCCTACACTGTAAAAAAAAAAGGATTAACGATGTTGTTTATCGGATTCAACAGGAAGGACAGCGAAAGTTCAAGGTCGTCCACCTAGATCGCCTGGCTAAATACAAATTTAGAGACGCTTTGCCAGTTCGGGACGAACAGGCTTAAGGAGGGGGAAATGCTACGACAGCGTAGAACAATCTAGGCGTTTATCGAATGTCCCAGAAAGATCTCGACGTAAGCGTGTGGTGTACGTGCTACTAAAGGCATGTTGCGAGAATTTTCTCGCACTTTGCCAGCCTTCGCTCGGGCGCTCGGACTGTGTCAAGGCCGCAGCAATTACGTAGTTCGCGAGAGATAAGACGCAGTTTGGAAGCTTCTGGTGTGTGTAGCGTAACTATAAATACATCGCGTCGCGGCCTTAGTAGTTCAGTTCAATGCGAGATTTTTGACTGTGCGGTTCGAGAGTATTAGTGCGATATATTTTACAGAGCGGTTCGGGTTATTACGGTGTACGTTCAAGTAGTTATTAGTGAAGTGTTGCGTTTATATTCGGACGGTATAATTGTAATACAGTTGAGTTTTAATATTAGTGGACATTTTATTGCGTACGAACAATTTCATTTGATTTGTTGTAGACACTGTTGTTAATTACGAACTGTTTTACTATAACAATTAAAGGTGTGATTAGTGACTTAATTGGTGTCTTGTACTTATTTTGTTTCCACTGTACCTACGACGATCGAGTAGACCGTCGTAACAATATCTTTTTCCACTCATCACTTTCACCTTTAATTAATTGGTGTTTATCACTGATATACTCACTATTTTGGGGTATTTACACCTACACTATTGCACTTTTTCACTGTTTATATTAAGTATTTTTTAGTGGGTAATCCCTATAATTATTTCTCTCTCTCTCTTTCTCACTATTTCTTTCCTTATAAAATTTATACATAGTATTAATGATAGTTTGCTATATATTTCTATATCTAACTCTAATATTTGGGTTAGTGTATTTTTCTTTACTAGGTTACTTTTTACTGTTTTTGTTTAAAACAGGTATATCAATTATCTCATTTACAACAATATTTATTTCCATTAGTGGATAATTATTGTGTTTATTCACAATATTCTATATTTGAGCATACCATCCCTTTTATATGTGGTGTTTCTTATTTCTTGGTTTCACTTCGTTTCCTCTTCTTCTTCTTCTCCTTCATCTTCTTCATTTTCAATTGTCTTAATTTTAATTTGGTTCTCCCCTTCTCATCTGGTTTGATTTTATTTAGTTATAGGAATTCGTTCACTTCCTTCAATTGTCTTTATTCTTCTTTGGTTCTGGTTTCTTCCCTTCTTTTGTTAGTTCCTGTTTGTTTGGTCAATCACCTTTTTTTTTCTTGTTTATTTTTCGTGGTTCCCTTCTTCTTTTGTTTCCTGTTGTTGGGTCAATCACTTGGGTTGGGTAATGTCGTCGTTTGTCGTGTCATAGTTTTTATATTTTATTTATATTTAATCATTTTATTTAATATGAAGTACATTTACATTTAGAATTCTCTTTTTTATCCCTGGTACTGGGGTGGCTTATTTGTGTTGTAACAATATATATTGTAATATTACTTGATTTCGCTTGATGTTTATTTTATGCCCCTCTGTTGTGAGTGTCAATTTTGTAACAAAATAAAAAATTTTGTTTATTTTTTGAAAATTTAGGTTTTATGTTTTAATTGTTTTTGGATTAATTATTTTAAACTGTTGTGGTGTAAGTTTAATTCTATTGAAATTGTTTTTGTCAAATTATATTACTTCGTGTAATTAGAATTAGGTTCTGCGTTAATAGGATTGTCTCCTGTACTAATCGATTTGCGGTTCTTCTTCTTCTGAGTGTATGCTCCTTCCACTTTGGTAATTGCCGCTTTTCGTGTAGTCCGTGATTTAAATATTATCCTATTTTATTCTATTTATATGTTTTAGAAATAAATAGAAATCAATTTTGCAGAATTCCAAGTTTTATTAACAAATTAATTATGGATCGATTGTAAATCGATTACACAGGCCTGCATTTTTTCGATTGCATCATGTTTTTCAAGTTTTGATTATGGATTCCTATGTATGTTTGTGCGCTGAATCCAAAAATGACCTTAGTTTCTTTCCATCACGTCAGAATTTTTTGCAAATCACAATTTGCCAAATGTAGTATATGTCGAAAAATATCACAAATATGAGACTTAATGACAGAGTGAAATAGGTTTGTTTCGTATAAAACGTATTATTTTGCGGCTTATAATAGACATAATATAATAGAATATAGAAAATAAAAAACTCACGATTTTAGTCGTTGTGTCGACGTCTTTTTGGACCAGCCAAATGTGTTATATATCGAAAAAAAATCACAAATATAAGACGTACTGACAGATTTAAATACATAGGAAGTGCTCCCATCTGTCGGTTTATGATGAAAACTAATCATTGAGTTGAAAATTAAGTACGACGATCATAAGTGGATCATGTGTGGTGATCTCAAAGTAATATCGATGATCCTTGGACAGCAAGGTGGGTACACAAAGTTTTCTTGTTTTTTATGTGAGTGGGATAGCAGAGACAGGGAAAATCATTGGAAACAGAAAGATTGGCCACAACGAGCTTCACTGGAACCTGGAGTAAAAAATGTGCTCCAAAAACCTCTCATCGAGTCGACGAAAGTTCTCCTTCCACCTCTACATATTAAATTAGGCTTGATGAAGCAATCTGTGAAAGCCTTACCAAAAGATGGTAAATGTTTCCAGTACATTTGTAACAAATTTCCAGCCTTGTCAACCGCAAAACTAAAAGAGGGTTTCTTTACGGGTCCGGACATTAGAAAACTTTGCAAAGATGGAAATTTTGAAAAAGAAATGGAAGTTGCTGAAAAAGAAGCCTGGGTCGCCTTTAAAGACGTAGTAACCAAGTTTCTGGGCAACAAGAAGGATCCGAATTTCAAGTCTATTGTTGAGACTATGCTGCAGAAGTACCAAAATTTAGGCTGTTCCATGAGTTTGAAGGTTCATTTCCTAAATTCACATTTGGACTACTTTCCTGAGAATCTGGGTGCTGTTAGTGAAGAGATGGGTGAGAGATTTCATCAGGACATCAAAGAAATGGAAAAGCGTTACCAAGGAAGATGGAATACTACAATGATGGCGGACTATTGCTGGATGTTGCACCGAGATGATCACAGAAGAGCACATGCACGGAAAAGCCTGAAACAGAGCATGGCTGGTCCAAAAAGACGTCGACACAACGACTAAAATCGTGAGTTTTTTTATTTTCTATATTCTGTTATATTATGTCTATTATAAGCCGCAAAATAATACGTTTTATATGAAACAAACCTATTTCACTCTGTCATTAAGTCTCATATTTGTGATATTTTTCGACATATACTACATTTTGCAAATTGCGATTTGCAAAAAATTCTGACGTGATGGAAAAAACTAAGGTCATTTTTGGATTCAGCGCACAAACATACATAGGAATCAATCATCAAAAATTACAAAACAGAACCATCGCAGGCTTGTGTTATTCAATAGTTAAAATATAGACTCGTTCTCTCAGGGCGAACGATTATTTTTATATAAATTATTAAGATTAATTCACAGGTTCTTTGAGCTGTTATGTTATAATAGTCAGAGAAAGGGCAAAGTCAGGAAAGTATAACACTTACAATTACAAGCTTAATGATCTAAAAATACAAAGATTATTTAATATATAATGTTTAGTAAAGTAATTTGTTCGAACCAAATGTTGTGATGACGAAGCTATCGGTGGGTTGCAGAGGATCATGGGATTTCAAAATGGCTGCTTCGTGCTGCATATGTTGTTGAAGGCTGCATGTCTAGGAATTCTCTTCAAATAAATGTCGCCTTTCCAAGTTTTCCTCGTCTTAGCAATGGTGGTTAAATTCTCTGGTGATAGTGTAGTTGTCCTGGATCAGTGTTCAGTGATTCGCCTCAATAAATTGTGTTGGATAATGTTTTTAATTCACTTTATACCATAAGGTCGATAATAGCAGGTTTCGTCTCACTATTCAGAATTATCGTTTTTATGTGTTTTAATAGTTAATTCACTTTTTTCTGTTCAGTATTAGTTTAATTCAATAGTTGTACTGGTTTATTCACTGAATTTAGTGGTTGTTTAAGTTTTTTCCAAAATTCGCGATTTCAAAATTATTCGACTTGGTTAAACTCTCACCATGTTTTACTCCTTCGCTATATATGAATATTTAGCGAGAGCTGGCTTAGATGTGTCCTGATCAACGTATAACAATCAACTGTTCTATTTTCTTCTTCATCCGAAACGTCTTAGCCAATTTAGTATTAAAAAGACATTGTTTTAAATTTCTAGCATTTCCGCTTATATAACTGATTTTTACATTGAATACATTTTTACTATTATTTAATTTTACTAAATACCTAATACATAATCTCTTTCTCTAGTTAATTCTACGTGATTTAATACCAAATATAATACTTTTACAATGTTTTCCATCTCAAAATGCCCTATTTACAGTATTTTTTACATGTAGGCCTATAATTTTACTTCTTGTCATATTAAATGGTTTACCATCCTTATGAAGTTATAATTATGATTGAACAAAATCCCTGATTGAAATAAAATGTTTATTTTCCATTAATTCCTGGTAATTTTATGAATTAGTTATCTTTTTTAAATATTATTCTTTAATTTGGGACTCCCCCCTTAGATTTTTCTGTTATTACATTTGCATTTCTTCTAATAATCTTTCATACCTTTTTCCAATATCTTTCTAAAGTATAGTTTCAGTTATATAATACACTGTGTCTGATTTACATTATACAAATTTCATCAGTTTAATTAATTTACTTGACTTATTCATCAATTATAAGGTTGTTGAGATTTACTATTTGCCTAAATTTTACCTGTGTTCATTTACAATGTTTTATGACTATTACAGCTTGCTTCTACCCCTTCTGACATTTTATTCTAATACAAATTTAATTAAAATTCCCTTACTTAACTACATGAGCATTTAGCATTGACAACAATTATTAACGCTTAACATTTTGTAACAAAAATTGTATTCAAACCCAGACATTTCAGCCTTGAGTTCATTGAACTTAACATAAACAAAACACATATGTCCTCTCATTATTTAATTTATTTCTTAAAACTTACTTTTGGTGCAGTCTTAGCTGTTTTTGTTTTATATTGGGGATGGACCCTTTTTCACTTCACTTAAATATTTCCTGCTCTTATTTTATCTCTATCATTTTAATGAATGTTGTTGGATAAAAAGTGGCACTTTCTTAAAAACATTTGTAGTCTATTTTTTATAATAACATTCTACAAAATACTATTTCTGTATTTGATACAATAACTTTAAAGTTGTGTAAATGTACCAATCAGTTTAAGATACACTTAGTTTAAGAACTTTAAACACAGACACTTGAAGTTTATTTAATATAATAAAATAACTGGCACTGGTCCCCTGTTATTCTTATCTGCTATCTCTAATTAGTTTTTTAGTCTTATCTGATCAAGAATTTTATTTATAGAGGATTAATAAGGTTTGTTTTTTACCATTATATAAATAACTTCCACTGGTTCACTTACAGTCCTACCTTTAGACACTTTTGTTTATATCTATATTACATTATTTGTTATTTTATGTGTTATACTTCCATCGGTTAAATATACTCTCTTTTGGGGTTTTATCCTTTTATTACTGGGTTTACTTTGGGTATTTCCCTACTCTATCTTGTTCTACTATGTGGTTTCTTCTAATTTCATTCCTTTTATTAGGGATGTCGGTTTTTTCTGGGTTTTGCCTTACTTACTCCTATCCTACCTTGTTTCTTCAAAAATGGTCCTTATATTAGGGGTGTCGGTTTGTTCTGGGTTTTTCCTTACTTACTCCTATCCTACCTGGGTATTTCCTCACTTTATTTTAGTTTTTTGGTTTATTTTTCATTACTCATAGGTGTTGCTTAGTTGTTTTTAATTTATTTTTATTTCTTCAAATTATGATTGCATTTTACTGTGGTTCTTATTTGTTTTTATTTGGATTTTTCCTTGATTTCATTTAATTTTAAATTTATTTATGATCATTTTTCATTCATTATAATGTGGATAATCTGTCATGCTACTATATATATTGTAAAAAACGAAGTTTGTCGTGTGGATAATAATATTAAAGTTTAACGTTTGTGTAGTTTGTTGATTTGTTATCGAAAATTCAAATAGTTCGCCGTCTGGCTTGTGACTGATTCTTGTGTGAGTGGGGGAACACGTGTTGCCAACTTGAATTAATGTTGGTTATGTCGACCCACTGCTAGCAAACAAAACATACATAATATATTCTACAAATAAATACTGGACAGTTTGTTATCAGTATGCACTTTTTTATTATACTTTTGCTTGTTAATTATAGTTAAAGCTTCATGAAAATAATGACTGTTATAACAAAAGTTTTAGCCTCAGCAATATAATCTCTCGCTCAGCGTAGCGCTGGGTTGGCAGTGCAATGTTTACAATTGACTCTGGTTATTATTTCACAAAATAAATCTGCCAAATGGGTTCTTTTAAGTACGAAACAGAGGTTTACATAACAAGATAACAAAATTAGAACATATAATTAAAAGTCTGTGATCATTAAAATTATGCAAGGTTTGTTATAAATTGAATATTGTGGTGTTGAAGTGTGACAGTGTCTTTGTGTAACATAGGTTATCATGTGTTCATTCAACGTTTACAAAGTTATTTCTTTGGATTATTAATCCTTGAAAATATTCAGTTATAGTGAGAGTTTTATTTTTATAGTTAAAATTTTGGAAAGAGAATTTGTTTTATAATAATAATCAAATAACTTCAGCAATACTCAACGTTAGTAGTTATGATGGGCATAGTCATTCGTCCATATGAAGTAATGTGTCAATGTAGATTCTTCCTACTTCTGATCTTGGGTTCAAAATTGGGTTGTCATCTTCTTCAGATTGGATTATTGGGATTTTCCGGTCATCTGGATTAATTTCAGCTGGTCCTTGGTAGATATTGGTTGTAAAGGCCTCTCATCTGATGTACTGCTATTCCTTCTCCAAATTATGGGCACTAACACCTTTTTTTCTAATGAAAATTTGGACCCTTCATCACGTGGCGTCTCTTCAGTTTGGTGTCACTACATAAAGTCATTGTTCCTAACTGAATTTTGTCAATATTCGGTTGTTGTCATGGTTACTCAAAGTCTTTTGATTGGCTGAAATTGGTTAATTATTATTTGAATTTTTATTCAAACTGGTTACAGATCTTCTAAATGTAATTAATCTTCAGTACTCCCTTTTTAGTAGTAAATATTATCACCACTGTTCATATTTTTTCTCAAGGATTAATTTGACATCCAATATTATAGTGTTCACTTAGGTATCAACATTTTGACAGTTTTGTGAATCTTATTTAATTATACTGTTTTCTCAGTCTACATTATTATCATAATATTTCTGTCTTATAATGATTGTCTATTTGTATTTCATAGTTTATGTGGTTTAGTCTTCCTAATGTCAGTGTTTAATTCTATAAATTGAAGCTTTTTGGTAGTTGACAGTTGGGAATCTGCATAGGCTTAAACAGCAATTGACTATTTTCCTTGTAACGGGTTATAATTGTTTGAATACAAGATTTTGTTTATTTATTCAATGTTTAAGTCGGTTCTTGTAATTGCATATAATTTTATTGTTTCCCTATATTAACTTGTCTACTGTGATAATTCATTTTTGGTGTCATTGTGTTTGAATGTATGGTTTGTTTCTTGTTTACTGGTGTCTGATGGTTTTTAAATCTTATTTCTTATAACATATGGCATAACATCTAATGGTTTTAACTATTCTCATAGCCATAATTCTTATCATTTAAACATCATTATTGGAACATAAACCTTAGTCATTAAAACACAATTCTTATCCATTTAAACATAATTATTTGAGACATATTATTCACTCATACTCTTCATATCCCCATACTCCTTGACAAATTATAATTATTACTTGACATAACAAATAAAGACATAAACATGAATTAATTATTAATACAATAGTATATTGTTATGACTAACTAACAACTGTTTATTATCTAATGTTAATATCTTGTTTTTATTATTATCAGTTTGTCATGAAAAATATTCTTTAATGTATCATTTTAAATTAATGATATTGGATTCTTATTTCTGTGAATAAACTCATATATCTTGGTGTATTAACACACTGATAGTCATTCATTCTTGAATACATGATTAACAATACTAATTAACAACTTATTCCCTAATATTAAGACTTGCAAACTAAAATGTGGCAAGTAGTAAGTACTACTATTATCTAAAATCTACTTATTATCTAGTCTGTTACACTTTGCTTCATTTTGTTTTTAATACACTTGTGTTCACTGGATAATTGCTATTAAGTGTCACAGTCTTTTCTGTGACTAGCCATTATCAGCCTTCACTTATTATTTTACCACTCACTAATGGTCTTCGATCACTCTTAACTCTTTACTAATGGTTTTAACACTGATTATTTGGTGTCAATCCCTATCAATAGGGTTCTATTTAATTTGGAATTTCACACTATCACTTTGCACTTTATCTGTTGAATTTAAGTGTTACTAGTGAGTATTACCTAACTTTAAATTCTCTTTCTCACTCTACTATGTTCACTATTTCTCTAACTCTCTACCTCTCACTTTACAAGGTTTATCTATAATATTAACAAGTTAATGTTGGTTTATTGTATCACAAATATGTTAGTATTGTGCTAATGTGATTTGTCATAGTTTACTCTATCTGTTTGGGGTTTACTGTCCCCTTCTATATTTTAAGTACTTAATAATTAGTATCTTTAGTTTGTCTGTCCTTACAATTATTAATATGAGATACAATTTTCTTTGGTTTAATACAAGTTTGGTGTTTTTTCTTAGTTCATTTTCTTTTGTCCTACATTATCCGTCACTTCCTTAGTGTTGTGGCTGATTATTTCACTATACTTATAGGTTAATTGTCTTTGAGTCACTATTCTTCTTATTTACACTTGTGTTGGTGCGATGGCTATTTCTATTCTATTTGTAGTTGTCATCATCAGGTTGTTCTTGGTCCTTTGGGGCTAGTTCTACTCTCTCACTTACCATCTATTGGGCTATTCGGGTTAAATCATCTTGTTTCAGTCTTTACCATTTTGACTTGTTTGTTTGTTACTACTAAGAATTAATTTAAGTTACTGTTCTGACTACCTTGATATGTCTGATCGTTTTATTATTCTGATTCACCCATTCTTCTATTATAATTCATCCCTTTTTACTCTAGTGTCAATGACTAAATAAATTATCTGGTCATGTCTTCTTCATTATGGTTAGGTGAAGATATGTACCATTACAATATATATATATATATATATATATATATATATATATATATATATATATATATATATATATAGTACGGTCACTGAAACAAAAAAAAAACTAGAAATTTCAAATTAAGAGGCTTCTACGAGATTTTTTGCATAGGGCTAGATAAAAAGGTAAGAAAGAATTTTAAAAAAAGTTTACAAAAATTCAGTCGCGGGTTTTTGAAAAAACGGAGGGGGAAGGTCCAAAAATTCATTTTTTGTGATTATCTTAAAAAATATTAAATTTATGAGAAAAATACAAAAGACCAAAAAGAAAGACCATACAATTCTACATAAAAAAGGTTATTAACATTTTTTTGTCAGGGCGATAATTTTAGTAGAAAAACTAATTCAAGGTTGGCCAAATTTTTCACAAGGTGGATTTTCACATAAAATACATGTTTTATTAATAGACATGCAATTTTTTCAATAATAAAAATGTTATTAAAAATGCACTTTATAAATATATTCAAAAATAGTTTTTCTTCCAATCATTGAAGATTTTGACAATAAAATAACTTTTAGAACACATTTCTTATTTATAGCCTACAAATTATAAATTATTTACTTTATAACTTATTATGGTTTACAAAATTATTAAAATATAATTTTTTCTTCGATTTTTCGGAATTTTTCACAATTATCAAGGTGGAAAATAACTTTTTAGTACATTTATTATTTATTTATAAAATTTAATTATAACAATTATTTTTATAATGATAAATATATTTAAAAATCGATTTCTTCTCCAATTTCTTGAAAAGATTCAGAAGTCAAGTCTTCTATTTCTATTTCTCCCTCATCATACACAATATTTGAAAAATTTGTGCACAAATTAAATAATTCACAGTTTCCACAAGCTGATGAACAGTACAATCCACTTTTTCTGCAACTGCATAATTTTTCCACAATCTTTTTTGCAATTACAGAAGATCATTTGCAAAAGTGACTTCGGTGTGGGTAACTGTGACATTTGTATTGGGGTTAACATTTCATTTTTAACGCTCCAACCCCATTCTTCAGGTAAAAGATCGTTGCCAAGCCATTTTTGTGTCTGTAAATATACTCTGAAAAAATGATATTTTGCGGCAGCATCTGCAATTGGTGGTAATTTTGCCAAATTCACTGCCCTTTTCTTTTCATAATTCACTGAAAAAATTCATATTTTTCACTTTAAGACACTAATAGTACTAAAAAGTTCTTAAATTATTCACCTTTTGTTAACAATAAGTCTTCAACTTGACGTTTTACTCACATATATCACTTGTATCGTAGAACCTTTTTATTTTCAAAAATTAATTAAGAAGTTGTGATAATTTCAAAAAATAAATACTACACATGCTCCGAAATAAAATAACTGTCGATCCGGCAACGGTTTACACACTAACACTTACAACATACAAGCTTGTGTGTCGGCTCACCACGCATCTGTATGGCGCATGAACCAGCTGTCCTCGCTCTCCATAAAATTATTCAACTTTCAGGGTCTGTTCTTTTTATGCCCATGCATGGATATAAATTCTCACTATGTAGAAGAGAAACCTCAAATTTAGTTTTACATACAATAGTTCCATTTTAATATTTTTTTTAGTTTTTAACTATTAATATTAATACGCGCACTGAACATATTTTTACATTTATTAATAAAAGTTACATTTATTTAAATTTATCTAAATGTTTACAATTCTTTACACCGCAGTCTTATAGAAGACACTTTGACCAATACTTGTTCATAATTTTGTTAAAAAATATTATTTTGGAAATTTCTAGAAATTTTAAGTTAAGAAAATGATGTATACTTGCAAACTCAAAAAAATGATAAATTTTAAAACTCGCTCATTTTATGCCAATAAATCAGTACTAATTTTTATTATTTTTTTCGAAGAACTTATTATATGTAAAGTTCATATTGTGAAGTTTTTTTTTAATGTAAATACATTTGTAATAAATTGTTAATATGTTTATGCATTACTTCAAAAAAATAAAAAACAAAAAATTATTACTTTATTTTAAGTATTTATTAATAATTTAAGTATTTTCTTTTCATTTTACATAAAACTACAAACATTTAGCTTTAAAATGCTTTTTGATTTTTGTCTCTACAACTATTAAAACGGATTTCATTAAAATTTGTATGTTGCAATGTCAGAAAAAATTAGCCTTCCCGCTCATCAGGACGGACTCCGACAATCAATTTTTTTCTAATATTTCAATTCCATTTTTCTCACAAAGTATTGGCCTGACAAAAAACATGATAAATAGCTTTTTTGTAGAGAATTTAATGCTCTTGAATTTTTGTAATTTGTCTTTTTTTTGTAAATTTGTTATTTTTCAAGATAATTGAAAAAACTAATTTTGTATACCTTTCCTCCTCCTCTTTTTCGAAAAACCGTGACGGAATTTATGTAAACTTTTTTTTAAATTGTTTCTCACCCTTTTATCTAGCCTTATGCAAAAAATCTTGTAAAGCCATTTAATTTGAATTTTGTTCCTTCGGTGACTGTACTGAAAAGTTTCTTATCATATTGAGACGAAAAAGAGCAGCATTTGAAACATCTCTTACAGTAGTGTGCAAATTAATCTGAACACAGATGTTTTTCTATAAAAAGCTACTTTATTCACAAACAAAACCACACAAGTACATTTAGAAAAATAACTAGTAGCTGATATATGTCCTCCTTTGTTCTTAATGAGGTCAGAGACACGTTTTGGCATCGATTCGATAAGTGTTGCAGATTTTTTTTTATTTCTTCATCATGAAACCATACCTTTATGACAGCTTCAATCAGTGCATTTTTTGTGGTACAGTTCATTTTTTCCGCTCTCCGCTTTGCGATAGCCCACAAGTTTTCTATTGGATTCAAAGCCGGGGAATTGCCAGGCCAATTTAAAACATAAATTTTGTGTTGTTGAACTTTTTTGGCAGTATGGCATGGTGCTAAATATCTTGCTGGAACACTCTGTTGCCTTCTGGGAACAGGTCATGAAGTTGTGTGATGACTCTTGTTTGCAGAATGTTGATGTATTCATCACTTCTTAGCATACCATTCACTGATCCAGGGCCTTTAGAAGTAAAGTTACGCTAAAACATTTTTTTTTTTCAGGGTGCTTAACAGATTGCTGGAGGTGCACTGGTGATGTTTTTTCATTAGCTGTTTTTCTAACGTAAGACACTTTTTGTCCCTGAACAAAAAAATGTGTCTCATCGGAAAACATTGCATTTTTTCAGTCTTCTATTGTCCAGTTTTCATGTGCTTTGGCCCACGCTAGTCTTTTTTTGCACATTGCGGTTGTTAAAAGCTGTTTTTTAATTGGTCGGCGAGCTTTTCGTCCAGCTGCCAGCAGTCTGTGTCGAACTGTTGTCACATGAACATTTGTTCCACTAGATGCTAACTCTCGGTTCAAATTCACAGCAGAAAGTGTAGGGTTAATTTTACTTTTTCTCACCAACATCCAATCTTGTAATGAAGTAGTTTTCTTTTTTCGGCCACAACTTCCCTTTCTTTGTGGTGAAACCGAACCAGTTTCTTTGAACTGTTTTACAAGAGCATTCACAGTTCCTAGGCTTACACCACACTCAATAGCTACTTGATGCTGTGTCATATTGGTGTGCTCAGAAAGAGCAACAATCTTGCAGTGTTTTCTCGGAGTTATATCCATTACTACAAATGCACTACACTACACTACACAAAGTATAGAAACTTTAAAATTCTAATTTCAGAAGAAGCAATAACAAAACTTACTCAAAGTATTTTATTCATAACACAATAAACTCAGAACTCCAAGAACATAACCTCAAACTACTAAACAACATGAAGACAACTAAGAGAATGTGTTCTGGTTAAACAGTGTTACCACCGTGAACAAATAAACTGAAATTTCCCTGTGTTAAATAGATATGTCCCTGTGTTGGGATTAATTTGCATGCTACTGTAGGTATAAAAACAACATAACGACCTTTACAAAATTTGCCGCCCGTAGGCAGTTGCCTACTTTGCCTATGCATAAATCTGCCTCTGGTGTACATGTTAAATGCACCTGAACACTAGTAAGAATGACTTAGTACAGCGGTTCCCAAACTTTTTGTCTTGGGCCCCCCTTTGAAATATTGAACCATATCGCGCCCCCTCACATAATGTGGTAGCCACGTACATTTAACAAGGTATTAATAAGGTAAATAACAAATATAAGTATTTGATAACTGTCGTTTATTAGGTAAATTTTCACCAATTATACTACATATAAATTATAAATACAGACAACAGTTGTAAATATTCAATTACATTTTTGATTTAAATACTGTTGCAGTTATGAAAGTAACAATATTCTTAGTTTAAATACACAGTTTCTGATAAAAAATCATTATTACTTTGTAAATAAATAATAAATAACGTCAATTAAGAATCAGTGTTTCAGAGAGTTTAAATATTGTCTGTTCATACAGAAGTATTTGTTTTGAAAACTATCAAATATTTCGCTTGAGCTTTTTTAGACAGAATTTTAAATATAACAATAGTTACGTTCATTAACAGCATGAAGTATAAAATGGTAAATCAAAATATTTCAATAATATCATATAGTTGTTGTAGCAGTCTTTAAAACTAATGACTTGGATGGGCCTGTTTCTTGTCACAAAGTTTGTTAAATTGAGGTGTTATATTGATAAGAGCAACTCTCATTTCTTTGGTCACATCTAGTCTGGCTCTGTATTTATTTTTAATCGCAGCCAAAGCTGAGAAACCTGTTTCACTCAAATAAATGGTAGCAAATGGAATTATAACTTTCATTGCTTTTTCGCTCAGCTCCAGATATTCCTTGGCAATGCTAATCCAGAACTCTGGTAATGAACAGTCAGTAAGTGTCTTCTTCAAAGAAGGATCACATTGCAAATCAATAAGTTTTTCTTTTTCTAAAACACTCAGTGATTCAATTTTTGAGACATCTTCAAATGGGTTTCTAATCCAAGCAAAATTACTCAAATCCTCATAAAAGTAGTGGTAAAATCCTCGCCTCAGAGATACAATGTGATTTAAAAACACATTTTTTAACTCCCCATCAGAAATATCCTTTTTAAATTCGTCCAAGATTTTTAATAATGTTGGAAACATTTCTAGATTGTTGATTTTCATGCTTTGACCCCACAAATCAAGCTTTCTGATGAATGCTTGAATCTTATCATTCCAAGTTAGTATGTTTGCATCTTGTATCTGAAGGGATCTGTTCAAAATGTTCGGTTTCTCAAAAATGTCACCGAGGTAAGCCAATTTTATAAGAAAATCTTCATCACAAAAGAACTCAGCTAGGGAATGGTTATCTTTAATTAAAAAACAAAACTTCGTTTCTCAGTTCAAAAATACGGTCCAACACTTTACCCTTGGACAGCCACCTTGCTTCAATGTGAAAGAGCAATGAAACATGTTCTTCACCCATATCTTCACACAGAACTTTAAAAATTCTTGAATTTAAAGGGTGAGCTTTTATTAAATTTACTGTTTTCACAACAGTCTTTAACACATCATGCAGTTCAGGACTTAGTCCTTTTGAAGCTAAAGCCTCCCGGTGAATAATGCAATGTGTCCAAACAGCCTCTGGAGCCACAGCTTTGATCCTTGCCCATAGGCCAGTGTACTCACCAGACATTGCCCGGGCACCGTCTGTACAAAGCCCAATGCATTTATCCCAAGTTAGCCCACTTTGTTTAAAAAAGTTATCAATTATATCAAAAATCGTTTCTGCATTTGCATTATTTGAAAATGGTTCACAAAAAAGGAGCTCTTCCCGGAGTATGGTTTTGTCAACAAATCTAACGTAACCAATTCAATGTGCATCCCTATGTATGTCTGTTGCTTCGTCAACTTGAATTGCAAAGTCCTTTCCTTTTAATTTTTCTAATAATTGGTCACATACATCTTCAGATATATCTGAAATTCGTCTTGCCACTATATTGTTTGACAGCGGAATTGTTTTCAAAGTTTCTGCTTCTTTTCACCTATCATCGTTGACACCATGTCTATTGCCGCTGGTAAGACAAGAGTCTCCCCAATTGCGTGGGCTTTTTTGCATTGAGCAATTCTGAATGAAACTTGATATGAAGCTAAAAGAGCTTTCGATGGTAAACTTGCCGTTTTAGTGAAACTTTTTTATGCTGATCTAAAACTATTAAGTTTCCTAACAAAAAAGTCCCTAGGTTTAGTACTGACATCTTTATGTTTCATATCCAGGTGCCTTTTTAATTTATTTGGTTTCATACTGTCTGAAGACAAAACTTGCAAACAAATAACGCACTGAGGGCGTTCATCACCGTTAACAATAGTGCTTCTGAAACCTAACGACAAGTAATTGTCATCATACTTTCTTACTTTAGCAGTCCGTGACGTAGATGCGCCCGTAGGTTCTGGATCTGTGGTTGGCTCTTGGGAGACCGAACTTTCCATGTCAGAGTTCATACACTTCATAATAATTGAAAGACACAACTATTTTTAAACGAATTAAAAAGACTGGTTCACATCAATGTCTGAACTTCATTCACAACACATAATCTCACTACGCTGACGCGTATACTTGTAATAGAACAATTTTGTGTTGTTCACATATCGCTCTCGATTACACAACTAAAGTAAAGCATTCAACGTGGAACGAGGAACCCCCACCACACCACAGTCAGCAAACAGCCAAACGGCCACACCACAACAGCAACACATGGTACACACAAGGACGAGCTCCTTGTCGTAAACGCTAACCTACGACGTGACAAATAGTGCATCAAAATTATAAGACCACAACACTCATGTTATTTCATTAATAAAATGAGTTATTCATCATTCCTAATTTTACTTATGTCATGTCGACGACTTAATTATATGAAATAAAAATTTGTTTTAAATTTTAAATTTTGCTTGTTGAGCGAGCTCCGCCCCCCCTGACACCTTTATATGCCCCCCTTGGGGGGCACGCCCCACAGTTTGGGAACTGCTGACTTAGTATCCTGTTGAGTTATTCAGTGTTCTGATGGATGATACGCAAATACTGGAAGGTAGGATGTGAGAACCAGCAATAACCTTAAATAAAACTCTCATATATTTCAGTTATTACACAGTGTTCTGTTCAAGTGCGTGGTTTGATCATTTTTTTTAAATTAAATTTTATATTTTACTGTAGCGTGACAGAAAGTGTCAAAATGTAAAATAAAAACAGCATGACTTAAGTGTAAATAAAAAGTGAACACTTTACAGCAGCACAAAAAATGACAAAAATTGAGACAATGAAATGCTACAGTTCAGTTAAAAATATTGCAATCTCCCTCACACAAAATTTTAAAGAATAAAGACATTATCAACACCATAACAAAATATTTGTTTTGGAGCAAAAGGAAACACAATGGAAAGGCATCACAGGTAGTATCGCTTTGAAATTATGGTTTCAAAATGTTTAGGGAAAAGAAAAAAAAATGCTAGCCTTTAACAATAATTATACATCTTTATTATGGGTTAAGTAATTGAGTTCTTAAAAAAGCGCACGGATCTTTTCCGTTTTTTTGCCATTTCTCACTGTACACTATGTGCTCAATTTGTTCTGTGCGTTTGTGTGTTACGTTACTAACCTAACAAGTAATCAGTTACATTTTTAATCGGTGTTCTTTGTTGTAAGTACATTAATTATTCAGAATGATTAGGTATGATGAACTGTTGAGTCTTATTAGTACAGAGGAGGATGCAATTTCTTTTCTTCAAGAAAAAGGTTTACTTCATAATGCTCGTCGTTGCATTAACAGACATATGTGCATACACACCCCGAAAAGGTCCAGACATATCTTTCCAGGCCATGCATCGAGAATAATTATGTAGTTACTGGAACAATCTGGGGATTCACAGACACTGAACTCGCTGGATTAATGTAGAAGCATGTAGAATCACCTCCTTACCACTCATGACTACCTGTGGCTAGCTGGTGTTTCTGTAAAAACACAATATTCAACATCTAACATTTTCTAGATACAGAAGGAACATGCATTATGGTTAATAAGTTAGTATTATTAAATACACAGTTTCAATAGGTTAGTATTAGATATCTACCACTTTTTAGATAAAGAAGGAGTATGCACTACGGTTAATAGCTTATGCTACAAGATACATAAGTGTTTATTTTAAAAATTAGTACAGTAACATACAAGACAGGTTACATGAACAATTGCTGGAAGAAACAGAGAATAAACAGTTACAGTGAGGTCAAAAGACATAGAATAGAGCACTACAGAGTCAATTGGGTTTTTAAAGAAACGTCAAACCCAATGTACTATCATTACACACACTTTTAAATTTTGTTTAAATTTGTACACCAAATTTTGGTTAAGTAAATGCAGAACAGGATACAAGGCTATAAACATTAGAAATGTCCTGTATATAGGCTACGGCACTTTTTGTTTACACTTCTCATCATTTTAATAATTGAGACATTCCTTTTAACAAAAATATACCTTTTAATTAAATTATTACATCTATTAGTTATACAACTATATATTTTTACTTTAATTATATTTATGTTTCTGAAGTGATATTAAATTCAATACAATAATTAAAATAAAAGTATATTTTTGTTAAAAAGTATTTTATTTTTTATTGGATAATAATAATATAAGAATATAGAATAAAGTAATTTGTAAATATATCGTTATACTTCTGACATGTAAAGTAGTATACATCAATAGTCTACTCTCATACAGTATACGAATTTGTTGGAAAATATCATGAATACTACTTGGCAAGTGTTCAACACTGATTTAAAAATGTTTTGTTTAATGCAAACACTGAAACACACTATACACAAGAAATAGAACTCATCATGAACATAACGTGATTATATTACTTCTTATGGTATAAGAATATGTAATCGGTTTTTTGTTTAATATCCACTTGTAAAGGAAAAAATACAGCAGATAATTATTTTACAAATAACTTTGTTACAGCTGCTGTGAAGTTGTTTAGATAAAATAATGTAACTAACCAACTTTTAAGTATTGAATATTAAGTATAAGTATATTTAATCCTGAGAGAAAATGAACAATTAACACCAGTTTTCTAAAGAACCATGAAAGGAGAGAAGATGAGCTTGTGTATGAAATGCAATGTGGAGTATCTTATGAAGAGATGAAAGCTCAAAAGCTCAAGCCAAATACATATGAATGGAGATGATTGGTAATATCTGGGACCTGTCACACAGCAGAACACCATACAATGATGATACTGCGTACTATCACTTATTTCATCACATCTCTTACCACGTAATGTGCCTGCTTTTAATAATATTCTCAAAGGATTGTAATACTTTGTTTCGAATGGTTTCACTGTGTAAATTACAAACCTGAATATAGTAGGCTACTGGAATACATAATCGATTTTTCCATTCACAGCCACGTTTCGCAGTAAATCACGAAGCTCTGCATGTTCTGGTATTGCCAATTCTCTTTTCAGAATAGCGACACAGTTTCAGTTTCTCAGCCTGGGTAATGATGATGTAAACAGAATGTTTCTAACCTTTTCTTCTGCCTGTAAAGAAAAATAAATTACATCACCGTGTAACCCCTCTTTAAAACCTTTTATACTTTATAAATTTTTTTTTTTTTTTTGAGGGGCCACCAGATTTAAAACTAGGCAGAAGGCCTAGAGAAGCCAAAAATTCGCTGGGTCCAGTGGGACGGGACTTGCAATTAACTCAGCTGTTGAACAACAATAACAATTTTTATTAGGTCTTAAAAACATTTCCTTTACATAATTTGAGAAAATTCTTGAGATCATATTTTGTATGCATACGTATATATCAATTCCCCTTCAAATATTCCCCATCACAATTTACATTAAATATATATAATGCCCCGAAGTCATAACATCATCTTTTATCCAACTCGCCCCCTCAAATTCCAATAGCCTTTTCATTACATGCTTCAACATAAGTACCCATAAACGTATATACATATCACAGACAAATATTCAATATCACAAATATACATAACAAACAACATTATACATGAAAGCCTTGCCACCCGCCTATATATCTTTCTCTATATATATTGTTACGACGGTCTACTCGATCGTCGTAGGTACAGTGGAAACAAAATAAGTACTAGACACCAATTAAGTCACTAATCACACCTTTAATTGTTACAGTAAAACAGTTCGTATTTAACAACACAGTCTCTACAACAAATCAAATGAAAATTGTACACAACAAATCAAATGAAAATTGTACACACAATAAAATGTCCACAAATATTAAAACTCAATTGTATTACAATTATACCATCCGAATATAAAACGCAACACTTCACTACTAACTACTTGCACATCCGTACCCGGTACACTTACAGTACCGCTACTTACAGTAATAACCCGAACCGCTCTGTAAATATATCGCCCTAATACTCTCGAACCGCACTATCCAAAATCTCGCATGAAAGTGAAAACTAAGGCCGCTACACGTTGTATTTATAGTCACGCTCACATACCAGAAGCTTCCAAACTGCGTCTTATCTCTCGTGAACTACGTAATTACTACGGCCTTGACACAGTCCGAGCGCCCGAGCGAAGCCCGGCACAGTCGAGAAAATTCTCGCAAAATGCGTCTAGTAGCACGTACACCACACGCTTACATCGAGATCTTTCTGGCACATTCGATAAATGCATAGATTGTTCTGTGCTCTCGTAGCATTGCCCCCTCCTTAAGCCTGTTCGTCCCGAACTGGCAAAGCGTCTCCGAAGTAATACTCGACTAGGCGATCTAGGTGGACGTCCTTGCGAAGGATAATTTTCCCGTTCTTCGAATTCAGTCTCGTGTGATCCGAACACCACGTTCCCAGGAATGCGAGTCTTTTGCGCAACCACTAGTTTCGCTGGAATCACTCCTGTTGCGTCATGTAGGCCTACTGATGACCAAAATACCATTGGCTGATCCAAGTCTGTTTGGTCCTCGTCAACAACCTCTTGCGTAACCTCATCTTCAGCCACTTTACCCTCGGGCGCTTCTTTCAGCTCAGGAACAAGCAAGAGTTTTGTCTCGACACCCATAGTTGACTTTCCAATCACTTCTTTTGTCCTTATACTTATTTGTACTTCCTCTGCTAGTTCTTCCTCCATTTCCGCTGGCAACAGGGAGGGTTCCTCTTGACCAGACTTGTTGACTTTTTCTTCGACTAATGCCACTCGCTTAATCGAATGGTTGATAGACCCTGTCGTTTTAGCCATGGAAAGCTTTAACTCCTCTTGGCCGACACACAGGACATTCTCTCTTAAGTCCACAACGAATCCGTAGGCATTCATAATGTCCGTGCCAAGAATCACTTCATCGACAATGTCTGCAACGAGCATTTGGTGGCTAAACTCAAGAAGACCCAGGCGTACACGTACGTCTACCTTTCCTAGCACCGTGACGAGGCTTCCAGTCACAGTCTGTATTGTACAAGAGCTAATTAGAGGATGGCGGTTACAGACTAAGTCAGGGCGCACAATGGACACTGTTGCGCCCGTGTCAACTGTAAATGATGTTGGTTTACCATCCGCAAATCCATTAACAATCAAGTTTCCACTGATCTTATGTAGCGTGGAAACTGTGTGCTGTTCTGGGCCTTTACTTCTCCAATTGGTGCGATCAGTCTCTTCTCTCGGTATCTTCTTCTCCCAACAGTCTACCTGTAGATGACCATGTTTTCCACAGTTGTAACATTTCGGTCTTCTGTCTTTTTCAAATCGTTGCGACTCTCTTGAACTTTTGAATTGTTTGTCCGACAACACTGTTTTTCTGCACCCATCGTAACGGTAATGTGATACAGGGATCTTCTGACTGCAACGTGATAGCACAAACCCATTAATGTAGCGGGACGCTGACTTGGCAGCTTCAAACTCTAGGGCGTGAACAAGAGCTTCTGAGCTATCTCGGTGTCTTGCCATTCGTAACACTTGCTGAAGTTCACAATCTCCGATGCCATCAATAAATGTCTGCACCGTAAACCTTATTCGGAAGTCTTCTGGTGCTTCAGGATAGGCCAATCTAATCAATCTGTCGATACTTGCTTCAAATTCTTGAAGACTTTCCCCGGAACGTTGTCGTCTTGTTCTCAACTGAGCGTAGTACACCTCTCGCAAATGTTTATCACCATAGCGTAATTCTAGAGCTTTTATCAACTCAGCATAGATGTTCTGGCTGTCAGGTGGCACTTTCTGTAGTAGTTCTGCCGCGGGTCCTTTTAATGAGAGGACGAGTGAAACAACCTTGTCTTTCTCTGTCCAATTATTTGCGCATGCAGCAGCTTCAAATTGGCGGAGGTACGTTGCCCAGTGACTGCTTCCGTCAAAGGTCGGAGCTTTGACATGAACTGTCCCTACTGCAGGCAAAGTGACTTTCTCTATTAACTTATTTTCTGTGTCTTTTTCTGTCTTTATCACTGGTACAGTCTGTTCAGAAAATTGTTTTGGTTGAATCTTCATGCACTGTTCGACTTCACTTTTAATTTGTTCTCTTATATTTGCCATTGAGTTTTCTACTGCAGATATTTTATTTGAAACAGATTCTTCTATAACAGATATTTTTGTAGACATCGATTCTTCAACAGTTGTTTAAGCTTTGTACTGGTTTATCAGCTGTACGCGGTCCACCGCCGCAATACGGCACGCGCGGATGACGTCACGCGCTTATCAAACGCTGCAGCCGGCTACAGGCAAGTTTAGTTTAGTTTCTAACAAGGCTCCGAGCGCAACTCTCGTAAAACACTTCTCTTCCAGCAGCGGCTTCTGGATATTTTTTGGCATGCATTCATAAGATTTCGTTTAATTCAATTGCCTGCGTCAATCTACAATGGACCAAGATTTCATTCAAAATTAATTTTCGGGCGTTATTGCCACAAATGCATCCGCATGTGCCGATCGTAACTAACAATCAAACTTTTCAATAAACGCATGTTCAATATCTTCAATACAGTCCATTTCTTTCTAACATACAATCCAGCCTTTCCCGCTTAGCGTTTTTGGAATAACTCACGATTCTTCAAGAGCTTCCAAACCGCAACATTTTGGTCCCACCGGGCAGGATTTCATATTTTTGGCCCAAAAACGAAAACGTTTTTGGTCACCACGGGACGGATTGCTCATGTTTGGGTCCACAAGCGACAGCATTTCTTATACACATCATTTCTGGACCAACCGATCTGAATTTAATCACGCCCTACGGGCATCATTCTCGTCCTGAGCGACACCATTGTTCTGAATCACGTCGCAGTCATCTCGACAAGATTCGGCCAAGCAGTAGACCAGAGACGACGGGACAAAGCAGGACAACATTTGCGAGGTCATCAAAAAAGATTCCACAGCTTTAATTGATGGAGGGTACAACATGAGGCGTCGGCTGACCAGCAGAGACAGGAGGTGTAGCAGCTCCAAACGGGATCGAAGCCAGCTTCATCACGAATGGATCGACGGCCACGTGACTATAAACTTTACTTATATTTGACGTTTAATAATATTTCACTTTAGTGGTTATTTTTTAACACATTTGTATAAACAAACACCTCATTACACAATACAAATTAATAAATGGTTGGCAGTTCATTATCAGTTAAAACTTTAAAGATAAAGATATACTTTGTTACCATTTAGATTCATAATTTCAATAATTTAACTGCCAACAAAGCTTGATTAGTTAGAGAGAGTAAGTTTATGTTCAAAACAACGATCGCTAGCTACCATTTAAAATTAAGTTTGTGGTTCACATGCTCTATGCTCAATTTCTTTCTAAATATTTTTCTTTTTTTTTATTTTAAATTATAATAATGGCCGATGTAAGGGCTCTAATAAAAAAACGAGGCACAATTAAGGCCTCAATATCCCGAGTAAATACCTTCGCGGATAACTTCGATTTGTTAAACAGCGATCCTCATGCGCTGAAAATAAAACTGCGTCATTTGATGGAATTATCCACCAAATATGACGAGATTCAGACACAAATCGAAGCGGAAGAAGCGGACGTTGCTTTAACGAGTGATAGAGTACAAACGGAGGACGATCTCTGTACTATAGATTGTAAATTGCAACACCTGCTGGAGCAAGCTGAGCATATGAACCAAAAACCAGTAATTAATGCTGAAGGTAAACAGCCTAAAACACCCCCCATTCAATTGGAACCAATAAAATTACCACGGTTTGAGGGTAGTATTGTTGAGTGGCAACATTATTACCATATTTTTCTTGAATTAATTCATGTCAGAGCAGATCTGACGGATATACAGAAACTTCACTATTTGCACTCGTCATTACATGGCGAGGCGCTTAACGTAATAAAATCGTTGCCCATCACTCATGAGAATTACGCGGTGGCTATCGATCTGTTGAGGAATAGATATGACAGTAAGCTAATTGTTTCCGCTCACCACGTGTGGAATGTCCTGGACGTACCATTAGTTCAACAAGAATCCCAAGTTAGCATATCGCAATTTATTGATCAAATCTCTGCCAATATAAACGCTTTAAATAATCTCAAACTGCCAGTCAACACGTTCGAAATTATTGTCGTAAATTATTTAGCCAAAAAAGTTGATAATTACACTTTACGTTTGTGGAAAGAGAGTTTATCGGAGCATAAATTCCCTGATTTTAATAATTTTATAAATTTTCTAAATTCACGAAGAAAATTACTGCAAAATCTCGATAACGCGACTAGCCCAGCGAGCAGGTTGAACAAAAGCGATAAGTCTCCTTATCGCAAGGCAGTTAAACAGATAAGCACTCCAAAGGGCGCATTCCACTCACATATTAGAAACAATTTATGCAGGCTGTGTAACGGTGGACATAGACTTAGCGACTGCCTACAATTTACATCGCTGTCTATCCCTGATAGAAAAAACGCGTTAATAAAAAACAAACTTTGCTTAAACTGCCTCCGTTCGGGACACGAGAGCTCAAAATGTCCCTCAAAATTCTCATGCAAAAAATGTTCTAGGCGTCACCACACCACGATTCATGTCCCCAACAGGGACGTAACTTCTGTTAACAACCAGTGTTCACTGAAATCACAGACCAATAAATCGGTATTGTTATCTACCGCCGTCTGTATGACATCCAATAAAGTCGGCAAAAAGTTTCCCGTTAGGATATTACTGGATTCCGGTTCTCAAGCGAACTTTTGCACAATGGATTTCGCCCGCAGAATGGGCCTCCAATTGGTTAAATCGCAACTGCCCATCACGGGTATAAACAACTCACTTCCCAGGCTGACTTCAGTACTAATGTAAGGCTACATTCACGCTATAAACCCTTCACGTTAAACGTACATTGTGCCGTATTACCCAGTATAACTAATAATTTACCGGCGGAGTCGTTCAATCTTGCCTCTTTGAATTTACCCAAGCGCATATTCTTGGCGGATCCTCATCTACATTGCTCGGCGCAAGTCGATATATTAATCGGCGCTCAATATTTTCTCCAATTAATTGAACCTATGAAATTTACGCGCGGACCACACTTTCCTATAATTCAGGAAACCAAGTTAGGATTTATTTTGGCCGGTGACTTACCATTCAACGTCGATATAACTAAAACGGTTTCTTCCTTTATGGTTTGTAAGGATGATAATCAGATTTCCTCGCAACTAAAAGAATTTTGGAAGTTGGAGGAGATCTCTAGTCGCGAAGCCCGATCTGAGGACTCGCCGTGTGAAAGGCATTTCGTGGAAACCACTAGCCGTAACCGCGATGGGAGATTCGTGGTATCCCTGCCCCGCAGATCTGATAAATTTCATTTTGGAGATTCTCTCCGCGGAGCCATACGCAGATTCCAATCGTTAGAGTTCAAGTTCAAGCAGAACCCTATCCTTTATAAGGATTATAGCGAGTTCATGAGTGACTATCTGAAACTTGGTCACATGTCGCCGCTTAATGAATACGATCTGTCGCTTGACAGGTCAGAGATCTTTTATCTGCCACATCACGCAGTCTTCAAAGACTCTAGCTTAACCACTAAATTGCGCGTGGTATTTGACGCCTCCGCTAAAACCACCAATAATTTGTCCCTTAACGATACTTTAATGGTCGGTCCTACGATCCAGCAGGATCTGTTTTCGATAATGGTTCGGTTCCGTACCCACCGATACGTACTTATTGCGGACATAGAAAAGATGTATCGCCAGATCATTGTTAATCCCAAGGATTCAAACCTGCAACGCATCGTTTGGCGTGATGCGCCGCACAAGGAATTGCGACATTACGCGCTAAGGACGGTTACATACGGCACTGCTAGTGCCTCCTTCCTTGCTACACGTTGTCTGGCTCAGATAGCCTACGAAAATGAACCCGACTACCCTACAACTGCTCAGGCCATAGCAAATGACTTCTATGTAGACGATCTCATAACGGGTTCGGATGATCCGAACGGCTTAGCTGAAATGAAATGCGAGATCGTGAGGTTGTTGAGTACGTATGGTTTTTCGTTACATAAATGGTTCTCTAACCACCATAAGATTATGACCCTTCGCGCCCAAGTAACCCGTGACTTCAGCAAAGGCCAAAACGTGCGTACATTGGGAATCCAATGGAACGTTGAAAGGGATAACTTTTTATACACCGTTAGGGGTGATGATAATTTAACCGTTTTCAACAAGAGAAGCGTGTTGTCGATCATCGCCGGGATCTATGATCCATTCGGTTTGATCGCTCCCATCACATTTTACTGCAAGCATTTCGTGCAACAGTTGTGGTTGGCGGGCACAGATTGGGACGAACCCCTATCTGGATCATTGGCCAATCAATGGTTGGAATTATACGCTCAATTAGTCTCCGACACTCATTTTGAGATTACGAGGTCGGTTAAGAGTTCGAACAATTACCCAATTAGTTCATTACAGCTGCACGGATTCGCCGACGCTTCGGCTAAAGGTTACGCGTGTTGCATTTATGTGCGGGCGGTCTATTCGAACGGCGCCATATCATCAAACTTGTTGTGTGCTAAATCTAGGGTCGCACCGCTGAAACAGATAACCCTACCACGACTTGAACTTTGTGCTTGTTTATTGCTGGCTCAATTAGCGTCCAAGGTTTTAAACGCCATCGATTACAATTTTGACGGACTATATCTTTATTCGGATTCGATGATAGCGTTGTACTGGATACATCAGCAATCTTCCCGCTGGAAGGTATTTGTGGCCAACCGTGTCGCGGAAATACAGCGTCTTGTTAGCAGCAGGGGAATTTGGCGTCATGTAGTATCAAATGACAACCCTGCCGACGTTTTATCGCGCGGTTGCCTCCCTCGTAGTTTGCACTGTCATACTCAATGGTGGCATGGTCCCTCCTGGTTAGCTCATGATTCGGCTTCATGGCCGGTCAGCGCGCTCGACATTAATACTCCCTGTACTTTTCCCGACCTTGAGGAGGAACGTCGCAAGCAGGTTCAAACCTCACTAATTGCCGCGTCCTCAACACATATTTATGTTGAAAATTATTCATCACTTACGAGGCTTATTCGCGTCTTCGCATATTGCCGTCGATTTTTTCGCAATGCTAGGCTCGCGGTGGTTGATAGAGACACGTCCTTTTTGTCGGCTCAAGAATTGTCTGACACGCTCTTGATTTTTGTCCGGCAATCTCAGAAGTTGCATTTCGACGTAGAAGTTATGGAACTTGAGGCACACCGGTGCCTTCCTCGCAGTAGTAAAATTCTTGCTCTTAACCCATTCCTGGATGAATCAGGCATTTTAAGAGTGGGTGGACGCTTGCAATTCTCCCCACTTAGCTATGAGAGTAAACACAAATAATTTTGCACCCGCACTCTCATCTCACGAGATTAATAATTGAACACGAACACATCCGTTTGTTGCACGCTGGAGTGCAATCAACTCAAGCTTCGCTTAGGCGAAAGTATTGGATCATACACGACAAATCCTATATCCGCTCAGCGATACATAAGTGTGTCACTTGTTTTCGTTTCCGGGCTAAAGGCGCGAATTAACTACTAGGTCAGTTACCCCCTTCAAGGGTCACGCCTTCAAGGCCATTCTCACAGTCGGCCGTGGATTACGCCGGTCCTGTACTTTTGCGCCATGGCGGGCAGCGCTCTAAGTCCACGACCAAGGCATACATCGCGCTATTTATATGCATGTGTACTAGGGCCATCCATTTAGAATTGGTGTCGGATCTCACTTCCAACGCCTTTATAGCGGCTTTAAAAAGGTTCATATCGCGCAGAGGTATTCCCGCGCAAATATTTTCGGATAATGGCACGAATTTTCGTCGTGCCAACCACACGTTGCATGATTGGTACAAATTTTTAACCTCCAAGGAAGTTGAGCAATCTTCTCTGGAGTTTTGCGGTCTCCACGGCATCAAATGGTCCTTTATCCCCCCTTCAGCCCCTCATTTCGGTGGTTTGTGGGAAAGTGGTGTAAGGAGTGTTAAATTCCATTTACGTCGCGTAATAGGCGGTACGATCTTGAATTTTGAGGAATATTCTACTCTTCTTTCTCAAATTGAGGCTTGCCTTAATTCACGCCCGTTATGCGCGGTGTCCGACGATGCTAGAGACCCTGAACCCTTAACACCTGCTCATTTTTTGGTCGGTGCTCCACTGACGGCACTTCCGGAACCCGACTATACCCAAGGCAATAATAGTCATTTGGGCAGATGGCTTCTGCTCCAAAAATTTACGCAGACCATCTGGAAACGGTGGTCTAGGGATTATCTGCACCAGCTGCAGCAGCGCAATAAATGGCGCACCCCGTTAAGGAATTTGAATGTCGGACAGCTTGTCCTCATTTTGGATGACAATTCCCCCCCTCTAGAATGGAAGCGTGGGGTAATTACCAATGTTTTTCCGGGTCAAGATTCCTTAGTACGCGTCGCAGAAGTTCGCACCGCGCTAGGTATCTTACGCCGACCCATCCACAAATTATGCCCCCTTCCGGTGGCAACAAGCTAATCGTATGCGTGCCATACGAGGTGTGTGTGTGTGTGTGTGTGTGTGTGTGTGTGAGTGTGTGCGTGTCACATTACATGGACCACGCCCGGGACATTCCCCGGGGCGAGCATACAAGTCAATTGTATCATAAGCATTGTAATATTGTTTACGTGCCGCTAGCTATTACTGCAACAGTGACTGTGTTTCATATGTACTATCAATTATTATGGATGTTGTGTATTGTATTTTTCAATGTCATTTACCATTGAACTTTGATATGATTATGATAACATTATGTTTCTATTATTTCTATTACTATATATGAAGCAGTGATCAAGATGGTTTCTCTTATATAATTTAAGATTATTATTTACGTTTGTCAAGGTTTAAATATATGTATTTTTTATCCACATGGTATGCTTCAAGAGAGATCATGTTTAGTTATGTAAAGGTTCGTTTTTATCATGATTTTTTATTTGTTGTACCTTTTCTAGCACAGAAACTGTTTTGTTCTGACTTAAGCTTTGTGCTAGCTTAATGAATTTTGTTTTCTACAAATTTTATGTATAAGCCTTTAAGTGTATTATGTATTGTTTATATATATACATTGATAATGTTTGTAATATACTGTTCCTAGTTAATGTTTAATGTACAAAATCGTCCCGATTTTGGCGGGCAGTATGTTTAAACTTTGTACTGGTTTATCAGCTGTACGCGGTCCACCGCCGCAATACGGCACGTGCAGATGACGTCACGCGCTTATCAAACGCTGCAGCCGGCTACAGGCAAGTTTAGTTTAGTTTCTAACAAGGCTCCGAGCGCAACTCTCGTAAAACACTTCTCTTCCAGCAGCGGCTTCTGGATATTTTTTGGCATGCATTCATAAGATTTCGTTTAATTCAATTACCTGCGTCCATCTACAATGGACCAAGATTTCATTCAAAATTAATTTTCGGGCGTTATTGCCACAAATGCATCCGCACGTGCCGATCGTAACTATCAATCAAACTTTTCAATAAACGCATGTTCAATATCTTCAATACAGTCCATTTCTTTTTAACATACAATCCAGCCTTTCCCGCTTAGCGTTTTTGGAATAACTCACGATTCTTCAAGAGCTTCCAAACCGCAACAACAGTCAAGACAGATTTTTCTACTTCAGCTATTTTTAATGTCATTGATTCTTGTACCTCCGATATTTTAGTAACTTGTTTATTAAGCTCACCTCGTAGGATACCCAATTCTGCGGTACTGTGTTCTTGCAACTGTTTCTGCATAACTTCAAAGAGAGCTTCCGTTTTATCTGCTTCTTGCTTACGTTTTTCATCCTGTCTTTCTTCTGTTTCTAGCATTAGTTCTTTCTGACGTTCCTCAGCTTCTTCTCTTTCTTGTATTCGTTCTTCTTTTGTCGTCTTTCTGCTTCTTCTTGTGTCTGCCGCAGCAGTGTTTGTAAAGCTTCCATCATCTGACTGGGATCCATGTTTACTGATTAATTACGAATCACACTCGTCTTGTACAAAGCGTCCACTGTTTCTACTGTTAACCGTTCTATCCCACTTCTGACACCACTGTTATGACGGTCTACTCGATCGTCGTAGGTACAGTGGAAACAAAATAAGTACTAGACACCAATTAAGTCACTAATCACACCTTTAATTGTTACAGTAAAACAGTTCGTAATTAACAACACAGTCTCTACAACAAATCAAATGAAAATTGTACACACACAATAAAATGTCCACAAATATTAAAACTCAATTGTAATACAATTATACCGTCCGAATATAAAACGCAACACTTCACTACTAACTACTTGCACGTACACAGTAATAACCAGAACCGCTCTGTAAATATATCGCACTAATACTCTCGAACCGCACTATACAAAATCTCGCATGGAACTGAAAACTAAGGCCACTACCCGATGTATTTATAGTCACGCTCACACACCAGAAGCTTCCAAACTGCGTCTTATCTCTCGTGAACTACGTAATTACTACGGCCTTGACACACTCCGAGCACCCGAGCGAAGCCCGGCACAGTCGAGAAAATTCTCGCAAAATGCGTCTAGTAGCACGTACACCACACGCTTACATCGAGATCTTTCTGGCACATTCGATAAACGCGTAGATTGTTCTGTGCTGTCGTAGCAATATATTGCCCCAACATATGGAAATTTCAAACTACAATACCCATACATACATCCGTATACATACATCTAGTGCCCCCCACAAGAATCTGGGTGGGCCAGTATACAAGTTACAACTCTAAATGCCCTTGAACCGTCCGTATAGATTTTAGTGAAATTATAATTACAAGTTATTTGCGAAAATCTGAATTGACAAGAATAATTCAAAAAAATACAAGGGGCCACCAGATTTAAAAAGCCAAAAATGCGCTGGGTCCAGTGGGACGGGACTTGCAATTAACTCAGCTGTTGAACAACAATAACAATTTTTATTAGGTCTTAAAAACATTTCCTTTACATAATTTGAGAAAATTCTTGAGATCGTATTTTGTATGCATACGTATATATCAATTCTTCAAATTTTCCCCATCACAATTTACATTAAATATATATAATGCCCGAAGTCATAACATCATCTTTTATCCAACTCGCCCCCTCAAATTCCAATAGCCTTTTCATTACATGCTTCAACATAAGTACCCATAAACGTATATACATATCACAGACAAATATTCAATATCACAAATATACATAACAAACAACATGATACATGAAAGCCTTGCCACCCGCCTATATATCTTTCTCTATATATATATTGCCCCATCATATGGAAATTTCAAACTACAATACCCATACATACATCCATATACATACATCTAGTGCCCCCCACAAGAATCTGGGTGGGCCAGAATACAAGTTACAACTCTAAATGCCCTTGAACCGACCGTATAGATTTTAGTGAAATTATAATTACAAGTTATTTGCGAAATTCTGAATTGACAAGAATAATTCAAAAAAATACAAGTTACAGCTTTTTATGTGACATGAACATCCTGTGTGACTTTATCATTTCTTAGAAAATCTGGTTTGACAAAAATAATTTAAAAATACAAGTTACAACTTTTTATGTGACATGAACAACCTGTGTGAATTTATAATATTACCATTTATAAAATTTTAAGAAAATGGTTTGACAAAAATAATTTAAAAATACAAGTTACAACTTTTTATGTGACATGAACAACCTGTGTGAATTTATAATATTACCATTTATAAAATTTTAAGAAAATCTGGTTTGACCCAGGAGCCGGCATGTTCCTAAGCACGACCGGACATAATTTAACATGTGCATGGGGCCTGCATAAATCTGCATGCAAAACCTGCCTACCCAAGGTCTTATTAGGGGACCGGACTGAAACTGAATAAAAAAACATCCAACCCTTATATGACCCAAAGCCGAATTTAAATATGTATTAAAACCGTAACTACCATAGATAACCGAACAGGAATTATAACTGAACCAGACCAGCCGGTCGGGTCCATCCTGTCGCAAACAGCACCCACCTATATATCTGAAATACCGGTCCCCAAATACTTAATACTTAAACAACCCCCTTTACAGTATCCGAGTAAGGAAATGAGTGCATGAAATCTAAGGAGCCTCGGACACATGCCAGCCCCCGGGCTTACACTTATGGTCGAATGTAAGTAATTTTATACATAAAGTGCCCAAAATCCGCGCACAAATATTGTCCAATTAAAACGTCCTTAAGATAAAAATGCCATGGTGTGTCACAAAATACCATACGAGTTTTATTGATTGTTAACTGCACAAATAGATGGCTTCTATGTAGACCAGATAAGAATAAAACTGATTAAATATCACCTTATTTATGAAGTGGATTCCCAGGTGTTCAGTGGTCAGTGAGTCTAACGGCTAGGTTATGAAGTATTGCCGGGGCATGGTGATCTTGCCGTCCTTCCAACAGGTGAATCCAAGAGCCTTTTGCTAAGTTCAGGAGCAGATGGACATGCCTGGGCTGGATCCTCATCTTGGGGCAGGAGCCCTAAGCATAAATGATAATTAGATAAATGACCAAACCCTTATTTTCACAGTATAACTCACACACGCACCCTCGATTGAAACAGTCCAGAACCAATTTGAACAGGCCCCGCTAACCATTTAAACAATGCTCGTGTTAATTAAAATATAACGTCTTCTCTTTTCACATTTAGAAAATTCTCACAGACGCCCATAAAATCAATTAATAAGTTTCAAATTTACGTATTATGCCTACATGAGCAGAAAGTCTGACACACCATAACCTGTCCAGTTTTGAACACGGCCACGTGCTAATGCATTTGAAACCTTGTAAGTTTCTCAGAATTACATAATTTTACTCCACTAAAGTGATGGGCAATTGCTGTATCTTGATTACCATATAATTTAATTAAATAAGAGTTTAGAAAAATTAAAAATTCTATAACACTGAATACTTTAAGTCCACGCCACGTGGTGTGCATTATTCAAAAGCTATCCGTCTCCATCCACTCACCTAACATTCAAATTCAGATTTTATTTTACGCAAACCATAAAATACATTCTAATTTACTCACCGCAGATCCGGACGAGATTATCTAGTCATAGGATAGCGATACAAAACAATTACAAAAAACGTCATCTCTGTCGGACGGGGCAGATGTACACGGAGCGGTAGGCAAAGGTAGACTGGAAATTCTGTACTTGTCAGCGCAGAGACCAAATTACGCATATTTACCCCACTAGAATGCGCGGCGAGTACTACAACCCAACGGAGCAACAAATTTACTCAGCTGAATTAAGACACAGCTAGCAATTTCGCGTCTGACACAAATATAATTATTTTATATATATATAATTTTTATTATACAAGCGCCGGTTCGCTGACAAACCGGCACTCCCCCACCCCAAAAGGGCAACCTGGTTGCCCCACACTTGAACTCATGTGTACCCTGCAGTGTACCCCTTTATTGTCTTCTAAACACAAAATACCGGAAATCTCATCAATGGCTGCCCTCAGCCCCATGCGAGCCCTCTCTGCCATGCCAAGCCCACGGGACCGCCCCAACACGTCACCCTCTCTGGTGACCACCACCTACCTCTACTGCGGCCACTCACATACCCATCGTGTAGATGTGAGTGCACGTACTACACCTCTCGTCCACCTCTTGGACCGACCAGCCATATGCACCAACACAAGCCATCACCATCCTTGCCATATGGCTGGCCCACATCCCTACACTAGGGCGGACGGCCCCGCTTAGCCAGACAGAGAAGACCACATCGAGGACACGCGAACATCAACCCCAACTCTTACTTCATATTTTGATCACACACCGTAACCAGCAAGGGGGGGTTTACTTCTTTGCCAACAGTCGATACACCCTATATACAACCCAGTCTCAACCCCAAAAGAAACACAGGGAAAACAACCGGGGAATGCGGCATGGCTCGGACCCTACAATAATCAACAATCAAAATCAACAACAATGCACAACGAAACAACACCACACTATCACTCCATCGTAACTTCTCAAAACAGGGGAAACTGGCGATCTCCAAGAGACCACAATCTAAGGGCACACTCTCTAACTCTCTAACTCCTTTTTGATATCTCTTTTTCTTCCTTTCTAATTTTTTTTTATGTTTTTCAGAGGGAAAGGGGTAGGAAAATCAGGAAGATGAAAAGGGGCAAGGATCATTGAAGGTCAAGAGCGAGGACCAAGGGTAAGGACATGGTTCCCTCTGAGAATAAGGATGAGTGGAGAAAACCAAGGCTCGCGTAGGCAGGGGCGCAACCCTGAAGTAGACGAACACCACTGGGACTGTGGGGAACATCTACCCGCTACTGGTTACCCGCTTCTTCTCACCTTTCTATGACGGACTTTATGTCCTCGTTCCTTCCGGACATCACTCTCTGAGAAATTATCTCATGTTGAGCTGTACTGATTTGTTTCTTCTGAATCAGAATCACGGCAACTTACATCACTTCTTTCACTCCGCTTTGGATTATCCTCATCATCTAAATCCCCTGCTTCTGCCTTCCCTGCTTCTCTTTCTTCCAACCCTTCCTTTTCTTCCTCTATTCCTTCTTCCTTTCCTACAATTTCCCCTTCTTCATCCCCATAATCCAAATCACCATCACGACACTGCACCTCCTCAACATCTTCCAGTTGCTCATCTGATAAATCTTCAACAGCATCTTTTCCCAGCTACTCACCAACTTCTTCATCATCAGCTCCCTCACAAACTTCTTCACCAACCTCTTCGCCAATCTCATTTTCATCAACACATTCATCATCAACATCATTGCCATCATGTCCACTACCACCATCCGAACACTGCACATCTTCATCATCCTCTAGTTGCTCCTCTGGTCCACCCGAAACTTCTTTCCGTCCCTCAGAATCCTCAGCACTACTTACAGAAGGCGTCTGCACATCTTCACACACTACATCATTCTCACTCGCACACTCCACAACGCTGCCACCAAATTCCTCCTTAACTTCTACTTTATCTCCTTCCACCACACTTGCAGCATGGACATCCCCGTATCCACCCGCAACCTCAGAAACTCTTGCAGCATGGACATACCCATATCCATCCGCAAACTCAGACTCTTCAGTCTCCCTAACACCTACAACTATACTTCCCTGCGCAGCATCTGCAGACCGCTCTTCTGCCTCTTCCTTCGATTCCTCTCCTTCACCACTCTCAGCAACTATAGCGTCCTCAACATTTCCCCCCCTGGAATCCAGCTGTCCAGGTCCATGTGCAATGTCTAAATCAACTTCTACTCGCGATGGTAAAGCTACACCATCAAGTGCCTTCTCATATCCCTGCATAGGCAATGATGAAATTACAGGATCCGGATCCACCATGAACCGAGATGGAGATACCGGAACAAATTCTGCGGCATCCGGACTCCACTGTGACGTCCTATCTGAGTCCTCTACTCCAGTGTTAACCAACGTATTCTCATTGTCTTGTATCGATCCACAGAAGTTATTCCGCTTTTCTTCTTCCTCTTCACCTTCTTCATCCACTACTCTCTTAGGAACTTGTGATTCATCTGGAACGTTTAAAGTTTCTTTTCTTTCCAAATAGGCATAAAGGTTTGCTACAGAATCCCTACTTGCCGATGTTGGTTCACCAATATAACTTCTTCTTCCACTGTTAATTTCACCTGTATTTGTTTTCTCTTCTGTAACTGCTGTTACCGTCTTCTCACTTGCCACCCCCTTGTAGCTTTCATTACTTCCGGAATATTCAGTTCTTCTTACCGTTTCTTGCGTTCTCCACCAACCACCATATTCGTCATTTTTAGCTCTTTCGAATGGACTACTTGAGTATGGGTCACCTCTGGCAGCTCTTTCCCGGGACTCGTCCATCGCCTGGACAGTTCTAGAAACCAGACACAACCGGTCCAGATCCGCGAAACAACGTGGACGGTCTGCGAATATCAGCTGGGATCTCTCTCGGGGAATCAGTCCTTCTAGTATTACCTGTATTACTTCCGTCTCGGGCAACCCCAACCTCAATACCCGGGCAGCTTTGCATATACTCTGTACAAAGTCCGCCAGCGCCTCTCCGTTGGCCTGTACACGATAGAACGACTTAAAGCGCAACTGGTCACGTCGTCGATGGGGTATGAAGAAGTCCAACACTTCCCCATGGAAAGCGTCGACACTGCCGCCCCGACGCAGAGTGTTGGTGACCAGCGCGGCCAATGAACCCCGGCAATACGGATATATGAGGGACAATAGGTCCCCATCGGACACCCCCGGGAAATCCGCCAACTGCAGGACAAGATCCAAGAACACCAGCAACTTGTCCTCATCCACTCCATCTACCACCGGAAGTTTCTGGAGAACTCCGGAAATGGGGTTGGACAATCCCTGATACCATACCCCTGCCAGAATTACACAATGCACAATACACAACAATAAAACATAAATCTTAACACAACACCTGACACAAACATAACTAACAAAACAGAAAAACTCGAGTACTATGCCACCCTTCGAGCGATCTGCGGGCCCCCTAGCGTTGCGAGGATCCAACCACTATCCTGAACTGGCTCTCGACAACACCCCACAAGAAGAAAACCAATTCTAGCACGAACACAAGACCAATAACACCTAACACCTACCACAACATCACATTTCACAAAAACAAATTTACCAACCAACGAACAACATCAAATTTCACAAAACTTATAACAAGGCCCTCGGCCCCCGTATCTCCGACGAGACTGACCTCCGATTGGGCCATACCGCATCCCTATAAACGCACACGCAATATTCAAAACCAAAAAAATCATGAAATCCATTTCCCATCACAGCGCCCCAGATCTGCGGTAATGCACGTCTCAAAAAGAATTCCCACCAAAAATACACACCTCGTGGCGGCACTTGTAATCAATTAGTCCCTGCTATTCGGGAGCCAAATGTAATCATATACATTTATTGTTTTATTACTCAGGTTGAAAATATAAATTTTGTCTATACGTAAATAATAAGTTTCGGGCGCCATGTTTGTTATAAAGCAACCTGATCGAAATTTATTGTTAGGGCCAGAAATTCGTGTTAACACGTACCAGTTTAGTGTAACCAATTACCTGAAATAAAGACACATCAAATAACATATAAAAGTATTTATTAAGAGTAAACATTGAGTATAAAGTATTACATAGACATAGGTCTCTGATCGATATATTGCGCCATGGGCGTTGTCCACATGAAGTTACATTATACAAAGAATATACGCTGCATTAATACATGTTATAGGATAAGACATACATTTATTGATTAATTAATTATTTATTCAAATTAACTTTCATATTTTCAACAAAGATATATATATATATATAGTTATAGGTGTTGCTCAACCCAGCACTTAGAAATAATTACGCACGCACACAACCACTCACCCTTTCATTCTCATGGTACAAATTTATTTAAATTTTTGGAGCTCCTTTTATTAGATTGAAATTTTAAAATAAAATGAATTTCTACAATAAAATGATATTGGGAAATTATGAAATCAGGAATTAAGGAAAGATCTCACCCATTTCGTGTTGGCTTCCTCTGTTTGTACGAACTTCGCGCACCGCGAGTTCGGCGATTTTTTCCCGGTCACATCTTGAAGTTGGCGCACTGTACTTAATATATTTATTTATACTGTTGATTAACCACCTACAGTGGTCTAAAAAGTTAAAATTCACCCGTGAGTGAATGAGTTTTGGCCGGCCGGCTCAAATCAGAGCTGCAGATGAAATGACAACAATTCCTGGTCAGATGTTGCGGAAGTGGGGTGTACTGACGTCACATTTTCTTTGTCTAAGTTGTTGACATCGCCGTTTGTAGTTGTCAACACATTCTCAGCCTCTGACGTAACGAAGGCTTGGCTTTGCTTATCTCAATAACTGCACACTGTTTTTGTGATGTGACACCGTTTTTTGTCATGAATTAGTTCAAATCCTGGCAAATACTGTAATATAGTCAACTCACTGTAAATTCGATATCGGGTGTTTGAGATTGGGTTGTGTATGTCAAAAAATAGGAAAATACAATATTTATTATCTCGTTACCATATTTTAGGTAATTATGAAATGTACCATGATTGTACCATCACAAAACCCCCTCAATGAAAGATGGTGTGACGAAGCACACAAACTTTCATTGACCCTTTCATACTTCCTAAAGGGATCAGCCAGGACAAGTCGCCACAAACCCCTTACAAATTTATATAAAAAACAATAATCACTCACCCTTGGTCTGGTGATAATGACTGTACCTTCATGACCTTACTGGACTTCTCCTGCGAGATCCCAACACCATAAGGCCACTTAGGCTCTTAACGCCCCTGCTCTGATGAGTTAGCCAGCTCAGGACCGCGGTCACATCCCAAACACTGAAACAATTTATAAAAAATATTAATATAGTGGCTTATTGAATCACTACCTCCTTAACTGATATGGTTCCCCTTAGCTAAGTGCTGGTTTGTGCCAATAAGCACTGGGTTGGCTTACTATTTATAAAATTATAAATTATATTAAATAAAATTAGAAAGTATAAAAATTATAAAAATAATAAATCTCAAGGATTAAAAAGAATATGAAAAAGGATTAAAATTGGATGAAATATAATTGAAAATATAAAATATATATAATATAAAATATAATTATATATCTCCCAAACTTGGAGAAAACAAATCAAGAAATTTAATAAATCGATTTATTTATTTATAACTCTTAAAATAAACTTTTATTATGATTATTAGTATTATTATTATTATTATTATTATTAACAGTTAATCATCTGGCTGATAAATATTATTAACAACGCCATTTAAAAAATTTTTCTCTTCCTACACATATTATAAAATCATGTTAAAAAAGTTTTCAAATAAATACATAATACATTAATAATTAACACTGATATATTAATAATACAGTTAATACATTTTAAATACTCAATCATATTTAATCATATCCAAGATATGCATTAACATTTGTATAATTTACTTAAAAGTTGTATTTAAATTAAAATTTACCATTGCAGTTATTAATTAAACATCAAATTTATTTATTTATAATAATAAAATACATTTTGAACTTATTGTTACTATTCATATTACATTATTATTTCATTATTCATTTTCTACTACCTCTCTCCTCTGAACCTTCTACCTCCCTAACTACCTAACCTTTCACCTTCTATCACTGTTTAGTCTGGATAACTCCTATATTCACTATACTTTTTATTATAATTTTACTCACCTTCTTCTAACTGACCATCAAATTTACCTATCAATGACACCAATATCTCAATTATATACTCCATTACTACTTTCATTTAAATCATATGGCACCGCTCGTCTTTGCACTGGGTTGGGTGTTCCCTAACTGGCTATATACATCTCTAATATTTTGCCCTTCCATAAAATTCGGCAAACACTCCCTTAAACTACTCTATTAACTGCCACAACACTATTGGTTGGCTACTCATTATCACCTCACCCCCACTACAGAATTCATCAACAACAAATATATGTATGTACCTTTACTTAAACACCTTCTCTACAAATAATCACTAACTACTGTGTCCCTAACTATCTAATAATTCTCTTTATATTTTCTTAAAAATTCTTATCTTTCTAACTCCATTTACATTAATTGCATAACTCACCTGCATTTTATCTATACCCAGGCTCTATACCTGTTTAAACACTTACCTTACTGTAATCATTTACAATTCTCTTATCAAATTCCTCTCCTACCTACTTATAACAATACCTCTTTTCAAAATTCAAATATAGTTATTTATTTAAACATTCATTATTATTCATTAGTAATTAATTAAAATATTCTTATTAAACATGTTATATATATAAAATATATAATAATACACACTGGGGTACCTGTAATACATAATACACATCAAAATACATGGATAAATACAATAAAAATATACACTCCAACTTCATTATTGTGTCATTAATCGAAATCAGTCCATAACAGTCCAATTCAATACCACTTTTCACATTATTATTTAATGTTCATTTCACAATATAACAGTCTATCCACCATCGTTAAACAACAAACGAATCTTAGGTCTATATAAATTCTTATTTAATAAATAGATTATATTAGATACATTATATTCATATGTTATTGAACGGTTATTAAACAAATATTCCCAGTCACGATCAAGTAGAGTTCCGTTTGTCTTAGTATCATATGTCATTAATCGGTTTATATTATAATTATCCCCATAATATTCCACCACAGGTAAATACATAATGTCTTTATTCTCATTTCTTGTTATTTCCAATTTATTATTATTATCAGGCAAGTATTCATCATTTTCATATACCACATATAACCCTAACCTTTCTAACAGTTGTCTGTAATTTCTGTTTACTTTAAATATTTTTATTACTCTCTTACTCTCACAATATCTCTCTATACTTTCTCTCTTAATACATTTCTCTCCATAACACCAAAATACACTTTCTCTCTCCAAATATGCAGGGGTCCCTATCATAAAATCGTTGCACCTCTTAGGTACACAAAAACTAAAAGAAACTTTATTTGTAGAACTATCGTCTATCAAATATAAATTAAAGGCATTCTTATCCTTATAACAATAACATGAAGACTTGTCTTCACCCCCTAATACAACATTAAAAGAAAATTCTACCCCCTGCATTCCTTGTACTAAAATACTTTCTCTCCGCTTTCTTTCTGACTTCAAAAATTCAAATATTTCATTATCATGCATTATATTTTCATTATCATGTTTATCCTCTTCTACCACCACAATCTTACTACCTGTATTATTTGAATTATCTAGAGTACATTCATTTTTGGAATTATCAGTTTTAAATATGTTATCCAGTACAGCATTTTGCTGGGTACTACTATCTAGTACTTTCTGGGTTTCACTAGGATTTTCTACCACATTTAAATTCTCTAATTTTGTGATAAGCTGGTCACGTTTCTTAATAAGTTTCTTGTGACTCTCTTTTATTTCATTTTTTATCTCATTGAATTTAATTTCAAAATCTATTTTCTGTTCATCTAGTTTTTTATCAAAACTGGCAAATTTATTTAATAAAAGTTGCATCATTGCATTAGTTTCATCCTGCTTACTATCTAAACTAGTTGAAATGGATGTATTGACTTTCGTTATTTCTACAGATACAGGCGCTGACACCTCGTCAATCTGACTAGTTTGAGGTGTTTGTACATCCATCTCGCTAGTCAAATTTACCTTAGTTGTACCTATTTCTAACGTAATATCGTCATTAGTACTCATATTGTTATTTTATCTTGCCAAAACAGGTATGATTATAACCTAGGAATTTAACCCTATTCTACGCACGTGTGCATGTACTTACGCGATTACTTCAGGTAACTATTCCACTTTCCTGGTAGGTATTACTCCACATAAAATTAAGTTTTATGTCGAGTTCCTGTTATTACGGGCGACAAATGTAATCTATTAGTCCCTGTTCGGGCGCCAAATGTAATCAATTAGTCCCTGCTATTCGGGAGCCAAATGTAATCATATACATTTATTGTTTTATTACTCAGGTTGAAAATATAAATTTTGTCTATACGTAAATAATAAGTTTCGGGCGCCATGTTTGTTATAAAGCAACCTGATCGAAATTTATTGTTAGGGCCAGAAATTCGTGTTAACACGTACCAGTTTAGTGTAACCAATTACCTGAAATAAAGACACATCAAATAACATATAAAAGTATTTATTAAGAGTAAACATTGAGTATAAAGTATTACATAGACATAGGTCTCTGATCGATATATTGCGCCATGGGCGTTGTCCACATGAAGTTACATTATACAAAGAATATACGCTGCATTAATACATGTTATAGGATAAGACATACATTTATTGATTAATTAATTATTTATTCAAATTAACTTTCATATTTTCAACAAAGATATATATATATATAGTTATAGGTGTTGCTCAACCCAGCACTTAGAAATAATTACGCACGCACACAACCACTCACCCTTTCATTCTCATGGTACAAATTTATTTAAATTTTTGGAGCTCCTTTTATTAGATTGAAATTTTAAAATAAAATGAATTTCTACAATAAAATGATATTGGGAAATTATGAAATCAGGAATTAAGGAAAGATCTCACCCATTTCGTGTTGGCTTCCTCTGTTTGTACGAACTTCGCGCACCGCGAGTTCGGTGATTTTTTCCCGGTCACATCTTGAAGTTGGCGCACTGTACTTAATATATTTATTTATACTGTTGATTAACCACCTACAGTGGTCTAAAAAGTTAAAATTCACCCGTGAGTGAATGAGTTTTGGCCGGCCGGCTCAAATCAGAGCTGCAGATGAAATGACGACAATTCCTGGTCAGATGTTGCGGAAGTGGGGTGTACTGACGTCACATTTTCTTTGTCTAAGTTGTTGACATCGCCGTTTGTAGTTGTCAACACATTCTCAGCCTCTGATGTAACGAAGGCTTGGCTCTGCTTATCTCAATAACTGCACACTGTTTTTGTGATGTGACACCGTTTTTTGTCATGAATTAGTTCAAATCCTGGCAAATACTGTAATATAGTCAACTCACTGTAAATTCGATATCGGGTGTTTGAGATTGGGTTGTGTATGTCAAAAAATAGGAAAATACAATATTTATTATCTCGTTACCATAATTTAGGTAATTATGAAATGTACCATGATTGTACCATCACACACTAAATTTACAGTTACCAACAGGCTGACAATTATACCTCAATATAGTTAATAAAACATCGAACATAACACAACACATGTATATATATTGATTTCTTGTAAATTTTCTAAGTTTAATGTTGTCCCAAATGTTTTCTGAGTTTGCAAGCCCCATCACACCCAAAGGACCCAAGGGTGTAACCCTAGATACAACCACGCAATGCTACCAAATGTAACCCCTCTTTAAAACCTTTTATACTTTATAAAAAAATTTTTTTTTTTTTTAAGAGGGGCCACCAGATTTAAAAAGCCAAAAATGCGCTGGGTCCAGTGGGACGGGACTTGCAATTAACTCAGCTGTTGAACGACAATAACAATTTTTATTAGGTCTTAAAAACATTTCCTTTACATAATTTGAGAAAATTCTTGAGATCATATTTTGTATGCATACGTATATATCAATTCTTCAAATTTTCCCCATCACAATTTACATTAAATATATATAATGCCCGAAGTCATAACATCATCTTTTATCCAACTCGCCCCCTCAAATTCCAATAGCCTTTTCATTACATGCTTCAACATAAGTACCCATAAACGTATATACATATCACAGACAAATATTCAATAGCAGAAATATACATAACAAACAACATTATACATGAAATCCTTGCCACCCGCCTATATATCTTTCTCTATATATATATATATATTGCCCCATCATATGGAAATTTCAAACTACAATACCCATACATACATCCGTATACATACATCTAGTGCCCCCCACAAGAATCTGGGTGGGCCAGAATACAAGTTACAACTCTAAATGCCCTTGAAACGTCCGTATAGATTTTAGTGAAATTATAATTACAAGTTATTTGCGTATAGATTTTAGTGAAATTATAATTACAAGTTATTTGCGAAAATCTGAATTGACAAGAATAATTCAAAAAAATACAAGTTACAGCTTTTTATGTGACATGAACATCCTGTGTGACTTTATCATTTCTTAGAAAATCTAGTTTGACAAAAATAATTTAAAAATACAAGTTACAACTTTTTATGTGACATGAACAACCTGTGTGAATTTATAATATTACCATTTATAAAATTTTAAGAAAATGGTTTGACAAAAATAATTTAAAAATACAAGTTACAACTCTGATGTGACATGAACAGCCTGTGTGACTTTATCATTTCTTAGAAAATCTGGTTTTACAAAAATAATTTAAAAATACAAGTTACAACTTTTTATGTGACATGAACAACCTGTGTGAATTTATAATATTACCATTTATAAAATTTTAAGAAAATGGTTTGACAAAAATAATTTAAAAATACAAGTTACAACTCTGATGTAACATGAACAGCCTGTGTGACTTATCATTGCTTAGAAAATCTGGTTTGACAAAAATAATTTAAAAATACAAGTTACAACTTTTTATGTGACATGAACAACCTGTGTGAATTTATAATATTACCATTTATAAAATTTTAAGAAAATCTGGTTTGACCCGGGAGCCGGCATGTTCCTAATCACGACCGGACATAACTTAACATGTGCATGGGGCCTGCGTAAATCTGCATGCAAAATCTGCCTACCCAAGGTCTTATTAGGGGACCAGACTGAAACTGAATAAAAAAACATCCAACCCTTATATGACCCAAAGCTGAATTTAAATATGTATTAAAACCGTAACTACCATAGATAACCGAACAGGAATTATAACTGAACCAGACCAGCCGGTCGGGTCCATCCTGTTGCAAACAGCACCCACCTATATATCTGAAATACCGGTCCCCAAATACTTAATACTTAAACAACCCCCTTTACAGTATCCGAGTAAGGAAATGAGTGCATGAAATCTAAGGAGCCTCGGACACATGCCAGCCCCCGGGCTTACACTTATGGTCGAATGTAAGTAATTTTATACATAAAGTGCCCAAAATCCGCGCACAAATATTGTCCAATTAAAACGTCCTTAAGATAAAAATGCCATGGTGTGTCACAAAATACCATACGAGTTTTATTGATTGTTAACTGCACAAATAGATGGCTTCTATGTAGACCAGATAAGAATAAAACTGATTAAATATCACCTTATTTATGAAGTGGATTCCCAGGTGTTCAGTGGTCAGTGAGTCTAACGGCTAGGTTATGAAGTATTGCCGGGGCATGGTGATCTTGCCGTCCTTCCAACAGGTGAATCCGAGAGCCTTTTGCTAAGTTCAGGAGCAGATGGACATGCCTGGGCTGGATCCTTGTCTTGGGGCAGGGGCCCTAAGCATAAATGATAATTAGATAAATGACCAAACCCTTATTTTCACAGTATAACTCACACACGCACCCTCGATTGAAACAGTCCAGAACCAATTTGAACAGGCCCCGCTAACCATTTAAACAATGCTCGTGTTAATTAAAATATAACGTCTTCTCTTTTCACATTTAGAAAATTCTCACAGACGCCCATAAAATCAATTAATAAGTTTCAAATTTACGTATTATGCCTACATGAGCAGAAAGTCTGACACACCATAACCTGTCCAGTTTTGAACACGGCCACGTGCTAATGCATTTGAAACCTTGTAAGTTTCTCAGAATTACATAATTTTACTCCACTAAAGTGATGGGCAATTGCTGTATCTTGATTACCATATAATTTAATTAAATAAGAGTTTAGAAAAATTAAAAATTCTATAACACTGAATACTTTAAGTCCACGCCACGTGGTGTGCATTATTCAAAAGCTATCCGTCTCCATCCACTCACCTAACATTCAAATTCAGATTTTATTTTACGCAAACCATAAAATACATTCTAATTTACTCACCGCAGATCCGGACGAGATTATCTAGTCGTAGGATAGCGATACAAAACAATTACAAAAAACGTCATCTCTGTCGGACGGGGCAGATGTACACGGAGCGGTAGGCAAAGGTAGACTGGAAATTCTGTACTTGTCAGCGCAGAGACCAAATTACGCATATTTACCCCACTAGAATGCGCGGCGAGTACTACAACCCAACGGAGCAACAAATTTACTCAGCTGAATTAAGACACAGCTAGCAATTTCGCGTCTGACACAAATATAATTATTTTATATATATATAATTTTTATTATACAAGCGCCGGTTCGCTGACAAACCGGCACTCCCCCACCCCAAAAGGGCAACCTGGTTGCCCCACACTTGAACTCATGTGTACCCTGCAGTGTACCCCTTTATTGTCTTCTAAACACAAAATACCGGAAATCTCATCAATGGCTGCCCTCAGCCCCATGCGAGCCCTCGCTGCCATGCCAAGCCCACGGGACCCCCCCAACACGTCACCCTCTCTGGTGACCACCACCTACCTCTACTGCGGCCACTCACATACCCATCGTGTAGATGTGAGTGCACGTACTACACCTCTCGTCCACCTCTTGGACCGACCAGCCATATGCACCAACACAAGCCATCACCATCCTTGCCATATGGCTGGCCCACATCCCTACACTAGGGCGGACGGCCCCGCTTAGCCAGACAGAGAAGACCACATCGAGGACACGCGAACATCAATCCCAACTCTTACTTCATATTTTGATCACACACCGTAACCAGCAAGGGGGGGTTTACTTCTTTGCCAACAGTCGATACACCCTATATACAACCCAGTCTCAACCCCAAAAGAAACACAGGGAAAACAACCGGGGAATGCGGCATGGCTCGGACCCTACAATAATCAACAATCAAAATCAACAACAATGCACAACGAAACAACACCACACTATCACTCCATCGTAACTTCTCAAAACAGGGGAAACTGGCGATCTCCAAGAGACCACAATCTAAGGGCACACTCTCTAACTCTCTAACTCCTTTTTGATATCTCTTTTTCTTCCTTTCTAATTTTTTTTTATGTTTTTCAGAGGGAAAGGGGTAGGAAAATCAGGAAGATGAAAAGGGGCAAGGATCATTGAAGGTCAAGAGCGAGGACCAAGGGTAAGGACATGGTTCCCTCTGAGAATAAGGATGAGTGGAGAAAACCAAGGCTCGCGTAGGCAGGGGCGCAACCCTGAAGTAGACGAACACCACTGGGACTGTGGGGAACATCTACCCGCTACTGGTTACCCGCTTCTTCTCACCTTTCTATGACGGACTTTATGTCCTCGTTCCTTCCGGACATCACTCTCTGAGAAATTATCTCATGTTGAGCTGTACTGATTTGTTTCTTCTGAATCAGAATCACGGCAACTTACATCACTTCTTTCACTCCGCTTTGGATTATCCTCATCATCTAAATCCCCTGCTTCTGCCTTCCCTGCTTCTCTTTCTTCCAACCCTTCCTTTTCTTCCTCTATTCCTTCTTCCTTTCCTACAATTTCCCCTTCTTCATCCCCATAATCCAAATCACCATCACGACACTGCACCTCCTCAACATCTTCCAGTTGCTCATCTGATAAATCTTCAACAGCATCTTTTCCCAGCTACTCACCAACTTCTTCATCATCAGCTCCCTCACAAACTTCTTCACCAACCTCTTCGCCAATCTCATTTTCATCAACACATTCATCATCAACATCATTGCCATCATGTCCACTACCACCATCCGAACACTGCACATCTTCATCATCCTCTAGTTGCTCCTCTGGTCCACCCGAAACTTCTTTCCGTCCCTCAGAATCCTCAGCACTACTTACAGAAGGCGTCTGCACATCTTCACACACTACATCATTCTCACTCGCACACTCCACAACGCTGCCACCAAATTCCTCCTTAACTTCTACTTTATCTCCTTCCACCACACTTGCAGCATGGACATCCCCGTATCCACCCGCAACCTCAGAAACTCTTGCAGCATGGACATACCCATATCCATCCGCAAACTCAGACTCTTCAGTCTCCCTAACACCTACAACTATACTTCCCTGCGCAGCATCTGCAGACCGCTCTTCTGCCTCTTCCTTCGATTCCTCTCCTTCACCACTCTCAGCAACTATAGCGTCCTCAACATTTCCCCCCCTGGAATCCAGCTGTCCAGGTCCATGTGCAATGTCTAAATCAACTTCTACTCGCGATGGTAAAGCTACACCATCAAGTGCCTTCTCATATCCCTGCATAGGCAATGATGAAATTACAGGATCCGGATCCACCATGAACCGAGATGGAGATACCGGAACAAATTCTGCGGCATCCGGACTCCACTGTGACGTCCTATCTGAGTCCTCTACTCCAGTGTTAACCAACGTATTCTCATTGTCTTGTATCGATCCACAGAAGTTATTCCGCTTTTCTTCTTCCTCTTCACCTTCTTCATCCACTACTCTCTTAGGAACTTGTGATTCATCTGGAACGTTTAAAGTTTCTTTTCTTTCCAAATAGGCATAAAGGTTTGCTACAGAATCCCTACTTGCCGATGTTGGTTCACCAATATAACTTCTTCTTCCACTGTTAATTTCACCTGTATTTGTTTTCTCTTCTGTAACTGCTGTTACCGTCTTCTCACTTGCCACCCCCTTGTAGCTTTCATTACTTCCGGAATATTCAGTTCTTCTTACCGTTTCTTGCGTTCTCCACCAACCACCATATTCGTCATTTTTAGCTCTTTCGAATGGACTACTTGAGTATGGGTCACCTCTGGCAGCTCTTTCCCGGGACTCGTCCATCGCCTGGACAGTTCTAGAAACCAGACACAACCGGTCCAGATCCGCGAAACAACGTGGACGGTCTGCGAATATCAGCCGGGATCTCTCTCGGGGAATCAATCCTTCTAGTATTACCTGTATTACTTCCGTCTCGGGCAACCCCAACCTCAATACCCGGGCAGCTTTGCATATACTCTGTACAAAGTCCGCCAGCGCCTCTCCGTTGGCCTGTACACGATAGAACGACTTAAAGCGCAACTGGTCACGTCGTCGATGGGGTATGAAGAAGTCCAACACTTCCCCATGGAAAGCGTCGACACTGCCGCCCCGACGCAGAGTGTTGGTGACCAGCGCGGCCAATGAACCCCGGCAATACGGATATATGAGGGACAATAGGTCCCCATCGGACACCCCCGGGAAATCCGCCAACTGCAGGACAAGATCCAAGAACACCAGCAACTTGTCCTCATCCACTCCATCTACCACCGGAAGTTTCTGGAGAACTCCGGAAATGGGGTTGGACAATCCCTGATACCATACCCCCGCCAGAATTACACAATGCACAATACACAACAATAAAACATAAATCTTAACACAACACCTGACACAAACATAACTAACAAAACAGAAAAACTTGAGTACTATGCCACCCTTCGAGCGATCTGCGGGCCCCCTAGCGTTGCGAGGATCCAACCACTATCCTGAACTGGCTCTCGACAACACCCCACAAGAAGAAAACCAATTCTAGCACGAACACAAGACCAATAACACCTAACACCTACCACAACATCACATTTCACAAAAACAAATTTACCAACCAACGAACAACATCAAATTTCACAAAACTTATAACAAGGCCCTCGGCCCCCGTATCTCCGACGAGACTGACCTCCGATTGGGCCATACCGCATCCCTATAAACGCACACGCAATATTCAAAACCAAAAAAATCATGAAATCCATTTCCCATCACAGCGCCCCAGATCTGCGGTAATGCATGTCTCAAAAAGAATTCCCACCAAAAATACACACCTCGTGGCGGCACTAAATTTACAGTTACCAACAGGCTGACAATTATACCTCAATATAGTTAATAAAACATCGAACATAACACAACACATGTATATATATTGATTTCTTGTAAATTTTCTAAGTTTAATGTTGTCCCAAATGTTTTCTGAGTTTGCAAGCCCCGTCACACCCAAAGGACCCAAGGGTGTAACCCTAGATACAACCACGCAATGCTACCAAATGTAACCCCTCTTTAAAACCTTTTATACTTTATAAAAAATTTTTTTTTTTTTTTTAAGAGGGGCCACCAGATTTAAAAAGCCAAAAATGCGCTGGGTCCAGTGGGACGGGACTTGCAATTAACTCAGCTGTTGAACGACAATAACAATTTTTATTAGGTCTTAAAAACATTTCCTTTACATAATTTGAGAAAATTCTTGAGATCATATTTTGTATGCATACGTATATATCAATTCTTCAAATTTTCCCCATCACAATTTACATTAAATATATATAATGCCCGAAGTCATAACATCATCTTTTATCCAACTCGCCCCCTCAAATTCCAATAGCCTTTTCATTACATGCTTCAACATAAGTACCCATAAACATATATACATATCACAGACAAATATTCAATATCAGAAATATACATAACAAACAACATTATATATGAAATCCTTGCCACCCGCCTATATATCTTTCTCTATATATTGTGACGGCAGCGGTATGCAAACATCTGCTCTCCGGTACCAGCGGTGGACACAGCGAGCCAATCCAACAACGTGCTCGGAGCGAGCCAACCAGCGATCCCGGTTAGTCAATAAAACCCGGGCCGGCAGAAAATTTTGGGCACTCTTCATCGCCACGCCATCGAACGCACTTCATCTCCTCTCCTCTCTCGGACGACATCGGGGCGGAGTCAGCCGGAAGGAACAGCCGAAGAATAGAACCGCCGCCGTTCTTGCGTCTTCGCACTCCCGTTCCGCGCCAGCGATGGATTTCGCTGGGCCGGCAGCCGACTCTACAACCGGTGCTGAAAGAAGAGGAGGACTGCAGTGCGCCACGATCAGCGGGCGCAGCCGCCGAACACCTCAGCGCGGCACGACCAACATCACAGTTCTCGCCACTCGGTCCTTTTTAGGGCCACCAAAATAACTAGAGTGTACGATTGGCGCCATTTGTCAAGCGGCAAGCCTTTTGTCCGGTGACAATATATATATATTGCCCCATCATATGGAAATTTCAAACTACAATACCCATACATACATCCGTATACATACATCTAGTGCCCCCCACAAGAATCTGGGTGGGCCAGAATACAAGTTACAACTCTAAATGCCCTTGAACCGTCCGTATAGATTTTAGTGAAATTATAATTACAAGTTATTTGCGAAAATCTGAATTGACAAGAATAATTCAAAAAAATACAAGTTACAGCTTTTTATGTGACATGAACATCCTGTGTGACTTTATCATTTCTTAGAAAATCTAGTTTGACAAAAATAATTTAAAAATACAAGTTACAACTTTTTATGTGACATGAACAACCTGTGTGAATTTATAATATTACCATTTATAAAATTTTAAGAAAATGGTTTGACAAAAATAATTTAAAAATACAAGTTACAACTCTGATGTGACATGAACAGCCTGTGTGACTTTATCATTTCTTAGAAAATCTGGTTTGACAAAAATAATTTAAAAATACAAGTTACAACTTTTTATGTGACATGAACAACCTGTGTGAATTTATAATATTACCATTTATAAAATTTTAAGAAAATCTGGTTTGACCCGGGAGCCGGCATGTTCCTAATCACGACCGGACATAATTTAACATGTGCATGGGGCCTGCGTAAATCTGCATGCAAAATCTGCCTACCCAAGGTCTTATTAGGGGACCGGACTGAAACTGAATAAAAAAACATCCAACCCTTATATGACCCAAAGCTGAATTTAAATATGTATTAAAACCGTAACTACCATAGATAACCGAACAGGAATTATAACTGAACCAGACCAGCCGGTCAGGTCCACCCTGTCACAAACAGCACCCACCTATATATCTGAAATACCGGTCCCCAAATACTTAATACTTAAACAACCCCCTTTACAGTATCCGAGTAAGGAAATGAGTGCATGAAATCTAAGGAGCCTCGGACACATGCCAGCCCCCGGGCTTACACTTATGGTCGAATGTAAGTAATTTTATACATAAAGTGCCCAAAATCCGCGCACAAATATTGTCCAATTAAAACGTCCTTAAGATAAAAATGTCATGGTGTGTCACAAAATACCACACGAGTTTTATTGATTGTTAACTGCACAAATAGATGGCTTCTATGTAGACCAGATAAGAATAAAACTGATTAAATATCACCTTATTTATGAAGTGGATTCCCAGGTGCTCAGTGGTCAGTGAGTCTAACGGCTAGGTTATGAAGTATTGCCGGGGCATGGTGATCTTGCCGTCCTTCCAACAGGTGAATCCGAGAGCCTTTTGCTAAGTTCAGGAGCAGATGGACATGCCTGGGCTGGATCCTCGTCTTGGGGCAGGGGCCCTAAGCATAAATGATAATTAGATAAATGACCAAACCCTTATTTTCACAGTATAACTCATACACGCACCCTCGATTGAAACAGTCCAGAACCAATTTGAACAGGCCCCGCTAACCATTTAAACAATGCTCGTGTTAATTAAAATATAACGTCTTCTCTTTTCACATTTAGAAAATTCTCACAGACGCCCATAAAATCAATTAATAAGTTTCAAATTTACTTATTATGCCTACATGAACAGAAAGTCTGACACACCATAACCTGTCCAGTTTTGAACACGGCCACGTGCTAATGCATTTGAAACCTTGTAAGTTTCTCAGAATTACATAATTTTACTCCACTAAAGTGATGGGCAATTGCTGTATCTTGATTACCATATAATTTAATTAAATAAGAGTTTAGAAAAATTAAAAATTCTATAACACTGAATACTTTAAGTCCACGCCACGTGGTGTGCATTATTCAAAAGCTATCCGTCTCCATCCACTCACCTAACATTCAAATTCAGATTTTATTTTATGCAAACCATAAAATACATTTTAATTTACTCACCGCAGATCCGGACGAGATTATCTAGTCATAGGATAGCGATACAAAACAATTACAAAAAACTTCATCTCTGTTGGACGGGGCAGATGTACACGGAGCGGCAGGCAAAGGTAGACTGGAAATTCTGTACTTGTCACCGCAGAGACCAAATTACGCATATTTACCCCACTAGAATGCACGCCGAGTACTACAACCCAACGGAGCGACAAATTTACTCAGCTGAATTAAGACACAGCTAGCAATTTCGCGTCTGACACAAATATAATTATTTTATATATATAATTTTTATTGTACAAGCGCTGGTTCGCTGACAAACCGGCACAACTGGACACACAAAGTACTGACATATGAACATCAATAGATTATTTTGTTTAATCAATCAACATTCTAGATCAATATTAAAGGGTTTACAGATTATTGATGCCCCACCCATCCACCAAAACACACACACATGTACACACAGGTTCTTATGTTACAATTGTGTTTTATTTTCAGCCAACTGTTCTTTTACAGGTAAAATCAGCACAACTATACCTCATGAGTATGAGGTTAGTGTAATCTGTAACACTATGATATTAAAAATAATAATAAACTGAACATGATTATTACACTTTATATGATATCAGCTTTTTGGCTTAATATCCACTTGTAAAGGAAAAATACAGCACATAATTATTTTATAAATAACTTTGTTACAGCTGCTGCGAAGTTGTTTAGATTAAATAATGTAATCTAACCAACTTTTAAGTATTGAATATTAAGTATAACCTACTAAAGTAATGAATATTTTTAATGTGTCCCATACTGTGAAAGAGGCTGGACGCTGAAAAAAAAGGATAGACACAGGTATGAGTTATGGGCATGTGGGTCTGAAGGAGGACAAAGTAATCAAGGACACTAGAATGTTTCTAAGGTTGTACAGAAAAAAGAAAAACTTAATACATATCCTGCGAGAAAATGAACAATTAACGTCAGTTTTTGAAAGAACCATTAAAGGAGAGAAGATGAGCTTGTGTATGAAATGCAAAGTGGAGTATCTTATGAAGAGATGAAAGCTCAAAAGCTCAAGCCAAATACATATAAATGGAGATGATTGGTAATATCTGGGACCTGTCACACAGCAGAACACCATACAATGATGATCCTGCGTATCACTTATTTCATCACATCTCTTACCACGTAATGTGCCTGCTTTTAATAATATTCTCAAATGATTGTAATACTTTGTTTCGAATGGTTTCACTGTGTAAATTACAAACCTGAATATAGTAGGCTACTGGAATACATAATCGATTTTTCCATTCACAGCCACGTTTCACACTAAATCACGAAGCTCTGCATGTTCTGGTATTGCCAATTCTCTGTTCAGAGTAGCGACACAGTTTCAGTTTCTCAGCCTGGGTAATGATGATGTAAACGGAATGTTTCTAACCTTTTCTTCTGCCTGTAAAGAAAAATAAATTACATCACCGGACACACAAAGTACTGACATATGAACATCAATCGATTATTTTGTTTAATCAATCAACATTCTAGAAGATCAATATTAAAGGGTTTACAGATTATTGATGCCCCACCCATCCACCAAAATACACACACATGTACACACAGGTTCTTATGTTACAATTGTGTCTTATTTTCAGCCAACTGTTCTTTTACAGGTAAAATCAGCACAACTATACCTCATGAGTATGAGGTTAGTGTAATCTGTAACACTATGATATTAAAAATAATAATACACTGAACATGATTATTACACTTTATATGATATCAGCTTTTTGGCTTAATATCCACTTGTAAAGGAAAAATACAGCACATAATTATTTTATAAATACCTTTGTTACAGCTGCTGCGAAGTTGTTTAGATTAAATAATGTAATCTAACCAACTTTTAAGTATTGAATATTAAGTATAACCTACTAAAGTATTGAATATTTTTAATGTGTCCCATACTGTGAAAGAGGCTGGACGCTGAAAAAAAAGGATAGACACAGGTATGAGTTATGGGCATGTGGGTCTGAAGGAGGACAAAGTAATCAAGGACACTAGAATGTTTCTAAGGTTATACAGAAAAAAGAAAAACTTAATGGACATATCCTGCGAGAAAATGAACAATTAACATTAAATTCTTGGATTTCGTTGTCCATGACGTGTCCGTTACTTAACTAAATATCACTAATTAACTAATTAATATTAAGCGGTTTACAGATTATTGACGCCCCACCCATCCACCAAAACACACACACGCGCACACACAGGTTCTGATATGTGTTACAATTGTGTCTTATTTTCAGCCAACTGTTCGTTTACAGGTGAAATCAGTACAATTATACCTCATGAGTATAAGGTTAGTTTAATCTGTAACCTATGATATTAAAAATAATAATACATTGAACGTGATTATTACACTTTATATGATATCAACTTTTTAGCCTAATAGCCACTTGTAAAAGAAAAAATACAAAATGATTATTATTTTACTATTAACTTTGTTACAGCTGCTGTGAAGTTGTTTAGATTAAATAATGTAACCTAACCTACTTTTAAGTACTGAATACTTTTAATATGTCATGTACTGTGTTCAATAAGGAAACAAAATACTTTTACAGAATACTTAAAATCCTTGAAAATGGTATTGGATTAAGCTTGAGCAAGGAATAATTAAACTAAGCATTTCGGTGAAGAATTTCTCAATTTTATTGTTTATTTCTTGTTTATCCATTATAACATTTATGTTCCCTTTATCGGCTTTTAATATCGTTAGGTTATGTTCAAGTAATTTTTGTTTTATATTTTTTTTTAGCGTTTTAATTTCGTTATTGTGTCCTTTTGGTTGTTTTTGTGTATGTTGTAATTTACGTTTTATGTCATGCCGTATGGAATCTTGGTCATTAATGTGTGTGTTTTGTACAGCTGTTTCGGTATCTATGATTAAGTCGCGTATATATTCACCAAAAACAATATAACAAAAATAGATAAGGACCCCACATTAAAATATCAAAAACAAATAAACAAATTTATAAATAACGCAAAACACATAATCCAAACAGAAAGCATCAAATACCTCAAACAAATCAAACCAAACCCCCCAAAACTAAATGCTTTACCGAAAATACACAAACCCAATATTCCCATCAGACCTTTAATAAACAATACACAAGCACCCTAAACAAAATCGCAAGACACCTAGACAAAATAATTAGGAAAAACATAAATCTAAGTAACAACACTTCCATCAAAAACTACATAGAACTGGTCAAGAAAACTGAACACATCCACATTCCACACAATTCAACATTAGCATCTTTTGACATAACCAATTTATACACCAACGTACCCATCAAAGACACCATACGTGAGATCATCGCACTCACCAAAATAACTACAGAACAAAATTACTTCACATACAACAACAAGATATACACACAAACAGACATATCAGGAATACTAGCTGAAATATTCATACACAACATGGAACACAAACATATAATAAACAACAACAAATACACCAACAAAATCATTTATTGGCACAGATACATAGATGATATATTACTTTTATTTAATGGCAATACAAGACAGGTCGAAAACTTCCACAAATACATAAACACAATACACCACAAACTAAAATTTACACTAGAAATAGAACAAAACAATAGTATAAATTTTCTTGACCTAACAATTAACAAAACAAACAATACACACACACATATAAAATATACAGGAAACCAACCACAACTGACATGGTCATACACAACACATCGAACCATCCAACGTAACACAAACATGCTGCATTCAACCATATGCTCCATAGACTAACAAAAATACCACTAAGTAAACAAGATTATAAAGAAGAATTCAACACAATAAAATATATAGCAATAAAAAATGGTTATAACCCTAATTTAATAAACAAACTACACAGACACATCATGAACAAAAACAACAAAACAAAAAATACCAACAACACACAACCAAATAAATACATCACACTCACATACTACAACTCCAACACATACAAAATCGCCAACACATTCAGGAAACACAATTACAAAATAGCCTACAGAACAAACAATACCATAAAAAAACACATCAATGATACAAACACGGACATCGACAAATACAACAAAACAGGGGTATACAAATTAAACTGCAGTGATTGTAATATTTTCTATATAGGCCAGACGGGAAGATCTTTTTCTTCAAGATATTCTAAACACCTAAAAGCTCTATCCAGCAACAACATACTCCGCGTTCACCACACACATACATACAAAAAACCACAGCTACACCAACATAAAAAAAATAATCTTGAGATCCTACACTACTTGCCTAAAAGTCGAAAACTCAACACAGCAGAACAATATGAAATATACAAACACTACACAACACAACCAAACAACATACTTAACAACCAATTACACTTTAAATCACACGCACTCTTTGACACAATCATACACAAAACATACAATAATTCGGAATCCCGTGCCAGCTCCCTTCCATTCCCCCCCACACAACCTACCAACTAGAAAAAACCATTACAAGTTCCGGACATTCTGTATCACACCTCGCTGAAGAAGGCGAACATCACGCCAAAACGCGTACGGGAAAAAACAAAGTAAGTTTTCACAAGTGAAAGTTTAGCAATTAATATTCATTAAGTGCTGTGAATGAAGAGGATGAACATTCAAAATAACTCCACAAATTGCCGTGAGGTGGTACCGGGTAAAAAAATTGTTTGTTACGTAGAGTGGGAGAGAAAAACAGCCGTCGTACCAAGTGAGACATAGCGTGCATGCGCATGGTACCGGGACAAGTGGTATACACAGAATTGACAAGTATGCACTAAAACCCCAAAGATCCATATACCACTTTTTTTCATAAATCACATCCCTCAATTGTTTTAATATGCAATGTGTCCTATGAAGAGGTTTATACTTTTCATTATAAGTAGATATTTTAATTTCCAAATGTTTCATTGAACTTTTGTGTACAATATATTTAAAGATTTCAGTTGAAATAGATTAAAGAATTTACAGACACTATTCCGATGGGGAACACTAGTATTTTAGAAAACTTTTCTAAAATACTATATACCTAAAATACTACTAATTAATAGCTACCTAGAATACTAATTAATCTAAAATACCAGTAATCCATATTGGAATAATGTTTATAAATTCTTAACAATACTTGGACACATCATGGACAACAAAATCAAGAAAAAATGGATTGATTACTATTTTCTAAGTTTAAGTACTACCATGCTCATTTTAATTTTGTTAGTTTTATTAGCAGCCATCTTAACCAACTTTGTCACTACTTATTGCCACACTGCTAAATACTTCATTCTTGACGAGGCCTTTTGGTGTCTCCACGTCATTGCTTCTCCACCAGGTCGTTTAAGAACTTAAGATGGTGGAGACACCGAAAGGCCTCGTCAAGAACTATTGAGCAGTGTGGCAATAAGTAGTGACAATGTTGATGCACATTTTAATCACCATTTTAATATTCGCTAATTATTTGCTGTAATTTTAGAGTTTAATAAAATAACTGTTAACTTTCAAAATTGTGTATGACATTTATCAATAAAAATAATGAATAAAAGGTTGAATTTTGAATCGGGGGAGGGGTCAGCATAGGGCACCATGCACTTCTAATCCCCCCCCCCCCGTTTGTCAGTGCCAGATTGTAGTTCCTCAGTTGCATCTCCAATGCTGTTACCTTCTGCAATAATAGCAGTGACATCAGCAAAGGTAGCAATTACAGCCTCTTCACAGGTTGGTATATTGTTCGTGTACAGAAGGTATACAACAGGTCCTAATATGCTGCCTTACAGAACACCAGCTGTGATTTCTTTTAATTCAGAATAACAGTCATGTTTTACTCGGGAAATATCTGCCTGAAATATAGAATGTATAGAAATATAGAAATTCAAATTCAGCAGAAGACTCATGGAGACATGGAAGAACGCATTTTTAAACTCCACCAAAGGTTCAACATACAAACAGCAAGTCAGTGCACGGGATGTCTCCATATATAGAAACATCCCTAGGAGCATTCAAACGTTCGGCTCCAGAGGAAGGCTTGGCCATATTGTGACCCAGTCATACTTATACAGATTCAGCCTGACCCAGGCCGCTACCTGTCTCCTGTGTCATCTGCATGAGGAGACCTTACAGCACATATTGGTGGATTGCTGGACGGACATCCCAGGAGTGCCGAGACTGAGGGGATTTGGTATCGACGCAATACTGAATGAAAACTCATATTGGGTGGTGGCAGAGAGGATCTACAGGAGACATCGTGTCATCGGAGAACAATCCGGAAACACGTAATAAGAAGAAGAAGAAGAAGAAGAAGAAATATAGAATGTCAGTAAGTTACTGAAATATTTTGCTAAATATTTCTGTGATTTGTACTCCAAACCATGATGCCAGACTTTATTGAAAGCCTATTTGACACTGTATTTCTGCAGCTCCAGGTAATAATGCTGGGTGCTTCCTCCTCCCCCATAGTTTGAAGCAAAAAGTTTTTCTTTAACAACCTCAATCAAGGCTCCACAGCCTACTTTTCTATCGAAGATTCCTTATCCTAACTCTGGTAAGTTATAATGTTGTACGAAGGCTTACATGGCCAGTGTCATTTTGATTAAAATTAACTCCTGGGCTATTTAGACACGGCCCTAAGTTTCTGACAAAACCAGACATTTCAGCAGTGCCACTGACTGGCATCTTCAATGAAAATGATTCAACACTAACGTGGGGAGTTGTACATTAGGACTAGCACAATTTGTAAGTAGTAGTCTTCACGGGACATCTCCACCCTTTACAACAGTTCTGTGGCCCTAACGTACAACACCCCACATTAGCGTTGACTCGTTTTCACTGAAGATGGCAGTTAATGGCATTGCCGAAACATCTGGTTTTGTCAGAAACTTTGGACCACGGCCAAAGAGCCCGGGAGTTAATTTTAACCTGGTAAGCTATGTTTACTACCACCTGAAAGTAACTGAGCCAATTTATTTGGAATAGGTATTACTGCTTTATCACTCATTTTCACTAACATTTTAAAATATTTATACAGTCCGCTGTTTGTTGAACCCCCCTAAATTAAATTCTGCTCATTCCCGTGGTCCTGAACTACTTATTCCTACATAGTATCTAATCAGATATTAAAATAAAAATATGTATCAAACACAAAGCCAACAACACGGCCTACCTGTTTTTTGAAATCATCCAAACAACAGAAACAAACAATTTTTTTATACAGAAACTTTTTCAGAAGTTCTGAATTCTAAATATTTTATTATTGTTTATACACGAAGACACTAGGCACTGGACTCCTAGATGCTTTGGACCTCACATCGCTTGTCCATAAATATGGAAAAGAATCCTATAAACCACTCAACTTCACACTCTACCCTATTCCTTATCTACATCATCTAATACGGCTTAATAGTTGTCTAAACCACCTTATAAGGATAGATTAAACAAAAGGATTACCGTAAGTAAAAATGTTTTTAATATTTTCAAATGTTACTTATTCATTTTAATAAGTAATACTTTTATTGTTAGCAGTAAAAATGTTTTCTTTTCTAAGCTGAACTGTTGTTCAGGTAAAGAGTAGCACAGTATGAGATTTGACTTAGTTATAGACCTAAGCCCAATATGTAGCATGACTACACTATTACACCCACCTAAAGTCACTGCTCCATTGTGTCTGTACACTTTAGCTAAGGCTTATGATGGTCTTGTTTGAGACCTAGCAGTGGGTTTGCAATGGCCAAGTTATAAGACATTATTGGCTTAATGCTTGGGAAGATGCTTGGATAATGTGAATTTTCAGAAACTTGAGTAGGTACTTGAAAAATAAAATTTAGGTCTATATACATTCTTATAAATATACGACTTTTTAAAAAACAAAATCTGTTTTATTATTTAAAAACAAAATTTGTTCAACAGCCATCTTTTTGTATACTGTACAATTATTGGAATACAGTAAATGTACGGTACTGTATTCATTAACTTTTTGTATATGTACTTGTCAGTTTACTGGATACCGGTACTTACTTTCGAGAAACTGAAAACTTTCTGTAGAACTTACAGAAATGAAACTAACATACTGTATTTTCACAAAACACAGTTAAGACTATATCTTTTCAGTAGGCCTACTGTGAACGTTTTTTAGGCACTGATTTTTCAAGTTCGTTTTCTATATTTATATAGCAAATTTACAGAATCACCGAATCTCTTATATTTAAGAATACTATATTATTTTGTTCTATGAGGTCTATTATGTTTATGAAAATAACATAGGTAGGTATTTATTTTTACTACACGAATCTTTCCTGTAACCGGGCTTATTGGTGAAAGTAATTCATTAATTACAGTGAACTTAAAAATCTCATTTTATTTGACACCACTAACTGAAATACTTATAAAAACTGCGCAATCATAATTAAATATTTTTTTATACCTCTTTAATAAATTAGTTTTTACAATATTGAAGTACGAACTCTTGACTTTGGTCAACAGCACCAAACTGCAACTTTCGCCTATTATTAGTACCCCTATCTGTCAAACGAATGTGTTATACCAAGTATTACAGCACGTTTATAACAGTTATTACGAAAATTTTGTGTGTAAAAAAATGATAGAACGGATCTGGTTATTAGAAAGTAACTTACAACATTTTAAAGATTCGCTCAGAAACTATTTATTAACTTATAATTTTTTAAAAAACAAAAATTAGTATTTGAAAACGAATGTGGGATGCGTTCTTAATACAAACGTAAACATAAAGTAGGAGAAGATAACGTACTTATGATTGGTCCTTGGATAGCAATAAAAAGCAAAGATGGAAGTTAAGTGCGGTTATAGCCTTGAAAGACAAATCTGTTTTTTCAACTCTCATGTTAAGTAAATATTTTTGTAGCCGGTTTCTGTGAAGATGAAATTTGGAACTGAAATGTAACAAGTGAGTACTGGAGCGGTTTTTTGTAAAGTGTACTGGCTGTCGTGTAAAATGTAATTTTTCAAACGAAGGAATAGGGCTGTTTTAGAACTGTACATAATTTATCGCTAAAGCCATGGTTTACTACATAATTGATAACAAATGTTTGTACATTGATAGTGGTATCTGCTTAATTTATAAATATGTGCTCATTGTGAACTGCATTTTATGCTAACCTACTTGTAAATGAAATTTTAATTTACCGTTGCACACAGATTTTTGAAAAGAGTATTAGTTTTGTGAATTCAAATGTGTTATAAAACGAGCACTAATGTAATAAAATATTGTTTTCGTTTTAGGTTTCGTTAAATATTGTTCAATGAAAAAAAGAAGAGGTTAAACCTAACCATAGTGAAGATGTGGAGTAAGAAAGTGTTGAAAGTTTGAAGGTTATTTAAAAGAAATGTCTGAAGGAAAGTGTAAAAATAATAGTGATGTCAAGTCTACAGAGGAAAATAACAGAACTTCAGTTAGCTTCTCAAGAGAAAAGGATGAAATCAGTTTTAAAAATGAAACTTGTGAAGATGATGATGACATACAGATCTCTTTGGCTCCATACATTCAAGTGTACTTGGCACACAGCAGCCATAGGGTGGAGTGTTGTGGTCTGTCTCTTCCTATACCATTTGAGAGAGCTTCGAGGAGATCTTGGTGGGATCCAAGATTCGATTCTGAAATCCTCGAAGGGCAGTACAGGCTCAGTGCTTTCCCTCAGATAAGGTTACGTTTCAGGTGAGTTTTACACAATTTTAATTGACTTTAGATGAATGTGAGGAATTTTCAATTTGTGTAAAGTTTTGCTAATATAAAAATTCCATGCTGAGTATACAATGATAAGGTTGGTTTAAGTTACCAAACTTATTGTTTGTAGGTGTAATTGGTGATTCAAGCATTTAAATTAAAAATTGTTATTAACATGTTCAATAAAATTTAGTTACCATAATTAATTTATTCAGTGGTAAAAAATATTCAGTTGTTTCAAGAATATGATGGGTGTCATTCCTGAACTCAAGTGCTTTTAATTTTGGGTGTACACAGATAAGAAAACTTTTAAAACATAGAATAATAAAGTATTGAAGATTTTAAGTGACTGGAATTTTTATTTGTATGTAGCCTACTTCAAAACAAACATTGATTTACTCAGTAATTGTTCATGTGACCTGTTCAGAATTATTGTGTCAGAATATTGTACATATAGGTAAAAATATTGAACGTAATAGTCATGTTCATTTTTTCGTTTATATTTTCCAACTATTATACTGTACTTTGGATAATTTTATTTTACACAATTTAATCTATCAGGAAAGAAAACATGTTCCCATGTGGTTGAAATGAACATATGCAATATTTTCTTAAATTTTTTTCGAGTTTCAATTATTTGTTTTATTGTTATATTAAGGTTTTATCCACCTAGTAAAAGTTGAAACCTTCAACCTAGTGAAAGATGAAACCTAGTTCATCACTTCGACAGTATAACCTCTGAAAATTTCAAATTAATTTGAAGACTTTATGCAACTGAAAGTTGCAGTTTTAACAAGCTGCATCTCATGTATTGTTGAATGCACCATCACCTTCGTGTAGAATTGTGATGTTGCAGTATTATCAGTTTTCGAAAGTAGCCTAGTCATGCAGTCATTTACTTTCTGATGTATTTACACATATTTGGACAAAACTAAATTAAATATTTGGCAACTGACAAATAACCGAGTTTTTCACAAGTTGTCATCTCATTTCTAGCATTAGTTGTGAATTCTGAGCATTAAATAAATTTGATAATTTGTTTGTCAAAATGTTTATGTGAGTTCCTGAATGATAAACAATTGCTTCTTTAGCTTTCATTTAATTCCAAGTTATTGTATTATACAAGCTTCACAGTGTTTTATTTTTATTTGTCTTACTAAGACATGAAATTAGAATGTAAGTAGTCCTGCTACAGTAACTGTATGTCTGCCGCCTGTGGCCATAAGTGATTTTATGGTCATTGTTATTGTTATGGCATGTGCTTCTGGGCGAGTGTGAAAGTTTGTCACTGGGCAAACAAGACAAATAAAGACTAAAAGCATTTGAAATGTGTATTTGGCGTAGGATAAGTGTAACAGGTTGGACAGAAAAGAGAAGGAATACAGTAGTCTGGAGTGAGGTATGGGGAAAAAGGAGTACAGTAGAACCTCACTAATTCGTCACCTGTGGGACCAAAGGGGTGACGAATTAGTGAGGGAGTAAGAAAAACAAACCCATTAAAGATAATATAAAACGTTTTATTACAACATTAGCAATGTACAGTACTAATGTTATGCTCGAACATATTTATTGCCAGAAATTTTCAAACTCAAACAAGTTAAGCACTGTAATTGCAAAAAAAAAGAATGTTTAATGATTGTAAAAAAATCTGTAATTTTCTTCTGTTTTTCCTGTTGTCTATGCTTTTCAAGAGCCAAATTATGTATTTGGCACAGTGAAATTACTTTAGGCAGTTCTGCTTCATCTTGGCCTTCGTACCACTTGATTGCTATAGCCAGTGATTGAATGGCCTCCTTATGAGAGATTGCAGGTTTTATTGGCTGGTCTCTTCTTCAACATTACCTTCTATAGGTTCTGTGGATATGTAAACAATTATATCATCACTAAACGTTTCGTAGCCTACATCCGGTAATCTATTTTACTATCAATTTTTGACGTTGTCTTCATTCAAACTATTCAAAGCAGATATCTGACAATTCCGATGTGGGGTCAAGACCTTCTGGTTGTGAAGACACTTGTAATTCAGATGGCCGTAACTTACTCCAGGGAGATTTTAGAGTGTTTCCAGATTATTTTGCCTGGCATCAACAATCCGACTGAATTTTCAGAAACGTATTACGCTGTAATGACAACAGAACACTTACTGTGGACAAGTATGAAATACCCATTGTTGGAACCACTACCTTCCGCAATCCATTCTCCTGGCTATTATTGGAACCCCGGCCACAATCAGCACGTTTCTGGTTTACCCCGGGTATAATTAGAGTGTATATATTACTCGCTTGTTAATAAAGAAAAAAGAAAAAAAGCTTGAGTGGGTGACGAATTAGCGAGGTTCCACTATAATTGAAAAGAAGATAATCATGTTCTGTGGCACATTGACATCCTTTATAACATCTCAGAAGGAGTAATTGCTGGAAAGAGAGGAAGAGAATGACCAAGAGTCTCATATTTTAACAACTTGTTCAGTAGAATGAACTGCAGGTCTTATGCTGAATTGAAAAGATTGGCTCAAAATGGAAATCTATGGCTGCAGTGACAAGGCGTGCATTTAGGATGTGATGTGATGGTTTTATTGTCATATAGTCGTTGTTTTAACTATATAAATTGTTTTTCTGTGATAGGATTAACTATTATAATGTTGACTGTAGTAATATTATACTCAGCATACGTTACTTGAATAAGTTAATGCTGATTTTTTGTAAGCACTACTGTTATAGGCCCGCCAGCCTTTCCTGAACAGTAACCTGCACCGACCCAATGCATGAATTACCACCACTTTCAAGTATAGTTAAATTATCTAGAGAGAAGAGAGGTGAGACGACTGTATAACGCTCACTGTGTCACTCCCATAACGCTCACTGTGTCACTCCCATATTATTTCCCTTTCTGTCACGCACATGCTTCCAGCCTTGTTGCAGCCGATGTTCACACTATGAAACACTGCACAAAACTTGAAACAACTGTACCGTTACAAACTGTTGTGCGCATGTGCGAAATAAATGAAAATTTTGTTAGCCTTGCTACGAGGTGTTTGTACACTGCACATCTCTAAGCCACTGTTCAATTTTTATCGTCAGGTTTCTACCATACTTGCAGAATCCGCACTGTACATGAGAACCCATACAAAGAGGGGGGCCATACACTGCCTGTGCTTAGAGGAAGCTAATCCATGTCAATAAGTACTGTAAAATAAATTTAAAAATATTAACTAGGTATTAGTATATAACATTAATATTGATTGAATTCGTTTTAAAATTTGTTTTGGTAGCATTGCCATGATGTGTCAACACGAGCTGTTGTTTAGATTTCCATGAAAATTGTAGGTATTGTTGATTGTCAGTTGTGTTTATATTTCAGTTATAGTTATGGTCTCTTTTGAAATTTATAAACTATAAAGTACGTTGTTAAAATTCATTCCTGGTCTGTGTGGCCGTGGTACATTGTTTTCACCAAAAACAGACGTTTTGGCAGTGGGAAGTTTCATTAATGTAAGGTGGTAGACGCTAGCGTCTACACAGCACTGTGGTCACTAACGTCTACCACCTTACTTTAACAAAACATCGAATTTTATACTGATGATGGCAGTTGATGGCACTGCTGAAATGTCTGTTTTTGGTGAAAACAATGGACTACGGCCAAACAGCCCAGGAATGAATTTTAACAACATTGACTCCGGCTGTGTAAGCCTACGAAGTATATTATAAAGTACGTACCCAATAAGAAATTATTGTTTTGTTTTGATGGATGAGTGCCTTTAGGACTGTTTTAATGAACTGTTTCATTTTTCAAACTGTATGTAACACTTCTATGAACATATCTTCCACAAGTATCAAATAAATACACAGCCAATAGGTTTTACAAGAATTATTGTTGTCAGTTTTACTGTTTATGTCTACGCCTATATCAATTTAAAAAAAAATAATATTCAGCTGTGTGGCAAAGTCGGGATGTGAAAACTATATTCAGAGGGGTTGCAAAGATAAAGGTGCACATGGGCAACAAGTACCTTAGCAGCAGCCCTGGTTTATTAAAAATCTCTCTCTCTCTCTCTCTCTCTCTCTCTCTCTCTCTCTCTCTCTCTCTCTCTATATATATATATATATATATATATATATATATATATATATATTCTATATACATAACTCGAAGTTTCTTGCTGTAATTATATAAAATGTTTTGATGTTATTCAATTTGTTTCTTCTGCAAGTAAAAAAAAAGAAATTTTACTACTTGCAGAAGAAACAAATTGAATAACATCAAAACATTATATATATATATATATATATATATATATTGTAAGTACTCACTCACGTCACCTAATTAGGTCCCACGTTATGAGCGTCAATTTGTAAGTAAACGAGTACGTTCGGTTTAAACCCCACTGTTGGGTTTGTCAATTTGTTTTGAATTACTTTAATTATGTAAATCTCGGAGATATTTGGAGTTGTGGGATATATTGATGTAATTAATTAATATTAACTTAGCTCTTTAAGAAATATCAGTGTTAGTGTGCCTAAAACTTAAACAACTTAAGTGTTATTCTACAATTTCATCCAACCCTATTATACCTTGAAGAGAGTTATGTCTAATTTTGTATTTTTACGCTCCCTCTTTGGTGTCAGATAATTCCGCTATAAGCGCTGTAGTATCGGCTCAACGAAACTTATAGGTTATTTCGATGTTTATGTTAACCAATTATTCTATACTTATTCAGTTACTTTTTTGTTCCCAGCTCATTAAACCATACTCCAAATAACAAGATTTTACAAATATATAAAGGTTCTTTATTTGTTTACTTAATTCACATTGAATAAGATATGTTCTAATTAACATATGCTTGGGCTATAGACTTCATGAATCGATTGTTGATTATTCTAATCCTTTATTTAAATTTAGTTATATAGTGTGTTTTGATTTGTAATTAATTTAATTCAGGGTGTGAAGGTTCTTGTAACTGTGGGGAAGATTAAAAATACATAGATAAGAATGCAAGATTTACAAATTTGAAGTGTTGTGTAGTTAGTATGATTAATATAATAATAATTTACCAGACTAGAACGAAGCAAATCGTGTAGGCGGTTGATCGCTAAATTTACGGTTCTGGATGATTATGCCGTACGATTTTCCTTCTTCGGTTTAATAAAAAGGAATTCTTGTCCTGTTCACTTCAGAAATACAGCTCTCTGGATTGATTTACAGCCCGATTGATGTTTCTTCTGCAACGCCAGGATCCAAATAAGTTCTTCTTTCGGTTGAAGCAATTAGTGTTGTTCCGTGTATTTGAAAGGTTATAATTTCTGGTGTAGTGAATATTATTAATTGTGATACTGTTAATTCTTTCTGTTTGATTTAATATCTCATCAATTCCCTTCGGATATGGGACAGTTCAAGTTCTTTCTTGTAGAATCCAGTTATTTATTCTCTATTATGATTTCATATTGTAGTGTTATTTGGTTAAACTGTATTGGTGATAGACGTAAATATTGTCATTAGAATTTTGTACTTTATAATCGTATCTTATAATTTAGAATATTACGATTAAATAGATTATTCTTGGGTTTTTTAATCTCATCACATTCAGTTCATCAAAGCAATTTTTTTCAAATCAACAACTTCCTCTTCTTCTGTCGTCCCTAGCAACACATAATTTCTTCCTTCCACATGTTTTGAATATATAGTGTTTATTTCATATATTTTTTGTCTATTCTTTATCAATTTGCTATCCTATCGGAATGTAACTTTACCGATAGTTGGTTTATTATTTTCTACACATATTCTGCTGGTTTTGTGATATAAGCCGGTTTTTTTCCTTTTTTATATTTAATCCACTTTCGATATTATATGTTATTAATCGATATCATGGCATTATGGTATTATCATAATTTGTATAAATTTTATTATATATCATTATTAATTTAATGTTTTTTCTAGCTCTTCAAATCGTATTCATTAATTATTATTAATTGATGTACCTAACCTTTATGTTATGAGTGGTTATATAGCGGTTTTGGCTGTTAGGCCTTTTATTGTAAACGGATCTACCTGTGTTTATAACTGGTAAACATCTATAGCCCCTTTTACATAAATTCATACATACAATCAAATCTTAACTATTAACATTTACATAAACAATTATTTTTCTATATCTAATAACAATTTTATCTTGACCTATTGATCACATATAACAAAATTCAAATCTATGAACATTGATTAGCTGCCTCATACTTCATTCTACAATAGTTATTGAATAATACAATTTGTTTCATTATCTTTCATTAACTCAACACATATTTGGTATAACATAACATAAACTTTATCATAATACTTGTTGTCATAAAATAATATCTCTTAACTCAAAATTCTTATTTGCTATTACTATAAAGTAAATTATTGTTTCATTTTTTTGTTTGTTTTTCACTGAACATATATCATCAACTACATCTAACTTATATATATAACTTATATATATTATCTAACTTACAGGTTCGGTTATACTTGTTAATATTACCTTGCATTCTTATTTAACTTTATCTATGATTATAAATGTAATTATTAGATCTTTGTTCTATCATGGGTTTAGATATTGACTTATTTATTATTCAGTGAATCTTGTTTTTATGTAACATGAATGCTAGCATTTCTGTTGCGTTACAATATATATATGTGCGCGCGCACACACACACAGATATATAACTTAAAGTCTGAGGATTTGTTTCTTTGCATTGAATACAAATCCACACTGCTACACCTTTTGCCACCAAATTTTGCACAGGTAACCTTTGACACAAGGCGAAAAACACTGTGTAACTTGGAATTGAATATTCTGTCCTGTTCGCATGATTTAGGCCCTTTTAATTATGCCCTTTTGTTGACGCGTATGAAGATGTCAGCAACACCATGGAGACTAGAATTAATTACCATAGTAACAAGTAAAAAAACACATGCTATTTAGCAGCATTGGAACTGTACCTGTATCCGTTCCTGCAGTACATTTTCGATGTTCGTAGTATGCGATTGTATTGATATATTACGACGTAGAAAAGAAGAAGTGTACTAATTGTAAATTTCCTATTTCTGAATACAAAGCAAAAATACGTGTTGTTTTCATTTGTGAGATTAGGTGACAACAGTTTTTGGTTTCTAGTATGTTATAACTAAAACTAGGCAAAAACAAAATATGCACTTTTTTTAACACTGAAGAAGAAGTTTCGTGAAGAATGTGTGTTACCAACACTTAAACCAACTACTCTTTCCACTGTTGCACTGATTCTTCGAGTTTTCTGTCAAAATATAATTTTAGATAAAAAAGATATGTTTTTCTATTTGTAAACAGGTTCTTATGCTAATTACACATAGTGTATTGCAAGAAAAAGCAGTTTGTATTATTTTAATAATTTTGTAAAAAACAGCACATAAAACATCTCATCACATACTGCAAAGAACAATAGTATTATATATTGAAACATGGTTACATAATATGCACATGGTAACTACATGAATGACTTACTTAATGAATTCAATAGTATACACAATATTGTATTGTAGACAAGTATATACAATTAAGAGTATGGCTACTTTGTAATTTCTGATCTGTGTTTTATCCTTCCCCATATGAATTGGAATACGTGAAAATAATAACAGTTTCATAGAAAACTAACAATGTAGAAACTAACAACATACTTATTAAACAAAAGTACTTGTTCTTCATATTTTTTCAAGTATCGAAAAACAGGAGAGAGAATATATTGTTACGACGGTCTACTCAATCGTCGTATGGTACAGTGGAAAGAAAAATACAAGACACCAATTACGTCACTAATCACCAGCTTTAATTATCACAATTACACAGTTTGTAATTAACTCGTATACAATATTTCCAGTTAGCTTTGTCCACACGCAATAACAATGTCTATTAATAGAGCTTCACACAATTATTAACACAATGCTACTTCATTTCGACAACACTCAGTCTGCACTAGTGAAAATTGCTCACGTAACTGAACTGACAATCCGGCTGCTATGGCTTTATATAGGCCCTGCAGAGATGCAGTACAGCTTTGCCACCTTACTGCACACCAGAGGTTTAATACGTATCTCAAGTGTTCCTGGAACTTGCTAGAACCACCTACGTGAATGACGCAACACAAGCCACACTGGCCGGGGGGGGGGGGGGGGGTATTCTGGATTGTTTGGTACGCTTGATTTCTTAAACTGTTGTTCTTGAATTGTCTTTTTATTCAGTCCGTTATGACGATACTGTGATATTGGATCCGTTTGGCTACAACGTGATGGCATACTTTTATTAATGTAGGTCGTAGACTTGGCAGCTTCAAAACGGAGAGCATGAACAAGAGCGTCTGATTTATTATCAGGCCGTGCCATTATTAACACTTGTTGTAATTGACTGTCTCTGATACCATCAATAAACATAATGAGAGAAATCCTCTTCCGAAGTCCACTTCGGGATGTCGCTAAACTTATTATTATATCATACATTTATTTATATTCATATACATATAAATATGACTATATATGGTACACATGTACTTACCAATTTTGGTTACTGTAGAGCTCGTGTTTTTCCTTTTTACCATACTTTTTACCTAAGGGGCCAGGATTCATTAACAGCGAGATTTTTGATTCAGAGAAGGTGACACAAATGATAACACCGTTTTTATAGTGAAAGTAACTATCAAATTTTAATTTCCACAGTAAATTAGTATATAAAACCATGTGCTCAAAATGGCGTCATACAAGGTTTCAAAACAAAATGGTGGCTAGTTTAGTCATCATATTCATTCTTAATACTCTCTTTTTGGTTTCTAAATCAAGATCATTATAACTTTTATATTGGTGCTGCAGCTCTAATCATTTATTAACTTGTATTTTAGTTGCACACAAACCAATGTGCTCGGCATAGATATTTATGGCCATGTGCTCACTCACACACTCTCACACACGTTCACCCTGTTACAAGTACATTTGTTTAATTGGTTGTTTTTGATTAATGAGCTCATTAAAATAATAAAGAAATGATAAAGGTTGGACTTCTCTTAGTGGTGGTCTGCGTTGCTCCCTCGCTGTTGTTGGTTGCTTCCCATGGTTATGGCCGGTGTTCGCCTCATGTTCTGTTGTTTTTTAATTAAAATATTAGCACTGATTTTACATGTTGTGGTTTTAACTGTTATTAAACTTGAGCATTTATTGCTCCACCATCACAATTGTAATTTAGAGTCTAGTTGTAATAAGCTTTTGTTATAAAACCGATCAGACAGCGATACATAGCTGTTGATCCTTTGAAGAACTACGTTGGATTGAGACAGAGGCATAGGCAAATTTCTGCTTGTGTGTGTGTATTTTACGTCATCAAGCTTTGTCATACAGGACAACGCCTAGTTGCATGCGTTGTAGTCAGTGCGTCATTGTTTTTTGTTATGACGGAACAGCGTTATTGTCCAATCACAATGCATATTTAAAGTCATTCGTCACAAACACCGCCATGTCTTTTACCGGCTCTCGCACGTCCAACGGTGACCTTGGCATGGTACTCTTATTGAATCTGCTTTGTGCCTTCGTATATAGGGACAATGGACCTAACCATTCTGTATTAGATGATTATACAATAAAATATTGAAAACATACCTTCAGATCCCATGATTACAGTATTGGGTCATTATGTACTGTTACAGGGATAAGCCAATCTCGTCAGTCGGTCGACATTCGCTTCAAACTCTTGAAGGCTCTCCCCTGAACGCTGTCGCCTCGCTTTCAGTTGAACAAGGTACACTTCGCAGAAATGCTGGTCACCGTACCGTAATTCCAGAGCTTTTGTTAATTCAGCATAGACGTTCTGACTGTCAGATGGCACTTTTCATATTAGTTCTGCGGCAGGCCCTTTTAAACCAAGAATTAGTGAAAGTCCTTTCTTTTCTGTCTAATTATTTAAGGGAGCTGCAGCTTCAAATTGGTGAACATAAGTTGCCCAATGAGTGCTTCCATCAAACGTAGGGGCCTTTGCATAAACTGGCCCTACGTCAGTTTGATTTCTCTGATATTTTGAATCTTCATTTATTAATGGTCTGTCTTTATGAACTATTTCTTTCACTAAATGTTGGACTTTCTTTTTAATTTGTTTTATTGACTTTGTAATAGGATCTTCTAAACTTGACATATTTGTTTTCATAGTTGACACAGATTTTTCTATTTCAGATATTCTGTCAACTTGTTTGTTCAGCTCACCTTGTAACAGGACGAATTTTGCAGTGGTATCCTCTTGTACGAACGCTTTAACATCGTCTGCTTGATGACTAAATTCTTCTTTTTGCCGTCTCTCTAGTGTTTTATTTTCACGCTTACGTTTTTCTTTTAGTCGTTCTACCATTAGTGATGTAGCATTACTCAGAAGGCTTCTATCATCTGACTGATATCCATTTTATTTTTATCAACTACCACTAACACCACTCTTCTACGAAGTGTCCTCTGTTTCCACTGTTAACCATTCTATCCCAGTTCTGACACCACTGTTACGACGGTCTACTTGATCATCGTAGGTACAATGGAAAACAAAATGCAAGACACCAATTACGTCACTAATCACCAGCTTTAATTATCACAATTACACAGTTTGTAATTAACTCATACAATATTTACAGTTAGATTTGTCCACACAAAATAACAATGTCTATTAATAGAGTTTCACACAATTATTAACACAATACTACTTCACTTCGACAACACTCAATCCGCACTAGCGAAAATCGCTCACGTAACTGAATTGACAATCCGGCTGCTATGGCTTTATATAGGCCCTGCAGAGATGCAGTACAGCTTTGCCTCCAATCTCAAGCTCAAGCTATATGGCTTAATACGTATCTCAAGTGTCCCTGGAACTCACTAGAACCACCTACGTGAACGGGGTGATGCAACACAAACCACACTGGATGGGGGGATTGGAGAATATTCCGGATTGTTCGGTATGCTTCTCATAACAATATTGACTGAAAGTACAGTACACCCTCTGTAATCCGGTCCCTCCAGTAGTCCGGTGTTTTCAGGCAGGTACTGGCGAGCGTGGAAGGAAACAATTCGCTGACCGTAGACGTAAGTTGCACCGTTAGTCCCTTGCTGTGTACAGTGCCGTTTAATTGCAGTTTTTTCCTTGGTGTAATTCTTTGCCGTGTTTACGTAGTCTAAGATCGTGAATGCAAAATGTCGTCACATGCTGAACTGCACGAGTTGCGACATACAATCACTTAGAAACTAGTAGACAAAACAGATGATTTGACAATAGACAATGTAAACAAATGGCTGATGGGTGACAAAGATGAAAAAAAGCTTATGACAGACGATGAATAGTCAATGTGATGACCAGTGAAGAGGAGGAGGTGGTGGAGGAAGAGGGAAAAGCAGAGACAGCTGTTCATACAGTAGACCGTGATATGATAGTGGACGCCTTCACAACTTCTAAGTGGGTGGAAGAAAATTGTGTGTCTGCTTGTGACATTCTCGTGTTGAAAAAACTGCAATAAAAAGCGTTAAGCGTTGTTTCAGGCCAAGAAACAGAAGAAAATTGACAGCTTTTTCATTCCAACGGAATAGTACTGTATATTACTCTGCGAGTTTTATTTTTCCTACATTTGACTAAATTATAAACATAAAACTAATTTCAATAATTAAAAAAAAATACAAGATAATTTACCATATTTTAAATTCAATGTTTTAATCAGGTGTAAGTTTTTTCATGTTTTACCGTTATGTACAACATATGCTACTTTTTGTCATTTAAATTGCGTTTTTTTAATAACCATCCATTAATCCAGCATTAAGCGGCCCATCCATTAACAAGTAAAACTGACAAGGAAATGTGTGAAGCCTTGAACAGGCTGCTACAGCCTTGGCTCGGCACATTTCCTTGCAAGTTTCCTTGAAACTGCCCATCCATTTGCAAGTGAACTTTGCAGTGATCCGATCGTTGTTTTCAATATGCCTCCCATTCAAAACTGTCAAATAGCCTGTTTTACTGTAATTTTAGCAAAGCGTTTGAAAGCAAAAAGAAGACAAAGGTTTTGGTCGCGAAGTTCGTTTTTGCAAAGGAACTTATACAGTCATGTAAATTTATTATATGAGCTCCGATTAAATGATGCAGACAGTTACCGAAATTACCTTCTTATGAAGCCAGTTACATAATAAATAAATAATTCACAGCAAATAAATACACAATACACACAATAGACAAACCAATACCTACAAAACACACTGTACGAGTTGTATATAGCGCAAGTGGATGTGACCTTTACGGCCGTCTGTAGTGTACAGCGCATGGGCTGGAAAAAACTGACGTGACTTGTAGTGAAAACTTCCAAACGGTTGGAATGCCGCAAAGGATCCTTGTCGAAAGAATTTTCTTGGCCTTGCCATGCCATGTTGCGCCCATCCATTATAAAAACTGACAAGGATCCTTGTCGAGGCTTGTGAAGAAATTGGTCGAGACTTGACAAGAAAATTGCTCAAGACTTGCCAGTCAAGAAACTTGCAAGGAAAACTGTAAGTGGATGGGCCGCTTTACCCAGGTCTGATATCTGCCAGATTAGTGAGAGTGCACTGTAGTTTGCATTAAGATGTAGATGTAACAACATTCTCTGTGTGTGTGTGTGTGTGTGTGTGTGTGTGTGTGTGTGTGTGTGTGTGTGTGTGTGTGTGTGTGTGTGTGTGTGTGTGTGTGTGTGTGTGTGTGTGACTTCCTTGCTAGCAAGTACCACCACAAGTGAAGCTTGTCAAAAATATGTGTGTAGCATTTGTCCTGTTTTACTTTGCAGGTATTCGTTGGTCTACATATTTGTAGTGTCGCTATGCTGGTGCGTGTACCTAATCCATAAGGCTGTTAGCAGTAAGGGAAACGAACACGCGTATCCTGTGGGAATCATTTTCGGCACATTCTCTTTCTTCACTCTGTTTATCTTGATATTTACCCATTCATACCTGTATCACAATTTTCATTTACCAGTATCGATAATGACCTCTGTGGTAATGTTTGCATTGTCCTGGCTCTCAGTCGGTACCGTCTCCATACTCACGCCCGTCGGCGACTTTTCACTGTGTATAGAAATTCTGATGATCATGTACACGGTTATTCCATTACCACTGTACGTGTGTGTGCTGTTAGGTATCCTGTATTCTGTTATGTTTGAACTCCTTATCGGGTCATCTTTTGCACTGGCCGCTCGAATTCTGTGTCACGTTTGTGTTCACCTTATCGGCATTCACATACTCGTGATGACCAACGTGAGAATGAGAGGCACCTTCATGAAAGTTGGTCAGTCGCTGCTGGTCCGCAGACAGCTGGAAATGGAAAAACAGCTCAAGGAGAAAATGATTCATTCTGTGAGTACTATTGAATATATGCTACTTTATATAACCTCTTACAGTGAAGAATTGTGTGTGTGTGTGTGTGTGTGTGTGTGTGTGTGTGTGTGTGTGTGTGTGTGTGTGTGTGTGTGTGTGTGTGTGTGTGTGTGTGTGTGTGTGTGTGATTAAGTTTTTCATTATGATGCTTGAAAAAACATTGAGAAACATTTCATACATTTAATGTATAAAATACATTTAGTAAATTTTTAAGCAATTTTTTGCTGTGCTCTTTATCACCCGAGTTAGGTAATAGTATCCATATATATATTTATTTTTAAAGATATGTTACATCATAATTTTAGGCTTTGCTCTACATTATGTTTTTTATATACATTTGTTTTCTTTTAGATAAACAGTTTTTTTTTATTGGTGCTTTTGTAAAATTATGCTTACTTTAATTTATATGGATAGCTTATGCCACATTTGTGCAGAACTGTGTTTTATGGAGAATGTGAGCTTCAGACGTTACTTTTGATTAGTTGATTATTTTTTATGAAGTAGAAGAAAATAATATTTCTGTAACAGTGTTAGTACATTTGTTTGACGTAGTGGATCAACTCTCAAATTTAAATTTGTAGTTCCTTCAGCTTTGTGTTAAAAATGTTCGTCTGTATTTTCTATCAGTGTTGATAATGTAATACATTGACCCTTAAAGATTTTCAAGAAAAGTTAATAAGGTAAATGGCATCATTAATTGTTTGTAAAGATATTTCTTTGGTATCTTTTTTGTTTCACATACAAAAAATTGCTTCTACTGTTCATAAATCTTATTGGATATATTAAAGAAATTATTACAGGCAATGTAAGAGAAAAAATGTAAATAGTTAATGTAATATAAGTAAAATCCATGATTTTGAAAAAGTCACTTGGCAGAAAGAATAAATACGTCAGATGAAGTTATTATACAAGTAAGTAAATTTGTTATTTTGACCACAGTATAACTTTGTTTTGCTTGTAATGTTGGTGTCACAATAGCGACAGTTTTATGGATACAGTCTGGTACTTTGTAGCTGCACATATTGGTATCAGTGTCTTATTGCCAGTGAGGGGCTGTATGAGATGAAGGGCATGCCCGTTGCCCACTCGTGTGCTGCGTCCCAAGCTTCAAATAGAGCTCCTGCCGCAGGGACCACAGATGGTGCTGGATATTTATAGTGTGGCCTGCTACCGGCCGTGGGTCCTGAATTTATTACTTAATTGAGGTGAGTGTTCACCGAGGCCAGGTCCACGATTCACCTCGCACAGATTGGTAGTGACCGAGGGCGCTAATGAGGTGATTGCTCTGGAAGCGAACGGTGCGGCGATAGAATTTCTGGGACAGTGTCCGTATAGTGGCATTCATGGAATGAACACGTAGGGAGTCTTTAATGATTTTGTTAGAAGTAAGGTAGTGGGCTTTGCATGCCCAGCGCAACCCTCGGTCCAGGAGAGGCTGAAGTTTTCGCGTATGGGTCTTGGCCAAGTAACCCCGTACAGGAATCGCATAGGTAACCATCGGCACCACATAGGTGGAAACGATAAACTTTCCTAGGCGGCGGGTCATAGAATTACTGCAAAGCAGGGGACGGAGAGTACATAGTCGATGGGGGGTCTTGCGGACTACTTGCTCGGAGCGTGTCCGCCAGGTGAGACATCGATTGAGGTGGAGCCCGAAGTAGGATCCAAGATGCCCTCTGATATAATGTAGAGAAGTAGGATAATAACCGAAGCAGTATAAGACTGTCATTAGACCAGTAGTGAAACCGTACTTACTTACTAGCCAACGCCCACCCTTGGCTGTTGGGCCATTAGGCGGCGCGCTGACCAGTAGAGACGTGAGAGCCTTCCCGTACCATCTTCGTCTTGGACTTGCGTGTCTGAGATCAAGGCTGAACATGCAATTAGGTGATCCGCATTCATGGAAGCGTATCCACAGAGAACACATTCAGGAGACGACAACACGCCAATGCGGTGCAGGTGGGAGGCCAGGTAGTCATGACCGGTTGTAGTTCTAAAAAGAGCAACACTAGTTGCTCGGGGTAGAGTTCTGTTGATGGGGCCGTCCGTAACCAATGTTGCCCATCTTTTTCCCACACAGGCTCTTAATTGTTTTTCTTTTAGCCATAGGCTTGTTGAGGAGTTTATTCTTGCTTTCGCAGATGCATATGAGCTGGGGGTCTCCGGCTGAGGTAGTGTGCGCCCATTTTGGCGAGGATGTCGGCTTTTTCATTTCCCATGATGTTGACATGGCTGGGTACCCATTGCAGTTCAATCTGCCAGCCTAATTGTACAAGGTTCTGCAGTTCTCGCGTACACTCAATTGTCAGGGAGCAGTTTGTATCACCATTTGAGGTCACGTTTTGAATCGCTGCAGTCGAATCTATGAGGAAGACGGCTTTGTTAGGTGGTGAGATCTTGGCAAGCTCAATAGATGCTGCCTTTATGGCTGCTACCTCTCCGTCATAGTTGCTTAGCCGGCCTCCTACAGCGAGGTGGCCTTCAAATAGAGAGCTGTAGAACCCAGCCTCTGTTGCCCCTGTTAACAGATGGTATAGAGGATCCGTCTGTGTAGATTCGTATCCACTGCTCAGCGGGAAAATGTTTTTGTACAGTGTGTAAGGCTGCTTGACGAAGCTCGGCTTCATTCGACTCTGTTTTTGTCGTATTATGGTCGAAGAGTTTCAGGTTAGCATTTGGGAGTTGGCTAAAGAATTCACGGTGATGTATAAATGGTGCCGCCTCATTTGGTTCTATGTCATATTTGCGTTGGAGTTCTTCATAGATCGCAATCGGGCATTTCTGAGTTTTCAGCCTTTCTGTCGCTGTTTTATAGTTATTCCACCGTTGTTGGTAGGCTCTTTTACATCTCTCCCAGGATATGAGGCACAGCTTTTCCCGTCTTACTTGGATAGGTAGTGTAACCTACCTACTATTATTAGTAGTAGTGAAACTTGGATCCTTAATATGTCAGCAGTGGACCTGTAGGCCAAATTCGGAACAAACTCCTTAAAAGGACTGCAGGCCCAAATGTGAAAATGGGATATGGTGGTAGGAAAAAAAAAGAGAATCGTGTGTGTCATATGATGATCTCAGCATTACCTCCTTCATTAAAATACAAAGATTGAAATGAAATGGATAGGTCATGCAAGGCAGCTGGACAGTCAAAAATATCTGTACAAGGATTCTCCTGGTGGAATGCGATCTAGAGGATGCCCTAAGTGAAGAGAAAGTGATCTCAAGCAGATAAAGATAAACATCTTCTTTCTCAGGACCAATATGTGTGAACGGCAGTGGTTGAACAGACGAGTAGTGACTACATACATGTAATGGATCACTGAAGAAGAACAGTGAATAAAAACAATAATTATATAATTTCTTTTCAGTTCAAGCGTCAGTCAAGTGACTGATACTTGGATGTACATAGTCGAAGTATGATGTCTGACGATAAATTTTTGGGACAAATTTGCTGCTGTAATACGTCTGTTATACGATATATACATCGTATCACTAATAGCATGGTGGTCACCTTCAAAGCAGCTTGTCATGAGAGGTGTTGTCATATTGTTCTTGACAACATAAAAATATAAAATATAAAAGCCATCCTTTTATATATTACCTCTGTTTTTTGTTCTTTTTTTGTGAAAATGAAAATACATGGCCAGATTTAGTGAATAGAGACGATGTTACAGCACAATAGTTTTTTTTTAAATTATATTTATTATAGTTAGTTGTTTACAAGGAACACCATCTATCGTGCATCATAACTTCTACTTTTGGTGAAGACGACCATGGACTGCTAAGTGGAAAAGTGGAAATACAGATAAAGCAGTGACCTCCACTTTGTACCAATAATACCAGATCATTAAAGTAAAGTACAACATAGACTCCTCCCATCCCCTCCCCCTCCCCCTCCTCCTCCTCCTCCTCCTGGGACTAGATTATATAAACCTGTTGTAGCACCCATCGCATCCTCAGACAACCGATGTCACTTCTACCATTGGCTTTGTATTATATACTTTGTAAACATGTTTGTTAACTAAAACGAATTTTCCTGTTTCAGCTATGAAATTTTTAGGCCAATAGTGGCTGCTCAAAGCGGATATATTATACTTCTATCTAACCGAATTCTTTGGTAACTTTTTGTTACCGGGTTGATTTCACACCCAAGTGTATGGTTTGTTTATGCTGCTCTTTATAAACTAGACAAGATTTTTTTGTTTAATGCAAGGACTAGATTATATAAACCTGTTGTAGCACCCATCGCATCCTCGGACAACCGATGTCACTTCTACCATTGGCTTTGTATTATATACTTTGCAAACATGTTTGTTAACTAAAATGAATTTTCCTGTTTCAGCTATGAAATTTTTAGGCCAATAGTGGCTGCTCAAAGCGGATATATTATACTTCTATCTAACCAAATTCTTTGGTAACATTTTGTTACCTGGTTGATTTCACACCCATGTGTATGGTTTGTTTATGCTGCTCTTTATAAACTAGACAAGATTTTTTTGTTTAATGCAAGGACTAGATTATATAAACCTGTTGTAGCACCCATCGCATCCTCGGACAACCGATGTCACTTCTACCATTGGCTTTGTATTATGTACTTTGTAAACATGTTTGTTAACTAAAACGAATTTTCCTGTTTCAGCTATGAAATTTTTAGGCCAATAGTGGCTGCTCAAAGCGGATATATTATACTTCTATCTAACCAAATTCTTTGGTAACTTTTTGTTACCGGGTTGATTTCACACCCAAGTGTATGGTTTGTTTATGCTGCTCTTTATAAACTAGACAAGATTTTTTTGTTTAATGCAAGGACTAGATTATATAAACCTGTTGTAGCACCCATCGCATCCTCGGACAACCGATGTCACTTCTACCATTGGCTTTGTATTATATACTTTGCAAACATGTTCGTTAACTAAAACGAATTTTCCTGTTTCAGCTATGAAATTTTTAGACCAATAGTGGCTGCTCAAAGCGGATATATTATACTTCTATCTAACCAAATTCTTTGGTAACTTTTTGTTACCTGGTTGATTTCACACCCATGTGTATGGTTTGTTTATGCTGCTCTTTATAAACTAGACAAGATTTTTTTGTTTAATGCAAGGACTAGATTATATAAACCTGTTGTAGCACCCATCGCATCCTCGGACAACCGATGTCACTTCTACCATTGGCTTTGTATTATATACTTTGCAAACATGTTCGTTAACTAAAACGAATTTTCCTGTTTCAGCTATGAAATTTTTAGACCAATAGTGGCTGCTCAAAGCGGATATATTATACTTCTATCTAACCAAATTCTTTGGTAACTTTTTGTTACCTGGTTGATTTCACACCCATGTGTATGGTTTGTTTATGCTGCTCTTTATAAACTAGACAAGATTTTTTTGTTTAATGCTTATGTCTTAACCCTACAAATGATGTGTAGGTTCTTGCAGACTACCAGTTGGGAACCACTGATATCCCAACTCTGCGAGTCCTCTGTACCACATTGCTTCCTCCATGTTGCCTTTGGTCTGCTCTTTTCCTTCTGTGTGGAGGTGACCAGTTGTTTACCCTTATAGTCCGTCTTTCAATTGTCTTGTCCATATGATCTTAACGTCTTTATTCCAATCTGTTCATGTTAATCCAAGTTCTATTCTGTGTCTCTGTATCGCTGACACTATCTTGTCTTCTTCAGTAATATTATATCTGTACAGCATAGATTTTTGATATACATTTTTCATCAATCTCCATTACGTGTGCACAATTATTGATAATACTACCTTTTTTTATGGCTTTGTAAGTTTGTGTTTTTACTTCCTTTTTAACTTTCTTACAATTGTATTATTTGTTCCAGCTGTACAATGTTTACACATTTTCTGGAACCAAATATTACAGAAGTGATTATAATTTTCATCTTCCACTGGTGCTTGTCCACCCAAAGACCTTCAGTTTATCGTTCCCTCAATATAGTCTGAATTTCTTGTATCCAAGTGATCGATGGTCTTCCTCCTTTTCTTCTTCCTGGTGGGGTCCATTCCATAACTCATCTTGGCAATCTTTCCTGTGCCATTCTTATCATGTATCCATACCATTGTAATTTTTTGCTTGGATAAAATGAACAATTGAATTTTTTACATTCATTCTATCCTTAAAGACTACATTTCTAATTTTCTCACGTCTGGATACTCTTGCAAAACATCTCCAAAAACCCATCTCTGCTGTCATTAATTTTGTTCTTGTGTTGTATTAGAAGAGTTTACCGGGCTGTTTGGCCATGGTCTATGGTTTAAAGACAAACTAAATGTTTCAACAGCACCACTGGCTGCCATCACCAGTGGAACCAAAACTGTCTGTTTTGTCTTTAAACCATAGACCACGGCCAAACAGCCCGGTAAACTCTTCTAATACAACTGACACCGGCCGTGAAAGCCTTAGAACAATTTTGTTCTTGTGTGTTTATTAGTAGTCCAAACTTCTGAGCTGTAAGCCATGTTACTTCTATCGATGGTTTTAAATATTTTGGTTTTAGTTTCTGCTGTAATTTGCTTATCCCACAGGATTCCATTTAATGTAGATATAGCCATCTTTGCCAAATTAATTCTGGATTGTATTTCTTTGTCTTGCTTCCCACTGGCCGTAATTTTCACCCCTAAATACTTGTATTCCCTTGTATATGAAATCTTCCCCATGTCTTCCTCCGATATCAAGTCTGGATGAAGGTCGCCTATTGCTAAGTATTTTGTTTTATTCATATTTACCTTTAGTCCCCATTTCTGATATTCCTGTATCAATTTTTTAGTCATGTACTCTGTGTCTTCAAAATCTTGAGCCAAAAGTACAATTGTATCGACTAGAAATTCTATAACAGATAGTGAATAGTGTAGTCTTGACTGTGGTGAAGCATAACTTGATTAAGATTCTGTGATCTACTCTCTGTTGTTTACCATTGTTTACAATTATATACAGTATATTGTGACTCTTGGTATAATCTGATTTTTCAACCTATAGAGTATTGAAGAATTATGTCTTTTGATTAATAGGATTTTATTAGGCAACTCCATGTTTGCAAATATGTTCTATGTCACTTCTGTTAGAAACCAACTAAGAGTATAACAGTATTTGGTCATCTGAAGAAATAATTTATTTAAGGTATATAACATATCTTACAGTTAGTTTACAAAGGTTTTTAAAAATATATAAACACTTGGTACGTTTCACAGATTGTATTTAACTCTGACAGCTGTTTCGACCTCTTAAGTCATTGTCAAAGAGATGAATGAAGACTAAACACAGGATGTAAGGTGGACATCTGTTTAGGGCATGTGTTGTGGGAACATGTGCGAGGGGTAATGATGGGGAGGAGGGTTGCAGGAGCTAAGAGAAGGTCAAGTGTCTGTAAAGACTAAATATAATCTGAATGCAAAATATAAAATTAACAAAACTAAATATAATCTAAATGCAAAATATATAATTAACTAAACTAAATAACAGCTTAAAGGGGATACACAGAATTCAGTTTGTTCATTTGTTAAATTTTTGTTATTTTTTATTGCTTTTTTAATTTCTAGAATTTCTAACAAATCCATTTTTTTACGTTTTTGTATGTTGTGGAGTAGTGTTATGTTTTTTGTATCTATGAAGTGATTGTGTTGTTGTAAGCAATGATCTGCAAAACCTGTATTGGTTAAAATCGCCTTCTTATGTTCAGAAATGCAATGTTTCAGAGCACGGCCACATTGTCTGATATAAATACCATCGCATTCTGCACAGTGTATTTCATAAACTCCAGTGTGTTTGATTTTTCTTTATTATTGACTAGTAATGAAAATAAATAAATGGCTGTCATAGTTAAATAAAATCTGTGAAACGTACCAAGTGTTTATATATTTTTAAAAACCTTTGTATTAATATGTTTCACCAAGTGCCCAATGAGTCATCAATTAATATCAGTTAGTTTACTTTTAAATTACGTTTTTGTCTCTGTTTATAATTTTTTTTTCATAAAAATTGTGATAAACATGTTGTAAATTTCACAAAAAAATATGGTGATTCAAACAAAATATTTCATTTTTATTTCAGTTTACTGTTTATAAAACTACACGGTGTAACGTCAGATTTTTTTATTTTGGATTCTGTCCGTAGCGTAGTTAGCTGAGTGAAGTTACCAAATATACAGCCTATGTTACTGTGTTTAGTTTTTGCTGCTTTATCGTCGTCTTCTTATCTCTGTGTGTACATAAGAACATTAGACGCTGTTCTAGACTTGCTCGTTGACACCGTATATGTCTCATTGTAACATATGTAAAGTAAATTGTACAGCTGTTGAGCATCTCCCAAGTGTGTGTGTGTGTGCGCGTGCGCGCATGCGCACGCAACCTCATTGCCCGTTTGACTAATTCACACAATTTCACAATTTTTTATTATTTTTATTAATCATGCCTTAGGCCTTAGATCCTTCTCTCTCTCTCTCTCTCTCTCTCTCTCTCTCTCTCTCTCTCTCTCTCTCTCTCTCTCTCTCTCTCTCTCTCTCTCTCTCTCTCTCTCTCTCTCTCCCTCCCTCTCCGTGCGTGCGTGCGTGCGTGCGTGCGTGCGTGCGTGCGTGCGTGCGTGTGTGTGTGTGTGTGTGTGTGTGTGTGTGTGTGTGTGTGTGTGTGTGTGTGTGTGTGTGTGTGTGTGTGTGTGTGTGAATATTATTTATCGAGCATGTTAATTATAATTCCTAGTTGATATCTAGTTTCGGTCCAATAAAAATGCAGTTTTTATGCGACATTTCGAGATTTATTTTATCTCATATTCATGCCTACAACATAAAATATAAAGTAATATAATTGTAATGAGAGTTATAATTATAATATATAATAAGTTGTATGGTATTAACAGCGATGTTGTGTTGTATAGAATAACTAATAGTACTTACATATATTGCTGAGCCACAGAAACACACATAACATTATGATACATGTTAATTATATTTGGAGAAAGAGCAGATGCACAAAGTAAAGAATTGTCAGGTATAATGGTACCAGAGGAGGAGGGGGGTTGATGGGGTTGTCGGATTTCTACAATGTGGTATATAAATACTGTGGTATTTTATAAAGTATTAAATAAAAAATACAGTCCTCAAGGAAAACGAGATATAGGTAGGTAGAAGAGATGGCTTCAGTGAAGGCGGAACAGGCTGTAAGCCTGTGCCTTGACTTGGAGAAGAAGAAGAAGATAAAAAATACGATCAGTGTAAAACATGGTTCACTTTCCAGAACTGTATTGACAAAATCTAAGAGTAAATTACAGCACATATTAGTATGTCGATAGTTATGATGATTTGAACATATTGATTTGAATTATTACATGTTGTACTTTAGACATTCTGTTGTTCTTGAGTAAAGATAAAATGAAGTAGAGTATATTTTGTTCTACAAACTTTATATTTTTTATTTTTTGTATGCAATTTTTTTGAATAATTTTGTGTGTTAAGTTCATTTAACACTTTTACACTGGGGCCTTAAAATGGCTGGCCATCTTTCACCCAGGCCGAACCTTTTTTTGCATTCATTTAAAAAGGTGTAGCTTTTACACCATACGGTAAAAAAATGTGTTACCTATATCTTTATAAATATCTAAAAATCCTGTTTAAAATGTTATGTTCTATATATATGATTTAGATGTCTGTTGCCTATAATTACTTTACAAAATATCGGTATTTCGGAAAAAATAAAAAATTGGTAAAGACAGTTGTAGATACTAAAAGTGTTAACAAATAAAATTTGTTGCTTATTATTTATTAATAATAATGCTTCATAGTTATGTACTTACCACTATTAATTTCTCACTAGGGTCCCAGAGTTCGTTCTTAAGCGAGGCCAGAAACAGTGTGGGGGTACGAAATAAAGACTCTAACGACATATATGGTGAAAAGAAAACTTTTGTTTTAATTTTTCTAAAATTATCATTATTCACAGTTACACCACTACAATGGAATCTTATACCTACAACAAGACAGCGGCTGTACTCTTCCGCTTAATTAATTATTTATTAACTTTCATTTTTTAAATTCTGGAAGTGGCTCGACACAAAGTCATTTTAAATATTCTGCATTTATATTTGATTTGATTTACTACGTTTCATAAAATTATAAACATAAACCAACGCCTCAATCTCTGTTAGAATGCCGGCATCTCTGTCTCTCTTTCTCTCTCACACACACGCTATATGCCCCATACTATAGAACTTGGTACAATTAACTGATAACATTTGAGCTCATTTGATTACTTAATAAAATTATAATTTTGAATTTTGTTGTTTCTACTTAGCCATCGGTATTCCTCTCCGTCGTCACGTGCTACACTGATAGTGTGTCCGAACGTTCATTAGATTTTCACATTGTTATTTTGGTTTTATTCACTCCAATTTATATACGCCACATTCTTGAAATACCGCTTCACTTTAGGTTGATTTTTCACTTTCTATGGTTAAAAGAAAACATTTGGGGCCCACGAAATTTTTTGTCCTCCCGGCTGGTGTTAAAATTATTTTACGACTGCATTGAAACTATTGTCACATTTTTTTAAGAATAATAAACTTTGCCCAGCCGGCGACGCACTACTGCTCGCGTCCGCTACCGTCAGATGTTACTCGTAGACTGCCTGTTCATGGGCCGGAAGTCACTGCCTCCAGGTTATAAATTTCTTGGTCACAGTTCACAGTACATAGCTTTATGGACTTGCCACATGGTTATTATTGCTGCAAGTCGACGATAAGGAAGGCTTTTGTAGGTGTGGCTTTGATTTAATTTCCGTTGTCACGGACGCATATGGCAATGAGATCTTGCGTCTTGGCCATTTTACGGCGTCGGTTTAACGTCTTGAGGCGTAGTTATTGGGCCCCGCCACAGGTGTGCGCGTAGCTGTACGTGACAGATACTTGATTTCATGAGAGAGTGTTGCATTCCAAACTACACTCTACTCCAAAAGTTTACGTAGCTGTTCTTTGTTCAACTGCAGTCGTATTTTACATGGGACTGGTAATCACACGTTTAAATAAATTTAATAAAATAAAAAACCCCATTTTGACATATGAAACAATAAAATTAATTGTCTGTACCAATATTTTCCTATATTGATTTACGTACTGTCACAAAACCCCCTCAATGAGAGGTTTTATGTCGAAACATAAAAACTCTCATTGACTCATTCACACTTCCTAAAGGGATCAGCCCAGATATGTCGCCACAACCCCCTGTAGTGTTTATATAAATAAGAAATACAATCACTTACCCTTGGTCCAATGATGGTGACCATACCTGCCTGACCTTACTGGACTTCTCCAGAGAGATCCCAACACCGCAAGGCCAACAGGCACGTAACGCTCCTGCCCTGATGCACCGGCCACCTCATGACCGCCGTCACAGCATCACTAAACTCTGAAACATCGAATACAAAATTTTAAATAGTGGCTTTGTATAATCCCATATCCACAACTGATATGTCTCCCCTTAGCTGAATTGGTTTATGTTTAGAGGCATTGGTTTTCTTAGCTCTTAAATTTAAAATAACAAAAACAAACAAGATTTAGGATAGAAAATCCACTCCCCTTTTGACATTCCTATATTTATCAAAGCTTTCTGACTCCAGTCAATATTACTTTACTCTCTTCACCACAAGAAAATATATTCTTATACTAAGCATCAACACGTACTCTAATTCCTTAATTTTTTCAAAAGCAACAATAATAATCTATCTCCCTATCATCTAAAATTCAAAACACAACTTATTTAAGGCACACTCTAACTATTTAAACTTTATTTATCATTTTCTGATTAACATTTCTTTACCACAGAATCATAATATTTTTTTTTTCTACACCAATATCCACATTATTTGTTATATATATTTGTTACCATTGCTACCCCTGTAGCAACCCCTAACCACACACACTATTACCCCCCCTGGACTGTTGCATCCATTTGCCTCCACAAGGACTGAGGCGTGTAACGGGGCAAAAGGGAGGGGTTTTATTTTATTAAATATTTGTAACAATTCATTTCATATGCGTGAGCACTTTTTTCTTTTCTCTCACTCCCATCCTTGCTTCAGCGTTACAAAAACTTCAGGGTAAGTACCCCTACTTATTATCTTAACATATGCCCCTAAGGTCTACCACCCCTACTTGGGTGAAAATAGCCTGTGTTCAAAAATAATCTTTGATTCCCCTTTTTAAACCCCATTAAATTTCTACGTTTGACCAATTTCCAAGGCAACCAACTGTGGTCAGTTTTACAATTTCTGCCCACAGCTGATTGTCATCCAAAACCATGATCTGGGTTGGTAAGGCCGAGATCGCCCGAAATGTAGCGAATCGCAATGGTTTGATACCTAGTGTCATAACTGCCCCTAAAATCATTAACTTATACATATTAACGAATACATATAAAATCCTCCTTATAAAAAAATTAATATACATTACAAACATTAATAATCATATCATCACTGTTCATAAAGCAGTCTTAAAGCATCACCATAGTTTCACTATGTCCTTCTTCAATTCACAACCACTGAAGGTTGTCACTTTAATAAAATTTTTAAATTTTGTCTTTTATTTTCTCCAAAAAACGGTTGCTTTTTTATTTATTGTACATAACACTGGACAACAAAATTTTGGTTTTTGTTTGTTACAAGAATGATAACAGCTGAATCTTATAGAATTTTTGACACTGATTTCAAATATGTAAATGGTTTCTTTCTATCAGGCATAGTTTTTTTGTAATTACCATTTTTTGAAAAACGTTTATTATACATACATGCAATTTCAACATACCTAAAATCTGCTTCGTTTTGATTTTCTGGCGTAGTGTGCTGTAGGTAAATCAGTCTTCAGATTCCAGCAATAGTCAGCTAGCATTCTTGGGTTCCACTTTCCTTGGTAGCGTGTCTCCATGGTGAATATTTCCTGGTGAAAGCGTTCACCATGTTTGTCACTCACAGCTCCGAGATTGGTTGGGAAAAAATCCAGATGAGAATCTAAGAAGTGGATCTTTAGTGACATATTACAGCCAAGTGCTTTATAATTTTTAAGAAGCTCAGTTATCAGTTCTTTGTAGTTACCTGCCTTATTATTTCCAAGGAAGTTATTAACAACATTTTTAAAAGATTTCCAAGCAGCAACCTCACAGTCATTCAAACTGTCTTCAAATTGAATATCATTCATTAGTTTTCTTATATCAGGACCAACAAATATGCCTTCCTTAATTTTAGCGTCACTTATCTTGGGGGACTTGCTTTTTAGGAACTGAAATCCACTCCCCTCACGATCTATTGCTTTAACAAAATTTTTTATTAAACCTAGCTTAATTTGTAGTGGGGGAAGGTAAACTTTTTCAGGTTTTACTAGTGCTGGGCTCACAACGTTCTTCTCTCCTACAGTCAATGTTTCTCTTTTTGGCCACTGTTTCTGAAGATAATGATTCTTCCTATCTCTGCTATCCCACTCGCACAAGAAGCAACAAAATTTAGTATATCCAAGTTGTAAACCAAGTAACAGTGCTATCACTTTCAGGTCTCCACAAACATGCCACAAATGTTTCTCATACTGAATCATATCCAACACAAGTTTCATACTTTCATATGTCTCCTTCATGTCAGCTGCATGAGCTAAAGGGATTGATGGGTATTTATTTCCAACATGAAGAAGGACTGCTTTCAAACTAAGTTTTGAGGAGTCTATAAAAAGACGCCATTCATCAGGATGGTGCGTAAGTCCAAAACTTTCTAGTAAAGATTCCACATCATTGCAGTAAACTAAGTTCTCATACTGTAAGAAGAAACATTCAAAATCACACTGCCTGTCACGGAAACCACTTATTTTAGTAGTATGTTGTAAAATATTCCATCCTTTCAGTCGTGATGCAAGAAGTTCAGCTTGATTCTTAGATAAATGTAGATCACGAACGAGATCATTTAATTCTGACTGATTAATTAAGTGTGGTTCAGTATTTGTACTTTCTAAAAAGTCTGGGTCTCTCCTTCCTTCATCATCCAATGAATCTGCACAACCTTCAACATTAACAGCATCTTCGTCTAATTCCCATGTTTTCGGTGGTACTGGAATTGGAAGCTGTGGACTGTGAGGCACTGGTCTTATAGCAGAGGGAATATTAGAATATTTAACAGTGTGTCTAGTCTTCGCTGTTATCCCTGATATTTTCGTTAAACAAAAATAACAGTCCGTGGAGTGATCCTTCGGTTCTATCCAAACCATTGGAATTGCAAATGTCATGTGACGAGATCCATTCAACCAACCAGTCAACAGCGTTACACATGAATTGGAACAACTGTGAGGGGCCCAGGACTTGTCCTGATCACCCAATTTACATCCAAAATATAGTTCATACGATTTTTTTAACAGTGGAGTTATATTTCTCCTCTGAGACTTTAGTGTTACCTCACCACAAATATAGCAGAAACTGTCTGGCTGGTTAATGCAAGTACGTGGCATTTTTATGAAACATTTCACTGTTATACACTCACAAACACTTAATACAAAATGTTTAAACACTTTACAACACAGATTAATTTAGTATGTACATGTACTGACTGTACAGGGAAAAATTAAATTACAAACTGGTAGGAAAAGTACCACGAACTACGCCACGAGTACTACGAACTTAGACACACGAGAGCTCACACTTGACTGAAGTAGAGGTGATATTTCTTAGCCAGCATGATAGTGTTTGTTTACTGTATTACATTCAACACTGAGTCATTGATGAGTCATCGAAGTCCAATGTTCTTCACAGCGTACGAGTAATACAGTGTGACTAATAGGTGCCATAATTTACATGAATCATATGTGTGTCATTTGTAATCGTTTTCATTATTGTGTTGACATAATAAACTTATCTGTTGTGGATATTAATGAACTGAAATAAATTAATATACAGTTTAAATAGCAACATAAATTTTGCAAAAAGTAAATTAATAATGTCATATATATTGCACTTGCATAGTTCGTGCCCATGTACTTTCTAGAGAAGTAAGAAGGGCAATTGCAAAAAAACTAAGGCCGATAGGGAATTTCTGACTTCATACTCGGAATCAGCGCTCAACAATACATAAGATTCAGCAAATATTAACCATGTAACAAAATCATTGTTGTCCAGTGTAATCAAATTTTAACATAGACACTTTTGCAAGTTCCAGCTTTCACTTTTAAACAATACCTTCTCACTACAAGATAACAAGTACAACAATGGATCATCTTAAATTTCTAAATTACATTAATTATATTTCTATGTTATAAAGAAAAATAACTCCTTAATGAGTTAATGATTTACGTTACAACAATTTTGGATGTTCTATTCCATAATTCATAAAATAAAACTACTGTTCGTGGAAAATACTGCTAATCGTTGTTGTTTTTTTTCCACGAAACTAGGGGTCCCCCTCCCCATTCAACACAAAATTAAAAATTAAATTTCTACTTGCACCAATTTGTGGAGTAAGATCATCGTTACTTTCACCCCGTTGCTGAGGCTACCGCCAACCATGCTCCGCCTCCAGAAGACCAAAATCCATGATCAGAGGTGGTGAGTCTGTGATCGCCCGAAAATGGGGGAGAGTCCCTTCTGTAAACATATAAAATCAAATTAAATTTCATACCTACATTAATATTTATAACAATCATAAAACTCTTACGATGACCAATACAATTTCAAATTTGTAGCATTGTGTGTCCCTACTATCTCCCTTGTCTCCCTGTTCTGTAATACATATGAATTCTTCATCTTAACTTCTATTACCTCATAAGGTCCTTCATAGAGTAAGAAAAACTTCTTGATCTCCTTGTCCTGAGCACTCGACAAGTCGTGTCTCCTCACCAGTACCAACTGTCCTATTTCGTACTTCATCCACTTACCTTTTGCATCGTGTCTACGTTTTCATCGTTCACCTTTGCTTAACAAATTTTCATTAGCCAACCTGATTTTAATACTCACATCCGTTTTCTCGCTCTCAGGTGGGTAATCAAATAGTTGTTCTAATATCCTCGGGGACCGTGTTACCAATTCGTGGGGTGTATAGCCGGTGGACTCGTGGGTGGTACTGTTCAGCCAAGTCTCTATTCTCCTGACGTACAACGGCCATTCGCTGTGTTTAGCGTGACAATAGGCTCTAAAGATCCTGCCTATCTCTCTCATTACACACTCAGCCTGGTTGGACTGGGGATGGTACACAGCCATATGCTTCGTGATGATTCCTTCCCATCCTAGGGTCTGACGCCATTTCCCACTGATGAACTGTGGCCCATGATCTGACAAAATTACTTTTGGCTTACCCACGTGAATCATGTAGTCCTTTGTCACCTTTTCACTCAATACCTGACTGGTAGCTCTTTTAACACTATACAATCTCACATACTTAGAAAAAGTGTCAAGCATCACAAAAATATACATCACTCCGGCTCTACCCTTCGGCAATGGCCCAAACAAATCTACTGCAACTAAATCAAAAGGTCTATTCACTTTTATAAAATTCATCACCCCGTCTACCCTATAATTTACTACCTTCGATTTCTGACACAAATCACAACCCCTTAACAATTTTCGAACCCTTCTTTCCATATTTTTAAAAACACATGACTCTTTCAATACATTGACACACTTCTTCGCCCCAAAATGACCATATCTTAAATGACAATCCCAAACGATCTTATCAACTAACCCCTCTGGCACAACTAATTTCCAATCTCGCTCACCCCCTACTACTTTCTTAAATAATAACCCTTTATAAATCTGGAAATGTTGACTATACTCTGATTCAGTTAACTCAGTTTATAAACTGTCTATAATCTTACCTGACTTACCATCTGCTCGTTGCATGGTTCTGATGTTCTTTAACTCTTCTCCAAAAATTCTGTCCTCCCTGCTTATCTGGAAAATTTCAATTTCCTTCAGATCTCTACCCGTTTTGTTGTCCAACATGTCTACCCTGGAAAGAGTATAAGGTATCTTATTGTCTGTCCCTTTGATGTACTCCCAATCAAAATTATATTCCTGTAAAACAAGTACCCACCTGGTTAGACGGCTGTGAGCGAGTTTACATGTATTTAAGAAGGATAATGCCTTGTGACCAGTGCGGATCACCGTCCTGTTTCCCAAGATGTAAGTTCTGAATTTGCTGATGGTGAACACAATGCTTAACAGTTCCTTTTTGGTGGTGGTATAATTCTTCTCTGCCATCAACAATGATCTGCTTGCAAATGCGATGGTTAAGTGTTCCTTCTCGTCATCCTCTTGGTAGAGTTCCGCACCTACTGCCACATTACTAGCATCTGTCTGTAAGAAAAATGTTTTATTAAAATCAGGGTGGTTCATCATTATCATTTTACTAAATTTCTGTTTAATTTCGTTGAACGCCTCTCGTTCCACTAATCCCCATCTCCACTGCTTACGTTTCTGGAGTACTGCACTCAATCTTGCTGTTACATGTGCGTAGTTCTTCTGAAACTTGCTATAAAAATTGCACAATCCTAGAAAACTCTGCTCTGTATTAGTTGCTTAATGTTCTTCAGTTCAGGGAAGCGCATGATGGAGTCCACTTTGTCCGGATTTGCTGAGATTCCTTCTGGTGTGATTATAAATCCTAAAAAATTTATTTGTGTTTGTAGAAATTTTGACTTGTCCCAATTTACAGTAAGTCCTCCTTCCTTTAACTTGGCTAACACATATCCTAAGTGATCTAAATGGTCCTCAAAAGTTCTCGACGCAATCAAAATATCGTCTACATATACTGTCAGAAAATCTAAGTCTTTGGGTTTTAAAATTTGGTCCAAGCATTTTATGAAGCTGGCTACGCTGGTGTTCAATCCAAATGGTAATCGTCGAAACTGGTAGTTCTTGCCGTTAAACAGGAAAGCTGTATATTTCCTACTCACCTCCGCCAATGGTACCTGCCAATATCCTGCTGTTAGATCAAGTGACGTCATATATCTCACCCCGCTGAATTTCTGAAATATTTTGTTGATTGACTCTGGTGATTCACGGTCTGGTATTATTATCTGGTTGATTCTCCTCGCATCTAAACATAACCTAACTCTGCCATCTTTTTTGATTACTACAACTAATGGATTTGAGTAGTGTGATACTGACCTTTCTATTATTCCTCCTTCCATCATCCTGTCCAGTTCCTCTTGCACCGCTCGTCTTTTGGAATAAGGCACGGGATAACTTCGCTGCATGAAAGGTGTGTGTTCCCGTATCTGCAATATACGTTCGTAACCTTTTGCCCTACCTGGAACATTGGCAAACACTCCCTTAAACTGCTCTATCACTTGCCACAACGCCGCACGCTGATCCACTTGCCTCAACGCCGCATGCTGGTCACTCCTTACCACCGCACCTCCACTACAAAATTCATCCGCCCTTATCTCCCATACTGCATTATTAATATTACCCATTTCATCTTCAAAATCATCAATATACTCACCCTCTCTACATAAATTTACTCTAGTATCTATATCACTCTCGCCTACTCTCTTTTGTAGTATTTTTACCCCCATTGTTCTAACTTTATCTATTATTTGTTCAAAATTAACCTTTACAGACCGATCACCCCCGTCTAACTCTACTATTTTCTCCTTAAAATTTACAACAGCTTTGTTTCTTTGCAGGAAATCATTACCCAATATAATGTCTAAACTTAACCCTTTAACTACCAAAAATGTGTTCTCAAATTCTGTGTCATTTATCAAAAAACTTAAGTGTATCTGTTTTGTTATTATTTTACTGCGTACGCCTGTAACTCCTACTACTGTAACCCCTGCTACTGGTAAAATTGGAGTATTCTTTTTAATTTCTCTTAACTCTCCTAAAATGTTTTCTGCAATAACGGAAATCTCGCTACCTGTGTCTACAAGTGTTCTATAATACTTATTGGCTACATTTACCTGTATTTCCGTGAGTCCAGCTCTCACCTCGATCGTGTTGTTTTCTTCCTCCAGTAAATCTGCAACTATGTCTGTTTTAATTACGTTACTCTTGACATCCTCCAACGGTTGGACCTCATGTGCTTCCCTGTACAGTGGTCTGGTCCTTGCTACCACTGTCTGTTCTAGTTTTCCGGTTGTTGTCTGTGATTGCTTGTGGTTGGTCCCTGGTGATCCCTCAGCGATCCCTGGTTATGACTGTTTGTTCCCCTATTTTGCTGTCCAAACTGCTTGGTTTCGTTTCTCCTCCTCTGGTCTTCTCTTGGTAAACTACATTTAAAACACCATTGTCTGTTGGCGTAGTTCTCGCCTCTGCACCTGGAACAACTCCACTCACCTGACTGATGGAAACCAGTTCTATGCATATTATTATTATTCCCGTGAAAATTATTTCTCTGGTGATTAAACTCTGTGTTGTTATTATTATTATTATTATGTAAGGGTCGCCTACCCACTTCTCGATCTCTAATGCTCTGTAATATATCTAATATTCTCTCCAGCTCGTTCATATCTTCAATCTCTTTTGTCATTAAGGTGGTTTGCACTTCTCTCGGTAAATGCTTACTTACATGCCTAACGAAAGATTTGAAGGGTATCTGTGGCTCTAGGTATTTGGCCTCGTTGTACAATTTCGTCACGTATATTGTTATTATTATTATGTCCTATGAAATTACCCGCTTCCATGATACGGCTTCTCAAGATTTCTTGTTCTTCTTCCATCCAATATTTCCCCTTAAATGCTTTTTCGAATGTCTCATAACAGTCCCATTCTAACCTATGTGCTTCTGCCCATACTATAGAACTACCCTTAAAACATTTGATTATTTTAGTTAGTTGTACCTCCCAGCTACTATTACTGAAACGGTTGTACTCTCGGGTTTGGTTTACGAATCTCATTGGGTGTATTGTCCTATTCTCATAGCTTAAAGTCTCTAACTCTATCTCGTTATGTAAGTCTAGTTATTATCACCCTTTCAGTAGCTCTGGTAAATTTTTTGTTAATTTCCCTCCGTAATTCATTTTTCACACTCATTAAATTATTCTCAATTAAAATACATTTGTCATAGATCTCATTATTAGTTTGCATATTTATATCATCTATTTCTTTGATCTTACTCTGTATTACACTTATTCTATTGTTGTTATTTATTTCGTATTCTGATATTGTGTTATCGATTGTTTTGATATTCTTGGTTATATCTACTACATCTGATTCAAATTTCTCTAATTTATCTTGTAAAATATTTGTCTTACTTTCTATCTGTTTGTTTATTTCAAATTTGGTTTTACTCTCTATCTGCTCATATACTGTAGTTAAACAATTATTCTCTATCTCTTTACTTTGTGTCTCTATTTGGTTTTGAACTTTGTTAATTACTGTCTCATTGATTTTATTGACTCTGTCATCTAAATCGTTTATTTTAGTATCAAATTTCTCACTAACTACTTCTATGATCTGTTCTTGGATAGTTTCATAACGTGTATGAATTTCATTTATTTGTTTGCTAAAATCAAAACTCTGTCGTTTAATTTCATCTTTCACTTCATCAAATTTGTCATTCAAGTTATTATATTTAACATCACTTTTTTGCTCATCCAATTTTGCATTTTGTTTTTCATATTTACTATCTAGATTGTCACATTTCTTATCTATCTTTAACAGTAATTGGATCATTGCACTAATCTCATCTGTTTTATTTTCGTACCGAGTCGAAATGGGTGTTACAGGTACTCTATCTAACTCTACAGATTCGGTCGCACTCGACTCGATCTGACTTATTGGCGTTGAACAAACTCCCATTTCACTGTTAAACGTTTGGTCAGTTACGCTGACATTCTCGTTATTGTTTGCCATTTAAAAAAAAATTTTAAATGTTTCATTTCAAAATTGTATCCTGTAATATTACATAACCTTATTATATATAAAAAAATATTCTATTTAAACTATTTACCCTACCATATGTAGTCACAACATAACCTTATCTTTACGTCTTATATTATATACCCTTTCGACACCCACTCTGTTTCTGATTTCTGGCTTATTTTATATAAAAATTTTATATAAAGTCCCTGTTCGGGCGCCATTTGTTAACAAATAAAATTTGTTGCTTATTATTTATTAATAATAATGCTTCATAGTTATGTACTTACCACTATTAATTTCTCACTAGGGGCCCAGAGTTCGTTCTTAAGCGAGGCAAGAAACAGTGTGGGGGTACGAAATAAAGACTCTAACGACATATATGGTGAAAAGAAAACTTTTGTTTTAATTTTTCTAAAATTATCATTATTCACAGTTACACCACTACAATGGAATCTTATACCTACAACAAGACAGCGGCTGTACACTTCCGCTTAATTAATTATTTATTAACTTTCATTTTTTAAATTCTGGAAGTGGCTCGACACAAAGTCATTTTAAATATTCTGCATTTATATTTGATTTGATTTACTACGTTTCATAAAATTATAAACATAAACCAACGCCTCAATCTCTGTTAGAATGCCGGCATCTCTCTCTCTCTCTTTCTTTCCCACACACACGCTATATGCCCCATACTATAGAACTTGGTACAATTGACTGATAACATTTGAGCTCATTTGATTACTTAATAAAATTATAATTTTGAATTTTGTTGTTTCTACTTAGCCATCTGTATTCCTCTCCGTCGTCCCGTGCTACACTGATAGTATGTCCGAACGTTCATTAGATTTTCACATTGTTATTTTGGTTTTATTCACTCCAAATTATTTACGCCACATTCTTGAAATACTGCTTCACTTTAGGTTGATTTTTCACTTTCTATGGTTAAAAGAAAACATTTGGGGCCCACGAAATTTTTTGTCCTCCCGGCCGGTGTTAAAATTATTTTACGACTGCTTTGAAACTATTGTCACATTTTTTAAGAATAATAAACTTCGCCCGGCCGGCGACGCACTACTGCTCGCGTCCGCTACCGTCAGATGTTACTCGTAGGCTGCCCGTTCATGGGCCGGAAGTCACTGCCTCCAGGTTATAAATTTCGTGGTCACAGTTCACAGTACATGGCTTTGTGGACTTGCCACGTGGTTATTATTGCTGCAAGTCGACGATAAGGAAGGCTTTTGTAGGTGTGGCTTTGATTTAATTTCCGTCGTCACGGACGCATATGGCAATGAGATCTTGCGTCTTGGCCATTTTACGACGTCGGTTTAACGTCTTGAGGCGTAGTTATTGGGCCCCGCCGCAGGTATGCGCGTAGCTGTACATGACAAATACTTGATTTCATGAGAGAGTGTTGCATTCCAAACTACACTCTACTCCAAAAGTTTACGTAGCTGTTCTTTGTTCAACTGCAGTCGTATTTTACATGGGACTGGTAATCACACGTTTAAATAAATTTAATAAAATAAAAAACCCCATTTTGACATATGAAACAAAATTAATTGTCTGTACCAATATTTTCCTATATTGATTTACGTACTGTCACAAAATCGTACTGTGTTATTACTTGTTATAAACATAGTGTAACATAATGTTTCTACTATTATAATCAGTTTTATAAATTTATGTTTTTTTATTATTTTTATTGAAATAATTTTAAACATGGCTCTAAGCACAATGGAATTTTACATATAACACACGCTAAGTTTTCATAGTTGTTACAAAAGTGAATGCCAATGCACTCTAGCAGATGATTTAAATACTGTAAGAACTCTTTTTTTTTTAGCCTCAAATACATATTTATAAACACAATACCATATGTGTATTCACACTGAAACTGCAGGACATCCATTGATGTTCGTCGGCATTCTCGGAAGTTGTTAAAGGACATGACAACTGTTTGTGATAGTGAAACATTTAAAACCCATTATTATTATTTTTGTTGTTATATTTCTAATTATTATTATTATTATTATTATTATTATTATTGTAGTCATTGTTGTTTTCTCTTAAAAATGGAAGGACTATATAATAATTTTCAAGTATTATAAAGAATTTAATAATTTTTAAACAATCTAATTAAATAAATTGTTGTTTCTTAATGTAATTCTTGCTAGATGGATGAGAAATGTGAAATCTGTGTGTATTTTCTATAGGAGAATTAATCTGTAACAGCGTGTGTGGTATGGGGTTAATGTACCGTAAGGTAAAAAATACATTTTATATTAAATGTTTTCTTCAGATGTGAAGCAGTGTTAGTTAACCACAGCTTATTAACATCATTTGTTCCATTCATGACTTTTGTATTCGCTTAAGTTTTGAGGTAATTATATTGTAAATAGAAGTGTAGATGCAAAAAAAAGTAACTGATACATTTTAAAGGGACCATGTGTTCAGAATTTCACTTTACCTGTTATCACATTTTTCAGAAAGTAATTTAATCCTGAAAAAATGATATAACATTTGTTTACTTATGAGAATTGTAAGTTACAGAAATAAGTAAGTAAAACGTACATTGAGTGTTGTCAGGCACAGTTAAGATGAATTGCGAGGAGAATAGAAGACACTGACAATAAAGTGACAGAGTAAAGTAAGGTAGAAAATATAATAAAATGGCAAGCAAAAACAAGAAATTAGAAAAAATGAAGGAACCAACAGTAATATTTTTAAAGTAGATTTGTTTTGTAACAGTGGTAACATTGACAATACAGTAAGTTTTATAAAAATTGCCTTTTTACAATTTTTATGTATTTATTTCACAGCTTCTCCAAAAGATAAAACAGTTTTTTTTTTTTAAAGCATTGGGCTAATTAGATTGTACATACTGAACCTCGCTAAAGAATTGCAGCTAATGAAGAAAGTAACTACAATTTTCAATATTTATTCCTAAAAAATGTAAACTTCTTAAACAGTTTTTCATAAAATTTATTTTAAAATGAGTGTGTTATAAAGTGAATTTTTTTTATTGTGCAGTTAAAGTGCCTTCTCAAAATAATCTGATCAAATCTAAATTTTATGCCTTCAGCAGTTAAAAAAAAGTAAAGTCAGTTCAATTAATGAAACTTGAGGAAGATGGCAACATGGTCCCCTTAAGATGGCAATGAAAAATTCAGTAACGATTCTTTTTTTTTTTTAAGAAGTATGTGTTGTACAAAGTAACACTAATATTGTAAAAAATATTTTTTTTAGTTAACACCAAAGTCTTATTAGCAGTGTATTATTATCAGCAGCATAATCGGTTTGATACTGTCTGTAGTTGTAAAAGATTGTTTTTTCCATAGGGTGTAAATATATGTTATACTGACTGACTGACTGATAACATATGCAAATAAACGGTTTGAAAGAAAACCAGTTATAACTTAACCACACACACATGCACGCACACAGTTTTTGTCTACATTTTACTTTTTTGATGTACAATTCCCTAATTTATGTTTTAACACTTGTTTGACTGTTTTTTGTTGATACGTTTAGCATTTTTGGTTAATGTTGTATACTGATGAATCTTTATACATTGATTATACTTATTGATAACTCATAGGGAAACTGATAAAAACAGAAAATAGTGAAAACAAACTTGAACACTTTCCACAATATTTGTTTGTTATTGTTACATAATAACACTATGGTAGTCATTTCAGCCAGTTAGACCAATTTCAAAATGTATTCACAATTTTCTGAAGGTTTCTGCTCAGGAATATTTCTCGCATGTTTTAAACACACGTGTGTGTGTGCGCGCGCGTGCATATGTTTGTTTTAGCCATAAAACATATTAACAATATAAATGATTAAACGCAGTTTTTTATATCTCCAGTTTTAGGAGCTATGTAACAGAACCGCATGCCTTGATAAAAACTCATATTTTGTGTGTGGAGATTTATTATTGAGTATTACTATTATGCTCGTCAAACCAAGGGCGAACCTAGGGGGTATATGGGGGACCCCCCAAAACCTGAAAAAATTAAATGAATGTTGGACCAAAAAAGTTTCAACTATTTGCGTGTTTTTTGAAATGTAGTTACTTGACTTCCAACATTGCAATTCTAAAAAATTACTATTTAGGTCAATGACAAGTTTAAATAATATACAATAATAGGCCTTATTCTCAATAATAAATATGACAGATGTTGAAAAAATGGTGAAAAATGAAAAAAAATCGACTTGAAAGAGAGTAGTAGGACACGATTGTCCGCTGGTTACAAGCAACTTGAAACATATGATTCATGTGACGACGTGCTTTACACTATACTTGAACCATGTCAGCTGATTTATTTAATTCTGCAATGAAGGAATTGTTTGCTTTTACCTACTAGTTGGCCGTAAACCGAGGGGTACAAAAAATACAGGCCATGGCACGTACGATGATTTTTGAAGTCATGTGATGTTAGGAGTCAAACAGTTCCAGTGTTATCTTATGTACTCGCGTAATTAACACACCTTATTTGACCAAATTTACTTAAATGTTTCGTTTTTTTAAAATGAAACATGCAATAAATATATAATGAAGCAAATTATAATCCACATATTTTTTTAAATATCAAGGAGGATAAATAGAACACTTATTTAACAAAGTATATAGTTATATTTATTTTTTCAGTTTTTTTACCGTTCTTTCCTTTTCTATATTTCCTTTTGAAAAAGGCTGACAGTCATATTTTTAACAAAACTATCATGCTGTAAAACTTATATCTACAACCCTAGTATATAGATTTATATCCACAGCATTTATATACATGCTGTTTACCCTCACTTTCTTAATTTTAACTTTCTCTTTAAAGTATTTATATTCTACAGAAAGATATTATTAGGCTTCAAAGACAAACTGAAGCCTATGTTATATACATTTTTAATTGATTTTAATGAAATTAGTGAATTACAGCTATTATTTTCTCATTAGTTTTAATTTGTTGGTACAATATCCATTATAACACAAGAAAAACATTTCTCTAAGAAAATAATATGTGATTGAACCCCCCCCCCCCCGAAATGAAATCCTAGGTTCGCCCCTGCTTCAAACCTAACTTTTGATGGCATGTAAACACTATCAGAATGGTTTGATGGCATTATTACCATCTCATTAAAATTTACGTCCACAGTGTTTCAAGCACAAAAAGTCTGTTGCCATTTTCAGGTGTTCCTGTAAAGTAAACTAATACAATAAAAACTAGCTTCAGCCAACTTGAGCCGACAAGCATAAACCATCAAAAAAATAAATGTTGTTAGAAACCACCACCAAACTACAAAAGAAAAACAACTTTAGAAAAATACATAAAAAGAAGAAATGCTACGTACCCTGTAAATCTGCTGGGAAGAACAACAGCATTGATGCATGATCACACAATTAACAACAAATTGAATTTGAATGATGGTAATGTCCAATCAAACCCTTATGATAATATATCTTATTACTGTTAGAAGACTCGTCATTTCCATACGTCAAGAATACTGTTTCTGTTCTTAGCTTAATCCTGATGTAAACAAACAGGCATGGCACATCTGAAACGCAATGTGCTACTAGAATTAAAGGGGTGTCACATTGACAGAAGGAGTACAGACAGGGTACATATAATATTGATACTGTATAAACACACATAAATTTTAATAATTTGTCCTGACCAAAGTAAAATTTGTATGACAGTGTCAGACTGACAATGAAACATTTTATAACACCAGTTAATGGCTTTTTTAATTCACTGTTTAAAAATCACAACAAAACAAAAAAGTGAAGTTTATTTAAAACGAAAATAGAAGCTGTGTTATTATTACCAGTGTACTGAATACTATCAGTTGCTGTCATGGAGTAATTCAATGCCTTCCATATCTGTGTCTGAACGTGTATCATCACTTGAGTCAGCGTTATTATTGATAAGATTGTTCATTGTGTATAACGACATTGGTAATGTAGGCCAGTTGCCATAGCTTATCATATTCCTTGAATATATGCTGCATACAGTGACTCCACTTGCCCAAATTTGTTTAATTTACCGTCAAGCAGCTAATGTTGTGTTGTGACGGGCAACATATCCTTTCAATTGGCTCCATATTAATTCAATATGATTCAGAATACAGTGATAAGGAGGAAGAAGTCTTAAAATGACGTGCCTCTATTTAAGTTGCAAGATAACTCATGTGACTATACAGACATTCTGAACATGCACGTAACACATTATTGTGTGAACAGTGTAAACACCCCTTACCAACAGCTTTCAGATTTGTCATGTGGTTTGTTTATATCATGATTGAACTAAGAACACAAAAAAGAGAAAGCTTTACCTTCCTCAGTTACCACACACACACATTAATACAGTACAGCGTCTCTATGAAATATTATTTCACAAAGCCTCCAGTAACTAGCTTTCCTGTAGGCCTACTGTTTGAAAGTTATGTGACTAACTGGTTGAAATGATCATCAGTTATTTTTATGGATATGGTAGTAACTGGTGCTATGAATGTAATAAATATTATGAAACATTATGAGGTGTTGAATCTGTTTTCATTGTTTATATTATATTGTGTTGAAGTAGAGTATTTAACAAAAGTGTTCTACTTTAAACAGTACTTTTTAACTCTTTCGACCCGACGCCTGTAAAATTTACGTTTGTCACTTCACGCGCATTTAACAGCATTTGTACGAAACATTTATGGGCTTCTGTTGTTTGTATTTGCAGACTGGACTTTGTAGTTCCCAACTCAATACCCAGATAGCAGCACAATCAGTTTTCTGCTCTGTGATTTCTGACTATTGTGAAATTTGCAATGTCTGTTTGTGTTAACATGACTGTTTCATTTTGTACCATACAAAAGCAGATTATTGGAAGTAGACTATATTTTTTACTATAAAGTCTATTTTTACTATCAATAAAGCAGATTTTTACTATATTCTATAAGAAAAGTAATTTTTATACAGTAGGTAGTTATTAATAAAAAACCATTTATTATGTGAAAATACCCTGTAAAACTTTTTATTTTTTCAAAAACATGCTTCTAACCTAGATACTAATTTTAATTTTACGTACAGAAAAAATAAATATTGTATCATTTTATGAAAATAGAAGGTCCAATCTTTAGTTTGACATGTAATTTATGCTGTTTTTAACAAATCTTACTATTAAAAAAAAATAAGGAAAAATATGGAAAACACCCAGGCAGCTGGGACATGCCTATGCTGAAATGGCCAGGGTTGAAAATGTTAAACAATTTCAAAGTTTGGTATACTTATAATTGAATTGTGTAGAGTTCGTAGTTATATTATAACTGTGTATTTATTCAGCTGTACTTTCACTGCATGTGCATACGTGTCTGTGGCATGCATGTGAGGGTGTTTTAAGTGGGGGGGTGCAAGGGTTTTACAGTACCTCGCGTACATGGACTAGAGTGTGGCATCTTAGGCCGGGGTTACACAACTTTTATTTTATTTTAAATTCAAAGTTTAGACCAAAAAATAATATAAAATATTTGTTTGAAAATAACTTAACTAGCGCTGTCTCAAATTTATTGATTGTTTTATAGATTTACTTAATCTTCCCTGCTGAGAGTGGAAGATCGTTTTCAAGTTAAAAAGTTATCAAGGTCAATCATGGCACAAGAAGCGCTTTCAGTTTTAGCCATAATATGTATTGAAATCAAATTTTTGTGGTAGATATAAAAGAATTTGCAGAAGATTAAGAAAATCAAGAAAAATTTATCCTGGTACTTGAAAGTGATCAAATACTGTTACTATTAAAGTTTTTATGTTACTGGGTTGTGAGAATAATGAAATTATCGGTATGGAGAACCATACGTGACTTCCTTGTTCTAGGATTTATATTTAAAATCATTTTAGAAATGAAATATTTCTATAGAAACTATTTCTTTCTTCAACCTTAACCTCAGTACTGTGGTCACTAACGTATACCACCTCAAGTTAGCGCACTCGATTTTTACTGATGATGGCAGTCGATGATACTGGCGAAACATTGGTTTTGCAGAAAACATTGGACCAAACAGCCTGGGAAGGAATTTTGACAACAAACTACTTCTTTGTTGGTGATAACGTAGTACACATACATATAAACAAAAATTACCCCCTCCCCTTCAACTAGCCTTTTCATCTATTGATATTTCATCTACCTTTCTACAGTGGATTATTATGACCTTCTTTTCAGGATAATTTATTTATCAAAATTAAGTACTTTGCTCTTGTTAAAACATAAAACGTTGCAGGTAAACTACCCCTTCCCCTTAACCGATCTTCACCAAAATCAATAGGCCTTGAGTACTCTGCAATTCAGGGATGTATGCAAAAAAATTATTTGATTCTGTTTGAATTTGTCGCAGTTATCGTTCACAAAAACAAAAATAAAATTCTATACAGACACACACACAGACACTTTTCGAAAAATGACTTATCATGTTTTGATGGTAGTACAATCAGAATCAGCCCTTATCTCGAACACGATTTTTTTGCCATCACCATACTTCCATTTCCTTATGGAACATGGATGTAAAATAAAAATTTCTGGCTTATTTTAAGAATAGTTATTTGGTTTCACTTGAATTGTTGATCTTCCGTGACTATATACCCCACAGCCTATGGAAGAATGGTACCTAAAATTCTGCACCCTGGTAGTAGGTACTATAGAGACGCCAAGTGGTGTGTGTGTGCGCGCGCGTGCGCATGTGATCTAAACCCTTCATGGTCCCTGGACTCTTTCCAATAGTCAATTCCATTGAGCCCTAATCTTCTCTTTCTTCTTCTTCTATGGCATCACAGTTCGAAGTTGAACCTTAGCCTCCATAATCATCCACCTCCATTTTTCCCTGTCTTTGGTGATCGATTTCCATTGTTTTATTTTAAGTAAATTATCAGCATCCCTCGCCACTGCGTCAATCCAGCGTGTCTTAGGTCTTCCGACAGGCCTTCTACCCTCGATCTGACTAAACAGTTCCTTCCTAGGTATTCAGTTGTCTTCCATGCTAATGAATGACGTGTCCTGCCCATTGCAATCTATGCAGTCGGATGGTGGTGGCCAGATCATTGTCTTTATACAGCTTGTACAGCTTCTCATTGTGACGCATTATCCATATCCTGTTTACCTGGATTGGATTGGTCCATATATTCTCAAAATTCTCCTTTCAAAATTATTGACTATGTTAGCAGCTTGTTTGTTCAGAGTCCAAGTCTCGCTGCCATATATTATCACCGGTCTAATCATAACTTTATATAATGTGACCTTGGACTGATGGTGGATATTCCTTGTCTTGAATATAGATGTCAACGAAGCATATGCTCTATTTGCGGCCTGTATTCTTTTCCTTATTTCATTTATTTGTTCATTATTTTCTGCCATCCAACATCCCAAATACTTAAACTGATTCACTATTTCCAGGTTTAGTGGTTCAATTTCAAACTGTTCAGGTTTCTTGGTTTTCTTCCGAGTGGTGATCATAACCTTTGTAATCTTCTCTTTGGCCTTCTGATTTGTGATATTAACGCTCAACACAATGGCCGTATGCCATATGGGCGGGCGCGCCCAGTTTTGTACATTTAAACACATTTACCCATTCGCTGCCCAATCGAAGTCTGTACTGTGAGGCTAACTCATTCATTACATAGCCTGCTGTTTAATTTTGCAGTAGATGTCTCCCACAAGCCAGTGAAAGTAATCAGTGTTCAGATTCAGCTGTTGCTTGTGCAAGCCACACAAGCAATGTAAACAGAACGACAAATAAGTGTGATTTTGTACACATTTGTTAGGAAATATGGTTATAAATTTAAAAATTTGGGTGCTGGACATTTGAGCACAAACCTTCTATAGATTGCCGGCAGTTTTTAATGGTTTTTTTTAAATTCTTGTGAAACTATAACATAACCTAGAAAAATGGTACTTACCTTGTTTTAAACGTTGCACCTTCCACTTCATAATTAAATATAAAATTGTATTGTTTTATATAAATACTTTCAATAAAACTTTACTTTTTAATACACAATTTTCATTTTTTAAAAAGTTGTCAAAACTGTTATAGCACACTAAAATGTTATAAAATCTCTTTAAAAGTAGAACACTTTTGAAGTAGTACACTTCACTGTTGAAACACAAAACGTAAGAAAATGGATCACTATTAGTTTGTATAATTTTTTTTGTTAGAATGAAAAACTTTGAAGCATGGGTCTTTACACATAGCAACTGGAAATTCCTTCGTAGTTTCAGTTTGGTTGAGTTGAGCTAACAAACATTATGTGACAACTAAAACGACGTCATTAGAAATGATTCCGTATTTAAAGAAACATAAAACTATGTCACGTCAAATGACGTAATCGGCACCCAAAGTGTTAACTTATGTAGTTCAGAATAGTTCGTGTTAATTGTGTATGACCGTTTTACAATTATTATTTTACTATAAAAAAAATAATAGAGTAATTTCATAATTTCTCTGATAATTGAAAAATGATCTACTATTGAAATTTTTCTAATAATAAATATATGAATTCAATATAGTGAGTGAGTTCAGTGAGCTTACTAGTTGTAGATATTTTTCAGGTAGGTATTGAAAGGTATTCAGTCATTCGGTTATTCAAAAGTAATAAATAAGGTTTTTTATTGAATCAGGTGATGCCACCAAAAGTAGCCGACTGGCTGATGTCTGAAGGAGCGAGTGGGGACAGAGAAGAGGACAAAAGCAAAGGATTACCATCCGGAGATATTAAATCTTTGTTCAGACCTTTTAACATGCATCGAATGGAGGTAATTAACATTTTGAGTGAAATTTTGAAGTAATTATTTAAGAACTAGGTGTGATTTTGTCATGTGGATTTCACGTGGCTCGTTATCTTAGAAAACTGGAATAAATTAGTGAGTACTAGAAAAGTCAATGCAGTTTTTGTTAACACTTATGAAAAAATTATTACATAGTACACTATTAAACACTTTATCATCTTCTTCTGCTCAACCCAGAGTTTGGTGGGCTTGCAATTGCTTTCCTTCTGAAGACAGTCTCGTAATCACCACATACCTCTTCCTACTTTTATCTCATCCATAGACTCCATCCAGGGCTTTCCCCTCCCATGACGCCTCAATCATTTCCTCAATTTTCTTGGTTCACTGGGTGGTGAACCAGTTTTAGAAACAGGTAACCAACCAAACTGCTTCTCCTTTTTTCATTGGTTTCAGTCAGAATTCTTCTTTAACCCACTCTCTTCAAAACGTAATCATTAGGCACTCTTTACAAATTATAAGATTTTGGACATTAGCCATTGTAAGTTAAAATTAATAAACATGACGTTTCGACCTTTATAGAATCAGAGGTCGTCTTCAGGCGAACAATAAATTAATACAAAGATAAATCTATCACTAACAAATCAACAAAGTTCCAAATCTTAGTTATATAGTGCTAAAATAATAATAATAATAAAATAGTGCTCACCATTCCAGCAAAGAAGGATTCCTCCTGTGGTTGCAACGTAAACAACCTAAAAAATTGTGTTTTCTTAATTTGAACTTACGACGGCTAATGTCTGAAATCTTATAATTTGTAATGAGAGCATTACGCCATCGATTAATAATTTTAAGAATAGCATTAGGCACTCTTTCTCTCCACAGTGTTCATATGGCTCTCCTTCAGCACCACATCTCAAAAGCTTTGAGGCAGCTTCTCTCCAATTTCCTGAGAGTCCAAGTTTTTGAGCCATTTGTGTGTATGTTCTAAACAAAACTTCATGAATTGCTTCCTGGCTTCCAGGGACACGTTTCTGGATGCCAGAAGCGATTTTTTCTTGAAAAATGCTCCTCGTGTTTCTGCAATTCTACTTTTTACATCGCTAGTGCATCTCTCATCTGATGTAATGCAGCTCCCAATATACTAGATATTAAAAGGTATCAAGCACTAGCTATATCAAGGAAAGATGGCTATATCTACATTAAATGGAATCCTGTGCAATAAGCAAATTACAGCAGAAACTGTAACCAAAATATTTAAAACCATTGTTAGAAGCGTCATGACTTACGGCTCAGATGTTTGGACTAATAATAACACACAAGAACAAAATTAATGACAGCAAAGATGGATTTTTGGAGATGTTCGGCAAGAATATCCAGATGTGAGAAAATTAGAAATGAAATCATTAAGGACAGAATGAATGTGAAAGATTCAGTTGTCGATTTTATCCAACGAAAAAATAACAGTGGTGTGGATACACAAAAAGAATGGCACAGGAAAGATTGCCAAAGAGAGTTATAGGACAGACCCCACCAGGAAGAAGGAAAATAGGAAGACCACCTAGATAGAATTAATTCAGACTATATTAAGGCAACGAGAAATTGACGAAGATATTTGGATGGACAAGCAGCAGTGGAAGAGGGGAATTCAATCACTTCTATAATCTTTTGGTCTGGAAAATGTGTAAACCTTGTACAACCGGAATAATAAATAAAAATCAAGCACTAGCTTCCTACTGTCTCCAGAAATTTCTCAGCCTTCTATTTTCTATTTCTAGAACATTACATGACATTTATCATCATCTGTTGTATTCCTGTAGTTCAACTAATCATTTGCATTTTAAGTTGGGACCATTGGCTTTATGGAGATCTATATATGCACTTGTGCAGTTAAAAATGTTATATACTTTACTATTTGAAAAATGGATATAAAGTGGAAGCATCCGTGTATGTGTTCAGTGCAGATTGATAATTATGGCAGTAAGAGCTGTAAAATGATCGTGAGGCTGAGGCCATGCAATCACTGGGAGATCATGAGGAAAAGTATAATAAGAATTCTTGGATTTTGTTGTCCATGATGTGTCCGCTGTAATTATAAGTATAATACTACTGACTTGGAACACTTAAGTTTTTTACAGCCTGAACCAGTTTTCACTTATTACAAGCTTCGTCAGAGGCTGCCACTAGGAGCGCTGTCCATCTTGTTCTTTGTGATGGCAAATCACATGTATCACACAATTCAAATGACACGAACACACACACACACACACACACAAGATCGATCTTTCAAACAATGGCACCGTCACAAAGAACAAGACAGACAGCATTTCTAGGGCCTGCCTCTGATGAAGCTTATAATAAGTGAAAACTGGTTCATGTTATAAGGTAAAAATTTTTACCAATAAAAAACTTAGTGTTCCGAGTCAGTAGTATTATACTTATAATTAGTATATAAGAATTTTTTTTATTAATGGCAATGTGGAACCGTGTAAGTTTTGGTAACTTGTTAAGAATAACTTGCTGCATATTACAATTTTATTATAATTGGACTGCAGTCTTTTAAGTTTTTTTTTAAGTTGAAGTTTGAACAAAGAAGTTAAAAATCCAAGATTTTTTTTCAGACAGAAGAAGTTTGTATTTCTTTAAGGTTGGAACGGTAGTGCACTCATTAATTTTTCTTTGAGTTGAACTTAAAGAAAACCACTGAACAGTATAGACATGTCGACCTATATTAATATTTAGACAAACTCTGAAAAGAAATTGAAAATTATTGAATGAATAAAGAAGTAATTTCAGAACCTTGTAGTCAATGATTTCAGTACCTGTGAAAATGAAGGATCTTTCCTAAGAGAATGCAAAGAGAACTAAAAGGTTATATTGGAAGAAGAATGAGCTACAGTGAGCTAGAAAATGAAGGGATACTGATGAAGGAGGAAAGAACTTCAGGAAGAGAAGGAAGTTGCATAATTTCAGCCCAGAGATGGGTGAAACATGTGGCTGTAGATGATGTAATTATATTATAAAATAATGAAACAGACATACAACGCTCTGTGTACAGACTACACAAACTGGGATGACAATACTACAACCTGAAGATGTCTACCAACAAAACAAAAATTATGGCTCACTATGGAAAATTTCTAGTACGCTCAAAGATTATTTAAACATTTTATTTGCCTCCAGAAACGGTTGAGACTATAAAACAGGTTAATTACCTTCTGTCACGTTTCTTTGAATCCTATTGCGGGATTACTCTAGTTTCGATCACAACTGTGTCATCATCAGATCTTATATACAAATATGGTTAAAACTCCATTTTTCGATGTTTGTACATCACGTCAGATAATAAAAACAACACGTACACAGTATAAAACATTAAATAAAATAATGTGTTTTATTTATAATTAACAAATAAATATAATTTATAATTAATTTGTAATTTATAAATAATTGTTTTATTTTTATATTTAAATTCTTGGATTTCGTTGTCCATGACGTGTCCGTTACTTAACTAAATATCACTATTATATTGACGACTCGGAACACTAAGTTTTTATAAGTAAAAACGTAAAGTTTTACCTTACAGCCTAAACTGGCTTTCACCTATAGAAGGCTTCATCAGAGGCTGTCGTTAGTAGCGTTGTTCGTCTTGTTGTTGGCGACGAGATAATGTTTCGAAAGATCGAAGCTGTGTGTGTGTGGTGAGATGTGTTCGAATAATGCGTGCGATTTGAATTGTGTCTGTTCGTTTAGGATGTCGTTTTTATTTGTTTTTGTGTGTTTGTATATTTCTAATTGTTCTAGAGTGTCTAGTTTTCGGCCTTTTGTGTGTACGTGTAGTATGTTCATGTTATTGTCGATGTTTTTATATGTGTGGTTTGCTTCAATGAGGTGGTTTACGAAGGTAGATTCTGTAGTGGTGTGGAGTGCTTTTGTGTGTTCAATGTATCTCTGTTTGAAGCTACGTCCTGTCTGGCCTATGTAGAATTTATTGCAATTTGAACAATTTAGTTTATATACACCGGGTAGATCAAATTTGTTTTGTGCTTTGGGCGTGCATTTTGATAGTGTGTGTTCTGTTTTGTTAGTAGTTTCTAACATTAGTAGTTTCATTTAATGTTTTATACCGTGTACGTGTTGTTTTTATAATCTGACATGATGTACAAACATCGAAAAATGGAGTTTTAACCATATTTGTATATAAGATCTGATGATGACACAGTTGTGATCGAAACTCGAGTAATCCCGCAATAGGATTCAAAGAAACGTGACAGAAGGTAATTAACCTGTTTTATAGTCAAAGATTATTATTGAGGATAAAGTATAAGAACGGCCTCAAATTTTAACTGTTTAGGTTGTGATATAAGTGTTGATGTTGACAAAGAAATACAAAATAAAGTAAATAGATTTCAACACATATGTGGAACTATAAATAGCACACTGAAAACAAAAACGAGGCATTAGACAAAATTAAAATTCTACAAAACAATGGCTGTTCCAGTGCTATAATATGGCAGTGAATCCTGGATTACAAAACAGAGATAAAGCAACATATGATCAGCAGAGTTGAGATTTTTAAGAAGGGTTAAAGGATGGACAAGAAGGGATCATATAAGAAATGGAGATATACGGAATTAATTAAATATATATAATCTAAGTGAGAAAATTGAAGAATACAGGGGGAAATGGAGACAGCATTTTCGTCACATGGATGAAGAAAGTATACCAGTAATTGTAAACAAGTACAAGCCTTCTGTAATAAAGGATGTAGAAAGGCTGAGAAAGAAATGGATCTGATAATGTGAAGTCTGAACAGGCACATTGCCTAAATCCCTGAAGTGTAGAAGAAGAAGAAGATGACTGAAACAAAAAAGATAGGAAGGAAAAAAGTAAATATTCATTCCAAACTGCAATATTGTGTCCAACTGCGTTATAAATCATAGCAGAAGAGGAACAAATGTTTCGAGTGCGACCAATAGCAGCAGACTCCGATAACTAAAATATTTTGTTGTGCCTACATTGTGGTCTCAACTGAACTGTAGTTATTCAATATTTATTAATGTAATAAACAATAAAACATATAAAGGTAAATATAATTTACTAGTCCATTTAATTAGACATGATACAGTGGAACTCACGAATAATGAGCTTGCTTGTAACGAGAACTCAGATGTAACAAGCAAAAGTACGAGATTTGTTAGGCTTTGTATCTTAGTAATGATAATTAAACTCGCTTTTAACGAGTAGGAACGCATTAGAGACTTGGTTATAACGAGTATTTTATCGCAGGCTTGTTCGTGGGTTAAGGCATAAAACAGTTTGCTACAATACATTTTAAACATTCGTTTCAAATCATGAACGCAATTTAGTGAAACTAATAATATAAGTGATGAATTCGTGAATATTTAAATAAATTATAAATTACTTTTTTAAGGTTAATTAAGTTCTGTGTACGAAATACAATTTTGACAGTTCCATTTAGAATAAAGAACAAAAATACAAATAAATTAGACTGAATTTTCTTGTAATTTAAAAATAAGTATTGTACATGTGGCATGGAAAGTTTTGCGTTTTCTGCCAAATAGCTGGCAGATTTTTAGTAAGTTTTTACTACACAGCGATTTTTACTGTATTTAGCGAATGCACTATACAGCAATATTCACTAAAGAATGTTAGTGTCTAAGAATGTTTAAAGTCTAAACTTTACTTTTAAGCATATAATGTAAAACATGTCAAAATTTTTACTGTGCAAAGCTTCTTCTGTAGTAGACTTTTTGTTGTTGTGTGTTTGAAAATCACGGCATAAAAATTTAGGGTTGCAAGTCGACAACTCGGATGTAGCGAGCACCTGGTTTTAAAGAGCACATTTGTCTGGTCCCTTGAATCTCGTTATAAGCAGGTTCCACTGTATTTCCTATGAAAATAATATACTCTATAACTGTTAACAAAACTATGTTCATCACATTGCACTGAAATTCAGAAACCAAAACTCCAACAGCTGCTGCTCCTATGATTTGTAGTCTATATTGTTGATGAGAAACTGCCACGTTAATGGATTAATGACAAAAATTTCCTATTGTCAGTTCTATTTTTTTTCTAGATGATTCCGTGCTAGAACATTTGTATACTGTAGAGTTCACAACGTTTTTCCACACATGTCTAATCATATTTGCTAATAGAAAGTCATTTTCTTGTTACAGAATGTCAGTATCTTGTTTGCCGATATCGTTGGTTTTACGAAAATGAGTTCAACGAAAACTGCGGATCAGTTGGTAGCAATTTTAAATGATCTGTTCGAACGTTTTGATGATTTGTGTGCTGCAAATGGCTGTGAAAAAATATCAACGCTTGGCGACTGCTATTACTGTGTGTCCGGCTGCCCAGAACCTCGACCTGATCACGCTGTTTGTTGTGTTGAAATGGGCCTTGGTAAGTAGTTGCATCTGATTTCTTGACATTCGTATATGGGTCTGAACTTAAGAATTACTGTTAGGCCAGGCGGCCACCAGAAGCGGAGTTGAGCAGAGTGGACTGAGCTTGTAAAATCGAAACAATGTTGTTCAATGAAAGGGTGGCCACTGAAAGTGGAGCTGAGTGGAGCGACGTCGCTCGGGTCAACTCCGCTCAGTTTTGCCTCGGCCGTTTGGAAGCTGACTCCGCTTCCCCCACCACACCACTTTCCCACTGACAACCATAGGACAGTGATTCTTGTTCAACAATTTTTGTAACTTAATAATTGAGTTCTGTAAATTTCAATTGTTGTTATTAATATATAAATAAAAATTACCTTAAACAAATTGCTAACTTCTCTTTTGGTCCTATCGCCTTCCGATAATTAGTATCGCTGTTATATCATTATGAATAATATCGAGAAGTTCATTAAACTGGTCGCATGACATTCTGAAATAATTTTTAAATTGATCAGTGGTCAAATCATCAAAAAGAGTGTGAAATTTACCGCAGTTTGAAATTTAGCACGTCTGACATCGCCGAGGTTATAAACAAAACGCAACTACACTCTGCTTTCTATTGCCGCCCCCCTAAGTGACTCAGCTCAACTCCACTGCACTCAACTATGCTCCGCTCCGCTTCACTCCGCATTTGGTGGCCACCTAGCCTTAGTGTTGAATCAGCCCGTGAGTTTACTATTGTTTGTTTGAGGACAGCTATTTATTTTACATACATTATACTGTTACAGTTTTGAGGGCTGTAATGTTGTGATTTTTGGATATTGTGATAGTTCATGTGTTTTGTAGTATTGTGTCATTGGATGTCTATTATTGTTTGGTATGTAGTAAATATAAGTGAAAACCTATATACTGCTTTAGACTGCACTCTATGTCCCTGAGAGGAATGAAATGGAGAGAGAGAGAGAGAGAGAGAGAGAGAGAGAGAGAGAGACCATAGACATACACACACCCAGTTGTGTTAAACAATCAGCGATTACTGAGAAATACCGATTCACATTACATTATCAAAACTCACTTTCTTCTCATTGAGTTACTAAAGCCAGAAACCTGTCATGCTGTATGTGTTTTTCAAGAATTGGCACTGTAAAATATTATTAGTATTAAAATCTAATTTTTATTTCGCACAGGTCAACACTTTGAAATGTAATAGATGACTTGCACTTTAAAGAGGGCGAGCTAACTCCTCATCTGTTTCCTCTTCCCTGTCACCATTGCCACTGCGATCAGAATCACTGTCACTGCTGTCTGTGTTGTCACTACTACCACTGCTGATATTATCATCATCCGAATCTGATGAGATAATAATCTTCTCAATCACGTCTGACACTATGCCATCACTTTCCCAGTAGTAGTCTTCTACCTCTCCGACTTTCTTGCAGTACTCTACCCAGTCACTTTCAGTTACCGACATTACTCAGTTATTTCAGTCAGTTCCATAAAATTAAGACTTCCATGACTGTCACAATTTCGTATGTGCTTTTAACGTTTGCCCAGGCAAGTTCAATAGGATTGAGGTCGCACATGTAGGGAGGAAGCTGTACAGCAGTGTGACCCTTGCTTGATAAAAATTGATTAATCTTGTCCTGCTGTTCTCAGGGACAATGGAGTTCTATAATTTGAAAAAGATGTTCCTTTCTCATACATCCATCACAATTAATATCCTTATTTCTCAGAAATTATATCATATCGAGTTTCGTAGAATACTTTGTCAGAATCTTTTCAGCCAAAACAGAATGATATGGTGCATTGTCCATAACAATTACTGATTCTGGATTTTCATAGTTCATCTGGCCATGATAGTCACCACTAGTACTTCCAAGTTTGTACAAAAGTTTAGCGCCTGGAATAAAGCCATTTTTACTTCCCACATCATGTAAAATCACTAATCTGTTTCCCACACTGTAATTCTGTAACGTGCCAGAAACCTCATTTGACTGTTAACATTTATATGACAGTAATATAACATTTATATCTACAATTATATTACTGTCTAAAAAAAAATGTTTCTCCCAGACTCCCCAAAACTTTTAATTTGCACAAGGTACTTGTAACGCATCATTACAATTTCTATTTTTTCAATTAACACTTTTCTTTTGCTTCTACATTTTTCGACTTGAATCCCACACTTTCAAGCACTCGCATTAATGATTTAAGAGTCCCATGGGAAATGGATTCTTTCTTTCACGGCAGGTAGGAGTTTTTTAACAGTGGACACAATGTTTTGATTTTTATTAAAACCCTGAACAGTATTTCCTACTACACACTTATCGAAATCATCAAGAAAAAGTTACCTTTTCTCCCATGTTGTACAAGTTTTTTTCCGGTATGGAGAGTTTTCCTTCAGGACTGCATTTTCTTTGCTTTCTCAAATATTTAACAAAGCCTTCCAATTTATTATAGTAATTTGCAGCTCGCGTTTTTACTTGATTCAATGGGTATGTCAGTGAGTTTTGTTGTTTTTTTTCATCAGATTTTTCAGTTATATTACTAATTACTCTGCGACCTTCACTGTGAACAATGAAACTTCTTTTTCTTTCTTTTGATGATCCTTGAAGAGACATTGTGTATAAACAGCTACAAATAAAAATAACGTGATAATTCACTCACTTTGAATGATCCTTGAAGAGACATTGTGAATAGACAGCTTCAAATAAAAAATAACATGATAATTCACTCACTTTGAATGATCCTTGAAGAGACATTGTGAATAGACAGCTTCAAATAAAAAATAACATGATAATTCACTCACTGACTGAAAGTAACTAAAATTACACTAATACTAAATGATAGTTCACAAATTCATATTTTTAATCTTACTATAACACAACTACTTAAAAAGCACTAAATTGTAAACACAAAAACAATAATAGTTGTGTTTGAACGCACTTAGTACTGCAACTGGATGCCAGCAAGGTGTGGCAGCTATCATGAATCATTGGCCACAACAAACAAACAATACCAACACACACACACACACACACACACACACACACACTTGCTCATACCTTATCCTCTATATCAGAGATATAGAGTTCAGTCTCATTCAGTACAATTAAAACAAGGTGATTCAGAAGTATCTTACACTATATTCCACCTGGAATTGCAACTGCTCTATCAAGCCCTTATGGGTGTGAAGAGGTGTTCTTCACTATGTTCTTTCTGTACAGGTTATGTCTTCACTCTATTACTCTTGTAATCAAAATATAATTAATTCACTACCGACTCGGAACACAAAGTTTTTTACAGATAAAAACGTAAACGTTTTACCTTATAGCCTGAACTGGTTTTCACTTTTAAAAAGCTTCTTCAGAGACTCTTGTAATCCTTAATCCTCTGTCACCTGTTCTTCCAAAACTTACATTTATTTATTCCCCCCAAAAAAGAGTTGTAATATTTTTGTGTTATAATACTGTATATTCAATAAATTAATATACAGTATACAGTAATAAATTATATAGCACTTGTCCATTAAAAAGAGCATGTCCGTGTATTTTAAATTGGAGAAAATGGATTACTAGTCATCTAAAAAAAAAAATCGTAATCTTAAGGATTGTTCTTCAGGTAATTTTTTTTTTTTTTTTTTTTTTGCTGGATTTTAAGATAACCAAGTAACCAATGTGAGACAAAAGCTACAATAGGTTAATTACAAAAATAAAAAATTACATTCTTTTTCTACAAAATTTTTATCTATGGAAAAGGTTTGTGTAACTTTAAATTGTAATCACCTGCCTAACTTTAATTCTATAAGAAGTAGCTGTAAAGAATATTTTAAGATATTTAGAATGAACTTAATCAAAAAACAGGTTCCCAAGGTATTGAACATTTCATGAGTGACATATTGTAAAAAACTTGGCACTCTTACTGTTTTGTTGCCGTCATTAATTAAAATTGATTTTGAGTTTCGTGTTAAAGAAAAGTAGTGATTTATTTTTAAATATAGAAATATAAATTCAGCGAAAAACTGTTATTAATATTCAGGCCCGTATTTAGGTATTGTGCGCCCCTGTGCTCTAAGTAATATGCCGCCCCCCACGCACCACACCCCCACCCTCACAAACTTACGACCCAAACAAGGAAACAAGCCGTGATTTTACAGACATACCAGCTCAAGTTGAGTACATTATAATAGGTAAACATAAACATATGATGGCAGTCTGTTGTAGCATTGTAGGTATTACAAGTTACAACGTAATTTTAAATGGCGTAATTTTCTCAACATTGACATATAATTCATGTAGGATGTAGTCTACAGAAAATTTATTCTTTTTACTCTTAATCACAGTTATGTCATATTTTTTTATATTTCACAATTTCACTTAAATTATGATGGTATTTCTTAAATATTTACTCTTAACATTGTAATAATTAGACATGGAATTAAAAAGTAAACAGTGTTTTTGACATTGATTATTTTTAATACATTATGGAATTACAGTAAGTTCAGTGAAAAGCATTTATCCAAACCTGATAAGTAAAAATGTATCTTACCTTACATAATGAACGGTTTTCGTCTGGCTTGACTGTGAGTAAAATCATTGATTATTTTGTCAAAACTTAGCCTGTTAGTTATATCTGACTCAATACACAGAACTGCTGCACTTACAAGTCGCTCTTGTCTTTGCCTTGACCGCATGTAGTTGTTCACTCTTCTTAAAACAGAAAACGATCTTTCAGCTGAACAGTTGGTTGCAGCTGTGCAGTTATAAATTTTCAGCGCAACACAAATATTAGGATAAACTTCTTGTAAGTTTCTTTCAATTAACATTTTATTCAAACTTAGCAAAGTCCAGGGTTTTTCTACTTTTTCACCTTTCTTGTTTAGCACTTCACGTTTAATATTTTTTATGAAACCTTTATGATGGATACACTCATTTATTAGACTATCCTCCAAATCCGTATTGTACAGTTCATACAGTTCTTTTGCTGAATTCATTATACTAGATACTAGTAGGTTCAAGATTTGTAAGTTTGGAAATAAAATAAAATCTAGCCGCAAAATATGTGTACACAGATATTCTTTTTTCCAAATCCTACTTCAATGTGTCAATTACAGCAAAAAAACTTGACTTAAGCTTTTTTCATTTAAGTGTATTTCTTTTGATCCTTTATCTTCATGTGTAGATAAATTATCACCTTCCTCTTCACTCGTGTCAGAGTCAGACTGATCAAAAAATCGTTTCTTTTTCCTCTTCCTCTTAGGTGAGGTCATATTAAGTTCTGATGATGTTTTATTTAGTGTTAGTGTCATCGTCTCATTTATCTTTTTTACAGCTTGGGATTTCTATTCATGATACAGTTCCCTAATTTCTTCAAGATAACCAATCAGCGATTCATAAAGTTCCTTGGCAGCAGAGACATCCAAATCTTCTGCTTGTAGCTTTTCCATTGTCTTCCCAAACTGTTGGAATATGGCACCCCAAAGGCTAAACATAAATGCTGTGTCAATATGAGTTAACTGCTTAAGTAAACCTTTAGCTTTGTTTTGGTCCAAACATTTTTGGGTGGCATCTTCGGAAAATGACTTAAGAGCATTGAATATAGATGTCCCATCTAAATTTAGACTTTTACACGCTTCTTCTCGTGCACTCCGAGTCTGACTTAATGATTTCAATGTTGAGCTTTTTGGACCGAAATATGATAAAAGCAAATTCCATCTCTGTAAATACCACTATTACATTAACGACTCGGAACACAACACAATTGTGTTCCGAGTCGTTAATGTAATAGTGGTATTTAGTTAAGTAACACGTCATGGACAACGAAATCCAAGAATTTCCATCTCTGTGTCAAACTAGAAAAAAAATTAAAAATACTCTGCAAGATGTCAAAAAATGTTACAGACTCCTGACAACACTCTGCTGCTCGAGAACCACTCAAATTTGCTGAATGGGCAGCACAGGGAATATAGAAAGCTAGTGGATTGATTACCTTGATTCTGGCTTGCAAACCAGAATATATACCTGATATGTTTGAACAGTTGTCATAAGTTTGACCCCTACAATCAGATATCTCGAGATTTATACTTTTTAAAATCTCCAATACTGCATCTGCAAGGTTTTCACCTGTGTGCCCAGGATTTTTGAAGAAGGTTAAAAATCTCTCATGTGCCTCCCCTATCTCATTTACATAACGAACAATGAAGGTTAATTGGTCGTTATGAGTAATGTCTGGAGATGAGTCAACTACACTAAATAATATTTACACAACTGTACCTCTTCAACAATCTTAGAGACTACTTTCTCTCCCATAATTTTAATAAGATCATCACAAATTACTGGACTAAAATATGATGTCCTTCTGCTACCTGGATTTCCATAGCGTGAAATGTGAGCAGATAGAAAGGGGTCACACTCAGCTATTAATTCAAGGCACATCATAAAATTGCCATTATGCTCTGACCCAAACACTTCGTTATCTCCTCGGAATGCTAGTCCTCGAGAAGATAATTTTTTAAAGACAGAAATTACCCTCTGTAGTACATTCCTCCAATACTGGACCTCTTGCCCAAAAACAGTTATTAACTTTTTGTCAATTCTAGATAATTCATTTGCTCGGGTTTTAAATGTAATTGAACAATCTCTGTGAGAGGATGAGTTTTCATGTTCGGAGATACGTTGTACAGCGTGAATCCAATCATTAAACCCTGATTTTGAAGCAAACCCAGATAGGCCTCCAAAAAGCATACAAGGAGCACAATATAGAGGCCCCTGACTTGGTGAATAAACTAAATATTCTCATTTTACAACATTCCCATTCAAAAGCTTTCTTTTAAATAAACTATCAGTACAGTACCTCTTTCTACCATCATGATATAGATGAACTGACTTTGAAAAATCAGAATCGTCATTTTGTTTTATACCCTGTTTGATTAAGAAATCAATGGTTTCATCAGTAATGACCCACTGATATGGATCATTGTCTGGCAAACAAATTATACTGTCATTATTTTTGTCTAGACCAGGAGATGCCGATGTTGAGGGTTCTGGATGAATCTCATTATTTTCATCAGAAGTGCTAGAACCTTGGTTGGTTGTTTTGCATTCATTACCAGTACCACCAGTATTACTATTACTTACATGAATTTTTGGTTCTTCAGAAATTTTGTTTTCAGTTTTTTCATAACTAAAAAACGATTCTAATTTTCTTACTTTTTTAAGGGTGTCATCTTCTTTTTGTTTCTTTTCTTCTGCCTTCCGTCTATATGCCGCCCCACTTAGTCTTTTTCTTCCGTCCATTTCAATTTTATACTTAAATATCGATTTGTAATCCAATAAAGAACTAAAGAAGTAAAAAATAAACTCGTACTTTTTTTCACTTCACATCACAGTTCACAGTTTAATAAAAACTAACATAACCTAGTTGAACAGAATAGGCAAACGGTAGCACAGAGCGACGTGCGAGCCAGACCAGAGCGGCAGCCGACAGCGCAGTGTTGCCAACAAAAAACCTTCCCTACCTCATTTATACAGACTAGTAGCACTAGTAGAACAGCAGCGGAATACAAATCATACCCCGCTTTGCGCGACCCCACATAACACGAATTCGCTATAACGCGTTTTTTTTTTCTAAGAAAATATTTATTATACATATTAACAATTACATATACAGTACCAATAATATTGTATATATACGTATCAACGTATCATCGTAAATGTAATGAATATGTAAATTTTGAATTTAACAACTAATGTTTGCGTATTTCATTTTGAAAATGACAAATAAACACATACAGTACTGTAATTACATTACTGTATTATTTTTTAAGGAGTACGAACACGTCAGCCTACAACACGTTTGGTGGAAATGTAAAAACAAACAGCTGATTTGTACAGATAAATAAGAGGTTGCATTAGGTCAGACGTAGATCTGTAATAAGTGTCAGCCAAAACAAAACGTTTTGTAAACATACATGGCTGTGCCATTACACATTATAAATGTTATTTGACCTTGAATACTCTCGTTGGCGGGATTCTGACGAATGAGAAATCGTATCTCTGTGCTGGAGACCAGCGGTGACGCTGAATAGACACAACACATTTTCACTACACACAGCAGTGGCTGACGTTTATTAATCATTTATGAGTTCCCGGTGCCACAACTCAGATTAAACTGTGCACAATGTTTGTAGAAAAGGCGGACGTGTGTTACGTAGAAAAACTAACGTCACGTAGGCGTTAGTTTGCAGTGGAAATATCCTTTCATTGTGAATCTAAAAAATAAAAATCAAAAATTTTGCCGCCCCACCAAATCTTGCCGCCCTGTGCGCAAGCACAGAGTAGCACGTGCCTAAATACGGGCCTGTTAATATTAGTTGTGAAATATAAACCCAACGTTTTCTACTAGGTGCAGATTAGATGTTGTACAGCATTCTATTTCATGATTAGCTGTAGGCCATTTGAATAGCATGTGATAATTGTAGGGTTTTTGTGTCAAAAATAAATAAGTGTTAATGAATGCTATTATTGTTCGCATCATGAAAATAATTTTACAATTTCGAAGGTGTCTTTAGTTTGTATCAACAAATGTACGAATTAAAATTATTCAGCTAAAACCACTTATCAGTAGAGAAGGGATTTTTAGGTTTAAAAAAAAACTGAAAATATTTATTTTTATATGTTGAAAAACGAAAAAATATTTGTTAGAAAGTTAAAAATATTTTCTTTCAGTATATTAATCAAATAGATTATAACAGGAAAAATGTTTATAAGTACTCTCCAACTTGCTAGCCAACTCGTCAGTTCCTTCTTGAAAATTCATTGAAGTCGATGTACGATAAACAACATCTTCAAATTTTCTATTACAAATCTGCTGATTATCACGGAGCAAAGCCCGTGTGCAGTGTGTGTGTGCACTGCCATGATTAATGCAATGTCCCAGGTAAGCATCCTACATCGCTTACTCTGATTTGGACTAAGCAAAACAGTCGTATGAATCTTGATGCCATTGAATCGCTCACTACTTCTTCTCCATAAATATCGCAAATCTGTCGGTGAATCTCAATTGTTTTAATGCCTTTCGCATTCAAGAACCAAATCACATTCTACTTTCACACACGGCGGGCATCTTGAACTTCTTCGACATTATAAACACGTCCAGTGAAGCTTACTCAGTGCACAGTTGTTTACAAACGATTCAACAAACTGGCGCACATATACAACAGTGTAATTGCATCGATACGGCGGCAATATTTAAAAACGGTACTTACTTTCTTCTTCTTCTTCTTCTTCTTCTTCTTCTTCTTCTTCTTCTTCTTCTTCTTCTTCTTCTTCTTCTTCTTCTTCTTCTTCTTCTTCTTCTTCTTCTTCTTCTTCTTCTTCTTCTTCCGGAGTAGCCACTTTACCTGTTCTGTCTTCACAGAGTATCTCTCCATCTCACTCTCGGTCTTCCTACCAAAAGGACTATATTGACACGCAACCTTAAGTAGTCGTCCATCCTCCATTCTGTCCAGATGGAGTATAACCATTCCCTGCAATATGTTTGGATCTTATCATTTATGGAGAATCCCTGTAGCTCTTCTCTAATATCCTCATTGAGCAAATGATGCTGTCTCGTGCAACCCTTTGTTCTTCTCAGAAATTTCATTTCCGAAGTTTGAATCTGGTTTTTAATCTTCTTTGTAGGAACCCATGTTTCAAATCCATATAGTAAAACAGACATTGCCATTGTTTTATAAAATTTAAGCCTTGTCTCTTTCATTGTATTTTTCTTCAACATTCTATGTATAATGCCACACATCATCTGAAACCTCGATATTTTGTAGTGATATCTTGGCCTGTGTCATTCCTAATACACTGATAATGTAATCCAGGTAACTGTAGTCAGAGACTTGTTCCAAAACTGTTCCTTCATGATCTGACTGGAAACTTCCCCCAAAAAGCCATGATTTTTGTTTTCTGCTTAGAAAACACAGATATGTGGAAATCATATTGTTTATAAATATGATTTAAACGATGTAAAGAATACTGCAACTCATCCTCTGTTTTCTGTATTAAGACCGCATCATCAGCATATAATAAAATATCCAAACTCGTGTTCTTGTTAAGTCGAATTCCTGTGGCAATATCTCGTCAATGATTGGGTGATGTCATCAGTATATATATATATTAAAAACCGTAGTAGACGAAATAATATGTCCCTGCGTTACTCATTTATTTACTAAAATTTCGTCAGTCTTTGTCTTCCCAGTATTTCCCTCGTATTTAAAAATACAATTTTTAATAAGAAAGTAAGAGTGACTAAATTGCATTTTATGTATGAATTTGTTTATATGTCATAGAAAGAAAGAACATGATATTGGTGTTTTACAGTTATTATACAAACTGTATATTGTTCATAGGCATGATTGATGCGATAGCTGAATTTGATCGTGAGACCAACGAAGGGGTAAACATGCGAGTGGGGGTACATACGGGTACCGTGCTGTGTGGAATTGTGGGAACAAAACGAGTCAAGTTTGACGTGTGGTCAAACGACGTTACGTTGGCCAACAGAATGGAGTCCACAGGCCGGCCAGGACAGGTACATCTTTCAGAAGCCACACGGCAGTTTCTTGGTGATCAGTATGTACTAGAAGAAGGAGATGTTTACCAAGGTTAATCTTACATTGTCAATAGGTACTTGTAGATAATTAGATTGCTCTGTTTGTGTTTTGCTCTGATTGTTAATTATTGTGTTAATAGTTTCTGTAATTCCAACTGTGTTATAAATTGTTGCTCTGTCAGTGATTGGTTCATACTGGACAAGAGCTGTTGGACATAAACATTATCTGATCAAAAGTGTTAAAATTACCTTGTGAATCCAGATTCCCTTCCTTGCAACTTCTTATTTATATTTTAGACACAACACATTTTGAGACTTATAGTTCCATCATCAAGTGGTAAGATATGTTCACTCACATGAAGTACGTCAATTAATAAAAGTCACACACTTCCTGTTATTTAAGCGACTATCCCAACCTGGGTTATCTCATGATGCGCATCACTACGGATCTTCGGGAGTGACTAATGATTCCACATCATACTGTGCCCGCACTTATCTATCATATTGTTCTAGCACGCATACTCTTTTTGCAGAAATGCAGTGGTTTGAAACTGTTTTGAAAACTGGCATAATTATGGTTATGATTGATGACATGTAAGGCAAAGTTCGATTTAATGTTCCTAGTGTCACCCGTAGGCAGATGTTCCTTGTACCTATCCAAAAATTTTCTGCCTGTCCAATATTAAAACTATTATACTCTTCTCACTCTTATTTTATACGTTCTCGAACGGCTTTCTACTGGTCTACTGGATCTCAGCCTCAAAGCTTTTTAAAATACAGTTGTCCATACTACAGTTTCTTTTTAAAGAAACTGTGTAGTCATACTTTCTGAAAACATTATTATTATAGCACTGAAGTTGCTTAAATAACGGGATGTGTGTGATTTTTATTAATTGACGTACTCTACGTGAGTGAACATATTACCTCATAATGGGACTATAAGTCTCGAAACGCGTTGTGTATAAAAAAGAAGTTGCAAGGAAGGGAACCTGGATGCAAACAAGGTAATTTTAACAATCTAATTCTACACGCAACCTGGAGAGCTCAACAACTATGTATTATCTGATCGTAAACAATGACCTGTTGTCCTAAATAGTCCTGTAATTGTTTAGGACATGATAATGGTGAAGACAGTAGTATACAGCAATTACTGGTTCAGCAATAACATATTGAAAAGTTGGAATTTTATTTATAATTCAATTTGTAAAGTTTTTAAAGAAATTTAGTAGGTGACAGTGTCGAGTAGAAACTGACAAACACTTTTGCTTAGCAAAGATTGTAATGTTTTGTAATAAATAGAAGAAGAAATCAAGAAGTAATTAAGCCCCGATACTACTCTTTTACTTACCTAAGTTCAGACAGAAGATTCCCAAAAACACCAAAAGCCCCAGGGTCACCACCACATTTTTATAGGAGGAAATGTGGAAACCGTAACAACTTTTCCCATAAAAAAAATTTAAAATAAAAAAAACTCCCTCACAGAAAATTCCAAGGCCATTTAGACGAACTTTTGGACACAGAGAATAGGTTATATGTAGAGTGGCGTAATAAATTAACTTAACACATTGTAATAAAAATTCTTATTTTATTATAATGAAAAAATATTAAAATGTACTACAAATATAAAAGAGAAAACAAAAACTAAAAGATAAATATCAGCAAATCAGTACTTTATTTTCTTTTGAATAATACCCCCCCCCTTCTCACACTCTATCCGTTTCCCTCTATTTTATTTCATACTTTTTTTTTTAAATGCAATTGACAAAATTTTTTAAAACTCTTGTTCTTTTATTATTTAGTACTTATCTGTACTGTACTGTCAGGGAGTCTCACTATGGTTGCGCCATCCGGGTGAAATTGCTCACTTTCCCGACAAAAAACGCGAAAAATAATGTTCCAAAACTCCGATAAATTACTGCACACTGTCTTCTTCAATAATTTAATAAGTTTACATTGCAATTTCACAAATTTTGAACTTGGTAGGCCTACCTTGGCTGGCTCACGCACTAAAATACGTCTGTACTGTTTGCTGGTGGTTGTGTGACTGACAGTTTTCGTCATCTTACACAACAGTGTCTGTTTACTTCGCAATTAAAAACCAGTTTTCTCCGGTTCCGGCCACATTCTGCTGCCTTGGCTGACGTCACTTGTTTACAGTTTGATCACCTAAGACGCCACTCTGTCGGGCCTTGGCCAAACAACGACTCCGACTCAGTTTGTTATGGTAAACAAAATTCCTTTTGCTGTGTGTAATTGTAACTCACTTGTCACCAGCTAAAAATAGGTTGTATTATAATGTACTGTTACAAGATAGAAGTAAGCTGTGAAAATAAAATAAAGTACTTTACTTGATTCAAAGTGTTGCATTTGAGTGATTAGCCAACTATCTGTATGCTAGAAGAAGTTGTATCACTAGTTTGTGTCATTGAATAATATTGCACACACACACACACACGCACGCACGCACACACGCACTTTATACTATGAAAATAAAGTGTTAAGACAATTTAAATTATTATCTGATTACTTAAATTATTTTTGAGCTTTGTCTAATTAAGGTTAATTTTATTTCCAGGGCTGAAAACATATTTTATTAAAGGTCGACAGTCGTCAGTTGTAAATTCACAGCAGAGTTCGCTGGCGACACCGACAGCAGCCACAAATTCACCACAGTCACCACCTTCTAGTCAGTTGAATCGCCGTTCATCAACATCTATGTCATTAGCAACAGCCATATCTATACACATCAACCAGACTGCAGCTTTAGAAGAAGTTTTAGCAAACTCGTCAAGAAGCCCGTCACCACTGACACCTTCACCGGATGATGACGAGTATGAGGATTCGCGATGCACACCTCCGTCACCATTACTGCAGGATAGAGCACTACTGTCACCACCTAAACCTTCTCTGTTATTGCAGCCCCGATCAAAATCACCAGTCCGGCGGATAATACAAATGGAACAGGGTTGGAAAGCTACGTCGTTGCCTAGTATTTTGGATACTGAAGGTGAAGAAGGTTCTGAAGATAAAACAGAGAACGATGTGCAGAACAGAAACTCGGGAATGGGGTCCAGCGGATTTCTGAATAAACTAACAAAATATAAATACTCCAAACTCAGTACAAATGTCAGTAATGGTAAGTTAGTTTACATTATTTTCACATGTTTTGCAATGTATTGTTAAATATTAATTATTGTTGTCGTTTGTGTCTGTTGTTATTATTCCTTATGACTAGCTCGGACTCCTACCCATCACCGTTCTGGTATCATTTGACTGATAATATTTGAGTTTCTAAGGTGCACGTCAAGTTTTTGGCAGCGGAGGAGGTGGTCTTTATTCATTCACAAGTTAGAGTTGTAGCAAATTTTATATTCTTTTGAGTTGCAGTTTTTTGTTTTTGACTCCAACTTTGTTGTGTTTACGTGCTGAACTGCTACTTGTCTTGTTCCGGACCAGGCCTTTCAGTGTTTCCACCACTTTCAAATCCTAAACCACACAAAAACTCTTCTGTAATATTGGTGTTTCTTCAATATTATTATTCTTAACTTGATCGAAAACTTAACTTTCTTATGGCTATACTGTATCATATTTTTTAAAACGCTCTATTATTTTCTTTGTTTGGTATCCCATATATGTGTAATTGATCCTTTGTATTTCTTCTCTATTTTTTCTTTTTCTAATCTCCGATCGCTTTTTTTTTTGGGCTGAGCAGCAAGGTAGCCATGTCATGACCTGTATTAAGGTGAGAGGCGTAAGCAACTTGGTTCCATTTGTGCTCGTTAGTCAACATTTTGGGCACCCAACGAGCACAAAGTTTTTGAAACCCCAACTTTTCTGTAAGTGTATCGTACAAAACTGTTCTCAAAATTTCAGGGCACAATCCGTGAAGCTCGTCAATTGTCAAACGTCGATTGTTACGAATGTTCTCTTCGATTTTTCACAAAACTCCGTTTTGGTTACTACTTATAGTCTGCAGGGTTCCATAATATGCATCCTTAACAAGGAATCGAAAATTCCAGAGGATACTTCAGCATGGCCTTGATAGAAACACACACCATTAGGCTAGTTGAGACGCTTGTCGAACAACACCATCGAATGTACGAACATGTTCCGTATTACGTAAACTGCCTCGCATGTTAAGTGTCATGTACGCACACAAACATTACAGCTGGGCTCTGCTGGGATAGCCAAGAAACATTGAAACAATTTAAATATGTTTCTATAAATTTACAATTAGACTTTGTTTATGAATATACACTTTCGGCTCTTATAGCCGCCATGTTGTTTGATACCAACCTTAAAAATTACGTACCAGGTCCAGGATTCAAATTGGACGAGCTGAAAACAAGATGGTTGTCTGAAATAACTCACTCAATAACTTATCTGTTTCCCATGAATTATTTATTATTTCTATTTCACCTTATTTCTTTCCATTTCAACACTACATTTTATTTCCTTTTCTTTAATTACTTACTTCAAAAGAAACACAATTTTTTAAAAAAAACCTTTACTTCCCAATCCAACCCAATACTTCTTTACCTTACTAACATTGGTAATTAACCATATTTATAATTATTTAATTATATACTTTTTCCCATATATAAAAGTTTAACACTTCAAAAGCAGAAAAATAAAACGAAACCATATGATATTTAATCAATTCATTAACTATATATTTTTGAGCAAACCAGCACTCCTTATTTAATACGTAATTTCATTCATTCATTCGTACATACCCCATGCCCGTATGAGATCTCATTTTTTAGTGATTAAAAAGTATTTCTTTTCATAATAAGTTTTTATATTTGATTTTAAATTTTAGATGATACCCAAAGGTTACTTAGCTGTTCATTTTTTGGTGATCTGCCCCTCTCCGGTTTCTTTCGTAACTTTGTTCACTCTGCACATTTTTGTATTTCACTTTCGGTTCAAACCAAAACTGTTATTCTGATATAATTACTGTCTTGATTTCTTTAAATCACATTTTAACACCTTTTTGGTGTTGAGCCTAATTGAAATTTCGTTAGTTCACATTACTTATATGTAATTTTGATTGCAAAGTACATTTTTTAGAACGCGGGCGCCCGCGTTTGCATTCCTGATCTTTTTCGACTGTACAGCGCGAGTTGTTATTGCAGACTGGGGCGAAATTTAATGTCTCAATTTCTGAAGCAGTGAGGGAAGTCACGTGATGTTAAACTATTGTTCTCTTGAGTTTTTAATTCAGTTTTGACGAGAAGATTATTTTAGATCTACATTCCAGCAAAAATATGAAGCTGGGTTGGTCTCTGACGTCATATAGCGTGACTTGATTCCCATGCATAGTTTACAAAGGTCAAAGTTCGTTGGCTATGTGTAACTGTTTTTTCTTGCGTCTGGATGTTGACCTTGACACAATTCCACTCGTTTGCCTGCTACATCGTTATAATTCATGAATAATATTTCATAATTATTATTTATACTTTTATTCCCAATAAAATTTACCTTTATTAAGTATTTATGTTTATGTCTCCCAAAATATTAGGTGGGCTGATATGTACCGTTACAACATGGAGAATGTTCTGTAATGGCGTAACTGTAAGACTTTAAGCAACTTATAGTTCATATTAATATATGTTATTTTTCATGTGGAATCCTGCAATAAATCTATATATAATGTTGTGTTGTTATTCAACAACAACAATATATATATATATATATATATATATATATATTTGGGTTAATACGTCCTGCGACATCGTCTGTAACGATGCCTAATTGCCAATATCTCCTGTCATTGCAGTTTTCTTCGGTTAGTCCTCATACGCTCATTGATCTCCTTACACCCTGTATCCATATTACTTTTGGCCTTCCCCTTTTTCTGTTTTCCTGCGGTATCCATTTCATCACTCTCTTTGGCAACCTCTCCTCCCCCATTCTCTGCACGTGCCCATACCAAATTAATTGTTTTTTCCCAATGTGTTCTAAAACAGTTTTTTTTATATTCATTTGTTGCTTAATTGTTTTGTTTCTAACTCAGTCTAATTTTGATGTTCTACATATTCTTCTTAAGGCGTCCATTTCTGTGGCCTTTATCTTTCTTTTCAGATGTTCTTTCATTTTCAATGTCTCAGACCCATATACTAATGTGCTCTTAATCATTGTGTTGTATATTCTCATTTTCCTTTGTTTTCCTATTTCAGTGCTCATTTAGAGACTTAATTATTGTTCTTGCTTTGTTCACTCTACACTTTATTTCTGTATCGTCTGTCCCTTCCATGTTAAAATTTATTCCCAGGTATTTGTAATTCTCACATTTTGCTACAATTTCACCGCTTTCCAATACTATGTCGGTCATGTCCTCTCCTATACACAAATATTGTGTGTTTTCCACATTCATCTGCAGTCCCCATTTTCCGTATTCTTCCTTCAGTTTGGGAGCCATGTGTTCTAAGTAATCTTTGTCATTTGCGCATATTATTTGATCATCTGCAAACTGAAGTGTATGTAGACAGGTGTCATCGTCGATTTGGATGCCCATTCCACTACATTTCTTTTTCCAATAAAATGCGTCTATACAGCAGTAAAAATCTGAGAAATGCTCACTGATTCCTGTCAAATGAGTCAGGGGTTTGAGAAATCAAACTCAGCTCTGCCATAAATCCTGCTCTCACGTCCCCGAAGATCCAGTTTTGGATCGCGTGACTACCGGGGGTATGGCGTACAGTGGGTGCGCGTTATGGTGCAGATGAGAGAGAGTGAAGAGCGAGTTTCCGGCACTCGAAAACTGGAACATGTCAGCTAAGGGTAGAAGGCCCTGATAGAAATCTTCCTGGTTCTTCAGGTTGGGGGTTGTGACAGTGGGCTTGCTCCTCATTTCATGGAAAAATATTTAAAATGCAAAAAAGCCTAATGGTAATAAAATCTAATCTTTCCTAATTAAAGTCCAGAAACTGCTTGTTTACCTGTGCAAAGTTGATGGTTCAAACCATAGTGGAGTCATGACATAGACAACACTGTAAGGAGAAGTGTGTTTAGGTGAAAAAGGTAAAGGTAGATTAATTGGATCTCTCTTCGTTAAGGCTGCAAGTACATATGTTATTTACCAGATGTAGACTGATTGTAATTATTAAGAAAATTCTACGTTTATTTTATTAATTTACAAATATTGTAATTACTTTTATTTCTACTGTTCTTTAGAATCCGTATTTTAACTTATGCAACTGGCTTAGAAATAGGCCTGTATTAAGTGATTACAGATGTAATGTTTTCTTTCTTTTTATTATTTTATTAATCGAGTTACATACTGTTTACTTTCGGTATTAACTATTTCGTTCGGGCGCCATGTTGTTATCAACAAAATAAAATTAAATCTGCTTACCTTTTGGGCCACATTCGTTTAAGCGAACCAGAAGTAGCGGATCTTGTTACTTGAAATAACTTACTCTCAATTGTAATATTTACCAATGACATTACCTTTTATTATCAAGCCACACATAGTTACATGAGATTCTACTTCGGAAACAAAGCACATTGTTTTTCGCCATGAGGCGTAGCTATTGAATCAAGTTGAGATGTTAAATAAATGCTTAAATATATATTAAATATATTAATATAATATATTTACTTCCACCTACCTGAAAGGTTTCGTTTTGTATAGGCCAGGATCCTTTCGTACGAACGCTAGATACAAACATGTGTTTCATGGGTTCTCGAAATAATTAACTCTACACATCGTTAAGAAGAGAATTAATAATTTTAATGCTCAATTGTTAAAATTATTGTTTGACAAATAGATTTACATGGAGTTACATATTGTGCAACTCGTGCATCTTGTAACAGAACTTGCCAACTATCTCTTACCTTCTTTTCTAAAGCACAAACACAATTATGAAACACAAACAGAAACCAGCCCAGCTTTGCTCGCTCTCACATTCATTCCAAATTATTTTGCCCTTAACATTTTATAATTTAAACCCCAGACCCCCAAACACTGACCACGCGGACGCCGCACACACGCATTGTTTAGTTACACCACTGTCTTTATGGTCCAAAAGAAGAAAAAAAACTCTTGATTACTGCCCCCTAGGTGGATTGACTGCGGTCACAAAACACTTTGCGATAATTACAACTTTTTTCTGATAAATTACAAACTTTTATGGCGAGCCTACTTTGATTGTACCGGCTCCGGTGGCTTCAACTGGTAGACTGACTATGGTAATGTAACAGATACTGCTATTGTGATCTCATAGTTGTATGGAAGTCACGGCCTTATCCTTCGTCGCCGAAGTTTCGCTCCATGCCATGCATGTAGTTTTTTAGGTTAACATGGTCACTGATTTCAATTAGGCACAGGCTGACGTCATGGTAGGAACCGGACGTAAACAGCACTTCCTGCCGCTCAAAAGCGCATTGCTGAATTTTACTCGTCCCAGGACATCCTGTTTTGTGGCTGGATGCGTCACTCGAGTTTGTGGTGGTACAGTTGCGTCTGTGTGCTGCTACACAAGTACAGATTTCTGAGAAGTTTTAAGGGGGTAAATGCTTCACTCGCCGCGTTACACAATAACACCTGCGTAACGCCTTTGTCTCAAACTGCTGTTTCTCAACACTGGTCTGTTACACGGAAAATAACGTTGTCGCATCATACAATTATTTCGCCATATTTTATAAGGCTCCCGACCGAAAACGAAATGATTAAAATTTAATACCCCATACTGTAGAAAATAAAAACTCCCAAAATTGACACGCTACAATACCCCCTCGATGAGAATTCTGCTGTTCACAACAGAAGAAATCTCATCGATAACCCCGAAGAGGACCGGTGAGGAACTGGTGCCAACAACCCCCTGGTTCTTAATCTCATGGGTACACGACCCCCCCTGGCTCAGCGGCTATGGACTCATCTGAACGAGATCACTCGACTTCTCCGTAAGAGATCCCAACACCGAGAAATCGAGCAGACTCGCACCACAGAGCACCTCACCTTCTAACATGCTACCCCCGCAAAATCCTCAATCCCTGGCTCAGAGTATACCAGATCCTCCACCGATATGTTTCCCCTTGTATGAAAGCTGGGCTGCCTTTAGCAAATACTGGGCTCACACACTCACATTACATGTTGACTTGCACATAGTAAAACTGAAAAATTCTCTTTTAAGACTTATAAAAAATTTTAAAAATTCAAAATAATGTTTTATCAAAAAAATTCTCTTCATTATATTTTTTTTTGTTTCTTTTAAAATGACTTAAATTAAGCGTTTCTTCTACTTGAACAAATCCTTAACCTAACATGTAATCACTTATAGGCTACCAATACAATGCACTACAATCAATCGATAAAAATAAACATGTTAAGTACACACATAATAAAATAATCATTACTCAAAAATATTCAAATGCTGGCAGGCGAAAAATCAAGTTTTTTTTTTTTTCAAAAAAATATAAAATTTATTTAAATGTTTCCCTCATATGCAAAATTATTTAAATATTGGTTCGATTAATTAAACAAACGAATAAAATTGGCTTCCTACTATACAAGCTTAATAGGTGTATGCCCTCATCAGCTGATCGAAAGTAGGTCAAGTCCAAAATCCTTGACCTACATATGTTATATATAAGTTCTGAAAACACATTGAACATCTGTAATATCCTAACTTGAAATACAAAACATAATAAAATAAAACATTTAAAATAAACAAAATGTTAATATAAATAATAAACAAATTGACATTTGCATAATAAACAATTCTTAACTTGACATTATTTGAACATTCTACCAAAAGTTTGTCACTGGTTTAAAAAAAGGAAAATTTTATATCTTTATTAAAAATCTCTCTCTTTATTCAACAATCTTACTTTAATCTACGATGGGTGATGTAAATTATTTATTCTCATTTACTGCATTAGATCTGTATGCATATATAAACTTTACTCTCCCTATGGCTCTAATATTAATCAACTTCAACTCCCATGACACCCATCTCTATCAAAATATCTATCCCAAAACACTCTAAACCCCAACTTATCATTTAACTCAAATCGCCACCTTCTCTACATATATAAAAAAATTACTCTCCAACCCTTTGCACATAGGATATGTGTTTCCCCTACCCAAAAACTCAATTCCCTTATTTGGCGGCCCGGATTCTACCTAAGGCGGCCCCTCCTCACTAAAATCGATACCAATTCCCGTCCCAACATTTTTGTTGCGAACTCCTACATTACACTACCCTCTAATACAAAATTGCCATCCCCAAAATTCTCAATCTCATTACCTTACTACAAATACAATAAAATAACCTCCTTAATTATAAACATAAATATATCATTCAAAACTCCACATAAATTCTCCACAACTACTGTGTCAACATCAATATTTCACAACATTCTGTTACATTACATTAACTCAAAAACAACATTACATCATATTCATTTCTACTATTTCAAATTCAACTTTGAATTCAATTGGGACGGATCTATATGCCCCACAAAATATTTATCACCCAAAAAACTATCTCTTATTAGATTTCACAAATCGTTACTTTATTTCTCATTGTAGCAAATTATTTTTATCATTACTTCAAAACATCTGTAATACATCAAACATTACATTGAACATCAATTACTTAAAACATTTATAACTAATACACCAGTGACGTATTATTGCTGATCAGCTGATCCTACTAACACAATGAAAATACATCTCACAAGTGAATAAATTATATGAAATATATATTTATCAATACTCCTCACCTTCTTGTTTCCCCTTTCTTTGATTCTGATAATTCATATTGACTGCCTGCCAGATGATTTAATTATTGGCTTAATTTAAAATATACACATATCATGAAAACACCCAATTTATCAACACCTACCTCTAACATACAACAATAAAATAATACATTTAAAATTATAGTATGAACACCTTATATTAAGAGTCTGAGCAGCTAGTTAATTAACAGAGCACAAGCAGTTTTATTTGATCAAACTTTGAATAAAAAAAATGTTATGTTATAAAATTTACATTCGTGACTCCTTTGCGTCACCTCCCAGCCACACACACTATTTCAAATTATGGAAGACTGTGGCGCCTTTTCGCTTCCACAAAGACGGTATATTTTGGAGCAGGTTTTGCCTCTCCGTGTCTTTGCTTCCGCTATTAAGTTTTAAACGTGGCGAACATCATCATGTTCTTGTTATAATTATACACCCTTAATACGGTTCTACCACCTGTCTTGCTACCCCAAAGCGGGCAGAGTGGCAGCCGCTGTTCCATAGTTCCGGGAGGTTTCCTCTAATTGTCACCCCCCAATGAATTTCTAATATATACCAATTTCAAGTCAGCTATGGTCAAGGGACTTGATATGACCATAGCTGGCCGCTAGCCAAAACTACGGTTAGTGCTGGTAAGGCAGTAACCGCCCGAAAAGTCGAGGAAATCTAAACTTTAATTTAACTGCCTGTTACACATCATTACTGCTATGTGCGACACGGTCATTTGGCAGTGTGTAAAATTTTAATTTACACGGAAAAAAGGTGTGCCGCACATTTAACGCCCTTTTGGCCTCCGATGGAGGTAACACTCACTGTTACCCCCAACCCATTTCGCTATTTACGAGAGCACAGGCCACCCCCGCAATAGCAACCTAATAACTAATTACAATTGAAAACTAATTAAAATTTTTGTATACATTATCATATAATATTTGCATCAATAATCATCTAACCCGATTCACAACTTTTTACCATTTGACTTTCTTAATTTTTCAAAATTTATTATTAATAATTATCATATATCTTTCAGTTATTGTTAAAATTTTTTCTTAATTACCATATTTATTAAACACAATGATTGCATTAACACCTCAATCACACCTGTAAACATTTTTATTATACATGATTATAAAATTTTTCTACTTACAATCCATTTAACATGATATACACCCAAAACATAATCGCCACCACCTCTGAAACATTTTACACAAAATTAGTTTAAATCCAACAATTTATCATTCATTACCAAATTTCCATCTCGTGAAATAAATTGAATTCATAAAAATATTTAATTAATTAATATTCAAATAAGCAATCAAAATATTTAATCATATCAAATTGGTTTAATTAAGTCAATTACCAAAAACATAAATTATATAGTTATCGAAACCATTACCATTAATCAATTACTGTTTTCACAATTAATTCTAATATTTATTTAACTTGCAAAATATTGGTATTATTATTATTATCGCAACATTTTCTAATACATATACACATTGTTTACCTAACGTTTCATAATACACACAAATGAATTCACTATATTATTTACAAACTCTTGCTATTAATTGTTCAGTTTTTTCCGCACTTCATTGTCCCATTCTGCCATGTCAAGAAACCATTAAACACAATGTTTATACTGTCTTTTATTGTTTTAATAGTTTAACCTCCATAGTTCCAAATCAACCTTGGTTCTACATAACATCGTTCAATTTTATCACCACACAAATGACTGTTTTGTGTGTTGTAACCAGAAAAACTAACTTCAATCAACTTATTCAAATACTCGTTAAACCAGTCTACGTTAGGTATTTTTGTCAAGTCTCCATCATTAAATTCAATAACTATTGGGTTAATCATTTTTATTAAATCATTGTAATCGTTATCATTCACATATATTTCTAAACTTTCCTTCCATTCATCATACTTTCTATTTAAGTTATATAATTCTGTCACTTTCTCCACATACACTTCTCTGTTCAACTCTCTCTCATCACAATACCAAATCATACTTTCAACATCATTATTACAGACAGAGGGTACAAATTCAATTAAACCTTTCCTGACTTCTCCAGGAAAAATAAAAAACCTCGAAAAATAATTATTTGTAGCACACTTGTCTACACAATATATATGTGAAGGTCTTCCTTCACCCCCCATTCTACCTCGTAAACAATTTACCCCCTGTTTCATACCTGTAATATAGCTCTCTTTCCACTCTCTCTCCAACTCATTAACACACATTAACATCTCATAATCACATTCTACAACTTCATGAGTACTCTCAGATACCAACTTTTCGATTACATTATTATTCTCATTATTATCAACATCATTATTATTTATTAATTCATTCCCTAATACAACATTGTCATTACAACTTTCGTTTGTATTACTCGTACTTGATTCTACTTTGTTCAAACTGTTTCTTGTCATTTCATCGGCATTTTCAAGACATACATTCTTGTCTTGTATATTATTTATCAACTCATCAAATTTTACATTTATATTCTGCTGCAACTGAATATTCTGGTCTTTAATTTCTTTAAAATTAATCTCGTTTTGAATATTCTGCTGTTCGCATTTTATTTTCTGTTCATTAAAATCATTAGTTAATTGATCTAATTTATTGTTAAAATCACTTTTCATATTATTTAAAATTCTATCATTATCATCAAAACGTTTATTTAATTCTTCACAATGACTATTTAACATGTCAAATTTATTGTCAATTGCATCAAACTGATCATTCTGTATATCAAATTTTACGTTAATATCCATAGACATATTTCTCACGTCACTGGACATGGTTCTCATGTCACTAGACATGGTTCTCATGAAATTAAATAAATCGTTCACTGACAACTCTGTAGCTTTATTTGTTACGGGAGTTGATATCGCTCCTGGTGAGCTAAATACAGATGCTTCTACGTTATACTCATTTATTGACGTTACTTCTGTTTGAATACCGGAGTCAGCATTTACTTGACTCTCGGTCTGATTGTCAGATAAGCCGACTTCACTGTTATCTGCCATTTCTTATTTTATACTTGATATTTGTGTATAAATAAAATATAATCCATAAAGTATATTATATAACCAATTTTGCGTTAACAACGCACTTTTGTTTTATTCCGCTAACCCCAAAAACATGTTTGTATCTTTACTGTAGGTACGGTCTTTAATATTTTAATTAATAAACTGTCCCTGTATCGGAAGCCATTGAGATGTTAAATACCGCTTTAATATATATCAAATATATTAATATAATATATTTACTTCCACCTACCTGAAAGGTTTCGTTTTGTATAGGCCAGGATCCTTTCGTACAAACGCTAGATACAAACATGTGTTTCATGGGTTCTCGAAATAATTAACTCTACACATCGTTAAGAAGAGAATTAATAATTTTAATGCTCAATTGTTAAAATTATTGTTTGACAAATAGATTTACATGGAGTTACATATTGTGCAACTCGTGCATCTTGTAACAGAACTTACCAACTATCTCTTACCTTCTTTTCTAAAGCACAAACACAATTATGAAACACAAACAGAAACCAGCCCAGCTTTGCTCGCTCTCACATTCATTCCAAATTATTTTGCCCTTAACATTTTATAATTTAAACCCCAGACCCCCAAACACCGACCACGCGAACGCCGCACACACGCATTGTTTAGTTACACTGTCTTTATGGTCCGAAAGAAGAAAAAAAACTCTTGATTACTGCCCCCTAGGTGGATTGACCGCGGTCACAAAACACTTTGCGATAATTACAACTTTTTTTCTGATAAATTACAAACTTTTATGGCGAGCCTACTTTGATTGTACCGGCTCCGGTGGCTTCAACTGGTAGACTGACTACGGTAATGTAACAGATACCGCTATTGTGATCTCATAGTTGTATGGAAGTCACGGCCTTATCCTTCGTCGCCGAAGTTTCGCTCCATGCCATGCATGTAGTTTTTTAGGTTAACATGGTCACTGATTTCAATTAGCCACAGGCTGACGTCATGGTAGGAACCGGACGTAAACAGCACTTCCTGCCGCTCAAAAGCGCATTGCTGAATTTTACTCGTCCCAGGACATCCTGTTTTGTGGCTGGATGCGTCACTCGAGTTTGTGGTGGTACAGTTGCGTCTGTGTGCTGCTACACAAGTACAGATTTCTGAGAAGTTTTAAGGGGGTAAATGCTTCGCTCGCCGCGTTACACAATAACACCTGCGTAACGCCTTTGTCTCAAACTGCTGTTTCTCAACACTGGTCTGTTACACGGAAAATAACGTTGTCGCATCATACAATTATTTCGCCATATTTTATAAGGCTCCCGACCGAAAACGAAATGATTAAAATTTAATACCCCATACTGTAGAAAATAAAAACTCCCAAAATTGACACGCTACAAAGTTAAAATTTCTTTCCCATTTATATTTTTCTTTATACCCACCAAAATAAACATAATCAATCATGTCTTAAATTATAGAATTATATATATGTTTCACAACCCAGCACTTCTTAAATTTATATTTTTTATATTCACGCAATCACACACTCATTCATGCGGTACAATTTCATGGACTTCCCTAACTGAGCTCATTTTATTGAATCTAAATGAAGTACTGAAAATTTGGTTTTATCTCTTGTTTGTTACTTAGCTGAAAATCTGTCCAGAAGACTTCTCATCGTTACACGCGCACTACGGATGTTGGTTTTCTAATGTTCACTGACTTTAAGTATTTTTAAACTGCTAATACATCCTGATAAAGTTATAAGTTGGTTATTTTATATTTTATACTTGCTGTGTTCACATTTTTGTTGCGGGCGTAAAGTACGCAGCCGATGGCGAGCGGAAATGCTCACATCCGCACTGTTTGATATTAACTGTTTTTACTGTTTTCTCGAATTCACTTTGGCATACATTTTAATAAAATTTTGGCTCGTGAGCCTATTTATTCACCCGGCCGGGGGAGTGGTTTTAAATCGACTGAGACAGTTTTCTGCGCGCACACTGCGAAAGAATGTACCGGTGCGTGCCCAAACCATGGGAATATTGGCCGCCTGAGTGCGCGTGTGATGGCGCGTACGCCCCCTCATTGATAGCTGCACATTCCTGTACCGATGTGTACCAGACTCGGCTCTACAGTCAATTCACCGTATTTGCTTATTCACAATTCCCAATGCATACTTTTTGACGTTTACTGAACAGTACCACGACTGGTTTAAAATAATTAAAAATAATTTACCCCTTTTGCCCCGTTACAATACCCCCTCAATGAGAGGTTTTATGCTGAAGCATAAAAAGTCTCATTGACACATTCATACTCCCTAAAGGGATCAGCCAGGATATGTCACCACAACCCCCTGTATTGTTTATATAAAAGAATATAGATAACTTACCCTTGGTCCAGTGGCCGTGACCGCACCTGGATGACCTTACTGGACTTCTCTCTCGAGATCCCAACACCGCAAGGCCAGTCAGGCACTTGACGCTCCTGCTCTGACGGGTGCTGGCCAGCTCAGGACCGCCGCCACAGCATCACCAGACACTGAAACATCAAATTAAAATATCAAATAGCGGCCGTGCATAATACCATATCCCTAACTGATCTGGTTCCCCTTAGCTGTGTGCTGGTTTGTGTTAAGAAGCACTGGGGTTTCTTTAACTCCTAACACCTATATGATTACAAGAATTATTATACAGATGTTCCATTCTCTTAGTTCGCTCCCATTAACATTTATAGAATATTCGATTCCAATCGATAATAATTAATCCTTCCCCATTAACAAGAAGAAATACAAATCTTTCTACTAATGCAATAATACTTCCAAGATATTTAAACACATTATCAAAATTTACTCAAATACAATTCATTTATCTCTTCCCTTTTCTACAATTCTTAACCATTTTCCCTTTTGTATCTAAAACAATTCACATTCATTTAACATTTTATAAAAATATTATTATTAACAGAAATTCTATTTATCCAGCGCTGTTAATAATAATCATCCCCTTTTCTCCTCCACACACACTATTGCCCCCCCTGGACTGCTGCGTCCAGTTGCCTCCACAAGGACTGAGGCAGAAGGAGTGAGCACTTTTTTCTTTTCTCTCACTCCCATCCTTGCTTCAGCGTTACAATAAACTTCAGGGTAAGTACCCCTACTCATTATCTTAACATATGCCCCTAAGGTCTACCACCCCTATTTGGGTGAAAATAGCCTGTGTTCAAAATAATCTTAGATTCCCTTATTAAACCCCATTAAATTTCCAAAGTACACCAATTTCAAAGGCAATCAACTATGGTCAGTTTTACAATAATTCTGCCCACAGCTGATTGTCATCTAAAACCACGATCTGGGTTGGTAAGGCAGAGATCGCCCGAAATGTAGGGAATCACCTTTAAAACATGTTATACATAAATACACTTCATGTTTAGATTCCTACACTAATACATAATAAACATAATACATCATAATAAAACATAGTACACTCATAATGAACATTGTTGTTATTACCTTAAAATAAACAATTCACATTTAATTTTGATCAAAATTTACACACCTTACATCTTTAAATTTGCATATAAAATTATAAACATTACATTTTAATTTCAATTGAACTTTTATTAATTAGCCATCAATTATTTATCATTTACTTATACCATTAACTTTTCCAAAATTTTTTACTTTGTTATCAACCTTCATTTTATATAACATTTCATTTATTATTACATTTTAACTATGATTTTCTGTTTAACATTTTCATCATTTATTTGTTTGGGTGATTTTCAGTCATTTGCAATGATTCGATTTATTGAATTGGCATTTATATATCTAACCTTACTCACCTTCTTCCTTCTAACCACCATTTACAGAGTTGCAACAACCTTGATAGACTTGCATGCCTTATTGAAATAATTATTATCACCCAACTCCAACTTTTACAACATTTTACTTCAAGTTAACTATTGAAAATTACCCTAGAAAATTCATAACTACCTCAAATTAATTTCATCATTTAATTTAAAACTCATTTAAAATTTATTATTCAAACATTAAACATTTTACTTGATTTAAATTGCATTATAAACTTCATACTTACATTACATCACTCATATACTCGAATACAACATGATTACTGTCATAGACACAAAAAATATAAACATTTATCACCACCAAATAATGTACATAACTCCATATATCTTCTGAAACATAACAATCATATGACTCCACAACTAAACACATTTTACATTTCTTCATTTACTATTTATTATCAAGTTCAAATCTCATAAAAATAATTTAAATTCATCATAAAAATGTCTTTATATAACATTTTAAATTTATCAATTAATTCATCTCAAATTATTTAATTCAATTAATTATTGAAAACACAAGTTATTTTAATTACCTTACTCCAAAGCAATTACAATTCAATCTATTCATGTTTTACGTACCGAGTCACTTTATGGTTAATATAATTAAATTACCTTATTTGGTCCACCTTAGTGACACTAGCTTCTTTCGTTCAATGACGCGTTTCGGGATGAAATCCCATCTTCAGATACACAATATCAATCAAAACGTAAATGTATACCACATTTTGTGGTTATGTCATAATTTAAAATATTTAAAATCTTTTAAATAAAATATACAAAACCTAACAACTGAATCGCTCGGAGCGCTCGCATGCATGCACGCTGTACCGCGATTTCCTTACAACTGGCTACAATTATCATTCAACCGTATAGCAGTGTCAAACAGGTTATTAGATCCGAAGTTCATTTGATCATTTAATATATTATTTTTGGTTGTTGCGTTTTTTGTAGCTTTATATATTTCGAATTCCTCTAGGCTATCCATTAATTTACCCTTCTTGCAAGTATGTAACGCTACGAAATTGTTTTCGAAACTAGTATAATTATGACCTTTTGTTATTAAATGTTGTGCAAAACTGGAATTATTATTATTTGTTTTAGGAATATGCTCTAAAAATCTTGTATAAAAATCTCTGCCGGATTGGCCGATGTAGAATGTTGCACAATTATCGCATTTTATTTTATAGACTCCTGATTTATTTTTTAAAGGAATATTTATTTTAGTTTTGAAAAAATTTTTTAAATTATTACAGGTTTTGAATGAAATAGTATATCCTTTACTTTTAAAAACAGATTTTAAAATATTTGGCATCAAACCAGTATAATTAGCTGAAATGAATTTTTTATGTTTTTTATTATGTTGGTTAATAATGTTGGTATTTTTATTTTCTAAACATTTTTTATGTTTCATTATCATTCTATCAATTATTACTGGCCTGTAACCATTATTTAGAGCTATTTGTTTTATAATATTTACTTCTTGATCATAGTCTTCGTTAATAAGGGAAACACAAAGTAATCTGTCAATAAAGCTGTTAAATGCAGCCATTTTTGGGCTGGAGGATGAAATGACTTAGCATGTATAACCGTATGCACACATGCACAGATACGGTTATACATGCTGTCATTTCATCCTCCAGCCCAAAAAATGGCTGCATTTAACAGCTTTATTGACAGATTACTTTGTGTTCCCCTTATTAACGAAGACTATGATCAAGAAGTAAATATTATAAAACAAATAGCTCTAAATAATGGTTACAGGCCAGTAATAATTGATAGAATGATAATGAAACATAAAAAACGTTTAGAAAATAAAAATACCAACATTATTAACCAACATAATAAAAAACATAAAAAATTCATTTCAGCTAATTATACTGGTTTGATGCCAAATATTTTAAAATCTGTTTTTAAAAGTAAAGGTTATACTATTTCATTCAGAACCTGTAATAATTTAAAAAATTTTTTCAAAACTAAAATAAATATTCCTTTAAAAAATAAATCAGGAGTCTATAAAATAAAATGCGATAATTGTGCAGCATTCTACATCGGCCAATCCGGCAGAGATTTTTATACAAGATTTTTAGAGCATATTCCTAAAACAAATAATAATAATTCCAGTTTTGCACAACATTTAATAACAAAAGGTCATAATTATACTAGTTTCGAAAACAATTTCGTAGCGTTACATACTTGCAAGAAGGGTAAATTAATGGATAGCCTAGAGGAGTTCGAAATATATAAAGCTACAAAAAACGCAACAACCAAAAATAATATATTAAATGATCAAATGAACTTCGGATCTAATAACCTGTTTGACACTGCTATACAGTTGAATGATAATTGTAGCCAGTTGTAAGGAAATCGCGGTACAGCGTGCATGCATGCGAGCGCTCCGAGCGATTCAGTTGTTAGTTTTTTATATTTTATTTAAAAGATTTTAAATATTTTAAATTATGACATAACCACAAAATGTGGTATACATTTACGTTTTGATTGATATTGTGTATCTGAAGATGGGATTTCATCCCGAAACGCGTCATTGAACGAAAGAAGCTAGTGTCACTAAGGTGGACCAAATAAGGTAATTTAATTATATTAATTACAATTCATTTATTACCAACTCTCATTATTTATTTAGTCTGTTAAAATATTATTATTATTAAATCAATTTCTACTACATACACACATTGTTTACATAAAATACCTTTTACAACACAAACACAATTAATTTCACTATAAATTTATTTACAATTTCTTGTCATTATTTCTCTGTTTACCACCCCTCATTTCATAAGTTAGCAAGGTCATAACCATAAACTAAAATATTTAAAATGTCCATTCACTGATTTTTATTTAACCCCCATCATCATACAATAATCTTACTTTTACATAAAAATTATCGTCTTTAATTACACTCCTATCGTTATTACTATTTATGTAATAACCCTTGCATATTAAAATTTTCCCTCTATCATAAGAATAATGCACCAGATTATTCTCCCCTATTAACTCATAAAATCCGTTTACTCTGCTATTTTTGGTCTTGTCTCCGTCAGTATTTTTTGTTAACATAAGGTACGTTCTATCATCATATTCCTTCACTATATCAATTACATCATAATGTAAGTGTTTATTATCTACAACAGTATCATCAAAATAATCCTCCATCTCTATTTCACAAGGTAAGTATTTTATATCGTCTATTTCCTTCAATTCTAACCTCTTTTTCAACTCTTTATAATTTCTACTCAACTTAAATACTTTTATCATTCTCTCTCTCAAAATATCTCTCATCCTCATAACAACTGACACAACCCCACTGACCTATTTCATACCACGCAAAGGGTAACAACGTTATCATGACCCCTCTGGGCTTTTCCAAGGAACTCATGATACACGAAAGGGGATCTACTTAGAGACACCTCGTCTCTATAACCACGGGAGGAAACTCTGTCCTCACATAACACTTGTGAAACCTCTGTTTCACCACCTACTTGGGGAAAATCTGCCCTTTGCCCACCTAACCTTTTATCACACTCTCTCTCGCTTTCATTAACACTGGCTAACACTTCGTTACTAAATTCTACTCCACCAAAATCTTCATTATTACTCTCAGTATTAACCACTTTATTTTCTAATACCCCGTTTTTAATTATATCATTATAATTCTCAGTTTGTTCTTCACTATTAGATTCACTACCGTAATTACCACTTACCTTGTTATATGTTATCTGATCTTCTTTATTTTCATCGAATTTATCGGACTTTTCACTATGCTCTACCCCCATTTTAATCTCACAATTGTTATCTACTTTATTCATTTTAAAGTTATTAATTATGTCATCTACTCTTGCATTTTGTTTATCAAACTTCTGACTGACTAATTCTCTGATCTGTTCTTTAATATTCTCATAACGTGCATTCATTTTGTTTATTTGTTTGTTAAAATTAAAATTTTGTTTCTTAATTTCATTTTTCACTTCATCAAATTTTTCATCAAATTTATTTAACTTTACACTCTGTTCATTGAAAAGCAATTGCATCATTTTTATCATATCATTTTCCTCGGCTTTTTTAATCAGGACTGGCGTTGAATGAATTAATTCACCCATAATTTTCGACTCAGTTCCGCTTAATTCTATATTTATTTGGCTCTCGTTTTCAATGTCAGTTAAGCTGACGTTTTCATTATTATCTCCTATCTCAAAATTTATATTTTCTCTTTTTCAAACTACTGCTATGTAATATTACACAACTTATTATTAAAAGAAAATATTCTATTTCAACTATTTACCCTACCACATGTAGTCACAACATAACCTTATCTTTACGTCTATATTTACGTATCTCCAAATTGTATATTACCTCAAGTAACTGTTCCGCTCCTTCCAGTAGTCTTACTCTACATAAAATAAAATTTTATGTCGAGTCCCTGTTCCGGAAGCCATCTGTAATGTTTTCTTTCTTTTTATTATTTTATTAATCGAGTTACATACTGTTTACTTTCGGTATTAACTATTTCGTTCAGGCGCCATGTTGTTATCAACAAAATAAAATTAAATCTGCTTACCTTTTGGGCCACGTTCGTTTAAGCGAACCAGAAGTAGCGGATCTTGTTACTTGAAATAACTTACTCTCAATTGTAATATTTACCAATGACATTACCTTTTATTATCAAGCCACACATAGTTACATGAGATTCTACTTCGGAAACAAAGCACATTGTTTTTCGCCATGAGGTGTAGCTATTGAATCAAGTTAAAATTTCTTTCCCATTTATATTTTTCTTTATACCCACCAAAATAAACATAATCAATCATGTCTTAAATTATAGAATTATATATATGTTTCACAACCCAGCACTTCGTAAATTTATATTTTTTATATTCACGCAATCACACACTCATTCATGCGGTACAATTTCATGGACTTCCCTAACTGAGCTCATTTTATTGAATCTAAATAAAGTACTGAAAATTTGGTTTTATCTCTTGTTTGTTACTTAGCTGAAAATCTGTCCAGAAGACGTCTCATCGTTACACGCGCACTACGGATGTTGGTTTTCTAATGTTCACTGACTTTAAGTATTTTTAAACTGCTAATACGTCCTGATAAAGTTATAAGTTGGTTATTTTATATTTTATACTTGCTGTGTTCACATTTTTGTTGCGGGCGTAAAGTACGCAGCCGATGGCGAGCGGAAATGCTCACATCCGCACTGTTTGATATTAACTGTTTTTACTGTTTTCTCGAATTCACTTTGGTATACATTTTAATAAAATTTTGGCTCGTGAGCCTATTTATTCACCCGGCCGGGGGAGTGGTTGTAAATCGACTGAGACAGTTTTCTGCGCGCACACTGCGAAAGAATGTACCGGTGCGTGCCCAAACCATGGGAATATTGGCCGCCTGAGTGCGCATGTGATGGCGCGTACGCCCCCTCATAGATAGCTGCACATTCCTGTACCGATGTGTACCAGACTCGGCTCTACAGTCAATTCACCGTATTTGCTTAGTCACAATTCCCAATGCATACTTTTTGACGTTTACTGAACAGTACCACGACTGGTTTAAAATAATTAAAAATAATTTACCCCTTTTGCCCCGTTACACAGAATTTTGCTGAAATGTTTAATAGATCTGGGGGGATTGATCCCCATGACCCCCATTCCCCGTAGTTATGTCACTGCTCCTCAATGATTAAATGACTGTTGGGCTCATATTGCAACTGAGTTTGCTGTATACTTCATCATATAATTTCCTACCACCTCCAGGCATCCGTTCACTAGTGTCTGTACACTTCATCAATCTGCTTCTTACACGCGTAGCTATTTCTATTTGTGGCTTTGAGCAAATTTGTGTTGCTTTTTTTTGTAGTTTGGTCACTTCCTGATTCCTGTTATACAACTATGGCATGACATCCTTTGAATAATACACAGGGTTATATTTTGCGAGTGCTGAAAGTGCCAATTTTGAATGTACAGTAGACTCTCAACTATCCGACCTAATGTTGCAGTCGGCCGGGTCGGATAGCAAAAAAGTCGGATACACCGGAGCCGTAGGCATACCAGCCTCTGTAAGGTCAATGACCGCCACCCTATTGCGTTGAATGTACTTGTTGCTATTTGGATGCGTACGTCATATTAGTTTGTCCTTATAAATGACGTACAGTAATAAATGAATTAGAAAGAAATGAAATAAGAATTCGCAACTACAGTATCTTTCACAAAACCTTTATTTGAAGGACGAAACAAAATGTGTAGTTAACAATAAGTTGAATGAGTTTTACTATGAGTTTTAATTTATGCGAAAGCTTTCAACCAAATTAGTTGTTAATATAAATCAAATTATAATAACCTAAAACGACGTACTGTATAATGAAAGAACAAGTGAAACTTACATTGTCTAAGGTTTGAAAAAGTCTGTAATTGAGACCTGCTTCTTTCCTCGCATTAATTTCCTCGCCGCTATATCCTTCCACGTACGTAAACATATGATGTCTGCTGGTGTTGCTTCTTCTTGCTGGCCAATGTATTCCACTGCTGTCTCGATTGCCTTCAGGCCTTCGGAGTGGGTTATACGATCGGAGGGTTCATCACCTTGTTCCTCTTCAATCGGCTGTTCATTTAATACCATCGCTACAATATCTTCGTCTGCAATTTCTTCGATTTCGTCCTTTGCCAACCATTCTGTGATGTCTTCTAATGAATCTTCCTCACATCCGGGAACTTTTTCTAACAGCGATACAAGCGCAGTGTTATCAATTGCATTTTCCACATCACATTGCTGTTCTACCTCTTCCCACTTATCACTGGCTCTGTGATCCAGCAAAATTTTTCACGATCGCACAAGTGTTAAAGATGGAATTTCATCCCATGCCTCGGACACCCATCTGATGACGTCAAGCATGTCTACTGACTGTAGTGCCGTCGCAACTTCTGTATTATCAATTGTCGCGATGATATAGCTTAGTAGCCTACGTCGATATTTCTTTTTCAAAGCTTGGAGCACTCCCTGATCCATTGGCTGACATATAGATGTAACATTTGCAAGCAAGAACAAAGCTTTTATGTCTCCATCTTTTAATTGGTCATTTGCTGGATGTGAAGGAGCGTTATCCAAAACTAGGATTGCTTTCCTTGTTAAATTGTTTTCAGCTAAATGTTTTTCAACTTGCACAAATTCCTGTTCAAACCAATTTTTGAAAATTTCTCCATTCATCCACGCCTTTTTTTGATGGGTATAATGCAGGGGCAAAGAACTTAAATGTTTAAGATTTTTAAAAGCCCTAGGCTTGCGAGATTTTTCCAATCAAGGTCAGTCTCAACTTGTGGTTTCCGGTTGTGTTACTACAAGCTAAAACTCTAACGCGGTCCTTGCTCTTCTTGAACCCTGGTGTGGCCTTTTCCTGTTTAGACGCTAGTGTTTTAGATGGCAACATACGGTAATTCAAACCCGTCTCATCACAGTTGTACACTTGTTCTCCGGAAATACCTTCCTTATCAAGCAGGTCAAAAAAGTGTTTTTTAAAGTCAGGGACAGCGTCCTTATTAGCAGACAATGCTTCACCACTAATCGTCATCTGACGAACACCAAAACGTTTCTTCCAGCGATCAAGCCACCCATCACTGGCAGTAAACTCACCATCGTCTCCTTCGATCTGTTTTTTAAACTGAATCGCTTTTTCTTGGAGCAAGGGGCCTGAAACCATCAATCCTTTCCCCCTCACATTTTCATACCACAGATATAAAGCCTCTTCAACTTCCACATGTTTTCCTTTTTGCATAGTTTTTCTAACTTTCACGCCACTGCCACTTGCTTGCTTAGAACACCATTTTTCAATCTCTGCGCGATTTCTTCGCCAATCACCCACAGTAGTTTTTCCAACTCCTAACTCCAGTGCAATTTTGTTTACCGACTCACCAGAATCCATTCTTTTTATTGCTTGCAGTTTATCTCCCAAAGTTACTACCACTTTCTTTCGTTTGTCACCCATATTTCACTTTAAAATAAAAGCCACCAACAATACTGTATACACACTTTATAACAAATTAATCCACGAACGACTGAACCGCACGGACTGACTTCTGGATACAGACTGACTGATGCACCTGTTACAAACTCAAGTAGGAACACGAAACTTTCCTGTCACAACATGAATCAATTGGCGTACTGTATTGGTAACTGGTGATTCACGCGTAAGCGCCTTCACCCGCGTGGCGGGATTGCTCACATGACGTTTGAAGGCGCTAGTAATCGGATCGGAAATACTGCATACGTACCGTACTCAAAAAATACTTTTTTTTTTTTTTGAGTAAGGGGGTCGGATAGGCTGGAGGTCAAATAGTCGGGAGTCGGGTAGCCGAGAGTCTACTGTATAATGAAACTGGGCCTCTGCACACAGCATGACTTCTGCAATACGAGTTGAGCAACTGGTTTGAGGCGCGATTGTTTTGAAACTTTAGTTGCTAATAGGTTTCTGTTGTCCGCAGACAGAGCAACTGAATTTTGACCAAACTGAAATCAATATCGGGCAACCTGTCTAGTGAAGATGATATGAACAGAACTGTAGTGAGATGTTTTGTTGACATTCTTCTTAAAATTATTGTTTTTATTTGTAGCAGTAGTGACAAGGAAGATGTTGGTTATAAACAGTATCGAAGACGGCGAAGAGGTGACAGGATGTCAGCTGAAAGAATCAGATTCAAAATTTAAGAGACTTTTCCACCTCTTCGATGAATTTTATATTCGCCGCCTGATCATTCATTTTATGGATGAAAGTTTAAAGTTAATAAAAATTACAAAAACTATAAAATAAAACTATAAGAACTTAAAAAAATTATAAAATGAATTTACAGTAAAAAATGCAGAACAGAAAAGGTTGCACAACTACACAACACAAGTTGCTCTTCGACCAGCAAGCTGGGTTGCGTGCAACTGAAATGTGAGTGATTTCAAACTGGTCTCTTTGTTATTGCGTCATGTGCGATGCCCCACTATACTATGGTAATGGATCACAAAAGTCACACCATGTCCAGATGGCCTAAGGTTACCAGAATTTATTTAAAAGTTACAAGTTTCCAACCCAACCTCGTATGTAATTCTATTTTTGAGCACCTTACCGTATACTCTAGAAAGGGAGGTTAGGCTACAGTGTGTTACGCTCATAATAAGACACATAAGGTGTCATTTTGTTTAAAGATAATAGCATATAAATTAGATCTTGCCCTCCTCCACTGTGATTGTATCCTGTTGCTACTGTAGTGCCCAGACCTCCCAAGCGCGGATCCCAAACTTTTACTATTATTTTTTGACCTTCTAAAAGCTGAGACACACGTGTTCTCTAATACGCAAATTGTTTGGTATTTTTCCACTTCAGTCACTCCCAGTTTGAATACGACATGTGCACACATGTTGCATGCAACCACGTGTGCACATCTCATGGTTAATTACACAGGCCAACAAAAAAAATTTGTCGTGAAAACTTTTTAAACAAATACAGCTGAATATTATGTATTTTTGGGTGCTGAAACCGTATCTGGCATCAGATTTTGTCAACAATCCGCATAAAGTCACTGTTCTGGGCGCAAATTGTCAACAATCCGACTTTTCACATATTTTATTCTTGTATTTTATGGTAATAACATACAATAAAAAAACAAACATCTACTTACCATAAATTTCTCGGTTTTAGTGCATGATTTAGATTCCAATTGAATTTCTTCTCTAGGGTCCAGGGTTTCGTTGCAGCGAGATTTAGAACAAGAGAGGTATACGAAGCAATGATTTTAACAACTTTAGTGTGGACATATACTGAATTTAATATCATACCTTTCCTGAGTTACATATTACAATACAACAAAATGGCGTCTTACCATCACTACTCCTCTATCAATACTGAGTACACTAATTTCATTATTTGATGGTATGTCTGGTTTATTACCATACCTCTCCAAGAGACTGCAGTTCTCTCGTTATTATTTCTCTTTAATAAATGACAGAAACCAATGCCTCAATTTGCTGATTAATAATTTATGGGTACAAACATATTCTTACGCACACACACACACTCTTTCCCCCATGTTATATGATCGGTACCTTTTGTAAATTTTGGATTTATATTCAGAGCTCATTTTCACCAAAGAATAACAGTTAATTAGTTTGCACTTTCCTGATTATTAGTTGCGGTCTCCCTTCCGATGTTCTCTGTTTGGCCAGGTGTTCGGCATCTCTCATAATCTTGTTTTGTTCCCTTGTTACACTGAATCTAATTACATCTCAAGTAGCAGTTAACTGTGCTACATTACTTGTACTGTTAATTACATTTTAAATCAGTAAAAGAACACTTTTACTGGTGAAACTGTGCCAGCCACAAATTTAGCGTGTAGACATCTTGATGAGTTGTAAGGAACTGGGAAGATGCAAAGCACATATTTTGTGTATGTGTTAGCGCATCCACGTCATTGTCTATTGTTCGGAATTGGCTCACGCCCTGTTGTCATGTCATTGTTTGTTAGGTCATCACTTATTTTAATGACGTCCCGTCTTCTGGACCAATGAGAGTGCCTATTTACGATCTATTTCCACTTGGATGGCCATTTCGTACGTTCATCTCTGCACGTCGGCTCCTGACCTTGGAATCATGGTGATCTATTTGAATATGCGTAGTTGTCTCTTCACAAAGGAAATTGTTCTCTCCATGCATGTGTGTGTGTGATACAATAAAATCCGATAATTTGTTACCACTCATACCATAATTCTGACATCGAGATTATTGTACTGTCACAATTTTTTGTATCACCCACAGTTCTCTCACAATATGGCCGCAATTATATTAAAAAAGGGAGCAAATATATAAAAAAAATAAAGAAACTTAACTGATACTTTGGTTTAATTACAGATTTTATTTAACTTAACACAATATACAACTTAAATACATATATTTGAAGTGTTTATTTTTTTGTATTTCCTTTCTCTCTTCTCTTTGAAGCTTCTTATGTAGCTTTTTCTCCGATGTGATGCATTTTGTCGTTCTCTGTGAAGTGACCAGCAGTGATCACCCATCATATTGACATTCCACCGTCCCTGGTAACGTTTCTCCATCACTTTGATGTCCTGGTGAAACCGCTCCCCCTGCTCTTCACTCACATCACCCAAGTTGTCGGGGAAAAAGTCAAGATGGCTGTGTAAGAAGTGGACTTTTAGGCTCATCAAAACGTCCCAGCTTTTTGAATTTGTCTATCATATTAGGTACGATAAGCTTATAGTTTGGGTCTTTTACATTGCCCAAAAACTGGGTCACAACTTGCTTAAATGAGGTCCAAGCCTCCTTCTCCTTTGTAGTCATTTTATTTTCAAAGTTGGAATCGAACATCATTTTACGAATGTCAGGCCCAACGAAAACCCCTTCTTTCAGTTTGGCTTCTGATAAATGAGGAAACTTTTCACATAAATACTTAAAACATTCACCATCTTTAGGCAAGGCTTTTACAAACTGTTTCATCAAACCTAATTTGATGTGAAGAGGTGGTAGAAGAATTTATTTTGGATCTATTAAACTTTTATGCAAAATGTTCTTCTCTCCAGGTATTAAGGTTTTTCTTGCAGGCCAATTTTTTCTGGACCAGTGTTGATCCCTTGCTCTACTGTCCCACTCACATTTGCCTCCACTGCCAACCTAATTTCATTTGGATTTACTGTATGTTGTACTATATCAAATGCACAAATATTTGATAAAAAAATGCATTTCTTACGTTTTGAATATTCAATTGTGAAAAAATGGTATGTGATACGACTTTTTTATTATTATTTTCGGACTCAGCACACCCAAAAACATAAGAATCAGGCAAAATCATTAAAAAGTTTTTTATCGTTGGCCTGTGATTATCATATCTGTTGTTGTCAGTAAAACCAGAACCCCAACGCTTCCTTTTTCGGCCAAGCATTAACGCTTCTATTTCTTTTATAAAATTGCTAAACTGCTAACTTTTTGTTTAGACAAAGCTTTTCGTCATCTCTGACATCCTCAGGTCTAGAACAACCTCTGATGATGTCAGAGATGATGAAAAGCTTTGTCTAAACAAAAAGTGTAGCAGTTTAGCAATTTTATAAAAGAAATAGTAAGGATGGCTGCTAATTTAAATAATATGGAGAATTAACGCTTCTAATGTTAACCATCAATATCGTCTATTTGTCAAATCAACAAAAGTTTCTGTAAACAACTCCAAGGGCCCACATGGAGACTTTCGGACCCAGATCCCAATAAATATGCGAGTTCTGCCAGAGAAAATCATCACTCAGTCACATGCAACAGTCGCGACACTTGACCAGTGCACTTGTTGCGATGGTTCGTTCGATCCTTTAGCCAGATTACTTATCTACCATGGGCTACCTCCTCAACTGTATCTTTGGTGAGTGACTTGTTTTCAGACCAATTCAATTAACTTGTAAGATTTCAAAGTTATTGAATGAACTTAAATTTTTTTTTTTTGCAATTAAACTTGGAGTCTTCCTTTAAAATATGAACAATAGAGTCAATACTTGGTTATTTACTCGCTCGATTGTTTAACTGATCAACTACAGTGTAAATTCACACAATTGTGAAGGAACTAAAATACATTTTTGTTCAATTAACAGTAAATGCAAACTCTTTAAGAGATGTGTTAAGTAATTTATAGTGCAAATAAAATGAGTATAAAGCACTTTTGCTTTATCTAAGTTAATTAACACCTAGTACCACACCTGCTCATTATCCCGACACTACCTTTGAGTTATTGTTGTGGCCATTTATTCATACTTACTGTGTTCACATCCTGTATTCTGGTGTAGTAAACAGTGAGTTTAGAAGTAGTTCATTATGAATAGTGTAGTATGCTATACAGTAGAAGCCCGATATAGCGTGGTTGTCGGGTGACATACTTTCCCCCGCGTTATAGGCATAACCGCGGTACATCGGAAGGTGACCTGTACAGTGACAAATGATGGGGAGGGAGGACCGGGAAAAAGGCTACAGCATAATGCACTACTATATACTGTACGTAAATTACGTCACCAAATGTAGAAATAAAAAATAAGAAAACTGTATTTTAATCCAATACGTATTTTAATCTATTTTAATCCAATGGAATATAAAATACACTATTTATACATTGCTCACTCGACCTACTGTAGGCCTAATTGTTGGTCTTAAAAAAGTCCATAATTGTTGTTTGACGGGATAATGCACAGCGTTTCTTTTCCGCGTATTGTTTTATAAACGCGAGGTGCAGCAGATGAACATTATTAGATTCACTTTGCCTCTCCATCCACGAAATTACCTTGTTTATGTGTATTATCACTTCACTAACATTTGGATTAACTTCTTTCACTTCCACCCCATTTTCATTTCCATCATCGTCATCGTCTTCTTTTTCTTCGCAATTTGCATTTCGGACTGCATCGATGATATCTTTATCTCCTATACATTCTGTAACAGGCTCACCGTTGTCAACTTCTGCCCAGTCATTCAAGTCATCTATAGTGAAGTTGGAATGCAGAGCACTACTCGCAGACTGTACATCACTATTAGTGAATCCGGCAACAGAGCAATTTCCATCGGCGATGTTTTGTTCAAAGGAACATTTCTTCCAGCAATTCTGAATCGTAGCCGTACTAATACTTTCCCATGCAAGACCTATTGAATACGCAACTGTTTTCAGGTTTATTGACTTAAGGTAAATTTCCATTTCCTCATCAGAATTCACTATAGCACTCAGAAGTTCACGGCAGTAATGCGCTTTAAATGCTTTTATGATGCCTTGATCTAATGGCTGGATCAGTGCTGTAGTGTTTTTCGGCAAGAACATGACTCCGATGTTCCCATCTCTTGACTGTAGCATATCAGCAGGTGGATGTGCTGGACAGTGGTCAAGGGTCAGTACAGCTTTTTCTTCGAGGTTGAGTGACCGCAGGTGGCTTCTCACAGATGGAACAAATTCTTCATGGAACCATTTACCGAAAATATCACTTGTCATCCAAGCATTTTTTGTATTACGATATGTGATGGGTAATGACGTCATGTTAACATGTTGAAAGCATCTAGGATTTCGGCTTTTCCCTATACAGAGAGGTTTAACTTTGTGGCTGCCTGATTTATTTGTGGCAAACAGGAGGGTAACTCTATCCTTATTTATTTTTAATCCAGATTTATTTATTGAATTATTCACATCCAGAGTTCTGGTAGGAAGCATTCGAAAATACAGAGCAGTTTCATCACAGTTATACACTTGATGGTCATTTAAATCGTTATCGATCATTACTTTGTTTAATGCCTGAGGAAAAAGTGCTGCAGCTTCACTGTCACATGATTGTGCTTCCCCTTCAATGCTTATCTGGCTTATACCATGACGAGATTTCCATCGCGAAAACCACCCATCAGATGCATTAAAGTCACTGTTGCCATGTAAATCACTATGGAATTTCACAGCTTGAGCTCTAATAACTGGTCCTGACAGTGGCACACCTTCACTTCGTTTTATTAAAAACCACCTGTACAGACACTCATCTAGTTCACTATCCTTACCTACTTTAGTCTTTTTTCTTTGCAACCCCACTTCACTTTCAACTGTGTTCACAAAACTTTTAAGTTTATCTTCTTCCTTCATCCACCCTCTAATTGTTCCTTCTGGGATGCCACACTCACGTGATAAACTTGCCTTTGACTCTCCGTTCTTCACACGATCAATTATTTTGAGTTTATCACTCACAGAATATGCTTTTCTTTTCTGCGACATCACAAAACTCTACACTATGCAAATTTATGACAAAGACTATACACTTTGATAAGATAATATCAGAATATGATCTTATACTGTACTGTAATATGAGGGAGAGAAGGGATTTAGTTGGCTGCTTGCCTTGGCATGAATTCTTAGAAATGTAGAGACTGTAAATAGCTCGGGCAATTGTTTATGTCTACAGGTACACTTGAACTGGCAATTCTGGCTGTTGTTTACAACGCCGTTTCCAACAACAAGCCTTTGTTTACAATAAATGCAACGCATTCCAATGTTGTGGCTATGGAAGTCACGATAAACAATTCATAATTTACTCACTCTCTACAAGTAAGAATTTTTGCTAATAACGGGCTACATACTCTTCACCGCGTTATATCCGAATCCGCAGTATATCGGACCGCACTATATCGGGCTTCTACTGTATATAACAATAGCCTCTTTTATTTGTATATGGATGACAATATGAAGTTTACTAAAGTCTCTTTGCTTGTACGGTTTCCAGATGGAGATGCGGGTGCTGTGAAAAATAAGGATACAAAGCCAACCACACCTAAAAAACGTGTTTCTCACAGTCCACCTAAAGAAAAAGTGAGTATGATGGGTTGTCAGTAATTATATTTAGTGGTATTTTATTTACAGTGAACCGTCATTTGTCTGAAGGAATTGGGTTTCGAGGGTACTTGGGATAAACAAAATTTGAACACAAAAAATTGTAATACAATATACAACAGTATGGGATAGGTTGCATCCAATCTTTAAAATATATTTAGATAGTACGAGGGCCAGTTGAAAAGTTTGCAGAGCAACATCTATAGATCTGCGGTAGTATTATAATTTTGTATATGTTGTAAGATTCATATTTTATATATAAACTCCTGTCAATTTCCAACTCTGTCAGTCAATATATTAATTACTTACCAGCTGTTCGAAATTTACGTGTCGCACGAGTTTTAAAGAAGTGGATAAAATAAAGAATTCTTTGTTAAAAAACTTCTAGAGTCAATGGAAATACAGAATGAAATGTTAAATGTGTTAGATGTTGGACCTTCAGAAAAAAATGGCTAGTTAATGGACATTCGATTTTAAACATGACCATACGAGCACTCAAGGTGATCTCTGCAGTGGACGCTCAAAAGTGTAACAACTCCAAATGTGGCACCCACCTTGCACAAAGTTTTTGTTAAAATATGACACACACTCACATGAGATGCCTATGATCTCGGAAATGTAATCCACTCACCATCGCTGGTCTTCCAACACCGTGTATGAAATTTTTTAATGATATCTGGACTAGTTGCACTTTTTTGGCGTCCACTGAGGGAATCGTCATCTTCACTGCCCGCACAACCATGTTTAAATTGGAGTGGCCACTTACACATTATTGTTTTTGAAGGCATAACATCTCATGACACATTTACCATTCCGTTGTGTGCTACACCTTTTTCAACAAACACTTCGAACACGATGTTTGATTTTGTCCACTTTTCAAAACACGTGTGATACATAAATTTCGAACAGCTGGTAAACAATGAATACATTGACAGGACAGATTTAGGAATTAACAGCTGTTTACACGAAATATGACTCTTACAACACACACAAAATTTCAGTTCTACTGCTAATCTATAGATGTCGCTCCGCGATCTTTTCAACTCACCCTCGTATAAATATTAATTTACCAAATTAACATATTTATTTTTAAATGGTTCAACAACACTTTTCCTGAATATGCAATTGTTGTCTTGTCAGGATTGAATTTTGATAACCAATCTGAGCTCGCTGTAAAATCAGAAGGACCAATCTGAATTTTATTCATTTGAAAGTTGTTGATCTTGTTTCACCTGACTTGTACTTCTCAGTGAACCATAAATAAATGCTTGTTGTACATACCTACCATTGCCCATCTTAGAGTTTTTTTCCCCCATCATTAATATTTCAAGTTTCACACAAAGTTTACTATGACAAATTTATTATTTTTTGTATCACTTATGGTAACTTTTGAAATGTTATAAGAGTGGCCAAGGAAGGCTTGCTTTGTCCATATAGAAGCATGTTCAAAATTTAGTTTATAAAACATGTTCCATTTTAGCAGTTCCCTTGGCTGCTCAGTCTCGGTCAGTTGTAACAAAACGTTTTTACCTATTCTTACGCGGTTAATTGTGCTCGCACTTTCACTTGTTGACCGAATCTGTCATTTAGAAATCTTGCTATTCTGAATTTTGATGAAATTTAAATTCTGCAACTTTTTGTTTGAGCGAGTAATCTCTTTCTTCCAATATTTTTGTTATGTTAGGTTAGGTTAAGTTAGGTTAGGCTAGGAATAAATATAATTATAAAGGTAATTTCTGTATTATAATAATAACATGAAAATGCAATTGATTGCAGTTGACTGGGTTTAAATTTCTACCTCAGTTGTAACTGACCGGGTTTTATACGATTGTCTCGTAACTGACCACGGTCCTGGCTGCTAGAGTAACAAAGCTGAAATAACAATAAATAAGTCATGAACTGTAACTCACATTATTGCATATTGTAATCATAAGCTCCTATGGTACTGATCATGTTTGGTTAAATATAAAAGTCTCATCCTAATATTAAAACTTTCGCTGCTCGATAGTTTTTGAACTAAAACTTGAAAACAAAAAACAGAATTCAATTTATATTGTTAATGAATTTTTCAGTGAAGGGTTAGTAAGGATTCTTTTGTATTTCATACACAGGTCCTGATGATGACAATAAACACTGTCGAAACGTCGACACAAATAAGTTAAAAATTGGTGTTATTTTTTACCGATCCTCACTAACCCTTCACTGAAAAATTCATTGATTGACGGTTACTACAAATTTAAGGATATATTGTTAATATTTATTTATTATTCTTAAAATTACTACTATTAGCTGGGCTGTAAGGCCGTGGTCTGCAGTTGTTGACAAATGTTTGGCGCCACCATCAGAGGCCATCATCAGTGTGTGAAAACAATTGGCAAAGTTCCGAAATCAATTCTGTTCTGAAAACAATCAGTATATAAAAACACTTAATCATTGTAAACACAACGCACGGTAAATACGCTTCACTTGAGACAAAATCAGCTGTCAGAGGTCAAAATTTCAGGGCCACCACTAGGGCACACCATTATATTATGTGTTAAAAATGTAATATTAGTTCATAGTCAACTATAGTTAAATAAACCAGTCAAAGGAAACTTTATTTGAGATGTGGTCTAAAGTCGAATTAACCAGGGAATGGTATGAATTGTCAGTTCAACTAAAGTCAAATAAAGCAGTAAAAGGGTTAAGTTAAAATCTTTGGACTGATCTCTATGTGGTAGTTATGTGGTGTGAGCTATACGATGGCTAGAGAATGCAACAGGCCACGGGTTGGTGAAGGTGATGTATAATTGTCTAGTCTTACACACACACACAGAGCAGATGAGGAAGCTCAGTTTCTGTTTTCACATCAGATATTTTGTTTTAGGATGATCGAGGGCATTTGGATATTCCGCGAGAGGACCAGACTAGTGTTTGTCTTTCAATAAATAGTCGTAAAGATTCCGGAATTAAAAGCACTAGCAGAAGAAGTAGCATTCAGCAGCAGGTATGCTGTTATATAGTTATATGTACATTACTTTTTGTTTTGTTTACTGTAAAAATTATAATTGTATTTGTGTTAGAAGTTAAAAATCTTGCTACTTAGCGTTTTGTAAACTGTCATTATATATTTTCATAACCAGTGTGTTCTGTTTTTAATTTTGTCCTGATTCTAACAGTTGCGTGTTTACTCAGATTTTATCGATTAATGCTGCTATTACCTTATATAAAATTTTTATGAAAGTGAGTAAAATAGAAATTGTAATGTGTATGAATTAATGGTGCCTTTTTATATACTTTACAAGATGTTGGGTTAATTTAAATCGTGGCCAAATTTCTTGAACCTAATGGTGATGTCAAGGTGTAATGTTTCTGTCACTGGGTGCAGTTTGATTGGACGTTGAGATTAGTAAGCCGTTAGAGTTCAGTGATTAATTGCCAGAGATTATAACTATGGATCTTCAGGAATCACAACTAGCTAATGGTTCACAGCAATGGATCACTCCATCTTGTCCTAGGGCACCATGCATCTCATCTGCCACATCTAGGCATTATAATCCCTTAACAATTCAGGAGCTCAGGAGTTTATCGTGCAATAAACATGATCTTTCCAATGATTTCTGCACATTTCTATGACCTTTCTTAGATTAAATCTCCCTTATCAACTCGTTACTCTTATCAGGTCAGGTGTGTCATGCTACCAATGTGAGAAATCTCCAATGTGTCCCTCGAGAGAAGGAAGTACAAGCGCTGATGCTTTCTTACCCGTTCAAGGCCTCAGCCTCCTTTATTGTACTGTTTTGATGTTCCTTATGACTGAATTACCCCTTTGTATATCTGTCTCACAATTAATTTATAAATCTTAATCGTTTTACAATTTTGCCTCCTCTAAACTTAGCTATACATAATACATCATTCTGACAGTTTTGTCGAAATGGATATATTCGCCCATCACATCTGCTAGCTAAATCGCCCTTGCCACTGGCACGAATATTTGAATTCGACATGGTGGGCACTTTGTACCATTACAGTATGATGAACAGTACACATGAGACAGCCTAAACTGCTCAACTCCTAGGGCTGCTTAAGTGGATAAGAAAGGAACCATTAGTAAATATTTCCTTTGTAAGAGTCCAGTTCTAACCTCTGACAAGAAAGCCAGGATTGTCATGACTTAGTAAAATTTCAGGTGAATGGCGCACATAGCATTCCTAAAATATCACCGTATAATAGTACTGCACTAATACGGAAACCTGTGGCATTTATGAATTATGTCATCACTGTCATTGTAAGCAGCCACAAACCCTAAGTCTACAAATTTTCCAATTGTTTTGACTATGTCGTTAATTATAATTTGGCCCATAGTGAATTATATTTGAGTGCTAAGATATAACTTTGACTATGATACACCCAAATTGTAATGTTCTGCAAGGTTTAAGAATATATACCCATGCTCTGAATCATCTAAAACAACCGGATCGTCAGAAAAAAGTACTGTATTTAAAGTCACATTGTGTGTCATTAAATCCTTCTGCCATTCATCAAAGCACCATCTATATATAGTAATGGAGAGAGTCGGTGACGATGGACAACCCTGTCTTATGCGTTGAGTCACTTTAGAATTTTCTGTCAACCATCTCAGGGCAGGTGTAGTCAGAAAGGTGTAGCGTATCCCAAAGGTTATGGAGTGCATGACATCAGTTGCCAGTTTCAGTAAGGAGTGGCAGTTTCTTGGAACTACAAATAGACTTAAAAACTTCAAGTTTTGACTTCATGACAAAAACAAAATGCATAATGTGTAAAAATGTAAAAAAAAAAGTGTAATTTTATAATTATGACCTATGTGCTAAATGTGTTTGAATTTAACATTTAGTTGTAACTTTTAATGAAACGGCAAGTGGATTGTGCTGAAGAACAGAGCCTAGTGATGGTGCAGTTAAGGGAATAATAAAAAAACAATTTCCAGTTCAGAATTAAATGACCTTAGTATAATTTAAAAATACCTAAATAACAAAGAAATATAATTTAAATTTCATTGTCCATTACCTTCTTAGCATTTAGTTTGCTTGTTAAGTAGCCCATGCATTGCAATGTATGCTGATCCATTTTCATCGAAACCATAATAAGGACTTGCATCTTCTTTTTGAAAGTTTCCAGATTTAAGCTCTGCTGGCTGTTCTGCATAACCATCATATCACCCCACTTGCCCCAGTAGTTGCCCTTCCCAAAGGCCTGTACATCGTACTTTCCCTCAGTATTCTGTCAGGTGGATATATGTCTAACTTGTTCCTGCCACCTTTCTTTGTACTGTGCTGTTATTAGTACTGTTATTACTATTATTAGTAGGATTCATAATTTCTGTCTTGTGTTTTCAATTCTCATATGCTTGAGTGTTGTACAATCTCTTGCAGAGTATATGAGTAAGTAGAATTTCTCTGAGGATAGGTTACTATGAGCTTTCTGTACAATCTCCAGCCTAGCAGACCAGGTACTCTCCTTTCAGACTTGTCATGGCTCAGCAGTCTGGGAGTTGGACAGGACTGCCATTCACCATACAAGGAAGGCAATGTGGGCAGCACTGTGTTGTGATTATCCATTATTACTCGTGGATGCTATCCTGGATACTCATTTCCGTAGGCAGAGTCGACCTGGGGGTTGAAAAACACACTTTGATTTTATGGTGCATCTGGAAATCGAAGAACCTCTAGATTAGTAGCCAGGCACCATACCTGGTGCCTATTGGTCTGCTAGCCGTAAGAAAGAAGACAGTGATGAAAAATAATTATCTCTAGCCGTAGTACACTAAAGCTGGAAAAGAACAAGAGTTGATCAAAGACGGTCAGCTAGAAAAATTAGAGTGAAGGGACCTTACACAAAACAAGTTGAAGCAAAGTGAAAGTACAGATAGGTCACCACGGACGTACCGCACTAAGTGAGAGTACAGATAGGTCACCACGGACGTACCGCACTAAGTGAGAGTACAGATAGGTCATCACGGACGTACCGCACTAAGTGAGAGTACAGATAGGTCACCACGGACGTGCCGCACTAAGTGAGAGTACAGATAGGTCACCATGGACGTACCGCACTTGTACTACAAGTGTGTGCCCCTGAGGGAGATTTCGTTTCAGATTTCCTGTTTCATCATATGACAGGCACTGGTATCCAGACTGGTTTTTCAAGTTATTAGCACAGAGATTGATATATTACCACCTTGTACATCATTGGTAGATTAAAATTTTACCCTCAATGGAAATTAACCCTTGACATCTGTGGTAAGTGTAAAGGCATATAAAGTGTAGTATTATAAGATTTGGTTTGTTTTGGCAGTTGTTTGTTATGAATGGAGTCACACAAAACGAACTGCTGTCGCACAGAGTTAGTGGTTACTATACATCTAGTCAGTCTACCATAAACAATGATGGTATGTTTCATTGTAACGAGTAAGTATTCGTAAATGTGTGTATACTATTACCACTAAAAGAATGGTGTATTACGTTCATGAACAGTTACATACGAGGTCTGACCAAAAAGTATCCAACCATTTTGAATATTACAGGAACTACATTTTAACTTGGTAAGCAATGAGACATGACCTTTTGACGCATGCATGAACATTCATTAACACATTTGACTATTCAGTTATCCGTCAGACTCTATTGTGTGAACATGTGTGTCTGTGACCATCGTGTTCATAAATTTTTCTTCATTAGGAAGACTGCACCTTTGTTTTAATGTCATCTTCCCCAGTTATGATTTTTTGAGGAAGTCTGGACCACTGTTAGCAGTATCGAGCAAATCTTGGTAACTTCAGCACAGAATTCTTTTTGCTCTGATAACAGCACCCATGTCATGAATTTTGCTGCCACGTGCTGCTGTATTTTAAAATCTCCTGTCTAAATCTCCAAAACACAAGTCCATCGAATCCCCAGATCCGATTTTTGTTTTGGAGATTTTCACAGGATTTTGAATAAAACCTGTGGCAACAAAATTGTACCGTGGCTGCTGTTACCAGAGTGTGCTGAAGTATACAAGATTCCCTCAATACTGCTAAGAGTGATCCAGACATCCTCAAAAAGTCATAACTGGAGACGAGTCGTGCAACTGGAAGATGACCCTAAATCAAAAGCTCAATCTTCCCAATGTGGAAAAATTTATGAATACGATGTCGCAGATAACAGATGTTTATACAACAGAGTTTGATGGGTAAGTGAATAGTCAAATGTGTTAATGAATGTTCATGCTTGTGTCAAAAGGTCATGTCTCATTGCCTACCAAGTTAAAATGCAGTTGCATAGCCAGTTCCCTCCCGTATTATTCAAAATGGTTAGATACTTTTTGGTCAGACCTCGTATATACATAGTTTGGTGGTACATGTCATAATATATTAAAACAAAATTCCTGGGTGTAGAAAAGACCTTTTACATTACTACAGGAGGACACACATTAGTTAAAATTACAGTAAATTAATTATTTGACATTTCATTGAGTACACAGTAATAAATGCATTACATTAATTATTCAGTATATTAATGTTAGTATACTGATTTAAATAGTAACAAATAATGTTTGTTTCATTGAAATCGATATGGTATTAATTGAAGTGTTTTCAAATATATGGTATTAATCATATTTATTCATTAAAAAATTCAGTATGGTTGTGACTTTGTAAAATTAAATAATTGAACGAGAGTTGATGAAACAAATGTTCAAACAACTGTTCATCTCTTTTTCTCTATGGTTGTTGAAAAATGAGAGGCTAAGAATTAAAAATTTTTAATTACATGTCATAAAATGAGAACTAACAATTTTTAGAGTCCTGCTGTTATTTTCTTATTTTTCATAATATGTATATAGCACAATTTTGTAAATAAAAATAAACAGTTTGATGTTCATTCCATTAAAATTCATCAAGTGGTGCGGAATATGTACAGGTGAAACAAAATTCTCATGTGCAGTTGAAAAAATCTCTTGCAGTTGAGGTGAAAGTGAATAGTTTTATACCTGATTCATCAAAATCCAGCCATTCACAAATAAACAGACTTACTTATAAAAAACATTATCCTCATTTGCAAGCCCCCAGTCAATTAGAAATAAAGTAATTATCTGACAGAGAGGTAGCTGATTGTCCTTGGCATGCCTGTGAATCACAGACTGCCACATAGTTTTTATCATTAGAATCATACAAATTAACATAAACTAGGTGTGAATTGTCGTTAGCATATTAGTTGTAAATATGCCTTGTGTCTTCTTTGATTACATGTAGTATATGTGTCTGGATGAGTATTAGTGTGTCTACTACACTCTTACGTATATATGTACTTATCAGTAGTATGGCATCCATGTATCCACTGTTGCCGGTGGCAACAGTAGGAAATGAAAGAAAGTAAAATTAATTATATCACAGAGAAATAATAATTTAGTTATATTGATTAATTTGAAATGTGAACAATATGTGCAGTGAAACCTGAAGAAAAGTGTAGTATTGCTTTCTAACTGCTGAGCACTTGCACCATCATTTCAATGTTGTGGCGCCTGCTCAGATATCGGTGACATTCTACTGTGTACGATCATTGACCTCGTAGTAGTTTGTCACTGTACAGACTAGCGGGGAGGGGGCACATTCTTCCGTCCAGTGTGTTGCCGCAGTATAAACCAGCAAAATGCTCAGTTAGGAGAGCTACCTCCATTTTCACAACGAACAATATCCACGGTTACAACTAGCACATATTTCTCTTATGTTCGTTTAGTTAGTCTTTTTGTCCGTGTTACTTTATTATTTATAATTTGATTATTTGCGTTTTGATTTATTTTTTGTAAGCCTAATGGTGTCAGATTCCAGTGAACAAGGATCTTTTTTTTCAGACAGTGAATATAATGGCATCATAGAAACTGTATAATAAAAAGCACTTTTGGTTCCAAACAGAATACTAAAACAATATTTTTTAGCAATAAATGCGAGTTAATGTCTAGTCTAGCTTTTAGGCCCAACAGGAACCGGCAACAGTTGTTGTGAACTCACGTCATGCACTGGTACTTATGCTAATAGTGTATATGATGTGTGACCAAAGGGTTCTCAAAAACTTTTACTTCCACAGTCTTTTATAATTCTAAACATATCACTGACACTTGTATTGTAGGTACAGTTCAATTTGGCTTGTATCTACAACCTCAGATATAACGCAGGTGAAGAAACAAAAGCTACTTAATCGCTGTAACCTAACCTAACTCTAAAAGGGTGCTTGACACTATACAGACACTAGTGATCAGTAACAGCAATTAAATCTATCATCACTCCCATTAATAGACCTGTCCAAAACACCCGGCGTCCTCACTTCCTCATTAACCGCCTCCTGGCTCTTGCAAATGAGCCCCCACCCAGACGTCTATGAAGAAGACCACGCATCAGAAGGGTCCCCAGACCCGACTAATGAGCAACAGCGGCCTTGCTACGCAGAATAAAATAAAATAAGTATAAAACTAGACCCAACTCTTCCCAACATCATCGTCCACCAACATCATCAACTCCACCCAAGAAATAAGAAAATAAAATAACTGACTCCCAAATAACATAATCACCTATTTTAAAAACCTACAATCCTGTCCTCCTCCAATCCCTTGCCGCCATTACGATGCTTCCCACCACCATTACCGTCACAAGCTGCTCGACTTTAGCCGCATATGTCTATATAAGTTTGGCACTAAAGCACCCCCTCACCGTCTCCTAGACGCTTCTCACACTATGTAACACAGACACTCTCTCTACTCTGGTACCACCACCTTCTCATCGGCCGGTCTGCGCTGGTGCGTGAACCCAAACAATCCTACCCACACGGCTGAAGGGGGTTCTCCCAGAACAGCCCGAGAGGTCCTAACAAGGGCCTCTCAGATATCTCAGAAAAAAAGTAACAGCAATTTTGTGGTCACAGTCATAGTTAATATAAGTGGTACAAATGGTAGTGTTCTGACGAAGTATGGACCTAGGCAGTGACATTTCCGTTACAGTTTTCTCTCCAGCTATGACATAGTTGCAGACAACATCTGAACATTAGTCACAGTTAACATAAACTTCAACTCCTCCAATAGAGTTATATTAGGTGTGATAAAAAAAAATACTGAGACTGATTAAATTAACATATTGTTACGACAGTCTCCTTGATCGTCGTATGGTACAGCAGAAAACAAAATACAAGATACTAATTAAGTCACTAATTACCAGTTTTAATTATCACAATTAAACAGTTTGTAATCAACAAGATAATCTCTTACAACAAATGAAATAAAAATTGTTCACACACAATAATAATGTCAACTAATATAAAACACAATTGTATTACAATTGTCCAGCATAATTATAAAACAACATTTCACCATAATACTTGAAACCGCACTGTGTGAATGGCCAATTAAATGCACTGTGTAATCGCCCGACAATAACTGAACTAAGCGCTGCTGAAGTTTTATATATTTACCCCACTGAGATTCCAGCACATTCCATAATATATGTCTACTAGAAAACACTGGAACGTAATTGATTGCGGCCTTGAACACAGCGCATGCGGACCAGTATGATCTGGAAAAGTTGTTGCGGACTTGAGAAATGTCATGTAATTGTCCTTCATCGCAAAGTAGCAGTAATATGTACGCATACACACATTACAGCTGGATTCCACTGGAACATCCGAGAAACACATAGAATGTTCTGTAATGATGTAACACTTTTTCCGCATTATGTAACAGTATTGTTACGTCAGTCTCCTTGATCGTCGTAGGTACAGTGGAAACAAAATAACTACAAGACACCAATTAAGTCACTAATCACCAGCTTTAATTGTTACAGTAAAACAGTTCGTAATTAACAACACAATCTACTACAACAAAACATATAAAAATTGTTCACACGCAATAAAAATGTCACTAATATTAAACACAATTGTATTACAATTATACCGCCTGATTATAAAACACAACACTTAACTAATAACCACTTGAACGCGCACAGTAATATCGCTACTGTAACTCTCGAACCGCTCTGTAAATACATCGCTCTAATACTGACTTCTAAGGCCGCTGCCGCCAAGTATTTATACAACGCTCACAGACCAGGACATTCCTAATTGCGTCTTAGCGTCCGTATGAACTACGTAATTAACTTGACACAGTCCGCGCGGCTGGCACCTTCGAGAACCTCGCGAAAATGCGTCAACAAGCACGTACGCGACACGCGTTACATCGAGATTCTTCTGGCACATTCGACAAACACGTAGATTATTCTGTGATGTCGTAACAATATATACAGTATATATAATTTACAGATGCATGACATTAATGTCCTTCAAAGAAGGCTTCTTCTGAATCCACACTGTTCCTGTAATTTCTGAAAACGTCTCTGGAAGTCATGCATTTTGTTTTATCTCTTCCACATTTTAAAAACATTGACCCTTGAGCGCCATTTTTATGTTTATAGTACTCCTTCATTATGGTTTTGTCCTGTTGGGGAAAAATCACAATGATCAATGCTCTCATAATCAAAAAAACATGGTCAGCATCACTCTGGTTGCGAACTCTCCGAGATTTCTTGGGTCGCAAAAATCGTGTGTCCTCCACTAGGACAGTGGACCTTTGGCTATAGACCCATGTTTTAGTAATTACAGTTTAAAAAAAAAATTGATTATATTCAGCATCCATCAAATTATGGACGATCTGTTTTTTGCTCATTCTTTGCTAAATGTTCTTTTTGCTCATCTGTAAGTAGTTTTGGAACGAACTTTCATGCCAGTCTACTCATGCTGAAATCAACAGTCATAATGGTTTGATCTGATCTGAATGAGATATTGAAAGCATGTGCTAAGCTCTGTGATTGTCAGATGACAATTAATTCAGATGGCTTTGCAAAGTTTTTCTATTGTTTCACTATTGCAGCTTGTAGAATGTCACTATGTTCCATTTGTTCTTCCTTCTTAAAATCGTTTAAACTATCAAAAAAACATTGCATCTGTCATTGCCTTACTGCTATAAGCCTCTAGTAACATTTGGTAAGTTCAATGATGGTTTTACCATTATTTTCACAGAATTTGATGCGTACACATTGTGCCATATTTTCTTTCACTCATAATGAATTCCGACAAGACACAAAACCGAACTTCACCCAATGGTGTGTAACACATAACTGAGAGAAGCATGATTAGACTTGTATAATTTTTTTGTCTTATTGTATTCTGTCTTCACAGTGGAGGAAAAGTGATAGAACTGGTTCGCCATCAATTCTGAAATACTGGTAGAATTTTGTTCATCGTCTACAAGCTGAAGAAACATCATGTAAAATTCCCCCCTTCCTTGCTCTCCAGAACAAAATGGGATGCATTTGTTTTTACTTCTATGTTCCATAAGGAAATGGAAGGATGGAAAAAAATCGTGTGCTGATTTTGATTGTACTACTCTCAAAGCATGAAGAAAAATCATTTTCCGAAAAGTGTCTGTGTGTAGAATTTTTTCTATGGTGAATGATAACTGCGACAAATTCAAACAGAATCAAACCTTTTTTTGCATATGTGCCCGAGTTGTAGAAGACTCAAGGCCTATAGATTTTAGTGAAGATTGGTTAAGGGGAAGGGGTTGTTTACCAGAAACATTTTATGTTTTAACAAGAGTAAAGTACTTAATTTTGATAAATAAAGTATCCTGAAAAGAAGGTCATAATAATCCACTGTAGAAAGGTAGATGAAATATCTATAAATAAAAAGGTAGTTGAAACAGGAGGAGGTAATTTTCTATAAATGAAAATGATGGTTGAAGGGGGAGGTGGTACTACATTATCAGCAACAAAGAAATAGTTTGTTGTTAAAATTCCTTCTTGAACTGTTTGGCCGTGGTCCAATGTTTTCTGCAAAACCAGACATTTCCGCAGTGCCATCGACTGCTATCATCAGTGAAAATCAAGTGTGCTAACGTTACGTGGTATACTTTAGTAATCACAGTACTGTGGTTAAGGCTGAAGAAATAAGTAGTTTCTATGGAAATATTTCATTTCAAAAATGATTTTAAATTTAATCTTAGAACATTAAAGTCATGTATGGTTCTCCATACTGATTTTCTTGTTTTTTCATCCCCATCAACCAGTACTAACATAAGCTTGGACAGTAAAATCCGTCATTCAGACATCACCTGAGTATCAAAAACCTCCATCAAGAACATTGTTGTGTGATCGCTCAAGACTGTACCTTAACCATGACCACGTTATTAAAATTTATTAATAGTGTAAAATAGCACTGAGTATATGCTATTTGAAAATGATTAGGCCTCTTCATTAATTCCATGGCAAAGTACAGATTTTTTTCTTATAATCCTCCTCTACCCTTCTTTAGCCTTTTATCATTTCAACCATCCCTCTATTGGCTGTGATTTCACATCTTCCTTCACCTTCTGAAGTTCTTTCTCATTGTAAACCATTATTCTTCATGAAGTATAACTTTCTCATTTAAAGTCCAACATGTACCAATGTGAATGGGCCTGAAATTTTATTTTCACTACAAAATACAATAAAACCAATTTTAACAAAATTGACATATAAATTTGCTCGTTTTAATAATTATTTTTTATAACATGGAAGGTTTTACTTTTGTTCACATATAAACTGTGTATCATACTTGAATTAGTTTATGTATTGTCATCATTTGATGAATACATGTGTGGTTGAAGTCATGTGTTTTTTGTTTATGATTAAGTTGTCTCTGTGTTGTGTACATTTTAATGTTATTCCCACTATCTTTTCCAGATGTGAAGGGTACTAAATTGCCACCACCTCCACCACCAATTGTAACAGATCATTTTGGTGTTTGCTTTCAAAAACTGCGCAAGCAGTCAGATCTTCAGTTGATCCGATGTGTCCAGGTAAACAGTCTTTTCAAGACAGTGATTGTCAAGCCTTTAGTAATCATTTAAACAAATTTTTAATGTAGTATTGGAACTATTTAATTTTTTATCACTGAATGCAGGATAATACCGCGTCTCAGCGGAGTTATTTTGTGAAACCACCTCTGTCAAGTGTTACACTTTTATTCAAACAAAAGGATATGGAGAGAGAATATAGACAGAAAGCTCACCGAACAAGGCCAGACGAGGCTTCTACACTTGCGACTGCTAGATTTAATACCTATCTCGATGTTGCTGTTGCCTTTGTGGTATGTTTGTGTTATTAATTTTTACTTTTGCAGACAATGCTCTGTTTTTGATCATTTCACATTCTTTCACATATTAAAAAGTGATCTCCTTTATTAAAATTTTGTCCTAAAGCTTCGTAGTATCATATGCTCTCAAAGTAACAGAGCGCTGAGAAAGTAAATATACATTTTAACAGTTGCACACACATCTGTTACTATTTCTGCTACTGCAGGATCGTTATTAAACCACTTTTAATAATTGATGGTACTAAAAGAAAAATTTTTTAGAATGAAAAATGGAGAAGTGTTTTTTAATATAATAATAATAAATACAATTAATTCACTACCGACTCAGAACACAAGTTTTTTATGGTTAAAAACGTAAAAGTTTTACCTTATAGCCTGAACCGGTTTTCGCTTTTAAAAAGCTTCTTCAGAGGCTGCCGTTGGGAGCACTGTCCGTCTTGTTCATGGCGACGGTATCGACTTTTGAAAGATCGATGTTTTTGTAAAATATTCCGCCCAGACTGCAACAAATTCTACATAGGCCAGACAGGACATAGCTTCAAACAAAGATATATTGTTATGATTCTTATAATTTGATAAATAAACTTTGTCTCTAGCTCGGACGCCATCTTGTTATGTTTCACTTACATTCATTTATATAACTTTATTTATGTTTACACTTTTGGCTGGTGCAGTCGCCATGTTGTTATTACCAACATAAATTTTTACTCACCAGGGTCCAGGTGTTCGAATCAGTGAATAGGGAAGTGCAGACTGGTTATTTAAGAAAATACAAATGAATTACCATCACACCTATTTTAATTCCTTTTTCATACTACAAAAGAAAACATGAAAATAGCCCTTAACATCATTTCAAATTTTATATCAACAAATATTCCCCTTTCTTTCTTCTACTTGATTACAATCTTTCAGATAGGCAATAATAACATTTATTATGCATGATTTTCCCTTTAAAATAGAAATAAATACATTTTATAACATAAGATCAATTCTATATAACGTAAACCAGTGCTTAGGATCTTAGATTAATTTAGGTACCACACACACACACACTCACGCTATTTCACACAGTAAATTTTTTATTTTTATTGTTGAGCTCAATTTAAAGGGGTCAGTATTTAAATAATTTTGAATGTCTACTTCCCTGCTGTTGTGTAAAACTTCGACGCCACAGGCGTCAACTCATGGCTTACACTGTTTGCTGATGTTCGTCGTTGTCACTTTTACATTTCACAGCCGAACTGTTAATGTATTGCCATTTGTCTCACTGTCTCTACTTTTTGTAATAATACTGTTAGATCAAAATTTATTGAAATATTCACATTTTTTGTTGCTTTGCAGTTTACGTTCCGGAACGTAACGTGCTATTTGCACTAGAGATGACGGTAGACTGAGAGCGAATGCGCTGCGTTATTTTCTGAAGTGGAGAAGGTGTCACATCACCAATCTTATTGTTTCCAGACTATGACAACTCAAATTTTAAGGCGAGACAATTATGCATTGCATTCTCAAATGACGTATTTTTCAGGCTTGGCTTGTTGACAAGTTTGTTTAGCTAAAAATAGCTGTTGTTTTGCACATACACTGTTGACCTTGATACAGTTCCTGCTCGCTTGGTATTACGTCGTTATAAAACTTTACAAAACTTTACCATCCATTATTATTTATGCTTTGAATTAAAATAAAATTTATATACATTTTCCCCAAAACCACTATAGGGATAGAAATGTACTGTTACAAGACCCCCTCAATGAGAGGTTTTATGCCAAAGCATAAAAACTCTCATTGACACACTCATACTTTCTAAAGTCAGCCAGGATATGTCGCCACAACCCCCTTTACGTTTTATAAAAAATATAGTTAACTTACCCCTGGTCCAGTGACTGTGACCGTACCTGAATGACCTTACTGGACTTCTCTCTCGAGATCCCAACACCGCAAGGCCAGTCAGGCACTTGACGCTCCTGCTTTGACGTGCTGGCCAGCTCAGGACCGCCGCCACAGCATCACCAGACTCTGAAACATCAAATTAAAAATCAAATAGTGGCCTTGTATAATACCATATCCCTAACTGATCTGTTTCCCCTTAGCTGTGTACTGGTTTGCGTTAGGAAGCACTGGTTTTCTTGATCTAGTAATATATAACCTTATATCTATTACATAGACTTTTCATTCTCTTACTTCACTCCAAATATTCTATAAAATTTTCGATTCCAATCGACAATAATTAAGCCTTTCCCATTTTACAAGAAGAAGTATAAATCCTTACACTAACGCAATAATATTTCAAAACAATTAAATTCATTAATATAATTCTTATAAAGAACAAAACACATTTAAATCAATTACATCAGAACAAATTATCTACTTGAAAATTATTAATCATCTTTAATTATCATAATACTTCTTAATTCAATACAAAATCATTTAATTATCTCCTCTGATCAACATCATCAACATAATATATTTAACATTCATTAATGCGTTACGAATATTCTAGTCACCTCCTTCCATACACACTATGGCCCCCCCCTGGACTGTAGCACCCAGTTGTCTCCACAAGAACTGAAGCTAAGGAGGAATTTTGTCATCTCCTGTCCTTGCTTCGACATTACATTCAAAGTTCAGATATAAAATCCTACTGATTATATAACAACAACCTTAAAACGGGGCTATCACCCTTTTATTTGTTCCCACGCGAACGGGTGATAGCCACTGTTCCATAGTTCCGGGGATTTCCCCTTGAGTCACCCCCCCCCCCGTTAATTTCAATTTCAAACCAATTTCACAGGCAACCAACCATGGTCAGTTTTACAATATCTGCCCACAGCTGATTGTCGTCCAAAACCACAATTAGTGCTGGTGAAACAGTAATCGCCCGAAATGTGGGGAAATCTGTCATTAGCATGTTTTAACAAATCATTTTTTATACACTGTACGTATTAATTTTACATATAACATAACATTATATAACTTTGGTGTACAGTGTATGTTACGCTCTATTTGAGCCTCCGTTGATGGTAACATGCATCGATGTTACTCCATCAACCCTTATTGCTATCTGCAGTAACAACATGCCATCACTGTAATAGCCTATCTTATAACTATACCTTTTTTAACCATAAAAAACTTATGTTCTGAGTGGGTAGTGAATTAATTATATTTAGTTAAGTAACGGACACGTCATGGACAACGAAATCCAAGAATAATAATAATAGTGTACAGTAGGTTACTCCCCTGTTTATAAGCATTTTATTTATATGCAAAACGTATCATTTTTGTGTGTGTTTTTTGTGTTATTTGTTCTTTACTAATAATAGTGGTCATACAATAGTAGTTTGACTATCAGAATGGAATGCTTTATGCACAAAAGCCGAGTGTCTCCTGTTTTGTATGTGAGCTGTGTTAAAAAAAAAAGCTGAACTTTTGTAATAAAAACTTCTTCTTCTCCTCTTCAATCATTAGGTTATATAAACCTGTTCCGGCCACCCATCTCATCCTCGGACGACCCACGTCTCTTTTACCGATGGCTTTATAGTTCAGTGCCGCTTTCGCCAATCGATCCTCTGTCATCCTTTGCAGATGATCCCACCATTGTCTTCTGAAAACTGAAATAATTTCTATTATGTCCTTTACTTCCGAGTTCTGCTCTGATATCTTCATTCCTTATTCTATCTTGCAATGTATAATTTAAAGTATTTCGAAGAAACTGCATGTCAGCACTCTGAATCTTGCCGCTTTCCTTTTTTGTCATGACCCACGCCTCACTAGCATAAATCAACATGGGTATTGCAATAATTGTCTTATAAAATTTAATACTTGTGCTGTGTCTTGTTTTATTTCTAAGATTTCTATGAATCGTACCATAAATATTCCTAAATTTATTTATCTTCTCTCTTATATCATATTTAGATCATAGCTTACTGCACAGCCAAGGTATTTGAAACGGCTCACTTGTTCCAAAGTGGTGTTGTTTATAACTATTGTAGTCCTCACTGAATATTTCTTCCTTTAAAGGCCATGTAATAAAAACTTTACTAATATAATCACAATTTTATTCAGGCATGCCCCATTCAGAGGAGTCCTCTTTGCTGCCAGTACATTTCTCCCAATGTTTCTTCCATTTTTGAAGTTCCTGGAAATTATTTTCAGGAATGGCATGCAGCTGTTCTATCATATTTTCCTCAGTGTCATTTATGGTTTGAAAACAACATCCTTCCTAGGGTACCTTCAATTTTGGAAACAAGAAATAGTCTGCTGGGGCCAAGTCTGGAGAGTACAGTGGATGGGGCAGGTCGGTTGTCAAGTGTTTTCCCAGATAAAGTCTTGCATTAGCTGGCATGTTGTCATGGTGCAACATCCAACTCGTTTTCCAACAGCTCAGGCCTCTTGCTACACACAGCATCCCTCAAATCTCTTAAAACATCCACGTAGAATTCCTTGTTTACTGTCTAATTATACGGAACAATTTCATAATGGACTAAGTCTTTCCAGTAAAAAAGAAACTACCAACATCACCTTCATGTTTGACCGACTCATGCTGGTATTTTTTTGGCCGGGGCAGGCCTTTCCCCCACACACTCTGATGATTGTACCTTGGTTTGGACGTCATAGCGATAAACCTAAGTCTCATCTCCTGTTACGATATTCTCCAAGAAGTATTCTTCAACATTTGTCCCAGTCAAGCAGTTCTTGACTGATGTAAACATGGTTCCATTTCTGATCGTTGGTCAACAAACATGGCATGAATTTTGTGGAGATGCAATGCAATCAAGGTTTTCTGTTAAAATCACTTAATCCTAACAAAGCATGGTCCTATACTGATGCCCACTTCCCCAAACGACGATTTTCATGAATCATAACATGAACTGCATCAATGTTATCATTGTTTGTAGACATGGAAGGTCATTGAGATCTGGGATCTTCTTAGGTCGATGTTCTGCCCACTTAAAATGATTGCTGTAACATTTTCAATGTGTCTTTAAATTTTTTATTGACTTTGAAGCAAAATTTAACACAAACATATTCTCCAAGGTCTTTTATTCACACTGTTTTAAAAATCTGACAAGAGTCCGAAGTTACTATACACATTTATTCTAGCTGTTGCAGCTCAAATACCGATAATGGTAGCGTGATGTGTTAATTTGACATTGTATTTCTGAAAACTGCTGATAGTCAGCACCACTTGTTGGAAGATGACCCTGTGCTTGTTAGCGTGTAATTACAAAAGTTCACTCTTTTTGTGAGCACACCTCTTAATTCCGTATATTTATTTAAAATCATGCTTCTCACCATCAAAAAACGTTACCGTTGAAGTACAGTACAATACTGAACAGATTTAATATGCAAAATAATTTTCTATGAGAAAACAATTAATAAACAAGGTGTTTTTGCTCCTAAAATAAATGTTTTATTTTTCTCTTTGTTGCAGATATTTTTACTTCTGGCGATATCAAGTGTGTTAATATTCGAAACAACAATTACATGGTTGGTGATATTTCTTGTTTTGTGTTGTCTTCAAGCGGTCGCCATGTTTCTTTGTGTTCGTTCAATATTTTGGCCAAAATTAGAGAGCAAACTAGACAGGTTCTCGAAGTGGTACACATGGCACGCGATCGGCGGCATTTTGGTCAGTCTTCCGGTAATCACCGTTCTCATCAACAGCTTCTGTCATCCAATAAAATCACCGCATGAACTTTATCATTTTGCTTGTTTGCTGTTTATCGGCATGATACATTTTTGTAACTTCACTCAGTTGAATTGTTGGATGAAAAGCACATTGGCGACTATAGCAGGATTAATCTATTTGATTTCTGTGTCGGCATACTCACCCAATGATATTATTTTGTACAATACTAATATTAATAATAATATTAGTAGCAACTATGGTGTAAATAGTTCAGTGCCTTTGCATTTGCTTCAGCATCAACAAATCCGTAGCGACTCACTTTCGAATAATACATCCACATCTTCACATGAAATCTTATTGAGCAATAGGGTATTAGTTCAGCATAATGTCGAACATTCCTATAATAATACAGTTCCTAATTGGATATTAGAAAAACGTGATAAAAGTTACAATAACAGAACGTTACCAAAAACAATTAATAATAGTAGTAGTAAAGCTAATGAAACAATATTTTTCGGTAGTGATAATGTCGTTAACTTTTTTCATAATGAAATATATTTGGATGTGTTTTTATTGTTATTATTAGTTTGGTTTCTAAACCGTGAATTTGAAATTAGCTATAGATTAAGTTTTCATGGTAATGCTGTTGCGGCAAGAGATAAGGCCAAAGTGCAGACTATGAAAGACCAAGCTGATTGGTTGTTGCACAACATTATACCGAGGCACGTGGCCGAGCATCTTAAAAATACTGCGAAGTAAGTACAGTGTTAATAGTCTTTTTTTGTTTGAGATTGTTGTCGCTGTCTTTTGGTGTTTGTACTTTAGTGTAGCACTCTTCCTATGTACGAGGGTCAGTTGAAAAGTTCATGGAGCAACAACTGTAGCTTAGCAGTAAAACTAAAATTTTTCATGTGCTGCAAGATTTGTATTTTATGTGAACACCTGTAAATTTGCAAATCTTCTTCTGTATTCATTGTTTAGAAGTTGTTTAAAATTGGCATGTCATGCATGTTTTGATAAATGGACAAAATCAAACATCGTGGTGTGATTCTTTGTTAAAAATTGTTTAGAGTCAATGGAAATTCATAAAATTTTAAATGTGCCAGAAGATGCTGCAACTTCAAAACCAACGATTCGTAAGTAGGCACTTGAGTGGTCCTACGAGGATTGAAAACATGGTAGCACTGGACACCCAAAAACTGCAACAACTCCGGATGTGGCAGCCATCTTGCACAACGCTTTTTCACACCAAGTTCTTGGGTTAAAGTATGATGCACACGCTTATATGAGATGCCTATGATTTCAGCAACGTCATCCACTCCTCAATCTGTGGTCTTCAATAATGCCATTTTTGTTGCACTGTTAGGATATCCACTGCTGGGATCGTCTTCAGTGCTTGTATGACCACATTTAAACTCGAGTGTGCCCCACTTACCGTTGTCTCTGAAGGCGCAGCGTCTCCTAACACATTTACAATTTCGTTTTGATTTTCCATTGGCGCTAAAACACATGTGGCATTTAACAGAGAATTCGTCATGGCATGATGTTTGATTTTGTGCATTTTAAAAACACGCATGACAGGAAAATTTCAAACAGCTGGTAAAATGTGAATAATTTGTCAGATATATCTGGAAATTAACAGGTGTTCACGCGAAATATATGTCTTACAGCACACAAAAGATTTTAGTTCTACCACCGAGTTATAGATGTCGCACTGCGAACTTGACAACTGACCCTCGTAAAAAAGCCGTTAGAAACTAAGAACCAATTCCCTACCATGTCTGTGTATTGATACATATAAATGTGGCTCAGTAACAGCTGGCCTCAGGCATTGTTGTAGCAGATTTGTGCTGAGTTTGATATATTTTTATTTTGTTTGTGAACAACATTATGTCAATTGAAAATGATTAATACAGTTGAAAAACCTGCCAATTATGAAATGCGGGCAACAATTCGTTTTTTAGATATATTCCAGGCAACAAACCCTCCATAACAAAAATTTCTCTTAACAGAAAAACTGGCTGATCCATTTGCATATCAAATGACATATTTAGCCCCTCCCTGTAATAAAATGCTTCTGTAACAAGGAAGTGTCATGGCCTCATTAAATCCATTACAGGGAGATTTTACAGTGTTTGTATTTTTATGTACCATAAAATGTCTGCCATATCTGTTCGTGAGATGAGAAATATCTTAGAACAATCATAGTCCTATATTTTTGTTAATCAAGTCTTATCCATTGCATAAACATGTATTAAATATTTAATAAACATTTATTAAATTTATTAATGAAAGTGATAAAGAATGGTAGTAATACGTTTAAGCATGTTAAGCTGTAATGTGCCATTTGTTGGTAGTAGTTTTTGAAAAGTTGTATTTATTTTTGTTTTAGATACTCTGAAAATGTGAAGAATGCAGGGATTATTTTTGCTAGTATCATAAATTTTCAGGATATGTATGATGAATCATACTTGGGAGGAAAGGAATGTCTTAGGGTTCTCAATGAACTGGTAAGCATTATAAATTTCTTTAATTTATCAAACTGAATTGTGTCAGATTGCTAAAACGATGGCACTGATAAAATTATGTGTAAGAATTTTATACTTTTATTTTCATATATATTCTTTATGGCTTTTTAAATATTTTATGGCTCAGAAGTCTGGACTACTAATATACACAAGAACAAAATTAATGACAACACATATGGACTTTTTGAGATTGTAAAGTTACTAATAATTGAAAATAACTTTATTTAACCATATAATACCTAAAATTCACAATTTCCAAAATTCTTACCTTCACTGGAATCCAGGGTCCTATACGCGATCTCGTGACCTGTACGAGTGGTTATTGGGTTTCGTTACGCAATAAATTTCTACCCTCATTTATCACATTTAAACAACTTTGTTTATTAAAATAACTTTGACATATTTTCTTTCTCTTTAGGTTCTTTACCTTTAATTTTATTACATAGTATTTTATTATAATAAACCCTACTTCTACCCCAGTACTTTTACTTTTTATTTTCCCCTTTTATTTGTTATACATACACACATTCTCTCACTCTTTCTTTTTAGATTTCTTTACCCCCATTATTTGAGCTCATCAATTTAAATATTCCACCCTTTTGGCCAATATATACATATTGTAACAAATTTATAAATATGTTACTACTTATTTCGCCTCACCCTGGATTCGTCAATTTGTAACGATAATAAATAAATGAGATGAGGTCTCGCGAGTAAACAATGTAACGATTTGTATTGAGAGACGATTTCTTATGCTCCACGCAGTATGCGTCAAATTGTAACAGATTGAATATGTACGTGTAAAATCATTAAACCACACCGTTGTTGTTGTCAATCTGTAACAATTAATAATATTAATAAATTAATTACCTTAATTATCCGCCGTGTGATTTCCTATGCTTCGTCTATGACGCGTTTCGGAGCATATACTCCATCATCAGATATAAAAATTAAAACAGTCACTCATACGAGATCGTTAAAAATTTAAAACGTCAAAATATGCATATGAACCGTACGCGGATTTGGGTGCGCACCCGTTCAAGTTCATGCTGCTACTGAGCGGTTGCTACCTTATCGTATCCCCAGCAAGCAGACTCAAGGCAGTATCGTACAATCGGTTGGATACAAAGTTCAGGTGGTCATTTAGCACGATATCGCGACTCATTGGGTTTGCATATGCACTGTAAATTTCAAATTCCTCCAAGGCATTCATGAAACGGCCCTTATTACACACATGTAACGGTATTAAATTGGAATTAAAATCTGTGTAATTATGATTGTGTGAAGTCAGGTGTCGGGCGTAATTTGATTTGATGTTGTCAATATTTCTTATTTTCTTGGGTAAATGTTCTCGAAATCGTTTAAGGAAACCTCTCCCAGTTTGTCCAATGTAGAAGCACTCGCAATCATTACATGTTAACTTATATATGCCAGTTTTTTCTTCTGGAGGCGTGTGTTTTTTCGGTTTGAGAATATCCAGTAACTTATTATTAGTCCTGAATGAAATAGTGACACTATTATTATTCAATATAGAACACAAAACCTTAGGCATAAAGCTAGTGTAATTAGTAGATATAAAAATTTTTTGCGTGTTGCTGTTTATTCGGGGTTTAAGCATTCTTTTTTCATGTTTTCTCAACAATTTGTCAATGGTTAAACTACTGTAACCATTGGCAACCGCGATATATTTTATGACATTTAGCTCATCACGGAAGTCATTATCATCCAAAGGAATCGTTAATAATCTATGAATGAAACTATTGTACGCTGCCATTTTATGTGAAAGAGGATGATGAGAGTCTGCGTGTATTGTGGTGTCAGTGGTAGTCGGTTTCCTATAAATGTTGAACTTTAGTTTATTCATCTGTCGAGTGATGGTTAAATCTAGAAAGTTTATCTTGTTATCAACCTCTGTTTCAAGAGTAAACTGGATGTTTCTATTTATTTTATTTAGACAGTTTTTAAATAATTCGATTTGTCTTATAGTACCATCAAAGATTAAAAACGTATCGTCTACATAACGTGCATAAAATATTATTTTATTTGCATATATATTATTGTTCAACAAGTGAGTATTCTCATAATAATTTAAATAAATATCGGCCAGTAGGCCGGAAAGGGGTGAGCCCATTGCTAGGCCATCATTTTGAATGTAAAAAGAACCATTAAAAGTGAAATAGTTTTGTTTCAAAATAACCTCGAGTAAATTAATTAACTCATTTATTGTCTGTGTGTTCATGCAACTATTGTCAGATAAATTGTTTCTCAAGATCTGTAATGTATCTACGATTGGGATGTTCGTGTATAAATTAGTTATGTCGAACGACGCCAATTTGTGGTTAGGTTGCAGTTCAACAGATTTAATATCATTAATAAAATCATTGTTGTTCTTAATACCATGATTATTACGTAATTGTAAATTATCTTTTATCAACCGAACTAGTGCTTTTGCAGTTTTGAAGCCAGGAGCAGTGGTAAAGTTCACGAGCGGTCTGATAGGTATGTTTTGTTTATGAATTTTAGGTAGTCCTGTGAATATCGGGGCTTTAGCATTGATGGGCTTTAAGTAACGTCGTGTGTTTTCATTGAATAAATTGGTACATTTATTAATACCATTGTTAAGTTCCCTGACGTACAAATCAGTGGGGTCAGAGTTTAATATATTAATGTTATTGTTAGAAATAAAATCATGAACTTTATGACTGTATGAATCAGTGTCCATGATGACTAGCGTATTTCCTTTATCTGCCTTAACGATAAGGGCATTGTTATCGATTAATTTTGTTTTCATGCGTTTTAAGGTTTTATATTCACTAGAGTACCTAGACTGACCACGTGAAACAAGAGGTAGACTATTGTTTAATTTAATGGCTCTATTGAATTTATTATTTATAAGTACGCGTGCTTCATTTTGTAAGTGTGGGTCTGGAATAGATTTGACGGCTGCCTCCGCTTCAACGACTTCATAAATAAGTTTGTTTTTACCGATAGGTGGGAGATTATAATTTATCCCTTTATTTAAAAGCTTCGTTTCGTTATCATCAAAGACTGTTGTAGTTAAGTTCATGACTCTAGGGTAAAATGTGTGTTTACAAACAATGGCAGACTCTTGGCGATGTTTTTGTTCTAGCATATGAAGTTTGCGTGATTGACTAAAATGTGTACGACGTACAATATCATATATGTATCTGTGTACGGAATCTAAAACTTTATCGATTAAGGCAGGATGAATATTGTTAAGAATCTGCAAATGCAGTTTAAGCAAACGAGTGTTGAGGAGAGATTTTTTAATGTATAAAGCTTTAATTTCTTCCTTGACGCGAAATCGTTCAGCGTATTGTTGTGTTAGTTTCGCGGCCTTGGAGGAGCAATTAATTTTCACAGTAGCATACTTAGGAGTTATGTTCTTTTGTAAACAAATTTTATTGAACTTGATATGCAAGTTAGTTTTTAATAACTGAATTTTGACATTTTGGAATTTAAATACCATGCTTGCTTGGCTAGGCTCTAATTTAATATTCATGTTTAATATGGTAACCAAATCACTTGTACGAATTAATAAATTAATTACCTTAATTATCCGCCGTGTGATTTCCTATGCTTCGTCTATGACGCGTTTCGGAGCATATACTCCATCATCAGATATAAAAATTAAAACAGTCACTCATACGAGATCGTTAAAAATTTAAAACGTCAAAATATGCATATGAACCGTACGCGGATTTGGGTGCGCACCCGTTCAAGTTCATGCTGTTACTGAGCGGTTGCTACCTTATCGTATCCCCAGCAAGCAGACTCAAGGCAGTATCGTACAATCGGTTGGATACAAAGTTCAGGTGGTCATTTAGCACGATATCGCGACTCATTGGGTTTGCATATGCACTGTAAATTTCAAATTCCTCCAAGGCATTCATGAAACGGCCCTTATTACACACATTCACGGCCCTTATATTCACGATACTGCCTTGAGTCTGCTTGCTGGGGATACGATAAGGTAGCAACCGCTCAGTAGCAGCATGAACTTGAACGGGTGCGCACCCAAATCCGCGTACGGTTCATATGCATATTTTGACGTTTTAAATTTTTAACGATCTCGTATGAGTGACTGTTTTAATTTTTATATCTGATGATGGAGTATATGCTCCGAAACGCGTCATAGACGAAGCATAGGAAATCACACGGCGGATAATTAAGGTAATTAATTTATTAATTCGTACAAGTGATTTGGTTACCATATTAAACATGAATATTAAATTAGAGCCTAGCCAAGCAAGCATGGTATTTAAATTCCAAAATGTCAAAATTCAGTTATTAAAAACTAACTTGCATATCAAGTTCAATAAAATTTGTTTACAAAAGAACATAACTCCTAAGTATGCTACTGTGAAAATTAATTGCTCCTCCAAGGCCGCGAAACTAACACAACAATACGCTGAACGATTTCGCGTCAAGGAAGAAATTAAAGCTTTATACATTAAAAAATCTCTCCTCAACACTCGTTTGCTTAAACTGCATTTGCAGATTCTTAACAATATTCATCCTGCCTTAATCGATAAAGTTTTAGATTCCGTACACAGATACATATATGATATTGTACGTCGTACACATTTTAGTCAATCACGCAAACTTCATATGCTAGAACAAAAACATCGCCAAGAGTCTGCCATTGTTTGTAAACACACATTTTACCCTAGAGTCATGAACTTAACTACAACAGTCTTTGATGATAACGAAACGAAGCTTTTAAATAAAGGGATAAATTATAATCTCCCACCTATCGGTAAAAACAAACTTATTTATGAAGTCGTTGAAGCGGAGGCAGCCGTCAAATCTATTCCAGACCCACACTTACAAAATGAAGCACGCGTACTTATAAATAATAAATTCAATAGAGCCATTAAATTAAACAATAGTCTACCTCTTGTTTCACGTGGTCAGTCTAGGTACTCTAGTGAATATAAAACCTTAAAACGCATGAAAACAAAATTAATCGATAACAATGCCCTTATCGTTAAGGCAGATAAAGGAAATACGCTAGTCATCATGGACACTGATTCATACAGTCATAAAGTTCATGATTTTATTTCTAACAATAACATTAATATATTAAACTCTGACCCCACTGATTTGTACGTCAGGGAACTTAACAATGGTATTAATAAATGTACCAATTTATTCAATGAAAACACACGACGTTACTTAAAGCCCATCAATGCTAAAGCCCCGATATTCACAGGACTACCTAAAATTCATAAACAAAACATACCTATCAGACCGCTCGTGAACTTTACCACTGCTCCTGGCTTCAAAACTGCAAAAGCACTAGTTCGGTTGATAAAAGATAATTTACAATTACGTAATAATCATGGTATTAAGAACAACAATGATTTTATTAATGATATTAAATCTGTTGAACTGCAACCTAACCACAAATTGGCGTCGTTCGACATAACTAATTTATACACGAACATCCCAATCGTAGATACATTACAGATCTTGAGAAACAATTTATCTGACAATAGTTGCATGAACACACAGACAATAAATGAGTTAATTAATTTACTCGAGGTTATTTTGAAACAAAACTATTTCACTTTTAATGGTTCTTTTTACATTCAAAATGATGGCCTAGCAATGGGCTCACCCCTTTCCGGCCTACTGGCCGATATTTATTTAAATTATTATGAGAATACTCACTTGTTGAACAATAATATATATGCAAATAAAATAATATTTTATGCACGTTATGTAGACGATACGTTTTTAATCTTTGATGGTACTATAAGACAAATCGAATTATTTAAAAACTGTCTAAATAAAATAAATAGAAACATCCAGTTTACTCTTGAAACAGAGGTTGATAACAAGATAAACTTTCTAGATTTAACCATCACTCGACAGATGAATAAACTAAAGTTCAACATTTATAGGAAACCGACTACCACTGACACCACAATACACGCAGACTCTCATCATCCTCTTTCACATAAAATGGCAGCGTACAATAGTTTCATTCATAGATTATTAACGATTCCTTTGGATGATAATGACTTCCGTGATGAGCTAAATGTCATAAAATATATCGCGGTTGCCAATGGTTACAGTAGTTTAACCATTGACAAATTGTTGAGAAAACATGAAAAAAGAATGCTTAAACCCCGAATAAACAGCAACACGCAAAAAATTTTTATATCTACTAATTACACTAGCTTTATGCCTAAGGTTTTGTGTTCTATATTGAATAATAATAGTGTCACTATTTCATTCAGGACTAATAATAAGTTACTGGATATTCTCAAACCGAAAAAACACACGCCTCCAGAAGAAAAAACTGGCATATATAAGTTAACATGTAATGATTGCGAGTGCTTCTACATTGGACAAACTGGGAGAGGTTTCCTTAAACGATTTCGAGAACATTTACCCAAGAAAATAAGAAATATTGACAACATCAAATCAAATTACGCCCGACACCTGACTTCACACAATCATAATTACACAGATTTTAATTCCAATTTAATACCGTTACATGTGTGTAATAAGGGCCGTTTCATGAATGCCTTGGAGGAATTTGAAATTTACAGTGCATATGCAAACCCAATGAGTCGCGATATCGTGCTAAATGACCACCTGAACTTTGTATCCAACCGATTGTACGATACTGCCTTGAGTCTGCTTGCTGGGGATACGATAAGGTAGCAACCGCTCAGTAGCAGCATGAACTTGAACGGGTGCGCACCCAAATCCGCGTACGGTTCATATGCATATTTTGACGTTTTAAATTTTTAACGATCTCGTATGAGTGACTGTTTTAATTTTTATATCTGATGATGGAGTATATGCTCCGAAACGCGTCATAGACGAAGCATAGGAAATCACACGGCGGATAATTAAGGTAATTAATTTATTAATTCGTACAAGTGATTTGGTTACCATATTAAACATGAATATTAAATTAATAATAGATAGGTTGAATGGTGACTTATTTCGTATTCTGCCGCTCTCTCCCACTGTGCGTGCAGTTCCAATGACGTCACTCAGAGTTGCCAACAGTTGCTCCGTCCGCTGTGCTGTGTTAACGTATTTCTTAAATGAAACAGTAATAATAATAACGCAAATATAACACCAAACAGATATCTTCCTTGTAACGATCTTTATTCAATGAAACATTGATTAATTACTTCTCATTTTCTTTTTTACGGTAATTACAATTGTGACAAAATTATGCGTCTTCTTTTATCAGTTGGTAGAGTATATAAAAATATTATTCAGTAGTCAGCCAGGCCAAAATAATGACGAAGTTTATTATTTCTATTAAAATAAATTATCTCAGGGCGTATCTGGTTCGGGGATTACGTTTAAACAAATAATACTATTCTTAAAATCAAAATACAAATTTCACAGTACAAGGATATAACAAGGTTTTGGTGTTTAAAGTGCAAACTGTCAGTCGTGTATTGGTTACTTGTTATTAGAGGTTATGACCAGTTTAGGTGCTTATTAGTTATCGTTAAAGTTTCTTATGGTGTTCAAAAAGGTGTAAAACTCAATTTGTGTTATGTTTTGAGTGTTCTTTAGTGTTGGTGTGATATAGTGTCTGTAGTTTTAATTTGTTTAATTCCTAGATAGTCGTGTACACAAATGTTGGTTTGACACATAAAATAATAAATTGTTCAGATTCACCAGATCCTCTCTTCTTTCTTCTTCCAGGACGAAGATAGGGTCCACGTCTTCTTCGCTTCTCCCCGGATCTCAAATCTTCTGTATTAAATTCTCGATGTTGCTTCCTTTATTATAGTATCTTGTATTGAGTATTTCGATTTGTTTTACTAAGTCTGGTTTGTGTTTCACTGTTTAAAATACAATTATATGAGACGTTTTATTAACGCGTCTGTATTCCATGACCGTTGTTAAAGAAGTCCCCTTTTATTTATCTGAAATTTTTGGTTGCTAAGGTAAAACTTGAAATCTGGTTGGTTGATTCAGATATACATTGTCATCCAAATTCATTATTTCAATGTCTGAATTTGGTCAAAACTTTTAAATTAGTATAACTTTTCTGTACTGATTGGGAATTTAAAACTACTAGCATCATTATTTTGGTCTTTACATTTGTGACATATAGACACTAAACATGCCTACTTTTACTTAAGAAATACTGATGTTACATTTTTGCTATTTGAATTTTTCTTAAATAACTTAAAACGGATTATTTTGATTCTAGATTTGTTGTGTATACCATTAACTATAAATCTATTCATACTTCAACATTTGTTTTACAAAATTCTAACAGTATTTCCTAAAATTTACAAAAGTTGTTTTTACATGGCTTCATACAGTTTGCCATCCACAAAAACATTTGCTAATTCATTTATTTGTTCAAAAAATGTGATTACTCTTATAGAACTACTGCCTGTTTTGTTAGTTTTACTATTTCTTATTAATTTATAATGGTTTGTTACTTTACTGGCTATTCTGATAATAGTTTATTTATTTTAACATTGGCCTATGTCATGGTGATTCCTTCAACACCATGTCACATATTGTTTTATTATTTAGCCTGTTGGCTTGAACACTTATATTTAATTATAATCATTATATTGGATGTTAACCCATGAGGTTTAAAAATACTCATCATCCTCTCATAATGTGAATACTTTAACAAAATTACAAACAAATTGACTTAAATATTATGCCCTCATGGTGTAACGGTACGAGATTGTAGGGCCAAGATAACATTTTTTAAAATTATATTCTCTATACAGTCATTGTTCACCCTTGTAGAACCCCGAGTTAGTCACCCAGATAGGCTGTGTTTATTGCAGAAAAAAAACGTCTATGTTTTGTCTCCGCACTCATGCAACGCAGACCGATGGTGAAGTAACATCAACCTGCGCCTCAGCCGTGAATTACGAAAGAGTATGTAACTGCACATTGCGCCAGGCGGCAAAAACATTGCTCACCTTCCCGCCTCTGCTAAGGCGCTCTTTCAATAGCACCAATGGGAGCACATATGCACGATCACGTGACCAAAAAACACTGTATGCAATTTAGCAAACTAACGCCAGTGCCAGTTGTGACATAGGGCCGCGCGGCCAGCCTAAAAAACTTCAAGTGACTTTCTAAGTGCGAAAAGTTATGTCGGCCGACTAAATAAATAATATACGTATAATTCGAACAGTGGTGACTGATGGTCATAACATTGACGAGAATTAACCAGTGTACCAGAGAAAAAAAAAAACCAAACGCGGAGTGAACCGTAATGTTGAACAAACAGCGATTGTACGACTCACCGAGAGACACCTGGAACGGTTAAGTACCATCAGTAACTAATTGGCCAAAACTTTTAAATTTCACAGATATAATGGGTAGAATACTAACCAAATTAACTAAATGAAATAGAAGGGTGAGAGAGAGAGAGTGAGTGAGAGCGTAAGTTTGGGGTACGTACCTACAAAGTAAAATACTGGTTCATAGATTGAGTAAATTAATTAATTGTAAAATTTTTTGCATTATCTTGCTGTTGTAAGGGGATGATGCAAAGACCATTGTAGTAACTTTTTATATCACTTTCATGTAATAAGTAATTAAGCGATTTTTGTGTGTAAACTGTTGTTCTACAGAGAGTAAAGAGGGAAATTAATTAAAGAAAAATAAATAAGCGCCATTCATTACATAACATGTGTTAGCGTAATTATTCGTAACTCAAACAAATAATCCTGTCTGCAGCTGTTTTCGTCTGAAAGACTTTGGAAGAAAAACCCTAAGGTAAGAGATAAATATAATTATACTTTTGTAAGTAATTTGAAGAGTTACATTTGGCCCCGAACCAGGGACCCGAGTCATATAATTTTGTATGTAATTTGAAGAGTTACATTTGGCCCCCGTACAGCGACGCGAGTATAGGTTACAACCTATATTCGCCAGACCTAATTAAGCTGCAGAAAGGGTTATTTGAGAGGGAGGACGTTTTGGTAAATTATATAAACGTCGTGATATATTAAAAGGGTTAAGTCAATAGTGGATAAGATTAATATTCTTGTGTAACATTATATAAACTTGTATAAAATGGCAGCGAATAATGACGATGTCAATGAAGTAACTAATGTTGACAATTTTGATGAATCGGCCATTATGCATAATATTGAGGTCCACTCGACTCCAGATGGGAGTCAGGACAATAAAATAAAACCAGATATTACAAATGAAATAAATAATACAGATGATTCGGGGATCCAAATAACCCCAAAATTGAATAGGGAAAATAAAATTAATAATGAAGTCAGCTTCACTGACAAAAATGTAGTAGCACAATCTACCCCAACGACAACACGAATTAAACAGTTGTCAATGGAAGATATGTGTAATTTCATGAAAACAATATCTGATAACTTGAGTAGTTTTAACGCGAAATTTGATGAACAGAAGAGTGACTCGGACGCTAAATTCAATATACAGAATAGTAAGTTCCATGAGTTAAAGGGCGATATAAATAATATTGACCAAAAATTTGATAAGCGTTTATGTGAAATGAATAAAAAATTTGATGACCGTTTATATGATATGAAACAACAGAGTGTTAAGTTAGAAGACAATATTAATAAACGTTTAAATGAGACGAATGAATGTTTCAATACATTTAAAGAACAAATAATAGAGTCAATAGGAGAACAGATTAAGAGTAATAGTAATGATGACAATAAAAAAGTAATAAGTGAGAGAAATAATGATGATATAATTAAGAATGTGGTATCAGAGAGTGATATGCTGAAAATAGATAGTGAAACAGTAAGTGAGAGTGAGAAAATGATAAGTTGTAATGAAGTAATAATTAGTGTTGTTGAATTGGAAAAAGAATGGAAAGAAAGAGTAGATGAATGTGTAGGGCAGAGAGTAAATTTTCCCCTTATTTGTGATGAACCAGAGTGTTCAAAATTGTTAGTATTGGAGGGCAAGAGACCCTTATTAGTGAAAGATTTGAGTTGCTTATTTTTGTTGAATAATTTTGTACCCTCTGCATGGAATGAGAGAGAAAATATAGAATGGTGTAGTGAAAGAGAGACAGAGTTATACAAAGTAAAGAGAGACTATAATGAGTTGAGAGAGATGTTAGAGACGAAATACTTACCTGTTAAAATAGAGAATGAAGATTATTTTGATGATACATGTTCAAACAATAATAATTTACCTTATGATGAAAAAATAACTGACTTGATAATGAATATTACTGATGGAGACTTAACCGATGTACTCGATGTTGACCTGGTATATGATTATTATGGTAAAATGAACAAACAGAAATTTTATGGTTACTATATACAAGATAACCGTATACAGAATGTAAATAAAATTGAAAATTGTTATTTGAAACCCCGATTTATTTTTGACGATGGAGGTTGAAATTCATAAGTGAACAATTTTAAATATGTTAATATAGGGTAATGACCTAGCTGAATTTTGATATTGAAGTGTGACATAACTGAATAATTATGGCTGGAGAATTGTAAATACATGTGTAGTGAAATTAATTGTATGTATTATAAAAGGTTAAATTGTTTGTATGAAATAACATTGTTGTTAAATGTTTCAGAGGTTACACGGAGGTATTGGTGTGTGTGTGGTGTGTATTTTGTATTCATGTCAATAGGTGGAATGTGTATTGTAAGTATAAAGTTCATAATACTAATCAGATAGAATAAAATGCTTACAGGTGTGAAAAGAGTGTAATAATAATAATAATAATGGTATTGAGATAATAGTATTAAATAGAAACTGTAATTAAAAGGTAATAATAATTGAAAGGTGAATTAAAATTATATTTGGTTCGAATTGCAACAAATAGATTTTGATAAATATGTTAACATTAAAAGATTTATAAAAGGAAAATTTTGCAGGAAGTATATATGCCAATACATGATGTAACCAGAATGTTTATACTATGTGAGTCTTGCAGACCAGTGTTTATATAAACAGGTGTGGTATGTTGAGACTAAGGTCTGTAGTCATGCTTGGTGACAATAACAAAAAATGTAGTCTGCTGAATCAGTATCTTATTGTGATAGAAGAGAATTGAAATTAAATTTTTTTACAGACCAAATAATAATGAGGCAATTACTGTAACTTTTGAGATTAATTGAATTAATTAAAGTAAATTAAATACAATAGAAATTAATTAAATATAAAATTAATAGAAACGATTTTTAACAATGAACTTAACTTTATTTTCATTTAAATTCAAATTGGAATTATAAATTAAATGCTAATTGATGCCAATAATGATTAAAACATTTATTTAACACTGACAATTGATGGAAAATGTTCAGGATGAGATAGGGTTTGGAAAATAAGATGTATATACTGCTGTCCAAGTAACTTGTACCAAGGCTAATCTATATTTTATGTTTAACTGTAGATTCCCCACCTAAGTGCGGTCATGGCCTCACCGGACCATGACCGTGAAAGTAGTTAATTGTGGCAAATCATAAATTTTACTTGATATAACCGGCTTGTGGTTTGTTTTATTTTGTCAACCCGGTGGTTTGTTAGATTTAGTAGGGGGGTTATTTTTTGGGGAATCTACCAAATTTTGGAACAGGTCTATTTTCACCCAGATAGGGGTGGTAGTCCATTAGGGGTGTACAAATAAAAAATAGTAGGTTATATGTATACCGAATTTTATTGTAACGCCGAAGCAAGGATGGGGGTGGAATAAAAGAAAAAAATGTCCACCCCTTCCGCATCAGTCCTTGTGAAAGCAACTAGACGCCACAGTCTAGGGGGGGTAATAGTGAGTGTGGATGGGCGGTGACCCAGTTACAGGTCACGAGGGAGATGTGGGTTACGGCGAGGATGAGGCTGAAAAAGGCCAAGAAGCCTCGTGCAGACCACATTCAAATGTAACGGGTATCAGGGGTTAAGGGATTGAAAGGGGGGTATATATGTATATATATATAAAAAAAAAAAAAAAAAAAAAAAAAAAAAATTTTATAGTAACTAAGTATAAATGGAGTTAATGTCATTTTGTGTAATTAAGGTGTTATTTTGGATGGGCAACATTGTATGGGGAATATTATTCAATTTAACTGGAATTTATGTGTATCATTGTAAACCAATATTGTTTTATTAATATTATTCTTTAGGGTCTATAATATAAAATGAGCCAGTACGTTGTCAATGAACCAGTACGGTTAAGAGGAAACAAATCAGATGTGGGATATGGAGTGATGGAAGGCCGTTTGTTGATTTTTTTATTGAATGTTTTAAAAGTCAGGCGATACTGGGATGGGTGCTGTCGCAGTCGCCAGACTAGGGGGGTAAGAACCCATGAGTAAGTAGTGTTCAGGGGGGTTGTGGCGCCATATCCTCACTGATCCTCTTAGGTTTAGGCAATAAGAGTTTGAACGCCCCGGCCTTCAATCTCTTATTGGGGGGGTATCGTAACGGTACGAGATTGTAGGGCCAAGATAACATTTTTTAAAATTATATTCTCTATACAGTCATTGTTCACCCTTGTAGAACCCCGAGTTAGTCACCCAGATAGGCTGTGTTTATTGCAGAAAAAAAACGTCTATGTTTTGTCTCCGCACTCATGCAACGCAGACCGATGGTGAAGTAACATCAACCTGCGCCTCAGCCGTGAATTACGAAAGAGTATGTAACTGCACATTGCGCCAGGCGGCAAAAACATTGCTCACCTTCCCGCCTCTGCTAAGGCGCTCTTTCAATAGCACCAATGGGAGCACATATGCACGATCACGTGACCAAAAAACACTGTATGCAATTTAGCAAACTAACGCCAGTGCCAGTTGTGACATAGGGCCGCGCGGCCAGCCTAAAAAACTTCAAGTGACTTTCTAAGTGCGAAAAGTTACGTCGGCCGACTAAATAAATAATATACGTATAATTCGAACAGTGGTGACTGATGGTCATAACATTGACGAGAATTAACCAGTGTACCAGAGAAAAAAAAAAACCAAACGCGGAGTGAACCGTAATGTTGAACAAACAGCGATTGTACGACTCACCGAGAGACACCTGGAATGGTTAAGTACCATCAGTAACTAATTGGCCAAAACTTTTAAATTTCACAGATATAATGGGTAGAATACTAACCAAATTAACTAAATGAAATAGAAGGGTGAGAGAGAGAGAGTGAGTGAGAGCGTAAGTTTGGGGTACGTACCTACAAAGTAAAATACTGGTTCATAGATTGAGTAAATTAATTAATTGTAAAATTTTTTGCATTATCTTGCTGTTGTAAGGGGATGATGCAAAGACCATTGTAGTAACTTTTTATATCACTTTCATGTAATAAGTAATTAAGCGATTTTTGTGTGTAAACTGTTGTTCTACAGAGAGTAAAGAGGGAAATTAATTAAAGAAAAATAAATAAGCGCCGTTCATTACATAACATGTGTTAGCGTAATTATTCGTAACTCAAACAAATAATCCTGTCTGCAGCTGTTTTCGTCTGAAAGACTTTGGAAGAAAAACCCTAAGGTAAGAGATAAATATAATTATACTTTTGTAAGTAATTTGAAGAGTTACATTTGGCCCCGAACCAGGGACCCGAGTCATATAATTTTGTATGTAATTTGAAGAGTTACAATGGCTGAGATTCTGATAAACATTAAACAGATAAATTAAATTCCAACAAAGACAAAAACTGTTTATCATCTAATAACATTAATTCTTTTCTTTTTTTCATAATTATATAATAGTTGGTCAACCATACTATATCAGTATTGGCCTATTTCTTAGTGTGTTTGGTACCATGTTCTAATTTTACAAATTCCATTTGGCCCATTGTTTTAAGACCTTCTGGTTAATCATATGGTTTTAACATCTTCATTGCATTCTAATAACATCATTACGTTAAACAACAACAACAAAATATACAATCATATCAACTTAATGTCATGCCCACATGGCTATGACTCTAATGAACATTGAATAAATAAGCTAACCTTCGTTAAACCTAACAACTGTTTAACACATAATAATATCTCTCCTCAATCCATTTTGCTATGTTATTTAATTAATTATTTGAAGTCAATTTCACATTGTTCATATAATAATAATGTGAATAGGTTATTATTCATTATTCTCTTGGCAACATTATGTCCACTATTAATTACAATTAGTTGCATGTTTCATGTATCTATAATAATTGTTTGGTTATATTATTTCATTATATCATTCAAATTAATAATCTACTAATATATCATTTTACATTGTATTGTATGTTTGGGCCTATTATCCCTCAATTTGTAGTTTGATTATTTTTATATTTGGATACATTTAATAAAACCATTTGTTTCCTTATAGTATTGGTACATAAGCTGTCTGTCTTTATAAGTATTATTCTTGTCATCATTTCAAGTTCATGTCATTATCGGGGTATTTTGCATCACTTTGCCTAATCATTAATTTGGGTACGGTCAGTTGTAGTACAAGTCAGTCTAAAATAGTTATTCGTTCATCTTCACTATCATTTTGAAAGATATTTTTCTTCTTGTTTAGTTTCTTATCCATGGTCTTCATTAAATCTGGTACGATATCAAGCCATGCCAAATGTAATGTTACAATATTCACGGTACTTAACTGTCCGAGTTATCCAAAATGATTCTGCCGGCTTTCAGTTCACGTTCACTAACACTGTTCTAATGTTTCACATTTACATGTTATTTAGATTCAACTGATACCGCTTTTTCTCCTGGTTTTCTTCTTTGACACTATTACATATTTCGGTAGACCTTGGCTACTCAATTCACTTCGGTCTACCGAAATTCCGAGGCTGCATTACTTAAATCACTGTGTGATTCCTTGTGACGAACTGCCCTGCGACGACTGACTGCATCATGCGCGCGGTTGCCTACCCGCCAGGCGTTAGGTGTTGGCCGCGTGGTCTCAACTCGTTCTGTGATTGGTTGTTTCAATCGTATATTCGACCATGGAATTCCTTTTGCTTTCCCACGTGTCATTTCTTCGTCGGAAAAGTCAGCACACACATGCGCTCGTACACACAAATACACACCCTTCTGACAATTAACATTCCGGTGCTTTATCGTACCTGTCACGGAGCTATAGTCGGTGACCAAAAATACACTGTGGGTGAATAAAAAGATTACCTCAAAGGTTGTCTCCAGATGGTTAACATGAAACTCTTTAAATTATAAACCCCCCCCTTCAGTTCGTCCCGTTACAAGATGTTGGGCAAGAGTATCCAGACGTGAGAAAATTATAAATGAAATCATTAAAGATAGAATGAATGTGAAAAATTCAATTGTTGATTTTATCCAAACAAAAAAGTTATATTTCTTTTATGAATTTGCTAACTGCTATAATTTTTTATTGTTCGACTAAGCTTTTCGTCATTACTGACATCTTCAGGTCTTAAAAAAACCCTGAAGATGGTTTTTTAAGACCTGAAGATGTCAGTAATGACGAAAAGCTTAGTCGAACAATAACAAATTATAGCAGTTAGCAAATTCATAAAAGAAATAGTAAAGATGGCTGCTAATTTAAACAATACGAAGAAAAAAAGTTATAGTGGTATGGACACACAAAAAGAATGGTACACGAAAGAGTGCCAAGGAGAGTTATGGAATGGACCCCGGCAGGAAGAAGGAAAAAAGGAAGACCACCGATCACCTGGATAGAAGAAATTCAGACTATATTGAGGGAACGAGAAATTGAAAAAGATCTTTGGATGGACAAGCAGCAATGGAAGATGAGAATTCAATCATTTCTGTAATCTTTGGTTCCAGAAAATGTGTAAACATTGTACAGCCGGAATAATAATAAAATATTCTTTTGACATTTCAAACATGTACACAAATATTCCCATTGATGATAGCATAAATAACAAATACACTGAAAACAAATAATGAAAACGACATACGTAGACAATTAACTAACAGTTTAAAAATTATATTGAAACAAAATTATTTTCAATATAGTAACAAACTATACCACCAAAACGATGGACTTGCTGTGGGAGCCCCAACCTCCGCTGTCATCTCCGAAATCTTTTTACAAAAACTTGATGAAGAAATAATAAATATAATAAAATTAAATGACCCATTAGGATGCTACTTTAGATATGTTGATGACACTATATATATTGTAACGGTACATAACCCAGTCCCAATAAATGATAACTCTTGTAATACCATAAAGGTCAGAAATGGGTAAACTATAACTAGCTAAAAATTAAATTGTATCACTAAACATTATAAACAATATTAAAGTGATATACAGTAACAAGTGAGTTATAGTGTACCCAATGAGGTAATGAGTGAAGGTGAAGGGAACTTCTTACAGAATTGTGCTGTAGATGTGAGAATTATAGACTATGATGCTACTAACTAATTATGTATTTTGTTTAGTTATTGTAGTATTTATATTGTGTAGGCAATAAAATTTAATACCTATGTTAATTTTATATTTTTATAAAATAATTGTGATAACCCAGGGTTTTTAAAAACATAAAAGATTTAAATATCAGATGATAATAAAAATTAAAATAATACTGTATGAGGAAAATGGCAGAAGGAAATAGTGCAGTGTAAGAATACTATAAGAGATTAATAAATAATATATAAATTCATGTAAAGTTAATAATAATATTAATGACTTATATCCAAATTGTAATGGGGCAAATTAAAAGGTTTTTTATTTTATTAATTTTGGTTTTGATTTTGTTAAAATTGCACAATTCACTTCATATATGTGGCCAGCCCCAGTTTGAATATGAAGCGTAGTCCCAACCAGGGAGCAGTACGCAATAGCTGTTATGAAATATTTATAAAGGAATGTCATGTTGTCAACTGTCACGATTCTAAGAACTTTGCGTCTGTGTGACAACCACTCACAAATGCGCAAGCACCAACATCTGTGGAGCGCCTAACCCACGCTAGACGACAGGCGCAAAACATGGCTTGATGCGATTTTGTCAAACATATGCTCTCAACATGCCGGAACTATCACGGGAAGCCACACCCATTTATGTGACGAAAGTAAAGGCAGTGAAAATTTTGTCGACATCCAACACACAGAAAAACACACGTGTCACCTGTACAGCCACTAAAACTTCGACAACGAAGGCTGCGAACGGCGACGAAATTTGTTAGCCAGAAAGGCAGTAGTGCCCGGCAGCATGTAAGGCAGTCGGAAAGTAACATCATAACCTGTCGGACGCGAACTGTAGTGCGTCCGCCGACTGGACACAAAGCTTCACCTAAATTATATATCAAAAATGTGAATCAGCAGTGGTGTTGTGGTGAGGCTGCAGCAGCCGTTGGAACATAACGGGCTGGCGAGCCGAAAAAATTGATTAATCGTGTAAATATAAATCCAACATGTGCACAGTGCGACGTAGCTGGGGAGACGCCGTGAGTAAATAGACCCTCAGACAATTATTAACAGAATCAGTGAAGTGAGCGGGCCAAAAATAAAATGAATAATAAACTTTCGGACATTTAAAGAATACGAGCCACGTGGCAGCGAAAGGAGTGAGCCGTCGGGTAACCTGTAACCGTAATTTCAACAATTTTTTGTATAAAGGGTTTTTGTGCAAACATGTCAATTAAATAATAGTAGTTGGTTTTGTAATAGTGTAAATGTGAGTATGTTAGCAGATTGGGCTGTCTAATTAAGGTAAGGTGCTTATTGTAATTATGTAAGTATAAGTGTAATACCACTATGTAACTAACATTACAAGCTTTATACATTTTCCATGATTTTGGATCATTTGAGCCAAGAGGCCAAATAAATAACAATTTAATACTTAAAAAAAATTTTGAAGTATAAAATAAAATTTTAATTAATTTATCACAAAAAGCGAGTTGCGTAAGTTATTTACATAACCTGTAAACCATACTTGCATCTTAGCGTTCGTGTGCCGAACTCTGGAAGAAGACGAAACAACGTAGGTGAAAGATCAAATAATTTTATGTATTTCTATTTGTATTAAAATCTAATTAACGTTACAAATGGCGCTACGACAGGAACTCGAATTTGAATAATTAAAATTCCACACCTACGATAGATGCAAGTTTGATTTGTGGGTTAAGTAACTACGTAAAAATTACGCAGCACATATAAATTGGTACATCAATGTTCAGAGGTTAAGAGTGAAGTGGTAGATATTTTATGTAAGAAAATCTAGATTAATAAATTTATAGATATGGCAGATAATAACGAGAATGTCAGCTTAACTGACATTGAAAACGAAAGCCACATGAATATTGAATTGAGTGGGACTGAGTCAAAAATTATGGATGAAGGAATTCATTCAACGCCAGTCCAAAGCAAAAAATCTGATACAGATGAGATGTTAACACGTTTATATAGCATGATAAATGCTAGACTTGATATTAGGGACACTAAAATGAATGAGAAATTAGATGCACAGAATAACATATTTAACAAATTAATTAATCGTTTTGGCAATAACGATATAAAATTGAATGAAATGACAAGTGAATTTAACTGTAAATTTGACGAACTCAGAAGTGACATTAATGAGATAAAAATGATATGCGAAAGTAGTTGTAACGAATTGAAACAAGACATTGAGAGAATAGTAGAGTCAGTAGGAGAACAGAGTAAAAGTAAAAATAATAATGATAATAAAAAATTAACAAATGATGATAATAATGTCGAAAATGAGAATATAATTAAAAATGTGGTAGTAGAGAGTAAGATAACAAATGTCAACAATGATATTGAAAGTGGTAATGGGATTGAAAGGGTGGTATCAGAGAGTGATACGTTGAAAGTAGGTAGTGAAATAGTGAGTGAGAGAGAGAGCGTTATATGTTGTAATGAAGTAGTAATTAGTGTTGATGAATTAGAAAAAGAATGGAAAGAAAGAGTAGATGAATATGGAGGGCAGAGGGTAAATTTTCCCCTTATTTGTGATGAACCAGATTGTTCAAAAATGTTATTATTGGAGGGCAAGAGACCCTTATTAGTGAAAGATTTGAATTGTTTCCATTTTTTGTATAAGGTTGTACCCTCTGTGTGGAATGTTAAAAGTGTGATATGGTGTTATGATGAGAAAGATTTAGATGGAGAGTTCTGTGTTGATAAAGAGATAGAATTATATAAATTAAAGAGAGATTATAATGAGTTGAAAGAGATGTTAAAAGATATGAAATACTTACCTGTTAAAATAGAGAATGAGAATTATTTTGATGATACATGTTTAAATAATAATAATTTACCTTATGTTGTAATGAATGAGAAAGTAACTGACCCGATATTGAATATAATTACTAAGGGAGACTGGACAGAAATAAATAATGTTGACTTGGTTTATGATTATTATGGTAAAATGAATAAACTGAAATTTTATGGTTACTATACACAAGATAGCCGTATGTGGAATGCAAATAAAATTGAAAATTGTTATTTGAAACCCAGACTAATTTTTGACGATGGAGGTTGAGCCTTAAATTCACAAATGGACAATTTTAAATAGTTTGTTTAAGGGTTCTGACCTCGCAACCTTGGACAATGAAGTGTGATATAACTGAATAATTAATGACGACGATTTGTAAATAAATGTTTAGTAAATTTATTTGTGTGTATTGTAAAATGTTAGGTAAACAATGTGTATGTAGGTAATTGTGATAATAATTTTAATATTTTGCAATTTAAATAAATAACAAAATTAATTTTGGAGACGGTAATTAGCGAATTGTAATTGTTTTGATAGCAACCGAACTTGTATTTTCAATAATTAATTTAATTAAAACAATTCGAGATGTTTAAATATTCTGATTAATTTAAAGGTTGTATAATTGAATTTTCCAATGGATTTAAATTGTTTTATGAGATTTGATATTAATAAATAAATGTTAAATTGTTTGTATGAAATAACATTGTTGTTAAATGTTTCAGAGGTTACGTGGAGATATTGGTGTGTGTGTGTGTGGTGTGTATTTTGTGTTCAGGTCAATAGGTGGATAATGTATTGTAAGTATAAAGTTCATAATACCAATCAGATAGAATAAAAGGTTTACAGGTGTGAAAAGATGTTGATTCAATAATATAAATTGAGATAATGGTATTAAATAGAAATTGTAATTAAAAAGTAATAATAACTGAAAGGTGAATATTTGGTTTGAATTGTAATAAATAGACATTGATAAATATGTTAACATTAAAAGATTTATAAAAAATTGAAAAGTGTAGTACATGTGTTAGAGGTGAGGTAAGCAGAATGTTTAGACTGAAGGAGTGTTTATAACTGTGTTTATAACACCAGTCTGGCAGACAACTGTTTATGTAAACAGGTATGTTGTATGTTTTGACTAATGTCTACAGCCAAGCGTTGAAGCTGCTAACTGTTGCAGTTTGATGAATCAATGCCAAGAGCAGATTTTATTATGAAACAAAAGAAACATCTGATGTGATGGAATGTAGATAATATTCTTTTTAGGCCCCTTTGTAAAATGATATTTAAATAAATAAAGTTGTTTCGAACAAATGAGATTGAAATAATGTAGGTAATATTTTATGTCGGATCCTTTTGAAAAATGTAATTAATTTTGAAAGTGTTAATTAAAACAATATGAATTAAATTTAATGAAGGTAATTAAATAAATTAAAAAGATAATTTTTGATAATGACTTCGAATCTATTTTGATCTGAATTTTGATTGTAAAATAAATAATTGATGTAAACAATGATTCAAATATTTATTTAAAATTGAAAACTGAAAGAACGTCAAAGCTGAGATAGTGTTTGGAAAATAAGATGTGGATATTTCTGTTCATGTCAATTTCATTAATGTCAATCTATATTTTACGTTTAACTGTAGATTCCCCACCTAAGTGCGGCCATGACCGTGAAAGTAGTTAATTATGGCAAATCATGAATTTTACTTGATATAACCGGCTTGTGGTTTGTTTTATTTTGTTAACCCGGTGGTTTGTTAGATTTAGTAGGGGGGTTATTTTTTGGGGAATCTACCAAATTTTGGAACAGGGCTATTTTCACCCAGATAGGGGTGGTAGTCCATTAGGGGTGTATAAATAAAAACTAGTAGGTGTAATACCGAATTTTATTGTAACGCCGAAGCAAGGATGGGGGTGGAATAAAAGAAAAAAATGTCCACCCCTTCCGCATCAGTCCTTGTGAAAGCAACTAGACGCTACAGTCTAGGGGGGGTAATAGTGAGTGTGGATGGGCGGTGACCCAGTTACAGGTCACGAGGGAGATGTGGTTTACGGCTAGGATGAGGCTGGAAAAGGCCAAGAAGCCTAGCGCAGAACACATGAATATGTAACGGGTATCAGGGGTCAAGGGATTAAAAGAGGGGTAGTAAAAAAAAAAAAAATGTATTTTTGGTGCCTGCCATCAAATTGATGTTTTGTATTTTTGGTTGTATTATTGTTTATATGTATCAATAGTGTTATTGAATTATATTGTGTAGGATATATGTGTAATCAAATGTTAGGATAAGGAAGTTCATGTTTTAATTAAATGTTCCATTTATTTGTTTTCTAAGTAGTAAGAGTAACAAAGAGAAGCAATCAATTTAGGTAAAAGTTTTTTTTGGTTTTGATGAAAATAACAATAATATGACAATCTGATTTTGAACATAAAAGAATGATGTATTTAAAGATAAAGATTTTGTGACTTTTAAATGACGAGTTTGTTTATAAAATATTATGAGAGTGTGTACAAGCCCAGTAACTGCTAAAGGCAGCCCAGTGTGCATGATAAGGGGGAACATATCGGTTGAGGATCTGGCATGATCTACGCCAGGGATTTGGATTTTTGGGGTAGCATGATAGAAGGTGAGGTGCGCTGTGGTGCGTGTCTGTTCGATTTTTCGGTGTTGGGATCTCTTACAGAGAAGTCCAGTGATCTCGTTCAGATGCGTCCATAGTCGCCGAGTCAGGGGGGTTGTTTACCCATGAGGTATAAGAACAAAAGGGGGTTGTTGGCACCATATCCTCACCGGTCCTCTTAGGGGTTTAGCAATGAGATTTCTTCTGTTTCGACAGAATATCTCATTGGGGAGGTATTGTAATGGGGCAAATTAAAAGGTTTTTTATTTTATTAATTTTGGTTTTGATTTTGTTAAAATTGCACAATTCACTTCATATATGTGGCCAGCCCCAGTTTGAATATGAAGCGTAGTCCCAACCAGGGAGCAGTACGCAATAGCTGTTATGAAATATTTATAAAGGAATGTCATGTTGTCAACTGTCACGATTCTAAGAACTTTGCGTCTGTGTGACAACCACTCACAAATGCGCAAGCACCAACATCTGTGGAGCGCCTAACCCACGCTAGACGACAGGCGCAAAACATGGCTTGATGCGATTTTGTCAAACATATGCTCTCAACATGCCGGAACTATCACGGGAAGCCACACCCATTTATGTGACGAAAGTAAAGGCAGTGAAAATTTTGTCGACATCCAACACACAGAAAAACACACGTGTCACCTGTACAGCCACTAAAACGTCGACAACGAAGGCTGCGAACGGCGACGAAATTTGTTAGCCGGAAAGGCAGTAGTGCCCGGCAGCATGTAAGGCAGTCGGAAAGTAACATCATAACCTGTCGGACGCGAACTGTAGTGCGTCCGCCGACTGGACACAAAGCTTCACCTAAATTATATATCAAAAATGTGAATCAGCAGTGGTGTTGTGGTGAGGCTGCAGCAGCCGTTGGAACATAACGGGCTGGCGAGGCGAAAAAATTGATTAATCGTGTAAATATAAATCCAACATGTGCACAGTGCGACGTAGCTGGGGAGACGCCGTGAGTAAATAGACCCTCAGACAATTATTAACAGAATCAGTGAAGTGAGCGGGCCAAAAATAAAATGAATAATAAACTTTCGGACATTTAAAGAATACGAGCCACGTGGCAGCGAAAGGAGTGAGCCGTCGGGTAACCTGTAACCGTAATTTCAACAATTTTTTGTATAAAGGGTTTTTGTGCAAACATGTCAATTAAATAATAGTAGTTGGTTTTGTAATAGTGTAAATGTGAGTATGTTAGCAGATTGGGCTGTCTAATTAAGGTAAGGTGCTTATTGTAATTCTGTAAGTATAAGTGTAATACCACTATGTAACTAACATTACAAGCTTTATACATTTTCCATGATTTTGGATCATTTGAGCCAAGAGGCCAAATAAATAACAATTTAATACTTAAAGAAAATTTTGAAGTATAAAATAAAATTTTAATTAATTTATCACAAAAAGCGAGTTGCGTAAGTTATTTACATAACCTGTAAACCATACTTGCATCTTAGCGTTCGTGTGCCGAACTCTGGAAGAAGACGAAACAACGTAGGTGAAAGATCAAATAATTTTATGTATTTCTATTTGTATTAAAATCTAATTAACGTTACAAATGGCGCTACGACAGGAACTCGAATTTGAATAATTAAAATTCCACACCTACGATAGATGCAAGTTTGATTTGTGGGTTAAGTAACTACGTAAAAATTACGCAGCACATATAAATTGGTACATCAATGTTCAGAGGTTAAGAGTGAAGTGGTAGATATTTTATGTAAGAAAATCTAGATTAATAAATTTATAGATATGGCAGATAATAACGAGAATGTCAGTTTAACTGACATTGAAAACGAAAGCCACATGAATATTGAATTGAGTGGGACTGAGTCAAAAATTATGGATGAAGGAATTCATTCAACGCCAGTCCAAAGCAAAAAATCTGATACAGATGAGATGTTAACACGTTTATATAGCATGATAAATGCTAGACTTGATATTAGGGACACTAAAATGAATGAGAAATTAGATGCACAGAATAACATATTTAACAAATTAATTAATCGTTTTGGCAATAACGATATATAATTGAATGAAATGACAAGTGAATTTAACTGTAAATTTGACGAACTCAGAAGTGACATTAATGAGATAAAAATGATATGCGAAAGTAGTTGTAACGAATTGAAACAAGACATTGAGAGAATAGTAGAGTCAGTAGGAGAACAGAGTAAAAGTAAAAATAATAATGATAATAAAAAATTAACAAATGATGATAATAATGTCGAAAATGAGAATATAATTAAAAATGTGGTAGTAGAGAGTAAGATAACAAATGTCAACAATGATATTGAAAGTGGTAATGGGATTGAAAGGGTGGTATCAGAGAGTGATACGTTGAAAGTAGGTAGTGAAATAGTGAGTGAGAGAGAGAGCGTTATATGTTGTAATGAAGTAGTAATTAGTGTTGATGAATTAGAAAAAGAATGGAAAGAAAGAGTAGATGAATATGGAGGGCAGAGGGTAAATTTTCCCCTTATTTGTGATGAACCAGATTGTTCAAAAATGTTATTATTGGAGGGCAAGAGACCCTTATTAGTGAAAGATTTGAATTGTTTCCATTTTTCGTATAAGGTTGTACCCTCTGTGTGGAATGTTAAAAGTGTGATATGGTGTTATGATGAGAAAGATTTAGATGGAGAGTTCTGTGTTGATAAAGAGATAGAATTATATAAATTAAAGAGAGATTATAATGAGTTGAAAGAGATGTTAAAAGATATGAAATACTTACCTGTTAAAATAGAGAATGAGAATTATTTTGATGATACATGTTTAAATAATAATAATTTACCTTATGTTGTAATGAATGAGAAAGTAACTGACCCGATATTGAATATAATTACTAAGGGAGACTGGACAGAAATAAATAATGTTGACTTGGTTTATGATTATTATGGTAAAATGAATAAACTGAAATTTTATGGTTACTATACACAAGATAGCCGTATGTGGAATGCAAATAAAATTGAAAATTGTTATTTGAAACCCAGACTAATTTTTGACGATGGAGGTTGAGCCTTAAATTCACAAATGGACAATTTTAAATAGTTTGTTTAAGGGTTCTGACCTCGCAACCTTGGACAATGAAGTGTGATATAACTGAATAATTAATGACGACGATTTGTAAATAAATGTTTAGTAAATTTATTTGTGTGTATTGTAAAATGTTAGGTAAACAATGTGTATGTAGGTAATTGTGATAATAATTTTAATATTTTGCAATTTAAATAAATAACAAAATTAATTTTGGAGACGGTAATTAGCGAATTGTAATTGTTTTGATAGCAACCGAACTTGTATTTTCAATAATTAATTTAATTAAAACAATTCGAGATGTTTAAATATTCTGATTAATTTAAAGGTTGTATAATTGAATTTTCCAATGGATTTAAATTGTTTTATGAGATTTGATATTAATAAATAAATGTTAAATTGTTTGTATGAAATAACATTGTTGTTAAATGTTTCAGAGGTTACGTGGAGATATTGGTGTGTGTGTGTGGTGTGTATTTTGTGTTCAGGTCAATAGGTGGATAATGTATTGTAAGTATAAAGTTCATAATACCAATCAGATAGAATAAAAGGTTTACAGGTGTGAAAAGATGTTGATTCAATAATATAAATTGAGATAATGGTATTAAATAGAAATTGTAATTAAAAAGTAATAATAACTGAAAGGTGAATATTTGGTTTGAATTGTAATAAATAGACATTGATAAATATGTTAACATTAAAAGATTTATAAAAAATTGAAAAGTGTAGTACATGTGTTAGAGGTGAGGTAAGCAGAATGTTTAGACTGAAGGAGTGTTTATAACTGTGTTTATAACACCAGTCTGGCAGACAACTGTTTATGTAAACAGGTATGTTGTATGTTTTGACTAATGTCTACAGCCAAGCGTTGAAGCTGCTAACTGTTGCAGTTTGATGAATCAATGCCAAGAGCAGATTTTATTATGAAACAAAAGAAACATCTGATGTGATGGAATGTAGATAATATTCTTTTTAGGCCCCTTTGTAAAATGATATTTAAATAAATAAAGTTGTTTCGAACAAATGAGATTGAAATAATGTAGGTAATATTTTATGTCGGATCCTTTTGAAAAATGTAATTAATTTTGAAAGTGTTAATTAAAACAATATGAATTAAATTTAATGAAGGTAATTAAATAAATTAAAAAGATAATTTTTGATAATGACTTCGAATCTATTTTGATCTGAATTTTGATTGTAAAATAAATAATTGATGTAAACAATGATTCAAATATTTATTTAAAATTGAAAACTGAAAGAACGTCAAAGCTGAGATAGTGTTTGGAAAATAAGATGTGGATATTTCTGTTCATGTCAGTTTCATTAATGTAAATCTATATTTTACGTTTAACTGTAGATTCCCCACCTAAGTGCGGCCATGACCGTGAAAGTAGTTAATTATGGCAAATCATGAATTTTACTTGATATAACCGGCTTGTGGTTTGTTTTATTTTGTTAACCCGGTGGTTTGTTAGATTTAGTAGGGGGGTTATTTTTTGGGGAATCTACCAAATTTTGGAACAGGGCTATTTTCACCCAGATAGGGGTGGTAGTCCATTAGGGGTGTATAAATAAAAACTAGTAGGTGTAATACCGAATTTTATTGTAACGCCGAAGCAAGGATGGGGGTGGAATAAAAGAAAAAAATGTCCACCCCTTCCGCATTAGTCCTTGTGAAAGCAACTAGACGCTACAGTCTAGGGGGGGTAATAGTGAGTGTGGATGGGCGGTGACCCAGTTACAGGTCACGAGGGAGATGTGGTTTACGGCTAGGATGAGGCTGGAAAAGGCCAAGAAGCCTAGCGCAGAACACATGAATATGTAACGGGTATCAGGGTCAAGGGATTAAAAGGGGGGTAGTAAAAAAAAAAAAATGTATTTTTGGTGCCTGCCATCAAATTGATGTTTTGTATTTTTGGTTGTATTATTGTTTATATGTATCAATAGTGTTATTGAATTATATTGTGTAGGATATATGTGTAATCAAATGTTAGGATAAGGAAGTTCATGTTTTAATTAAATGTTCCATTTATTTGTTTTCTAAGTAGTAAGAGTAACAAAGAGAAGCAATCAATTTAGGTAAAAGTTTTTTTTGGTTTTGATGAAAATAACAATAATATGACAATCTGATTTTGAACATAAAAGAATGATGTATTTAAAGATAAAGATTTTGTGACTTTTAAATGACGAGTTTGTTTATAAAATATTATGAGAGTGTGTACAAGCCCAGTAACTGCTAAAGGCAGCCCAGTGTGCATGATAAGGGGGAACATATCGGTTGAGGATCTGGCATGATCTACGCCAGGGATTTGGATTTTTGGGGTAGCATGATAGAAGGTGAGGTGCGCTGTGGTGCGTGTCTGTTCGATTTTTCGGTGTTGGGATCTCTTACAGAGAAGTCCAGTGATCTCGTTCAGATGCGTCCATAGTCGCCGAGTCAGGGGGGTTGTTTACCCATGAGGTATAAGAACAAAAGGGGGTTGTTGGCACCATATCCTCACCGGTCCTCTTAGGGGTTTAGCAATGAGATTTCTTCTGTTTCGACAGAATATCTCATTGGGGGGGTATTGTAATGGGGCAAATTAAAAGGTTTTTTATTTTATTAATTTTGGTTTTGATTTTGTTAAAATTGCACAATTCACTTCATATATGTGGCCAGCCCCAGTTTGAATATAAAGCGTAGTCCCAACCAGGGAGCAGTACGCAATAGCTGTTATGAAATATTTATAAAGGAATGTCATGTTGTCGACTGTCACGATTCTAAGAACTTTGCGTCTGTGTGACAACCACTCACAAATGCGCAAGCACCAACATCTGTGGAGCGCCTAACCCACGCTAGACGACAGGCGCAAAACATGGCTTGATGCGATTTTGTCAAACATATGCTCTCAACATGCCGGAACTATCACGGGAAGCCACACCTATTTATGTGATGAAAGTAAAGGCAGTGAAAATTTTGTCGACATCCAACACACAGAAAAACACACGTGTCACCTGTACAGCCACTAAAACTTCGACAACGAAGGCTGCGAACGGCGACGAAATTTGTTAGCCGGAAAGGCAGTAGTGCCCGGCAGCATGTAAGGCAGTCGGAAAGTAACATCATAACCTGTCGGACGCGAACTGTAGTGCGTCCGCCGACTGGGCACAAAGCTTCACCTAAATTATATATCAAAAATGTGAATCAGCAGTGGTGTTGTGGTGAGGCTGCAGCAGCCGTTGGAACATAACGGGCTGGCGAGCCGAAAAAATTGATTAATCGTGTAAATATAAATCCAACATGTGCACAGTGCGACGTAGGCGGGGAGACGCCGTGAGTAAATAAACCCTCAGACAATTATTAACAGAATCAGTGAAGTGAGCGGGCCAAAAATAAAATGAATAATAAACTTTCGGACATTTAAAGAATACGAGCCACGTGGCAGCGAAAGGAGTGAGCCGTCAGGTAACCTGTAACCGTAATTTCAACAATTTTTTTTATAAAGGGTTTTTGTGCAAACATGTCAATTAAATAATAGTAGTTGGTTTTGTAATAGTGTAAATGTGAGTATGTTAGCAGATTGGGCTGTCTAATTAAGGTAAGGTGCTTATTGTAATTCTGTAAGTATAAGTGTAATACCACTATGTAACTAACATTACAAGCTTTATACATTTTCCATGATTTTGGATCATTTGAGCCAAGAGGCCAAATAAATAACAATTTAATACTTAAAGAAAATTTTGAAGTATAAAATAAAATTTTAATTAATTTATCACAAAAAGCGAGTTGCGTAAGTTATTTACATAACCTGTAAACCATACTTGCATCTTAGCGTTCGTGTGCCGAACTCTGGAAGAAGACGAAACAACGTAGGTGAAAGATCAAATAATTTTATGTATTTCTATTTGTATTAAAATGTAATTAACGTTACACCAAAGTTATAAGAAAATAAACAGAAAACTATTATGTAAATCAAATTGGGAAAGAAACCAAAATTAAAAAGAATTATTTTTCTGTAAATCAAAAATAAATTTATAATAATTACAAACCGCCTATATACTAAAAAGTAAATAGCAGCACCAATAAAAAGGTATATAAAAATTATGGGTTACTAAGAGTAATGAAATAACAAGTATTGTTTAATCGAATTTGAAATTGAAAACCGTCTGGTTGACAAAATGATGAGACAAAAATTGTATTACAATATCCTTTAGAAATCTTTTGAACAGCACAAAATTGTTACAAAATTTAAATAACAGTATAAACATTATGTACCACTACCTTAATTATCAAAGTTAACTTGCTATACTCCACAATAAAAGTGAAAAAACCATTTTGGACGATCAGGCCTAGCCTAGCCGCGTTTTGAGTTTTGACGAGATAGTATTTGACAGACGGTTATGAAATTACAAACAACTAAGAACACCACCTAAGAAACAGCTTCACACAAGTAAGAACTTCGAGAAGAGAGGTAATATAAACAGTTCTTTTAATATTTAACAAAGAAAACTCAAATCAAATTGTCGTTCAGTACAAAACTTTCCAAGTGTAATCACATGTTTTAATAAAAATAAAACAATCTGCTCTCTTACGGACAAATCCGGAACTACGTACTCAGAGAATAAACAAGTTTTCGAAGTTTTTCTATATTTGTAAAGCGTAGTATAATTATCCATTTCTGACCATCTCATAACAAAAAGAACTTACCCTTAACCCTGGGGAAATAAATAAAAGAATTATGAGTTGATTGATGTGTAAATAAAAGATAAAATTGGTCAAAACCCGATTTTATGACTATTCCATGTTTACTCAATGAAGTCGATATCATGTACTAGTTAATGAAAATATCGATTGTAATATTTGTATTTTGGCCGAAGAGAAAAACCAATAATATTATAAATAAATATTATTGAGAAATGATATTGAATAATAAAATGTGTTTCCTTTATTGTAGTGGGTAGTTGTAGTAGATTTCAGAAAAAATAAGAAGAGGACGATCCACCAGGTCGTATTCAGCAACAGTGTCGTTTGGTTAACCTATATTTGGAGACTAATGTCAAAATCAGCTGATTCGGTTCACGGCAAATATTTGAAAAATTTTAGAAATCGTCTAAACCGAGGGTAAACAAACGGTACTTGCTCTCTCTTCAAAAGAAGGCTAAACAACCTCCCTACTTGACCCAAATCACACACAATCAATTTCTCCTTTGTTTGAGTAACATTACCAACAACTTTATTTAAACTTCAGTCTTTATAATTCATAAGTGGCGATTGCTAAGAGGTGTTCTGACCGATACGAGACTGTAAAAAAGACGGACGTCACACCCTCACTCTAAAGGCGGTACGTTATAAAAATAGGCGCTTACTACAGTGGGGCTGAATTAATTATAAACCCGTAATTGTAATACACTCTTGGAGAGGCGGAAACCTTTGATATAAGTGATAACGTTACAGAATTGGCGAACCCAACATTGGGACTTGAATAAGACGGACGTTTCGCTAACACCTCTTAAGCGTTACGTTACAATATATATATATATGTGACACCGCGCGCGTGCGCGCGCGCATGTGTGTGTGTGTGTGTGTGTTCTCTAAATGTTTCTATGCTTTTTTTCTTTTCAACCAGTTTCAGCTACAGAAATATCGCATTAGTCTGTAAATTGTACAATTATTTAAATAATGAATGATAAATTCCATGTCATCATAACTTAACAATTATGAGATATTTTTCCTGTGTTATATTTTTGTATAAAGTTCTCAAGTTCAAGTACATTACAATTTGTTTGTTTTCAGGTGAGTGATTTTGATGAGCTGTTGTCATCACCACAGTTTGCGTCTATCGAGAAGATCAAGACGATCGGTAGTACGTATATGGCAGCATCTGGACTGAATCCTGGCATGCGACATCGTTCTGATAATGATCAGCATTTATTTGATCTCATGGAATTTGCACTGGCATTACAAGATGTCGTTGCAGCATTCAACAGGGATTTACTTGAATTTAATTTAATACTAAGGTATTTTAATTGTTTATTAATTTTTTGTTCTGGTCTTTATTTTTTAATTATTCATTTGAATTATCTTGTAGATTTGACTTAATAAAAGGAGACAAATCTCAAGGCTTTTTAAATGTGCAAAGTGAGTTCTCAGTCTTAACTCATCGTTTTGCATTTGTCTGTCTACCTATCTGTTTGGGGTTTGTCTTACAACACTTTCTGCTGACCTTTCACATGGTCTGGCTACTTGCAAGAAGTTGTAAAAATATATTTAAAAAAACATGTATAAAATTCAGCTTTACTGCTATAAGGTTAATATATTTATATCGGCACTTTAAAATCATCTGTTAGCAACATGGAACCAACAAAAGTGTCTGGCAGTTGTATTTTTTAATTTTGAATATATTATGAAACTCAGTACCATATATCTAAAAACCAGAACGTTATACTGCTATAATGTTTTATTTTTGTGTATGAGCCACTGTGGACTACGTTTGGTTAAACTGGTTACTCCCTTCTTTTCCTCTCTCATCCTCTTCTCAGTTATTCATTATAATTCACTTTATCAACTTGGCATTTACCCATAATCTTACCCCTTTAAGACTCTAACGCTCACTTGCAAAATCTTTAACTAGTATGAAACCCATCTACCAAAACACCTACCAACCCTTCTCTACCCCCAACTAACTACTCTAACTCATTTCGCATCATTCTACCCTTATCAAAAAAAATACTCTCTATCCCTTTGTACTCAGGATGTGTGTTTCCCTCCCAAAGCTCATTCCCTTATCTGGTTCCCGGACTTTCCTAGGCAACCCTTTCCGGCGCTAAACAGTCCCTTCCCATCCCAACCCTTTTGTTGGACTCCTTATACCAACCCCCTTTACAAAATTCCCACTTACCTAATAATTACTCTCCCATTACATCATTACTACTACAAAATAACATCATCATTTATAAACATCAATATCACTCTCATTTCTCCACATAAATTCTCCATTACTACTGTGTCCCCACTTATACTCAAATTCTCTATTACGTGTATTTCATCTCTTATTTTCTTTAACACCCATCTATATTCAACTTGGACTGACTCAAATGTCTTACTTAAACAATTACTATCACCCAACTTCTATCTTTTACAACCCATTGAAAATTTTAATTATCTCAAATTTATTTCATTATTCATCTAAAATCTTTAAACACATTGAAAACTTATTCTATAAAATATTATTATATTTTTATAATCCTTATTCCTAACATACTACATTCAATTAATACAATAAGACATAATAAACACAATATAGGAAACATCTAGTGCATCCATTTTTCAAATCAAAACAAAATTATTTAGTTATCTCAGTAGCGAGTCATCATTATTAAATTACAACATATTTTTAATTCGTTACCCCCCTGGGTAACCTCCCTGCCACACACACTATGACCCCCCCTGGACTGTGGCGTCCAGTTGCTTCCACAAGGACTGAAATTTTGGAGGAATTTTGTCATCTCCTTGTCCTTGCTTCTGCGTTACATTATTAAAAAAACTAGATATCATAATATCTAAATGTACAGATTACACGCCCCTAATGCGGGTCTACCACCTGGCCTTGCTGTTCCTACTCGAACAGAGTGGCAGCCGCTGTTCCATAATTTCCGGGGATTTCCCCTAATGTCACCCCCATCAATTTCTAATATAAACCAATTTCAAGCCAGCTATGGTCAAGGTTCTTAATTTATGGCCATAGCTGACCGCTAGCCGAAACCACGATTAGTGCTGGTAAGGCAGTAATCGCCCGAAAAGTCGGGGAAATCAAACTCTACTTTCAAGCATGTTGTCATCATCATTTATCTGCACGGCACGGCACGGCAATTTATCAAGATACAATATAAAATTGTAAAAAAGGGTGTGCCGTGCATTTTACGCCATTTTGGCCTCCGATGGAGGTAACACTCTCTGTTACCCCCAACACTTTCCGCTATCTACTGTGGCACATGCCACCACAGCAATAGCACACTAATAACTAAACTAAACCTTTCTACAATTGCTGTCTCTACATTCCATTATTATATCACTTCTATAAACACCACTCAACCCCCCAAACTTACCCACACATCTTGTATCATAACAAGTTCTCCCAGACACTTCTGCAAGTCCTACTTTTCTACCTCCAACACTTACGTTACTATCTCCCATGGAGCTAAACTAAGTACACATAATCTATCTTACTTAAAGAGTTTTTTAACAAGTGCAACAACTATACTAAGGTACTGCTAAACTGCCAACAATTTGCACACCTTCAATTTCTAAGTTCTAAATCTAAACTACAACTAATTCCTTTTCTCCTAAAATAAATTCGACCGCAATTTAAAATTATTTTTTGTTTTTTTTTTTGTTTATTTCATTACCTAGGAGCCTCGTTACTTCTCACTGAACGATTCTCTTAGGTAATGAAATGACTCCTAATGAGTCGCACTTGTTAAGTTACATTAATTTTGGGTCGTTTTATCATATGTCTATGTTCGTGGATAATTGCCAATTGTACGTTTTTTTTTTTTTTTTTTTTTTTTTTTTATCCACGAACTTTATGGGTCCCCCTCCCTGTTCAACAATAAGATTAAATTTCTATTTACACCAATTTGTGGAGTAGGACCATCGTTGCTTTCACCCCATCTTTAGAAGTTCCGCCAACCATGGTCCGCCTCCAAACAGCCAAAATCCACGGTCAGGGATGGTGAAGCCGTGACCGCCCGAAAATGGGGGAGAGTCCCTTCTGAAACATAAAATAATACATTAAAACTCAAATACTTATGGTGACCGATACAACTTCAAGATCGTCGCATTTTGTGTACTTACTAACTCCTGCGTTGCTGGGTTGCATAACACGTACGCATTACTCATCTTTACTTCTACAATTTCATATGGTCCCTCATATAATAGGAAAAACGTCTTTATCTCTTTATCCTGTGCGCTAGACAAATCATGTCTCCTTACCAATACTAATTGCCCTACCTCATATTTAGTCCACTTACCTTTAGCATCATGCCTCTGCTTTCTCCTTTCGTGAGTAAATTTTCATTCGCTAGTCGTATCTTCATATTCACGTCTATAGTTTGCGTTTCCGGTGGATAGCTAAAAAGTTGTTCCAATATTCTAGGTGGCCTCGTTCCTTTTATTAATTCATACGGCGTAAACCCTGTGGATTCATGGTACTATTCAGCCACTCCTCTACTTTCTTAACATAGGATGGCCATTCTGTGTGCTTGGCGTGACAATACGCCCGAAATATCCTACCAATCTCTCTCATCACCCGTTCTGCCTGGTTTGACTGTGGATGGTAAACTGCCGTATTTTTGGGTATGATGCCTTCCCATCCAAGAGTTTGTCGCCACTTGCCGCTGATAAATTGGGGTCCATGATCAGATAAAATGATCTTCGGCTTACCTATATTCACCATATAATCTCTCGTTATCTTCTCGCTTAGCACTCTGCTCGTCGCTCTCTTGATACTATATAATCCAACATACTTAGAAAACGTGTCTAATACAACAAAAACATACATTACTCCACCCCTACCTTTGGGTAATGGCCCATACAAATCTACAGCAACTAAATCAAACGGTCTTTCCACCTTAATATAATTCAATTCCCCTTCTACTCTATAATTCACTACTTTTGATTTCTGACACAAATCACAAACTCTTAACACTCTTCTAACTCTCCTCTCCATATTCTTAAATATACACGATTCCTTTAAAACATTAGCACACTTTCTTGCCCCAAAATGCCCATACCTTATATGGCAATCCCAAATAATTTTATCTATCAACCCTTCTGGTACAACTAATCTCCAATCACGCTCACCCCCTTCTACTTTTTTAAACAGAATCCCTTGATATACTTGAAAACGTGTACTATATTCAGACCCATCTACATCCGTTTCTAAACTAACAATTATTAACTTAAGAATTTTTTACCTTGTATAATCCACTATGCGATCTCAGTTTTTTACATACAACATGTTTCAGGGACTAAATCCCCATCTTCAGGTACAGTAAAAAATTTATTATTCCCCTAATACATAGGGGTCGTCAAAATGATTAAAATGTTTATACATAAAAACACACGCACAAAAATCACTGAATAAATTAACATATAACACAAACACATGAACACGTTAAAAGCGACTCAATGCACCGGTCGACCTCCGATCGTCAACTAGCCCGTGTTCGTGCTTCATTGCTTATCATCAACGCGGTATCATATAATTTATTGGATTTAAATGATAGCTGATCGTTGAGTAACTGCTCTTTATTTACTTTGGATGCCTTGTATATTTCAAACTCTTCTAAAGCATTCAGGAAATGACCTTTATTACAAACATGTATCAGCTCCATGTTCTCTTTGAATCCGGTGTAATTATGGTTTTCGTTTATTAGGTGGAGTGCGTAATTTGATGAGGTGGTTTGGGGTTTCTTTTTTGGTAGGTGTTCTTTAAATCTCTCGATAAATTTCCTCCCTGTTTGTCCGATATAGAACTTATCGCACTCACTGCACTGGATTCTATATACTCCTGAACATTCCTCCAAAGTTATTGGTTTTCGTGGCTCAAGTACATTTTCTAGATTATTTATGGTCTTGAATGAAACATTTATATATAAATTTTTTAATTCATTTTTTATTATGTTGGGGAGTATGTTCGTATATAATGCTGAGACATATTGTGTTGTATTTTTAACTTTATTATTGTCACCATTTATTTTCCATAATTGTTTATGTATCATTTTATCCATACATAAAATAAATGGTGACAATAATAAAGTTAAAAATACAACACAATATGTCTCAGCATTATATACAAACATACTCCCCAACATAATAAAAAATGAATTAAAAAAATTATATATAAATGTTTCATTCAAGACCATAAATAATCTAGAAAATATACTTAAGCCACGAAAACCAATAACTTTGGAGGAATGTTCAGGAGTATATAGAATCCAGTGCAGTGAGTGCGATAAGTTCTATATCGGACAAACGGGGAGGAAATTTATCGAGAGATTTAAAGAACACCTACCAAAAAAGAAACCCCAAACCACCTCATCAAATTACGCACTCCACCTAATAAACGAAAACCATAATTACACCGGATTCAAAGAGAACATGGAGCCGATACATGTTTGTAATAAAGGTCATTTCCTGAATGCTTTAGAAGAGTTTGAAATATACAAGGCATCCAAAGTAAATAAAGAGCAGTTACTCAACGATCAGCTATCATTTAAATCCAATAAATTATATGATACCGCGTTGATGATAAGCAATGAAGCACGAACACGGGCTAGTTGACGATCGGAGGTCGACCGGTGCATTGAGTCGCTTTTAACGTGTTCATGTGTTTGTGTTATATGTTAATTTATTCAGTGATTTTTGTGCGTGTGTTTTTATGTATAAACATTTTAATCATTTTGACGACCCCTATGTATTAGGGAAATAATAAATTTTTTACTGTACCTGAAGATGGGGATTTAGTCCCTGAAACATGTTGTATGTAAAAAACTGAGATCGCATAGTGGATTATACAAGGTAAAAAATTCTTAAGTTAATCATAATAGCGATCTGGAGACTGAAAAAAATGTATCTTGAAGCCTAACAATTATTTTACCCAATTTATTTTCAGATCTTTGCATATTCTTAATATCCCTTAACTCCTCACCAAAAATTCTATCTTCTCTAGTTAATCTAAAAATTTCTATCTCTTTAAGGTCCCTACCTGTTTTATTTTCTATAATATCTACTCTGGAAAGTGTGTCTGGTACTTTATTATCTGACCCCTTTATGTATTCCCAGGAAAAGTTGTATTCTTGTAAAGCTAACACCCACCTGGTTAGACGACTGTGCGTTGATCTGCAAGAGTTTAAAAATGACAGCGCCTTGTGGTCCGTCCTGATAACGGTCTTATTTCCTAAGATGTAGGTGTGGAACTTTCCTACAGCAAACACGATGCTCAATAACTCCTTTTCCGTAGTTGTATAATTTCTTTCGGCTGCCAAAAGAGATCTGCTGGCAAAAGCTATCGTGTGGTGTTCTCTGTCACTATCCTCCTGGTACAACTCCGCTCCCAGGGCGACGTTACTGGCGTCAGTCTGTAAGTAAAAAGTTTTTAAGAAATCAGGATGGTTCATCATTATCATATTTGAAAATTTTCTCTGTATCTCCTCGAATGCATCCCTCTCCTTTTCTCCCCACTTCCATTGTTTATTTTTCTGTAGTACAGCACTTAACCTTGCTGTTGTCTGAGCATAATTTTTCTGAAATTTTCTATAGAAATTGCACAACCCCAAAAAACTTTGTAACTGTTTAATATTCTTAGGCTCGGGAAGCGCATTATAGCTTCTACTTTATCAGGGTTAGCTAAAATTCCTTCGGGAGTTATAATAAAACCCAAAAAATGTATTTCGGTTTGTAAAAATTTAGACTTATCCCAATTAACTGTCAGACCCCCATTCTGTAATTTATCTAACACATACTCAGTATGTTCTAAATGTTCCACAAATGTTCTGGATGCTATTAATATATCGTCAACATATACCGTCAGAAAATCGAAGTCTTTTGGTTGTAATATCATGTCTAAACACTTAATAAAACTCGCTACATTAGTGTTAAGTCCAAATGGTAAACGTTTAAACTGATAATTCTTACCATTGAAGAGAAAGGCTCTCTCCTGCTATCTCCGACTCTCTGCTGCTAATGGCACCTGCCAATATCCTGCAGTTAAATCCAAAGATGTCATGTACTTGACCCCGCTGAATTTCTGAAAAATCTCATTAATAGGTTCTGGTGACTCTCGGTCAGGTATTATAATCTGATTTATTCTCCTTGCATCTAAACATAATCTTACCTTTCCATCCTTCTTTATTACCACCACCAATGGGTTCGAGTAAGGTGATATCGATCTCTCAATTATATCTCCCTCCATCATTCGATCCAACTCCTCCTGCACTGCTCTCCGTTTTGAAAATGGTACTGGATAACTCCTCTGCATGTAGGGTGAGTGCTCTCGAACCTTCAGCTCACATACATAGTTCCGGGCTTTTCCAGGCAACTCCGCAAACTGTAACAGTACAAAATTATCTGTATCGGAATAATGGGATATAGGGGTACTTTTATTGTGAATTTTATTGTAATCATAAAGTTGAATCAGGCAAGGTTAGTTTTGGTACAAGTCCCAATAATATGTAAATTCACCGGTGGAGAGCCGATCCAAGGTCAAAGGCGTACGAGCAAAGTGAAACAACGATAATGGCAGTGTTAGGCGCTAAAAACTGACAATACTGACTTTCTATTGGTCCACTGTAATAAATCGTCACCAAAAAACAATGACGAGGTAAAGAACCATTACGTATTAACCAGGCGGTAGCGAAAAGAACAATAGGCAATGACGTCAGACGCAACAAATTTGCATAATAATTGTGTCTGCTTCCGCCCAGTTCAGCAACAGCAGCCATCGAGCCTATACGCTCGCCATAGTGCAGTGGGCAAATTCTTGCCAAAATGTAATAATTATCTAGTAAAATGCAATAGTTGTGATCAAAATTTAACAGTAACAGTTCATAGAGTCAGTGAGCAATTCAGAATGAAATTCAAATAGATTCAGTGGACTAAACGACGAAAGTTCGGCGTTACACCTGCCGACCGCCATGGACAGTTACTGAGGAGTCTACGCCACATCACTATTCAGGAAAGCCCTAACAAATCATTTTCTAATTTCTAAAACTAAGAATGAGCTCAATTCCAGAAAAATAAACATGTGTGAAATTACCGTATGAGAGAGAGAGAGAGAAAGTGAGAGTGTGTACGTTTATGTTGGCCAACTTGAATATAGCTTGAGGCATTGGTTTATGATACAATAAGAGTTATTTATTAAAAATATAAAAACCAAAAGAAGTAAATGATTGCAGTAACGATTAAAGAGAATTAATTTGAAGCAAAATAAGAAACTAAATACATGTAACCTTGAACAGAGGTCAAGCGCGAAAATGAAGTCGCCGCCATTTGAATTTATAACCATTATTGTTGGCTATTAGTGTAACAAATTACATCACAATTAACTGAATAAAATCAAATGCATTAGCCTAATGTGGTGTACCTCATTATTTCAATACCCTACAACCACTGCCTCTGTCTGCTTAACGATATTCTGGACCGCCTAATGCATATAACTGAGCTAAGCACGTGTTATTCCGGTGACAAGACAATTTATGCAAATTACATAAATTATGATGATTCCCCATTCAGGAATAATAATTATTTAGATCAATAAATGGGTAAGTTAACAGATACCGCCCAGAACAGTGACTTGATTATTATTGTATTATATTATGGTATTATTGAGTTTATTAACAAACGACGCCCTCACAATGACTTTATTACTTTATTATTACTACATTTATTTGTAACTTAACAGATTGCGCCCAGAACAGGGATTTATTTGTAACTTAACAGATGGCAGCCCGAACTTGGACTTTATATATAAATAAAAATATAAATAAGCAGACAAGCAGAGGTTAAACGGGTAATGAAACATACGAAAAAATAGAGGTTACCTGTATAGGTTATGTATGGTACGAGTAGAGTATAACACAACAACTAAAATAAATTTAGTATTGTTAATATAATAAAAAGAAATGGCAAACAGTAATGAGACGAGTAGAACAGAATCAGAAATGATGGGTGATAGTATTTGTACAACACCAGCCCCAACAAAAAGAGTTGAGGAAAATGACATAATAAGAATGATGAAACTGCTTTTCAATGAGCAGAGCATCAAATTTGATACTAAATTAGATAATTTTAACGAAAAATTAAACCAATTTGATGAACAGTTCAATGACATCAAAAAAGAAATTAAAAAACAAAGTTGTAATTTGGACAAAAGATTAAATGAAATAGGTACAAAGTTAGACAAAATACAGTTAGAAAATAAGAGTAGAGAATCAATAAATTGAATGAAAATAAAGACAAGGTAAGTAGTGGTGATAATTATGATAATAGAATTAAAAATATGGTGTTAGAAAATAATTGTGTGAGTATTGAGAGTGGTGATAAAAGTATAAGGGGAGTAGAATTTGATAAGGAAGTGATAAAAAGTGTTGATGAATTAGAGAGAAAGAGAGAGATTAGAGATTTTTAAGATGAATAGGAATTATAAAGAATTTGTGAAAAGGTTAGGTGTAGAGATGATATATAATAAAAATAATAAGTACTTACCTTGTAAGGAAGCTGATATAGCAGTAGGAGAAGATGATAATGGAAATAACGACTTTATAACGTACCTAGTGGTGACGAATTATACTGGAGGTGACAGGACAAAATTGACCAATATTGAACAGGTATATGAACCAACCGAAGTGATAATGAATGACATAGAAATAAGAGATTATTATAATAATAATAATAAATTTGATATAAATAAGAATGATCTATGTTACAAATATGTTAGACTATTGTTCGACGATATGGGGTAATTGTTTATTGTGTTATGAACATTTAATTGTGTGGACAGTGTTTTTAAAAATGGACTGATTAGGACTGATTATGGTAAATGATTTCATGATTATGTGAATTGTATATTTTTGTGTATTGATGTCTATGTATTTGTGTATTTTTGCTGTTGTGTATTTTATATAATTTTTATGTAAACATGTATTGTAGAATTTTAAATAACTAAAGGAAGTTTAAATGATGTTATGAGATTCAGGTTATAAGGGTTAGTAAATGATTAAGCAGGTAATAGATTTGGGTATTGAGAGGTATTGTTGTTAGTAGGTAAGTGATGAATTTTCTAATGGTGTATTAAGGTGAAATGTTGTAAAGAGTTTGGGGAATAGTGATAAATAAGGGCATTGGAGTTAGTCAAATAGAGTTAATGGGAGTTAGGAAAAATAAAGTGCTGAGATGTTGATAATATATAAAGAGGTGTTAGATATTTTAGGGACACAGTGGTTAGCGATTATATGTAGAGTTGAGTAATGTGGATGGTAATTATATTTGTTGTTGATGGTGATATTTTGTAATAAGGGTATTGGTGTAGGAGTCCAACGAGAGATGTTGAGACGGGAGTGGACCGTTGCGTGCCGGAAAGGGTTATCTGAAAGGGTCAGGAACCGATAAGGGAATGAGTTGGTTAGAGGGAATACACACATACTAGTACAAAAATGAGCGGTGCCAGAGGTTTTAAATGGGATTTGTGAAGGGGGTTATTATTGAGATATTGGTGTCATATTATATTAATGGTTAGAAGCGGTTGTTAGTTAAAAGGAGGGTAGTAAGGTTAGATTGACAATGCCAAAATAAGATAGAGAAAATAGTGAGTAATTGAGAGTCACCCAAACTAGTAAGGATAAAAGGGTTAGAAAAGGAAAATTCATAGCAGAAAGGTAAGGTAAATGGAAACGTAAATGATATATTTGAAATTTTTTGTTGTATAGAATCTAAATGAATGTTAAATATTAAATGTTGAATAGAGAGTTGATAATAAAAAATGTTATAAAGTTCTGCTACCAGTTGTGTAAATGTAAATATGAATTAAGTAATGTGAATTTTTCAATGTTAGTGTTTAATGCTTATGATGTACCATGTTTTATTATGTTGATGATAGTGTGTGGCTAGGAGACTACTAGAAGGGTAGTGACCAGAAAAATATTAATTTTTGTGTTATAGTAACCAGTCTCAGAAAAAAAATGTGATTCTGTGGAAAAGGGGTGAAATTAAAGTAAAGAAATTAACAAAGAAATTTAGATAGTATTGAAGTACTGCCATGATAGATAAATATAATGAAGTTATTTGAAATAAATGAATGAAAATAATAGTTGTTGTTTGAAAGTTAAAAGTTGTTTTGTGTTAGTATAAGAATATAAATTTCATGATGAGAGAGGTAATTTGATGTTGACTAAAGTCAGAGAACTTGATAAGAATATATAGGAGTTTCGAAAAGGAGAAGGCTGATCTGTCTTAAATCTTGTTATAATTGTGAGTTATTTGGTAGTTTATAAATAAATGAAACCAATGCCTCAAATCACAAACCAATGCATCTAAGAGGAAACATATCAGTTGCGGATATGTAAATGAATAAGGCCACTGTTTTAAAATTTTGTATTGAATGTTTCAGAGTTTTTATGGTGTTGTGACCGCGGTCCTGCGCTGGCCGGAGCGTCAGAACAGGAGCGTGCAGTGCCTCATGGCCTTATGGTGTAGGGATCTCTCAGGAGAAGTCCAGTAAGGTCAGACGGGTACGATCGACACTATGGAACCAAGGGTAAGTGATTGATCTTTTCTTTTTATTAACACTACAGGGGGTTGTGGAACATATCTGAACTGATCCTTTTAGAAAAGTATGAATGAGTCAATGAAAGTTTTTGTGTCTCGACACAAAACCTTTCATTGAGGGGGTTTTGTAACAGTACAAAATTATCTGTATCGGAATAATGGGAAAAAGGGGTACTTTTATTGTGAATTTTATTGTAATCATAAAGTTGAATCAGGCAAGGTTAGTTTTGGTACAAGTCCCAATAATATGTAAATTCACCGGTGGAGAGCCGATCCAAGGTCAAAGGCGTACGAGCAAAGTGAAACAACGATAATGGCAGTGTTAGGCGCTAAAAACTGACAATACTGACTTTCTATTGGTCCACTGTAATAAATCGTCACCAAAACAATGACGAGGTAAAGAACCATTACGTATTAACCAGGCGGTAGCGAAAAGAACAATAGGCAATGACGTCAGACGCAACAAATTTGCATAATAATTGTGTCTGCTTCCGCCCAGTTCAGCAACAGCAGCCATCGAGCCTATACGCTCGCCATAGTGCAGTGGGCAAATTCTTGCCAAAATGTAATAATTATCTAGTAAAATGCAATAGTTGTGATCAAAATTTAACAGGAACAGTACATAGAGTCAGTGAGCAATTCAAAATGAAATTCAAATAGATTCAGTGGACTAAACGATGAAAGTTCGGCGTTACACCTGCCGACCGCCATGGACAGTTACTGAGGAGTCTACGCCACATCACTATTCAGGAAAGCCCTTACAAATCATTTTCTAATTTCTAAAACTAAGAATGAGCTCAATTCCAGAAAAATAAACATGTGTGAAATTACCGTATGAGAGAGAGAGAGAAAGTGAGAGTGTGTACGTTTATGTTGGCCAACTTGAATATAGCTTGAGGCATTGGTTTATGATACAATAAGAGTTATTTATTAAAAATATAAAAACCAAAAGAAGTAAATGATTGCAGTAACGATTAAAGAGAATTAATTTGAAGCAAAATAAGAAACTAAATACATGTAACCTTGAACAGAGGTCAAGGGCGAAAATGAAGTCGCCGCCATTTGAATTTATAACCATTATTGTTGGCTATTAGTGTAACAAATTACATCACAATTAACTGAATAAAATCAAATGCATTAGCCTAATGTGGTGTACCTCATTATTTCAATACCCTACAACCACTGCCTCTGTCTGCTTAACGATGTTCTGGACCCAAAGCCTAATGCATATAACTGAGCTAAGCACGTGTTATTCCGGTGACAAGACAATTTATGCAAATTACATAAATTATGATGATTCCCCATTCAGGAATAATAATTATTTAGATCAATAAATGGGTAAGTTAACAGATACCGCCCAGAACAGTGACTTGATTATTATTGTATTATATTATGGTATTATTGAGTTTATTAACAAACGACGCCCTCACAATGACTTTATTACTTTATTATTACTACATTATTTGTAAATTAACAAAACATATCTCTATAACGCTCCACAACGGCCCACAACTCCTGTCGTTGAGTACTCCCTACAACTCCACCCTCATTAAAAAATCTATCAGCCCTATTTTCCCACACTCTCTCATCACTCACATGCATCTCTCTCTCCTCATTTTCTACAAGCTCACTCTCTCGACATATATTTACTTTAGTTTCTATCTCCCCATCGCCTACTTGCTTTTGTATCATTTTTACCCCTGTAACTCTAACTTCATCTAATACCCTCTTAAAATTAACCCTGACTGGTTCACTACCATTATTAAATTCCACTATCCGTTTATTAAAATCTATTACTGCCCCATTCCTCTCCAAAAAATCATTCCCCAAGATTAACTCAAGACATCTAAACTCAGTCCCTTAACTACTAAAAAGGTATTTTCAAATTCAGTTTCATTAAGGAATATATTTAACTGCACTTGTTTAGTAACTCGTTTACTACATACTCCAGTTACCCCCACTACTGTTACACCCGCAACTGGTAATGATCGTATATTTTTATTTATTTCTTTCAATTCTCCCATTACATTTTCAGAAACTACTGATATTTCACTCCCTGTGTCAATCAATGATTTAAAATTCTTACCTTCTATGGTGACGATTACCTCCGTCAATCCAGTTCTGTTTTCTGTAACTTTTGTATCATCTTCCTCCAACAACTCCTTCGTCATGTCCATTTGTATAACATTATTATGATATTCGTCGGCTATCTGGACCCTCCTGTTCTCCGTGGACAATGGTGGGGTCCTCGCTTCCATTGTCGGCCTAGTTTTCCGTTGACGTACCCGCCACGGCTTGGTTATATCCTCCTCTCCCTCTCGTTGCAGGTCTACCTCCTCTGTCGTTACCTCCCCCTCGTTGTTGTTGATGATGTTGATTCGGTGCCACGTTGTTCCGTTGGCAGTCTCGTGCTTTGTTGCATCTGTAACACTGTTTGGACAGCATAATTCTCATATTCACAACTTAAACATTTCCATATTCCGCCTCTAAAATTAGGGTTTATGATTTCCCCTCATTCCTCTATAAGAGTTTGGTGTTCCCCTATACTGATGATAATTGTCATTATTTATTACCGTTGGTGGATTTTGACGCCTCCCTACTTCGCGTTCCCCAATATTTTGTAACACATCTAACATACTCTCCAGTTCATTTATATCTACTATCTCTCTCGTCATTAAAGTTATCTGCACCTCTCTGGGCAAGTGTTTACTAATATGTCTAACGAATGACCGGAACGGCAACGGCGGTTCTAGGTACTTTGCTTCATTATATATTTTCATGACGTACATGGTCAAGTGGTTGTTTATTCTCCCAAAATTCCCCGTTCCCATGATCTTACTGCGTAAAATTTCCTGGTCTTCTTCTGACCAATACTTGTTTCGGAATGCTAACTCAAATTTTTCATAACTACTCCACTCTGTGTTATGTACTTCCGCCCATATTTCGGAATTACCCTTGAAACACTTTAAGATTTTTAGCAATTTAATCTCCCAACTACAACTATTAAATCGGTTAAACTCTCTTACCCTACTCAAAAATTGCATCTGGTGTACTCTGCGGTTGTCACAATTAAATTGCTCGAGTTCTATGTCATCTCTTGCTTCGCGAGTATAAAACACTCGCTCCGCAATTTAAATTTTGGTTTATGGCCACATGTAACTCATCTTTAATTTCAATGATGTCTCGCTCAATTACTTTTAATTTATTATCATTTATAATTTCATATTGGAGGTTATGTTTACTCATAGCCCCCACACTCTCTTGCACAGATTGTTTACACACACTCTCTATCTCCATTATCTTATTTTTTACGTCAACATCAATTGTGAAGTTATTTATCTATTAATACAAATACAAATACATTATTTATTTATTTCCACCTACCTTATATAATTGTTTTCCCGGGCCAGGATCCTGTCACACGAACGTAGAATGCAAGCATGGTTTACAGGTTAGGTAAATAACTTACGCAACCCATTTTTGAAGAGAATTCAATTAAAAATTTTTTTTTAACTTTTTAAACCTTCCTGTCAGACTATTTATCCACAATTAGAAAATGAAATACATACATAATAATTTTCTGTTATTCACTCCATGACTGAGACAATTGCTATTTTTATCTTATTTTAACATCTTACCTTAATTTAATACAGACAGCCCAGTGTGCTCATTCTCACATTCACACTGTATTTAACACCTTCCCCTTATTATTTATTTAACACATTATGAAATACCCCTGCCGGCAACGTGGTGTCCATCCGAATTCGTGGCCTTTTTTTTTTTTTTTTTTTTTTTTTTTTTTTTTTTTTTTTTTTTTTTTTTTTTTGTCCGAAAGATAGTTTATATTGGTTCTTCGTTTACCGAAACTAGTCGCACTTCTTCATTATTTGTTAACCGCACTTCTGTTAATTTAAGTAAAAAATGTTATTTTTTGAGCCCTGCCTGCGCAGGCGAAAGTCGGCGAGGAACTGGGCAGTGTCTATCTGTTCCCCACTACTTGATAATTTTAGTTAAGACGACGGACACCAATGCCTTCTATTTGATCGTCACATATTTGCTGTGGCACATTCAACACATGTGTTTTTGTGTGTTGGGGACGTGGATGACATTTGGTAAGCACTGGTTGACGTCATAAAGTAGGTTGGACTTAAACTCACATCCGCCATCCAGGATCATGAGGCGAATAAAACTTTCGCCTCTAAGCCATGTTTGTTTTACTACCGTGGCGTTGTTTGCGCACATGCTGGTGTAGTGCGTTTGGGTGCGGGTGTCACACAAACGTTAAGTTCTTAGAATTGACGTCTAGCACATTCTTTTGCAAATGTTTCACAACAGCTATTGCGTACTGTTCCTTGGTTCGCGCAATGCTTTGATTCAAACACGTGGCCGTATACACAGATGGAAATTAAATTTCAAATATTTTATAATAAATCCCCAAATTTAACAAAATAAAAATCCCTCAAAATTCGTCCCGTTACACAATCTTATTAATACACTTACTTTCTATCTCTACACACTGTTCTTTGACTTGAATCTTAATCTGATCTGTCATTTGTTCATTTGCATAATTTATTTTGCTTTCAAAATTTTCTGTTAATTCATTGATTTGTTTCTCTAACTTATGGTCTACTGATTTTAATACTTGGTTTTTTATTGTACTATAACGTTCATCAATCTCGTTCAGACGTTTATTTATATTAAATTCAAATTTAACATTTTGTGTATTCATTTCATCAAATTTCTCATTGAAACTACTTTTAATTTCTTTCATTTCGTTTTTCTGTTCATCGAATTTGCTATCAAATTTATTCAACAGTAACTGCATCATAGCTATCATATCACTACTATTTTCTTTCTTAACTAAGGTCGGCGTTGACTGACTCGTCATGCCTTCCATTATTCTCGATTCTGTCAACTGACTTTCTAGTTACTGTCAGTGAAGCTGACTTCATTGTTAATATCATCATTAGTATTCATCATTGTTATTTATGTAATTCTGACTTATTTACTACACATTTACTTCAATAACACTACAACATAACCTTATGTGACACTCTCGTCACCTACGTCTATTTCTACGTACCAAAAAAATTTATTTTTACTTCAAACAACCATTCTGCTCTCCCAGTAGGCCTATTTTTATATAAAACAAAATTTTATATAAAATGTCCCTGCCTTCGGAAGCCAATTGTGATATAACTTTTTTATTAATAATTATTAAATTTAATAGATGTTATAGGTTACTGTATTCATTGTTTATTTACTGAATTCTTCGGGCGCCATCTTGCCGTACTGCAAGAAATTAATTCAATTAACAATTGAATATATTTACTTACCATTTTTCGGGCCAGATTCTTTTCGGCGAACTAAAAAGAACAGAAATGGTTGTCGAAATAACGAAAACTTTATTTGTTCCCCATGATTTAAAATTTATTAACAATTAGATATTCTCATCATTTAACTGTAAAAGATCATTGACAAACTACCTCTTTACCTCCCTCATCTATTATACAATTCTCATTCTAAAAAACTCACATAAAATAAAATTGAAACATAGTATAAACTTTTTAATTAACAAAAAAAATCAAGATATTAAATAGAAATAATTTTTAGAAACACAAACCAGCCTTCTTAATTTACATAGTTTCACTCACTCATACACACACACACACACACACAATTACTTTATAACCTGAGAGATCTCATTTTATATTTTATTAAAAGTTTATTTCATCATATTCAAGTATTTTGAATAACTCTTGTTAAAATTTATGGATACATTGCTACTTAGCTGTTCAATTGAGTCTTGAAGGCGTCACACTTTTACGCGCACATTGTTAAGTTTTTAACGGGTAATTTCCGAAAAAGAAAACTGTTCTTGTAATGAAAAGAAAAACTGTTAGTTATTTATACATTTCTATTTTTACTTCACATTTTATATGTTGCGGGCGCCCGCGATTTACGTTCCGGAACTTTTATGTACCACTCGCGCGAGTGTTGAATTTAGACTGGGATGAGACAAACGGCACTATTTTGTAAAGCGGTCGCAGTTACATGACCAAATCTTCTTGTTTTTTGTTCGTATCACTACGCCAGCATAATGTTTTGGTTTACACACCCAAATTCCACAGCAAGGATGGGCTCTGACGTATAATTTGACGTCAGATGGTCTGATGTTATTACATAACTTGTTTACAGTTTAGAATCACTGGAGCTGACCTTGACTCAATTCCGCTGGTTGTCTATTTCATCTTTATACAATTCACATGAATAATTTACCAAGCAGTGCTACCACTGTCGCTACCAATAAAATTTACCTTTCGTCCCTTTATGTTTACGTTTTCCCCAATTATTATTATTTTTATCGTAAAAAATGCTGATTCGCTTTCATGGAAATACAAATTTCTTTATTTTACCCCAGGTAGGCCAAAATGTCCCGTTACATCCTTTCTCTGAGACATTTTGTTCAGTAATTCTCCAAGATACTTGAATTTGTCAGTTCCGTAGATTTGCCCGTATCAAGTTTTCATTTTCTTCGATATTGTCTTGATGTTTGTTATGAACTTGGGTTTCTCAAAAGAAAAAACCACTAATTCGGCTTGTTCTATCAGCAATTCCACTTGTCTAATGGCTGTTTCTACTGAATCTGACAGGTTTGCTAGATCATCTGCAAACGCTAGACAATCTATTGACAGGGTTATCTCTGCTATAGCCTAGTCTAATTCCCTGGCTGATGTGATTTTCCTCTAACGTTTTATTTATGAATTGTTTAATCCTTTATGGCCTTAAGTAGGGCAAGGGAACCAATAGCAGGTCACGCCAGACTCCCCACTCTGTTTCTTTGTAAGTCATGTTGAGTTTCTGTACAAAGTACCAAGCGTATTGAAATACTGTAAGCATTTTCAGTGCCAGCTCTCATTCCTTTTACCCCATGTCATATGTGAAATAATGTTTTCAGCTACACTACAGAATAAGCCCTGTCACATAGTGACCAGACAGCAAGAGTATATTTTACAGGGTAACGTAGTAAGCACGAATCTCTTTATATGGTTTTACTGTATGTATATCACTTGTATAATTAATTTACGTTTTGTCTGATTTATACAGAATAGGGTATAACTATGGTGACGTGACTGCCGGTGTCATTGGCACCACAAAATTGTATTATGACATCTGGGGCGATGCTGTCAACATCGCCAGTCGGATGGATTCAACCGGTGTGCCTGGACGAATTCAAGTTGCTGGAAGTTGTCTGCATGTATTGTCACAAAAATACGATTTCGAACCTCGAGGACAGGTCTACGTCAAAGGAAAGGACCACATGAATGTTTACTTACTACTCGCCAGAAAACAGGATATTAAACAATAAGCATTTCCATTTTTAACTGTAGTGTGTGTGTGTGTGTGTGTGTGTGCGTGCGTGCGTGCATGTGTGTGTTTATAAGGTAATACAATATTTAGGTTATTTGCTTAGCAAAAAAAATGCTGTTTTCCTGATTTTCCCATATGTGTTGTGTTAGTTTTAATAATATGGAAGATACTAATTTAGATTAAATTTATGAATGCTTTAACTTTTATGTGTTTTTATGATAACAAAACTATTAAGTTTGAAGTTGTGTGAGAAGCTTTAGTGGACAGGTTAGCAGTTCTGTCGCAAAGTGTATTGGCGTATTAGCCTTTTACTGTACAGGTTATACTGTTAATTACTATATTTATTCAACTTGACTTTCAGATGGAGCGATATAGATACTTCTTTGTAATGATTAGTTAGAGAGAGAGCGAGTGAGAGAGAGGGTGTGTGAATTTAATTGTAGTAAGTGCATTGTTTTATATTATAGACAGACAATTGTAACATTTCAAATCAGTTCTTGAACAATTTTTAAAATTTTCCAATGGAATTTTAGTCTTTCATTGTCTTTTTGAATAATAATGTTGCATAATTTGTGTGCAATTATTATATTAAAAAGTGTTTTAAGTAGACAGTGACTCTCACACCGAAAATAATTTTGCTGTTAACAAGATATGCATCACATATTGCTACATAGTGTAATTTATATTGATGGATAATGACAAATAGAATTAATACTGTTGCACATAACTATAGAAAAATTATTCTGATCACACTTTCAAGCTTCACAGCTTAACATATTTCCGATCTGACAATGAGCTGTGAAGCTTGAAAGTTCTAATCAGAATAATTTTTCTATAGTTGTGCGCAACAGTGTTAATTCTGTTTGTGATTATAACTACTAACACAACTTTATTAATTAAATATGCTGAATAATGTACACAACAGTATCGTGATAAAACCTTTCATGTAAACAAAGACATATTGGCAAAGACAACATCAGGATGAAACAGTTGTCGCTTGTGGACACAGTGTCTGTTGCATCCTTCTTGATTTCATTTTTCCATTGTCATTTATTTTCTCTCATTTAATGTAATACTGTACAAGAAATTAATGTATAACCCGGCTGAGTTAACATTCAATCCAAATAGGGAAAAGTACCAGTACACGCACTGCAGGTTTGCAGGTTGTGAGAGGATATAATGAGTTCTACTTCAGCGGCTGTTAGTACCAGACAACATAGACTCCAATGTGTAACAGACAACAAATATGCATAAATATTATAATGCCATTTACTATTTGCTGACAGCATGGCGGTGTACATTTGGCTAATGAATTTTTTTAGTATGACCGTTTGATGTGAGGACACATGCAGCATGCATGCACGCTTTCATGCACTTCACATATTTCCCGCTTTCAGTATTAATGTAGGCAAGTAATACACATTCTATTTCTTATAAAAAGAAAAAAAGTTTTTTTTTATAACAGATAAGTATTAAAGATAGAAAGACCACATGATTACAAACACAATTGGATACAAAAAAGAACCTTTATTTTTTTAATATCCAAAGCAGATTCAACTTTTTTTCTTTCCCCCATCACACCTGTGTATGTACATAGATTTTCTTTCACTTGTATCTGTTCAGATTCAAATTTCATGTTGTTTTTATCATAAACTCTTAGTAAATCTATAAATTTATGCTTATATTATATAAAATTAAATAGTAAAAAGAAAAACAGATAATATTAAAGGAAAATGTGTTTTTCTCTTTGAACGTAATATTTTACTTACGCATAGGTATTTTGGAAATATACAATAGATGATCTTAAAATTCAGTTCTAAACAGTTGAAAGCCTACATATTATTAAAAAATTATAAATTTTGTCCCTAGTTCGGAAGCGCCATTGAAAGTCTACAACTTTTTATTAATTAATATTTTTAAAACAATACATACAAAATCACAACTGCCTTACCTGCATCGGGCCAGAGTCTTCACGTGAACTCGTACCTATAAGTGATTTAGGGTTAAGTGTTCTTTAATAAATTACACTCTCATTGCATTAGTTAACTATCTCAGCTTTATTTAACATTCTTTTTAGTATTCTCTTTTTTGTAAATAAACTAATAGTATAACTTCTCTTTTGTATAACTTTCAGAATTTAAATCAAACAGATTTTAGTATATTTTCTTCTTATAATTAGCATAAATATTTAATTAGAGTAAATAAAGGCAACTCAGCACCCGCTCATTCATTCTTATCGTTCACACTTTTTCCCCATTTACTTTAGAGCTCTTTTTACTTTTTTTTTTATATTGATTTAATGAATTTTGAAACAGTTACTTTCCTGCTGTCTCCATGAATAGCACGTGTTGAGGTCAGTCCGTTTTTGTTCACTTGCTTGTCCGAATTATGTTTTCACTGATTAAAATTCTTACCACTGCCGATTTGTTAATGTTTCACTGTTGTTTGAATATTATATCACATTATTATTTATAGTTGAATCACATTTTTTGTCATTATTTTTTTTTGTACTTTTATTAAAATTTAGGCTCAGGAGCCTGGTTACTGAACCATGGTCTGACACTCCACTGTTATTTACATATCGTATTACGTTTTTATTGAATTTCTGCCGGTCGGTCTACATTATTACACGGATTTTAGGTGAACCGCGCACCCACGCAACTGCGCGGTTTTGAGTTTGGAAGCCGACTGACTCTGCTTTCTGCGTGCACCGCGAAAGAATTTCTTAATACGTGCCTCAGCCATGGTAAAGTTCGCCTCCTGTGGGCGCGTGTGGCTGTGAGTGCGCCCCCATCGTTGATAACTGCATTCCTGTACGACAACGCCGCGGTTTGACTATACAGTCTATTCACTGTAATTTGTTTGTTCACAATTCTCGATGCGTATTTTCTTATGGTTACGGAACAGTACCCTGATTGGTTTTAAAATAATTAAAATTTATTTCCCCCCTTTTTGCCCCGTTACACAGTCTTTGGATAGGGCCGACTGTTATATATATTTGTATTTACATTTTACAATTGTGTGTTTATTGCATTTTAATTTCAGAGCCACAGTTTTTGTTCCATTCATGGAATCAATGTTATGTACATTAAATATATGAACAGAAAATTCATTTATCTATTTATTACCTAACATAGTACGTAGAAAAAATTCTATTAAAATAGTATAAATTACCACGATATTTGTAAAACAAGGACTAAATTTTGCATCTCACACATCCTTATGCACGTTAATAATATAACAATTACAAATTTTGAGTATAAAATGAGTATTGGTTAGCAGGCAGGTTCTAGTTTAAAATATGTTGTTTTTTTTTCTTATGTTGACCGTTTTTGTTTTTGTGCAGTGCTGAGTGCTCCATCCCTTGAGCAGTTGGACAGATTGTTAGCTGCTGAATTTGTTTTTAGCTCTGATATTTTAAAAATTCATAAAACACTTATTTTTTATATAAACATTTCGGTTGATTTCAAATTTTAGGTTTATTTTTTTAATAAAAAAAGACCTTAATCAGAACACCTTTTTTGCAAAATAAAAGTTTTTCAGTTAATTGGTAATTTTTTTTAATTTTTTAATACTTTTAAAAACATCCAGACAAAAATGATCAATTCTTTTTATATTTATAGGTAAGAAATGTTATTAATGGCTTCACTATTCAAACCTTATAGCCTTCTAATTTACTAATCACCATATAAGAGTCCACTAAATAACAACTATACTAGCGCATTGTTGGTATTTAAACCATCTTCACATCAAAACTGACAGAGAATAACTCCATTCCTCTATTCGTATAGATTACTATAATGTTTAAGCGACTGTATTCTTTTGTATTAAGTAGGCCTCTGAAGTGATTTCATTCCTTAAATACGTTTTATTCTGTTACGATAACATATACAGCGTCGATTCGTCGTCGTAGAGCGTTGATTATCCAAACAGCCATTAACCGAACGATCTATTATCCGAACTCAATAAAAAGTACAACTGTGTACAGTAATAAATAAACACTGTAGCATACAGTCTGTAACGGTACAGAATTGTGAGCTACCCCAGTTTAATTTTATATTAATTCAAATCATCAATTCAGTTCAAGTATCAAATTGTTAATTTTCACCTGTAAGGAGCCCCAGTACAACATACATACTGTTAGCCTAAACAATTGCCCAGACGGATTGCGTAACCACCCCAGCAGCAGGTTTGTGTGAAACCCAGTCTGCAGTTTGTCATCAGATAGTGCACAACACACAGTAGTAAGCAGCATCAGACAGTAAAGTGTGCAATTTAAATTTAAACAGTGGCCTCGGGTGCAATATAGGCTGTAAAATTAACTCGGCCTATTTTTTAAAGCCCAAAGAAAAGGGTAAAGTGTACAAACAATAGCACGGTCATCTACTAAGTGTTCGGGCAACATAAAGTCGGCCAACAAAACGTTACCAAAAGTGTAATTTAAAACCAAACTCAAATATGTTGAACTAAAGAAGTCGGAGTGTACTGTGACATCAAAAATATTCATAAATGACAGTTCGGAGTGATACCGTGAGTAACCCATGACGGTGATGAAACTGTGAAAAACGCCGTGGATTGGTTAAGTACCCTTCTCAACATTACAAAATCAATTTTATAAATCCATGAAATAAAAATAAACACAGAGCTCTAAGAACGGGGTTAAAAGATAAAAATGTAAAAAGTATGAATGAGTGCATGAGACAAAGTACTGGGCACTAAACATTTTAAAACCTTGTTGTAGTCATAAAAATATAGTAATTGTAAGAATTGTTTTTTTTTTTTATTTATATATATCGATACTTTACATGTGATTTCCATATAACAGGAAACTAGAGAAACTTTTGATCAATGTAGTAATCAACCACGTTATTGCATAGCTGTAAAACTTTATATAATTTCATTAAATAAAATCCAAGTAAGTTATTTTAGCCAGAATAAACTGTGTTATTATATTTCGTAACGCCAACCTAAGTAACCCTGTCTGCAGCTGTTTTCGTCTGAATGACTCTTGGAAAAACCCGAAGGTAAGAGTTAATTATAATTTTGTAATTAATTGAGTAGTTTCAATGGCCCCGAACTAGGGACCCGAGTATTTTATAATTTGGCGTAAATTCATAAAGTTTCAAATCTTACAATCGATAAACAAAGAATTGGCTAAAGGTGGACGAAGCCGATCCTGGTTTTCAGTTATTAACTGGTAAAGAGATAGTTGAGTCATTAAATGAACGTAATGAAAACGAACCCAATTCAGATGAAGACGGCGAGAATGCTACTAATACAAAACCATTGACGGTAGCAAAAGCTTTGGACACACTTGAGACTATTCTAAAGTGGGTCAAAATAAAATACATTATAGATTGTATTCAGCTTATGAATCTTAAACGACTTCAGTCTTTAGCAGCGAGAAAATGGGGTATCAGTTTGAAGCAGACAGTGATAGAAAAATTCTTCAAAAAAGTGTAAATGCATAATACTGCATGTTTTTTGTTAAATTTTTACTTAATTTTATAGCACAGTGTTTGTCATTAAACTCTCATATTGTTTAAATTAACGTTTGGTTTTTATTAATTACACTGTTTTAATTCAATGATTTTAAGCCTTAGTAATACGTTACAGTACAGTATACGGGCTGCTGTAATTATATAACAGTATGTTAGAAATGATTTTGTACTAAAAATCGTTTTGTTTTTCTAAAGAGAAATTATGTTTTCAATTTACGATATATTTTCCGAAATATCGGTTGTCTGAACCAACCCTCATCCCAAGAGGTTCGGATAATCGATGCTCTACTGTATCAAGAAAAGGGTGTTATATTTCTGTTGGTTTAGACCAAACATAGGTGGTTTAATTAGTGAAGCCACTAGTTGGATTACAATCCTAAATAGTGATTAGTAAATTAGAAGATTAAAATGTGAACGATTCATCAATATAAAAATTTTTGAGATCTAAAATCCAATGGGTACTGGATGTGGTTTCCTGATTGATACTTGTTGATTGATTTTCTGATTTTATGTATGGTAAAATATTCGTGTACGTTTGATATTATGTCATTATTTTGTAACTACATTTAAAAATTGTTCTTGTATCTTATTTGAAAACTGGTTACAAAAATATAATTTTGAAGCACAATATGTGTGTGGATGCTATTTACTAGTAAATTATCTATTTGTATGTATATAATCATAGTGATATTTTATATTATGTATATATGTTTATAAGCATATTAACTATTTAATAGTCTAAGTATGTATATAAAAATGTGTGTACATAAATTTAAATAATAAATGATAATAAATAATGTAGTCGATTGTTAAAATTGAAAGTTTTTGTGAAATTAAGGAAGTACCAATTTTCCATCCAACTTTATTCTTAGCATTTTTTTGCTTTTTAATAATATTTATGCTACTGCCATTTATCATTGTTTGTGATTATTGTTCAGTTATTAATGTTTACAGTCTTCATTGTTTCTGTTGAGAATGTAACAAAATATAAATTTAGTACAAAAATTCTTATCTTAGTCCGTAATAAACGTATGTTCGTTCATGTAATGTTATTAAAAGTTTTATATAAGTTTTGTATGTGCGTAATTGGAAAAGAGACTTTTTTGATATAATTTAAACCCGTAAACATTACTTATTAATACATTTATCACACATTTTTTAATTATTAACTTTAAAATATATTGTCTATATAAGTGTTATGTGAACTCTATATTTTATACATTTGTATAATTATTATTGGTTAGAGTTGTATTGATAACGTGTGTGAATGTGTTATGTGGCTTTTCAGTTATTTGCTACAATGTACAGCTTGTCCAAGCAATGCATAAAGCATTGACCGGTTTTCTTGTACAAACCCCTTAGCCCATACAGTACAAGTACAGCCACTTCTGTATGTTGATGTAACTTCAAGACTGAGTCATCTTATCTTTATCATAATGAGAGTGTATATCATTATTTTTAGTCTATACAAATCTAAACAATCTTACAGTTTTTTGGTTGATAATTATCAATACAGTACAACCTCTTTTATACGAACCTCGTTGAACCGGATTCCTCTGTAATCCGGATTGAAAATAATTCTGCCCATACAGTGTATATATTTTGTATTTTGAAATTGTTGTTTGAAACAGAAAAGTCGCTTTACAAGTACAGTATTACAAATACAGTAGTACAGTATTTATTATAACCTACCCGAATTTGGTTAGTACTGTAATACGTACTGTATAACATTTTATAACTACGCGTAGGACTTTACCACTTTGCGAATAAAAAATTATTTGGAATGATAGACGGAAACCACGTTGACCGACCTAATGGTAGTGAAACGCCTATGTGATCGCATGTTGAGAAACAAACTTAATCGAAATAAATAAATAAAAAATACTGCCAGAAACTTACCTGCGATCTTACTTCACTTACTTACCTTGCATAAATTTCAATCAGAAGCCCAGAGTCGCCACGATATTTTTTGGTTATATATCGAAACCTTAACACTCTACCTTAATAAAATTGGGACAATTTTGCAATCTGACTACCTCCCCACAATAATTCAGAAGAACCCGGAACGTTAGACGAATCCTTCAGCACAGAACGTTAGGAAGTGGTAATGACGAAATAACTAAGCCTAACACATTATATGTATTCAGAAACAAATAGATTTTATTACCACTAGTCACATGAATTTAAGTAAAAGATTTCTACAAGTTACTTCCTAATTCTTATACTAAAGAAAGCACCCAGTATGCTCACACACTCACTCATTCTAATATTCAATTTTAACCCCCGTTTTATTTCTGAGTTCATTATGATTTATATTGTTTTGGCCAAATGAATTTTCCCCTTTTTACCCTTTTACCTATTTGCGCGATCCAAATGCTGTCCGAAACAGTTCTCACTAACTACTGTTTTTCACTCGATCACTTTAGCGTCATTTACTCGTTACTGCATCACTGAACACTGGCTGTACTTTTTATACCCCGTGGTAGGCCTACTTTAATACTTTTCGGCCTACCAAGAACTCATCCGAGACTACTTTTTAATTAACGGCCGTACCGGTTGAAGGCTGGTCGAGAACTCTATCTGACGACGACTGACGTTACATGCGGCCGGACACCACGGCCTTGCCTGCGAACCAATTTCGTCGTTGTTCACAGCCTTCGTTCTCAAAGTCTTAGTAGCTGCACACATGACACATGGGATTTTCGTGTGTTGGACGTTGATGAAATTTGGTGTTCACTAGTTGACGTCATTGGAAAGGCGTGTCCTTAATCTTATATCCGCCTTGCCCCAAGCACATGGTTGAACAAAATTCGCCCAAGCCATTTTTGTGCGACTTGAGTTTAGCGTGGGTTCTGCGCTCCGCCGATGTTAGTGCGTCTGAACGCATTACACGGTACTCCAGTTCTGAGAATTAAAGAGTTGTGTGCGACACGCACATTCCATTGTACTGACTTCACCTTACCATTCTTTGTTTGAGTAAAGTTTTTATTCAACACGTGGCTGGCCACACAGATGAAAATGATTTTAAAAATATTTTAATTTTGTAATTTTGATATTTACAGAAAATAAAAAACCCCTCATTTCAGCCCCGTTACACGCACAGCATGTAAACGTTATGAAAAGTTAAAACGGAATATACTTACCAACTATTTTAGTAATATTTGGTAAGGTTCTAATACAATTGAGGGTAACAAATTGAAGGTTTTAATATACAGTGTTGTATTCATATAAACTACTTTGGCACAAATACGGTAAAAAAAGTGTAGTGTTAAATAAGCGATAGTGTAGTGAAACTAGTCCAGTAAAATAACATATAGTGTAGTGTTTATGAAAACTATTTTGGTAAAAATAAAAATAGGTAAGTATTTAACTTTGAATATACTGTAGTACAGTAATTTACATTAAAATATTAGATCCTCTGTTATCTGGATTTTTGTTAATCCAGATGACCTCTGGTCTCAGTTGATCCGGAAAGAGATTGTACTGTGTATGTAATTTAGTTCTTCTTCTTCTTCTTATTATTATTATTACGTGTTTCCGGATTGTTCTCCGATGACACAATGTCTCCTGTAGATGTTCTCCACCACTGTCCAATATGAATTGTTGTTCAATATTGTGTCCATATTTGTTTTCAGTCTTGGCACTCCTGAGATGTATGTCTGGCAATCCACTAATATGTGCATATATAATTTAGTTAACTGTGAACGTATTTTTTGTAATTTTAAATTCCTGGTAAACTATGTTTTCGAGTATTTTACAGACTAATTTTTGACTGATTTTAGTAGAAAACAGTATTTACACATTCTGTGTATTTTATTATTACAAAAGTCCACACAAGTGGGAGAAATTATTATCATGAGTTCAATACACACAGATGAACATGCAAAACTGTAAGACATCTAAACAGTGAAATCTACCCTACGTCTGCTGTGTAATTATCAGAAACAAGCGACCACATTGATAAGTTTTTGAAACAAACAAATAAAATTTTATATTTTGTCAATAACTTTCTTGTTGACATGTTTCATCAGCATTCTAAAAAAACGCTTGTTGACATGTTTGTTCAACGATCTAAAAAATGTTAGAAAATAACATTAAAAGTACTTCTTCTTCAGCGGCACAACAACCCATTACTGAGTCAAGGCCTCCTTTAACAGCCTCCGTTGTTATCTAAAATAATAAGTCACTGTGAGGGCGGCATTTGTGACTTTTCACAATTATGTCCCTAGTTCTGGGCGGCATTTGTACCTTTACCTTTCTTTTTATTATATATATTAATATATGTAGCTATTGCAGGAATACCCAATAAACTATCTTCGGGTCTGTTTACATTGTTTGATTTATACACGTGTGTCACATTTACCATAATTATGGTATCTACCATAATTATAGCATCTGTTTATTTCAATTTCGTTACATAAATTTTTATTACCTAAGGATCCAGGATTCTGCTCAGCGAGAATGCTGGCAGAGACAGGCATTGAAATGAGAATACGTTCGGTAGAAACATTAATCATTAATATTGGTTTATTCCATAAATTCTATAAGCGTGTACACCGGACAAAAAATCAACATGGCGGCCATTAAAATTGGCTCGCCTTCATCATAAACTTCTTTATATTTTATTAATCGTTAATTTACCAAATGTCATATTTTAATTTAGCAGCTGCTTTGCTATTAAATGATTTTAATTATCTTGGCTTAACACAAACGCAAACCAACACCCCATTCGGATGTCGACATTAAAAAACACGCCCCGCTTTCTCTCACTCATTCATACTTATAAATTCAAATTACTTTTGTGTACACATATCTGATCATAAGGTTAACGAGCTCTTTAGTAAAATTTTGGTTTTGCACTTCCCTGAATCTGTAGACTAGAAGTTCCAGAAGAGGTTTCACATGTTGGGTCCTTAAGGTAGCGTGGTTACGTTTTTTGCTATTATCACTGACTCTGCTGCATAATTTTGAAAACAATTACTGCTCACTGTTTAGCTCACTTCTAGTTATCACATAATTATATTTTGACTACATTTTGTACTGTTTAAAACACTATGCCGGTATAAATTGCCGGCGGCCTGTAACAAGGTGTTACTGCTGCTGCTGTGTTGTGTCGACTGGGCCGAAAATTATGCAAATTTTACGTATGTGTGTGTGAGTATACGTCATCGTTCTTTTGTCTCTGGTTATATAATAGCCTTGTTTGTTACGTATTTTTATAACGTCATTGTGGTTTTAATGACGTTTTGAGCTGTTGGCCAATGAAACATAAGTATGAAGCGCCGTTATTAGTGGCTGTAACCATTATAAGTCTTTTTAGCTGCACGTACACTGCTGTCCTTGAAATTATTTTGTTGTCTCGGAACTGCGTCGTTGTAGGCAAAACCAAGGGAAATTGTGTCACCCATAGAAATGACTTTAAAACATCGGAATACAATAGTTTGCTACCTTGCATACCATATTTTTTATATCGGACTTTTTTGTACTGTCACAAAACCCCCTCAATGAAAGGTTTTGTGTCGAGACACAAAAACTTTCATTGACTCATTCACACTTCTCTAAAAGGATCAGCTCAGATATGGAGCCACAACCCCCTGTAGTGTTACAAAAAAATATATAAATTCAATCACTTACCCTTGGTTCAATGATGAGGTTTGCACCTTCTGACCTTACTGGACTTCTCCAGAGAGATCCCTACACCATAAGGCCATGAGGCACTTTACGCTCCTATTCTGACGCACCGGCCAGCTCAGGACCGCGGTCACCACACCATAAAACTCTGAAACATTCAATACAAAATTTTAAAATAGTGGCCTTCTCTATATCCATATCCACAACTGATATGTTTCCTCTTAGTACGTTGGTTTGCGTTTTGGGGCGTTGGTTTGCTTAATTCTAAAAATTTCAAACAATGTATAACAAGAATTAAGATAGAAATTGCTCCCCTTCAACAATCCGGTACCTAGTACACATTTCTGACTTCTGTCAACTATATTCACTCCCTTTATCACATGAAAACAATTGTTCTTAACCTAAACAACAATGTATTTTACTGCTTTAGCAACAACCATTAACCCTAATATTTTACTTTGTCATCTTACAATATCTATATTATGGCAAACAACTTTAAAGCTTTATACTTTCTTTACGATTTTTTTTTCTTTTTTATGTTTAACTTTCTTTATAACAGAATCGTTTCTAGAGAATGGACGAACTTTACAAAATTTTGATATTATAATCGTTACTATCTTGGTAGTAACCTCCTATCCACACACACTATTGTTGACATAATAAAACACAATAAAACATTGTACATCATAAGCATTAAACACTAACATTGAACAATTCACAAATAAACAATTTACATAACTTGTAGCAAAATTTTATAACATTTTTCCTATCAACAATTCTCTATTCAACTTTTAATATTTAACATTCATTTAGATTCTATACAAAATTTCACATTTATCATTTACCTTTCCATTTACCTTACCTTTCAGTTACATCACCTTTCTACTATGAATTTTCTTTTCTAACCTTTTTATCCTTACTAGTTTGGGTGACTCTCTATTATTCATTTTTCTCTATCTTACTTTGGCATTTGTCAACCTAACCTTACTACCTCTTTTTCACTATTAACAACCGCTTCTAACCATTAATACATTATGACACCAATATCTCTATAATAACCCCCTTCACAAATCCCATTTAAAACCTCTGGCACCGCTCATTTTTGTACTAGTATGTGTGTATTCCCTCTAACCAACTCATTCCCGGTCCTGACCCTTTCAGATAACCCTTTCCGGCACACAACGGTCCCTTCCTGTCTCAACATCTCTCGTTGCAGACTCCTACACCAATACCCTTATTACAAAATATCACCATCCACAACTATAAAATTACCATCCACATTACTCACCTCTACATATAATCCCTACCTACTGTGTCCCTAAAATATCTAACACCTCTTTATATATTATCAGCATCTCAGCACTTTATTTTTCCTAACTCCCAATAACTTTATTCAACTAACTCCAATGCCCTGATTTATCCTTATTCCCAAACTCTTTACAACATTTCAACTTAATACACCATTACAAAATTCATCACTTACCAACTAACAACAATACCTCTCAATATCCAAATATATAATCATTTACTAACCCTTTATAATCTAAATTCCATAATATCATTTAACTTTCTTCAGTTATTTAAAATCCTACATGTTTACACACAAAAAAATACATAAAGTACACAACAGCAAAAATACACAAATACATAGACATCAATACACAAAAATATACAACTCACATAATCATGAAATCATTTACCATAATCAGTCCTGATCAGTCCATTTAAAAAAAAAAACACTGGTCACATAATTAAATGTTCATAACACAATAAACAATTACCCCATATCGTCAAATAACAGTCTAATCTTAGGTCTATACAAGTCATTTTTTATTGAATACCTTATATTATGATTATCAATGTAAAGATTATTCAGTTCTTTATAATTTTCCACAATACTATTATAATCAATATGATCACCCCATATCATTATCTCATATACCTTGTCACGATTGAGCATGGTCCTGTCGCCTTTAGTATTATCTGTCACAACCAGGTAAGTTACTAAGTCATTATTTTCATTATCATCTCCTACGACTGCCATATCAGCTTCATTACAAGGTAAGTACTTATTATTTTTATTATATATCATCTCTACTCCTAACCTTCCCATAAACTCTTCATAATCTCTGCTTATCTTAAAAATTTCTACCTCCCTCTTTCTCTCACAATATCTCTCACTATCATACCATCTCTCTCTCTTAAAACATCTCTCATAATAACTCTCCCAACAACATTTCTCTCTCTCAATATATTTCTCTTTATCATACCATCTCTCTCTCTTTAACCCTTCAACACACACTATCATTCCATTATCATTATATTCAATTCCCCATAAAATTTCATTTATACTACCAACCTCCACACTATTATCACCTATTACTATATCTTTATTTATTTTATCGTAATTTTCTACCCCACTTACCTTGTCGTCTTTGTTCAATTTGTCCACTTTGTCAATACTACCATTTTGTCTTTGTATTTCATTTTTTAATTCTTCTAATTTTACGTTAAAATTATTTTGTACTTCTCTAATTAAACTTTTTTGTTCACTAAACAGCATTTGCATCATCTTCATGATCTCATTATTCTCAACCCTGTTATTTGAAACTGGTGTTGAGTGCACTATTCCTTCACTCATAACTACTGATTCCGTCATGCTTATTTGGCTGTTGTTTGTACTATCAATTGTGTTCAATAAAGAATTATTTTCTTTATTCTCTGCCATTATGAAATTTGTTAATGGTTTGTCGCTTTATCTTATCGTTATCATCTACTTTACAACCGTATTCTCACTTTCAATGTCCACCCCGCCACCTTTTAGGCTTATTATATAAAATATATTAATGTATTTTATATAGTCCCTGTTCGGGCGCCATTTGTTATCTAAAATAATAAGTCACTGTGAGGGTGGCATTTGTGACTTTTCACAATTATGTCCCTAGTTCTGGGCGGCATTTGTACCTTTACCTTTCTTTTTATTATATATATTAATATATGTAGCTATTGCAGGAATACCCAATAAACTATCTTCGGGTCTGTTTACATTGTTTGATTTATACACGTGTGTCACATTTACCATAATTATGGTATCTACCATAATTATAGCATCTGTTTATTTCAATTTCGTTACATAAATTTTTATTACCTAAGGATCCAGGATTCTGCTCAGCGAGAATGCTGGCAGAGACAGGCATTGAAATGAGAATACGTTCGGTAGAAACATTAATCATTAATATTGGTTTATTCCATAAATTCTATAAGCGTGTACACCGGACAAAAAATCAACATGGCGGCCATTAAAATTGGCTAGCCTTCATCATAAACTTCTTTATATTTTATTAATCGTTAATTTACCAAATGTCATATTTTAATTTAGCAGCTGCTTTGCTATTAAATGATTTTAATTATCTTGGCTTAACACAAACGCAAACCAACACCCCATTCGGATGTCGACATTAAAAAACACGCCCCGCTTTCTCTCACTCATTCATACTTATAAATTCAAATTACTTTTGTGTACACATATCTGATCATAAGGTTAACGAGCTCTTTAGTAAAATTTTGGTTTTGCACTTCCCTGAATCTGTAGACTAGAAGTTCCAGAAGAGGTTTCACATGTTGGGTCCTTAAGGTAGCGTGGTTACGTTTTTTGCTATTATCACTGACTCTACTGCATAATTTTGAAAACAATTACTGCTCACTGTTTAGCTCACTTCTAGTTATCACATAATTATATTTTGACTACATTTTGTACTGTTTAAAACACTATGCCGGTATAAATTGCCGGCGGCCTGTAACAAGGTGTTACTGCTGCTGCTGTGTTGTGTCGACTGGGCCGAAAATTATGCAAATTTTACATATGTGTGTGTGAGTATACGTCATCGTTCTTTTGTCTCTGGTTATATAATAGCCTTGTTTGTTACGTATTTTTATAACGTCATTGTGGTTTTAATGACGTTTTGAGCTGTTGGCCAATGAAACATAAGTATGAAGCGCCGTTATTAGTGGCTGTAACCATTATAAGTCTTTTTAGCTGCACGTACACTGCTGTCCTTGAAATTATTTTGTTGTCTCGGAACTGCGTCGTTGTAGGCAAAACCAAGGGAAATTGTGTCACCCATAGAAATGACTTTAAAACATCGGAATACAATAGTTTGCTACCTTGCATACCATATTTTTTATATCGGACTTTTTTGTACTGTCACACCGTCAATTATCCCGGTCAAGTGCAGCTGCTCTCCAGTTCCGGGTCCTAACTGGTGAAAGAAACTGACAGGTTTCTGTACATAAAAGTTTTACACATGGGCTATGTGAATTCTCCGATCCAGCCCCCAACCTGGAGGACCAGGAACTTTGATTTCGGGGTGCTCTTCCCATAGAGAGTTGTTTTCACCTCAGCTGACAAGCTCTCACTGCCCGGTCGCAGTAGGCTAACTGACTCAGCCCATGTGTGCAGCCGTTGGACTACTATAGCCTCCTCTGCCTCCACACCTGCTGCCAATGTGCACCATCCTGCCTGGCCAGGACCTAGGATACCCCCAGACTGTCCTGACAGAACTCCCATCTCTCGTTTGCGTACCGATCCACTCTGCAGAAGGGATTGGTTACCACAACCTTGGAGTGGATTGCTCGGAGTAACAGGACCCACCGACGTGTAGGTGAGAGTGGAGTTGGGGTGGAGAGGCTGGTGCATTTCTATTCTATGAAAGCATATGTTCGCATCACACCCCCTTTGGACCCCATTAAAAGTACTAACATTAAAAAAAAATGTTCATGATTACTACTTTTTAGAACCATTTCATACCTCATTTACCATTTCATATTTCACAAAGTCGACATACGAGAAACTGGGTGAACAATGTGTTGAGTCATTATATAAACCATTGTATTCCATAGAATTTTCTTTGCAAATACATATAATGATAGATGTAACTAACCGTTATGGTGTAATACAAAAACAAGAGAGAAACCAGAAGTGCACAATGTTCATAACGCACACACCAGGTTGGATTAGACAAGTTGTACAAGCCACTATATTTGTCCTGGCTACCATTTTTTACATCACCTTCCTATCAGCATGTGATCATTAAGGGATGGAGCTTAAGATATGGCAATGCGTCACTCTGAGGTATTCGTTGGAATATTATTCTAGGCTAACATATTCAGGTAGTTTTGAAAAAAAATATGTAGTAATTATACACTGGTACTCTGACAATTTCAGTTTGTTTCATATTGAAATATATTTTAGTTTTAGTACTCTGTTGTTTAATTTGATCAATGTTAGTGATTGCAAAGGTAACATAAACAAGTTATAGGCTACCAAATTAAATGCAACCTTTAAAGATCGACATATAAGGTAATCCAGCCAAACGTAACCCAGTCCATTGTAACCAGATTTAACCTAACCCATTACAAACTAATCTAATTCACAACCTAACGTAACCTTTCTTTTTGTAAGTTAAATTAGTTCAGGTTGGTTTAGATTCTTCAATTTTTGTTATTTTTTTTTTATTTTTCATCATTATCGTCAATAAGGATTAAACCAAAAATAGTTTGTTCCAGACCTAAGGAGATAGACGTGAGATGTCACTCCAGTGCTTCTTTAAATGTCTTACACCTCTTCATTCATCTGTTAAGATGTTCCAACCGTTTTAGCCAATACTGGGCAATCCAGTCGAGTATACTCATAATATTCAGTTCCTGCCGTTTACATTTCTTACGCGAACTTGAGGAGTATATCCTGCCACGTGCCTGAGAAATCTCATTTCGGCCACTTGAATACGACTGGCTTGGGATTTTGTTATAGTCCAATTCTCAGACCTGTAGGGAAGGGCCATTATCGTGTAACACTTCAGACCGGTTTCTTTATTAATCAACTTTGTAGTTTTCCTGATGATTCCACACATATGATTGGACTAATGTAACTTCTTCACCACATTGTTGTTTGTAATGTAAGACACATTATAGTCCAGGTATTCAAAATTACTGAACTGCTCCAGACCAATACCATCTACAACAATTTTTGCTAGAACCGGATCAACTTCATGAAAAACCATCACCATGGTCTTCAATGTGGAGACCTGTAATCCAAAATCTTTGCAGATTCGACTCACTGAGTGTACAGCCATGTGCGAACTGCTTTTTGAGTTCAACAGGGTAAACAACAACAGAGTTACCAATCATAAAATGCTCTGCCAATTGTGTAGGATATTGTCTGTATATAAATTGTATGACATTGTCTGTGGATACGAATAGACACAGAACCGTACCCACCCCCACCCCAATATGCTCATACATGATAACTCTATTTGTAGGGGAGAGAACGTGTGGTTGAAATTATTCAAATTATTTCATGGGGGAATCTCACTTGTAACAACTATAGTAAGGAATCATAAACACACCACTGCTATACACAGACACACTGCCTCCTCAGTGACCTCACACCTTATATCCGCGCGACAATGGCCACCCTTGTCATACTCCATAATTGATAAGGCCTGCACTAGGAGTTGTGATTGGTCTTCTTGTCTCAGTTATTCCACATAAAGACTTTGTATGGCTCTAATGAGGTGTTGAAGGATCCCTTTCTTTGCCATTATTACCCACAGCCTACTACCACTATTTACTCTATCAAATGCCTTTCCAAAGTCAATTAAGGCTGTGTATGTGGGCAACTGCTATTCTTTGTGCTTTTCAATGACTTGGGCTATTGTGAAGGTGCAATCTAAACATGACCTGCCCTTCCTGAAACCATGCGGAGCTTGTGAGAAAACAGTCTTTCAGTCATATAAAATTGCTTTTGGTCGTTTTGCTAGAATCTCTCCTATGGCACTACAGCCCTTGTTGGCCCCTGGCGTCCTTCAATTCCCCCCCCCCATTCTCTTCTGTCAGTAGCCATTCTCCTCCAGGAACGCACTTTCAGTACTTCTTTCGCATCCTCTTCCACCGGGTCATCCCATCTTCTCCTAGTACTGAGGAGCACTGGCCTTTTTCCATGGATTCTAGTATTCAATAGAATACATGGTATTCTGTCTTCCCCCATCCTGGCTACATTACCAGACCACCTTAGATGCTGTAGTTTTATCTATTGTGTTAGCAGTGGTTCTTTATACATTTGATACAATTCAAAGTTTTATTTTATTCTCCAGCCGTGTACGTTATTAACTGGTCCCAGGATTCTTCGTAATATTTTTCTTTCAAAGATATCGAGAGTGTTTGCTGCTTTGGAGTTCAGGATACATGTTTCGCAGCCATAGGTTAGGATGGATCTTATTGTTGATTTGTATATCCTTAGTTTCATGTTTCTGTGGATGTCTTTGGATCTGAAGATACTTGATGTGGCGAAATACAGTTTATTGGCTTGGACTATCCTGTTTCGGATTTCGGCTTCTTCTGTGCCGTTTTTTTCTAATATGGTTCCCAAGTATTTAAAGTTGTCCACCTTTTCGATATTGTCGATTTGCTAGAATAGATGCATACAATTTGCAAGACGTGTGAAGCAGGCTGACCCCTCTATAGTTATCAGAGTAATTACAATCTCCTTTCTTGAATGTGGATGTGATTACCATCTACCAATCTTCTGACTGATAAAGTTCAATAAACGATCATGCAGCAAGACTGGTGCATACTTTATAAGCCTATTTTAAATGTACTTTACTTTCTGTTTTTACCTTTATAAATGGTGTTTAAGTACAGAAACAGCCATTAGGAGGTATGCACTGTATTCAGTATTAGATCTATACAGCTAACCTTGAACATCATGATAACAATCTATAATTTGTTAGATAATAATATATAACTTTGCGCCTATTAATATTCATAAAAGTGATTGTTAGTATTATCAAAGTATTCATTCTTGACGCTCATTGTTTGACAGGATGTAACTCTACGTTTTTATATCGTTAATAAATCTTTTCACAAGTTTATGAAATTTACTACGTTTCTTACCTTAGGGTCGTATAGACGAAACTGTTGCAGAGATGATTATTTAGGTTTGAATGACGAAATAATTTTACGGACACAGTTTTCTGATTTTAACAAACTATTTTTCTTTTATTAAACAAAAGCACTATTTTCTCAACCTCTCTCACAGCTCCTCATATTCTAAGCATTTCTTGTTACAAGCTATTACATCAGTGTCAAACCTAAATTTATGGATTACAATTACAATTATAAATGAACAATTCTTACAAAATTATGAAAGAATAGTTAATATAGTTAACGACCCAGTACTTTTCTTTTTTGTCACACGCTCTCTCTCATTATTTTATATTTTCATATATAACCCCCGTTTATAGAGCTATCTATTTCTTGTTTTTATGATTTGAAAATTAAGTTTGATCAATTGGTTATATTAGGTACTCATCCATTACATCTGCGCCTCGGTGAGTTGCACCACCACGTGTTATTCACACTCTGAAGTTTCACGGTCACTCTGTTAATTTCCCACCATTATTGTTGGTAGTTCATTATATTTAATTATACTGCACTATTGACTTCATCTTTTTTATCAGCCGAACTGATTTTTTGCTCGCGAGCACTGATTTACGGAACCGCGCGGTTCTGGAGTAGAAAGTCCACTTTTAATTGTTCGCACACTGGTTACTGGAACTGCGCGCTATCTTACTGACCCGTGCGGTTCTATAGTTTCTAGTCGACTGGGCCCCCAAAACTGGTGTTAGGGTGTGCAATACTGTGTGTGTGGTCGGCCACGTGACCACAAATTCGAACTCTGATTGGTTAGAATGTACAGACGCTCAGCCTGGGAATTCTTGTAGTTTTTTACCGCCTGGTGAAACGGGCGTTTTCCGTGATTCACATGAGGCACAAACCGTAGGTGCTTGCGTAACGCGTCTAGCCAGACTGACGCCAGACATAAACACAGGCAGGTCTCTCGCAATAACATTGTACTCACTTTGGTTGAAAACGAGGTTCCCCAAAGGGTGAACACTGATTGCATTAAAACATTTCTTTCAATTATTAAAAATTATTTACTTCCCTGATCTGTCCCGTTACAAGGAAAACTTTTGAATTTGTGTTTTTCTAGCAATGAATCAGTTCTTGGTAAAAACAGTATAGTCACACCAAATGTTCATAGTAATGTTCGTTATTAGGGTAAGAACATGCCAAAGCCGCGTTACTGTTAGACTGCAGCTTACTGTGAGACATAGCAGCAAGCCAGCTGACAAATATACCGAGGAGTTTATCCTTACTGTGAGACATCACGACAAGTCAGCTGACATACATACTGAGGGGTTTACCCATGCAGTGTACTGTTCGGTATAATTGTGTATAATTATAATGATATAATTTTCATTAATAAAACTAATGACATTTTAAAAAATAAATATTTTATGTAACTGTTATTCTAAGTTTTGTTGCTGTTTTCTTCCACTCCTTTGTCAAAACGTGCCTGTTGTGGCGGTATCCATGATGTTTGTTCCACAAAGCTGGGGCACTGAAAACAGTCTATCAAATTGTCTTTCATTTATAATTAAAAACCAAAATATTAACTATGAAGCCGGAATCACTACCAAAAACCCATATAAACTGACGAGATAAGAATGCGTCCACTTTGAACTCAGCTGCGCTGTGGAGTGAGGGAAGTCAGGTGTGATTAAGTGAACCAATCAGGTAGCACGCCACCTTACTACATTGCTGCCTTCTGTGAGGCAAAAACAAAATAATTTGTTCTTACCTCACTCTAACAGTAAGCTGCACAGTAGTGTAGTACAGTAAAGCGTCTTCGACATGTTCACACCTATTCAAATCTATACATTTGTTATGACTTCACTGTCGTACAGTACAGTAATGTCTCACAGTAAGCTGCTGTCTACCAGTAATGCTGTGTTGGCATGTTCGTACCCTTAGTACCCTTACAATGAACATGTGTGTAAGAAAGCTACACTTTCATACAATACTGTGCCCAAGTCTGCTAGTGTTCTAAACAAGCAAAGTGTACATCTGAATGTTGAACATAAATTGTGTATGCATTAATCATGTGTGAGAAGTTAGCGAAAGTATGCAAGTAGAGGTGCCTTGAAAAAGTCTCAGAACAGATATTTTGATAATACACTAAAACTGAAATATACTGTTTTTCAATGTGAAACGTACTGGAAGGTGAGAAGTAGTTATGTGCAGTTATCGTGTGCATCATTCTGAGCTAATAGCAAATGTAAGAAGAAGGGAGTCCAACATTTTCTGTCAGTACATGACAAGAAAATGCAGTTAAAAGGAAACACCGTCAGGGCAAAAAGACGTTCATAGTGCTTTGTAATAGCGAACTGACTGTGATAATTTATCATATCAGAAGGAAGCTTAACGACTGTAATATAGTTCTGTGCTTCAGTATGTTGAACGAATTAGTGTAATTAATTTTTAATTATAGTGCTGTCTGTATGTGCATGCGTGTGTGCATCTATGTTTGTGCACATAATAAGGATTAAAGATAAAGAAAAAATGTTAGGTTGCACCACAGTTCTCGTATAGACAGTCCAGGCCAGTTTAGCTTGAAGCGGTTGGAGTAAACAATGTTAGGCTGGAACAGATTGGTGTAAACAATAATAACAGGTCATGCTTGGCTGACCCGCAACCCTCTGCATATGTTGATTACACAACCTGCTGTCGCTGTCAAACCATCAAATTTTAACGGGTATAATTTAATTGAAAGTGCTGGTCGGTATTTTTAAAATTTACATCTGTTCCGTTTTGTAAAATAACTGAATAATGATTCACTATGACTTCTTCAGTTGGACCATTTTATGGCATTATTAAACATTTAGAGTGAGTCTCGGTAGTTTTTCTTCAGTGGCACGACAACCCGTTACTCAGTCAAGGCCTCCTTTAACAGCCTTCCCAGTTGTCCCAGTCAAGTGCAGACAACTGACTGGCTGAGAAACTAACAGGTTTCTGCACATAAAAGAGTTTCACAGGTGGGATATGTGAATTCTCTGATCCAACCCCCAACATGGAGGACCAGGAACTGTGATTTCGGGGTGCTCTTCCCCTAGAGAGTTGCTTTCACCTCAGCTGGCGAACTCTCTCTGCCTGGTCACAGTAGGCTAACTGACTCAGCCCATGTGTGCAGCCGTCGGGCTACTATAGTCTCCTCCGTCTCCACACTAGATGCACATCCTGTTGCCGATGTGCACCATCCTGCCAGGCCAGGGCCCAGGATACCCCCAGACTGCTGTGACAGAACCCCCATTTCTTGTTTGCTTACCGATCCACTCCGCCGAAGGGATTGGTTACCACTTCCTTGGAGTGGATTTCTCGGCGTAACAGGGTCCACTGACGTGTAGGTGAGAGTGGCGTTGGGGTGGAGAGGCTGATGCATTTCTCTTCTATGAAAGCATATGTTCGCGTCACATCACCTTTGGACCCCCTCAGTAGTTTATAATTATGTTACCCAAACTATAGATACATTGTGAGTCAGTGCTATTGTGTTAATGGTGGAGAGTCTGATGATTAATATCCAACTATATTTGCTCTGCTTGTGTGTGTTTTGGTGAGAATTGTGTTGTAACCGAAGTCACTTGGTTGATGTTTGTTGTTTATTTTTTTTCATTTTACCATAAGTACTCTGAAAGACTGCATAGCCGGGTTGTTACACGTGTTCTTTGTGTGTATGCTGTAATAATACAGATTGCCAAGGAACAGTACAGTGATTTTATGTACATGCAGATTTGCTAGATAGGTAAAGAAACGTGTTGTGTACTCTTATAATAGGAAAAATGTTACTCAGAAAAGTGAAATTTGTTTTTAATCGATTGCTGTAATCTATTTTTATAATCTGTACTCTTTTTATGTAAGTTAACGTGAAGATAATTATTTTTATACCAGTAGCAATTACTTCCGGTGGTGTAGCAATGAATGTGATGGAAAGGATGCTGTTCTGACCATTGTGATCATGTAATATTCATGTAACTGGTTTGTGAAAACATTATGATAAATTTATCGTTGTATTGGAGTGTTGGTGGTCTCAAATATTTCTACTAATAATTTTATACAAACCACTATGTTGTCTTTGGTATTGACGAGTGCTTTCGGCAGTCAAGCCATCTTCAGGTCATTTACCAACGGTACCTGGTAAATGACCTGAAGATGGCTTGACTGCCGAAAGCGCTCGTCAATACCAAAGACAACATAGTGGTTTGTATAAAATTATTATAAATATCTTGTTGATTCATCCTCTTTGTTCACTTTTACTAATATTATTGTATATAAAAAAATTATATATATTTTATATATAAAAATTATTTATAAAATAATTTAATAAAATTATTAGTAGAAATTATGATAAATGTTGCAGTGAAAATCATAGTACTATGTGTACCTATTGTTACCATAACAAGTGATAATAATTAAACGTAGGTGATAATAGAAGAGAAGAAATTTTTAGAAGCTAAATAATGTAGTTAAAGGTGTTTTATCATTTTGTATGCCATAACATTAGCGTGTAAGTTAACTGAAACTCAAAGGTATCTCTTATTGGTATTTACTAACAACATTGTTTTTTGGCTTAAGACGTCATTTTGCTCTTGAAACATTTTGCCCATGTTTTGATGAGGCATGCTCAATGACTCAGTGGTCTCAGTCGAGCTGCTGAGGATACTTCATCATAGTCTGGGTAAAATGTTTGGTTTCAAAAGAAATAAAGCAAATGGGTTAAACTGAAAACGAGTGTTGTACTAACAAAAAATACAAAATTTACAAACAAGACTGCTCTCGTACTTGTTTCAAATTCTGAATTAATGAACTACACAAAATTAGCAGTGAAGTGTGTGTGTGTGTGTGTGTGTGTGTGTGTGTGTGTGTGTGTGTGTGTGTGTGTGTGTGTGTGTGTGTGTGTGTGTGTGTGTGTGTGTGTGTGTGTGTGTGTGTGTGTGTGTGTGTGTGTGTGTGTGTGTGTGTGTGCTCATCTTTTTATTTCAGTAGCTATTTTAAGAAGATAAAACACAAGATTTAACTTGTGTTTTATTCTCCAAATAAGAACTGTCTGTATTGTTTTTGTTACAAGTGTTTTGTGAATTTGAATAGGCTGGACTAAACTAAATTATTGTGTTCTTTGTTCCAAATTGTAGGGAAGGGGGAGTTAGTTTGAAATGACCTTGACCTGAACTCATTATAGCCTCGGTGACTGATGCTGTCAGAATTCTAATCACTAAGCCAGCCTACCACATTTCCACAGAAGTAATAGACAATAAAATACATTCAGTATTAATTTATAAAGACTTTTCCTCAGAAAAATTAAAGTTTTAAAACATTCACATGATTTTGTCATTATTGTGTAATGTTGTTATTATATCAATAATAGGTTGGACACCATCAGGGGGCAGGTATATAGATTAGAGGGCACTAGGGCTAATTGAACTGTTTAGAAAAGTGTTATTTAAGTTGTTTGAAATCCATCATCTGGAACACATAATTGTTTCCAAAATGTACAACACAGAAAACCACAACTGAAAATATTTTATAGTCATTCGTGGCATCATAAATCAAGAGGTTATCTGAACCCTCTTTAACTGATGTAACTATGAATCACATGAAATATTTCTAATTGTGTGTTTTTTTAGGAACAATGCCGTACCACAAATAATGAATTAGTAAGTTCACTGACATGTCTAAACTATTTTGACAATAGCACAGTTGAGATTATAAAGAACAGCAGGACACATAATCTATATACATATAAATAAGTAAAGACCAGGTGTTTGAACATTGCAAAGTGTACTGTGATAAACTAAAAACATGTATGTAGACCATAGACCAACTAAATTCACAAGAAGAATTTCTAATACACACACACACACACACACACAGTGGCACAACCAAGGGGGGGTTTAGAACCCCCCCGAAAATCTGGAAAAATTGTTGTAATCAACGTATATACAAACAGTAAGAACATAATAAACAAAGTATCTTCTTTTGCTGTTAATTACTACATTCTTACAAAGTAAACTTTTTACTATTACTAAATGATAAACTAAAATTCAGCATAGATAGTCTAAGTTTAGCATACGTGAATAAATTGTTCTTTTGCCAACGGCGCATGATATGCAATTGTGTACGTATTTTTTAAAAAACACCAGTTTTCATCAAAAGCGAGCGTTTAGTTTATTGCTATATTTTCCGGTTTTGGAGAGTGAACTAGATCAATCTGAGTGGCCTGTCAATTTCAGTACAATGGAAAGTCATGCATAGGTTAGAGTCAGAAAATAATGTATAACGTGTACAAGTTTATTAAATCGGAAAATAAGGAAATATCAGAAAGAAAGTTGCAGGAAAGGGTAGCTCAGGTGTGCGGTGTGTCTCTAAGTAGTGTGCTTAGAATTATTAAAGAAGCATCCGCGTATACGGCTGACAAAATCTTTCAGTGCTTCCCATAAAAAATGGTTAACAAAGGAAATAAAAACTGATTTAGACGATTTTGACAAGTGTACTATTTGATTAATTATTTACGAATATCAATTATAGAAGGGGAAACACCAACATTCAAAGTAAATTAAACAATTTTTAAGAGATAAATTAATTACAATGGTAGTGAATCTAGTCTGAGCCACATTATTCGTCAAATGAGATTTCGATGAAAATGTGCCAAAAGCAATAGGAAACTTTTAATAGAATAACTCATTAGAAAGTTAAGAGAAAATATATAAGAAAATTACGGCAATTCAGAGAAGAACGATGGCCTGTAGTTTACATAGACGAATCTGAATTCAACGTCAGTTAAAAAAAAAAGTGGATAGACACCATTATTCTCTGAATTGCTGTAATTTTCTTATATGTTTTCTCTTAACTTTCTATTGTGTTATTCTATTAAAAGTTTCCTATTGCTTTTGGCATGTTTTCATCGACAAATGTGGCTGAAATTTTCAATTAGTAAATAAATCCACCTGCAACATTATTAAAAAAAGACAAACACGATTAACTGGGTAGTGAATAATGGGATTTCTTTAGTCCTTTTATCTTAACCATTCACTAATTAAACAAAGTAAACCAACATAGCTACAGAACTTATAATAACCACTGTTTTGGCAAACCATGGACATTACATTTTACGACTTCCACTCTGTCATCCTGACTTCCTGATCTTAATCCTAGAACTGATTTAGGCAATCGTGAAGAAGCATGCTAAAAACGTGCATTTTCTGTAGACAGTGTTAGAAACTTCGCAAAAAAGGAATTTGAGTGTATTTCTTTCATAGATTGCACATCAAGATGTGACCATGTCATGAAAATTGAAAAGATTACGGGAGATCAGACCAAAGAGTGTATAATGTAACAGTTCGTTTCAAGATTAATAAATAATGGGGTAGCAGCAGTGAAGACGATTTGAGTTATAATAACAGTGAAGGAAACATTACTGGGATGGAAGAATTGAGCTAAATATTTGCAATTGGTTGTAAGTAATTAAATGTTAAGTAATTACTTAAACAGTTTTGGTATAATTTTTTCATTAATATTGGCTCTCCTGTTCTTTATGGATAATTTACATTTGTTGTTTTTTTAAAAAAACAGTCATTTCACATTTGGGCCTATTATTGATGTTACTTATTCAAACAAATTAAGTTGCCAGGGTAATGTTGACTATATTCCTGGATTTTGTTGTCCATGACGTGTCCGTTGATTAACTAATTATAAGTTAAATATATAACTACTGACTCGGAACACTAATTTTTTTATTGGTAAAAATGTTAAACTTTCACCTTGCAGCTTGAACTAGTTTTCGTCAGAGGCTCATTTCTACTGATATTACTACGTTTGTTCCTAAATCATAACATGTACACAAACTATTATGTACGTCAAAATATACAATGTTTGTTAATGTCTAGGCTCGACTAGAAGATCTGGAGAAAGACTGCAATAGACACAGCATACCAAATCACTGTTTACAAAATAATTGCAGTAGGCCTATTAAATGTTAAACATTTTCTAACTCGGTGCAATCTTTGTATGGTACCTCTGTTGTATCTATTGCTTGTTTTTCGTCTTACAAAACGTCCATATGTACAGTACTGTTTAGTAGTATCGAAATAGAAATCGAAATCAAAACCTCCATACGTAGACTCGTCATTCAAGGAGAAGGCTAATATTTTCAAAAGGCCTTTTCTACTCACGTGTATAACATTCTTCCCGCCTTATCCCCACTACAAAGTGCGCAACTGCTTTATGTCTGATTATTTTAACTATACTATTGTATTATTATTTCAATAAAGTCGGCGTCTACTGATTAAGTAATTTAAATTATTCAATAAGCATATGCAAATTAGTAAGCCTGTGATGATTAACATGATTTTAACTCATAATTCTTACACGTGCAGTATGCCTTTGCAGCATTATAGGTGGAATGTACATGAGTAAAATTCTATGAAGCAAAGTTAATTTTTACCTGTTTTTACATATTGGCTCCTTATAAGTTGCGTATTGTCGTTTCTCCAGGAAAAAGCCCTCCTTGTAAAGAAAAGAATGAGGAAAACCAAAATTGTGCACCTTGTTTCTAAATTTTCAACCCCCCCCAAAATTCTGGGTGCGCCACTGTACACACACACACACACACACACATACCCATTTATACTTTTCTAGTAACACAATAAATGTAAAACTGTCATTATCATCATCAACGTCTAGGAAGAAACCATTACTGGTTTGTTCCCCTTCATATTAGCTGATCCTCATACACATCCTACACCCCGTCTGACACTTAAGTCTTATAATCCTGTAACCAGGGGAGGTTCATGGTGCAAATTACACCATCAGAATTGTAGAGAGGGGGATTTAGAGACGCAACAAGTTTAAAACGAGTAAAATTGTGTTTAAAAAACCTTAAAAATATATTTATCCACCTAATTCGAATTTATATTTTCTTAGACAGATTGTAGTCCAAAGGATTTTTTTTATAAATTATTAAAAAGTTAAAGTATCTTATAATAAAATGTTAAAGATTGTAAAAGAAAACTAAAATTTGGCATTGAAAGCTGAAACAAAGTTGTCAATAGTTTATTAAGTTTTTATTTTCAGATTTCATTTGTTTGCAGTTCTCTGCCTTTAAATGCCATTACCTTGGTTTTAATTGAGGTTAATTTTTTTTTACACATTTTTACATTTTTTCGCATTTTTTTACAGCCCAACCGTGGACCTCGCGAATATCATTTCCTTTTTTTCTCCTGCCAGAAGGCCCTCATTCGCACACTATCCACCGCCTTCCTTTCCACTCTCCACCCCCTTTCTCGTCATCTTCTCACTGTAGAGAACCTCAAGATATTGAATTTTGTTCCGGTATGCATTTCTATCCACACAGTCGTTCAAAGAGATACCCAGTAAAATTTTAATTGGGTATAAGTTTTATTTAATCATTATACATTTATTTTTGTTTTTAGATCATCACTGCTGATGTTATGGCATAGGTAGTTTAATACAGTTTTTAATTTTTCATTTGGTTGTAATATCATAGTATGAGTAGTAACATAACGCCTTTTAAAACAAAGTTGTAAACAGTAGTAAGTAAGGTTAACGTAGACTGTATGAATTAAATCACACATCTTTGTTTATATGTTTTTACTTGTACATATTTACAGTTATATTAGTTAGTAAATCAAACATTTAATGCCTAAAATATATGTTCGCTGTATGCATAATAGTAGTGTAGATGTATTTCTTTAAAAGCAATATATATATATATATATATATATATATATATATATACACATTTATCTTGTTATCGCATAAAGTGTTTATATTAATTTATTAATAAATTGAAACTGTTCGTATAATATGACTATGCAAGTTCTGTGTTGCTATTTAGAACCAATTGTACATCACTCATGTTTTGTGTACGATACAAATACAATTGACTGTTTTGTAACATATGTATGTTGTCTGATAAATATATACAAAATATTGAAACTATAATATGTCGAACAATAAGAAAATTAATGTTTTTTCTAAGTAAAATGTAATATAATTAAATTTAGTGTTTATAAAATTAATTTGATATTTTTTAATTATTTAGCGCGCGCGCGTGTGTGTGTGTGTGACCTAATGTAGAATTATGCTATTTATTCATCAACGTACTGTGTTCCAGTCTTTCTGCTGTGTGTGTCTTCCAGGTACCAGTTAAAGATCTTTTGAAAAATCTTGTCTACTTAGCGTCGAGCCTTATCAAGGAGTCCACTCAGGTAACACCTCTCCTTGAACTGCCTCCATCATAATATTTTTCGCTTGACATTTCAAAATTCCCCATAATCTGGGCTTGTCCTCAGAAGCTGTTAGGTCTTTCAACAGAGTCTTTTAACCACCACTCACAGCTTCTAAGGACAATCCTAGATTCTGTCGGTAAAAATGTTAAAAGCGTAACAATATTAACCTTAAGTTAATAGTGACCATCAGTTGATAAATGATGAAAGGTTTAGTGAGGATCAGTCAATAAGTATAGCCACAGTTTTTACACCATTTGTGTTGATGTTTCAACAATACCTATTACCAGTGTCAGGACAGTTGTTGTGTTGTTATATCACAAAACACAAATGGTATTAAATTGTCATCATCATCTGCAAGGATTAAACCAAGGATGGTTTGTTCCGGTCTTGAACAGGCAAAGATTAGAGCTGGTCACTCCAGCGCTTCCTCGGAAGTCCCACACCTCTCCGTCCCATCGGCTTATAGTTCCATAGTTGTTTGGGGATGCAGTAGTCATCCATTCGGCAAAGATGTTCCCACCAATTCAGCCAATACTGGGCAGTCCTGTCGAGTATACTCATAACATTCAGTTCCTGCCGTATATCTGTGTTTCTTCTATGATCATACCTTGCCACGTCCCTGAGAAATCTCATTTCAGCAGCTTGGATGCGACTGGCCTGGCCTTTTGTTAAAGTATTTGATCCTCTCCTAACCCTTAGGAGTTTCAAAGAAAGGAGTTCACTATAACCAAGGGTTTCACTATAGTCACTGAATTAAAAAAAAAACCTTCACCATTGATGTCAGCAACTTTACTTCACACAAGGCAAGTCAGCTGAACTGAGTGCTTTCTGGAAACATGTCTACCTTCTAATTATAATCACATGTACCTTTTAGATTTATATTCTGAGTGATTCTTGGTCTAGAATTCATTTTCTTGTATTTTATCGATTCTCTTCTGTGGGAACTAAATCATTTATGGTCTTGCAGACATGCTTGATATAGTTAAATAATTTGTTTAAAATATGTAACAGAGTAGTGTTCATATTGTAGCAGAAAGAAGGTTGTTGGCCCAGAGACCCGACCAAAAAAAAAAAATGAAAACTTGGGCTTGCCAGCTGGGCACTATAGCCAAGGACAAGGACACTATAACCATAATAAAATTTCCCAGTAGCTTAATACTTGATAAGTTATAAGTTACCGTGCTTCACCATGGATGAGTCGTACTTCGTTGAGTTACATGCAACTGAAAATTGCACAATACTTTTGGCAGTTTCTGTGTAGTTAATATTCTGTAGTTGATTTAATTTTTAACATAACGCACAAATTTCACAACGTTTCCTAGAATTCCACGGATTTTGATACCCCCACAAAGTCTTCTTGTAAAGAACTCATCACAATACATAGCTCAAACCCTTTCCCACGTATACAATGATGTAGAGTTTTGAAAAAAATATTCTAGTATAATTGATATTTTTTTGGATTTGTAGTGTATCGGATAAAGTTTATGTAAAAGGACTGAGATGTCTGTGTTTTAAAACTTAAGGTATTTTTGAATTACTAGTTGTTTTGTAAAATTAATACAATATATGAGTATGATAATAGATGAAAACTGCCAGTTCGAGAGGTGCAGTAAATTGGCTGTGTTTTAAGGTTAGTTGGGACCAAGGTGTTTGCAGAGTAGTAAAAATGAAATTTTCTTTTATCGTCTGTCATAAGCTACTTTTGAACATGAGTAGAGAAAAACGTATGCTTAGTTGTTAGTGAAGGACCTTACAGTGGCATATTTCCTCCTTGTCCAATGTCTGGTACAAGAATTCCTAATGAATAGATACAAATTTAAGAGCTGGCTTTATTTTGTAAGAAAAAGTCAAGCCAATAGTATGTAAATCTATGTAGAAAATTATTGTTTGTAAAATTACCAATGTATAAAATATATATTTTATTATACAGTCTTATAAGAACTAAGTAGATAACTATTTTTAAAAGAAAACTAAAATTAATTTGAAATGCAACCATCTGAGTTGTTTTTTGTGTAAAATGTGAACCTAGTGTGCACATGTGGATAGGTGTGGCTGCTGTGAGGGTGACAAGCCATGATTGGGGAGGCACAAGGACAGCTCCTTGTCCCATGTGAAATACAAGTTTGACCTAGTTTGGCCCCAAGTTTAATCAGTAAGTGGGTGTGCATCTGAATTATATTATTTCAGCTCAACAGAGGCAGTGTGTATTATACAAAAGACACCAATATAAATACTGTATTACAATTCATAACACCTACAAAAAAATGAATAGTTTAAATTGTGTGTTATTGTATTGTTTGAACAACAATAATTAATGTTAATTAATAACAGTGATAATGTACGTACACATCGAATACATTCCCTTGTGTTTTTAATACCTATATAATATATATTGTTCTGGATTGCAGCATATAGACCCTGTGTGTGTGTGGGGGGGGGGGTCTCGCTCATTTACGATGAATAACGTTTTTACCTGTTCTTACGCGGTCAGTTGCCCCCTGCATTTTCACTTATCGACTGAATCTGCCACTTAGAAACGTTCCTATTCTGAACTTTGAAAAGATTTCAATTCTGCAACTTTTCATTTGTGGGAGTGACCTTTCTTCCAATATTTTTGTTAGGTTAGATTAGCTTTCTTCTGCCCTATTTTATTTTTGTTGAGGTGCAATATTTGAAGTGGAAGAAGTATAGGTAAATATTATTTACAGATGACCGTTTGTTAGTTGACGGTTATTACGATTTCAGAGTGGTGCATGTTGAATGAAGTGTACCCCTACGAAGCGACATTGGAAATATTCATCGGGTACTGGTTTCCTTTATTAAATAATTTTTATACATAATATCTCGATCAGAATTAAACGTTAGGTTAGGTTAGGCTAGGCATGAATACAATTATAATGGTAATTTCTGTATTATTATTATAATAACATGAAAATGCAATTGATCGCAACTGGCTGGCTTCAAATTTCCACCTCGGTCGCAACTGACTATAGTCCTGTGGGGGGGGGGGGGGGGGATAAATAATATTTTTTTCAACAGTTAATATTCTCAGTATGTTATTATTCCTTCATATATCCATAACAATTATTATTTTATTTCATGCAAGCATAATGCTATATAAGTCACTCATATCTTTTTTGTATTAGGCTACACACTAGTTGGTAAGCACAACTGTTTGTTATTCATTGGTACAACAAGCATTTGTGGCTGGCCTTAAATGATCAGATTCACCAGGTCTATGTACATATATCAGACTTGAGCTCTGTCTCTGTCTAGACAAGGTCATGAAGGCCTGTCCCATGTTAGTTAAACAGATTGCCACTTATATATATTTCAAACCCATTCAAGATTCATTTATGGAACTTTTCCTGTCTAAACTTAGTGTACTGTTTTCTTCAAAATAAGACCTCATTTTTTTGTAGATTTTTACTCCAAAAACTTTTGGAGTCACATTTTATTATCAAATATATCTTCTCCTTCTGATAGTTCCTATCCGTTTCAGATGTTGGATATCATACAGGCTATTTTAACTTCATGCACTGCTGTACGGAATAAGTCAGTTGTATTTATTCCAAACCAGGTCCTTAAATTTCTCAGCCATAATATTCTCGGTCGCCCAACTCCTCTCTTTCCAAGTACTTTTCTCTATAGTATAGACTGTAATAACTAAAATCTCTGTTCATTTCTCATGAGATGTCCCAGATACTGAAGCTTTCTTATCTTCATTGTGTTAATAATTTCCCTCCTTTCTTCATCATTCTAAGAACTTCAACATTACTTATATGTGCTGTCCATGCAATGCTAAGTATTCTACAGTAAAACCACATTTCAAAAGATTCCAATTTTTAATTGTCGCTTCAGTCAAAGTCCAAGATTCTACACCGTAGAAGAGGACCGAAAATACGTAGCAGCATAAAAATCTTGTCTTTGTGTTTATTGTTAAACTGTGACTTTTGAATAAACTGCTAATTCTAGTGTACACTGCTCTTGCCTTTTCAATTCTGCTCTTTATTTCTTAAGAGTGATCCAATTGTTCATTGACTATAGTACCGAGATATGTAAATTTGCTTACACGTTCAACTGGCCTTTGGATCAAATATATAAACACAAGAAATAAGAAAAAAGGAGTTAAAAAATAGTATGTGTATTTATTAAAATAAATTGTATTACAGCACAAATTTAATAATATCCGGGTGTTAAGGTAGTAATATACCACCAAAATCAGTATTATATTATTGTCATCTGCAAATTCAGCCAATGTCAGTGCACAAGGGCCTATTGGAAAACATAAAATAGTAGTTTTTAATTTGTCTTGGTGGTTCTTCTAGTATGTTATCATATTAGCTTCCACAGAAAACTCACTCCTTTCTTTTCTTCAGATCCAACAAAATAGCTTAAATGGAGGTGTGTAGCTTTCCAGGAGTCAAACTGAAGCTGTACACCTGTCATACACACTCACTTTAAAAAAATTGTATCTTGGCAGGCAATATAGTCATGCAGTCATAGGTATGAAATTTGCAGAAATGTTTTTAAAAAATTCACCCCAAAATACTGGGAAGTCTTATTTTTTTAGTAAATACTATGTGAACATAATTAAATACATATATTGTTCAAGAACAATTATTATAGCTTTTTTCCAAGAAAGTGCTTTAGAAAATATGTAATTTTTACTTCTATTAAATATTCATGTTACATTTTAGTTTTAATTTTAGGTTTGTTATAAAAATATACTGTGAAAAACAATAAAAACCCAAGCCTCCTAACATATTTCAGTACAAAGCTACATTGTATCTAAATGTTAAAAGTATGCACTTGTAGAAAATCTCATTTAAAGTTTTGTGTCTTTTCCTTCAAATGCTCGTGCACTATATACTTATTCCTTTATTGTTCTCATCTTCCCCTCTCTTTTTAGCTGTCTTTTCATTGCCGTGCTCACCTTACTTCTTGTTTCTTTTTCTTTGCTCCTTGCTACCCTTTATTACATGGCTCCGTTAACACAGAATCTGGAGAGGGGAAGCGTAGCAGCACTGGCACTACCAGTTGCACGGGGGTTCAGTACATTCCCCTACACTGCTTGATGTTTGTACAGTCAAAGTAAAACTCATACGCGACTAGAAAATTTACACGTCCAGAAATTAAAGTTAGAGCATTATAATACTTAAACTGTACGCGTATGGTGTCAAAATTGTTATTATACACCGTTTAAAAAATTATTAATTTACTTTGACCATAAACATAAACAATATGAGCAATAAACTCGACAATTTCAATTAGGTATTGATCTGTAAAACATAACTAGTCGTGTCTCCGTTGTTGATCAACATAAATGGATTATTGTTACTTCAGTTTGGAGCTTAATATGTCAGTAAGGCTATTCAATGTTTAATTTTTTTGTACTCTTCATAAATGTATAAAGTTATGTTACTTTTGCTCATGATTTTTTTGAATTACAACATGAAACGTTAGCTGGTAGAGAAAGCTTTTGTTATTACAAATAGTAGGCCTAGTTCTATAAACGAGTGAAATTATGAGGAACAAGTAAATTTAATTTCTATTCAGTTAGCAAGTTTCTAACGTGATATTGTATATACCACATTATAAACACGATATCACATTATAAACGGACTTAGGAAACCTCATAATAATTGTTAACTGATCAGAGTTAAAGTTACTGTCCAAACAAACTAAGTTGAAGTTATAGTTGATAGTTACAAAAACTAACTGATTAAAGATAAATAAAATTAACTGATTAAAAATTAAACCATTTTTGGTTTGCTTTTTTTTGTTTTATTTTTATTGAGTAAAGTGCTCAGTTTTCTACCAGTCAATTTTGAACTTTTACCTCTTTCCGTATCTTACAAATTGAGGTTTCTGACTTTCCTGTTGCAGCTGCTGCTCGCTTTGTCGCATTGTTTATTGGGTACTTATAACAACCACTGTTCTTTTCCTCATCAAAAAATTCAATAACTCCCCCAACTATTTGGCGTGCATGACTGCGAATTGTAGGCCTTTCTTTGTTACTTGTCATCTTTCAATTCTACAGTTAATGAATTTTAATTTCAGAGTTGATTATAAACTATTATTTAACTCTTGTATTGTCACGTTCTACGCTGTTCTAAATTTTATATGTCGAATGTGGTGTTAAAAGTCTGAAAATTACACTATATAAAAAGTTCAAGTTAAAATACTTCTATCAGGTTTACACATACAAATATTAATTACAGGCCTAACGCAAATTGATGCTCACAATACTCATAGTAATAAACAAATACAAGTGACAAACACTGTAGGCCTAACATGAAGACACGCAAATATTAATTATACCGCAGATCAGTGCTACGATACTCACAATTAGTAAATATAAATTCAAATAACAAACTCTGTAACACGAACACACACAAATATTAGCCTACTACTTGCAATGCAAATCGACGCTCACGATATTCATAGCTGGAAAACAGACATTCAAGTGACAGACTTTTGAGTATGACTGTAAACTGCTTGGTGGGGTGAGACACGCTGGCGCGTCTCCAAACCTTATCTATTAGTTGTGACTTTTCTTGTGTTTTTATTAAATCCTACCTCTTCATTTTCAAGTGGCACCTATAAAAATTTGAGTTCCCCATTTTGAAGATGACATATAGTACAGTCGCTATAATTCAAACACTTAAAACATACAAATTCTCAATTAATTCAGATTGTCAAACTATGGAGTTATTTTTTTTATAAACAAATATACACCCTCTTTCAAGTGGAAATTTAATGGAATTTGTTACAAATATCACACTTATTAGTTTTCTTTGTACTGAAATCACTATGTACAGGATGTATTTGTGTTGCTTTACCGTGCAAAAATCTAATAGTTTTTTGTACATTTTTTCATTTTCAATGAATATGTTCTATCACGTAATCATTGAACTAGAAAATGTTTTTTATCAGAAGATTGTTCTGATCGGACTATCATAAACTTGAAGTATTCCAGCATTGAGCTATGTGGCACTAAATTGTTGCTGTTTTCTTCACCAGTTGCATCACTGTATCATCTCCATTATTGTCTTCAAGTAGCACCACCCGGTTAATAATTTCTTTGTCCATCAGATTATCATTCCATAAGCAGTGGCGAAGCTAGTAGTTAATGAATGGGTAGGCAAAAATCTTATCTTAAATTTTTTTAAGGAATCACTAAAAGGACGGTGGTTCAAATCGGACACTGAGGTAGAGTTTGCTATAAGCGAATGGTTCCACAAACAGCCGTAAGAATTTTACTAGCAGGGAATCTACAGGGTAGTGCAACAGTGGAACTCATGTCTTAATGTTAATGGAGACTTCTTTTAAAATCGTTGAATAAAAAATGCTTTACAGCTCTATATGTCTTTCTATTGAACAATTCTTGTATTAGTCATACACAATAATACAACTGATTGAACTTCAAAATTTTAAACTTGATTAGTTTCTATATATATGTTTAATGTTACAAATAATTCAAATAACAATCTTGATCATCTGTTAGTTCAGCGGAATAACAGGGACACTTTTAATAACCGCATAAAATAAACACACTTATAAACAACACAGGCGCTTTAACTTAACTGTTTGGACCACAGAAGTGAGGCATGCCTCAACGCTCTATGTGTACAGCGCGGGACAATCCCCCCTCCCTTCACTTCCCTATCGCACCCGCACATTGCTTACATACGATGTATACAAAAAACGCTGAGGCAAGTTCAGGTTGCCTCATTCGCTTTAAACGAGCTATGCCGAATCTCACCTGTCACCATCTAGCGGTCGCTCAGTAAAGCACGTTTCGGTTTAATAAATTCGACAGTCGCGGTAACAATGTATAATCTTTACGTTATGTAGTTCAAATGTATTTATAATTTTTATTCTACAGAATTTTTTAGGGTAGGCATTGCCTCCATGTAACTTCGCCAGTGTCCATAAGTCAACTTCATTTGGCAAAATTCATTGACATTATTTTAACTTTACTCTTCCTTTGCAGATGCCTTGAGTCGCTGTTAGTACTGAAATAATATTTTAGGTATTTTCAGATTTTTGTAAAGTTTTATCCTAAAAAATATGATTGAATTGATTTGGATCACAGAAGTTTTCAGATTACTGGGGGGGGGGGTCTCAGATTACTATGACTGTTAGTTGTGTTGCTTATCACAGCTGATCTGTGTTTTATCTGTAATATTTAATATTATGCTTATTTACAATAAAATGCTAATACAATGACTCATTTTCATATCAGCAATGTATACTATTGTCATTGTCAGCATTAGCTATACTGACAGTCTTTAAAGGTAGGGTGTGTTGGTGTAAAATTATTATATTTTTACAATGATGCCCACCATAAATAATTTAAAAAAAAACTAAATTTGAGCAATAATAACAATCAGTGGTTGTTTTCAGGTGGACTAATAAAATTACATAGTAGTTGGACATTTAAAAAAAAAAATGTCAGTATAGTTTGACTAAAATGACCAAATGATAAATCATGAGTCAACTTGAAATATATTAAATTAAATTAATATTGTGATATTATTCAATATAGTTTCTTCTGCAAGTAGTGTATTACGTTTTGGTCATTTCTATACCAAAACGACAAATATGTGATACACTACTTGCAGAAGAAACTATATTGAATAATATCACAATATTATATAATTTCTGCAAGAAACTTTGAGTTACCGATATAGAAAGTGATAAATTAAATTAAAATTATACCATTATATTAAAACGCACATTATAACCCATTTACGTTCCTAGTTCACCTCGTAGGGTGAGACTGAGTCGAGTGTATGCATTATTTTGGCATTAGCAGTGTGTGAATGTGTATGTGCATACAAAGCAGCATTCTCTGCTTTAAAATTCATAAAATTAGACATAAATAAAAATATTTCATCTACACGAGATAGCGTAATACGTCATTCTGTAATGACCCTTCTTCAATTCTACCAGCCAATCCAGAAACCTGATTTGTTCATCATATACAATCCATGTTGTGTGCAGAGAGGAGTGGGTTGAAGCAAAAGTTGTTCTTTGTGTATTGTGTTGTAGTGACTATGGTTTCAGCCAGTGGTGGCTCATCGGGGGGGAAGGCTAAGCTTCCCCAACAAAATTTAGAAAAATATTAAAAAATTACTAGTAATAGGCTCTTTTTTTTACTATAACAGAATCTGTAATCACACTTTGGCATTTTAAATTATCTGATTACATAGAAATAAACAATTAATCGCGCCTGTTACCAATAATAGCGCAGAATGGCATAAGACTGAGGCAGCGTTCTCAGTAGCCGCCATAGTACTGGTACAGCTGCGTGAGAACTGTGCCTGCCAGATAGTGGGGTACGCTACTGCAGCTTTATACGTATGCGGGAGGCAACGAGTGAGTTAGCCTCTGGGCATGGTTTAATGTAGTTTGTGTTACTTTTATGCAGTCTTTTCTTTCTCGTGCTCCTTGTATGTGCGTATTTTTATTATTTATCCCTTCTTACCCATTATCAAGATCGACTTATCGCCATTGCTTTAGTTTCAATTGAAAAGAGAATCCTCTGCAAATTGAAAAGTCGACCGACATGACATGATGATGTTATCGATAATTTTGCAAATAAGAATGCCCACTAACTGAATTTGCTGTAGGCGTACAAGTAAATTCATCGCAGCATACAAAATATATTTCTACTCAGAAGTTTACTTCTTTGCTAGAACAAAAGTAAGTTAATCTAAGGATCATCTTGTTAAAGATACACGTATGTTTCTAAGCAGACATGTATGCTGTAAAAATCAGATATCTCATAGCCTTCCTTACCCCAGGACTCGGTGGCCACCACTGGTTTCAGTATACTTTGACATCAGCTGCATTCCACTGCTCTCGTTATGAAAGATTACTAATTCGCCATATAGTTTCAAATTGTCCTAAGTGTACTTTTTATTTTTTGTGTATATGTATTAGTATTAAAGTTTGTACATTTGTGTTCAGTAATATGATACATTATCTTTAAACCAAAGAATTGGTTTTGTCACATGGACACACAATTTTTTTCTTCTCGACCCAGAGGTTGGTGGACTTCCAATGTCTTCCCTCCTTAGACAGTCTCTTAATCATCATGTATGTTATGCCTTCTTTTATCTCGATTATATATTCCTGTCCAGACCTTCCTCTCCCACACTACGTCCCTCGATTAGGAAGGTGAACCATTTTGAATGGCACAGCAGGTGGCCAACCATACTGCTTTTCCTCCCACAATGGCTCTATTCAGTATCCTTCTTTCACCCACTATCTTCAAAACCGAATATTTACATACTCTTTCCAGTCACGATATTCTTAAGGCCTTACTCCAGCACAACATCTCAAAAGCTTCAAGGTAGCTCCTCTCCAATTTTCTCAAAGTACAAGTTTTCAAGCCATATACTGCAAATGAAACTCTAGAAATTTTTTTCTGGTTTCTAGGGATATGTTTTTGGACACCGGAAGAGATTTCTTCTTTAATAATCCTTCTTCTTTTTCTTCTTCACTCCATGGCTTGGGGTATAGCCCGTTCCGACTTCACAGAGTCTCTGACCATTTTTTTCTTCCACCATCTCTTGTCCTCACTGGCCTATATTCAAACGCTTGTTTAGGAATATGCGTGTCTACCATGCATTCCACATGGGACTTCCAATTCTGCCTGGATTCCTTTATTCTCTCCAGAACTGACTGTAACTTAGGGAACCAACTTCTGTTAAATAATACTAGTCTTCTAAAAACTATCCCATCTTTCTATAATTTAACATACAAGTAGCGATTAGTGCCAGGCTGAAAACTAAATGATAAACACCAACTTTGTAAAAAAAAAAAAAAAAAAAAAAAAAAAAAAAAAAAAAAAAAATTTGTAGTGCAGCAGGTTTCTTCATTGTCTGTGGTGCTGAAAAAAAACAAAATTTGCTTAACACCACCTCAAAATTTTTGTATTCCCATTTCAAAATGTACGCTATGCCACTGGATTTTAGCAGTGCATGTGGAATCCTTGACTCAGCAAGGTGACATTAAATGGGTTATAATTTGTGTTTTAATATAATATGTAATATCTTCAGATAAATACACTCCAAGTAGGTTTATTCACCTGACACACGTTTCACAGAAATTATTCTGTATCTTCAGAGGTTTATTTGAATTGTAATTGAATGTTTCACTTAAAATATACTTAACAGATAATCGATTTTACTTCGATTATATTTTCGATTGTTTTAATGTTTATGTAGTCAGCTATTTATTATATATTTAATGTTTTATTTTATTATTCTAATAAATGTATGATTTTAAATAAATTGTCTTGTTTTGTTTTTATTTGAATTTGTTCTTTAATTAGTAGATTATTATTATTATTGTGAGTGTACATATTAAGATTTCCCAGATATTCATCTGTTACCTTTTTGTACGTTTTTAATTAATTTGACATTTTGAATGTCTGGAAATGTATGTTCATTGTTTAAACAGTGTGTGGCTAAATTAGCTTTGCTAAATGTAATATAATAGCAGAATTTTAATTTAATTTACTTTATGTTACTCTATGATTTGTCATTTGGTTATTTAAGTTAACACTTATAGTGCTGTGTGTTTTACTCATAATATGCGAAGAATGCTGGCCATTTTTCATACTTTTCATTTGTATGTAACTCATAAACTAGAACAGATAGAAAAGTATAACTTACCTTATTTTAAAGGTCATACTTTCTTCTTTATAGTGATTGTATTGTGAATATTGTACAGAAAATGCTTAAGCTGTTTCTGAAATTTCAAATTTAGTTGTTTTTGAAAATTTTAAAAACTTGACCGTGTTAAACTTACAATTTTATTAATCAGTTACACTTAGTTTTAACACTTTATTCAATTTAATTGAAAAGATATGTATATAGTATGTAATAAATTCACACTTCATAGTTTTTTTTGTAATGAAATAACTTAAAACAAGAGTTTATACATAATGCTACCTTATGCATTATGTAATGCAACGACTGGGTTCAACTCAAACTGTTGACTATTATGTGGCTGCATACGAGATCTAGCGGTAAAAATGTGAACTGCTTGTGCATTACCAACTCTGTATGGTGCTGCTAAACCATCACATGAATGACTAACCCGTATAAAAATATTGAAAAGACGACTCCGTCAATTGACGGAGTTCGCATTTTACGGAAGTTTCGCTAGTCCGTCAATTGACGGAGTTAGCACTCAAAGTGTTAACTGTTTCAACGATATTTTGGTTTTGACAGATAATTTGCACTACTCTTTAATTTTGTTTGTCACCTGAAGTCGGTCATAGATAGTGATTGAAATCTTGTGGTTTTTAAATTATTGACAACAGCTGTCTGCAGGAATACAATTAATCATCTATATGATTTGCAGAAACAAAGTGTATATAAATTCTGGAGTGCTCTCATTTTCTCTTCCGTATGGGTTGTTATGCATAACGGTTTTTAACAAGCATTCTGAACCAGTAGGATAAATTAATTAGAGCATATCTTATGCATAAGCTCTGTGAGCACTAATATTGTTATATTAAATATACAATCTTAGCCTTGTAATAAATAATAATAACAAAAACAATCCCTTTTTAAGAATACAGTATTTACATCCTTGTACGATAATTCCCTGTAGTCAGATACAAAATAGAGACAATACTAGTTACAGAAATAACATTCACTGGTTTGTACTATATCTTGTAATTATCTGTAATCCTTTGGTTTTTAGTGCATACAATAACAGCCAGTAATATTGTTAAATAAATGATTAGTGTTGCAGAGAAAACGTGTTTTTATGTAATTATACAGATGTACTGAACATTGTTGTATATAGTATACACTAAAATATGAATTGTTTATAGTTATACATACATTGGTTATGTAAGTATAGAGTCTGGGTCATAAGTCGCTTGTCAACATTGAATTTAATTTCTGCTTATGAAAGATGTTTATGAGAGGTTTGATCATTGACCACAATTTTAAAACATTTTCATCAATATCTCGACAAAATTAATTGTCATCATCAGAACATACAGGCAATACAAAACTAATTAATATGCATATAACACGTATAAACATGTATGTAACAATATAATTTGTTATATCTTATTAATTAGAATGAAATAATACATGTGGAAGAGTTATTATTTGTGTAATATATTCATACAAAAACAACTCATTGGCTTAATTATTTCTGTATTGGGTGTATGTGGACAAGTCCTGCTGATGACAATAAATTTCATGAAAACACTACAGACATTTCAAAATTGCATCCAGCTAACAAATAAATCTCAAAGTGTTTCATTGTTTGTTAATTAATTAATTCAGAGACATTACTTAAACTAAGGACTTGTTGCAAATGACTTTTGGCCCATTCTCTACACATTAAATTGTGCATTATACCTTATCAGTCCAACAACAACAAAATTGTACAGGTGTTTAGATATTGAATTTTTATTTCTTCTTCATCTACTGCTGCGTTTCTCTTGCTGAGCCTATAGATTGTGCCTGAAATATACATACATATAGCTTTATATATATTTTTAAATTGAAAAATAAAATGAAATAACATTTTCAACTTGTGTATTTAATTAAAGTAAAATTGTATTGTAATTTAAACAAATATATATACATATTATTAATGCATATGTCTAATGTTGTTTTTGTCACCCACCTTCAGATAAAATAAATAAGTAAATGATGCAGCATTAGTATTGTTAAAACTATTATATTCCAGGCCATGGAAGATTGGTTATGTTTTGGCCACACTTCCAGAGGCCATCTTCAGTAGAAAAAGAAGACAGAAAGAAAACGTTCATAAGGATGGCAGGCTGAACACACCTCACAGGTGAGGAGTAAGCAAATTACTAACGGTGGGGGGGATTGCTGGCACAGACAATTGACTATTGTCCAACAGCCTGTAATATAACAGTTTTAGCAGTGTTGACTCCAGCCATGATAGAGTTTGTAACAAATGCTGCATTGGGATATATAAAGTCCATGAGCATAGTTTTTTGTCAGGTAAGTTACCAGCATTCCATGTACCACTTTGCTGTATCCGCAGTGGTGAATTTGTCCGTAGGCAAATTAAGCAAGTGCCTATAGGCGGCATATTTTGGAAAGGTGAAATTTGATGGCTGTTATGTTGTTTTTATACCTAAGACATGTTTCAAAGGCCGCTCAACAGAGATTTGTGGAAGCACGGCAAATTTATTCTGCCTACGGGCGGCAAAATGGTAAATCTGCCCCTATCTGTGCGGGATACCTTTATCTGTCAGTGTCTGCTCGTTGTGGGCTCTTAGCTCTTCTGTGGTTGCCCTTTTCTGAAAGAATTTGGGGGGCGCTATCGTAATCTGTCTCCATTCTTTTAACATGCCTATACCAAATCAGCTTTTTTTAACAATTCGTCTATAATATCCAAGCACAGATCCATGGAAGGGGATTTCTCCCTCCTCCCAAATAGTCACTTCAGATGAAATTTTGTTCGTTATCTTGTGATTGTGAATATGATACAAAGTTCATATCATGTTATGTTGGTTCATGATTTTACTCTAAAATTACATTTAATTGTAACTGTACCTTACCACCGTGTTCATTTTCATTTGGGACATAACTTAATCAAGCTGCTTATGTATAAAACACTGATCCGCCTAGTTCTCACCTATGGTTCTGAGACCTGGACCATTTGTAGAAAGTCTGAGTGAAGCCTGCTGGTTCATGAATGCAAAATCATACGCAGTATTTTTGGTCCAATATGTGTGGGAAGTGAATGGAGGAAAAGGACCAACTAAGAACTGAACGCTCTTCTGAATAAACCAGATATTGTGAAAGTTATAAAACTTGGTAGACTCGGGTGGGCTGGACATTTGATCAGAATGGGGGAGAATGAAATACCCAGAAAGGCACTCAGAGAACAGATCTATGGCACCAGGAGAATTGGTAGACCCAAACTATGTTGGGAATATTTAGAATTAATATTAGGCAATTACCTGTATTAACTTCCGTCTTGTGACTTCTTTAGTTTTCCTTAAAACAACGCGTTTCGAGAATAAATTCTCATCAGGTTTAAAAAACTATAAAACATCAAATTCACCCAAAAGGGGTCGTCAACTATTTAAAATACACAAAAACACCACACATAATTAAACACCGACACAGTCACGGCACAGTCCGATGCGCATCGTCTCGCCGCCAACAACCAACTGTTGCACTTTGTCTTATACGACCGTTATCATTGCCCGCTGACCTATCGATATCGATGGCCGTGTTGTACCAGCAGATTCGATCGGAACGAAACTTTGTCTTTTCTTTTATAGAATTGCTAAACTGCTATAATTGTTTTTATTATTTAGACAAAGCTTTTCGTCATTACTGACATCTTCATTAATGACGAAAAGCTTTGTCTAAATAATAAAAACAATTATAGCAGTTTAGCAATTCTATAAAAGAAAAGTAAGGATGGCTGCTAATTTAAACAATACGAAGAAACTTTGTCATTAAGTAGCTGGTCCGTTTGTAACTTAGAAGCCCTATATATCTCATATTCCTCCACAGCGTTCATGTATGCACCCTTTTTACAATTATGGAGCAGTTTAAAGTTTGTGTGGAAGTCTGAGTACTTATGATTATACAGCATTAAATGCTGAGCGTAACTGGATCTAGTTTTCGAGATATCACTTTTGGGCAGGTGTTCTTTAAAACGTTCGGCTGACGGCCTGCCCGTTTGTCCTATATAGAATTTGTCACAGTCATCGCATTCAAGCTTGTACACTCCAGTTTTCTCTTCAGCCGGGATATGAGTTCTTTGTCCCAAACGTTTTTTGATGTTATTTGTGGTTTTAAAGGCCACTGCTACTTTACGTTTTTTCAGCTCATTCTTTACAATGACTGGTAGTACATTTGTGTACTCAGTTACTATAAATTTAGTATCTTCTTTAGATGGGCCGGTTAATCTGCTTTTACTATTGATTTTTACCGAGTGTTTTCTTATAAGCTTGTCTATGATTCCACTGTTATACCCATTAGCGATAGCTATACTTTTGATTATATTAGTCTCTTCCACTCTGTCTTTTTGCTCAAAGGGAATAGCAAGCATTCTATGAACGAACGCGTTGAAGGCTGCCATTTTTTGGGAATATGGATGGTACGAATCAGTATGAATAGTAATATCGTGGTGGTGGGCTTTCTATAAATTTTGAATCTAAAACGGTCATTATATTTGCTGATAGTGAGATCAAGAAAGTTCAGGCAGCTATTGTTCTCCATTTCTAGGGCAAATTGGATTTTCATGTTTATGCTGTTCATATATCCTTTCAAATTTTCTATTTGTCTACTCGTTCCATTGAATATCATAAAAGTGTCGTCAACGTAGCGTACGTAAAATTTAATTTTGTCTCGCTGTTTATTAAGACTAGACATTAAAAATGTATTCTCAAAGTGGTTCAAGTATAGGTCCGCTAAAATCCCCGATAAAGGTGACCCCATTGCCAGACCATCCTCCTGCATGAAATACTCATTATCATAAGAGAAATAATTTTGTTTGAGTATTGTTTTTAGCAGTTGCGTAAGTTCATCAATTTCATTTCTACCTAACCTATTTGTATTAATTAAGCTATTTCTGAGAATTGTCATTGTCTCATCTACCGGCACATTGGTGTACAGATTAGTTACGTCAAATGAAGCCAACCTATAATGTGGTGCTGATTTAATAGTTTTAATTTTTTCAACGAGATCGTAGCTGTTTTTTATGCTGTAGTTATTTACTATGTCAATGTTCTCTTTTATGATTTTTACTAATCTTTTAGCCGTCCTATAACCAGGGGCAGTCGTGTAATTTACAACGGGGCGTATTGGCATATCTTCTTTATGTATTTTGGGTAAACCCGTAAGTTCTGGGGCCCTGGCATTTATGGGTTTTAAATAACGTCTAGTGCTTTCATTGAGGAGATTGGGGCATTTATTTATAGCGTTGTTTAATTCCTTGACATAGGCGCTAGTGGGATCCTTGTGTAGCTTTTTAATATTATTGTTTTTTATGAACTCTTGTACCTTCTTGGTATATATATATTTTTGTTAATAATAACTACCGTATTACCCTTATCAGCTGTCGTGACGATAGCGTTATCATGTCGAAGTTTTTCGTAAATATTCCGTGCAATACGCGCGTCACGTTTGTACTTATTTTGCAGGTTAGCGATGTGGGTATATCCTTCTTAATAACTTTGTTTATTTTGTTATTTATGATGGCACGCGTTTCCTCCTGATGCGAAATATTATCAATAGTTTTTATGGCAGCTTCCGCGCATATTATTTCACGGATCATAAAGTTCTTATTAAACGAGGGAATGTTATACATCAAACCTTTGTTCAATAATGTCATTTCGTTATGTTCAAACTTAATTCCGGTGTAATTTGCAACCCGTTGATGAAATACGTGGCCATGTTCTACTGTATTATTATCGTCATTGTGTTGTTTTGTATACAGGTTTTGAAACTTTCTTAACTGTTTACGTTTAAGAGAACTGACGACTTTGTTTATCTGTCTATTGACAATGTCGAGAATGCCGTTTATTACTGCCGGGTGAAACTCGTTTAAAACTTCCAGGTGGGCTAGATAAAGCTTAGTATTTAGACCACTTTTTAAAATATAAAGTCGTTTGATCTCTTCCTTAATCCAGATTGATTTTATTTTTTCGGAACAATGTCTGCTTTTGATGTTGGAACTTATGTACTTCGGTGTGATGTTGTAGTGAAGGCATCTTTTATTTCTCAAAATTATATTAATCAAAATTATTTCTCTTATGATAATGAGTATTTCATGCAGGAGGATGGTCTGGCAATGGGGTCACCTTTATCGGGGATTTTAGCGGACCTATACTTGAACCACTTTGAGAATACATTTTTAATGTCTAGTCTTGATAAACAGCGAGACAAAATTAAATTTTACGTACGCTACGTTGACGACACTTTTATGATATTCAATGGAACGAGTAGACAAATAGAAAATTTGAAAGGATATATGAACAGCATAAACATGAAAATCCAATTTGCCCTAGAAATGGAGAACAATAGCTGCCTGAACTTTCTTGATCTCACTATCAGCAAATATAATGACCGTTTTAGATTCAAAATTTATAGAAAGCCCACCACCACGATATTACTATTCATGCTGATTCGTACCATCCATATTCCCAAAAAATGGCAGCCTTCAACGCGTTCGTTCATAGAATGCTTGCTATTCCCTTTGAGCAAAAAGACAGAGTGGAAGAGACTAATATAATCAAAAGTATAGCTATCGCTAATGGGTATAACAGTGGAATCATAGACAAGCTTATAAGAAAACACTCGGTAAAAATCAATAGTAAAAGCAGATTAACCGGCCCATCTAAAGAAGATACTAAATTTATAGTAACTGAGTACACAAATGTACTACCAGTCATTGTAAAGAATGAGCTGAAAAAACGTAAAGTAGCAGTGGCCTTTAAAACCACAAATAACATCAAAAAACGTTTGGGACAAAGAACTCATATCCCGGCTGAAGAGAAAACTGGAGTGTACAAGCTTGAATGCGATGACTGTGACAAATTCTATATAGGACAAACGGGCAGGCCGTCAGCCGAACGTTTTAAAGAACACCTGCCCAAAAGTGATATCTCGAAAACTAGATCCAGTTACGCTCAGCATTTAATGCTGTATAATCATAAGTACTCAGACTTCCACACAAACTTTAAACTGCTCCATAATTGTAAAAAGGGTGCATACATGAACGCTGTGGAGGAATATGAGATATATAGGGCTTCTAAGTTACAAACGGACCAGCTACTTAATGACAAAGTTTCGTTCCGATCGAATCTGCTGTACAACACGGCCATCGATATCGATGGGTCAGCGGGCAATGATAACGGTCGTATAAGACAAAGTGCAACAGTTGGTCGTTGGCGGCGAGACGATGCGCATCGGACTGTGCCGTGACTGTGTTGGTGTTTAATTATGTGTGGTGTTTTTGTGTATTTTAAATAGTTGACGACCCCTTTTGGGTGAATTTGATGTTTTATAGTTTTTTAAACCTGATGATGAGAATTTATTCTCGAAACGCGTTGTTTTAAGGAAAACTAAAGAAGTCACAAGACGAAAGTTAATACAGGTAATTGCCTAATATTAATTCTAAATATTAGTAACGTGACTTGGAGACAATTAAAACAAAATGAATATGTTGGGAAGACGGTGTGAATTATGATGCACGCCATATCCTTGGGACTTGGAACTGGAGAGAAGCTGCGCTTGACCAGGAAAACTGGTGGAGGCTGTTAAAGGAGGCCTTGACTCAGTAATGGGTTATCATGCCGCTGGTGAAGAAGAAGAACTTAACTTGTAGTGTGTATTTTAAACTGTACGTGAATATTATTAATAGAACAGTGAACTGACGAATACAGATACGATTTTACACTTGTACATTAATAAACTTATTATGTTGATAACACACTGTATTTATCTTCGTACATTTCTATAATTTATATGTTAGATCATTAAAGAATGGTCCGATTTTTCATATCCCCCTCCCCAAATTGCTTTCTGGATCTGCCCCTGATAATATCAGAGTCTCTCTTCTTTGTTTCCCTTATGCCAGTATCAGGGATGTGAGGGATCGGAGCATTTTCTCCTTCTTTCCCATCCCCTTTTGTCATCAAGCATCGGGACCCCTCAATGACTTCTAATACTCGGGGTGATTCGTTTCACCTGCGACATGGTCTTCCCCCTTCTGGTAGCCAACTTTTCAATATAGTCAGTCCTCTTCCTCTCACTATGTCTGGGCAAATGGGATTCCTGATGAACTTCAGCTTCTTTTTGCCTCACTGTAGGCCTATTTAATTATATTATCTAGTTTTCTCGTCTTTAAAAGTATAAAGGTTAGTCAAGTTAATGTATCAGGGGATGTTGAGTTTTTTTTTATTATTGACTTCTATTTTCAAAGATTTCTAGTCTGCTAGCTTGTATATTAATGTTGGGTCCAGTTGTGTGGCGTGGGTACATAACACCTGTTGCCGGTTGTGACAGGCTTAAAACTTAACCTAAAAATTAATTCGAATTTTTTTTTTGTACCAAGTGTTCTTTTTAGAGCATTTTCTATCATTCGCTGGGAGAAGAAGAGGGCCCCGGTTCAACGGGGTCTGACTCTCATTATACTTACATAGAATAAATCAGAACACAAATAATTTAATTAAATATAATAAAGACAAAGAGAGAAATGCATGACTAAACGAACATAGCCACTAACTGAGCATTTTGCCAGTTTATACAGCAGCAACACATTGGGTGGACAAGTATGTCCCCCTCCACAGTTTGTACAGTGACAACTACTACAAGGTCAATGACCGTACGCAGTAAAACATTTCCAATGTCAGCCGGTAACACAAGACGGCGCCCAGCAGTTCGAAAACAATGCTACGCTTTTCTTCAAGTTTCCCTACTAATATTGTTAGGATTCAAATTATTCAATAACTAAAGTATTTATTCTGTAATATAATTAATATTATTTTATCTTATTTCCAGTAGGCCTACTGTTGCCACCGCCAACAGCGGTTAAATGGACGCCACACTACTCGTTGGGTCGCTTTCTTTTTTGCAATATTCTGATGATCAGTGTTAATAGTGGGGAGTGATCATATTTTCCCTTGGTTTCAAATAACTTGAAGCAATTTTTCTGCTAATTAAGACATGCTTATTAAGGTTGGAAGCCAAGAGTTGTGCAATGAGATGGGCATGCCGATCACTCACTGTTGTGCCGTGTCCCAACTTTTTATAGAGCTCCCATTGCGGGGACCAAAAGACTACTGAATTTAGATGTGACATGCTACCAGCTGTGGTCGATTGGGTGACCAGTTAAGTAATGTGGTTTTCCTGAAGAGTTATATTCTCCACCTAAACTTTTCATTGCTTTTGTTAGCTCTTTTCCTTCTTTAGTCATCAGACAAGTACTATATAGTGTATTTTTGGCATTAAAATCGTCTGGAAAAATACTTCCTGATTTTGCTTATAACTATCTATTACACTTCCAACTATTTTACTAACGACTCGGAACGTTAGTGAAATAGTTGTATTTAATTAAGTAACGGACACGTCATGGACAACGAAATCCAAGAATATTACACTTCATTACTCCTAGTCATTAGGTTGCACTGTGAACTCATCGGAGAAGCTGAAGATAAATTCTCCATCCCAGACTTCTTACTAACACAACTTTCTGCTGGAATTTGTCTTTCAGCCTTTGATTGGGATGTTTAAATTCACAGAGGGGTTCTCTTTTTTTGAAGTTTTTTAGTTTCTGATAATCTCTTAGCGATGATGCAATGTGACATAATGGACCCACTCTGCTAAGTCTTATGATGTTCTAGAAACTATCCAACGTCTATTTCCAATCCATTTACATAAGTGTGAGCACAAATATTTCAGCAAATATCCCTGTACATTGTTTGTATTCGGCAGTAAAGGTTATGTATTTTGTTTATGTGCGTTAGTAACTGTTCACATTGTCTTTTGTTTCCCCTGTATAGTATTAGAATGTCATCAACGTATCAGTGCCAATATAGTATTTTATGTGAGTGTCTGTCATTGTTTGTGAGTATTTTTGTTTTTTCGAAGTGTTGGAGGAAGACTTCTGCTAGAATGCTGGATATGGGGGAGCCCATGGGTAGACCATCATTCTGTGTGTAATATTTATTGTTATAAGTAAAGTAGTTTTGTTTTGTGATAATGTTCAGAGTTTCTGTTATTTCGTTGATAAGTTCGTCTGGTGTGTTGTTCTGTTTGAGTTTGTTTTGTAGGATGGTGATAGTTTCAGAGATGGGGATGTTTGTGTCCAGGTTTTTAATGTCAAAGGAGGCTAATGTGGCATTATGGGGGATGTGTATGTCTTTTATTTTTGTTACTAGGTCTGTGTTGTTTTTTACTGCAATGTTGTTGTCTAGTTGTGTGTGTTGTCTGATAATTTTGTCTAGATGTTTTGCGAGTTTGTGTGCAGGGGCATTACGGTAGTTGATAATGGGGCGGATCGGAATATCTTCTTTATGGATTTTGGGAAGCGCTTGGAGGGTAGGGGCTGATGGTCGGATTTGTTTCATGTAGGGCTTTTGTATATATATAAACAATATAATAGGAGCACATAAGACATCAGACAACAAGAACCACAACTCAGAAATACACACAGCCATCAAACTGAGGGAAAAGGCACACAAACACAACATCACATTTGTAAAAGCAGACAAAGGCAACACGACTGTAATCATCTCCACAGACAACCTACACAAAAAAGTACAAAACTTCATGGAACAGAACAACATCACAGAACTAAAACACGACCCCACCGACAGATACCAAAACACAGTAAAACAACTAGTCAACAAAGCCAAACTCATAATGACACACAAACAAAAGCCCTACATGAAACAAATCCGACCATCAGCCCGTACTCTCCAAGCGCTTCCCATAATCCATAAAGAAGATATTCCGATCCGCCCCATTATCAACTACCGTAATGCCCCTGCACACAAACTCGCAAAACATCTAGACAAAATTATCAGACAACACACACAACTAGACAACAACATTGCAGTAAAAAACAACACAGACCTAGTAACAAAAATAAAAGACATACACATCCCCCATAATGCCACATTAGCCTCCTTTGACATTAAAAACCTGGACACAAACATCCCCATCTCTGAAACTATCACCATCCAACAAAACAAACTCAAACAGAACAACACACCAGACGAACTTATCAACGAAATAACAGAAACTCTGAACATTATCACAAAACAAAACTACTTTACTTATAACAATAAATATTACACACAGAATGATGGTCTACCCATGGGCTCCCCCATATCCAGCATTCTAGCAGAAGTCTTCCTCCAACACTTCGAAAAAACAAAAATACTCACAAACAATGACAGACACTCACATAAAATACTATATTGGCACAGATACGTTGATGACATTCTAATACTATACAGGGGAAACAAAAGACAATGTGAACAGTTACTAACGCACATAAACAAAATACATAACCTTTACTGCCGAATACAAACACAACAATACCATAAACTTCTTAGACCTCTCCATCACAAAACTTGAACACAGGCACAAATTTAGTATATACAGAAAACCAACTACAACCGACACACTAATACACAACTCCTCCAATCTCCCAATGCAACACAAACTAGCTGCCTTCAGAACCATGATACATAGACTTAACAGCCATAGATGAAAAAGACTACAAAGACGAACTAAACACGATAAAACATCTAGCAGAATCAAACGGATATGACAGAACAATAGTCAGTAAACTCCTACACAAAACAAACAACAGACAAAGACAGAAAACAACAAATTCATAACACTAACATACATCAAAAAACAAACTGAAAAAATAGCCAACAAATTCAAAAAAGCAGGATACAGAATCGCTTACAAAACAGAACACACACACAAAACAAATTCGATCTACCCGGTGTTTACAAACTAAATTGCTCAAATTGCAACAAATTCTACATAGGCCAGACAGGACGTAGCTTCAAACAGAGATACATTGAACACACAAAGGCACTCCACTCCACTACAGAATCCACCTTTGCAAACCACACATACAAAAACATCGACAATAACATGAACATTCTACACGTACACACAAAAGGCCGAAAACTAGACACTCTAGAACAATTGGAAATATACAAAGACACGAAAACAAATAAAAACGACATCCTATACGAACAGACACAATTCAAATCACACGCATTATTCGAACACCACCCCACACACACAACATCGATCTTTCGAAATTCGATTCCTTCGCCCACAACAGGACGGACAGCGCTACCAGCGGCAACCTCTGAAGAAGCCTTTAAAGGTGAAAACCGGTTCAGGTTGTAAGGTAAAACTTTATGTTTTTACTTATAAAAAACTTTGTGTTCCGTGTCGTTAATATAATAGTTGGGGTATTTAGTTAAGTAACGGACACGTCATGGACAACGAAATCCAAGGATTTTGTTCTGAATTTGGGTCTTGGGGAATATTCAGCGGCAAAATGTAACTTCCGGCCCCGCGCGTGTACTATATTTCGGTGTCCGATGTGTACATCCAACTGTTTTCTTCACAAGTAACTAATGCCAGCGTATGGAGGTTATGTACGACAATGTAACTTAAATAAAATTTACTTTGTCACTGTACATTAAAAGGGTGTATTTATTGGAAGTACAGAAATTAGTTTACATTTATCGCACATAATTACGGTACAGAGACGATTTTGGGAGGTTGTTGCTACGTTTAACAATATAACTTAACCTTTTACATTTTGAAAAATTAATTAGACTTAACAAACGTTTCCTTAGTTAGTGTACATTCAAAGGCTGTATTTATTGTATGGATAAAAGGCTGTATATAACATTAACGGCTGTATTTATTCGAAGTAGTAATGCCAGCTTATGGAGGTTATGTACGACAATGTAACTTAAATAAAATTTACTTTGTTCGTGTACATTAAAAGGGTGTATTTATTGGAAGTACAGAAATTAGTTTATCGCACATAATTACGGTACAGAGACGATTTTGGCAGGTTGTGGCTACGTTTAATTATTTAACTTAACCTTTTAGATTTTTAAAATTAATTAGACTTAACAGACATTTCCTTAGTTAGTGTACATTCAAAGGCTGTATATAACATTAAAGGCTGTCTTTATTCAAAGTACCGGAATTAAAACGTACTTCCAATTTAGAACCTAGTACAATCTAATGTATAACCAAACAAGTACATTAAAATCCTTTTTTCAACATAATGCAATAATAAGCAATGTGTAGTTTCTGTTAACATGCAAATGATTAAGTATTAATAATGGGTTACAGTGGAATTTAATGTTACTACGGTCTGAATTAATGCAAATAAAATTGGGAGAATCTCGTAAACATATTAAAGAATGCTTGTATATTACACACAAAATTATTACAGTACGGACCTTTGTTAATGAATAGAAACAAATTTGACTCTATACTTTAGTATGTACCAATAAAATTCACCTTTTTTCAAATACCAATATCTGTTGTTGTTTTTCATACCCTTAAAAAAAGGTCATTAACAACATACATTATGAGAAAACGTGATTACAAATAACCAGCCATTAGTTACTTAGAAGAAAATAGATATAACATTTACAAACATCAAATCTTCAATTCTCTCCCTATTTGTTTTATAAAAACTGGAGTTTCTACTGCAGGTTTTAAGTCCACTAACTACTTAATTAAATATACATAATTGTTCCTGTATCTTGTTGGGTAACATTATAATAATACATCTGCTTCCTACTCATATGTGCAAACAATGTTTTTAATGTACGGTCCTAAAATCTTTATCAACACTTTATATCTTTAAAATTTAGACAAAGTCTAATGAGCAACTTGGCCTAACCTGAATTTACATGACCTGGCTCAGAACAACTTTATTTTGGCAAATACAAAGATGAAGACTGGTTGCAATTTCTTCAGGGCTCACACCTGCTGCCAGGCCTAGTTCTATAACATGATAAGGAAGAAATAAATCAGCCCAAACCTGCAACCGCTGTGGGAAGGCTTTTACACCATTACCAATAAGATTAATGATGTCATCTAAGAATAACTCATTAGCTTTATTTTTAACTTTCATTAGTTTTATCTTTTTTAACAATTTTTAATGCAGTTTACTGGAGTAAAATCTTCTTATTGATAATGTTCTTATCAGTTTCATTACATTATTCTTATCTCTTTTTACTACCGTATCTCAGACAATATTTATAGTATACAATTTAGTTAATGACTTAGTATTTTGTTCTTCATGTATCATGGTCATGAAATGGTTTAAGTTGGGGCCTATTTTATGTAAGGGGAAAACATAACGTTACAATATTGTAGTTACATTTATTTCTATAATTATTTATAAGTATTACTTTGTACAAACAAAACTGGCTTAGAAATGGGTCTACTTAGGAAATTATGGAATTCTGCTGAAATTTCGAATAGTTCTGGAGGGGAATTGATCCCCTGATAACCCCCCTCCGCAAGTTACTCCACTGATCCCACTCTACACAGTTCCAAGAAATCCTGTATTTAGTAGAGCTTCCCTTATGTTTGCCTCGTAAGTGAAGGAGAAGGGATCTATTTAACGTGCAAGTTGAAGAATATATTTAATTATTGCACTTAACTTGATATAAGTACTGATTACATTTCAGGATTATTATTTTCAGAAATAATGTATGTAAACCAGTTTTCCCCATATAAAGTTAATTAAAATTCTTTAATGCATAGCATTCCAGGCATTTACAGTAGTAGATTCGTTTTACTAAATTTGAATTTACACAAATAATTCTCTTTGATTAACCAGAGTTACACACACAAACTAAATGCTGAGTGTCCTCCTAGTGTATAAATTCAGCTAAAACAGTATTCCAAAAACTTACCTTGTTACTAGAATATGTGACATGATGAACTTTTCATCATGTGTTCAACTTTGTGTTGGGAGTTAAGCATTTTAATAATTTATATTTATGCAGGCGTATAGCAAAATCTGATCATCATGGAAAAGGAATAAGGCATTTTGTAATAGCAATTAACTGATTAGTTCCTGCTGTATTACCGAATCATATTACAAGACCAATTTTTGTTTAATTGAAAAGATATATTTTAATTGTTTCTTTTGGTGCAATCTGTAAATTCCATGACACACGTCCATAAAGGTTTGAAAATATGCTTACTCCAGTTTGATAGGAATAAATTTTCAAAAAACTAATACAAATTTGTTATGTCTGATCACACCAGCTATCCTGTCTATTGGCAATGAGACTTTTATCCAAATTTATCATATAGTATTGTGCTAAGATGTTACACTACATTTGTATACTGTAATACAGTGTATTATTTGCAGACTGACAGGGTTATAAAAAATTCTGAAAGAATTGTTGCTTTTACAACACCATCCTTTATCAAGTGACTACTCAAATCTGCCAGTTTTTCACAGATCCCCTAGTGATGCTCCAAACTTTTCAAGGATTCTCCTGGCCTTAAAAAACTGACTGGCCTCATTGATTGACATGACTAATGTTAAATTTACTTTGGGATACTTCCAAACATAATACAGTTTACAATAAACAAACAAAATATTATGCCTGTCTAATTTTTTCCAGAACTGTATACACATAATTTGATCTGGATAGAACATTTATTAAACAATAATACTATTTGATGCAAATAATTAAAATATCGGTATGGAGAACCATACGTGACTACCATGTTCTAAGATTTATATTTGAAATCATTTTAGAAACGAAATATTTCTATAGAAACTACTTCTACCTTCAGCCTCAACCACAGAATTGTGATCACTAACATATACCACCTCATGTTCATAAAACAGTATTCCAAACACTTACCTTGTTACTATGGTGTCTTCAACAGGTACATTGGTGTATAAATTCGTTATGTCAAATGATGCTAATGTTGAGTTGTGTGGTATATGGATGTGTTCTAGTTTTTTGACAAGTTCTATGTTGTTTTTAACAGAAGTGTTGTTTGTTGGTTAGATTTATGTTGTTTGTTGGTTAGATTTATATGTTTTCTGATTAGTTTATCTAGGTGTCTGGCAATTTTGTGGGAGGGTGCTTGTGTGTTATTTATCAAAGGTCAAATGGGTATATTGGGTTTGTGTATTTTTGGTAATGCGTTTACTTTTGGGGGGTTAGGTTTAATTTCTTTTTAGGTATTTTATGTTTTCTGTTTGGATTATGTATTTTGCATTATTTATGAATTTGTTTTTGGTATTTTATTGTGGGATCTTTGGTTATTTGAGTTATATTGTTTTCGGAGAAGAATTTCTCAGTTTTATTGTTTATTTCTTAAATATTAGAATTACCTTGGTTCCTTCTTTGCAATTATGTTTATTTCTTGTTTGTTCATTATGACTGTTGTAATTTCTATAGGTACTTTTGGTGTGTTTGTTGTAATTTTGTGTTTTACATAATCTTTTGTGATTAAATCATTTGGTGTAAAATGTTCCAGATTATAAAATACACCTAACAGTTTTAACATACAATATATATAGTAACACCTCTATACATAGTAACAGGTATATCAATATACCTGTAATCACAGGTATGGGAAAGTAATGGCAAATCTTGCATAATCTTGTTATCAGTTGTTGTTATTATTCGGCTAGTGCTATTAAATTCATATTGGCCCAAAGTGATCACAAAAGGAATTTATTATATTTGTTTACAGTCATCGGTGTTGATTTGAAATTTATATAAATTAATTTTCACTCACATGAATGAAGTTGCAACCGTAAAGAAATACAGAATATATTTTCTATGACAGCAGACAAGACAGGACACTTGTATTTTGCCTTTTATGTGTGTACATACATTCAGACATCATTTATTTGGATTGACTTCTGCAAGCTTGAAATCAAATACTAATAATGTTTTATGAATATTAATTACTACACTTTCACATGTGAAACTTACTTTGTTTATTTTCCTCGTACGACATTTCAGTGTGGTGTTCGCCTTCATCAGCGGGGTATGATACAGAATGTCCGGAACTTGTAACGGTTTGTTTAGTTGGTAGGTTGTGTGGGGGAGTGTGGAGGTGGAAGGGGGTTATGTAAAATTATAATCCTCAAAGTATAATATTGAATTAATTGGGATGTTTTGTTAAATTGTTACGACGGTCTCACCGATCGTCACATAGTACAGTGGAAACCAAAATAAAACACACTTACGAATTTGCAAATTACATTTATTATATTTTTAATTGGTGTTGTTACATGCTTGTTCACTTCTTTTGTTACATTTTAAATCAGTGTTGTGTTGTGATTAGCTACGATGGTAGTGTTATTAGTACAGACGAGGATGCTGCAGTTTCTTTTCTTAAAGAAAAAGATTTGGTTCACAATCCTCGTCAATGTGGTAATGGACATGATATGATTTTAGCGCTTGGGCAGCAACAGCGTTGGTGTTGTAATAAGAAGACTTGCCGTGAGTATAAGCCAGTTTGCAAGGACACATTTTTAGAGGGGTCCAGATTACCCCTGAGAACAATAATAAAATTTATTTATGACTGGTGTGAAGGCCGTAGTAATGTGAAAAACAGTAAAAATCAACTGAAAATCGACAACAAAACACACACACATTGGACGGCTTACTTAAGACATATCTGTGCTGAAGACATCATGAGCAACCCAAAGAAAATTGGAGGACCAAATTTAACAGTTGAAATCGACGAGAGTCTCTTTGCCAAGAGAAAAAATAATGTTGGCCGGGTGTATCCACAACAGTGGGTTTTCGGAGGATTCTGTCGAGAAACAAAGGAATGTTTCTTGTGTCCTGTCGAAGATCGATCAGCAGGTACTCTCCTACCTCTCATAGTGGCAAATATTGAACCAGGGTCCATTATAATGTCAGATGAGTGGCGTTCATACCGTCAAATTGTTAATTTGCCACAACAGTACACTCATTTGACTGTAAACCATAGTTATAACTTCGTGGATCCTCAAACGGGAGCACATACACAAGGCGTAGAAAGCATGTGGCGGTCCTGTAAACACCGAAACGTGATTGAATGTGGTGTGAGAAGGGAACGCTTAGATTCCTATTTAAGTGAGTTCATGTGGCGAACAAGAAATGCAAACCAGGATTTGTTCGAGTTCATGTGGAGGTCCGCAGAGGTCCAGAATATCTTTCCAGGTGATGCATCGACAATAATTGTGTAGTTACTGGAACAATCTGGGGATTCACAGACACTTAACTCGCTGTATTAATGTAGAAGTGTGTAGAGTCACCTCCTTACCACTCACGACTACCTGTAACAATATTGTAAATAATTATAAGCTGAACACTGTGGGAATAAGTGAAGGAAGAAAAAGTGTAATATAATGAATGATCAGTAATAACACAAAAGACTGTTAAAATTAATGATTCACCCCAAATGTATGAAACAAATGAAACGTAGACTATAAGTAAGATTAAGGGAGACATGATTTATATTATTCTGAATGTTCAGCAACATTGTATTAATTAGGATTTAAACCCAAGTCCCATATTTGTTTCAAGGGAAAAGACTACAATTAGAAGGTTCAATTTGTTTAATTAATTGTATTAAGAGTTAGTTATGTTTAAATATGTTTTGTGTGTAATAATGTTAGTAATGTTGCTATTAAGAATATTATGCTATTATGGCTATTATGAATTGTCAAAGAAGAAAAAGGTTGTAAGAAAATAGACACACTGTTATGTATAAAATACCATAGATACCTAAATTAGGCTCAGACACACTAAATAGAATTAATCAGTTAACAAAATTTGGCAAACTAAGGAAAAAATGACTACTATGGAATGTAAACCAGTTTGTAATAAGTAATAATCCCATCAATCAATGTAATCCCAGCCATAAAGACACAACTCTAAAGTAGCATGTCTATAATTCCTGTTTTAAGGTAATATTAGTGTTGGAAGGTAATAGAAGCATTAATTTCAGATAATCAAACCACAGTCACAAGCATTAATCAAATCACATAATCAAACTACTCCTTTCCCTTAACCGATCTTCACAAAGAACAATACGTCTTGAGTACTCTACACAGGGCTGTACGCAGAAAATTATTTTATTCAGTTTGAATTTGCGGCTCTTATCGTTTGCCACAGAAAATACCCTTGTTAAAATGTTGCAGGTAAACTACCCCTTTCCGTTAACCGATCTTCACCAAAACCAATAGGTCTTGAGTACTATACAAATCAGGGCTGTATGTAAAAAAATATTTGATTCTAAATATAATTATTACACTACTATTGTGTTCCGAGTCGTAGTGTAATAATTATATTTAGTTAATTAATGGACACGTCATGGACAACGAAATCCAAGTATTCGATTCTGTTTGAATTTTTGGCTGTTATCGTTTGCCATAGAAAAAAATCTACACACAAACACACACACACACACACTTTTCGAAAAATGACTTTTCATGTTTTGAGGGTAGTACAATCAGAATCTGCAAAAATCTCGAACACGATTTTTTTTTTGCCATCACCATACTTCCATTTCCTTAAGGACATGGAAGTAAAAGGTAAGGGGCTTAACAATATCTACCACTTTTTAGATAAAGAAGGAGTATGCACTACGGTTAATAGCTTATGCTACAAGATACATAAGTGTTTATTTTAAAAATTAGTACAGTAACATACAAGACAGGTTACATGAACAACCGCTGGAAGAAACGGAGAATAAACAGTTACAGTGAGGTCGAAAGACGTAGAATTGAGCACTACAGAGTCAATTGGGTTTGTAAAGAAACATCAAACCCAATGTACTATCATTACACACAACAATGTACTATCATTACCTAACCAACCACAACACTCATGTAGAGTAGATGTATTATTTAGGAAGTATCTGTGCCTCAACTAAGTACTAAGTCCAGTATACTGTAACAGGATCTACTGTTCCACACTGTAAATAAAGAAGATGGGCAATAATATATATTGTAGCGTTTATCCCTTTTTCTTACCTTTAAATCTGTAGTATCTTGTCCTTGTAGTATTCTATATTGTAATAGATGTATTGGTATTGTTTTTGTATTTGTCAGTCTCACCTAACGTTATAGTTAAATTGTGTACCTTTAATTCAATTGTAAAGAAGACTGTTTGCATTAAATGTAATGTAATAATGTAACAATATGTATGTGTAGGCTGATTAGAATGGAATGGCTGTTTACTTACCACTTTACCTAGTATTTTGGTCACTTAACCAAAAATTTGTCCATTTTAAGTACAGACTCTAACCTATCAGATTGCAATGTAACTGGAATTTGTTGAAAACAAGATTAAACTATCACTCATATATTCAACCCCCCCCCCACAGAGAGTGGGAGGGGGAAGAGAGAGAGTTATATATCATTGTTGAATAATTAAGATATTCCTTTTAACAAAAATATACTTTTTAATTAAATTATTACAACTATTTATTTTTACTTTAATTATATTTATGTTTCTGAATAATTGAATACAATACAATAATTAAAATAAAAGTATATTGTTGTTAAAAAGTATTTTATTTTTTATTGAATAATAATAATAACATAAGAATATAAAATAAAGTAATTTGTAAATATATCGTTATACTTCTGACATGTAAAGTAGTATACATCAATAGTCTACTCTCATACAGTATACGAATTTGTTGGAAAATATCATGCACACTACTTGGCAAAGGTTCAACACTGATTTAAAAATGTTTTGTTTAATGCAAACACTGAAACACACTATACACAAGAAATAGAACTCATCATGAACATAACGTGATTATATTACTTCTTATGGTATAAGAATATGATATCGGTTTTTTATTTAATACCCACTTGTAAAGGAAAAAATACAGTTATTATTTTATAAATAACTTTGTTACAGCTGCTGTGAAGTTGTTTAGATTAAATAATGTAACCTAACCAACTTTTAAGTATTTAATATTAAGTATAAGTATATTTAATCCTCAGAGAAAATGAACAATTAACACCAGTTTTTGAAAGAACCATGAAAGGAGAGAAGATGAGCTTGTGTACGAAATGCAAAGTGGAGTATCTTATGTAGAGATGAAAGCTCAACAGTTCAAACCAAATACATATGAATGGAGATGATTGGTAATATCTGGGACCTGTCACACACCAGAACACCATACAATGATGATAGTGTGTATCACTTATTTCACCACATCTCTTACCATGTAATGTGCCTGCTTTTAATAATATTTTCAAAGGATTTTAATACTTTGTTTTGACTGGTTTCACTGTGTAAATTACAAACCTGAATATAGTCCTGGAATACATACGGTAATCAATTTTTCCATTCACAGCCACGTTTCGCATTAAATCACGAATGCCTGCAAAGAAAAATAAATTACATCACCGGACACACCAAGTACTGACATATGAACATTAATCAATTATTTTGTTTAATCAGTCAACATTCTAAGAGACCAATATTAAAGGGTTTACAGATTATTGACGCATCCACCAAAACACACACACACACAGGTTGTGGTATGTGTTACAGTTGTGTCTTATTTTCAGCTAACCGTTCTTTTACAGGTGAAATCAGTACAATTGTACCTCGTGAGTATAAGGTTAGTTTAAGCTGTACCTATGATATTAAACATAATAATACACTGAACATGATTATTACACTTTATATGATATCAGCTTTTTGGCTTAATATCCACTTGTAAAAGAAAAAATACAAAATGATTATTATTTTATAATTAACTTTGTTACAGCTGTTGTGAAGTTATTTAGAATAATAATGTAACCTAACCTACTTTTAAGTACTGAATACTTTTAATGTGTCATGTACTGCGTTCAATAAGGAAACGAAATACTTTTACAGAGTACTTAAAATCCTTGAAAATGGTATTGGATTAAGCTTGAGCAATGAATAATTAAACTAAGCACATGATTTCAAAGTCAATATCATAATTAACTACGTATTCTAAATAGAACATACCAAATTGATAATACTTACCAAAGTCATGTAAAACAAGAATCATAAAGGGGCTTCATATTTTTTTATATCTTAAGCATTTTCTCGAACAAATCCTGGTTTGCATTTCTTGTTCGCCACATGAACTCACTTAAATAGGAATCTAAGCGATCCCTTCTCGTACCACATTCAATCACGTTTCGGCGTTTACAGGACCGCCACATGCTTTCTATGCTTTGTGTATGCGCTCCAGTTTGAGGATCCACAAAGTTATAACTATGGTTTACAGTCAAATGAGTGTACTGTTGTGGCAAATTAACAATTTGACGGTATGAACGCCACTCATCTGACATTATAATGGACCCTGGTTCAATATTTGCCACTATGAGAGGTAGGAGAGTACCTGCTGATCGATCTTCGACAGGACACAAGAAACATTCCTTTGTTTCTCGACAGAATCCTCCGAAAACCCACTGTTGTGGATACACCCGGCCAACATTATTTTTTCTCTTGGCAAAGAGACTCTCGTCGATTTCAACTGTTAAATTTGGTCCTCCAATTTTCTTTGGGTTGCTCATGATGTCTTCAGCACAGATATGTCTTAAGTAAGCCGTCCAATGTGTGTGTGTTTTGTTGTTGATTTTCAGTTGATTTTTACTGTTTTTCACATTACTACGGCCTTCACACCAGTCATAAATAAATTTTATTATTGTTCTCAGGGGTAATCTGGACCCCTCTAAAAATGTGTCCTTGCAAACTGGCTTATACTCACGGCAAGTCTTCTTATTACAACACCAACGCTGTTGCTGCCCAAGCGCTAAAATCATATCATGTCCATTACCACATTGACGAGGATTGTGAACCAAATCTTTTTCTTTAAGAAAAGAAACTGCAGCATCCTCGTCTGTACTAATAACACTACCATCGTAGCTAATCACAACACAACACTGATTTAAAATGTAACAAAAGAAGTGAACAAGCATGTAACAACACCAATTAAAAATATAATAAATGTAATTTGCAAATTCGTAAGTGTGTTTTATTTTGGTTTCCACTGTACTATGTGACGATCGGTGAGACCGTCGTAACAATTTAACAAAACATCCCAATTAATTCAATATTATACTTTGAGGATTATAATTTTACATAACCCCCTTCCACCTCCACACTCCCCCACACAACCTACCAACTAAACAAACCGTTACAAGTTCCGGACATTCTGTATCATACCCCGCTGATGAAGGCGAACACCACACTGAAATGTCGTACGAGGAAAATAAACAAAGTAAGTTTCACATGTGAAAGTGTAGTAATTAATATTCATAAAACATTATTAGTATTTGATTTCAAGCTTGCAGAAGTCAATCCAAATAAATGATGTCTGAATGTATGTACACACATAAAAGGCAAAATACAAGTGTCCTGTCTTGTCTGCTGTCATAGAAAATATATTCTGTATTTCTTTACGGTTGCAACTTCATTCATGTGAGTGAAAATTAATTTATATAAATTTCAAATCAACACCGATGACTGTAAACAAATATAATAAATTCCTTTTGTGATCACTTTGGGCCAATATGAATTTAATAGCACTAGCCGAATAATAACAACAACTGATAACAAGATTATGCAAGATTTGCCATTACTTTCCCATACCTGTGATTACAGGTATATTGATATACCTGTTACTATGTATAGAGGTGTTACTATATATATTGTATGTTAAAACTGTTAGGTGTATTTTATAATCTGGAACATTTTACACCAAATGATTTAATCACAAAAGATTATGTAAAACACAAAATTACAACAAACACACCAAAAGTACCTATAGAAATTACAACAGTCATAATGAACAAACAAGAAATAAACATAATTGCAAAGAAGGAACCAAGGTAATTCTAATATTTAAGAAATAAACAATAAAACTGAGAAATTCTTCTCCGAAAACAATATAACTCAAATAACCAAAGATCCCACAATAAAATACCAAAAACAAATTCATAAATAATGCAAAATACATAATCCAAACAGAAAACATAAAATACCTAAAAAGAAATTAAACCTAACCCCCCAAAACTAAACGCATTACCAAAAATACACAAACCCAATATACCCATTTGACCTTTGATAAATAACACACAAGCACCCTCCCACAAAATTGCCAGACACCTAGATAAACTAATCAGAAAACATATAAATCTAACCAACAAACAACATAAATCTAACCAACAAACAACACTTCTGTTAAAAACAACATAGAACTTGTCAAAAAACTAGAACACATCCATATACCACACAACTCAACATTAGCATCATTTGACATAACGAATTTATACACCAATGTACCTGTTGAAGACACCATAGTAACAAGGTAAGTGTTTGGAATACTGTTTTATGAACATGAGGTGGTATATGTTAGTGATCACAATTCTGTGGTTGAGGCTGAAGGTAGAAGTAGTTTCTATAGAAATATTTCGTTTCTAAAATGATTTCAAATATAAATCTTAGAACATGGTAGTCACGTATGGTTCTCCATACCGATATTTTAATTATTTGCATCAAATAGTATTATTGTTTAATAAATGTTCTATCCAGATCAAATTATGTGTATACAGTTCTGGAAAAAATTAGACAGGCATAATATTTTGTTTGTTTATTGTAAACTGTATTATGTTTGGAAGTATCCCAAAGTAAATTTAACATTAGTCATGTCAATCAATGAGGCCAGTCAGTTTTTTAAGGCCAGGAGAATCCTTGAAAAGTTTGGAGCATCACTAGGGGATCTGTGAAAAACTGGCAGATTTGAGTAGTCACTTGATAAAGGATGGTGTTGTAAAAGCAACAATTCTTTCAGAATTTTTTATAACCCTGTCAGTCTGCAAATAATACACTGTATTACAGTATACAAATGTAGTGTAACATCTTAGCACAATACTATATGATAAATTTGGATAAAAGTCTCATTGCCAATAGACAGGATAGCTGGTGTGATCAGACATAACAAATTTGTATTAGTTTTTTGAAAATTTATTCCTATCAAACTGGAGTAAGCATATTTTCAAACCTTTATGGACGTGTGTCATGGAATTTACAGATTGCACCAAAAGAAACAATTAAAATATATCTTTTCAATTAAACAAAAATTGGTCTTGTAATATGATTCGGTAATACAGCAGGAACTAATCAGTTAATTGCTATTACAAAATGCCTTATTCCTTTTCCATGATGATCAGATTTTGCTATACGCCTGCATAAATATAAATTATTAAAATGCTTAACTCCCAACACAAAGTTGAACACATGATGAAAAGTTCATCATGTCACATATTCTAGTAACAAGGTAAGTTTTTGGAATACTGTTTTAGCTGAATTTATACACTAGGAGGACACTCAGCATTTAGTTTGTGTGTGTAACTCTGGTTAATCAAAGAGAATTATTTGTGTAAATTCAAATTTAGTAAAACGAATCTACTACTGTAAATGCCTGGAATGCTATGCATTAAAGAATTTTAATTAACTTTATATGGGGAAAACTGGTTTACATACATTATTTCTGAAAATAATAATCCTGAAATGTAATCAGTACTTATATCAAGTTAAGTGCAATAATTAAATATATTCTTCAACTTGCACGTTAAATAGATCCCTTCTCCTTCACTTACGAGGCAAACATAAGGGAAGCTCTACTAAATACAGGATTTCTTGGAACTGTGTAGAGTGGGATCAGTGGAGTAACTTGCGGAGGGGGGTTATCAGGGGATCAATTCCCCTCCAGAACTATTCGAAATTTCAGCAGAATTCCATAATTTCCTAAGTAGACCCATTTCTAAGCCAGTTTTGTTTGTACAAAGTAATACTTATAAATAATTATAGAAATAAATGTAATTACAATATTGTAACGTTATGTTTTCCCCTTACATAAAATAGGCCCCAACTTAAACCATTTCATGACCATGATACATGAAGAACAAAATACTAAGTCATTAACTAAATTGTATACTATAAATATTGTCTGAGATACGGTAGTAAAAAGAGATAAGAATAATGTAATGAAACTGATAAGAACATTATCAATAAGAAGATTTTACTCCAGTAAACTGCATTAAAAATTGTTAAAAAAGATAAAACTAATGAAAGTTAAAAATAAAGCTAATGAGTTATTCTTAGATGACATCATTAATCTTATTGGTAATGGTGTAAAAGCCTTCCCACAGCGGTTGCAGGTTTGGGCTGATTTATTTCTTCCTTATCATGTTATAGAACTAGGCCTGGCAGCAGGTGTGAGCCCTGAAGAAATTGCAACCAGTCTTCATCTTTGTATTTGCCAAAATAAAGTTGTTCTGAGCCAGGTCATGTAAATTCAGGTTAGGCCAAGTTGCTCATTAGACTTTGTCTAAATTTTAAAGATATAAAGTGTTGATAAAGATTTTAGGACCGTACATTAAAAACATTGTTTGCACATATGAGTAGGAAGCAGATGTATTAATATAATGTTACCCAACAAGATACAGGAACAATTATGTATATTTAATTAAGTAGTTAGTGGACTTAAAACCTGCAGTAGAAACTCCAGTTTTTATAAAACAAATAGGGAGAGAATTGAAGATTTGATGTTTGTAAATGTTATATCTATTTTCTTCTAAGTAACTAATGGCTGGTTATTTGTAATCACGTTTTCTCATAATGTATGTTGTTAATGACCTTTTTTTAAGGGTATGAAAAACAACAACAGATATTGGTATTTGAAAAAAGGTGAATTTTATTGGTACATACTAAAGTATAGAGTCAAATTTGTTTCTATTCATTAACAAAGGTCCGTACTGTAATAATTTTGTGTGTAATATACAAGCATTCTTTAATATGTTTACGAGATTCTCCCAATTTTATTTGCATTAATTCAGACCGTAGTAACATTAAATTCCACTGTAACCCATTATTAATACTTAATCATTTGCATGTTAACAGAAACTACACATTGCTTATTATTGCATTATGTTGAAAAAAGGATTTTAATGTACTTGTTTGGTTATACATTAGATTGTACTAGGTTCTAAATTGGAAGTACGTTTTAATTCCGGTACTTTGAATAAAGACAGCCTTTAATGTTATATACAGCCTTTGAATGTACACTAACTAAGGAAATGTCTGTTAAGTCTAATTAATTTTAAAAATCTAAAAGGTTAAGTTAAATAATTAAACGTAGCCACAACCTGCCAAAATCGTCTCTGTACCGTAATTATGTGCGATAAACTAATTTCTGTACTTCCAATAAATACACCCTTTTAATGTACACGAACAAAGTAAATTTTATTTAAGTTACATTGTCGTACATAACCTCCATAAGCTGGCATTACTACTTCGAATAAATACAGCCGTTAATGTTATATACAGCCTTTTATCCATACAATAAATACAGCCTTTGAATGTGCACTAACTAAGGAAACGTTTGTTAAGTCTAATTAATTTTTCAAAATGTAAAAGGTTAAGTTATATTGTTAAACGTAGCAACAACCTCCCAAAATCGTCTCTGTACCGTAATTATGTGCGATAAATGTAAACTAATTTCTGTACTTCCAATAAATACACCCTTTTAATGTACAGTGACAAAGTAAATTTTATTTAAGTTACATTGTCGTACATAACCTCCATAAGCTGGCATTAGTTACTTGTGAAGAAAACAGTTGGATGTACACATCGGACACCGAAATATAGTACACGCGCGGGGCCGGAAGTTACATTTTGCCGCTGAATATTCCCCAAGACCCCTGAATTTTATTTATATATTATTTAGGATTATAATAACACGTGGTGTTTTTATTTTGAACACAACATGTTGGATAGGATTAATTTTGTATGATTTCGTTTATTATTAAATACCGCCAAAAACTGTGGCATAGGCTAATAAATACATTGAATACCGATACCACATCACGTGTATTACTGTGTGGTGGTAGTTATAGAGCTCTATAGTAGTTATCCAGATAACATATCTGGAATAGTGAATATATGAGTATGTTCATAAATACACGAACCATTAATCTTGTCACACCATATGTTTAAGTGTTATTCTGTTTTATATACAAACGTATATGACGGTAAAATAATTAATTTTCAGTTTCAATATACGTAATAGGATTAAATATAACATATTTACGTATCAAATTAGAAGTAACGTCTGGTACCCGTAACGTCAAATATTTTCAGACGTCACATATGTATACATGCTCCATTATTCAGTAAATTTTAACATTAAACACATTATAAGTATATAATTAATTATTCAAAAATACGTCCGTTAAGTTTGTGAGGAATATATAAGCTGTAAGGTTCAAAATTCATCTGTTCATCGAATGACCCGAAGGCGGCCAATCAAGAAACGGCCAGATAGTTCCTGTTCCTATTGTTTCGGTCCGTTTATTTTTGTGTTCCTACTTGCGAAGTTTCGATTTCAATGTAAGATGGTTAGTACCAGTACTGCGAATGACGTGCGATTGTAGAATCTGTGAATATTTTTTCGCTGATGCCGCGTTTGAATGTGTTCCAAATTGTTCGTACATGTTTAGAAAGTATGTTTGTTTATAAAAGAAGATTATTATCTCCAGGACAGTTAAAACGCCTAGGAGAACATGTTTATAAATATGATAGTGTTAGTCTTATGGACCCACTGTTACAACCATTTTGGAATTGGTTGGTTAGTTTGCTACCATTGTGGTTAGCACCTAATTTAATAACAGTCTCAGGACTTGCTGTAAATATTGTAACGACTCTTATCCTCATCTGGTACAGCCCGGATGCAAAAGCAGAGGTAACCGTTAAGTTATTACCAGATTACCTAATTGTAGTCAAGTTTAGGTCATTTGTTGTTAAGTTTAGGTTACACTGATACCAAGTTTTAAAAAGAATAATGTTTTTATTATTATCATCTGTATTTATTTATTTGATAAGAGAAGCAAATGCAAATCTCTAAAGTTGTAAAGTACAATGTTTTATCAACCTGGTGCCTCTTTCAGTCACTTGTTTTGACCTATGTAACATTAGATGCTAATCTGACTGATAACATGCAGTTCTTCCAAGAGTAAATGCTCCGATGATTAGGTGATATGTTTGTGTAGGTTATGTTTCCAAAAACCTAAACTTTTGCGTGAGGAAAACAGTAGTCGGATTGGAAAACCAGTGTAACTGAAAATAAATACAAACAGGAATACCATTATGAATTAACAGTAATATACTAATCTGGATTATCTGTTTTATTAGTACTGGTGTAGGAACCACCAACTTAAAGCAAGAAACAGTAGATTGACATCTCTGTAAATATGAATTTGCAACATTTTTTTTTTTATTGTTTATTATTTTCTGCACAAAACTAAAAAAGTACATGTAATTATTATAAGATCAGAGGTAATAAGTGTATTGTGTACTTTACAACATTGTCAATGTCAGTAAAATGGTTGTGGATGGAAGGAAGGATCTGAGAATGTTCTGGGGCTGATAGTTATATTTGGTGATATTTCTGTTTTAGTCCAGAATATATTACTTTCATTGAGATGGGTTGTTGGCCCTACCTAGGTTAGCCAGATAAAGAGACTGCCTTCTTTGACTTACTGGGTATTTTTTCAGAGTTTTCTCCATTGGTCGGTGTGCTCCAGTTAGTTAATGGGTGATGGTAAGGTTTTCTTATCCTCTCCTCTCCTATCAGCCACATAACACATAGGCGTACACACTGTGCACCATACTCCTAGAGATAACATGTCTAATGGTGTCTGGGATGTTGGAGTAGGGTTTGTTAGCAGAGCTGATTCGAACTCTTGAATTTCCGATCCTTCATCAGAAAATAGTAGTCGTTATTTGGAATTTGTTGCTGTATAGGCACAGGCAACATATAATGCCTCCGAGACCTTCTACAACTTTTGATGCGTCTGTTTAATCTTTCATAAATTCTGCAACCAAGTGCCAAAGCATTACTTAGGTAACTGTCCTTATGTCTTTGTAGTACAAATTACATGATACTTTCTTTTACACAGTTACATTGATAAGAAGTCATATACCATTTGTTTCAATCCAAAGTCTAGTTTTTCACAACAACAAATGATATCAATCCATTAAAGATCTTTAAATATATTAAACTGATTGGGTCTGATCAGCTGCAAAAATTTATGATGATATGTAGATTTATAATGCCTGTAAAATGTCCTTTATTATCACTTTTCATCACAATCTTGGTTGTTGTCACTATTGGTAACTTTTTTGAGGTTATTTGTTAAATTTAAATTTATTGATCCAGTTATTTCTTATGAAGAATGCAAACAAGATGAAATGGGATTATTTTATTTACACACTAAAATTCTACCATCTCCTGATACGCACCAGTGAAGCTAACTTGTGGTGCGGAATCATCCTGCAAACATCTGTATCTCTGGTTGTTCTATCATTTTTCCAGCTTGGTGAAGACTTAAAGGCTTTCTTTCTCCACATCTACTTTTGTATACAGTAAGTGAAGGGGAAAGAGCGAGGATCGCTTTTCCATTTTATTATTATCTTTTGTCAGGCAACTTCTTTTTTCAATTAGACCGTAATTGAATTACATTCACATTTTAAACATTCCGATCCGATGATGACACCATTGGTGTCGAAACTCGAGTTATCCCGAAAAGGATTCTAAGAAACGTTGACAGAAGGTAATTAACCTATTTTATAGTAACATTCACATGTTACCTTTCAAATTAGTAAGTTAGGTAAATTTTGACTAATAAAACAAAGGGAAAATGCAAGTTTTAAAAGTTTGGTTGGATCAAAATGATTCATAAGGATGCAAAGAGAATGACGTTTGGGAAGGGGATCATAATAGTGATCATGATCTGTTTGCATATTGTTCGAAAACAGACTATTATGACAGCAAAAAAATGTTATCAGGCTTTACACAACATGTTTCTTCCTTCAAGAATAAACAACAAACATGCTACAGTTGCCTGCAGTCAGTTGAATTTGAAAAGTCCGTGCTTTTTATAGAGGATTTGCTTTTGCTTTTGAAAACTGCATTTGAAAGGTATTAACAAATTCCCGGGCCTGCACCATAAAATCAAGGTGCGTTTTGCAGCCCCCAGGTCGACTCAGCCTGTTGAAAGTGAGTACCTTGGATAACATCCTGGGGATAATAATGGGCGGCTGTAAGCGTAGTACTGTACTAGTCACACTGTCTTACTTGTATGCCGTATGGCTCGCATAAGGCAGCCTAACCGTTGAACCGGGACCCTCTTCTTCTGCCAGTGAAAGATATAAAGTTCTCTAAGAAGATATTTTAGCTCTAAAAAAATATTTTGGCTTCAAAAAGAACACTTGATACTAGGAAAAATTATTCGAATTAACTTTTGGGCTAAGTTTTAGGCCTATCACAACCAGCAACAACTCTTATGTACACGGGTAATTCTCCAAAAAAGGGCAGATTTGTGTCCCAGTTGGTTTTCTGGTCTAAAATATGTTATGAATTACAAAATTACTGTAGGTTAGCCTGAAATAAGATCTATTTGGTCCCATAATCTATTTTTTCAATAAAGGTTTTAGTTTTTTAAATTTTAGAGTACAGTATGTGAGATCTCACCTCCGTGTCATGTCCCCACGCTGGACTTGGCATTTTGATCATTTCATAATTTGATACATTTTAGTTTCCAGGCCATTTTGCTATTATAATAAGAATAAACAGCTGAAAAATTACCCACAAACACTTCAAGAACATTTGTATTATTTTATAAATAAGACTTTTTTGCACTGAATATGCATGTCCCCAAGTGAAGTCTCACCTCCGTGAAAAATGAAAAAAAACTTCAATAATACCACCACAGATAGCACTGTAGGCTTCCTAGCTTCATTGGACCAACTTTTGCCAGCCATCTTGTCAGCTGCCTGAAGCCAAGTTGTGCATGTGCTTTTCTCAGTATTGTTTTTGGTGTATAGAAGTGCTAGTGGAGGTTTGGTAATTGGACTTTATCACCTCCGAAGCATACTCCTGAAGGTAAAGTTTTATGACTAATGATTTAATTATACTAAAAATTATAATCATAAGTAATACAGAGTCTAGCTCTAAAAGTGAGATTTCCTAACCTCAAATGTTTTCAAGTAGTTCAACAAAAAGAGAAAAATCTCACCTCTGTTACTCTCACCTCCGTTACTGTTATCCTTGAGTGCTATTCACGGAAGTGAGAACAAGTAACGGAGTTTGTGATGCAGTAGTCTACTTTATAATATTGTGTTATATGGATTTCTCCTTAGTACACTGTCTAATTGGTCATCTAAATAATGAAACTGGAAAGTATTTTTCCTAAAATTAGGCTTTATTTTTACAGTAATATAATGGCCAAGAACAAAAAAGAAAATATTCCAAGGAAGACGAAAGCTTCAAAATCTTCAAATGAAAAGAAGAAGGAATCCATGCGGAAACTAAGAGAATCAATAAAGAATGATCCAGTCAGATATGAGGAAGCTAAACAAAAGGAAAGGGAGCGATACCATGCAAGGAAAGAAGCAAGAAAAATAAAACTTATACGGGACATGAGTCAACGTGAGCAGAGAAAGATCAGAAAAGACTGGCGAGGAAGAAGTAGGAGATATTATGAATTAAAAAAAAGGAATGATAAAATTAATAGAATGCTAGAGGAAAGTACACCACCACCTACTCCCCAACCTGGCTCAAGTGGAAACAGCGAAGTTGGTAACAACAGGCTAGCCCTTGGGATAAAGAAACGGCGTAGAAAAAAATGAAAGTAAATAGAGGTTTGGAAGTAGCAAGCAAATATGTTGCAGCATTTTTGGAGAAGGATGAAAACAGCAGAGTGTGTCCAGGCAAAAAGGACACAATCACCCCTAAAGAAATCTAAAAAACAGAAAAGACTACTTAATGACTCTCTGTTTAACCTTCATAAAACATTTATTTTAGAAAATACTCATGTTAAATTAAGTTATGCTTCCTTTTGCAAACTGTGTCCATTTTGGATAGTGTCACCAAAAGTTACAGATAGAAATACTTGTTTGTGCTCAGTTCATGAAAATATGGCTCTCATTACTAGGAAGTTGTATCAGAATAAAGTAATTAAAGAATGTTCCCCACATGAGTTATGTAAAGCCTTGTGTTGTGAAAGTGAACATATAAAAGAAGAGTGCTTGATGAGAATTTGCAATTCGTGCAAAGATAAAACAGTTACCATCAGTGAAACATTTGAAGATGATGAACTTATAACTTATGAGCGATGGGTAACAAAAAAAATTAACGTGATAATAAAAGGGAAAGAAAAGATATGTCAGAGGACTCTTGAAACAGGAAGTTACATCAACAAAAGTAGAAGCTTTCGCAAACTTAAAACAATATCTTTATACATTTTTGACACATGTTTGTAATATGAAACAACAACAAGCTACAGTTGCGGAGAAAACTTGACGTTTGAAGATGTGTTGATACATATAGATTTTTCTGAAAATTATGTTTGTAAATATGGGAAAGAGATCCAGGCAGCTCACTTTGGGGGATCTAAACCTCAAATTACATTACATACAGTTGTCGTTTATTATAAGTGTCCACAGTCATCTGTTATGAAGTCAACATGTTATTCTTCGTATTATTTGAATTAGCAGCCATCCTTTCTATTTCTTTTATGAAGTTGCTAAACTGCTACAATTTTTTGTTCAGACAAAGCTTTTCGTCATCTCTGACATCATCAGGTATTTCATAAAAGAAATACAACATGTTATTGCATAGTGTCTCGTAATCTCTGACATGATCCTTCTGCTATTTGCGTACATTTAGATCCAATATGTAGGAAGGTAAAATTGATGATCCCAAATTTGAAGAACGTGCACTTTTTGAGTGATGGCCCAGCAACTCAATATAGAAACCGAAAAATGTTTTACTTCATAGGAAGATATCTTGCCAAGTCCCTTGATATTGAAACAATCAGCTGGCACTACAGCGAGAGTGGCCACGGCAAGGGGGCTCCTGATGGTGTAGGTGGCTGCCTCAAAAGAATCGCAGATGCAATTGTTGCAAGAGGAGAAGATATCCCGAATTATGAGAGGTTCACTGAGGAACTTCAAAAGAGTTGCCATGGAATTGAGGTGATTCCAGTTGAAGATGATAATATTGTTGTATTTGACAAGCTTCTACCTGAAAAATACCTACCTTCAAAGGTACTTTGAGAATCCATCACATATCTTGGACCAAGGCAAACTCTGATGTTCTTCAAGCAAGACACCTAAGCTGCCTAGACTGTTATGCTGGAGATTCATGTGCTCATTATGGAATTGGTCAGATCCAGCTTGGCTCTTCAGATTGTACTCTTTGTTTTATTTGCATTTTACTTTTGATTTCATGAGTTTCAATTTTGAATGTTTAATATAATTTTAGTTTGACAGTGACCAACCACCAATACACCCTCCATCCAAAAAAAACAATAGCCAACACTATTTAAAATAAATTATTTGTTTCAATACGGTATGTCATTGCGCATAATTATAGGAACACATCCTTTTCACAGAATAAAATGACGTCTGCTAGTCCCAGTTAGAAAATGTTTTGATTTATTTCTTAACCATACCACAGATCAAAAGAGATGCATTGGTAAGACAAGGCTTTCTTACCAAGATGTCTATACAGACAGTGAAGATGATGAAGTAACAACATTGTCAGAGCAAAGGCATATTAAGCCAAATAACTATGTTGTTATAAAATTTGCTGGCAAGAAAAGCATGAAACATTACATTGCATTGGTGCTCTCTGATGATGGTTGTCAAGAGTACACAGTGAAATACATGAGAAGATCATCATCTAATAAATTCATCTTCCCAAATGTTGATGACATATCTACTGTAGAAGTATCAGATGTAGTTGGTATACTTGACCAGCCAATGTTGAACAATCATGGCCAGTACATGTTCAGCAATGACTTGAACAATTATGAAAATTTAATCTAAACCTCTCCAGTGCAGTGGGAAGTGTGCAAACTGAATTTATTGACAGCCATTATTTTCCTTTTTAGCAAATGATTTTGTAACCCTGACCCTAATGTCAGCATTTATTATTTTGATACTTTAAGACAACACAAATAAGTTTTGTTAATATTGATTTTAAGGAGAAAAAGTTTTGTTTTAATTTTGTAACATGATAATAAATATTATTTCCTATTATAATATCTGAAAACATTTATTGCAGTAAATTATTATTTTCTCACCTCCGTGATTATTTTCTCACCTCCGTGAACCCCATTTCCAACTGCCGAGCAGTGCAGAGGTCACGTGTGCAGTATGGGGCCGAGCATTGTCGTGGAGCAGGCAGATGCCACGTGTCAGCTTTCCTCTCCTTTTGTTTTGAATAGCCCGTCGAAGACATCTCAGTGTCTCACAGTATGCATCTGCAGTAACTGTTTTGCCTTGGGGCATGAAGTCAACCATTTTTAAAAGTGGTTATATAAAAAACTTTATCAATCAGTGATTAGGACCAGTACTTTAGTAGTATTCTGCATAATGAAATGTAACAGAAAAAACAATATCAAGAGAAAAGAAACATATTTAAAATTTAAAAAACTTCTATCGAAATCTGCCCTTTTTTGGAGAATGACCCACTCACGCCATGCCACTGATGTAAACACAAAAATGTACATTAAAAAGTTATCATTTTGTTACTGTATATACTTTTATATCTTCAAAACTAAAATTTACTGTCACTGTTTTTATCGCAAAATTGTCACTCTTATCATCTTTTACTTTTTATCTCTTTTTGTCAGTTTTTTAATGTTACGACCCATCATAGCAGCTGGATTTACCATCTTGGAACTATCAGCATTGGATTGGTTATGATGATGTTCAAACCATACCGAACTTTTGTTGCGAGGAATTAGCATTACATTAAACCTTATATAGAGATAGTATCTCTATTTATTTATCTGTAAGTAGATATGGGCTTCTAAACTTTGCATTTTTTGTAGTACATAATTAATAACTGTGGTTCTTAAATAAAGATCATCAGTACTAATTGAGATTAAGTACGAGGCGTGTCCGGAAAGTAAAGATACAAAGGTCGTAATTGGTCTAAAAATATTTATTTACAAATCATTAACTGACAATTACATAAATACATATATCTTTATTTCTCTACATAATTACCGCCATTATCCAAGCACCTATTAAGTCTGGGAACCAGCTTCTGTATCCCCGTGTCATAGAAGTCTGCCCCCAACCCTTTGAACCATGTCATGACCTCTTCTTTTACCTCGTCATCGTCATCGAACTTTTTTCCTGCCAGATATTGTTTCAGGTGAAGGAACAAGTGAAAATCACTGGGCGCGAGGTCTGGGCTATGCGGTGGGTGATCCAAAACATCCCATTTCCAACTGCCGAGCAGTGCAGAGGTCACGCGTGCAGTATGGGGCCGAGCATTGTCGTGGAGCAGGCAGATGCCACGTGTCAGCTTTCCTCTCCTTTTGTTTTGAATAGCCCGTCGAAGACGTCTCAGTGTCTCACAATATGCATCTGCAGTAACTGTTTTGCCTTGGGCCATGAAGTCAACCAGGAGAACGCCTCTCCTGTCCCAAAAAACTGAAGCCATAATTTTTTTGGCTGAAATCAATGTTTTGAATTTTTTGGTTTTGGGGGAATGTGTGTGGCGCCATTGCAATGATTGTCGCTTCGATTCAGGAGTATGGTGATAAACCCAGGTTTCATCCCCAGTCACAATAGAGTCCAGGAACTCATCTCCTTTGTCTGCATAACGTGTGAGAAACATGAGCGCGGAACCCATCCGATTTTTCTTGTGATCGTCCGTTAACATTTTGGGCACCCAACGCGCACACAATTTTTTGTAGCCTAATTTTTTCGTCACAATTTCATGAATCAACATCGTAGACACTTCAGGAATGAATTCACACAATTCTCTTATCGTCAAACGACGATCTTTACGAATGTTTTCTTCAATTTTGTGAAGAATGTCGTCAGAGATCAAAGACGGCCTACCGCTCTTTTGTTTGTTGTGAACAGCAGTCCTTCCTTCCGAAAAATTATGGCACCACTTCGAGACATTTTGTCGATTCATAACGTCACCATAAACAGCTGTAATTCGTCTATGAATTTCCGCCGGGCATTCACCTTCTGCGTTTAGAAAACGTATCACAGAACGAACTTCACATTTAGCGGGGTTTTGGATCGACGCTGTCATTTTTAATATGTGTAACACAAACTACAAAGAGCAAAGTCTATTCTCTTAATGGCTATGATGCATCGGCATGGAATAACAATAACGACAGTGTCACCACCACCGCCAAAAAGAAATTCCCTCACGGTCTAGATGCAATGTATCTTTACTTTCCGGACACGCCTCGTATTTCAATAAAAACAGGACAAGCAACAAGTGACTCAGATGTCCTTTCCTTTCAAAAAAAAAAAATAAGTTACACAAAAGATGTAAAACATTGCAGGCTTATAGGTGGTGTAAAGGACAAAGTAGTGGTCCAAATGGGCGGTGTAGTGGAGTGCATTCAGAGCTCATAGCAAGGATTCTATTTTTTGCTTGCTGTTGAGAGCGCTGTATAGATTGCACTACCTCACCCATTTATGGTATTGAAGATTGGTATCATGGGCATGTAGCTGCAATTCTGGGGTAAAGAATATGCCTGAATGTACAAACAAGGTTTTGGGGAAAATAGAGTAACTGCAGGTAAATTTTGGGCTGGGTAAAAAAAAAAAAAACCCAGGATAGTTCCATATAATCTTATGCCAAAATAAAAATATGTAAATCAGCACTAAGACTGGAGATGACATATGTGCTCGAGATGATGGTTTTCACTAGATAAGGTGAAGAAAGGCTGCGGATATCCAAAGCAGAGATTATAAGAAGGTTTGAAGAGTCAAAGAAAATAGATAAAGATGAATGTTGAATCTTCTTATTATTACGTGTTTTCGGATTGTTCTCCGGTGACACGATGTCTCCTGTAGATGTTCTCCGCCACTGTCCAGTATGAGTTGTTGTTCAATATTGCATCCATATTTGTTTCCAGTCTTGGCACCCCTGGGACATCTGTCTGGCAATCCACTAATATGTGCTGTAAGGTCTCCTTATGCTGATGACAGTAGACAGGTAGCAGTTTGGGTCAAGTTGAATTTGTACAAGTATGACTGGGTTACGATATGGCCAAGTCTTCCTCTAGCGCCAAAAGTTTGAACACTTCTAGGGATGTTTCTATATATGGAGATATCTTGTGTATTGACGTGTTTGTATGCTGAACCTTTGGTGTAATTCAAAACTGCATCTTTCCATGTCTCTGTGAGTCTTCTGTTGAAATCTGAACTGGCACTCAGTAGTGATGTTACACTTTCCTCTATTGGGGACAGCATAGTTGCGTCCTTAGTGATCTCATCTGCTTTTTCGCTACCAGTAATATTTATGTGGCTGGGAATCCACTGTAAAGTTAACTCAATTTTGTTTCTTTCCAGTTTTTCGATTATGTGGAATATGCGGACTGTTCTAAAGTAGTATGCTGATGGTTTGTATTGCTGTAGTAATAGTAGTGCAGTCTGAGATTCTGCGAAGATACATACTTTTTTTTTGTTGAACGATGGTATATTGTGAAATAGAAGAACACTGAAAGGAGAAGATGCAACAAAGCCACTAAAGGTTTACAGATTATGCTAGTACGGGATGGGTGTGTATGCAGAAGGGAAGAAGGCTGAACTTTAAGGAAGATAGAAAAGTGGAAGAGGAAGAGAATTGCTAAAAAAATCGATAGTAGTAACCTATCGATAGGTTTTGTGTAATATCATAAGTTTGGAGTCATAAGTGGAGGGACCAAAGTGCGGAACAGAGAAAGTTGGCTAATAGACTGAATGAAAGAAAATATGGAGTGATAAACCACAACAAATAGAACACAAAAAGTGGCTAAGGAACTCAGTAAATTGAGTGACTGCTAATTCACGAGGAATGTAATTTTTTCAATTATTATGGTTCTCAACACACACAGAAAACAAAAGCACATGGCCTCTGTTAAAACTAAACTACCGCTTGCCAATTAAAAGAAGAATTAGTACAAATACAACTGTGAGTAATAACGATGTAGAAAGCACAAGCAATGTTCATGAGATAAGGTGATACTGCTATCAAATTTGTAATAGTATAAATGGAAAAGTATTGATAAGATATGACATTTTCAAAATGTGGGATGTGTACAGAAGAAGAAGCTAAGCAGTATTGGGTCTATTATTAGTCTTTATCATTATCTCTTGCCTCGCCTAGTTTGATATTTTAAGTGCATATAAAGAAACATCAGAATTATGTTAGAATTGTAGATACCAGCAGGATTGCAAAGTATTACCAGCAGGATTAGAAAAACAAAAAAGAGAATGAAAGGTAGGTATGACTATTTCAGCCAACACTTGTTATTGAAAGTAACGACTCAGCTCCAGTTATGATATTATTTAAACCAAATGTACAATGTCTATATTGTAATCTACAAAACTGTGTGTCATTTATGTCAGACTCACAGCCCATAGATCGCATGTGGCCCCCTCATGCCTCCATAGTGCAGCCCATGTTTCGCTTGGTTCATAAATCAGATTTTTAGAATATATATTTCATTAATAAAGTCAATTTTTAGAGTATATGTTTTCTAATAAAATTATTTAGCATGCACATAGGTGTAGAAGCTGAAAATTGCCCTATCTACATCATAAAATAAATTAATTAGCAATAAAAATGGTTTGTAAGTATAGTTCCATTTTTCCTTAAGACCCCCATACAAACTTACTTTCTGGACATTCTTTGTTGGTTATAGTTTTTGAGGTGACCACAGATTTTTGGGATCAAAATGTTAAACGGCAGAGTTTTTCCCACATGTCGTCTGTTTCTAGGGAGAGGGGCATTTAAACCACAGTCCTTCCTTGTCAGTTTATTTAATTTTGATTTCTTACACCATCACACAAGTCAAGTCAGAATTTTAACTCTAACAGTAAAGGTTACATCATTATCATCTTCAAGGATTAAACCAAGGGTGGTTTGTTCCAGTCTCAAATAGGCAAAGATTAGAGCTGGTCACTGCAGCGCTTCCTCAGACGTCTCACACCTCTCCGTCCCCTCGGTTTATAGTTCCATAGTTGTTTGGGGATGCGGCAGTCATCCATTCACCAAAGATGTTCCCACCAATTCAGCCGATACTGGGCGATCCTGTCTAGTATACTCATAATATTCAGTTCCTGCCATGTATCTGCGTTTCTTCGATGATCATGGAGAGTATACCCTGCCACATGCCTGAGAAATGAGTGTTCACAATGGGCTACAGTGTGTCTTATAATGCAAGTAACGATGTTGTGAACAAGTTGCGTAAGTTCAACTTTATGTGTGGGACCATTAGGGAAACCCTTAAGTCAGCAAGTAAAGGAACATCCCTAAATTCTACAAAGTGATGGCTCTTCCCACATTTCTTTATGGGTCTGAGTAAAGCTTTCATAATTTCAAAAAAACAAAACATTGTACTATAACAGACATTGATGAAGAAATGTTGGATAGATTTTGTTGCTATGTAAATGTGTTATTGTGTTTCATTGTACGTGAATGCTGTTACTAATGACTCAGTATTATAACCGTAACAGACAAACAGAACGTTTTAAATATTAACAAAGTAGATGTAAATTATTCATATAATAATTATTCAATTATTATTTTTTGAAGCTTGTTTCAAACCGTGAAATCAGTACGTCTGTGCTAACAAAACAGGTTTACACTGAACGAATGTATTGCTTTTTAAAGTAATTAGCTTTTTAAAATCATTCTTAACCCTTTAGCACCCGTGTTGCTTATAAGCAACATTACCCCCTCCCATAAATAAAGTAATATTGTGTGTTTTACATCAAAACCCATTGTATCTTTTAAGCAGCAATATGTAGTTTTAGATGGCAGATTATAACAAAGGTGTCACAATATAGATGAGATGAAGGATGTGACTCATAGCTAGTGACCGGTTTCCAGAAACACTGTATATAAATTTCTGTGCTTCCATTAATTAATACAGTTTCTTAGTGTAACTGAACTGTCATTAAGTTTATTTCACTCAATAGCATATCAAATCCATTATTGTCATCCAGCAAATCCTCTCTTTCCCCAGCTTCAGCTGCTATTGCTGTGGTGTATTTAATGAGAAACAGGGAGTCCTCAGATCATTCTCAGTTATCGGGAGTGCTTTAATCACTTCAGTCTGGGTAGGCAATCAAGTTATAATTAGCACTAATGCCTGCGAAGTCGTATAGAACTGACTGTAAAAGCACCAGCTAAAGATTTAGATCATTAAGACTGGTAAAAATGACAAGAAATACAGATTTTTCGTCATGTGTTGGATAAGGAAATATGAAAAATCTGAGTATTTGTGGATTATAACACTGGTTGTAGACACTCTGATAATATTTAACAGAACTAACAGATTTAGGCTAACACTGTTGCACACCACTATAGAAAAATTATTCCGATTAGCGCCTTCAAGCTTGACAGCTCATCATCAGATCAGAAAAAATTGTATTAATTCTGTGTTAATTGTATTAATTAACAGTGTTAATTCTGTTTGTAATTGTAACCACTAACACAACTTTCTTCATTAAATTTTTGACAGAACTGTATCACATAATTGAACAAAAAGTAAACAGAATTTAGTATTTCAATGCAAATTTTTAATAATTAAAATAATAATGGAAACTAAAACTTTTTAGAGTTGTAAATAATTTACTAGCTGTAAATAATTATGGTATGTCAGTTAACGTATGTTTATCCTGGCTCCTATAATATTATTCAAATTTTTTGGAATTAATGAAATAATCATAGAATGAAGACGTCTTTTATAGTTCAACAGTTTAATTTTTCATTTAATGTATCAGTGAAAAGTGAATTTTGTTTATGTATTTAGGCACCTAGTTGGGCATTTTTTTTGTGCGCATTAGGCTTATTCGTATACCAGAGTTTGGATGCGATAGATGGGAAACAGGCACGTAGAACCAGTACTCAATCACCACTTGGAGAACTGTTCGACCATGGCTGTGATTCAATATCAACAGGTGAGCATAATTTGTTATTATAATAAGTCTTGAAAGTTAAAGTGTTTTGGCTCTGTTGTTAATTTGGGTAGTATTTATATACAGTAGAGTCTCGATAGTTCGAGGTTATTGGGACCAAACCAACCTCGAACTACGGACAACTCAAGCTACCAAAATGCCGGTATTATCTGCCGTTAGCGGATATGCCACGCTCTGCCGGCACGCTGAGCACCTCGCCCTGTACCGCTAAGCCACAACTGAGTTAGCCCTACTGTGGAGCGTCTGTGTGATAATGTAAAGTGTATGCTGGAAATTTATCTAAAAGCAATGTATACAAAATCTGTAAACTGGTGTGTTGTGTCTGTGTGTTTTGTTTACTAATTTGTGTGGGGTTTCGAGAACATTCCCGAGCGAAAGGAAACGGAAAAATTGACAACGAATCGTCATTCATTTAATTAGGGTATATTCATGAGGATTAAATAAAAATTCAAAAGTTTTAAATGCACACACTAGAATTTAAAATGGCATACAGTAATATTAAAAATTGTACTGTATATATATTTGAAAACAAAATACTTTGTATGAAACTTACTTTTTAAAAAATGAATCAAGAGTTTTTTTGTTTTTGAGTTGACAATCTTGTTCTGGTACTAATATCCTGCCATTTTCGGAGTACATATGAGAGGTATCCAAAAAATAAGTTTCCCTAATTTTTATAACCAAGTATGAGCGACTCAGGCAGTTCCCGCGCACAGGGAAGTTTAGTTTCGGTGTAGTGGCAGCGCTTGCAGCTGGACTGGTGCCCGTGAACTGCTCAAACGTCAGTAGCGAGCCGAGCACCATGGAGACTCCATTTCGTTTTGCCGCCAGTTGTGAAATACGTGGTGTTACTCGTTTTTTGACTGCAAAAATGAATCGGCCATGGAAATTCATCGTCATTTATGCAGTGTTTATGGTGAAGATGTCATGTCTGTACAAATGGTTTGTCGTTGGCGAACAATGTTTATTGAAGGCAGAGAAAATGTTCACGATGATAAGCGCAGCAGCCGACCAGCAACTTCGCGCCAAGCCGACACCATTCCTGCTGTGCGTGACGTCATCGATTCCGACAAACGGCTCACGCTCGACAAAATCATGACTCTGCTGCCACCAAATATTGAAATTAGCTGATCATCTCTTCACAACATATTAGTTGAAGACCTTCAACTTTCAAAAGTGTGTGCAAGATGGGTTCCGCGCTTATTGTATGACGCCCATAAGCAACGTTGCTTAACAGCTTCACAATCTTTCTTACAGTTGTTTAATGATGAAGGTGAAGCCCTGTTTACAAGAATAGTCACTGGTGAGAAAACATGGATTCACCATTCAACTCCCGAAAGCAAGCGCCAGAGTATGGTGTGGGAAAAAAAAGGAGAGAAAGCTCCCCAAAAAGCCAAAATGATTGAGTCAGCAGGAAAGGTGATGGCCACAGTTTTTTCGGACTGCCGTGAAGTATTGCTAATTGATTATCTGCCACGTGGAACAACAATAAATGCAGCGCGATACTGTGATGTGCTGACTAGACTTCGTCGCACTATTCAGAACAAACGGCGGGGGCTTTTGTCATGCAAAGTTTTGCTCCTTCACAACAACGCCCGACCACATGTTGTTCGTGCAATAGGCGAGCTTTTCGCCAATTTCCGATGGGAGATTTTCGAGCATCCTCCGTACTCTCCAGACCTTGCTCCAAGTGACTTCCATCTGTTTCCGGAGCTCAAACATCATCTAGGTGGTCGGCGTATCAATGATGACTGAGTGATAAAGGAGGTGGATAACTGGTTTCAGAATTTGGCGGCAGATTGGTATGAAGCTGGAATAAAAAAACTGTTACCTAGGTACCAGAAATGCTTGGAAAGGGATGGAAATCATATAGAAAAATAAATACTTGTGTACAAAGGTAAATAAATATTTTTTGCACTTTTTAAATTATTTTTTTTATATTTTTCCTTGATAAGGGAAACTTACTTTTTGGATACCCCTCGTATTTTTCTAGCGGGGCACTTTGAACAATACGGAATCTCAAACTATCAAACCTTGAACTATCGAGACTCTACTGTAAAAGAAAAACTGTTGTGTGACATAGTGTTCCTAGTATATTCTTTAAGGCGGGTGGCTGGCACCAGAAGCAGAGTGGTGTGAAGCTGAGCATAGTGGACTGAGCTTGTCAAATATAAACAATGTTGTTCCAATGAAAGTGTGGCCACCGGAAGCGGAGCTGACTGAAGTGGAGTGAAGCAACGTCACACGTGTCTACTCCACTCAGCTTTGTCTCGGCCGAGGTCCGTTTGGAAGCTGACTCTGCTTCCCTACCTCACCACTTTCCCTCTAACAACCATACTGAGTCAGTTAGCAACTAGTAATTCTATCAGTGACACTCCGCATTCTATTGCCGTTCTGTAAGTGATTCAGCTCAACTCCACTGCGCTCAACTACTCTCGGCTTCGCTTCACTCTGCATGTGGTAACCACCTAGCCTTACTGTATTTGGGAACACATATGAAGGCAAGACCTGTCAGGTATGGAGAGGCAAGAGAAAGTATCACATGATCTGCCAGCTAATAAGAGCCAGTCAATCATTTTGCTTACATTAGTGTAGTTCATGCGCTTTTATTATATTTGTCATCACAGTGAGTCATCCTGTCTCTCTCTCTGCACAATACGCTTTCACTTATTATTCATTTACTTATTAAAATAAATTTTACATTGATTCCCCAAGATAAGGTTGCAGGCTGCCAGTTGGAATTACTGATCTAGTGGGTTTTGAGGATTTAGGCATTGAAACAAACATCTCCAGACCAACAGACATTACCTTTCTTGTGTGTGTTTAGTTGGGCAGAAAAATGTATACAGCCAGTAACACTTGAGAGGTGAAAATGAATCATTTGATACCCGATTCATCAAAATTTGTGCAGGAGACACTCTCTGTCTGTGAGCACACAACGAAACAAAACCCGAAACTTGCTTGTGAGAAACAGAATATTGCCCTCAGCATTGACTGAGCAGTCAGTTAATAAATAAAAAGAACTTGATAATTTACTTATTGTTCACTTATTAAAGGTGACTTGATGATTTTTGAATGAGTTTTGTTTTACAGCATAGGCCTATACTTAACAATAGAAAGTAATATGAATTTAAACTAACTGCTGGGCTGTTTGGCTGTGGTCCATGGTTTTCAGTTAAACCAAACGTTTCACAAGTAGCTGTGGTCATAACGTACAACACCCGCATTAGGTTTGACTCGTTTCATCCACTGAAGATGGGAGCCAGTGCTGCTGCTGAAACATTTGGTTTAATTTGTAAACCTTGGACCACGGCCAAACAGCCTGGCTGTTAGTTTAAAATCAAGTGAGAGTGGCCGTGAAAGCCTTCGAACAGAAAGTAATATGTTTGTTTGTTTTTTTGTTGCAGTATTTGTGGCACTCTCAGCATGTGTCGCTGTACAACTCGGATATTATCCTTTCTGGATGTTTTTCCAGTGCTTCTGCGCCATCACTCTGTTTTACTGCGCTCACTGGCAGACATACGTGTCAGGTAATAAATATAATGTGCACTGCATGTGTGGCTTGGTAGATACCATATGTGTAATATGTACTTGTATAACCTCAAACAGAAATACAGTAGAATTACTGTAAAAAACTTGATTTATCTGAAACTTAACCAAAGCCTGGATTTTGTTGTGCATGACGTGTCCGTTGGTTAACTAATCATAAATATATCACTACTGACTTGGAACACAAATTTTTTATTTGTAAAATTGTAAAACTTTTACCTTGTAGCCTGAATTAGTTTTCACTTATTACAAGCCTCTGATGAAGTTTGTAATAAGCGAAACTAGTTCAGGCTGCAAGGTAAAAGTTTTATATTTTTACCAATAAAAAATTTGTGTTCCGAGTCAGTAGTGATATATTTATGATTAGTTAACCAAACCAATCATAGTGGGGAAATAACATCGCTGTAATAATGTAGAGAAGAGATTAATGGGCGTCATTTAAGGGCACAAGCACACAACTTTGATTATTATTATTACTATTTATATTCATTATGTTTCCATCATCATCTTCATCGTCATAATAAAATGTGTAAAAAAAGTCTACATTTTAAGAATATACAATACCTATTACAATGGTTTCACTGGACTGTCGCCTTTTTTTAATAGCAGGAAGTAGCGCCCATTGATTATCTAGCAAAGCATATTACCTGAATTACTGTATCCTCGTTTATTTCTGTTGTACACGCTTCTACTGTAATCAAATAGGAATGCAATAAATAACATGTGATTCAACAAAGAAAATATCGATATGGAGAACCATGATTTCCATGTTCTAAGATTTATATTTAAAATCATTTTTGAAATGAAATATTTCCATAGAAACTACTTCTTTCTTCAGCCTTAACCACAGTACTGTGGTTACTAACGTATACCATCTCACATTAGCACACTTGATTTTCACTGATGATGGCAGTCGATGGCGCTGGTGAAACATCTGGTTTTGCAGAAAACATTGGACCATGGCCAAACAGCCCGGGAAGGAATTTTAAAAACAAACTACTTCTTTGTTGTCGATAACATAGTACACATATAAAAAATTAACTCCTCCCCCTTCAACTATCATTTTCATTTATAGAAAATTACCCCTCCCCTTCAACTACCCTTTTCATTTATAGATATTTCATCTACCTTTCTACAGTTGGTTATTATGGCATTCTTTTGATACTTTACTTATCAAAATTAAGTACTTTACTCTTGTTAAAACATAAATGTTGCAGGTAAACTACCTCTTCCCCTTAACCAATCTTCACCAAAAGCAATAGACCTTGATTCCTCTACAACTCGGACACATATGCAAAAAATTATTTGATTCTGTTTGAATTTGTGGCAGTTATCGTTCACCATAGAAAAAATTACTCTTGTTAAAACAAAATAGTGCAGGAAAACGTACCCCTTCCCCTTAACCAATCTTCACCAAAATCAATAGGCCTTGAGTCCTCTACAACTCGGGCACATATGCAAAAAATTATTTGATTCTGTTTTTTAATTTGCGGCAGTTATTGTTCTCCATAGAAAAATTCCACACACACACACACACACACACACACACACACACACACACACACACACACACACACACACACACACACACACACACACACACACACACACACACACACACACACACACACACACACACACACACACACACACACACACACACAGCTAATTTTCAGAAAATGACTTTTCTTCATGTTTTGAGGGTAGTACAATCAAAATCAGCCCTTACCTCGAACAAGATTTTTTTTGCCATCACTATACTTCCATTTCCTTATGGAACATGGAAGTAAAAATTATTTCAAAATCTTTTACAAGAGATTGTCGGACATGCATTCAAGTGAAAAAGCTCGCTAAAGTAATATTTAAAAAAAATTGTAGTAAATCGTTTACACTACAAGGGAAAATTGTTTTTACAAATAAATATAGGGTAAATAAGTTAGTTATGTGTAGACATTGTTATCCAGTTTTAGGCAGAAATACTAGTGATATAATCAGATAACAGTATGAGAGTAAATCATCATCATCTACCTGATGCATTAGACCCTGTCGTCAGAATTGTCCTCAGATGGTACATGTCAGGCTTATTCCATATTTCCTTTACCATCCCAAACTGTCTTCTTTTTCCTGTGTAGCATCTGCTTTGCTATTGTTTGGTTGCCGTCAATCTAGATGGTCTATTTATTTAATTGTATAACAAGAGATTATCTCTCCTTGATTCAGCTCTTCAAGTTCCTTTTTAGTTAGTATGGTCTATGATGTTATAACTTGCTATGGCTCGCAAAAAAAGTAGTTTTTAATTAACATTTGCGTTTCACAGTAAAAAAAAAAGCAAAACAGAATCTGCCATTACTTTATAAAATTTAAGGTGCATATCCTTGCATGTTTTATTTTTAAGCATGTTTATAATTTATGCCATACTTATTATGAAATATTGATCTTGTCCGTTTTAAGTCAAAGTAAATCAAAGTTGAGATTTTAAAAATCCATAACTAGCAAGACTAATTTATGTTTGTCTTCATGGTTCAAATATAGATGCCATGTGGACAGTGGCATCATTGCATACCATTATAGATCGACAAAGTATTCAAATTGTAGAATGCAACATATTCAAATTGAATATCAAACTAGCAAGCTTGTGTAGCTTAAATTATTGTTTAGCCATCAGCTTAAATCTACACTTTCAGAGATGGCACCTTACCTGTTCCAAATTTCAACGCTACCTTCACCTCTCTTCTGATGCCTTTATGTAATGTAATAATAATGTTTAATAATTATAATCAGTTATATATAATTTGAATAATAACAGCTATAAATATAATAATTATTATTTTTATATAATTTTTAGTGTAATATAGATGAGTAACTATATTATGTTGTGGGACTTTACCAACATGTTTTAATCTATGTACCTGGTATAATGTATTAAAAAACACAGACAACCAAAAGAAGGAAATACATGAAGTTACTAAACTGATTTTGAAAGATAGAGGTCAAGGAAACAAAAAAATGTCAAGCCAAGGCCGCCAACTTGTAATTACCTGCATACAAATTAAGGTTAAACTTGCTGATTTGTAAGAAGTATAAAAAAAAAATGCTGCAATGGAAACAGTGTAGGAGATATGTGAATCGATTTTAGTTTGCGAAAATTGTACTATTTAAGACTCCCAAATACTTTTACAAAATGTTTCACCTGATAACTTTTAAAAATTAGATTATTTAACTAAATTTTGCTGCATAGGCGACAAGTTGAAAATGGAAGTAAAGGTCATATTCAAATTACTGTGCTTGAACAAAGGTATTTGACAAACTCAGTTTACCATCATTTTTGTGATAATGGGTGAAAAGTGTTTAATAGGAAATTTTTATACCAAAATTGTGAAGTAAAAAATTCAAATTTTCTCAGCTGTTAGTACGTTTGTTATTATACTGAGCAGTTGACAACATTATTATGTTTTAAAAAGTTCTCTGTAAGAATCAAAATCATGGATACAGATTGAACCCTCTCCCATGTGTATCAATAATATTGGAACAACAAAACATATTTCTTTAGATCTAACTCTACATAAACATTACACCTTGGATAGATTAAACAACCTAACAGAATCACACACACACAGATAATTAAAAGCAGCTTTCATGTATACATTTTAACTGTTGATTTATGAATTTCGAATTTAAAAATGAACTAATACTTAACGCTTTTAATGCCATGCCCGTGTATACCACTGACTGTCATATACAATTTTATACAAATTCACTGGTTGCTACACATAAGACCAAAAAGCATTTCGTACAATTCTTTTGAATGTTAGCTGTAATATTGTACATTCTGTCGGCTAATAGAACTATGTAGTTCAATATAATTAATATCCATAATTGGTATATTTCTGAATTGTTTGATGATCATATTTATAGGTTATCACATACCTCACAGTGGCAGATTATTGTTATAAAATAATCAGTGATGAATTTTGCTTTTTTCATGACAAAATAAGAATAAATCTTCTTCTATCAGGAACTAGGGAATTACTTGATCAGGTTCCAAAGGAATATATCCACTTTACCAACACTTCCTAGATCTACCTATACTTCGTTGTCCAACAGGTTTGTACTGGCAGACTGCCTTCGGCAACCTCCATCTGGCATCCTATTTAGAAAGTAATTCATCTCTCTTTTGTTTCCCGTAATACAATCTTGGATATCAAAAATGTTCAGCTCTTTATGAATGTCTTCATTGCAGAATGAAAAGTATAAACCAAACTACTTAATTAGTACAGAAGTGTTTATAACTATAAAAAGTTTTCATAATAGTATTAAAACATATATTCAAAATTACGTTTAAAAAACCGGACTGTTAGGCTGTGGTCGGTTGCTATTAAAGGCCATTAGGTCAGTAACGTTTCGATTCCCCCTCAGGAATTTTCCTCAGGCTGCCAAAAAAGCGACAGAGAGTAAAACCACAATAGCGGCAGATGTGCACCGAACAATACCCGTTACATTGGGTATTGATATTAGCATTATTGATATTAATATTGATGTACCTGAAAGGTATAACAGCATGTTCAAATTGTATGCACTTTGTTAACTAGACTGGAATATAGACGATCGTTCATGTACTTTTGTCGTACACAATATATATGTATGTATATTGTTGTCTCCATGAGTCATGGTGAACAGTAGGGTAGTTTGGACAGAAACAACTGATTAGTCATCTTAGGATTATGCGATATACAGTATATGAGTAATACAAGAGTCATGAAAATCTTCAAACAATCATTCTGCTCAGTTATATGTGTGTATGCTTGTATTTAATAAACAAAACTAAGTTATGAAAAGTTCTAGAACTGGAAGAGTAGCATTTCACAAGTGTGTGGGTAGACCCAGGAAGAGATGGCTGGAGAATCTGTGAGGCCGGAACAGGCAGCATCTTGCCTAAGCCGTGTTGCGAGGATGATGATGATGATGATGATGATGATGAAGATGAAGTTTGTATTTATGTAGAACCACTAATAAAATTTCATTTTCACATTTGTTCTCTTTTTATAACTGATTGACCTGTTCTTCTGAAATGCCCCTCATACATGTGATCAGAATACAGTGAAACCTTGATGTAACGCTCTTCACGGTCTGGCCAAAAAGCCCATTATATTGAGGGTCGCTTTGTATAAAGGTCCCAAATTTAACTATTTAATTTGCCAGGACTGTGAAAAATTAGCGTTACATCAAGGGTCACGTTTCATCACAGGGATGTTATATTGAGGTTCCACTGTACTACAAATATATGTAAAATTTGAATAGGGGCTTAAAGTTGATATAAGTATTACTTTGATAAAGGATAAATTTATTACAATTTTGTGAAGTAGTGCTAAAAATGGTTGACCAGGGAATGATGTGCAAAAACTGTGGTGTTGAAAGTGGTGAAAAGTATAATAGGTGGGGAACTGTAATGAGAAGATAAGACCAGGGACCCTGGTTGAGACAGCCACCATTATTGACGTTGGTGATGGACAGTGCATTAATTGGAAGAACTGAGGGGAAGGCAGAGATTAGAGTACCCAAGGATCTGAGATGTTTGTTGATGTGAAGATGAAGATCACTGAGTGTCTGAGATGTAGATGTTTGTAGATGAAGAGCTAGGAAGATGTTTTAGGATAGGAAGAGCTAGAAGACTGAAGAGCTTGTAACGGTACAGAATTGGGAGGCAGAAATGTTAATAAAATTGCCAATTCATACAAGGTACAACCTTTTGGGAACCCCTGCTTTCACAAAGTGCACACAATGTTATTGCAGACTCTTTATGTCTAGACAGCCCGGCTAGACGTATTACGTAACCGCTGGCAACTCAGTCTCTGTGAATTACAGTAAAAACCGGTAATTGACACAAGCTAATATCACCAGTAGCCAAACCGTATAGTAGACGATACTGTAACAGTCTCCGTTAAAAGAAAACGTCGGGAGGCCGGCGTGTGTAAGTACGCGCGGCCTGCCCCAATATAGTGCCAAAGAAGGATATATGTAAGATAAGGTGGTGTGGAAAGAATACTTAAGTTCGAAAAACCAAAACAGTTCGGGGTGTCTTAGTGAAAGTGAATGTACCCAGTCGGTAATGGCGGACCGCTGTGGATGGCGCGGGCAGACGAGAACGACACAAAAGTAACTATATCGATTTGCATCAATAAAGAAATAAATACCATTGAGCTCAGTAATTAAAAGGGGTTATTAATAATTTATATATATATTGTAATGTAGACGTGTGTACGGCTACCGTTTTATTCTGCAAAATGTGGATAATGTACAATTTGTGTGTAATGGGTGTAACGTGTCTTCTCGATCCGTAGTTCAACTGCGTGCAACTTCCGCAGATTTCGTCCGTTGCGAACGTACGAATAACCAGGTCTTGATGTTCACTAGGGGTGAGAAAATCCCGGTGGCGCCAAATTGTTTTCTTAAAACAATTAAAATAAAATTCAAAGGTGTATGACCAGCGCAGCTCAGGCGGTTTGAATAATTCAAATATTTCCGCCCGCCTAGGCCAACTGTAGCATTCAGCAATTCGTTGTGTGTGCTGTGTAAATCGTTAGTTGTCTGCTGAAATGTACATAAAATATTGTGCACCTCCTAATGAAATTATAACACCGTGGTTACACTCAATACTTACACATTTTTTATTAGTGATTGTTATTCATTTAATACAAATTATTCTAATACAAATGCTCCGGTTGTTTATATGAGACAATTACAGGGTTTGACAATCGATATTTGAATTGATAATCAGACGTTTAATGATGGCATCTGTTGAAAATTGTATACAAGTTATTAATGTTGGTTTGTCATAGGTTCTTGAGGTTACGTTCAAAGGATTACAAATATTTAAAAACAATAAAAATACACACCCTTACATCAAGTAAACTTAACTAACATATTGTGTAGGTATAATTTGTTTAGCGCAGTGTAGTAAAAGTGTTTACAAGTTATGGATCATTAACAACAGTTTATATTGGTTAGTTTATAAATTGTCAGTGACTTAGTATTCTTTTTAATCTCTGAAAGTAATTAATTTCAGTTCAGTGAGATTTCGACCTTTAGTGAGATAATTAACGTGAGTTTATTTATATATTTTGGGTAATTTAAGAGGTACTTATCACTTCCGTAGTTATGGCGAATTCATACGATCTGTTATTCATGGGTTATACTATAATCTTCTTTAATTTGCTGGGTTCAGGACATCAGGCATCTTTTCCAGTTTAATTGGTAGTAATTTATTTTCTTTTTTCGTTAATTTGGCCTCAACTTCAATAATATGATTCCAGTCCTTGTCTTATGTCTTGGTATACACTTAGTAGTAACTTTTTCTGATATTTGCTATGTTTTAATTGACAATTTTGGTCACTCGAAAATTAGCGTCTATACCATTAAAGCGTCATACATTCAGTAAAAAAATCTAACGGTATTTTTTCTTGTTACTCCACAGTTTCCATGGTAACGTAATTATTCTACCTGGTCGATCTCAAAATAAACACATTGTTATCAAACTTTGAATTTTTTGTTTAATTTGAATAAATATTTTATAATGGCTATATTTACTTGGGGATAATTTCAATGGTTGTAATCTTTACGTAGATGTTTCTATTTTCTTTCAAAGATTAGTTTGATATCTTACAAGATTGGTCTAAGTCATGTATTAATGTTTTAGTCCAAAATTGATAATACTATGTTAATACATAATTTACTTATTTCTAAGTTTTAATATAATTCTGCCATGTTCCCTTTCGTTACACATAATTAATATAATTTGCCTATTATTTCTTATAAAGGTATTGCTATTATTTTCTTTATAAATTCCTTACTTACTTAAAACATACTAACATATTACTGTAAAACTATTTCTTCTGGTAATTATTGCCTTAAACATTAAGCCAATAACTTCTTTCTTTAAATTAACAAATGAACAAATTTGGTGAGTGTTATACGTACACCATCTCTTTTATAACAGTAATCACCCTGGTGATTTTTATACTGAGATAATATTTTTTCTGTTTTTTACATTCACAATTATTCTGTGTCTTTCAGTCTAATATACTTAACTTGATTGCTCAGTTAACATGTGCTTATGTTTTGGGTTTGTCACACTTGTTTAACTCTTTTTTCTTAAGATTATATGCTGTTTATTTTATTACACTTATCACTTCACTGTTCATCTTTGTCACTCCCTACCTATCTCTAATTACCCTTATATTTCTCACGATCTCACTATTATTACAAAGTTTTTGTATCTAATGAGTTCATGTCTCTTTTGTTAACTTCAGACTGTCACATATCATTTTATAATATGCAAACAACATGGTATTGTAAATACATCTTTCAAATAAAACATAACTTTGTATATATTGTCATTAAAGTGATAAAAATTGGTCTGAAATGTCATAATTAATAATCATAACAACAATTTAATAATGTTAAAATATATTGTGTTAATTGAAACATACTACATCTGTAGCAACAGCAATAATATTAGCGAATAAATAAACTCTCCAAAACCTTATACTTTCAAACACATAATGCTGAAATAATATACATACTGCTGAAATAATCTTAGTAAAAGTTCCAAAGTATATAGTAGGATATACAATTTGTTCCCTGATTGAATCACGCACACATTTCTATTCCCTGTCTGTATGAGTGTAATTTTAAACATAACAGCTGACACATCACCTATAGATAAGGATATACATACAATCATATCTACACATGGTTTTTTATGTATAACAACTGCTGAGATACTGTCATTTACAAGTTACCACTAATAAAAATTTAAACATAAATTATTAACAATAATAAAAAATTATGCTCTTTTAAAACAATCTTGTGAGTTAATTGTTATGGCCATGTAATTTTTTATTTTCTTTTTTCTTCACTGTCTTCTTGTCTCGCTTTACTTTGGTTAATATCTGGCCAATCTCTGGGGTTGGGTCAATGTCAGTTGTCTGTCAGTCTAGTTCGTATTTTCTTGTTTTGTGACCACCTTTGGTTGTATTCTTCCTCCTTCACTATTGATTATATTTACTACTTTCATTCTCGTTATCATTTATCTATCAAAATATATTGTTTCTTGGCATTTTTTACATACTTTTTTAATATCAAATGTGATCAGGGTTTGGCAATGTTATATAATGCCCTTCCACCAAAATTGATCATTTTATAAAACGTGAATTTAAGTTTGATGAAATTATCAATGGTATCGTATCAAAATTTTTTTTTTTTTTTTTTTTTCAAATTCTCCTGCTTCTCATTCATTTTTTATAATTAATTCGGTATCTTTTATTTCCATTCTTCTTAGTTTTTTCTTCATTATTTTCTCACATTGCGAACTGGCTTATTGATTTTTTTATTATAACTTATTCCCTATAAATCTTATTTTTCATCAAAACTACTCTTATACTGATATCAGGGGAACATCATCCCTGCTCAGTAAAATGATTGCTGGTTCATTCAACAGACAATCTCAATTAATAATTCTTAAATATAGTCAACTCGTGACTCAAAATAATAATAATAATAATCATAATCATAATATTTGTTGGGAATCTTTTACTTTTATACTTCATTATAGCTCAGTTCGAGTCATATATTGTTTCATCTTTCTTTATAGATACTATTTGATACATTGTTTTTTATTGATACAATTCACATTTTTATTCATTTTTAATTACTCTTTGTTTCATCTCATTTCACATTATAACTCTTAGAACGTTTATTCATTTATATTGTTTTGTGATCATTGGTTTGGGTAATTTTACTTCCCCTCTTTCTAAATAGTTGTGGAAGCTGATCATTTTGATTGATATATATTTTTTTTTTTTCATAATTTTTGAATATCATAGTAAGTTATGGCTTCTTACTAGTTAGGAATTTTTTGTAGCTTATTCCTTTACAGTATGTCATGCTTTTCATGCCTCATTTTTTTTGGCTAAATATTATGGTAATTTAACCTTATTTTGTAGGAATGTTTTGTAACTACACTCCTCTATTGTTAATTTTTATTTAAATATTGTAGTAAGTTGGTTGCTCTTACTTTATCTGAATGCCTTGTGACTTTTATCTCTCCATTTTTACTTGTTCTAAAATATTATTGAGATATTTGGGTAAGCTTTTCTTACATATCTTTTTTGATTTTTTACAATTTTTTATTCATCATAATGGTTTCTCTAATGCTTAGTGTAAGCTGTACTTACGAATGTTTTGGAATTTTGACATTCTTTAGAGATCTTTTCTTTATGACATTGGCAGACTTGTTTGTTTGTCACGTTATTTTTTTTTCTTTATTTAAAGTATTTTTGTTGGTTTTTTGTTTTAAATTTTTTTTTTTTTTTTTTTACAGTTATTGTTGATTGTCATAATATTTCTTAATTGAGGCTTGATTGTATACCCCCTTTATTTTCTTGGTGACGGGGTGAGTGATCTCGTAAGTGTTATTGCCCTTGTCTTTTGTTATAGTGTATGGTCCCACGTATAATAATAGTAACTTTCTAGTGATGCCTTCTATGGAGCTGGGTAATTCTCTGTTTTTTAACAGTACCCTTTCTCCTACCTCGTACTTAACAGTCTTTTTCTGGTTCTTAGCGTATTTATTCTTTTGTTGCTCTACCTTTCGGCTATTCTGTTATAGAATCTTTTTTTCTCGAATTGATATTCGGTGTTGGTAGGGAATTGGATCATATCGGTTATCTCTCTAGGCGGTGGCCACTCAAACATCATTGTGTATGGGGTAGCTTCCGTAAAGTCGTGGTAAGCTAAGTTTATAAATTCTTCAGTGGATTTCACATAATTGTGCCATTCTCTTTGTTTATCGTGGCAGTAGGTTCTCAGTATACGACCCACTTCTCTGAGTACCCTTTCAGCTGGGTTGCTGCTTGGGTGATAAACGGATGTTTTGTAAGTTTTAATATTATGTTCACCGAGCTTATTTTTCCAGAGATTTCCCTTAAATTGGGTTCCATGATCTGTTATAACGGCCGTCGGTTTTCCCACGTCTGGTATAAACTTGGTTAAGATAATCTCAATTATTTTCTTTGTTGTTGCACGGTTAATGGAGTACAACTTTGTGTATTTGGTGAAGTGGTCAAACATAATGATTATAAATTTGTATCTGTGTCTTCCTCCACTGATAGGAAACGGACCACATATATCAAGGAATACCCTTTCTAATTTCTGACTTGATGTGATAGGTATCATCATACCTTCCTTTTTTGAATTATTGCATTTTACCTTTTGGCAAATATCACATTTTTGAATGATTTTGTTTACTTTTCGATAAATATTTTTAATGTAAACTTGTTCCTGTAAAGCTTTTATCACTTTTACAGCCCCCATATGGCCGTATCTAATGTGGTAGTCTAGTATCAATTGTTCCTCCACTGTAGATGGTATTACAAATTTCCATTCTCCGATTGCAGGATTGTTTTTAATAAATAGCAAGTTGTCATGTATTTTATAATATTGTAGAATGGTTTCTTCATCTTTTAACATTCTCTCCCGGATACTCATTATTTTTGGATCCACAGTTTGACATCTTCTTATTTCTTGGGTTATTTTTTCTAGATCTACTCTATTTTTAATAATGTTATACACCTTAACTAATTGTTCTTTCTCCCCCTCGAAAGTTTGTTGCTGGACGTTTATACGGGATAAGATGTCCGCAGCTGCGTTTTGCTTCCCTGGGATGTACTCCCAGTTTATGTGATATTCCTGTAGCAACAATATCCATCGAGTTAATCTTCCGTGGCTGAGTTTACACTGCTTAAGGAATGATATGGATCTATGGTCACTTCTCACTGTTATATCGTATCCCAGAATATAAGTCCTAAATTTGTTGCAGGCGAACACGACACTAAGTAGTTCTTTCTCCGTGACGTGATACTTTCGTTCGCATCCATTTAAAATTCTGCTTGCAAAACTAATAACCATATGCTGTCCCTCCTCATCCTCTTGGTATAATACCGCACCTACACTGACATCACTCGCATCACAGTTCATGAAGAATGGCTTTTTGAAGTCTGGATGATGTAAGATCACGGTGTTCAAGAACTTTTCTTTTATTTGGTTAAATACTTCATCTTGTTCGGACCCCCAAGTCCACTTGTCCTTGACTGATAATTGTTTTTTGAATTTTGCTGTTAGTTTGGAATAATTATCTTGAAATTTACGGTAATAGTTGCATATTCCCAGGAAGGATTGAAGTTGTTTTTTGTTTTTTGGCGTGGGGAATCGTTGTATCGCCTCAACTTTTTCTGACGAAGGAGATATGCCTTCCTCTGCTAGATTGAATCCTAGAAATTGTATTTTTCGGGCTATAAACTTTGACTTGTCCAGCTTAAGGGTTACGTGATTATCTGATAATCTTTTTAGTACGGTTTCCACTCTGGCACAGTGCTCTTGCCAATTTGATGATGTTATTAACAGATCATCTACGTACACGGTGATAAAATTCAGTACATCTTGTCCCAGTATTTGGTCCATACATTTAACAAATACTGCGACCGAATTTATCAGTCCAAATGGCAGTCTTTTGAACTGATAGTTCCTCCCATCGAACAGGAATGCTAAGTATTGTCTACTGTTCGGATGTAGCTCCACCTGCCAGTAGCCACATACCGTATCCCAAGAGCTAATGTATTTTATACCGTGGAACTTCTTAAGGATTTCTTCTATTTCACCCGGTGATGTTCTATCGTTCACTATCATTTTATTAATTTCTCTGGCGTCGAGGCAGATTCTCACCTTTCCGTCCTTTTTTGGTATCGCCACTATTGGACTTGTATACGGTGATTGACTTAATTCAATGATATCGTCTTCCATCATTTGATTGATTTCTGCCCTCACTGCATTTCTTTGTGAGTAAGCAATGGGGTAAGATTTTTTCTTGAAGTCAACGGGTTCTTTAAATCGTATTCGGCATTGATAATTCTTTACTTTGCCTGGAGCGTCAGAAAAAATGTGTTTATATCTGTTGTATATACTTATAAGTTCCTCTGACTGTTGCACACTAATCTGTGGATCTTGTTCTTCTCGTTGGAAGTTTCTGATCTCATCCAGCTTGCTTGACCATAATTCTTCATCCTTCCAATCTGTCAATATTCTTTCGGGTGATTGTTTGCAATAATTGTTTTGGATCATGTTATAGTGGTTTGTTATCAATGGTAAGTTGCCACCATTCACTAGATCGGCTGACCATATTCCTTGTTCTGTGGTTAGTGATACTTCTCCCTGCCGCAGGTTAATTATGGCAGAGTGTTGTCTGAGTACATCACACCCAACAAGTAATGAGAAAGGTAGGCCGCTGGCAACAAGAAATGGCATAGTTACTATTATACCTTTGCTATTAAGTTCCAAGGATACTTGTTTCCGGACGGTTTTGTTTTGTCGGCCGGTAGCACCAATGATAGTTATATTGTTTATGGGCAGGGTTGATATGGGTACACTACTTCCCTGCTGTAGTCTATTTAATTCTATTTGGTCGATCAGGGAAACATTAGACCCTGTATCGATCATTATGGTTGATAGAATTCCATTTATTTGGGCACTCACATACACTATTTCATTGTTTCTAATGGGCATCATGTTATCATTTTCTTCGATCAAATCGTCCCTTATATTTTTCAAATAATTAGTACATATTATTGTGATCTTCTTGTCATGTGTTGTCTTATATTCACCCAGAGATTGGTCCAGTGATGGGCTGTCCGCAGTTTTCACTGGCCTTAAGCGTTTAAATGAGGGTTGACCTCATTGCCCCCAACATCAGTAGTGTTTGATGGTTGGTTAGCGTTCGGCTCCTGTTGATTATTCCGGTTATCCACGCTGTGCCTGTGATCTTCTTCGAATGGGTGACTTCTCGTATCGGGTACCTGGTTATAGTACGTTCGCCGATAGTTAGATGAGGGATAGTTTCTTCTTGGGCTCCTTTGTCTTTGCCCCCTTATGTAATTTACCTGTGGCCGGTATCCTGGATTATTGTTCTGATTACTGTTGTTTCCAGGGCGATAATTGTTGTTGTAACCATTCGACGGGAAATTACCCCTGTGGTTGTTCCTGAAGTTGTTATTATTATGGTTTCCACTTCTGTTAAAATTTCTGGGCGCGTTATTGCCCCGTGTGTTCCCTTGGTAATTGTTAGGGTTATTTACCGGTGGCTTATTATCTCCCTGTTGATTCTGTGACAATTGTCCCTCATTGGTTCTATTATTTCTGAAACTGTACCCTCTATTTTTCCTGTACTGCCACTCATGTTCATGGCTTTCCAGTAAGCTAGCCATATCTTGGATGGTCTTTACCTGGCTGTACATCCATGCCTTTTGGATGGCGTCGTCGTAGTGGTAAGATAACTGTATTACCAGACACTCTTCAGGTATACGTGGCTCCAAATTCCTGGCCATGCAGATTTTTCCCAAGAAGTAGGAGGTAAGGGATTGTCCATTCTGGTTTTCATACCTTCCATTGCTCAGGTTATTGCGGACCATATTCTGAGTTGACTCAGACCAGTATTTAGCCTTGAACTGAGTCTTAAAGTCTTGAAGGTTTTGGATGTCTGGTCGAGTGGCAGTCCACCAGTTGTCGTATGTCTCCTTGAACATTTCGTCCAACATCCCTCTTATTGTAGTCCATCGAGTCTCTCGATTCTTGATGATTAACTCTTCTACCCTCTTCAAGAATTCAATAGGGTTTCTTTTATAATTACAGAAATTAATAGTATCTCTGTTGTCTGTGTTCATGACATGATTATTATTACATGGTCGGTCACGCCAGGCATCCACTTCTTCCCGTAATGACTCTTCTATTCTGCGCATTTCGTCAATCCTCTGTTGGTTTTTGTCTACTTTGCTATCTACTTTATTTAAGTTACTGTAAACTCCTTCCATTCGTTCTCCCAAGTCTGTTCGTACAGCTGCTACCTCTTTCTGGTTTTCTTCCCGGACTTGGTGTATGTCCTGGTCTATCTGGGTACATCTTCTGACTGTTTCTTCATGACCTTCCTCAATTCTTCTCTTATTTTCTCCTTCGAGACGGTTCATTTTATCGAGTACTTCCTTGCGGACTCCAGAAACATTTTCGTTGGTCTTCTCTAGCTTCTCCAACGTTTCCTCTAATTTGTCATTGATTTCCGTAACCTGCTGTTTTGCTTCTTCTCGGTACTCCATTAATTGGTGTGCCATCTGTAGCTTCATTTCTTCTTTATTTTTCTCGTGGTCCTCCTTCAATTCTTCCTTCAAATCTTCATTTCTTTGCTGAATTTCCTCCATCAATCGTTGTTGTAATATTTCATTATTCTTGTTAATGGTTTGTCTCAATTCTTCCTTCTGTTTCTGAAAATTGTCCTCCTGTTTTTTAAAATTTTCGTTTGTTTCTTTCTTCATTCCGTCAAATTTATTGGTCATCTCCTTCAAACTCTCTTCATTCTTGTCGAATTTATTGTTCATCTCCTTCAAACTCTCTTCATTCTTGTCGAATTTATTGTTCATCTCCTTCAAACTCTCTTCATTCTTGTCGAATTTATTGTTCATCTCCTTCAAATTATTATTCATCATTTCCATTAATTTTAGTATGTTCGGGTCTCCTCTAAAGTCTCCCTTGTCGCCCGCCTGTAATTCCGTTTCTTCGTCTTGGCTTGGTTCTGTTGTGGTTATTATTGTCTCCACTTCTTCAATCGGTGTTCCTTCCTCTTCTTCCCCTCTGTTTTCTTCCATCTCCTTCTCCTTTGCCAATTTTTTCGACACTCCTCTGGTGTGCATATTGTAACCTTTCGTAATCGCCGCTAGAATTTATAGGGTTTAATTGTGTAATTTCTTTATTATTCTAGCCCTACTAGTTGGCGCGCATATCGAATTGGATCATATCGGTTATCTCTCTAGGCGGTGGCCGCTCAAACATCATTGTGTATGGGGTAGCTTCCGTAAAGTCGTGGTAAGCTAAGTTTATAAATTCTTCAGTGGATTTCACATAATTGTGCCATTCTCTTTGTTTATCGTGGCAGTAGGTTCTCAGTATACGACCCACTTCTCTGAGTACCTTTTCAGCTGGGTTGCTGCTTGGGTGATAAACGGATGTTTTGTAAGTTTTAATATTATGTTCACCGAGCTTATTTTTCCAGAGATTTCCCTTAAATTGGGTTCCATGATCTGTTATAACGGCCGTCGGTTTTCCCACGTCTGGTATAAACTTGGTTAAGATAATCTCAATTATTTTCTTTGTTGTTGCACGGTTAATGGAGTACAACTTTGTGTATTTGGTGAAGTGGTCAAACATAATGATTATAAATTTGTATCTGTGTCTTCCTCCACTGATAGGAAACGGACCACATATATCAAGGAATACCCTTTCTAATTTCTGACTTGATGTGATAGGTATCATCATACCTTCCTTTTTTGAATTATTGCATTTTACCTTTTGGCAAATATCACATTTTTGAATGATTTTGTTTACTTTTCGATAAATATTTTTAATGTAAACTTGTTCCTGTAAAGCTTTTATCACTTTTACAGCCCCCATATGGCCGCATCTAATGTGGTAGTCTAGTATCAATTGTTCCTCCACTGTAGATGGTATTACAAGTTTCCATTCTCCGATTGCAGGATTGTTTTTAATAAATAGCAAGTTGTCATGTATTTTATAATATTGTAGAATGGTTTCTTCATCTTTTAACATTCTCTCCCGGATACTCATTATTTTTGGATCCACAGTTTGACATCTTCTTATTTCTTGGGTTATTTTTTCTAGATCTACTCTGTTTTTAATAATGTTATACACCTTAACTAATTGTTCTTTCTCCCCCTCGAAAGTTTGTTGCTGGACGTTTATACGGGATAAGATGTCCGCAGCTACGTTTTGCTTCCCTGGGATGTACTCCCAGTTTATGTGATATTCCTGTAGCAACAATATCCATCGAGTTAATCTTCCGTGGCTGAGTTTACACTGCTTAAGGAATGATATGGATCTATGGTCACTTCTCACTGTTATATCGTATCCCAGAATATAAGTCCTAAATTTGTTGCAGGCGAACACGACACTAAGTAGTTCTTTCTCCGTGACGTGATAATTTCGTTCGCATCCATTTAAAATTCTGCTTGCAAAACTAATAACCATATGCTGTCCCTTCTCATCCTCTTGGTATAATACCGCACCTACACTGACATCACTCGCATCACAGTTCATGAAGAATGGCTTTTTGAAGTCTGGATGATGTAAGATCACGGTGTTCAAGAACTTTTCTTTTATTTGGTTAAATACTTCATCTTGTTCGGACCCCCAAGTCCACTTGTCCTTGACTGATAATTGTTTTTTGAATTTTGCTGTTAGTTTGGAATAATTATCTTGAAATTTACGGTAATAGTTGCATATTCCCAGGAAGGATTGAAGTTGTTTTTTGTTTTTTGGCGTGGGGAATCGTTGTATTGCCTCAACTTTTTCTGACGAAGGAGATATGCCTTCCTCTGCTAGATTGAATCCTAGAAATTGTATTTTTCGGGCTATAAACTTTGACTTGTCCAGCTTAAGGGTTACGTGATTATCTGATAATCTTTTTAGTACGGTTTCCACTCTGGCACAGTGCTCTTGCCAATTTGATGATGTTATTAACAGATCATCTACGTACACGGTGGTAAAATTCAGTACATCTTGTCCCAGTATTTGGTCCATACATTTAACAAATACTGCGACCGAATTTATCAGTCCAAATGGCAGTCTTTTGAACTGATAGTTCCTCCCATCGAACAGGAATGCTAAGTATTGTCTACTGTTCGGATGTAGCTCCACCTGCCAGTAGCCACATACCGTATCCCAAGAGCTAATGTATTTTATACCGTGGAACTTCTTAAGGATTTCTTCTATTTCACCCGGTGATGTTCTATCGTTCACTATCATTTTATTAATTTCTCTGGCGTCGAGGCAGATTCTCACCTTTCCGTCCTTTTTTGGTATCGCCACTATTGGACTTGTATACGGTGATTGACTTAATTCAATGATATCGTCTTCCATCATTTGATTGATTTCTGCCCTCACTGCATTTCTTTGTGAGTAAGCAATGGGGTAAGATTTTTTCTTGAAGTCAACGGGTTCTTTAAATCGTATTCGGCATTGATAATTCTTTACTTTGCCTGGAGCGTCAGAAAAAATGTGTTTATATCTGTTGTATATACTTATAAGTTCCTCTGACTGTTCCAACTGTAGCATTCAGCAATTCGTTGTGTGTGCTGTGTAAATCGTTAGTTGTCTGCTGAAATGTACATAAAATATTGTGCACCTCCTAATGAAATTATAACACCGTGGTTACACTCAATACTTACACATTTTTTATTAGTGATTGTTATTCATTTAATACAAATTATTCTAATACAAATGCTCCGGTTGTTTATATGAGACAATTACAGGGTTTGACAATCGATATTTGAATTGATAATCAGACGTTTAATGATGGGGTCTGTTGAAAATTGTATACAAGTTATTAATGTTGGTTTGTCATAGGTTCTTGAGGTTACGTTCAAAGGATTACAAATATATAAAAACAATAAAAATACACACCCTTACATCAAGTAAACTTAACTAACATATTGTGTAGGTATAATTTGTTTAGCGCAGTGTAGTAAAAGTGTTTACAAGTTATGGATCATTAACAACAGTTTATATTGGTTAGTTTATAAATTGTCAGTGACTTAGTATTCTTTTTAATCTCTGAAAGTAATTAATTTCAGTTCAGTGAGATTTCGACCTTTAGTGAGATAATTAACGTGAGTTTATTTATATATTTTGGGTAATTTAAGAGGTACTTATCACTTCCGTAGTTATGGCGAATTCATACGATCTGTTATTCATGGGTTATACTATAATCTTCTTTAATTTGCTGGGTTCAGGACATCAGGCATCTTTTCCAGTTTAATTGGTAGTAATTTATTTTCTTTTTTCGTTAATTTGGCCTCAACTTCAATAATATGATTCCAGTCCTTGTCTTATGTCTTGGTATACACTTAGTAGTAACTTTTTCTGATATTTGCTATGTTTTAATTGACAATTTTGGTCACTCGAAAATTAGCGTCTATACCATTAAAGCGTCATACATTCAGTAAAAAAATCTAACGGTATTTTTTCTTGTTACTCCACAGTTTCCATGGTAACGTAATTATTCTACCTGGTCGATCTCAAAATAAACACATTGTTATCAAACTTTGAATTTTTTGTTTAATTTGAATAAATATTTTATAATGGCTATATTTACTTGGGGATAATTTCAATGGTTGTAATCTTTACGTAGATGTTTCTATTTTCTTTCAAAGATTAGTTTGATATCTTACAAGATTGGTCTAAGTCATGTATTAATGTTTTAGTCCAAAATTGATAATACTATGTTAATACATAATTTACTTATTTCTAAGTTTTAATATAATTCTGCCATGTTCCCTTTCGTTACACATAATTAATATAATTTGCCTATTATTTCTTATAAAGGTATTGCTATTATTTTCTTTATAAATTCCTTACTTACTTAAAACATACTAACATATTACTGTAAAACTATTTCTTCTGGTAATTATTGCCTTAAACATTAAGCCAATAACTTCTTTCTTTAAATTAACAAATGAACAAATTTGGTGAGTGTTATACGTACACCATCTCTTTTATAACAGTAATCACCCTGGTGATTTTTATACTGAGATAATATTTTTTCTGTTTTTTACATTCACAATTATTCTGTGTCTTTCAGTCTAATATACTTAACTTAATTGCTCAGTTAACATGTGCTTATGTTTTGGGTTTGTCACACTTGTTTAACTCTTTTTTCTTAAGATTATATGCTGTTTATTTTATTACACTTATCACTTCACTGTTCATCTTTGTCACTCCCTACCTATCTCTAATTACCCTTATATTTCTCACGATCTCACTATTATTACAAAGTTTTTGTATCTAATGAGTTCATGTCTCTTTTGTTAACTTCAGACTGTCACATATCATTTTATAATATGCAAACAACATGGTATTGTAAATACATCTTTCAAATAAAACATAACTTTGTATATATTGTCATTAAAGTGATAAAAATTGGTCTGAAATGTCATAATTAGTAATCATAACAACAATTTAATAATGTTAAAATATATTGTGTTAATTGAAACATACTACATCTGTAGCAACAGCAATAATATTAGCGAATAAATAAACTCTCCAAAACCTTATACTTTCAAACACATAATGCTGAAATAATATACATACTGCTGAAATAATCTTAGTAAAAGTTCCAAAGTATATAGTAGGATATACAATTTGTTCCCTGATTGAATCACGCACACATTTCTATTCCCTGTCTGTATGAGTGTAATTTTAAACATAACAGCTGACACATCACCTATAGATAAGGATATACATACAATCATATCTACACATGGTTTTTTATGTATAACAACTGCTGAGATACTGTCATTTACAAGTTACCACTAATAAAAATTTAAACATAAATTATTAACAATAATAAAAAATTATGCTCTTTTAAAACAATCTTGTGAGTTAATTGTTATGGCCATGTAATTTTTTATTTTCTTTTTTCTTCACTGTCTTCTTGTCTCGCTTTACTTTGGTTAATATCTGGCCAATCTCTGGGGTTGGGTCAATGTCAGTTGTCTGTCAGTCTAGTTCGTATTTTCTTGTTTTGTGACCACCTTTGGTTGTATTCTTCCTCCTTCACTATTGATTATATTTACTACTTTCATTCTCGTTATCATTTATCTATCAAAATATATTGTTTCTTGGCATTTTTTACATACTTTTTTAATATCAAATGTGATCAGGGTTTGGCAATGTTATATAATGCCCTTCCACCAAAATTGATCATTTTATAAAACGTGAATTTAAGTTTGATGAAATTATCAATGGTATCGTATCAAAATTTTTTTTTTTTTTTTTCAAATTCTCCTGCTTCTCATTCATTTTTTATAATTAATTCGGTATCTTTTATTTCCATTCTTCTTAGTCTTTTCTTCATAATTTTCTCACATTGCGAACTGGCTTATTGATTTTTTTATTATAACTTATTCCCTATAAATCTTATTTTTCATCAAAACTACTCTTATACTGATATCAGGGGAACATCATCCCTGCTCAGTAAAATGATTGCTGGTTCATTCAGCAGACAATCTCAATTAATAATTCTTAAATATAGTCAACTCGTGACTCAAAATAATAATAATAATAATAATCGTAATCATAATATTTGTTGGGAATCTTTTACTTTTATACTTCATTATAGCTCAGTTCGAGTCATATATTGTTTCATCTTTCTTTATAGATACTATTTGATACATTGTTTTTTATTGATACAATTCACATTTTTATTCATTTTTAATTACTCTTTGTTTCATCTCATTTGACATTATAACTCTTAGAACGTTTATTTCATTTATATTGTTTTGTGATCATTGGTTTGGGTAATTTTACTTCCCCTCTTTCTAAATAGTTGTGGAAGCTGATCATTTTGATTGATATATATATATTTTTTTTTTTTCATAATTTTTGAATATCATAGTAAGTTATGGCTTCTTACTAGTTAGGAATTTTTTGTAGCTTATTCCTTTACAGTATGTCATGCTTTTCATGCCTCATTTTTTTTGGCTAAATATTATGGTAATTTAACCTTATTTTGTAGGAATGTTTTGTAACTACACTCCTCTATTGTTAATTTTTATTTAAATATTGTAGTAAGTTGGTTGCTCTTACTTTATCTGAATGCCTTGTGACTTTTATCTCTCCATTTTTACTTGTTCTAAAATATTATTGAGATATTTGGGTAAGCTTTTCTTACATATCTTTTTTGATTTTTTACAATTTTTTATTCATCATAATGGTTTCTCTAATGCTTAGTGTAAGCTGTACTTACGAATGTTTTGGAATTTTGACATTCTTTAGAGATCTTTTCTTTATGACATTGGCAGACTTGTTTGTTTGTCACGTTATTTTTTTTTCTTTATTTAAAGTATTTTTGTTGGTTTTTTGTTTTAAATTTTTTTTTTTTTTTTTTACAGTTATTGTTGATTGTCATAATATTTCTTAATTGAGGCTTGATTGTATACCCCCTTTATTTTCTTGGTGACGGGGTGAGTGATCTCGTAAGTGTTATTGCCCTTGTCTTTTGTTATAGTGTATGGTCCCACGTATAATAATAGTAACTTTCTAGTGATGCCTTCTATGGAGCTGGGTAATTCTCTGTTTTTTAACAGTACCCTTTCTCCTACCTCGTACTTAATAGTCTTTTTCTGGTTCTTAGCGTATTTATTCTTTTGTTGCTCTACCTTTTCGGCTATTCTGTTATAGAATCTTTTTTTCTCGAATTGATATTCGGTGTTGGTGGGGAATTGGATCATATCGGTTATCTCTCTAGGCGGTGGCCGCTCAAACATCATTGTGTATGGGGTAGCTTCCGTAAAGTCGTGGTAAGCTAAGTTTATAAATTCTTCAGTGGATTTCACATAATTGTGCCATTCTCTTTGTTTATCGTGGCAGTAGGTTCTCAGTATACGACCCACTTCTCTGAGTACCTTTTCAGCTGGGTTGCTGCTTGGGTGATAAACGGATGTTTTGTAAGTTTTAATATTATGTTCACCGAGCTTATTTTTCCAGAGATTTCCCTTAAATTGGGTTCCATGATCTGTTATAACGGCCGTCGGTTTTCCCACGTCTGGTATAAACTTGGTTAAGATAATCTCAATTATTTTCTTTGTTGTTGCACGGTTAATGGAGTACAACTTTGTGTATTTGGTGAAGTGGTCAAACATAATGATTATAAATTTGTATCTGTGTCTTCCTCCACTGATAGGAAACGGACCACATATATCAAGGAATACCCTTTCTAATTTCTGACTTGATGTGATAGGTATCATCATACCTTCCTTTTTTGAATTATTGCATTTTACCTTTTGGCAAATATCACATTTTTGAATGATTTTGTTTACTTTTCGATAAATATTTTTAATGTAAACTTGTTCCTGTAAAGCTTTTATCACTTTTACAGCCCCCATATGGCCGCATCTAATGTGGTAGTCTAGTATCAATTGTTCCTCCACTGTAGATGGTATTACAAGTTTCCATTCTCCGATTGCAGGATTGTTTTTAATAAATAGCAAGTTGTCATGTATTTTATAATATTGTAGAATGGTTTCTTCATCTTTTAACATTCTCTCCCGGATACTCATTATTTTTGGATCCACAGTTTGACATCTTCTTATTTCTTGGGTTATTTTTTCTAGATCTACTCTGTTTTTAATAATGTTATACACCTTAACTAATTGTTCTTTCTCCCCCTCGAAAGTTTGTTGCTGGACGTTTATACGGGATAAGATGTCCGCAGCTACGTTTTGCTTCCCTGGGATGTACTCCCAGTTTATGTGATATTCCTGTAGCAACAATATCCATCGAGTTAATCTTCCGTGGCTGAGTTTACACTGCTTAAGGAATGATATGGATCTATGGTCACTTCTCACTGTTATATCGTATCCCAGAATATAAGTCCTAAATTTGTTGCAGGCGAACACGACACTAAGTAGTTCTTTCTCCGTGACGTGATAATTTCGTTCGCATCCATTTAAAATTCTGCTTGCAAAACTAATAACCATATGCTGTCCCTTCTCATCCTCTTGGTATAATACCGCACCTACACTGACATCACTCGCATCACAGTTCATGAAGAATGGCTTTTTGAAGTCTGGATGATGTAAGATCACGGTGTTCAAGAACTTTTCTTTTATTTGGTTAAATACTTCATCTTGTTCGGACCCCCAAGTCCACTTGTCCTTGACTGATAATTGTTTTTTGAATTTTGCTGTTAGTTTGGAATAATTATCTTGAAATTTACGGTAATAGTTGCATATTCCCAGGAAGGATTGAAGTTGTTTTTTGTTTTTTGGCGTGGGGAATCGTTGTATTGCCTCAACTTTTTCTGACGAAGGAGATATGCCTTCCTCTGCTAGATTGAATCCTAGAAATTGTATTTTTCGGGCTATAAACTTTGACTTGTCCAGCTTAAGGGTTACGTGATTATCTGATAATCTTTTTAGTACGGTTTCCACTCTGGCACAGTGCTCTTGCCAATTTGATGATGTTATTAACAGATCATCTACGTACACGGTGGTAAAATTCAGTACATCTTGTCCCAGTATTTGGTCCATACATTTAACAAATACTGCGACCGAATTTATCAGTCCAAATGGCAGTCTTTTGAACTGATAGTTCCTCCCATCGAACAGGAATGCTAAGTATTGTCTACTGTTCGGATGTAGCTCCACCTGCCAGTAGCCACATACCGTATCCCAAGAGCTAATGTATTTTATACCGTGGAACTTCTTAAGGATTTCTTCTATTTCACCCGGTGATGTTCTATCGTTCACTATCATTTTATTAATTTCTCTGGCGTCGAGGCAGATTCTCACCTTTCCGTCCTTTTTTGGTATCGCCACTATTGGACTTGTATACGGTGATTGACTTAATTCAATGATATCGTCTTCCATCATTTGATTGATTTCTGCCCTCACTGCATTTCTTTGTGAGTAAGCAATGGGGTAAGATTTTTTCTTGAAGTCAACGGGTTCTTTAAATCGTATTCGGCATTGATAATTCTTTACTTTGCCTGGAGCGTCAGAAAAAATGTGTTTATATCTGTTGTATATACTTATAAGTTCCTCTGACTGTTCCAACTGTAGCATTCAGCAATTCGTTGTGTGTGCTGTGTAAATCGTTAGTTGTCTGCTGAAATGTACATAAAATATTGTGCACCTCCTAATGAAATTATAACACCGTGGTTACACTCAATACTTACACATTTTTTATTAGTGATTGTTATTCATTTAATACAAATTATTCTAATACAAATGCTCCGGTTGTTTATATGAGACAATTACAGGGTTTGACAATCGATATTTGAATTGATAATCAGACGTTTAATGATGGGGTCTGTTGAAAATTGTATACAAGTTATTAATGTTGGTTTGTCATAGGTTCTTGAGGTTACGTTCAAAGGATTACAAATATATAAAAACAATAAAAATACACACCCTTACATCAAGTAAACTTAACTAACATATTGTGTAGGTATAATTTGTTTAGCGCAGTGTAGTAAAAGTGTTTACAAGTTATGGATCATTAACAACAGTTTATATTGGTTAGTTTATAAATTGTCAGTGACTTAGTATTCTTTTTAATCTCTGAAAGTAATTAATTTCAGTTCAGTGAGATTTCGACCTTTAGTGAGATAATTAACGTGAGTTTATTTATATATTTTGGGTAATTTAAGAGGTACTTATCACTTCCGTAGTTATGGCGAATTCATACGATCTGTTATTCATGGGTTATACTATAATCTTCTTTAATTTGCTGGGTTCAGGACATCAGGCATCTTTTCCAGTTTAATTGGTAGTAATTTATTTTCTTTTTTCGTTAATTTGGCCTCAACTTCAATAATATGATTCCAGTCCTTGTCTTATGTCTTGGTATACACTTAGTAGTAACTTTTTCTGATATTTGCTATGTTTTAATTGACAATTTTGGTCACTCGAAAATTAGCGTCTATACCATTAAAGCGTCATACATTCAGTAAAAAAATCTAACGGTATTTTTTCTTGTTACTCCACAGTTTCCATGGTAACGTAATTATTCTACCTGGTCGATCTCAAAATAAACACATTGTTATCAAACTTTGAATTTTTTGTTTAATTTGAATAAATATTTTATAATGGCTATATTTACTTGGGGATAATTTCAATGGTTGTAATCTTTACGTAGATGTTTCTATTTTCTTTCAAAGATTAGTTTGATATCTTACAAGATTGGTCTAAGTCATGTATTAATGTTTTAGTCCAAAATTGATAATACTATGTTAATACATAATTTACTTATTTCTAAGTTTTAATATAATTCTGCCATGTTCCCTTTCGTTACACATAATTAATATAATTTGCCTATTATTTCTTATAAAGGTATTGCTATTATTTTCTTTATAAATTCCTTACTTACTTAAAACATACTAACATATTACTGTAAAACTATTTCTTCTGGTAATTATTGCCTTAAACATTAAGCCAATAACTTCTTTCTTTAAATTAACAAATGAACAAATTTGGTGAGTGTTATACGTACACCATCTCTTTTATAACAGTAATCACCCTGGTGATTTTTATACTGAGATAATATTTTTTCTGTTTTTTACATTCACAATTATTCTGTGTCTTTCAGTCTAATATACTTAACTTAATTGCTCAGTTAACATGTGCTTATGTTTTGGGTTTGTCACACTTGTTTAACTCTTTTTTCTTAAGATTATATGCTGTTTATTTTATTACACTTATCACTTCACTGTTCATCTTTGTCACTCCCTACCTATCTCTAATTACCCTTATATTTCTCACGATCTCACTATTATTACAAAGTTTTTGTATCTAATGAGTTCATGTCTCTTTTGTTAACTTCAGACTGTCACATATCATTTTATAATATGCAAACAACATGGTATTGTAAATACATCTTTCAAATAAAACATAACTTTGTATATATTGTCATTAAAGTGATAAAAATTGGTCTGAAATGTCATAATTAGTAATCATAACAACAATTTAATAATGTTAAAATATATTGTGTTAATTGAAACATACTACATCTGTAGCAACAGCAATAATATTAGCGAATAAATAAACTCTCCAAAACCTTATACTTTCAAACACATAATGCTGAAATAATATACATACTGCTGAAATAATCTTAGTAAAAGTTACAAAGTATATAGTAGGATATACAATTTGTTCCCTGATTGAATCACGCACACATTTCTATTCCCTGTCTGTATGAGTGTAATTTTAAACATAACAGCTGACACATCACCTATAGATAAGGATATACATACAATCATATCTACACATGGTTTTTTATGTATAACAACTGCTGAGATACTGTCATTTACAAGTTACCACTAATAAAAATTTAAACATAAATTATTAACAATAATAAAAAATTATGCTCTTTTAAAACAATCTTGTGAGTTAATTGTTATGGCCATGTAATTTTTTATTTTCTTTTTTCTTCACTGTCTTCTTGTCTCGCTTTACTTTGGTTAATATCTGGCCAATCTCTGGGGTTGGGTCAATGTCAGTTGTCTGTCAGTCTAGTTCGTATTTTCTTGTTTTGTGACCACCTTTGGTTGTATTCTTCCTCCTTCACTATTGATTATATTTACTACTTTCATTCTCGTTATCATTTATCTATCAAAATATATTGTTTCTTGGCATTTTTTACATACTTTTTTAATATCAAATGTGATCAGGGTTTGGCAATGTTATATAATGCCCTTCCACCAAAATTGATCATTTTATAAAACGTGAATTTAAGTTTGATGAAATTATCAATGGTATCGTATCAAAATTTTTTTTTTTTTTTTCAAATTCTCCTGCTTCTCATTCATTTTTTATAATTAATTCGGTATCTTTTATTTCCATTCTTCTTAGTCTTTTCTTCATAATTTTCTCACATTGCGAACTGGCTTATTGATTTTTTTATTATAACTTATTCCCTATAAATCTTATTTTTCATCAAAACTACTCTTATACTGATATCAGGGGAACATCATCCCTGCTCAGTAAAATGATTGCTGGTTCATTCAGCAGACAATCTCAATTAATAATTCTTAAATATAGTCAACTCGTGACTCAAAATAATAATAATAATAATCGTAATCATAATATTTGTTGGGAATCTTTTACTTTTATACTTCATTATAGCTCAGTTCGAGTCATATATTGTTTCATCTTTCTTTATAGATACTATTTGATACATTGTTTTTTATTGATACAATTCACATTTTTATTCATTTTTAATTACTCTTTGTTTCATCTCATTTCACATTATAACTCTTAGAACGTTTATTTCATTTATATTGTTTTGTGATCATTGGTTTGGGTAATTTTACTTCCCCTCTTTCTAAATAGTTGTGGAAGCTGATCATTTTGATTGATATATATATTTTTTTTTTTTCATAATTTTTGAATATCATAGTAAGTTATGGCTTCTTACTAGTTAGGAATTTTTTGTAGCTTATTCCTTTACAGTATGTCATGCTTTTCATGCCTCATTTTTTTTGGCTAAATATTATGGTAATTTAACCTTATTTTGTAGGAATGTTTTGTAACTACACTCCTCTATTGTTAATTTTTATTTAAATATTGTAGTAAGTTGGTTGCTCTTACTTTATCTGAATGCCTTGTGACTTTTATCTCTCCATTTTTACTTGTTCTAAAATATTATTGAGATATTTGGGTAAGCTTTTCTTACATATCTTTTTTGATTTTTTACAATTTTTTATTCATCATAATGGTTTCTCTAATGCTTAGTGTAAGCTGTACTTACGAATGTTTTGGAATTTTGACATTCTTTAGAGATCTTTTCTTTATGACATTGGCAGACTTGTTTGTTTGTCACGTTATTTTTTTTTCTTTATTTAAAGTATTTTTGTTGGTTTTTTGTTTTAAATTTTTTTTTTTTTTTTTTTTACAGTTATTGTTGATTGTCATAATATTTCTTAATTGAGGCTTGATTGTATACCCCCTTTATTTTCTTGGTGACGGGGTGAGTGATCTCGTAAGTGTTATTGCCCTTGTCTTTTGTTATAGTGTATGGTCCCACGTATAATAATAGTAACTTTCTAGTGGTAATAATAGTACTGGGTAATTCTCTGTTTTTTAACAGTACCCTTTCTCCTACCTCGTACTTAATAGTCTTTTTCTGGTTCTTAGCGTATTTATTCTTTTGTTGCTCTACCTTTTCGGCTATTCTGTTATAGAATCTTTTTTTCTCGAATTGATATTCGGTGTTGGTGGGGAATTGGATCATATCGGTTATCTCTCTAGGCGGTGGCCGCTCAAACATCATTGTGTATGGGGTAGCTTCCGTAAAGTCGTGGTAAGCTAAGTTTATAAATTCTTCAGTGGATTTCACATAATTGTGCCATTCTCTTTGTTTATCGTGGCAGTAGGTTCTCAGTATACGACCCACTTCTCTGAGTACCTTTTCAGCTGGGTTGCTGCTTGGGTGATAAACGGATGTTTTGTAAGTTTTAATATTATGTTCACCGAGCTTATTTTTCCAGAGATTTCCCTTAAATTGGGTTCCATGATCTGTTATAACGGCCGTCGGTTTTCCCACGTCTGGTATAAACTTGGTTAAGATAATCTCAATTATTTTCTTTGTTGTTGCACGGTTAATGGAGTACAACTTTGTGTATTTGGTGAAGTGGTCAAACATAATGATTATAAATTTGTATCTGTGTCTTCCTCCACTGATAGGAAACGGACCACATATATCAAGGAATACCCTTTCTAATTTCTGACTTGATGTGATAGGTATCATCATACCTTCCTTTTTTGAATTATTGCATTTTACCTTTTGGCAAATATCACATTTTTGAATGATTTTGTTTACTTTTCGATAAATATTTTTAATGTAAACTTGTTCCTGTAAAGCTTTTATCACTTTTACAGCCCCCATATGGCCGTATCTAATGTGGTAGTCTAGTATCAATTGTTCCTCCACTGTAGATGGTATTACAAGTTTCCATTCTCCGATTGCAGGATTGTTTTTAATAAATAGCAAGTTGTCATGTATTTTATAATATTGTAGAATGGTTTCTTCATCTTTTAACATTCTCTCCCGGATACTCATTATTTTTGGATCCACAGTTTGACATCTTCTTATTTCTTGGGTTATTTTTTCTAGATCTACTCTGTTTTTAATAATGTTATACACCTTAACTAATTGTTCTTTCTCCCCCTCGAAAGTTTGTTGCTGGACGTTTATACGGGATAAGATGTCCGCAGCTACGTTTTGCTTCCCTGGGATGTACTCCCAGTTTATGTGATATTCCTGTAGCAACAATATCCATCGAGTTAATCTTCCGTGGCTGAGTTTACACTGCTTAAGGAATGATATGGATCTATGGTCACTTCTCACTGTTATATCGTATCCCAGAATATAAGTCCTAAATTTGTTGCAGGCGAACACGACACTAAGTAGTTCTTTCTCCGTGACGTGATAATTTCGTTCGCATCCATTTAAAATTCTGCTTGCAAAACTAATAACCATATGCTGTCCCTTCTCATCCTCTTGGTATAATACCGCACCTACACTGACATCACTCGCATCACAGTTCATGAAGAATGGCTTTTTGAAGTCTGGATGATGTAAGATCACGGTGTTCAAGAACTTTTCTTTTATTTGGTTAAATACTTCATCTTGTTCGGACCCCCAAGTCCACTTGTCCTTGACTGATAATTGTTTTTTGAATTTTGCTGTTAGTTTGGAATAATTATCTTGAAATTTACGGTAATAGTTGCATATTCCCAGGAAGGATTGAAGTTGTTTTTTGTTTTTTGGCGTGGGGAATCGTTGTATTGCCTCAACTTTTTCTGACGAAGGAGATATGCCTTCCTCTGCTAGATTGAATCCTAGAAATTGTATTTTTCGGACTATAAACTTTGACTTGTCCAGCTTAAGGGTTACGTGATTATCTGATAATCTTTTTAGTACGGTTTCCACTCTGGCACAGTGCTCTTGCCAATTTGATGATGTTATTAACAGATCATCTACGTACACGGTGGTAAAATTCAGTACATCTTGTCCCAGTATTTGGTCCATACATTTAACAAATACTGCGACCGAATTTATCAGTCCAAATGGCAGTCTTTTGAACTGATAGTTCCTCCCATCGAACAGGAATGCTAAGTATTGTCTACTGTTCGGATGTAGCTCCACCTGCCAGTAGCCACATACCGTATCCCAAGAGCTAATGTATTTTATACCGTGGAACTTCTTAAGGATTTCTTCTATTTCACCCGGTGATGTTCTATCGTTCACTATCATTTTATTAATTTCTCTGGCGTCGAGGCAGATTCTCACCTTTCCGTCCTTTTTTGGTATCGCCACTATTGGACTTGTATACGGTGATTGACTTAATTCAATGATATCGTCTTCCATCATTTGATTGATTTCTGCCCTCACTGCATTTCTTTGTGAGTAAGCAATGGGGTAAGAGTTTTTCTTGAAGTCAACGGGTTCTTTAAATCGTATTCGGCATTGATAATTCTTTACTTTGCCTGGAGCGTCAGAAAAAATGTGTTTATATCTGTTGTATATACTTATAAGTTCCTCTGACTGTTCCAACTGTAGCATTCAGCAATTCGTTGTGTGTGCTGTGTAAATCGTTAGTTGTCTGCTGAAATGTACATAAAATATTGTGCACCTCCTAATGAAATTATAACACCGTGGTTACACTCAATACTTACACATTTTTTATTAGTGATTGTTATTCATTTAATACAAATTATTCTAATACAAATGCTCCGGTTGTTTATATGAGACAATTACAGGGTTTGACAATCGATATTTGAATTGATAATCAGACGTTTAATGATGGCGTCTGTTGAAAATTGTATACAAGTTATTAATGTTGGTTTGTCATAGGTTCTTGAGGTTACGTTCAAAGGATTACAAATATATAAAAACAATAAAAATACACACCCTTACATCAAGTAAACTTAACTAACATATTGTGTAGGTATAATTTGTTTAGCGCAGTGTAGTAAAAGTGTTTACAAGTTATGGATCATTAACAACAGTTTATATTGGTTAGTTTATAAATTGTCAGTGACTTAGTATTCTTTTTAATCTCTGAAAGTAATTAATTTCAGTTCAGTGAGATTTCGACCTTTAGTGAGATAATTAACGTGAGTTTATTTATATATTTTGGGTAATTTAAGAGGTACTTATCACTTCCGTAGTTATGGCGAATTCATACGATCTGTTATTCATGGGTTATACTATAATCTTCTTTAATTTGCTGGGTTCAGGACATCAGGCATCTTTTCCAGTTTAATTGGTAGTAATTTATTTTCTTTTTTCGTTAATTTGGCCTCAACTTCAATAATATGATTCCAGTCCTTGTCTTATGTCTTGGTATACACTTAGTAGTAACTTTTTCTGATATTTGCTATGTTTTAATTGACAATTTTGGTCACTCGAAAATTAGCGTCTATACCATTAAAGCGTCATACATTCAGTAAAAAAATCTAACGGTATTTTTTCTTGTTACTCCACAGTTTCCATGGTAACGTAATTATTCTACCTGGTCGATTTCAAAATAAACACATTGTTATCAAACTTTGAATTTTTTGTTTAATTTGAATAAATATTTTATAATGGCTATATTTACTTGGGGATAATTTCAATGGTTGTAATCTTTACGTAGATGTTTCTATTTTCTTTCAAAGATTAGTTTGATATCTTACAAGATTGGTCTAAGTCATGTATTAATGTTTTAGTCCAAAATTGATAATACTATGTTAATACATAATTTACTTATTTCTAAGTTTTAATATAATTCTGCCATGTTCCCTTTCGTTACACATAATTAATATAATTTGCCTATTATTTCTTATAAAGGTATTGCTATTATTTTCTTTATAAATTCCTTACTTACTTAAAACATACTAACATATTACTGTAAAACTATTTCTTCTGGTAATTATTGCCTTAAACATTAAGCCAATAACTTCTTTCTTTAAATTAACAAATGAACAAATTTGGTGAGTGTTATACGTACACCATCTCTTTTATAACAGTAATCACCCTGGTGATTTTTATACTGAGATAATATTTTTTCTGTTTTTTACATTCACAATTATTCTGTGTCTTTCAGTCTAATATACTTAACTTAATTGCTCAGTTAACATGTGCTTATGTTTTGGGTTTGTCACACTTGTTTAACTCTTTTTTCTTAAGATTATATGCTGTTTATTTTATTACACTTATCACTTCACTGTTCATCTTTGTCACTCCCTACCTATCTCTAATTACCCTTATATTTCTCACGATCTCACTATTATTACAAAGTTTTTGTATCTAATGAGTTCATGTCTCTTTTGTTAACTTCAGACTGTCACATATCATTTTATAATATGCAAACAACATGGTATTGTAAATACATCTTTCAAATAAAACATAACTTTGTATATATTGTCATTAAAGTGATAAAAATTGGTCTGAAATGTCATAATTAGTAATCATAACAACAATTTAATAATGTTAAAATATATTGTGTTAATTGAAACATACTACATCTGTAGCAACAGCAATAATATTAGCGAATAAATAAACTCTCCAAAACCTTATACTTTCAAACACATAATGCTGAAATAATATACATACTGCTGAAATAATCTTAGTAAAAGTTCCAAAGTATATAGTAGGATATACAATTTGTTCCCTGATTGAATCACGCACACATTTCTATTCCCTGTCTGTATGAGTGTAATTTTAAACATAACAGCTGACACATCACCTATAGATAAGGATATACATACAATCATATCTACACATGGTTTTTTATGTATAACAACTGCTGAGATACTGTCATTTACAAGTTACCACTAATAAAAATTTAAACATAAATTATTAACAATAATAAAAAATTATGCTCTTTTAAAACAATCTTGTGAGTTAATTGTTATGGCCATGTAATTTTTTATTTTCTGTTTTCTTCACTGTCTTCTTGTCTCGCTTTACTTTGGTTAATATCTGGCCAATCTCTGGGGTTGGGTCAATGTCAGTTGTCTGTCAGTCTAGTTCGTATTTTCTTGTTTTGTGACCACCTTTGGTTGTATTCTTCCTCCTTCACTATTGATTATATTTACTACTTTCATTCTCGTTATCATTTATCTATCAAAATATATTGTTTCTTGGCATTTTTTACATACTTTTTTAATATCAAATGTGATCAGGGTTTGGCAATGTTATATAATGCCCTTCCACCAAAATTGATCATTTTATAAAACGTGAATTTAAGTTTGATGAAATTATCAATGGTATCGTATCAAAATTTTTTTTTTTTTTTTTTTTCAAATTCTCCTGCTTCTCATTCATTTTTTATAATTAATTCGGTATCTTTTATTTCCATTCTTCTTAGTCTTTTCTTCATAATTTTCTCACATTGCGAACTGGCTTATTGATTTTTTTATTATAACTTATTCCCTATAAATCTTATTTTTCATCAAAACTACTCTTATACTGATATCAGGGGAACATCATCCCTGCTCAGTAAAATGATTGCTGGTTCATTCAGCAGACAATCTCAATTAATAATTCTTAAATATAGTCAACTCGTGACTCAAAATAATAATAATAATAATCGTAATCATAATATTTGTTGGGAATCTTTTACTTTTATACTTCATTATAGCTCAGTTCGAGTCATATATTGTTTCATCTTTCTTTATAGATACTATTTGATACATTGTTTTTTATTGATACAATTCACATTTTTATTCATTTTTAATTACTCTTTGTTTCATCTCATTTCACATTATAACTCTTAGAACGTTTATTTCATTTATATTGTTTTGTGATCATTGGTTTGGGTAATTTTACTTCCCCTCTTTCTAAATAGTTGTGGAAGCTGATCATTTTGATTGATATATATTTTTTTTTTTTTTCATAATTTTTGAATATCATAGTAAGTTATGGCTTCTTACTAGTTAGGAATTTTTTGTAGCTTATTCCTTTACAGTATGTCATGCTTTTCATGCCTCATTTTTTTTGGCTAAATATTATGGTAATTTAACCTTATTTTGTAGGAATGTTTTGTAACTACACTCCTCTATTGTTAATTTTTATTTAAATATTGTAGTAAGTTGGTTGCTCTTACTTTATCTGAATGCCTTGTGACTTTTATCTCTCCATTTTTACTTGTTCTAAAATATTATTGAGATATTTGGGTAAGCTTTTCTTACATATCTTTTTTGATTTTTTACAATTTTTTATTCATCATAATGGTTTCTCTAATGCTTAGTGTAAGCTGTACTTACGAATGTTTTGGAATTTTGACATTCTTTAGAGATCTTTTCTTTATGACATTGGCAGACTTGTTTGTTTGTCACGTTATTTTTTTTTCTTTATTTAAAGTATTTTTGTTGGTTTTTTGTTTTAAATTTTTTTTTTTTTTTTTTTACAGTTATTGTTGATTGTCATAATATTTCTTAATTGAGGCTTGATTGTATACCCCCTTTATTTTCTTGGTGACGGGGTGAGTGATCTCGTAAGTGTTATTGCCCTTGTCTTTTGTTATAGTGTATGGTCCCACGTATAATAATAGTAACTTTCTAGTGATGCCTTCTATGGAGCTGGGTAATTCTCTGTTTTTTAACAGTACCCTTTCTCCTACCTCGTACTTAATAGTCTTTTTCTGGTTCTTAGCGTATTTATTCTTTTGTTGCTCTACCTTTTCGGCTATTCTGTTATAGAATCTTTTTTTCTCGAATTGATATTCGGTGTTGGTGGGGAATTGGATCATATCGGTTATCTCTCTAGGCGGTGGCCGCTCAAACATCATTGTGTATGGGGTAGCTTCCGTAAAGTCGTGGTAAGCTAAGTTTATAAATTCTTCAGTGGATTTCACATAATTGTGCCATTCTCTTTGTTTATCGTGGCAGTAGGTTCTCAGTATACGACCCACTTCTCTGAGTACCTTTTCAGCTGGGTTGCTGCTTGGGTGATAAACGGATGTTTTGTAAGTTTTAATATTATGTTCACCGAGCTTATTTTTCCAGAGATTTCCCTTAAATTGGGTTCCATGATCTGTTATAACGGCCGTCGGTTTTCCCACGTCTGGTATAAACTTGGTTAAGATAATCTCAATTATTTTCTTTGTTGTTGCACGGTTAATGGAGTACAACTTTGTGTATTTGGTGAAGTGGTCAAACATAATGATTATAAATTTGTATCTGTGTCTTCCTCCACTGATAGGAAACGGACCACATATATCAAGGAATACCCTTTCTAATTTCTGACTTGATGTGATAGGTATCATCATACCTTCCTTTTTTGAATTATTGCATTTTACCTTTTGGCAAATATCACATTTTTGAATGATTTTGTTTACTTTTCGATAAATATTTTTAATGTAAACTTGTTCCTGTAAAGCTTTTATCACTTTTACAGCCCCCATATGGCCGTATCTAATGTGGTAGTCTAGTATCAATTGTTCCTCCACTGTAGATGGTATTACAAGTTTCCATTCTCCGATTGCAGGATTGTTTTTAATAAATAGCAAGTTTTCATGTATTTTATAATATTGTAGAATGGTTTCTTCATCTTTTAACATTCTCTCCCGGATACTCATTATTTTTGGATCCACAGTTTGACATCTTCTTATTTCTTGGGTTATTTTTTCTAGATCTACTCTGTTTTTAATAATGTTATACACCTTAACTAATTGTTCTTTCTCCCCCTCGAAAGTTTGTTGCTGGACGTTTATACGGGATAAGATGTCCGCAGCTACGTTTTGCTTCCCTGGGATGTACTCCCAGTTTGTGATATTCCTGTAGCAACAATATCCATCGAGTTAATCTTCCGTGGCTGAGTTTACACTGCTTAAGGAATGATATGGATCTATGGTCACTTCTCACTGTTATATCGTATCCCAGAATATAAGTCCTAAATTTGTTGCAGGCGAACACGACACTAAGTAGTTCTTTCTCCGTGACGTGATAATTTCGTTCGCATCCATTTAAAATTCTGCTTGCAAAACTAATAACCATATGCTGTCCCTTCTCATCCTCTTGGTATAATACCCCACCTACACTGACATCACTCGCATCACAGTTCATGAAGAATGGCTTTTTGAAGTCTGGATGATGTAAGATCACGGTGTTCAAGAACTTTTCTTTTATTTGGTTAAATACTTCATCTTGTTCGGACCCCCAAGTCCACTTGTCCTTGACTGATAATTGTTTTTTGAATTTTGCTGTTAGTTTGGAATAATTATCTTGAAATTTACGGTAATAGTTGCATATTCCCAGGAAGGATTGAAGTTGTTTTTTGTTTTTTGGCGTGGGGAATCGTTGTATTGCCTCAACTTTTTCTGACGAAGGAGATATGCCTTCCTCTGCTAGATTGAATCCTAGAAATTGTATTTTTCGGGCTATAAACTTTGACTTGTCCAGCTTAAGGGTTACGTGATTATCTGATAATCTTTTTAGTACGGTTTCCACTCTGGCACAGTGCTCTTGCCATTTTGATGATGTTATTAACAGATCATCTACGTACACGGTGGTAAAATTCAGTACATCTTGTCCCAGTATTTGGTCCATACATTTAACAAATACTGCGACCGAATTTATCAGTCCAAATGGCAGTCTTTTGAACTGATAGTTCCTCCCATCGAACAGGAATGCTAAGTATTGTCTACTGTTCGGATGTAGCTCCACCTGCCAGTAGCCACATACCGTATCCCAAGAGCTAATGTATTTTATACCGTGGAACTTCTTAAGGATTTCTTCTATTTCACCCGGTGATGTTCTATCGTTCACTATCATTTTATTAATTTCTCTGGCGTCGAGGCAGATTCTCACCTTTCCGTCCTTTTTTGGTATCGCCACTATTGGACTTGTATACGGTGATTGACTTAATTCAATGATATCGTCTTCCATCATTTGATTGATTTCTGCCCTCACTGCATTTCTTTGTGAGTAAGCAATGGGGTAAGATTTTTTCTTGAAGTCAACGGGTTCTTTAAATCGTATTCGGCATTGATAATTCTTTACTTTGCCTGGAGCGTCAGAAAAAATGTGTTTATATCTGTTGTATATACTTATAAGTTCCTCTGACTGTTCCAACTGTAGCATTCACCAATTCGTTGTGTGTGCTGTGTAAATCGTTAGTTGTCTGCTGAAATGTACATAAAATATTGTGCACCTCCTAATGAAATTATAACACCGTGGTTACACTCAATACTTACACATTTTTTATTAGTGATTGTTATTCATTTAATACAAATTATTCTAATACAAATGCTCCGGTTGTTTATATGAGACAATTACAGGGTTTGACAATCGATATTTGAATTGATAATCAGACGTTTAATGATGGCGTCTGTTGAAAATTGTATACAAGTTATTAATGTTGGTTTGTCATAGGTTCTTGAGGTTACGTTCAAAGGATTACAAATATATAAAAACAATAAAAATACACACCCTTACATCAAGTAAACTTAACTAACATATTGTGTAGGTATAATTTGTTTAGCGCAGTGTAGTAAAAGTGTTTACAAGTTATGGATCATTAACAACAGTTTATATTGGTTAGTTTATAAATTGTCAGTGACTTAGTATTCTTTTTAATCTCTGAAAGTAATTAATTTCAGTTCAGTGAGATTTCGACCTTTAGTGAGATAATTAACGTGAGTTTATTTATATATTTTGGGTAATTTAAGAGGTACTTATCACTTCCGTAGTTATGGCGAATTCATACGATCTGTTATTCATGGGTTATACTATAATCTTCTTTAATTTGCTGGGTTCAGGACATCAGGCATCTTTTCCAGTTTAATTGGTAGTAATTTATTTTCTTTTTTCGTTAATTTGGCCTCAACTTCAATAATATGATTCCAGTCCTTGTCTTATGTCTTGGTATACACTTAGTAGTAACTTTTTCTGATATTTGCTATGTTTTAATTGACAATTTTGGTCACTCGAAAATTAGCGTCTATACCATTAAAGCGTCATACATTCAGTAAAAAAATCTAACGGTATTTTTTCTTGTTACTCCACAGTTTCCATGGTAACGTAATTATTCTACCTGGTCGATCTCAAAATAAACACATTGTTATCAAACTTTGAATTTTTTGTTTAATTTGAATAAATATTTTATAATGGCTATATTTACTTGGGGATAATTTCAATGGTTGTAATCTTTACGTAGATGTTTCTATTTTCTTTCAAAGATTAGTTTGATATCTTACAAGATTGGTCTAAGTCATGTATTAATGTTTTAGTCCAAAATTGATAATACTATGTTAATACATAATTTACTTATTTCTAAGTTTTAATATAATTCTGCCATGTTCCCTTTCGTTACACATAATTAATATAATTTGCCTATTATTTCTTATAAAGGTATTGCTATTATTTTCTTTATAAATTCCTTACTTACTTAAAACATACTAACATATTACTGTAAAACTATTTCTTCTGGTAATTATTGCCTTAAACATTAAGCCAATAACTTCTTTCTTTAAATTAACAAATGAACAAATTTGGTGAGTGTTATACGTACACCATCTCTTTTATAACAGTAATCACCCTGGTGATTTTTATACTGAGATAATATTTTTTCTGTTTTTTACATTCACAATTATTCTGTGTCTTTCAGTCTAATATACTTAACTTAATTGCTCAGTTAACATGTGCTTATGTTTTGGGTTTGTCACACTTGTTTAACTCTTTTTTCTTAAGATTATATGCTGTTTATTTTATTACACTTATCACTTCACTGTTCATCTTTGTCACTCCCTACCTATCTCTAATTACCCTTATATTTCTCACGATCTCACTATTATTACAAAGTTTTTGTATCTAATGAGTTCATGTCTCTTTTGTTAACTTCAGACTGTCACATATCATTTTATAATATGCAAACAACATGGTATTGTAAATACATCTTTCAAATAAAACATAACTTTGTATATATTGTCATTAAAGTGATAAAAATTGGTCTGAAATGTCATAATTAGTAATCATAACAACAATTTAATAATGTTAAAATATATTGTGTTAATTGAAACATACTACATCTGTAGCAACAGCAATAATATTAGCGAATAAATAAACTCTCCAAAACCTTATACTTTCAAACACATAATGCTGAAATAATATACATACTGCTGAAATAATCTTAGTAAAAGTTCCAAAGTATATAGTAGGATATACAATTTGTTCCCTGATTGAATCACGCACACATTTCTATTCCCTGTCTGTATGAGTGTAATTTTAAACATAACAGCTGACACATCACCTATAGATAAGGATATACATACAATCATATCTACACATGGTTTTTTATGTATAACAACTGCTGAGATACTGTCATTTACAAGTTACCACTAATAAAAATTTAAACATAAATTATTAACAATAATAAAAAATTATGCTCTTTTAAAACAATCTTGTGAGTTAATTGTTATGGCCATGTAATTTTTTATTTTCTTTTTTCTTCACTGTCTTCTTGTCTCGCTTTACTTTGGTTAATATCTGGCCAATCTCTGGGGTTGGGTCAATGTCAGTTGTCTGTCAGTCTAGTTCGTATTTTCTTGTTTTGTGACCACCTTTGGTTGTATTCTTCCTCCTTCACTATTGATTATATTTACTACTTTCATTCTCGTTATCATTTATCTATCAAAATATATTGTTTCTTGGCATTTTTTACATACTTTTTTAATATCAAATGTGATCAGGGTTTGGCAATGTTATAATATATATAAATTTGTAAACAGAATGAGTGTGTGTGTGGGGTAAAGTACTGGCTTGACGTAGAAAAATAAGGTTATAACGTATGGTAGTTTTGGAAATTGTGTTTTAAAAAAGAGAGAGATTTTAGGTTTGATTCATAAAAAAAAAACAAGATTTGTTCGTATAAATAATGTGTTAGGCTTAGTTATTACGCAATTACCATTTCCTATTCTGTGCTGAAAACCTCGTCTAATGTTCCGGGGAATTTTTTGAAGTAAGGGGAAGTCAGATAGCGGGATTATTTTAATTTTTTATAAGGGCAAGAGTGTTTAAGTTTACATATTCAGCTATAAAATATGTTGGTGACCTGGGCAGTTTAAAAGGTAAGTTCGAAGTAACGGGATTATGACGGTAAGTAATATTCTGGCAGCAGTGAGTTTTATTATTATTATTGTATAATGGTAAAAACAGCAATACCGTTACATTGGTGCCGCTGCTAGGATGTTTGTATATATATTATACGAATTAGACCTGTTTTGAGGCACAGAAAATAGGTTGTGGTAATGGCGTATGTGTGAATAATTATTGCAGTTTTTATAAAAGGGTATTATATAAAAAAAAAATTTTTTTTTTATAAACATGGCTGAGGGAAAAGAAACCGGAAGAAAAGGGCGTTCAATAGCTGATGTGTACCATCTTCTGAAAACAATGTTTGATGGTATGAATACTAGATTTGCTGAACTAAGAAATGACATCAAGGGATTAAATAGTGATATGAAAGAACGAAATGAAAATGGGAAATTAGAGACAGATAAATTAAAGGAGAATAAAGAAAGTGACCTAAACCAGGTACGTAGTTCTGAAAGTGAAGGTAGTAATGATGATACTTTTACAAGCAATAGTGTTAGTTTAAGTACAGTGGAAACAAAAAGTGATGAGGTAGGTGAGGTTAATACAAGTGATAATCAGAAAGAGGTTAGTTTAAGTGCAAACAAGGTGATAATTGACAAGGTAAGTGGAAATAATAGTGACAACTATAATTATAAGGGGGAAATAATTACGAATCATAATGGGGTTAGTTTAAATATAAAACAGGTGGCAATAAACAAGGTGAGTAATAATGTTAGTTATGATGAAGTTAACAAGAGTGAAATATTATTGAATAAAAATAATGGTGATATATTGAGTAACAGTGGTGGTGATAATGAGAGTAGAAAGTTAGTTGGCGTTAGTAACGGAGTAGTGATAAGTATTGAGTTGGAGAAAGAATGGAGAGATAGTTTCAATGTAGCGTGGGTACAGGGGGCAAATTTGTCTGGGGTTAAATGTGGAGCAAAGACTTCACAAGTGGTTCATGATGATAAGAGATCCTCACTAGGACATTTGGGCGACAGTGGGTCGGCAGATGGTCAAATAAGTTTTTTGTGTGTATCTGGTAACACCAGATGGAGTTTAAATAATGTGGTATTGCCCCCAGTGTGGAGTGAGAATGTGAAATTGGGTTGGGAAAGTGATCATAAAGAGAGAGATTGAGAGAGAGTGATAGAGATATTTAAGTCGAATAGAGGTTATAAAGGGTTAGTTAAGAAGTTAAATAAGGAGAGAATTGTTATAAATAATAGAGACTTACCTTGCGTAGTAGCAAACGATGATTATGTTGAGGCTGATAATAATATACACTTACCTGTGGTGAGGAGTAGCGTACTAGTAGCAAATGATGGCTATAATGATGAAAATGTTAACTATTTAATTGTGACAAATGATACTGATGGAGACTTAACCAAAAACACGGATGTAGACATGACATATAATAAAATAATAATGGGGGATAACCCTGGGAATTATTATTATGGTATAATGGAAAAAACAAATTTTTACGTTGTCATTATATTAACAATAGTAATGTAATGACTTGTGTATATTCGACACAAGACTAATTTTCGATGACGGTGGTTAGATAAACAGTGAATGAACATTTAATTATTTGAGTCAATGGTAATTACTTGGCTTACTTATGTAATGAGGTGTGGTAAACAATGAAATATGACAAAAATTTGTAAATAAACGTGTATTGTATTCATTTGTGTTAAAGGTATTGTGTCAAGGTGATGTTGATATTCTGGTAGTGCATCAGCTGATATGCTGTTGATATGAACATTGTATTTTGTGTGACTAATGTATACAGTCATGAAGGAGTTAATAACAACAATAATATTTTATTTTGATGAATAATTGCTATAAATAAATTTTGTTCTGGAATAAAATAATGCAGAGGTAATTGAATGGGGTTAACTTTTTGTGAATAGTATAATGAAGCAACTTAGTGTTTTGATTGTAATGTAATTAAAATTTATGTGGGAGGATTTTATTAATGTAGAATCATTTTGAATGATGTAATTACAGTAACTTAGTGTTTTGAAACAAGGAAGAAATCAAATTTGAGTAGGAATTAAATTAATTTCAAATGTGAATTTAAATGAATGAACTTTAATTTATTTTGTTTTGGATTGTGTAATGTAGATGATCAACATGTTTAACAGAATAGTAAAGTAACGTGAGAGTTAGAATGTTGATTTAATATTGGTGTTACCTGTAACATGTATTTTATAGTAAGGTCGTTATGATTTATTTGTATTGTATGTAATAAATTTGTACTTTTGGCGGGGAACAGTGTTTTGTTAGGGGAGAAAATTACCAATGTATATAACTTGTATGGGATTTTTATGTATTCGATGTAAGTAGATAATAAGTTTATATTGCTATGTAGCCATTGTATTTTCTATAGTCAAGCTACCGGTTTATTTGAAATCAAGGTAAAATGTTTAAATCTTGGTAATTAATGTACTTAACCAAGTTGAGGTAATTAGGTACACTCAAAGGGGAATATTTGTGTTAATGTAGCCATGGGAATGTTTATTATGTTGCATTCTATTTAGGAGTGTGATAAATGTAGAACAGAGGTATTTGTATATTAACAAATTAGATAAGAATCCAGTACTTTGCAAAAAATCAAACCAGTACTTGTAATGGTACAGAATCAGGGTGTTTTATTTTATTAGTTAGCAATCGTAATAACGGGGAATCACCCACAAAGAGTTTCAGTAATAAGCAGTGTGTAACTTTCGGAACACCCAGTTGTCGATTTATACAGTCAGCCCCGCTACATGCGACAAATCCAGGTGCTTTGGAATGTGTAAGAGTGCGCTTATGTCCGTGTGGACATGGTGAAGATCACGCACAAATTCTCTAGTCGACGGGCGCGAGTCTACATCAAAATTAGCAGATATCATGTGATGCCCGCCCAGCCTATCCCGAAGCAAGTTGACGAGCAGGAGGACGATTTGGCCATCTTGAAAAGCGTCGAATTCGGCGTCAGTCGGCATCCAAACACTAAACCGCGTAGTGGCGTGGGCGCGCGGTTCGCCTAAAATCTAGAAAATGTAGACCGACCGGCAGAAAAAGTGTAAATAAATACGGTTTACCGTAACAGGCCCTCGATCCTAAATTTGAATAAAAGTGCTAAAGAATGAAGTTCGAGTATAAATAATAATGTGAGATAATTTTCCACAACAATTAAACTTTAACAGTTCGGCAGTGGTCAAAATTTAAATAGTGAGAAATTAATTTGGACGAACAAATGAACTAAAATGTACTGATTGCAACACTTGGTCTTCAGGGACACACAACCAGAGAAGTAACCGCATAAATTTAAACAAATATAACCATTTAAATAAAAGCGCTAAATCAAAAAAGGGGGAGGGGGTAAAATGTGTGAAAGAGAATGAATGAGCGGGTGCTGGGTTGCCTTATACAATATATATATTATAACATTGCCAAACTCTGATCACATTTGTTACCAATAAGTATGTAAAAAAAAGGCTAAGAAATAATATATTTTGATAAATAAATAATAACAAGAATGAGAGTAGTAAATATAATTAAGAGTGAATAGTAAACCAAAGGTGATTATTAAAGAAGAAATACGAACTAGACTGACAGACAACTGACATTGACCCAACCCCAGAGATTGGCCAGATATTAACCAAAATAAAGCGAGACAAGAAGACAGTGAAGAAAAAAGAAAAAAAAAGTACACTCATACAGGCAGGGAATAGAAATGTGTGCGTGTTTCAATCAGAGAACAAATTGTATAGCCTACTATATACTCTGAAACTTTTACTAGGATTATTTCAGCAGTATGTATTTTATTTCATCATTATGTGTTTGAAGGTATAAGGTTTTGGAGGGTTTATTTATTCGCTAATATTATTGCTGTTGCTACAGATGTAGTATGTTTCAATTAACACAATATATTTTAACATTATTAAATTGTTGTTATTATTATTAATTATGACATTTCAAACCAATTTTTATCACTTTAATGACACAATGTATACAAAATTATGTTTTATTTGAAAGATGTGTTTACAATACCATGTTGTTTTAATATTATAAAATGATATGTGACAGTCTGAAGTTAATGAAAGAGACATGAACTCATTAGATACAAAAACTGTGTAATGATAGTGAGATAGTGAGAAATATAAGGGTAATTAGAGATAGGTAGGGAGTGACAAAGATGAACAGTGAAATGATAAGTGTAATAAAATAAACAACATATAATCTTAAGAAAAAAGAGTTGAACAAGTGTGACAAACCCAAAACATAAGCACATGTTAAATGAGCAATTAAGTTAAGTATATTAGACTGAAAGACACAGAATAATTGTGAATGTAAAAAACAGAAAAAATATTATCTCAGTATAAAAATCACCAGGGTGATTATTGTTATAAAAGAGATGGTGTAGGTATAACACTCACCAAATTTGTTCATTTGTTAATTTAAAGAAAGAAGTTATTGGCTTAATGTTTAAGGCAATAAATACCAGAAGAAATAGTTTTACAGTAATATGTTAGTATGTTTTAAGTAAGTAAGGAATTTATAAAGAAAATAATAGCAATACCTTTATAAGAAATAACAGGCAAAATATAATAATTATGTGTAACGAAAGGGAACATGGCTGAACTATGTACAGACCAGTAATTTAATTATATGTTATGTTTTATTAATAGATGTAAGTGTTAACGATGTGGGTGAGAAATGGGAGTAGGGATAAAAATAGTAATGACATAAATTTAACAAAAACCGCAAAATAATAGCAGTAATATGAATTGAAAGTAATGTATAAAATAAGAAATTATAAGATGTAACAACTTATGCCCATACAGGACATAGCTGTCGAAGTTAAGAAACCCAATTGTAAACAATTGAAGACAATATTTAAATAACAAAACAAGGTAAATTATGTAATTACCAACAACTAACAAAAATAACATGGCAGAATTATATTAAACCTTAGAAATAAGTAAATTATGTATTAACATAGTATTATCAATTTTGGACTAAAACATTAATACATGGCTTAGACCAATCTTGTAACATATCAAACTAATCTTTGAAAGAAAATAGGAACATCTATGTAAAGATTACAACCATTGAAATTATCCCCAAGTAAATATAGCCATTATAAAATATTTATTCAAATTAAACAAAAAATTCAAAATTTGATAACAATGTGTTTATTTTGAGATCAACCAAGGAGAATAATTACGTTACCATGGAAACTGTGGAGTAACAAGCAAAAAATACCGTTAGATTTTTTGACTGAATGCATGACGCTTTAATGGTATAGACACTAATTTTCGAGTGACCAAAAATTGTCAATTAAAACATAGAAAATATCAGAAGAAGTTACTACTAAGTGAATACCAAGACGTAAGACGAGGACTGGAACCATATTACTGAAGTTGAGGCCAAATTAACGAAAAAAGAAAATAAATTACTACCAATTAAACTGGAAAAGTTGCCTGATGTCCCAAACCAATGCAAATTAAAGAGGACTGCAGTATAACCATTAATCACAGATCGTGTGAATTCGCCATAACTACGGAAGTGATAAGTACCTATTAAATTACCCAAAATTTATAAATAAACTCACGTTAATTATTTCTCACTAAAGGTCGAAATCTCACTAAACTGAAATTAATTACTTTCAAAGATTAAAAGGAATACTAAGTCACTGTCAATTTATAAACTAACCAATATAAACTGTTGTTAATTATCCATAACTTGTAAACACTTTTACTACACTATACTAAACAAATTATACCTACACAATATGTTAGTTAAGTTTACTTGATGTAAGGGTGCGTATTTTTATTGTTTTAAACATTTGTAATCCTTTTAACGTAATCTCAAGAACCTATGACAAACAAACATTAATAACTTGTGTACTATTCACAACAGACGCCATTATTAAACGTCTGGTTATCAATTCAAATATCGATTTGTCAAACCCTGTAGATGTCTCATATGAATAACCGGAGCATTTTGTAGTAGAATAATTTGTATTAAATGAATAACTAATCACTAATAAAAAATGTATAAGTATTGAGTGTAACCACGGTGTTATAATTTCATTAGGAGGTGCACAATATTTTATGTACATTTCAGCAGACGACTAACGATTTACACAGCCCACGCAACGAATTGCTGAACGCTACAGTTGGCCTAGGCGGGCGGAAATATTTGAATTATTCAAACCGCCTGAGCTGCGCTGATCATACAACTTTGAATTTTATTTTAATTGTTTTAAGAAAACAATTTGGCGCCACCGGGATTTTCTCAGTAAATATACAGCAATTCTGAAAACTGCAGTGTGTTCAGTAATTAAAGCTCTATAAGTAGCCAAAAGCTCAATTAATATAATTAACAATTACAGAAGATACACAGAAGAAGAACGCCAAGTGAAATAGGTCGAGAATTAGGCTACGTACAGATTAGGTGTTCACACACACACACACACACACACACACACACACACACACACACACACACACACACACACACACACACACACACACACACACAGATAAAGACCTAAGCAACACTATTCTGTGGTCAGATCGTTGAAAACACGTTTGCAAATACCAGTAATCAAACGATTTGCAAACACAGGAAGTACGATTTTAGCTAGAAATTCTCAGCCGTTACGGACTTATTAGGGGGTGTTTTTTCGACATGTTGAATACTGTTTCAACTGGCAGAAAGCTGCATGATTTGGAACAGCCAATCACAAGGCTGTATTCTGAACTGACTCTCACCCAAAACCGTTAAAAGCGTTACTCTTCGTTCGGGGCTTCAATGCGTTAGACGTGTGTAAGTTACATGCATAATTTCACAACATCGCAAAGTTTTATTTAAGCAGTACGAGAAGTAGTCCGCAGTTGAAGAGGAACGAGTACAGTTCTACAACAACTCTCACTGTGTAACACCATATTAATTAATTAATTAATAACAACTTGTGAAGTGACCTGTGCAACAGAGAGATACAGCAGCTGTAATTGCCTGATCATCGTTCTACAAGATTGATCAACATCATTTCTGCTGTGCAGTACCATCCAAAGGAGGACCTCAACGGATTCCGATCTTCGGTCAACGCATCAAACAGTAAGAAATCGATTCATTGATCAATGAAATAAATAATCAATAAATAATAAAAGCAATAAACAATTTTAAAGACACTAAGTAAACGCACACTTTGTAATTAATTAATAAGGTTAGTTCTAAGTTAGTGTAGGAGTGTTGAATGGAAAGTGGAGTGTAGTATTGGACGTGCAAATTATTGCAGACCTGTTCTTTACCACTGGTTTGGGAGATATAAAATTTCTCAAGCAAACCAGATAAGAACAATAGGTCGTTTGGACGTTTTAATCTTCACTTTTCACGCACACTCATTAATTATAAGAGTTAGGGTAGTAATAAGTCCTAAACTTGGCAATTTTAAATAATTAACAAAATAATTAAACGTTGATTAAATAACCTTCAACAAAATCTTAAGTGTTATTTGTAACGATTCCCCTTGAATCCACATTCACTGAACGAATCCTGAGATTGTGTGTCTCTATGCTCTGAGCTAAGCTGTATCCGTGTCATCTGTATCTGGGATTTGTTCTGGCGCCCCGGTAAAGTACAAGTCACGGGTGAGTAACGTTTTATCTGTCATTAAAATATTAGATAAATGTGTTAGATAATAAAGGTAGCGTTAGATATATTTGTCGCCGCAACTAAAGGCCACCCAAACCAAATATATTTATCACAAAGCCAAAGATACGTTATATATTTGTCGCCCTGAACGTGGGGCTACCCAATGGCGCCCAACGTTGGGCACGAATTTATATAACTCTCTGTTGCACAGGTCACTTCACAAGTGGTTATTAATTAATTAATTAATATTTTTAATTAATTAATATGGAGTTACACAGTGAGAGTTGTTGTAGAACTGTACTCGTTCCTCTTCAACTGCGGACTACTTCTCGTACTGCTTAAATAAAACTTTGCGATGTTGTGAAATTATGCATGTAACTTACACACGTCTAACGCATTGAAGCCCCGAACGAAGAGTAACGCTTTTAACGGTTTTGGATGAGCGTCAGTTCAGAATACAGCCTTGTGATTGGCTGTTCCAAATCATGCAGCTTTCTGCCAGTTGAAACAGTATTCAACATGTCGAAAAAACACCCCCTAATAAGTCCGTAACGGCTGAGAATTTCTAGCTAAAATCGTACTTCCTGTGTTTGCAAATCGTTTGATTACTGGTATTTGCAAACGTGTTTTCAACGATCTGACCACAGAATAGTGTTGCTTAGGTCTTTATATGTGTGTGTGTGTGTATGTGTGAAAACACCTAATCTGTACGTAGCCTAATTCTCGACCTATTTCACTTGGCGTTCTTCTTCTGTGTATCTTCTGTAATTGTTAACTATATTAATTGAGCTTTTGGCTACTTATAGAGCTTTAATTACTGAACACACTGCAGTTTTCAGAATTGCTGTATATTTACTGGTTTTGAAGTTATGGCAGGTTGAACTGCAAAAATGAATTGAGTAAAATTCCTGTCTGAACCGGCCGCGTGCGTGTCTGTGACGAGGTTAGAGTGAGATAGCTGCTTATTATACGCTCTCTATCTTGCTTACGGCGCACAGTCTGTCCCTTTCATATAACGCTCAGATATGACGACATATGAATCGTTATAATATATATATATATATATATATATATATATAAATTTGTAAACAGAATGAGTGTGTGTGTGTGGGGTAAAGTACTGGTTTGACGTAGAAAAATATGGTTATAATGTATGGTAGTTTTGGAAATTGTGTTTTAAAAAAGAGAGAGAGATTTTAGGTTTGATTCATAAAAAAATAAAACAAGATTTGTTCGTATAAATAATGTGTTAGGCTTAGTTTTTATGCAATTTCCATTTCCTATTCTGTGCTGAAAACCTCATCTAACGTTCCGGGGAATTTTTTGAAGTAAGGGGAAGTCAGATAGCGGGATTATTTTAATTTTTTATAAAGGCAAGAGTGTTTAAGTTTACATATTCAGCTATAAAATATGTTGGCGACCTGGGCAGTTTAAAAGGTAAGTTCGAAGTAACAGGATTATGACGGTAAGTAATATTCTGGCAGCAGTGAGTTTTATTATTGTTATTGTATAATGGTATAATGGTAAAAAGAGCAATACCGTTACAGGCTAGGAAGAGATGAGTCAGGCGACTGATAAGTAGGGAATAAGCTATGTATTATGTGTTAATAAGGCATGTTTCCTTGAATGCTATAATTATAAAACATTAACCTTGTTAATGTTATTGTGTTTTATGCAGTATAAATGAGCAATTAGCTTTTTGTTTATGTAGGTTATTGTGGCTTGTGTAATTATTGGTTTTCACGTGTATGTTGAAGTTTTTACTTCAAAATGTATATTATGTGTATATTAGAGAAATTAACAGACCGCGGAAAGCTTTTGTTTTGCAATTATGTGCATACTTTGCTTATTCTATTAAGGGGTTATAATATATCTTAGAATTTATGAAAGCTGATTACTTATCTAGTCACAAGTACGAGTGACTCGTAGTATATTACAGTGAGAATTCACTTTTGATAAGGTTTATCCAAGTATTCACTCGAATCTAATTTTATCTTGATGGCTGTTTGACAACCATTCTAGGAATTATTGTATACTTGTTTGCCACTTTTATATAAGAATAATCCTTTTGTTTGTTTGTTTAATGTGTTCCACTGTTAAGCATAACTGTGTGAATGCTTTTCTTACACAACCTGATTCTGCACTTTGCTTTGTGCTTTATTGGTTGTTAAAAATAATTAATTAATTAATTCGTGCATGGCCCAGTTAGAATGAACCAATAATTGGTGGTGGTATAAACACTTATAACTGAAGCCATAATGATAATGTGATGTATTTATAATATACACACACTTATTGCTTACTAATAGTACCTATAATTTCAATCTTCTATTGTGGTGTATTCATTGCTCATAACGTAAAGATATTTGATATTATTTGATATTGATATTGTTCAAGTCGATATTTGAGATGTTGGGGCAAAATTAAAATCAACATACAGTAATCAGCGGATATAATATATAGATCTTGTAACTTAACAAACATTTTTTAACTAAATATTACCTGCCAGAATCTTACCTGTTTTGCGATCTTTTCTTGCAAACTTACCTTATTCCAACCACCATCAGAACTTCAGGGGCACCACCAATATCTTTAAAAGGATAGATATGGAAACTTTACACTTTACCTTAATTAAAAACACTGGAACATTTTTGCTATATGACCTCCCATAATTCAGAAAATTCCCCGGAACGTTAGACGAGTTTTTTAGCACAAATTATAGGAAATGGTTACAGGCGAAATGACTAACCCTAACACATGATTCTTTTTTTTAAAGCAACTCTGATTTATTATATATTTGGATTTAACTTCCTTCTGTTATTTTTCTTACTTTTACAAAATACTCTTAACCATTCTAAACATACAATTATGTGACAAAACCAGTACTTTTCATACACATTTTCTCACACTCACTCTCTCGTACTATTTATTTCTGATAACCCCCCATTTACTTAATGAGCTCTTTAATTTAAATCTTCAACACCCTTTTGGCCAATATATTCATGGTACTTAACTGTCCACGCTATCCAAAATGGTTCCGCCGTCTTTCAGTTCACTTTCACTCTAGCTTTCACTGATACTGTTATAATTCCAGTTTACATTTTCTTTTTATGTCACTTCCACTTACTCTTCCCTATTTTCTTACTTTATATAATTTTGGGGTGGGCCGCACGTACTTACACAGGCGGGCCTCCCGTCACTTTTTTACTGAGACGGTGCTGAACTTTCGACTACACTGTTTGACTAATGGTGACGAACTGGACTGCCTTGCCCACGGGGTTGCATGCATACCATGCGTTAGGCGTTGGCCACGCAGCCTCAACTCGTTTGCTGATTGGTTATTTTTCATCGTATGTTTTGGTAGACTGGAGATGGAAATTTGTTTCTTTCGCCACGTGGTCGATTCTACGTATTTTCAAGGTGTCTTTTTCTGTGAATTTATGTGCTGGTACCAACGTGTACCTAGTACCGCTACAGGCCATTCCCTAAAAGTTGTACATTGATTGGTTAAAACGGGTTGCCTAATCTGCCCTCGTTACAATCTGAATGTAAACATAAACACTGCAACAAAATCAGCTCACGACAAACAAACGTATGCAACAAACATACGTTTCACGATCATTCATCAGTGTTTACGAATTCATTTTTTGTAAATAGTAACTTTTTTAGAATATTGTGACCGTGAGTGCACAGTATGTACGTCCTGATGACGGTCTATGACCAAAATCGGTAGAAATTAAGAATGTGAATAATTACAACTTTATTATAAATCATATGTATGGTATCTTTAGGTTATGAACAATGAATACACCACAATAGAAGATTAAACTGAAGGGCTCTTATAGACCGTCTTATAGGTCTTATACATGTGTAGTCTATACTATTATATTTCAGCAGTTAATATTTTGTGTAGGAAGACTGATAAAAAGGTGATCATACTATCTCTTTGATGAGTCATGTGTATGTTTTCTAGAATATGGAATTAGTATTAACTCTTTATGTAGAAAGTGAAGAAGTGGACTTTACTGTTTGAATTTTATTAACTATCTTTTTTTTTTGTCTTTTGTGTCTTCTCCCCAGTCACCATCTCTGTTCTATTCTAGGACCAGTGGCCCCATACCAACCTTCTTTTGTGTAAAGTATCGTCTGATAAGTTGTCTGCTCTACCAAAATTTGTATAATTGGTATAATACAGTATAATTTAAAACAAAAAACTTGTTATTCCCATCTTGACAGACCTGAATGGCTTCATATATCAACATCATAGATAGTCTTCTTTATTATCACATAGGCTTTTCACGTGTCCATTATGTTTTTGAAGTCTTCTTCTGGTATGTCACTTAGACCTGAGGATATGCATTGTAATATGAGTGAAACGTCATACAAGACGTTTTTGACGTGGTCCATACCGGAAGAAGACTTAAAAAACAATATTCTTCTGTAATACATATGAGTGTCTGCACACACGAGTGCATGACTTTCTTATCCCTAAAAAGGCAAAGCCTTGTTGTTGCAGCCTCATATTTCCTGCAGTCCTCTGTGATATAAAAGCCATTTCTCATCATACTACTAAGGTACCACAAACCAGGCTGCCCTCAAAATCTCTTCTCCAATACCTTCTTTTCAAGAATGTTTTGCAGAAAGATACGAGTTGTTTAGTTTCAAAACCAATACATCCAAAAAATGAAAAATTTCAGGAAAGCTAAAAAACTTTATTGCAGGAGAGCTGGTTTTGCAACTAACCAGCAGTTTCAACTCCAATTTTAATAAGGATATATCTGTTTTAGAAACTTGTGAAGTAGATAGGGACATGCAGAAGGTAATAAAGTATTGGAAAATACAAAATAATGTGATTGTAAAAAAAGTGGATGTATCTGGTTTTGAAACTAAACGACTCATTCATATGATGTATAGTCCCCCAAAATATTGCTCTCCTAAAAAGTCATTTTTTCTTTAATTCTACTCAAAACATCCCTGTTACTCTTCCTCTTCACCGACTTTGTTTGGCTGAGACTCCTCAAAAATCATATATCCACAGTTTCAAGCCTTTTCTCTCCTGCTCTCTCTGCCACCACAGTCCAAGACACATCCATATACCAACACACACACCTAAGAAAGGATTTAAACTAAAGTGCTTATTGTACAACAGGGTCCTTTCATTCCAAAACACTTGCTTGTGTTGCTATTGTTGTTGTTCTTTTAAACTGTAGAAAACATTTATTATTAGTATTAATCACACTATCTATGTAATGCGAGGAATATGGAATGAGGATTAATAAGGAAAAAACTAAGTATGTGGGTTTAGCAGAGGAGGAAAAAAGGCAAACATATAGATAAGGCAAGACAAAATACAACAGGCGGAGTTGTTTAAATATCTCGGAAGCTAGATATGTCCTGGACTCATGAAATTAGAGCAAAAACTGCTATAGCGAAAGAGGGATTTAATGTGAAGAAAAGACTGCTGTGTGGCAAAATTAATAAGAATTTAAGAAAAAGGTTGGCCAAATGTTATGTGTGGAGCGTTGCTTTATATGGTGCACAGACATGGACACTGAGGAAGGAGGATGAGAAAAGATTAGGAGCATTTGAGGTGTGGGTTTGGCGAGCAATGGAAAAAGTGAGGTAGGTTGATAAAGTCAGGAATGATGAAGTTTTAAGAAGAATAGGGGAAGAGAGAAGAATCCTGAATGTAATCGAAAATAGGAAAATGAATCGGATAGGTCATTGTTTAAGAAGAGACTGCTTGCTTACAACTGCCTTGGAGGGTGTCATAGAAGGAGGAAAAAAGAAGAGGGCGTAGAAGAATGAAGTTAATAGATAGCATGAAAATCAGAGGGTGTTACGAAGAAACAAAAAGACTGGCATGTGATAGGACAGGTTGGAGAGCTTTTACCATTTGAAGACCTACCTTAAGGCAGAACACCAAATAATAACGTATATAACAGAGAAAACTAACATACTCAAGGCTTATGTTATCCCATTATAATGTTCATCCATACAGTGCCCTTCTGTTTTCCTGTAACTGTGACTTTTGTTTACTGTAAGCTGACTTTGACCTTAAAATTTTGAGGGATTTCACTGAGAACTTTAGCATCATGCACAATTCCTAATCCAAACTTGCTAATATTGCTCACACATGCGTGTGGACAATATTCTTTTCATAATGTCATATGTCTTTGTCATAGGTACCTTGAGGTTTGGCAGAGTGGATGTGACAGAAGCACAGTTCACAATAATGATCATTCATCTCATATCTGCAATTTTTGGACCAAGCATATGGTCCTCTAAGGTCAGTACTAACCTATGGATATTATTGTTAATAAAGCCAGTAAAGTTACTTTTAGTGAATTTATAAAATAATTATAAACTATCTGTATGAGAATATATAAAGAGTATGAAATAAGTTAGAAAGTGAATGGGAACGTGATATATGAATGAAATTGTCAAAAATGTCCTTTTCTGAAATTAACAAAGGTTGTTATTTTGTGACGCTTACCTTATTCTGCTGTGTAGCACAGTTCGGTAAGCACAGATTAACCATATGTTTCTTGCTGTAACAATAACATTTAAAGTGGTCGTTTTCATTGAAAAGCCTGCAAACTGCAAAGTGCTGGCTGTTATTCATTTTCTGTAGATCAGAAACTTAAACATTCATCACAGAATTTGTGCATTATGAGTGATAGTGTTGTTAGATAATGGTACCACATGTTTCGCGCTAATGTCTAATGAGGAAAGAAGCGGGTAAAAAGTGAATGAAAAATCTGAGAAAATTAGCGATTCACAGTTACCAAACTAACAAAAATTCTTCCCTTTATTGTCATCAGTTTTGTACAAATTTGTAACTGACAGAAGATGATGGTATCAAAGTTTTTGTCAACAGAGACACAAAACAGAGAGGATGGGATCGGTGCTCATCTTCCGTCTCTGTTATGACAGATGATGAGTTCCTAAGTCACACTGCACAAATGATGAAACATGAGTTTTTTGTGTAAATGTGGGGCCCATTTGTAACACGAAAAAGTGGCTAGAATCGCGGTGTCTTGAAAATGATGGGAAGTTGAAGGACAATGTCAGCTTATGGGTTAAGTGACAGGCAGCAGAATTCTGTGATGAAGGGATCCAACAACTAGTTTACAGATATGACAAGTGTTTAAATGTACTGGATGCTGAAAAATAGCTAAAAGGTGTAGCTCCAAGTTGTATATAATAAAAACCTCTAAATTTGTTGGTGTTTTCTTAACACCCAAATGGAAATTACTTTCTAAACAGTCCTCATACATTTTCAACATATCTCTCATGCATACTGTTCAGTCATCCCACTCTAGCATCCAAAGTATGCATCCAGTAGAGTGCTTGTGCTAATGTAACCTCACTTATTTTAAATGGTGTGTTTTTATCATACCATCAAATAGGACTGACCATTTTAAATAGCAGCTGAGAAAACATAGTGTAACGTTCCCCTAAGCGCCTTTAACATACGTAATTTAGTTACATAACTGACTGCTCATGATATAACAAGATACATGAACTGTTTCTAAAAAATAAAAAGAAAAGACAACAGTTAAGAGTGTAATAACTCAACAAGAGACTTACACTTCAAATTATAGTGTGTGCTATATTCATTGAGACCTCTTACTTGAGTTGAATGGGAAAGGGGTTGGTAGCAAAACTTCAGGTAATAGGTCTTCGACCATGTTATATTTCAGTGTTAAACAAAAGACCAAGGAAGAGAAAAGACTATTATAAAAGATGTTGATTTAGAAAACATAATCATTAAAAGTAATAACTCTTTAAGTTTCAAAGTAACCAGTTAAACAAAATGACTCTTTTTCTAAACAGTTTGACTTGCATAAAATTCATCAGAGTGTGCAAAAAAGAAGTATTTTATATTACAGTGATAAGTTGTTACATTAAAGAGAGAGTGCTGGTATTTTGTAAACATGTCATATACTGACATGTTAGTATAGTATACTGACATGTTAAAAAAGTGAACGAAGAGGATGAATCAACAAGATAATTATGTCATATACTTTATCATACCGAGAAGTGCTGACTTATCCAGTAGAATATTTGTCATTAACTGTTGGCAAAATTCGTAACAAAATACTTGGGTTGTGTACTAATAATTCGTCCTAATTAATTTGTAATTAGTTTGTCATACAAAAGAAGCATTAAAAAAATATATTTTTACAAGTAACCTGTTATAAAATATATGTGTATGAATATATTTATACAAATGGAGATCCTGTGTGTGCGTGCGCATGTACACCCACAGACACACTTCCCCCCACCACGACAAAAAATTATCGGCATTATCAGCAGTTTAATAATAAGAGATCTTTATACTGAGAAATTTTATTTATTTAATAGAGGACCAATGTCAGTACAGTTATGTGCCCATATACTGTTATACTTTCATGTCATACTGTTATGAAAGAATACAGTTATTGAGTTTTTAATTAAAAAGTTTTAAAATTTCATTTTTTTTTAATGGAGATCAAATATCAGTAGTTACGTACCCATAGTTTGGGACAGTAGCCTTACTCTACAGTCATTCTTAAAACTTGTTTTAGCATAAGAATTATTTTGAACTGGCCTGTATTGTTTGTTTGTGCCAGTATAAAAAAAAAGTGAAGTGCAAAACTAATTTTATATTATTTTAATAATAAAAATAACTTTAAACACAATTAAAAAAACTTATTACATGTAAAATTTATGTAAATTACAAATGTTTTGATAGTAATCCAACTATCATCTTCAGATTTAGTTATAAATTTAAATTATAAAAATTTAATATAATTTTATGCATATTAATATAATTATAAACATTACAAGGTTTTAGAGTTAAGAGGTTTATATAAGAATAGTATTTCTAAACTTTGAATTTAATTTTAAAAAAGTTTGTTAATGTATAAGAAAGACATACTAGATCAGAGCTGTCCAACGTTACTGTCCCAGATGGCCACTTATGTTGAAAGCGTGTGTTTGGGGGCTGGAACTTTTTCATCCTATTTGTTCAAATAAACACATTTAACTATATGAACTAAAATTATTCAAATGTTTCACAAATGTATTTGGGTGAAAATTAATTGTGTGCGATGGTGATTAAGAATCAAAGACTTCATTTTTTTATAAATAGAAAGACTATTTGGTTCAGTACAAGCGCAGTACAGTATTTAAATTATGTACATCCAGTTTCTGCTTCAAACTTGATACTACTAAATATAATTATTATTGGATTTCATTATAAACAACAAGAAGCTAGAAATGTCATGTTTTTCTATTGTTCATTTTTGACATTGTTCGTATCGAGACTACCTTGGGGCTACATGCAGCACGAGGGCTGCATATTCTTACCTGCCAACTTTTCTAATATTTTAAGAAACATTCTGGAAAAGTTACTGTATTCAATAATTTCTTGATGTATCCAATTTCTTCCTATTTTTGCCAGAATCAGGTCATTAAGTTATAAAGATATGTAACTTAAAAAACTTTGATCCTCTAAACTACTAATAGTCATTTTTTTAAACTTTTTTGTCACATGAGAAAGTGTACAGAACAAGCTTAAAAATACCACTTACAAAAGCCTAGGTTACATAGTTTTGGAGAAAGTAATTTTTTGTGTTTTTTGAAAAATTGGCTACTTTTCCCCTTTTTAATAAATACAAAGAGTTATATACGAGGGGAAAAAAACAGTTTGCACTGATGTTTTTCATGATGTATAATATCAATGTTGTAACATTTAGATTAAGTCCAAAAATAGAGGACATGATGAGACGTAATGGTTTTCAGTGGTGTCCTTAAACTTTTATATATAGGGTCGTGTTTAGCGAGTCTTTCTAATTTAAATTTTTAAAGATTGGTAGGTTTTATGTTGGACAGCCCTGAAGTAGGTCATATTGAATATGAAACTATCTGAGCAGGGCTGCCGCTAGGGTGCTTGCCGTCCATGTGAAGTTTTACCTTTTCTCCCCTCCTCAATATACTTTTCATATCCTTACTTTGCCGTACTAAACATAAATAATTTCTTATCTAATCGGGTAGGTACTTTATAGTTTGCCAGTGTCAACATGAACGCACCTGTCTACAAAACCACAAAGAGACCACGGCTGTAACTCAGATATAAATGTCACGCAACAATACGTATACACTTTCTTGGCAGTCAAAACAAAGGCTGATGCCAGTACACTGTGGCAATACTAACAAAACAAATATCAAGAACAGCTCAATAATGTGAATGTCATATACTTAAACCTAGTCGGTATTAGTGGTTTTAATTTATTTTGCAATATCTGCTGATGAATTTGCCAGTGTACGGCCGCCCCTTTGGTATGGCTGTCCGTGTGTGGTGCACATTTCACACTTATGGTAGCGGCGGCCCTGTATCGGAGTATTTGTGTAGAAAACTAGTAATGCAAGAAACATAGGATTTAATATATTTTTATGATAAAGTAGTAAAAGTCTGAGAAACGGTTGGACATTATTTTTGTAACAACATACACAGCAATAAATAGTTTCAAGAAGAACTGAGTAGCCTGTAAGACTATCCAGTTTTTTTAAGTAAAGTGTGCAGTTATCAGTAAAGAGAGATTTGTTCATACATAGATGACTTATAAGGTTAAAAGATTTGATATTGAGTGTTGAATTAACAGGTTGCAGAATGAAATAAAATGTTTAAGCTAAGAAAGTGGTTTATTTTATATAGACGTGATTTATATTTGTGAACAGAATATTTTAGAGCCTAATAGGTGTAGGGAGAGACTACCAAGTCTATCATGAAGTCTGTATTAATGCTTAGTATACATTATTTTAGGATTTGGAGTCTAATTGTAAGGAACTAGTTATGAAGTGTTGGTCTATATGCTGTCTGTACTTTATTAATATGTTATAATGTCTTAGGCAAATATTTTTTTATTTGATTTTAGTGTATGTTGTGTTCCTACTTTCAAATTTATTTTGATTAGCCAGAGAATGTTTTGACCTGACATGTCAAATTATGTGTTGTTATCCTTTAGTTAAGGTTAGATGCTTTTTACGTTTTTGTAATTTGCAGATTCCTTCATTAGAATTTATTGAACTGCGTTATTCATTATTCACAATGACTATAGCTTGTGGTTCTGTCGCTGTCTTCAATACGTTCAGGGTCATATTTACAGGGGGTGTAGGCAAGAACGGGTCTACAGTCGCTGTAAGTTTAAGGAGAGAACATAGTGTTAACTGTACTACATGATTGGAAACTGGGAAAGTGCTGCTTATTGCATGTGCTCTGTCCACAAACGGATTGTGTATTGTATTGTCATATTGCAACCGTTATGTACCCAACATTTTCTTACTAACAATTTAGTGGTTTATAATGTGGTTGTGGATTCGGATTTTCAGAGGGGGGGAGGAGTAAATAAAACACCTTGGTGTCAATTACTAATATATTGTAAAGAGTCCAATGTCATGATGTTTGGTAATTGGTATAAAGTATCCTTTTAGCATGAAACTTCAAATGGAAACTGTGTTGGTGATAATGTAGTTTGTATAGTATACAGTATGAGGAGGTGGATTTGTGGGAGACATTGTTTTGTTCAATATGTGCCTGCTGTAGATGATGAAGAAAAAGGCCAGACAATTGAAAGACTAATAACTGAATATTGTGATATTCCAAATTTAGATATAGAATCTCGATTCCAAGACAGTTGAATCATTGCATTGTTTATTAAGCAGTGTTTGTTGTTATCATTTCTATTAATTACACAATATGTGTTGCAAAAATATGGTTGTTTTATATTTTTGAGTAAGATTTGTTCAGGGGGTTAAGGTAATAAAGATCAAGTATTGCTAGTGAGCTGATTTCGGTTTGAACTGTACAGAAAGGGAACAAACTCATGGTGACCGGTTGTTAACAAAAAGGCAGTTTAGATATTTTGCGATCAAGTCTGCAGTGCCACTAGTAAAATAATTTAACATGAGTAAAATATTAATAACGTGTATTCAGACATAACTAGCAAGTAAACAAAATGACAACAAAAACACTGCCATTTAATAATGAAAACAAAAAATAATGATTCATCTGTCTCGTGGTCGAGACTCTAAATCTAAACATGTTTTGGGATATCCCAAATAAGAAATCTAGCTGCTCAAAGAAGAGATTTTGTTTTTCTGCATTGTTGTACGGTGACTTGTGACTTGGAGTATGGATGGTTCATTACTGCTGTCATTCAGCATATTGTAAATACAGCAAACACATAAACGATGTGGCAAGATAGTGTAAATTTTAAGCTTCACCAGTAACAGGCTGTAGTCTTAGAGGTTATAATAGGGATCATTAAATATAGAAATGACCACAAATTAAAATTGTTTCTAATAAGTGTCTGTACAGTGGGTTAGAATTTTCTAATACATTTTTGGGTACTGGACATTTAAATTGTACCAGCTGATGGAAAGTAACACATTTGTGTAGTGAACTTGTAAGATTTCTGTTTGCGTAATGTATTCGGCATTATAATTCTTTGTATGTGATTGGATTGTTATGAAGTTTGTCTAAAAATAATGAGATTGATTGTAGGACATTATTTATTAGCATGTCAAGTCCAAAACAATTTTATCTGCTTCAAAGTAGATCTCTTGCAAGTCTGACACAGGAATGTTGTTACCGTTGACAGCTAGAAATTTTCAACTGCCAATTAATTTCTTTATCTGTCTGTCACAACATTATGGATGTTTTCTCCACTTACAGAATGGTGACCCCAGGCACTCTAGGGATTGTTTTTTTAATTATTGGAACCAGGCAGCTACCATGTAGGCAGTAACCACGTAGGCTAGGATAAAGAAATGCCTGTTAGTCAAAATACTTGTTCACAGAAAGGACGCTGTAACACAGAGCATTATCATGAAGCGTCAAAGAGTGAAGGATCTTAGAGCCTCAAGAAATTTACGTGGTAATAAATTAAATTGATTTTCTGCCCTTGGGAAAAAATTTTGTTTTTCATGAACAACACCTTGAACATTGAAAAAATAATGAATTATCAAGCTATTAATTGACTTGATATTAGATTTTAATGTTTTTTTTTTATGGGAAGAATTGGGGAGTTTCTGTTGTGCCATTTTCACTTTGCTATTTCGTTTCTGTAGTGTACTAAAAAATCTGCAGTTCTCCATCTGTTATGACATTTTTCATAAAATCTGTGCGTTTTTCAAAAGTGCTCCTGAAAGGGCCAAGATGCACACTTTTTGTTTTTGAGTGAATTTTTTTAGAATAGTCTGTGTAGATTTAGATATGTTTTAAGTCGCATGTCAGGATGTCGTCAGCAGTTCTCATGATTTAGTCTTGGGACAATAAATAAATTTTACCATCAGACAACAATCAGACTTGATAGACCTCCCAATTCCCATATATTTTTGTCACTTTGTGTTATTCTGGGCCGGTTACGCAGAACAGACTGCCTAAAAAACAGAGCCCATATCACAGCTCTGTCACTGTAAGCTTTTGTGATGCTCTGCCTTGAAGTTTTTCAGGATCTTTGATTGCATAATGTTGCTCAATGTAATAGAGCTCCGTTTTTGTGATGAGAAACAAAACAGCATCAAACAATTTGGGTCAACTATATTCTCACATAGGCTTCTGTGGGCGGTGTCCATTATGTTTTTGAAGTCTTCTGGTATGAACCGGGCCAAAAATGTCTTGTATAACGTTTCACTCATATTACAGTGAGTATCCTCAGGTCTATGTGACGAAAAGGCCGGCAAGAGAACTTAGTTATATAGTGTAGAAGTGGCGGTGGGTGGTCCGGTAAGTGGACCCTGCGCTGTAGTGTTGATACACTCTATGCATTATTTGTGTGGTCAGTCAAACCAGTAAGTAAAGGGTACCAAGTCGTGCTCAGTGTGACCGTTTCTCTGTTGATGTTATCCTTGTGTTTATTAAATTCTGTTGCTTCTAGGGCCAATCTGTCATAATACCTATTACACGACCTTATTACATTATTACACTAAAGGTTTACATTGGTCAGACTGATTTCCACAAGAGTCCAAGAACATGTCAGACATACGAAGAACTCAGCAGTTGAAAAGTCGGCTATTCCTGAGCATTCACCCTTAACTAATCACATGGTAAACTTCAAAGATGCATCTGTAAAAAGCTACAGATATTCTTTATTTTCCTGACAATTGTTTCACCAGTAACACCAACTTCAGAGGTTCAAATGTAACCTCTGAAGCTGCCATAACTGGTGAAAGAATCATCAGAAAATATAAAGTATATTTTTATATTTGACAATAAATATAAATAGATAATTTATAAACACTATATCAAGTGTTTATTTATTAAATTCTCATCTCTGTGTTTCACCACGTGCACAAGTGTATAAAAATTTGTCTCTGTCTCAGTCATATGAAAATGGCTCATTGTAGTATGAATGAAATGTGTAGTTAAAGAACAACAAAATGATGTGTGTTCAAATGTTATTAACAGTGAAAGCTACGAAAGCTTATGAGCAACGATCAGTAAGCATATTTGATTACTTAGAGAAGAAATCTCATTCTCGATTCTTATAGAATATAATGCAGATATACAAGGGCAATTTGAAAAATCCGCGTCCTACCATAGAAACGACTGTGTGGTGTTTCTGTTTTTTTACCACATCGTGGCGCCATGTTCACCCCACGAACAGCTGTGAAGTGTCAAGGCATTACCATGTCACTTACCCCATTGAGGGAAATTCCATTCTTCTAGGTCCTCAAAATAACCGCTTACTGCCGCTTTCAGCTTGTCATCTGAGGAAAATCGCTTCCCCCCCAAAAAAAAATTTTTTTTGAGGTTTGGGAATAGATGAAAGTCAGATGGCGCTTAATCAGGCGAATAAGGAGGATGGTGCAACTGGTCGTACTTCAACTCGGCATTTCTTGCCATAGACACAATGTATGTGTCTTATCCTGAGGTCATGCATTATCCTGATGGAAAATAATCTTCTTCTTTGCTAAACCTGGTCTTTTTTTCTCAAATTTTTACATTTAATTGGCCCAAAAGGTTAGCGTAATACTCTCTATTTATCGTTTGACGCTTTCCAAGGTAATCTAGTAACAATACAATAACAATTTCCTTAGCATCCCAGAAAAATGGATCCATACACTTTCCAGCCGACAAAATTGATTTCACCATTTTTAGAAGCAGTGAATCACTATGCATCCATTGTTTTGACTGTTGTTTTGTTTCTGGAGTGAAGTAATGGACCCAAGTTTCATCAGTTGTTACAAATCTATGAATAAAATTAATTCCATTTTTCTTAAAACGGTCCAAACATTCCTGAGAAGCTTGTATTCGCATGTGTTTTTGGTCACTTGTCAACAAGCAAGGCACCCATTTTGCAGACTGCTTTTTCATACCTAATTCCTCAGTAAGAATGTGATGTACCCTTTAAGCTGAGATGTTCACAGTCTTGGCAATTTCAGACACCTTCGAACAGCATTCTTCTAAAGCAATATCATGCACTTTATTGATGATTTCTGGTGTAGTGCCACTTATCGGATTCCAGTATGTGGGTCATCTTCCAAACTTGCATGACCGACCACGTTTAAATTAAGCAGCCCATTTTTTCACTGTAGTAAATGAAGGTCAAGCATAACCAAACACATTCTTCATCTCATTAAACATTTCTGTTGGCGTTAAATCTTTCTTAACAGAAAATTTGATCACTGCACGTTGTTCAGTTTTCTCCATTTTCAGCATTGCTGTGAGATAACCATACTTATACAGCTGTTTCTCTGCAACAGTGACTTGACGCTTCACAGCTGTTCGTGGGGCAAACATGGGGCCATGATGTGGTAAAAAACAGAAACGCCACACATTCGTTTCTATGGTAGACCGCGAACTTTTCAAATCACCCTCATACCTATATAGGTGACATATATGTATATATAAATAAATCCATTGTGTATGTGTGACCTTGTGTGAGTATTGTACAGCAAATTTCATTGTAGGTTGTGAGTTAGTTTTGTGTTTAGATGCCAAATAGAAGGTGCAATATACATATGTACGTTAACCAGTAAGTGTGAGGCTTTTTAATATGTTCATGTATAATGTTTGTGAATTCGTAGATACCTTTCATCAGCTTAAGATTCAGTCAGGGTATATGTGCAATGGTCTTTACTGGCTATGGAAAAACATTCATCGAGTTTTGTCAGAGAATTTGTGCGGGGGGAGCGGGAAAAAATGGTTCGTCGGTTGCAGTAAGTGAAAAAAAAATAATAACCTGCTGACATACAAGCACAAAAATAAGTTTTTAAAAATTTTTGTTATAATTGCTTTGTTTTGTTTGTTTGTTTTTTGTTTTATTTATTGCTGGATTTTGTTTTTCACTTGTTGTGATTGATGTGAAGTCTGATTGCTGTTATTTAACTAATTGGCAGGAACTTCAAACAAAAACAAAAAATAAGGATTAGACATTCGTCTGATAGTCACTTGATTGAAATCCGGATATAGAGTTGCGCACGTGCATATATGTGTATGTGTGCGTACGTGTAGGTATTGTGTACAACCATTGTTGATGTGCTTATACACCGCAGCGCACAGAAACTGCAAAACTGTTTTGTAGCATAAACATTCTTCTCGTACTGTGAAATCTGATATTAATCAACTTTATGTACCTTTTTTTCCAAAAACTGTTAAAGGTCAAAACTTGATGTTTGACCAGCATATGGGAAGGTGTTTTAACCATTTAACAAAAGAATCTTATAACTGGAATTTATAAAATAAATCTTTTTTTTTTTGAAAATTGTCTAAATATTTTAGTTTTTAGAAATAATAATTTCTTAGTTACTTCTAATATTTTTGATGTTCATTGGATGCACTGTTTACAACTGTTTATCCCTACAACTAAAAAAAAGAGTTGTTTCTATTTTTTACAGAAGCTGAGAAAATGGTACATGCGAATTATAAAAAGTGTTGTTTTTGAGAAAACTTATATTTATCTCGTTGTTACAAGATTTCATTTTTTGACAATGTTACTGTAATTACAAAACAAAGCTGACTTAAAATAGTCCTGCACCATACTGTGGGTCGTACTTGTTTTCTTCAAGCTTCTGTTCTCCACTTAGTAGACATATCAGCTGTTCTAGCTAGGAAATATATTCTCTTCACCAGCGCTTCCTAGGTCTTACTGTACTTTTTTGTCCAAGAGGCTTGTATTGCCAACCTTCCTTAGGCAACCTGCCATCCAGCATCCAGCTCTGTTTGTTTCCCACAATACGATGTTGGATACCAAAAATGTTCAACTATTTATGTTTGTCTTCATTGTAGAGTCTGTGTGGTAAGACATCGCGTACTGCACTCCACAAGTTAGTAAACTACTGATAAGTGCTTTCGAGGGATTCAGCTCTTCGTCATCAGATTGGAATAACTGAATAACAGCTTGAGTTGCCCAAATAGTTTATTGGTAGTCACAATAAGTGGTGTTTGTCTTCTTCTTTCATACGTTTTAGGCTGATGGCCTGTTACAACTTCTACCTTACTATAGCAGTATGCACCTCTGCAACTATTTCTTGGTTCGGCCAAAGCCTTTGTCCATTTGGTTGTTATTCAAATACCTTTTCAAGAATACAAGTAGTCTTTGATTCCATACGAGTAAGATTGGCTTCATTCTTTCTAGATGATTTGTTTATTTTGACCTACATTCTTTTATTCGTCCATTTACATTTTACATTTGCAACTCCACCCTTTGTCAGTATTTCATTTCCTGCTAGTCGTGTATTATCCTCCCACTCCTCCAACATATCTACAAACCTCATTTCTGCTTTTTTTTTATTGGCCATCTGAGGACCACATGCCAATTTCAATTCTTTATTCTTTGTTCTTTTCTTATTCTCAAATATTCTTTCTTCTTATCACTATGTCTCTTGTTCCTGTCGTCTCTTCTCACTTTGAACCTGCATTTTTCTTTCTCCTATCCTGGACTCTTTCTGTTTTTAACACTTTTGTCTGTCCAAAAAACTTCTCTTTCAGCTGCTTCTTCTGCGTTTATATTATTTTTTACTAATTCCTTTTGGACTTCTTTAATCCAACTTGATGTTGACTTCTTTCCCCACAGATATTTGAAGATCTGTTTTGTTAACCTATTGTCGTCCATTCTATATAAATATCCAAAAAATAATAGTATTCTTTTTCTCATTATTTCTGTTATACTTTCTATACTTTGATATGTTTCATCATTACTTCTTAATTTCCAACCTTCTGAAGTTTTTCGGGGCCTAATAATATTTTCCTAATAATTCGTCTTTCCAATATTTCTAGTTTGTCTAAATTCTGCTGTTTTTATTATTCTTTCTTTTGCTGTAGGTAAAATCCATGCCACACGTCCATGCGATGGCAGTGGGGCACAATATTGTATCTGTCAGAAGTTTATTTTTCAGTGTTGTATATAAATGTTGTGTGCATTACTACAGTTGACTTTTCTGATCTCACTACCCACAATAACAGTCTTCATTTTGTAGCGTATACCCTATTGAATGTATTCAATCTTTCAGTTTGTTGATTACCAAAAATCTGTTTTATACTTGGTGGGTTTTAAACCTCTAAATGACATTATTTTAAATTGTGAGATCATATTCGTTAGCAATTAATTGCAGCTCATGGGTGGCTCTTGGTATGAAGTCTAGACAGTCGACTGCTGCCACTGAAAGTACTGTTTCTATATAAACAATATACAGTCCAGTAAATAAAAGTTTGTTCTTTAAATTTGGTAAAATCATGACATTTTACGTATGTGAGGGCATATTATTTTACATCAAAATACAAATCTTGTATATTATCCTTAACTTTGTAGTGACTGTCAATCAATGAATTTTTCTGGTGAAGGGTTTATAAGGATCGGTCTAAAAATATAACACAAATTTTAAATTATTTGTGTCGACGTTTTGACAATATTTATTGTCATCATCAGACCTGTGTATGAATACAAACGAAAATGGCAAACATAACAGATCAGTTATTTGAGTGAACGTGTGTGCGTGTGTGTGTGTGTGTGTGTTGTATATTTGATGATGTAAAAACAAACTGTTTCATCTCCTTCACATATACAAGGACACACACACACAAACACGTTCACTCAAATAATTTATCTGTTATGTCTGACATTTTCTTTTGTTTTCATACACAGGTCCTGATGATGACAATAAATATTGTTGAAATGTCAACACAAATAATTGAAAATTTGTGTTACACGTTTTGACCGATCCTCACAAATCCTTCACCAGAAAAATTCGTGTATATTATATTTGCAGAGAATGAAGTGACAGAGTTTAGTATTTGTCCAACATCACTGTTGTAATGCTAAAGCACAGTTTTTGTGTGGGGGGGACTGTTTGTAAACACTATATGGTTATTGCAACACTTTTTTTCATTTTCAGTGTTAAGATTCTTATCAATTTCGTTTGACACAAACTGTACACTTGTTGGCTGTGTGTATGTGTAATTGCAATTGTTTATACAATATAATATGATGATAAAACATTTTGTGATAGGTCAGTTGACTAGACACAACTTTAGAACGTTTGTGTCAACGTTTTGGTAAAATTTATGTCAAAATCATATATAAATCCATAAGTTGTTCAATATCATACATAAAATAACTTGTTATCTCTCCTCATCTTTCACCTTTTTCTCCTTCCTGTACTTATTCATCTTTCTTTTTCTTCCTTATCTGATCCTTCTGCCTCTCAGCATTGGATTGCTGAGCCTCTGTCCATCTGCTCTATCTATTTGTGTCCATCCACATAGCCTTCATTTCCTGTAAACGCTTCCCATGGTCCTATGTCCAGTCTCTCATTGTATGATCGATATGTCATCCATGGCCTTCCTCGTGGTTTCTGACCTTCTGCTTTACTTTACGGTACTGTTTTGGTTTGTCTGCCCTACACTTCCATCATGTCCCAACCACTTCCATTTCCTTACTTCCAGCAAATCCGTTAAGGGCCTTTCCTCCCAGAAATGCAATCTCTCCTTCATTTTTTTCCATTATTCACCCAAGAAACCTCATCTCCGCTGATGTTATCCTACTTGCATCAAGAATAGTTCCAGCTTACTACTAAGTATATTATTGTTGGTAGGTGTACAGGTTTAAATATCTGCACTTGTGCGTTGTTATGTACTTCGTTTTTTTCCTATAAGTGTGTTGTTTATGTACTTCTTTGTCCTTTCATCATATTTTGTCTTTTTTCTGTCCACACGGTTGTTGTTTGTTTGATATATTGTAAAATTATTTCAATGAACCCGCTAATTCGTGGCTAGAAAAACCAGCACCATAGTACAGATACTAGCATACAAGATGACAATAAGTAGACAATACGAAGTTTTATAAAAAGAAACCATGCAAGAAGATTAGTACACTTCAGACAGTCTGTAGTAGGAAAATATGAAAACATAACCCAGTATACTAAAAATGTGTGGCATAAACCAAGAAAATCATTTACTGCTCTATCTCTACTGGAAACTGACCATGATTGTATTAACAAACATCTGTATATATAGGATTTGATTACCATCAACATACCAGTGTGTCATTTGCATGGATAATACTGTTGTCAATAAAGATCATCCCCTAATCTGTAGATATCTTGATCCTGCTAAACAGAATCAAAAGGTGTCATAATGTACTTCGTAGGCTTACACGGCCGGAGTCAATGTTGATAAAATTCATTCCCAGGCTGTTTGGCCGTGGTCCATTGTTTTCAACTAAAACAGACATTTCGACAGTACCATCGACTGCCATCGTCAGTGTAAAATTCGAGCTTTTGACGTCTACCACTCTGCGTTAGCAAAGCTCGAATTTTACACAGATGACGGCAGTCGATGGTACTGTGTCTGTTTTAGTTGAAAACAATGGACCACTGCCAAACAGTCTGGGATTGAATTTTAACAACAAAATCAAAAGGATGTTAAAGGTGTCTGTTGAGAAGACAGGGGATTGGTAGCATGAGCCGTATTGCGGCCATTAGATGATGACAGCAGTAAGAGTCTTTGTTTATGTAACACATTGCATATGTAACTATGCATAAATGTCATGCATCCATGTCATTTCACTCTGGGATCCTAAGGAATATTACTATATGAACTGGACGTCTCGTGTACGTTCATAGATTTCTTTAGAATGAACATTAATATTTTAGTTCTGCTATACAACTGCAGAGGGCAGCACCAGCTTGAAAACAATGTTACTTTGTTTATAAACACATCCAAGCATTAATAAATTAATTACCTTAAATTATCCGCCGTGTGATTTCTTATGCTTCGTCTATGACACGTTTCAGAGCGTATGCTCCATCATCAGATATTAAAAAGTTAAAACTGTCACTCTTGCGAGATCGTTATGAAGTTAAAATGTCAAGATTTGCATATGAACCGTACGCGGATTTGGGTGCGCACCCATTCAAGTTCACTCTGCCACTGAGCGGTTGCTACCTTATCGTAGCCCCAGCGAGCAGACTCAAGGCGGTATCGTACAATCGGTTGGATACAAAGTTCAGGTGGTCATTTAACACAATATCGTGACTCATTGGGTTTGCATATGCACTGTAAATTTCAAATTCCTCCAAGGCATTCATGAAACGGCCCTTCTTACACACATGTAACGGTATTAAATTGGAACTAAAATCTGTGTAATTATGATTGTGTGAAGTCAGGTGTCGGGCGTAATTTGATTTGATGTTGTCAATGTTTCTTATTTTCTTAGGTAAATTAACATTGACAACATCAGATTAATAATGCTTAACATCCAAGCAATTTCAAGTGAAGCCATTTTGTGTTGTTAACATTGCGTTGTGATGTGCGCTGAGTATTTTGTCATGTTAGTCTCACGGTTTATTATATTGTATTCATGTAAACATCCTATTTCAAAAATGAAATTTATGAACTTTTGAATAATATTGAATTCAGAAATTGATGTGCGTAAATATTGTGATAAATTAAAGACTTGAAAATAGTGTAATTTGGATGCCTACAGTGGAATACATTTAGTGTGTTATTGGACACAAATCATATAAAATAGGTCGATTTAAGCAGGATATGTACATTGGGAATGAATAAACATTTTTTAATTTTAATGTAGGTTTAAACACTGTCACGACGGTCTCCCTGATCGTCGTATGGTACAGTAGAAAACAAAATACAATATACCAATGAAATCACTAAAAACCAGCACTAATTATCGCAGTTAATAATTTGTAATCAACAAGATAGTCTCTTACAACAATTCAAGTAAATCTGTCCTCACAAACAATAATAATGTCAACTACAAAGAATTCCACACTAATGAGAACACAACAACACTTCGCTACAAACACTTGATCCGTGCTAAAGAAAATCACTCATGTAACTGAACTCACAAGCCAGCTGCTATCGCTTTATATAGGTCACGCAGAGGTCCAGTATAGCTTTCCTTCCGTACTGCATGCTGGCTTAATGCGTATCTCAAGTGTTCTTGAATACACTAAAACCTACTTGTGAGCGGTCTTGCCACGGGGGGGGGGGGAGACACCTGCCACACTGGACGGAAGAGTGGAGAACGTTCTGGGTTGTTCAATAGGCTTCTCGTAACAATAGACATAAAAATGCTCAGGGCACAGGAGTAGGTAGCACAGAAGAAGGTAGCTTAGGGCTCAGTGTGTTGATCGCTTCTTCCTTAAAACCCTTTAATTTTTTAATCCTATTCTGGAAAGTATCCCTGTTTAAAATGTGTTCTTCCTGAAATGTTCATTTTTATTAGATTCTTCTTAATGTCTTCTATCAACCAGTGAATTCTTATTCTGGGGTTTTTAACAAAATGATCAAATTTTTTTTTGTAATCTTGCCGGATTCATTTGGACTGACTATCCGTAGAATGCAAGTCTGTTTCTGGATGGTATCTGAAAATTTTTCAATTCTTCTTTTTCTTCTACTCCTGTTCCGGCACCCATCTCATCCTCGGACGGCCCATGTGTCGTCTACCAATGGCTTTATAGTTCTGTGCTGCTTTTGGCAATCAATCGTCTGTCATCCTTTGCAGATGATCCCACCATTGTCTTCTGTAAATTGAAATAACTTCATTTATGTCCTTTACTTCGATTTCTGCTCTGATATCTTCATTCTCTATTCTATCTTGCAATGTATAATTTAAAGTATTTCTTAGAAACAACATTTCAGCACTCTGAATCTTGCCACTTTCCTTTGTTGTCATGACCCACACCTCACAAGTTTTCCAATTATCAGATATCATTCTGTATTGTTTCTTTTGTCTTATCCAAGTCCGCTTTCTTTGGACCAAAAGAGTCCTTTAATATTTTTGTTCTCTAATTCTTTAGTGTCACCTTTTTTTTTAAGTGACTATTATAATGTTGCATTTTTGTTTGTATTGGTGACATCCGTTGTTAATTGATTAAGAAGATCTCATATTATCATATTAATTTTGGTACCTTGACTTATTTGTGTCCTTATCTTAACTAGTTCCAGTTATTATTGTTTATGGCGCATAGAAACATACATTCACAGACAGAAATATATAAGAAGTATGTTTGTCCAAGCTTATGTAAATGTCAAAACATCGACAGTAAAGCTTTCACCGTTTATTAATTCATGGTCACGGTTAAACTAAGAATTTATATGATATAATAAAGAATCTGTGGAACGATTTTAGACGCATCTGTGCAGCGATTCATAGGTACCTGAAAAATAAAACAGAAGGATACCCGAATAAAATTTTATAAAACTGTGGCTGCCACATTCCTGTATGCTAATGAGACATGGGCTCTTGGTAAAAGGGACGTGGAGAGGATTCAGGCAGCCAAAATGAAATTTCTAAGAGGGACACAAGGTTGTTCTCTCTTGGATCGGAAAAGGAACGAGGATATTAGATGTGATTTATACATAGTATCATTGCACCAAAAAATTGAAGACCACAGAAGGAATGGTGTGAACACTTGAATCGCATGCCTGATATCTGTCTACCTGTTGCTGCCTTGGGTTATCACCCTACTGGGAAGAGAGATGTCGGTAGACCAAGGAGGAGATAGGTTCCGGAACAGATTTAAGGCTAGTCCTTGGAGTGGTGATGATGATCATGAATAAAGAATCAGACTAAATAATGTCTTCCATAACTTTTCACCTTGCATGGTTGGTCAGTACAGTGACAATAGTGATTTGATTACCATCACTATATATGTTTATTTATAAAGAAATTTTACAGATAGAATTTGGAACTAAAACTGAAAATAAATTAAGCAGTTTATTTAATAACTAATACGTAATAAAATGAACAGTACCTTTTTTTAATGTAAATTAACATAAATTAACTTAAATCTTAGTGTCTACACACGAAAAACTTACGTTGTGATAGTGTAGATGAAGTTTTAATAACCTCCGTATTGTCTGGTATGCAGAGTTTAATTGGTTCATTTTAATTCTGTTTGTTTGTTAGTCCTTGAACTAGACAGCAGCAAGTTATGTAATTCCTTAAATGATTCCGTCAGTTTTGTTCAAGTTTGGATGGTTTTCTCTGATTACCGAAAATTGCATAGTTTACCTGATCCTGTTCTTGTTTTTCACAACACTATTTAATTTTGTATTCTGTATTTTATAGGAGTCAATGGTGTCAATATTTACCTAAATCTGTGGTATCCAGTTTTAATAAATTATGTTTGTTTTAATAATCATAAATAAATAAGTACCAAGCCGTATATTAGTCCTTGTATATTTAAAAGAAATGTCCTGCTTGTAATAAATTGAAATGAGTAATTCATCAATTATAATTTACAGAGTATACAGTCACAAAGCTTCCAGTGTATTGTGTCCGGTAAAAATGCATCCAAGACGATTCTAGCGCTCCAAGAGGCGAGCAATCATTAAAGGATTTGCTTTAAAGGATCATTATAGCTCTAACGTCAGTTATTCTGGCATCGTATTAGTAATATCGTAGTAGTATCTTAGTGGCTGATTTTAAATTAACCTGTTCCTCGTTTTAAAAGATCACATACATTCTCAGCTGGGTTAAGACCAGGGATCTCATAACTGAGTGCAGTGTTATGTAAAAATTATTTCAGGATGTAAACAAGGTCACAGTAGGTGACTTGTTTCACACCTCCTACTACTTACGTAGTAGGTGTGAAAATAGTATTTTTTTGTTTAAATTAATTGCAGTGTTGTGTTAACACTCTTACCGCTATAAAGTGTAAACAGTCAACATTAAAAATGACAGTTTTTTAGTGTAGTGCAGCTTCAGCGCCATCATAATATTGCTGTATTGCACACGTGTGTAAGGCAGTTTGGCCAGTGACCAGTGTAGTTACAGTGATGATGACATTGTTCAGCGATTGATTCATTGTACACATCTGCCTTCATTCATATGTTGATAGCGCTGCTACACGAGATAGAATACGCTCAGCAGATGTGGTAGCCTACATACAGTAGTAGGTCATAGTTGTTAACGTTGAATGTTGTTTACTTCCTGTTGTGAGACAGATTGTCTCTTGTTGTAATGGAATTATGAAAACATTTATAAAGTCTTGTACTTAAAGAAAGGCTGTTTAACTCTTGTAATTGGATAACAAGGATTTTATTGGATATTTTTGTTTCTTGATAAACAGTGGATTGTCTTTAGTATTAGAAATAACTTGGATTTGTTTTAGCTTCACGTTAGGACATTATATTTTGTTAGTTTTTATTTATTGACATAGGATATTTATATTTGTTACTTCCATGTTCCATAAGGAAATGGAAGTATGGTGATGGCAAAAAAATCGAGCCTGAGATAAGGGCAGATTCTGATTGTACTACCCTCAAAACATGAAGAAAAGTCATTTTCTGAAGTGTGTGTGATTTTTTCTATGGCGAACGATAAAAAACTGCCGCAAATTCAAACAGAATCAAATAATTTTTTGCATATGTCCCTGCGTTGTAGAGGACTCAAGGCTTTAACTTGCAACGTTTTATGTTTTAACAAGAGTAAAGTACTTAATTTTGATAAATAAAGTATCCTGAAAAGAAGGTCATAATAATCCACTGTAGAAAGGTAGTTGAAATATCTATGAATGAAGAGGGTAGTTGAAGGGGGAGAGGATAATTTTTTATATGTGTAGTATGTTATCAGCAACAAAGAAATAGTTTGTACTTAAAATTCCTTCCCGGGCTGTTTGGCCGTGGTCCAATGTTTTCTGCAAAACCAGATGTTTCGGTAGTGCCATCGACTGCCATTATCAATGAAAATCGAGTGTGCTAATGTGAGGTGGTATACGTTAGTGAACACAATAGAAAATGAGTTTCTATGGAATTAATTCATTTTGAAAATGATTTTAAATATAAATCTTAGAACATGAAAGTCATGTATGGTTCTCCATACCGATATTTGTTTCTTGCTGTATCAGTGCCTGAAATGATTATATTATTCAACATAACATAACATTATTTAAATGTTGTATCTGGTGTTTGACTGTAATACGGTAAACTTTTTAAATTTATGTTATTAAAGCCTGGGAATTCATGGTCAGCTCATCAGCTTTTTTTCACTCATATTTTTGCCACTTAAAAATGTTTTAGATGCTAGTTCAGGTGAGCAGTCTATTTGAGCTGGGTTGTGATGTTTGATAGACGCAAAAACATGTCTATGGTTTGTTCAAACTCTTTTGGTTAAAATTAGATTTCAGTAGCCAGTTTATCAGTGACGGTTTTGACCACTCTAGAGATGGGTGAATTTGGTCACTTTAGTGAACTCAATCAGTACATCTCAGTCATTGAAGTGATTCGGTCTTTTAAGATTCGATCACTTAACTTCTGTTGTTTGTATTCTTTATGTCAGTAAAGTTCCCATAACAGTTCAGTTATTATATTATAGATGCTGATAGATGAATGATTACACAAATCTTCTGATAGTTCCTACTCGTTTCGGATGTTGGATATCGTACAGACTATTTTAACTTTCTGTACTGCTGCACGGAATAAGTCAGTTGTATTCATGCCAAACCAGGTCCTTAAATTTCTCACCCATGATATTCTCGGTCGCCCAACTCCTCTCCTTCCAAGTACTTTTCCCTGTAGTATGGACTGCAATAAGTAAAATCTCTGTTCATTTCTCATGAGGTGTCCCAGATGATACTGAAGCTTTCTTATCTTCACTGTGTTAATAACTTCCCTATCTTTCTTCATCTTTCTAAGAACTTCAGCATTAGTTATATGTACTGTCCATGAAATGCTCAGTATTCTACAGTAAAGCCACATTTCGAAAGATTCCAGTTTTTTAGTTGCGGCTTCAAAGTCCAAGGTTCTACACCGTAGAAGGGGACCGAGAATACGTAGCAGCGTAAAAGTCTCATCTTTGTGTTTATTGTTAAATCGTGACTTTTGAATAAACTGCTCATTCTAGTATACATTGTCCTTGCCTTTTCAATTCTGCTCTTTATTTCTGGAGAGTGGTCCCATTGTTTATTAACTATAGTACCAAGATATGTAAATTTGCTTACCCGTTCAATTGGCCTTTGGTTTATATTAAGGGTGCAGTTTGTGAACTTGTTCTTAAACAATGATTAGATACAATCATTAGCTTCGTTTTATTAACATTGATGTCTAGACTATATCTACGGCTGCGTTATGTTACTCTGTTCATTAGTTGTTGCTGCCCCTCTAAGCTATCTGCGAATATGACGGTATCATCCATCCGTTATCTACACAAATGATAGATAAAATTGTAAACAAACATGAGTGAGATTTGTCTAGTTCCCACCTTTATTTTTTTTTAAATACCGAGAAGAATAAAATGATCATGAATAAATAAAAATCATGAATAATTAATATTTATTTTATTTAAAAATTACATATTGCTTTTCCATTATGTCGTGCTTATGGAAAGTTGTGACTGTTCGAGTCATAATTGAATGAAATGTATGCTGGAGGCCTCTAGCAGAGATGCTTGGAGTAACTCATTCATTGATCGAATCTTTTACTGGCTGAGACTGAAATGCAAGCAGAGGCATCTAATGGAGTCTGCTTGCAGTAACTCGATCACTGGTCGAATCAGTAACTGACCAAGATTGAAATTAATGACTAAGCGTGTAATTATAATTGAATGACATGGACGGCTGAGGTGTCTAGTGGATGCCTCTTGCGGTAACTCGTTCACTGATTGAAACGAAAGCCTGAGGCATCTAGCGGAGTCTGCTTGCACCATCCCATTTACTGATCAAATCAATAAGTAATTGAGATACACAAAACAAATCATCAAATCACCAACTGACCAAAATGACCAAGATTGATTAGAAAGCTGTCTAGAGGCACCTAGCAGAAATTGTATGTGATATAGTGAATTATTAGTTATAAGTTCTTTTTCATTAATTTTGTAGTGGCAGGTGAAGTAGTGGGGATATATGGTATTTCGAAGGTGTGGTACAAAAACCATGCATTTCAGATCCAGACTGGAGTATATTTGGATGTGTTTTGTTAAATATAAAAACAAACGTGTGTTTGTTTGTTTGTTGAATCTCATAACATTTGTCTATTGCTGGTAGAAGGAAAGGCTGTTGTAAAAGTATCAGCTGGTTAGTTCAAAGAAAGCCAAATTCCCCCCCCCCACTCATTTTACTTTCTGAAATTCAAAATGGAAGATAGATTAAGCAGATTATAGTTCCTTGTTCTTAGCAGGCAATACATTATTTTCTTTTATATTTATTATCATACTAGTGGTGGTAACCCTGCACATGCTAGTTGCAGCGAGTTTTGTATAAAAACTACTATCTATACTACTGTTATAAAGATTAAACTACTGTTAACTGTCTAAAAATAAACTGTGAATAGTCCAATTAATGAATAAATCATAAAAGACAAAACAGTGATATTAAAGATATAGAGAGAAAAGAAACAATACAGAGAAGTAGAATAGAAAACGTAGATTCGATAATTGTTGGGTACAGATCTGTAACAATATAGTCTTTCAAGCGTGAAAATGAAATACTATGGTAGCAATTGCAATGAAAATTGGTGATTAAGAATATTAAAAATTATGAAAATTAGAAACTTCACCGACTCCTCCACTGTACACATACAAATTTTTTTACAAATGTGCCAATATCTTTAACATAAAAAGGAGGATTTTATTGAAACAGATACCAAAGTAAAATTTTGAATTTTCTCTAAATTTCTACTTGCTGACACCATATAGAATGGAAGTTTGTCCCATGCCAAAAATTTCACTACACGCAAATTAACAGAGAAATTATATAACATGGACCATTTTAAAGCTCTGTTTTTGAACATTATTAAAGTTCAAATTTACATCTGAAACCATCCTCAAACTTCAAGGAACACAGTTGTGAAAACATTTTTTAAATCGGTTCAATAGTTTCTGAGATTAGCGCGGACAAAGAAACAAACAAACGTTACCTTTTTATAATAGCAGGATACATTAAAATACAATGAAACAAAATTTATGGTAATAGATACTAATTATATGTGTGTTGAGGATTTAGTTTAACATTTTATTTTTAATAATAGTGTAAAAATTAATACGGTATGATTTGGAGATTATGAACTAATTTTTCTGAAGAGTCTCATTGGAAATAAGTTCAAGTATATAATAGTATGTATCACCGTATATATTATAAGATGTGTATGTGTGTGTGGTGATTAGATTATACACGATCTAAAGTGAACCTAACATTTTTAATTTCAGTATGCAAGTTGTTTTTTGGTTATGATTTGGTTGAGGTTTTTTTGTTTTTTGGTTTTTGTGTTATGCTTGCGTATGCCTGGTAATATGAACACCCACAGCTACCTTGGGCTAACATTGAGTTGAAACTGACACCCATCTTGTTTGGCGTCTTTGTAGCAGCGTATCTTATACAGGCCAACATGGCAGTGATTTTCACAGGTGGAATAGGAAAAAATGGTTCTTCTGTTGCCGTGAGTTATACATATATATGCATATTTTTTGTAATTTTTAACTTAAGTAAGTGCTCCATGCATTTTAATTTCCAGCGTAAGAAATATAGTTTGATGTTTTTTTGTAGGTGTAAATTATGTTACATTTTATAAGTATGTAATTAATATTTTTATGTTATTTAAACAGTATTTAGATACTGAGTAGTCAGTTCAAGCTTTAAAACTTTAATTTACTTTTTCTATGACTGGAGAATAAGCTGTGTTCTATGTGGCTAAAATTAATACATCTTGTGGTCACTGTAACCTATCATAATGGGGAAAAGCTATTATTTAAACATTTTAAAGTAGCAAAATATTATAGAAATGTTGGAGCAAACAACAGGTTAATGTTTCAGTACACCTTTATGAAGTAATTTGTGTTCATTCGATTCTGTGATGATTGTTGGCTCAATATGTGTCGATATTATTCTTTATTATATATATTTGTATGTGAATCCGTAATAGTTTGTTTTCAACAAAACGTTCTACCTCGAACTTATATGTTTGAACATTTTATTTGTGAACGTGTTTCAGAGAAACATTTAGTCTTGCTTAATATTATTATGCTGATCATACGGATTGCTATCTGTAACAGTGGAAAATAAACTAATTGAACACCAGAGAAACTATTACTTACAACTTAAATAATAATTTTAATAAACTAAATCACATGTATAAAACAATTTTCCTAATTTACAATTGCCCAATATTCATTGTCACAAAAACTAATAAAAATCACCAATTTTAAATCTCAATAACAATTATGGCAGTAAACCAAATAACACTGTCCAATAACGATACTGAAGCACAGTAACTGCCCAGCCGCTTCCGGAGCACTGCAGTTTATACTTAGCAAGGTCGCGTGTGTGGTATAATAGTGTTATAAATTTGTCCGAGATCCTGGTAGAATAATCGACCACCTTCCGGAAGATGTGGAGAATTTTAGAGCAGTAGAAGAATTTGCATTGTTCTGTTGACCTAACAATAAATTTTGATGGGTCATACATGGGTGCCATGCAGATTATCCATCTCATAGAGTTAAGAATGTTGACAGAACTTCCATCACACATGGAACCTCCCTCAGAACATTGGTTTTCTCTTCTATTCCATTTTCTTTTCGTTATCCCAGTTATTCCCCCATAATTGTTAAGCTTCATTATTTTTTATAATCTTCATTACCATTTGTGACCAACTTTTTTTAGACGTTTCCACTGTGTCTCATAATTGACTGTTTAAAGGATAAACTTGCACAATTTGAAAGTCCTAAACGCATCAGTGTTTAACGATCAGCACTGTTCAAAATTAAAATAATGATCTCATTGCATTAACAAAGTGTACTGATATTGATTAATGTCTTGACTGTTTACATGTATTAGTGAACTATTTGTTGTATAAATTGTGAAAAAGTACACAACATAATGTTAATCAAATAGAATTGACTAACATGGTGTAACAAACAAAACCAGATGACAGATTGAATTATTACATCTTGTCAGTTTCCAAGATATATCTGTTCATTTTTTCTTTGAGAAAAATTATTTCAGATGAACTGATGTTTGAATTTATTAGTGTTCATGTTGTCAGAATAAAAACACAACAAAATCTGTTGTGTTAGTTTGGGACCATGTAATTGTTTCATGTTAACCAAACTTTTGTGTCAAACATTTCTTGTGTTATGTTTTTGAATAACTTTTCTGTAATATTGTATACATTGGATACCTTGCCATATTTTGTAGTAATGTGTAATAATACAGAATAATAGTATTTTTCCTTTTCTTTTCAACTGTTTTATCATGTATGCGATTGAATTATTTTAAGATGGTGTGTGTGTTTTCCAGAACTGCACAAGTCACTCTGCTGTCTTCTGAGTAAATCTAGAGAACTTCCTCCACTTGTGTTGCTAGCTACAGCCTTTGGCTGGCTTCTCTCCCTTGACTCTCCGCCTCACTCTGTTGCTAACACTTGTAATATTAGCATCACTCATAACATCTATCCGTCTTTTCTGTGGGCAGTCTTCTGGTCTTTTGTCCTCCAGATTTTCCTATGACGACGACTCTTTTTGTACGTCTAGAGAACCTAAGTGTTCTGCATTTGTGAGACCAAGCCTTTATATTGTTTTTTAACCTGTTCCAGATCCATCTCATCCTCGGACAACCCTTGTGTCTTCTATCAATGGCTTTATAGTTCAGTGCCGCTTTCAGCAATTGATTCTCTGTCATATCCTTTACAGATGATCCCACCATTGTCTTCTGCAAATTGAAATAATTTCATTTATGTCAATTACTTCGAGTTCTGCTCTGATATCTTCATTCCTTATTCTATCTTGCAATATATAATTTAAAGTATTTTGAAGAAACTGCATTTCAGCACTCTGAATCTTGCCACTTTTCTTTTTTGTCATGACCTATGCCTCACTCACATATGTAAGTATTGCAATCTATATCTATAAAAATGAATGTTTGTTTCTTTCTTTCTTTCTTTGTCCCGTATGCGTTCCTATACCATTCATCCGATTGCGATGAAACTTCGGTGAGTTGTTGTGCGCACGCCCGCGAAGGTTTATGCATTTTTTTCGATGGGGTCCTATGGGGGGTCTCCTCCTAAACATCTCCTCCTAAACCACTGGACCGATTTCAACCAAACTTGGCACAAATATTTTATGCAACGGGAGAACCAACATAGGGTAGGTGTTTTTTCGATGGGGTCCTTTGGGGGGTCCTTTGGGGTCTTCCACATCTCCTCCTAAACCACTGGACCGATTTCAACCAAACTTGGCACAAATATTTTACGCAACGGGAGAACCAACATAGGATAGGTGTTTTTTTCGACGGGGTCCATTGGGGGGTCCTTTGGGGTCTTCCACATCTCCTCCTAAACCACTGGACCGATTTAAACCAAACTTGGCACAAATATTTTACGCAACGGGAGAACCAACATAGGATATGTATTTTTTCGATATGATCCTTCGGGGGGTCCTTTTGGGGGTCCTTTGGGGTCTTTCACATCTCCTCCTAAACCACTGGACCGATTTCAACCAAACGTGGCACAAATATTTTACGCAAAGGGAGAACCAACATAGGATAGGTGTTTTTTCAATGGGGTTCTTTTGGGGGTTCTTTGGGGTCTTCCACATCTCCTCCTAAACCACTGGACCGATTTCAACCAAACTTGGCACAAATATTTTACGCAAAGGGAGAACCAACATAGGACAGGTGTTTTTTCGATGGGGTCCTTTGGGGTCTTCCACATCTTCTCCTAAACCACTGGACCGATTTCAACCAAACTTGGCACAAATATTTTACGCAAAGGGAGAACCAACATAGGACAGGTGTTTTTTCGATGGGGTCCTTTGGGGGGTCCTTTGGGGTCTTCCACATCTTCTCCTAAACCACTGGACCGATTTCAACCAAACTTGGCACAAATATTTTACGCAACGGGAGAACCAACATAGGATATGTGTTTTTTCGATATGATACTTCGGGGGGTCCTTTGGGGTCTTCCACATCTCCTCCTAAACCACTGGACCGATTTCAACCAAACTTGGCACAAATATTTTACGCAAAGGGAGAACCAACATAGGATAGGTGTTTTTTCGATGGGGTTCTTTTGGGGGTTCTTTGGGGTCTTCCACATCTCCTCCTAAACCACTGGACCGATTTCAACCAAACTTGGCACAAATATTTTACGCAACGGGAGAACCAACATAGGACAGGTGTTTTTTTCGATACAATCCTCTGGGGGGTTCTTTGGAGTCTTAAAAAACTAACTTATTAGATCTGGTTACTATGGCAACCCAATGGAATAGATTCTGTTCTAAATATATTATCGCATTAAATTGAAGACCACGCGAACGAAGTCTTTATATATTATATATATACAAACACTTTCTTTCTTTGAGTGGCATTGCAACGCATGCCGGGTACTCGCTAGTTGTCTTATAAAATTTAATCCAAGGCTGCTTTGGATACTACAAGTATACATGAACAGGTTACTGTTCTGTTGCACAACCCCCTACCAGGAGGACCAGAGACTCTTCTGTCAGGGTTACCATACCTTAGATAAAAATTATTCTTTTATTTCCTTCTTAATGTTTTTGACTCAAGTTTAAAATCTTACATTTGATGTTAAGGAATACTGCAGTTTTAGTAATTGTAAGGGTTGATACAGTGGAACTAATAAAATAATCAGGTGCATTCAGAGTTGACACTTTAATCTCCCTAATTCTTGTAACATTACAGTAACAGATAATAAATTAAAATGAAGCACAGTCGTGCACTACTTTACTGATCGTACCACAAAGTATTGCAATCCCCTCCAGAACACCAAGAAAGAACCTCTTGTTGCTTAGGGTCTTCTCCCGTCTCTCGTCTACTCCTCCCCAGCCTAGAGGTTGGTGGCTTGTAATTTATTCCCTTCCAGAGACAGTCTCTTAATCACTTTGTACCTTCTTCCTTTTGTCTCATCCATACTCCTATTCAGGTCTTCCTTTCCCACTAGGCCCGGTATTAGGGTGGTGAACCAGTTTTAATGGCATAGTAGGTGACCAACCACATGGCTTCTTCTTCCACAATGATTTTAACCAGAATCATAGTCATAGGGCCTCCGCACACGGGGCGACTACTCTGCAACACGAGTTGAGCAACTGGTTTGAGATGCGATCATTTTGAAACTTTAGTTGCTAATAGGTTGCTGTTGTCTGCAGACGGCGCAACTGAATTTTTGACCAAAATGAAATCAGTATCGGGCAACCTGTCTAGTGAAAATAATGTGAACAGAACTGTTATGAGATGTTTTGTTGACATTTGTCTTCAAATGATTACGGTATTATTATTATTATTGGTGTGGTTGTATTATTATGTGTAGCAGTAGCTATAAGGAAGATGTTGTTGTTTATAAGCAAAACCAAATTTTAATTCACCATCTGATCATTCGTTTTATAGAAGAAAGTATAAAGTTAATAAAAATTTTTAAATTAAATAACGAAATTACACTAAAAACCCAAGAACAGAAAAGTTTGCACAACTACGCAACACAAGTTGCTTTTCGACCAGCAAGCTGGGTTGCATGCGATTGAAATGAGAGTGATTTCAAACCGGTCTCTTTACGACCGCGTCCTGTGCGGCACCCCACTCCACTATGGTGACAGATCAAAAACAGTTGGTTGCACAACCTTTTAACAACTAAAGTCGCAAAACAGTTGTACCATGTGTGGAGGCCCTTATCCACTCTCTTCAAAAGCTCGTCAGTAGTCACTCTTTCTGTCCACAGTATTTTTAAGTTCCTCCTCCAGCACCACATCTCACAAGCTCAGTGTCTTCAAACTGTGTTAAATTATAATAACATCATTACACTATTTACAATATGTACATAAAGATTCGTTTTTATTTTAAGATTAATTTTTCACTAGTATCCAAGTCACTTGTAATTATATTTTCAAAAACTTACGTTAATAGTTTCCGTCAGTGACTTAAATCACTCAGAGTAGATAATGTACAATAATAACAACAGTGCGGGCTTGACTTCAACGCGGAGCGCACCGACCGAATATGTTCAGTTCACGCTTGTGTTTATATGTTCGTTTGTTTATTGTATTTTAATGTATTGACGACCTCTTCTGTGGAGTGAAATACCTTGTGTCTTGAAACGCATCGTAGCATCAAAAAGAAAGTCACTGACGGAAACTATTAACATAAGTTTTTGAATATTCATTTTTAATCTTTTAACGGTGTTTTATAAAGGCAACACGCATTGGTTACTTCAGTTTATTGTTATTTTCAGTAAAAGCTTCAAAAGTTAGTGAACTTGCCATTGGGTGGTGTGTCATATACATGAGACTTGTTTTGTTTCTGATTCTGCAGAACTGATCGCTAATGTAACAAATAAAAGTTGAAAGTAAATCAATTTATGTTTCAATTTTCACACACGTGTTTTAATTTGTCACACACACACACACACACACACACACACACACACACACACACACACACACACACACACACACACACAATGTAATTTATTTCCTTATTTATTTGGCCTGAATAGTACCATTTTATCACTTGTAATTACTGAGATATTTGTTCTGTGTCTATATTGTATAGTTGCAGTTTTAGAATGAAAGATAAACGTGTAAATGCATAACTAAGTTTCTGTCTGAGGCTTTCACGGGCGGCTTCAGTGTTATGAGAACTTCGGCTTGCCGGGCTGTAAGGCTGTGATCCATGGTTGTTTTGTGCAAATATTTCGGCCGTGCCTTCGACGGCCATCTTCAGTGCAGAAGGCTGCAAAACACTGACAAAAGTTACGTAGTCAGTGACCACTGATCTGTGGTTAAGTAGGACACCTATATTTATAAACCTTTGGTTTTTATTCACCTGCATATGAGTCTGTCCAGATTCAGAAACATCCATCTATTGCAATGAATTGGCGGAGTGAGTCCCTCTCTTTGAGTGCTCTTTGGACGCGAGTTGTGGCTAACCAATAAGAATTTGCCTTTCTTCTGATTGCCTGGTGGCGTCAGACAACAACTTCTTGCGGACATCAAAAGTTTATAAAAATAAACAATGAACAAAGTATATGAAACCTTTGTCAGTGTTTTGCAACCTTCTCCACTGAAGATGGCCGTCGAAGGCACAGCCGAAACATTTGCACAAAACAACCATTGACCATAGGCTACCCCAGGCGTACAGCCTGGCAAGCCGAAGTTCTCATAACATAACTAAGATGTTTTTTGTTTGTTTACTTGAGGCATTTTTAAGCATCAGGTATAGTCTCCTCAACATCAGCCGTTTGATGGTGTGGTTGACATCACCGTGGCTGGCGAGGAGTATGTCGATGGTTAAAAAATGTTTCGAGTGAGCCAAAACAGTTTGGTTTTACAAACCGACAAAGGTGTGTGTGTGTGTGTGTGTGTGTGTGTGTGTGTGTGTGTGTGTGTGTGTGTGTGTGTGTGTGTGTGTGTGTGTGTGTGTGTGTGTGTGTGTCAGACAGAATGTAATAGACTGTGGCATTTAAAAAACATTTTTCAAGTAGATATAATGTACTCTGTTTTTTTTTTTCAGGGAATGTACTTATTATTTATCTGTAGTATGCAAAAAGTTTGACTAACAGATAACTAGAATTGCTTTTCACGTAGTTTCATTAGTTTCTCTGTTTGCTCTCTTCTTGTAGCTTGTCTGTGTTTTATATACATACACACTGCTTTGAACACTTTGTGCATGGTAGTGACTGCATGAAATCTTATCGTTTTTATTTATTTACTGTTGCATTACTCTTGTTAAGAAGTAGTAATATTGTGACAGGTATTAATTTATAAATTATACATCCAAGCGTGTACAGACTGAGCCTGTTAAGTCACTTGACAACGCTGGTAGTTATCAACAAATACATTTTTAAGATCTTTAAACATAACTTTCAGTGCTATGTAAACACTATCAGAAGGGTTAGTTTGTGGACTATTACCGCATAACATTTCGACCACTAAAACATCTGTGACCGTTGTCAGGTGTAGGTTAAACTAAAGGTGCTTGTAGACAGGGAAAGTAGAGGTGGCCAGTACTAGTGGATGATCGTCATGGCGGACATTCCATAGTAATTCAAAGTTTCGGAACTTTTCTAAATATATTGTTATGTTATCTGCACTTTACAGATTTAGTTTTTTTTCTGTTATTACATTGATGTTATCACTGTTAACACTAGCACTTATCTTGAACAATTACCACAACAGCGACCAAGAACAGACTAATGCAGAGCAAATCCGGTTGCACCCGGGTCTACTGGTGGAAAGTTCTGGCAGCCAGTAGGTCATGTGACTGCTACTGGCCATCTTTTGAGCCAGTACAATCAAACATGTTTAAGTTTTGTGGCCGCCAGTCTCAACTGGCCACTGAAGAGGAAAGCACCCCTATAAACAGGGTAAGTAGACGGAAAGTTGCTGGCCGCCAGGACTGGCCGCCTCTACTTTCCCCGTCTATAAACACTTTAATACATTAAATACAAACTTTACCCTAACCAAGATTCGTTCATTAATAAATGTGAACTGTTATAAGAATAAATCCTCAGTAAACTATAGAGAAAAGCACAACTATTCAATTGTAATATTTGTAGACACTTGGTGACTCACCGTCTTGTGACTTCTTTAAAACTTTCAATAACTACGCGTTTCGAGGATAAGTCCTCATCATCAGGTTGTATAAAGACACCAATCATTCTGGAAAAGTCGACAAAAAATTCAAAAGTTTTTACCAAACAGAACACATTATTGTAGCACTTCACACCTGTCGCGACCTGATTTTTTGATTTTTTTTTTTTGACAACTTTTCCAGAAGGATTGGTGTTTTTATGTAACCTGATGATGAGGATTTATCCTTGAAACGTATGGTTATTGAAAGTTTTAAAGAAGTCACAAGATGGTGAGTAACCACGTGTTTACAAATATTACAATTAAATACTTATACACATGACTTGGAGACTATAATATAATATAATGAGAAGCACGACTATAGAAAAACTATATAAAAAATAGGAAGCACAACGCCACTGACACAGCAAGTTCATTGTTCGTTGTGTGAACTTGTGTCAGTGTGGTTATGCTTCCCGGCTCTGTCCAATGAACTTGCAGGGTAAGTAGTGGTTCTTTTTTATACAGTTTTTCTATAGTTGTGCGTAACTCTGTAGGTTCATGGTGGCTTATTCGTCTGATGGTTCACAGTTTTTGGGGAGGCTTAAGTTGGTTTTTTAGCGTATTAGTTTAACTTACACCTGAAGAAGACCACAGAGTTTTTAGTGGTCCACAAATGTTGAGCGGTTAATTCTAACGATGATAATAGTCCAACCTAACCCTTCTGTTAAATAAAATTTTCCCAAGCAACTTTTGGTACACTCTGTACACGTGTTATGATGCTATATGCTATATTTATATGCATACGAGGCTTATCCAGAAAGTAAGTACCGATTGGGCATTAAGAAAATGATACAAATTATTTTCAAATTAATTTATTTTAAAAAAATTCTACATACCTTAATCTACGTTTCTACATAGTCACCATGCAAGTTGAGACATTTGTCGTATCTTGGCACTAATTTTAATGTGCCTGCTTCAAAGAATTTGGCCGCCTGTGACTTCAACCACTGCTGGACGTTTCCTTTTATCTCATCACTGTCAAACTTCTGGCTGGCAAGAAATTTCTTCAGATGCAAAAACAAATGGAATCACTTGGAGCCAAATCTGGACTGTAAGGAGGATGAGTGAATTGTTCCCAGCGAAATGAATCAACAAGCACCATCGTTACACGTGCGGTATGCGGTCCGCGTTGTCATGCACAAACACCACTCCGGAAGTCAGTAGTCCACGCCTTTTGTTTTGTATTGCTTGCCGTAACGTTTTGAGTGTTTCACAGTAAACTTCTGCGTTGATTGTTGTGCCTCGTTCCATAAATTCCACTAACAAAATTCCCTGACAGTCCCAAAAAAACGGTGCACATGATTTTTTTTGCAGAAAGAGGTGGCTTTGCTTTCTTGGCTTTCGGGGAACTAGTATGCCGCCATTGCAGTGACTGTTGTTTAGTTTCTGGTATCTCGTAAGAAACTCATGTTTCATCACCAGTGAGAATTCTTTTCAAAAAACAATTTCCATCTCTTTCATAATGCTGCAAAAATTCCAAGGCTGCTCCCATGCATTTCGTTTTGTGACTGTCTGTGTAGCATTTTCGGCACCCATCTCGAACACAGTTTTTTGTAGTGAAATGTTCAGTCACAATTTCGTGTAATAAAGATCTAGAAATGTTTGAAAAATCCATTGACAAATCAGAAATTGTGAATCGCCTATTGGAACGAACCTTCTCGTCAACACTGCCCAGCAATTCTTCGTTGACTAAGGACGGGCGACCACTACGCTCCTCGTTGTGAACATTTTCTCTTCCATCGTTAAACATCCTAACCCACTTTCTCACCATACCTTCACTAATCGCATTCTGTCCATAAACTTCACAAATCTGACAATGCATTTCATAAGGACGAAGATTTCTCGCATTCAAAAACCTAATAACTGTTCTTATTTCACAACTGGCGGGCCGATCGATTTTTTTAAACATGATTACTGATGTGTAGTAAATGTAAATTGGAACGTAAACAAACAATATAGCTTGGCTACTTCGTCGTCGAATAGAAGGAAGTAACTACACATGCGCGACCTTCGTACTACAATATGCGCAGGATATATGCGCAGACGGTACGTACTTTCTGGATAAGCCTCGTACATCATTTAGGTAAAGACAAAAAGATGTTATTTCAATGTTATTGTAATATTCCAGTCACACGAGTAAAATTATTTAATCATTTTACTCATTTTCCTCCATTACATGACTTGTTGATGTTCGCATTTCTTAACACTTTCAATACCACTGGTTTCTCTGCATCATTCTCTAGCGAACCACCATTTTTAGCATTACTTGAAAACATTTTTGACACATTCATCTTTTAACAAAATAATACTTACATTGTATCAGCTGTAAGTTCCTTCCAAGCACATTATATAGGGAGATTCAGAATTGCACGGCAATCTTTCGGAAGCTGATTCTATAGCTAAAAATAAGGAAAAAAAGCATATAAACATAGGTCCGAAAATGATTCATTAGCGAATTATGGCTCGCGAACCAGTTCACCCTGATTTCTGCTCCCATGGTAAAATGACTGAAGTACTGTTCAGTAATTAATTATTTAATGAATATTGATTTTATTTGTAAGGTTTGATCCAGGACTTCGTTTAGTGTACTTCGGCAGAGAACAGTGGGCAAATACAAATAACAAAATGCGTATATCAAGAAAATTATAACATTATTTATTTTCTTTTGATAACATGAAACAGATCATGAAAACATTTATTTCGCCTTAAGGTGTAAAACTGATCAACAATAACTATTACCTCAACATAGATTACGTATATTAAAAATTACGCAGACTCAACACTTCTTATTGTTTTTATATTCTTCACTCACCCAATCACACACATTTTCATACTTCTACATTTCTTTTTATTGAGCTCAATTTAAAAAATGCCAGTATTTAATTATTACTTCCCTTGATTATGATGCGTAGAAATCCGCCACATGGGACATCTCCTCGGGCAGAGCACTGTTTCGTTGTTTTCACTTTTTACGTCTTACGGCCGAACTGTCAATTTATTCCTAATCTTTTTACCGATCACTGATTGTTTACATGATTTACATTTACATTCCAATATTAGTTAAACTTTCACATTTTATGATTTGCGGTCTATGCGGGCGCCTGCGATTGCTGCTGCACAGCGCAAAGGATGATCGTCGACTGACTTTCAATGTTAAAATTTCCGTTCGTGTCGTCTCGGGAACCAGTTCATCCCACTTCCCGCCATACGTCTCGTCCTCAGTATTGGAAAATTCCGTTGGACTTAATATCACCTTTTTAACTTGCCACGAACTGATTTTCGTCAACAGCATACTAGCGATGTTAGTCACTGGCTATAAATAGACTTTCGTTATGCTTCATAACCATATATGGTCATGCAACTCTCACTGACAATCGCCTCACCTTATGGGTGCCTCATCTTCACTTGTTATAAAATTATACAACAATTTTCATGCAAATTTTGCCCCATTACATGACGCCATACTGAAATTCTAGAAATGTTAGAAATACTACGTACTTAACACAAGCAACAGCTGAACCCTGATTACTTCACTGGATTTGTGAGAGACATTGACTGCCAAAATTTTGAACTGAATTTAACAGCTGGCTATGTAATGAATGACATAGTTGCAAGCTACAGACTTCTTTGACTATGTAGCCAGTGGGTAAATAATCTATAAACATGTGAAAACCAAATGCCTGTACGGCATACAGGCATGGTCTGCTGCGGCATTTAGCACTGCCCGTATTACGCATGGACACAGTGTTGAAAGTGCTGAATTCATAACATGGTGTATCTTAAAAGTGATGAGATTCTTTATATAAAATTAATTATCATATTAAGTAAACATTTATCTACTTAAAAATAATGGGAAGCAATAAGCTTAGTAACACATTGATAGCACTGATTGAAACAGTGCGGGAAATCTTAAGTACCTTTGGCTATGTCATCGTGCTCCTTTGGATATGTTCACAGTTTCAAAATAGCAGTCATACAATTGGCCTCTGAGATTTTGTTTTTATACTGAAAATAGTGATGTGGATTAAACTCAGAGGAGTAGGAGGGGTAGGAGTTACAGAATGCTCTTTTTGGCCAAGCACTTGTTCACAGAAATTGTGTTGTGACATTGATGTTGTCACGATGTAATGTTCAGGTATCAACAATCACTGTCAGACTAAAAAGTCATGCACGAAAATTTCATGAACAACCTAGTGATTTAAATTTAAGTCATAATTGCTAGCGTGAAATGATGATCAGTATTGATGACGTCCCTCAGTTTTGATGCATTTGTATCAGATCATGCTATGGTTCGTCATCCAGAACAGGGTTTATTCTCCATAATTTCGTGGCCATTCAAAAGTGCTTTTGGGCACGTAAAACCAAGCTTAATTTCTGAAACTGTGATTGAACTAGTTAAATGTTTGTATTGCACTGTCTTGAAGTCTGGCACAAAATTTGATTGGATAAAAAAGCAGCAGCACAGTATTAATGAGCTCCACTTTTGTGACGTGAGACAAAAAACATAGTGAGGTGAAATGAAGAATTGCGTTAGTTAAGGAAGCCATTAAGAAAATATAGAAAGGGAAGCTCATAACAAATAGAAAGAAAAGCTTATTGTACAGGCCATTATATAATGCTGAGAAAGATGATGGTGAAGTGTTTTGTTTGGAGCATGCTCCTACACGGGGCAGAAACTTGGACATTGAGGAAAGAAGAGGACAAGAGGTTACAGTCCTTCAAGATGTGGACATGGGGAGGAAGGAAAGAATTTCCTGGAAGGATAGAGTAACAAAATGGGGAGGTGCTTGGAAGAGTAGGAGAGAAAAGGAAAGTGTTGGATATCATCAAGGGCAGGAAGAGAATTCGATTCGGACACTGTGTGCAGCAAACGAGGTAACGTGATGACACTGAGCAAACTCTGGAGGAGCTGGTAAATGGAAAGCAGAATAGAGGACAGTGGAGATGTGAGGAAATGGTGAGACTAGTCCAGAATGGAGTAAGTTTGCCCTGTAAGGCCTGCTGTTGGGCAAAAATACATGATGAGAGAAAAAACAAATTTACGAAAATGGCGCAGTCAAATCCAGTTGACGCTTGATTTCACAGTATTGCCACTACATGAGAAAAAAAATCAATCCCATTACTTTTTAGACAGTTCTTGTACAATCGTGTTACTTTACGGTGGCTGCTTCATAGCTGCGCGATAAGTGATGATAGTGGGGAGACTAAGCGTGGCTCAGTTGTAACACTCCATTTCATGTCTTACTGTTGCTACAGCCTACTTTATGGGTGCCCTTAACTGTTTAGTTATTACAAATCGTGTTTTACACATTGTTGACATTTCCAGATTTCATTCAACTAACTAGCCTACTATTTGTAATATTACTCAGTATTACTCGAAATTGTATCAAATATGTATTTGTAATACCAGAACAATGTTATTTGTTACATAATGTAAATAATAAATAATTACCAGTGTTGGCTGCTTTTTTGTCCATTTTATTTTCCTGAGATAATTCAATTCTTTTTGTCCTTATCTCTTGACGTTCATTTAATACGCTTCTGTTATTTCTAATCTTCTTCCATTTAAACTCAAAGTTTATAATAACTTTTCTTAAACATTATAAGCTACCTTGAAAGTTTACACTAGATGTGAGAAGTTGATGTTTTCATAGAGCAGGATATGTTTTTTGAGTTGAAAATAATAATTAAATAAATGAAATACAGGGTTATACGGTAAATTTTTTTGAAAACGCATCAACACTTACGCACTCAGTCATTACACTAACAAAAAACGGGGTTCTGCGCATATTACTTTCACAAAAGTTGCTGGCCACCGTAAAATACACAAGTAGTATATAGACTTGAAACTGGTTAAACATCTTTAAGAAACCAAGTATGTTAACAAGTCATGTAATGGAGAAAAAAAGGTAAAATAATTTTAAAACATATTCAGTTATTGTGTAGAAGGCTATGTTAAACGTAGAAATTTTACTGTCACATTCATTCAAGTTGACTGCTTTATAATTTTTAATTTAATTGATTTGTTTCAAGTGTTTACCTCTCTCTTACAAATAAACTAACAGTTTAAAAAAGTTCTGTAACAGTATCAATTGTTCTGTATTAATGGTAAAAAATTAATTAAAATTTGACATTAAATTTTGTTTGTGCTGGTATCCAAGTCACTTTACAATTATAGTAAAATATTACCTTATATTCGGTCCGCCGTGTAACTTCTCAATTTGAATTTACGTAATGCGTTTCAAGGCATATGCCTCATCATCAGACGTAAAATTTAAAAAATTTAAAAACTTAAAAACACACATCACACAAGAAACGTGTTTGTCAAAAATAATAAAATTGCAACTATTAACATATTATGTGCACTTGTTGTTGGGTGCGCACCCGTTCAGGTATTGTCTGCTACTGTTCGGAAATCGTTAAGCAGTCTCAAAGCAGTGTTAGTATCATACAGGCGGTTAGATTCAAAGTTCAATTGTTCATTTAAAACAAACTCGCGACTGCTATCATTACTATATGCATTATAAATTTCAAGCTCTTCCAAGGCATTCATAAAGCGGCCCTTGTTGCATATGTGCAATGGCATCAGATTAGACTTAAAGTCTGTATAATTGTGATTGTGTTGGGTCAGATGTCGAGTGTAATTAGATTTTATATAATTGTAATTATATGTCTTTTTGGTAAGTGTTTACGGAAGCGTTTATATAAACCTCTTCCGGTCTGACCTATATAGAAACTGTTGCAATCATTACAGACCAGTTTATAAATGCCTGTTTTTTCTTCTATGGGTAAGGGAATTTTAGGTCTAAGTATATTAATCAGCTTATTATTGGTTCTGAAAGACAGTATAACCAATATTGTTCATCACTGAAGACAAAATTTTTGGCATAACATACGTGTATTTCGCAGATATAAACTTTTTCTGTGTTTTATTAAGTGGACGGGGCTTGAGTTGAATATTATTATGTTTCTTTAATAATTTATCAATGATGGAACTACTGTAACCATTGGAAACTGCGATAAATCTTATAGTATTTAGCTCAGCCTGGAAATTAAAATTTGGTATGATGTTAATAGACATGTATTGTTATTAATCTCAACAGTAATGAATTCCAATTTTATCACTTGAGGTTTTTTGGTTTCCCCACTAAGTTCATTGTTTACAACTTTATAATAGTGGAGACGCTGAAAGGCCTCGACCAGTGTGAAGAAAGTAATGTGTAGTTATATTCATAAGAATTACCATATTTACATTTTTAATACATCCTGATCCACTTACCTTGCCAGCCCAAGTCCGTCACACGAACTGTGAAGTACAAGCGTGATTTCAAGGTTGTATGTGTCGTAATAATTACTCTCATTTTTGGTTAACTATTTAAACTTCATTTATTATTCTTTTATCATTCTTTTTTATGAATCAATTAAAACATGCTTTCTCATTTTACATTCTCTAATCTTTCAAATGAACAAAATTAAATACTGAGGTAGCGACCCCATCTGACTAAAACTACAAACACATTGAAATACAAAACTACAAGTATCTTTAATTTATATACTTAAATTATTTATTTACCTAATAAAATAAAAAACAACCCAGCTTGCTCACTCTCACACTCATACAGTTTAAATCCCATTTATTTTATTTAGAGCGCTTTAAATGAAATTATTTATATATTGAAATTGGTCGTTGGTTACTTAACCATCGGCGTCCCTCATCACCACGTACCACACTACGTATATGCCCGAATGTTTTGTCTGTTCACCACATTTTTAATTTTTCTTTCTTTACTCCACTTACTTCATTCTGAGATATCGTTTCACTTATTGATGTCGGTTTGTCACTTTCTACAGTTAAAAGATTTCTTAGGGCCCACGAGTCTTAGTGTACGTCTGGCCAGACGTATGTTGATTTGTCAACTGCGAGTGAGAACAACGACTCCCCACTATTGTTTGTTGCTAAACAGGAAGGCACTGCCTTCAGGCTACGATTTTTTTTTCGTCGTCGTACTATATGTCTGGATTGTCTATGGGCCACATGGGCTAGTGTTGTTAAACGGAGACAATATAGGAGGCTGAGGAGCCTCAACTTGACTTCCTCTGTCTCCAGAGCACATGGTCCGACAATCTTTATGCCTCGCCATTTTTTGTAGCGTCGGTTCAGATTGTTGTGCGTAGAAGCCGCGCCCCGGTTTGCTACGCGCACAGTTGTACGTGACAAACATTCAGTTTATAAACAAGTATCGCATTCTCCAACTACACTCCGCCCAAAAAGTTACGTTACGGTTCATTGTTTGAATACAACCCTTTTACGTGGGACTTACAATGATGTTACAGAATAAATTTAATAAAAAATAAAAACCCCCTTTTTTGACACATTACAGTAATAATAACGACAGAATTGGCATTGTGACTGCTGCTGCTAACAAGGTGAATGTGGCTAAGAATAGTAATAAAATATGTCATATTAACTTAATTAGCATTTCAACAAATTTATTATGAACCCGATGGAATTACTGTCACTTTTATTGTTCAATTATTTATTATATTGAAATTACATTCATTAATGTTTTTAATTAAGCAAATGTAGAATCGATAATTGGCACTTTAAAATTTAATTATAGTAATGCAAACTGAAAACTTCTACATTTGTTACACTAGCACAATCAATTAGTAAACTTGATAGTTAATTTGTGGACTACAGTCATCATATATGTTACAGAATTTTTAATTACTTCATACATTTGTAAACATAAGTTTTAAGTTGTTTTAATAATTAGGCACAATATTATAGACCTCTGATTAATGGGCTTTGGGTAGAACAGATCAAATATGTAAATTGAAATTTTCTAGTTCAACAGAGCAAACAAGAGTCGTATCATTGAGGCCAGTTCAGTTTATTTGGGTATAATAAATTTTGAATATATGTGAACCATCATACAGACCAAAAAGAGCAGTAACATTTACCATTTCTTCTTCTTTTTCTCCTCCTCGTTTCCTAGACCACAGCCTCCTTTAACATCCACCTCCAAATGTTGCTGTTCTTTGACTGGCTGTCGACTAAACACCCAATTCTTGTATTCTTACTAATGCTGTCCTCTGTGCTACCCATCTGATGATGTGGTCTTCCCTTATCCCTCGTTTTGAGGAATTGTCTCTTGTCACCATTCTTGGATCATCTCTTTTTGTGTCCTTTCTATATGCCCTCTCCAATGGGCATTTTCCCTCAAGATTAGACCAATGTTTTCTGTATCTTAATTTTTGAGATGTCTAATAAAATTGCATCTGCAATATAAAATCATGTTCAGTTTAACACAATTTCCACACCTTTCTACCCATGATTACCCATTAGTCAGGGGTATACTGCATCTTAACTTTTAGTAAGAAATCTGTATATTTCAAAAGTATTTAATTTTGATTTGTATTTGTCATAATAAAGCATTTTTTTTTTTTTTTTTTTTGACAATTTTGTAGGGTACCTCAGTTCTATCACCTGTAATCCCTCTCTCACTTGTTGTAATTCCAGCATACATTATTTATAGAAAGAGCGTTGAAAACGTATATGAAAATCATCCTGTATTGTATATCATGGCGTTCGGCCTTGTAGCTGCGAAGGTTGCCAACAGGCTAGTTGTAAGTATCTGTGAATTTATACGTATACTATAAAAACTACACAAACATATATACAGTTACAAATATTTTGTTTTTATAACATTTTTGTTTGAATTTTATAAATCAACTCTGTCTGTTATCAGTATTTATTTGTTTCTGTAATCGTATGTACGATTCTACATATTTGAAGTGTAATACAGTAACTGTGTAATACAGCTACATATTTGCACCTGCATACAGTGTAAAACCGCAGGTACTGCGAGGGTTGCGTTTTTCAGTACCCTGCAATTGGCAAATTGGTCCACTGTCAGCTCCCTTGTAAAACCTGTCAGTTATGACCACCGTAAACAATTTAATTATGTGAGCAGTTGGAATGGCCATATATAGCATTCTTATATTTAAACATTACATAATATATTCTTATATTATATATTTTATATATATATATATTGATTTATATTTTTAGGTCTTAATTTTCCCATATATTGTTTTCTCTACATCACATGTTCTTTACCGTTTAGGTGTAACCTGTCCAAATAAAACAGGTACAACCTGATGATAAATGATGAAAGGTTTTATAAAATTTGGTCATTAACTGGTCATAGATTTAAAAATTTGTTTTGACAAAATTTATCGTCATCATAAGGCGTGAATAAGGGCAATACAGAAATAATTAGTAGGCTTAAACATATAATGTGTTTTTTGTGTGAATATGTAATAATAACTATGATATGCATTCAAAAGTAAGGGCCAATCAGTTATAAAAAGAGAATAAATGAAAAAATGAAAATTAGTTGTTCCAAATACATACAAACTTACATTATTTTTCTGCATAGTCACTGTTTCATTCCTAAGCCTTTTGATATCGTGAATTTCATCGAATCGTTGAGATACAAGCCAGTAGGAAGTGATAGTAGTTACTGGGCATGAGCTCAGTACTATAAGGCAGATGATCAAAAATTTCCCATAGGAATTTTTCAATTGTGCGGACGTGCTAGTTATTGTGAAGGAGAACAATTCCTGACATCATTCACTGATATTGGTTTTGAATGGCACAGTGCACCTTAGAAAGTGTTTCACAATAGACTTTTGATGTTGTGGTTGTTCTAGGCTCCATGACATCGACCAAAAGCACACCCTTTTGGTCCCAGAACACAGTTGACACAATTTTCCTTTTGAGACTGGGTTTGTTTGAATTTTTTTGGCTTCTGTAAACTGGTATGACTCCACTACATAGATTGTTGTTTTGCCTCAGCATTGGCATACAAGGTCTGTAAATTAAGTAATGAGACTAATTCAGTAAAACCTTTTTTAAATGTTGTCTATCGTCCCAAAGTGGTGTCCTTTAAGATATTTTTTCTATCTCAAGAAGAGAACGTAGTCACAGGGACTCAAGTCAGGTGAATTGGGAGCTGAGGAACAACAGGAATATTTCTCTTTCCCAAAAACTCATTAACCGAGAGTGCTGTGTGACAAGGTGCATTGTCATGATGGCTGGTCTCATGGGGACAATTCTTTTCTGCAGCCTTTCAAGAATTTCTCGGTAAACATGTTGATTGGTATGGATAGTGCCATTACTATCAAAGAAACAAATGAACATGGTTTTGATTTTGGATTTGCTCATTTTTGTTTTTTTGGGACGTGGTGAGTTTGGCATGTGCCACTCCTCACTTTGGCGTTTTGTTTCTGGATCGTACTCAAAGATCCATAATTCATCATCAGTAATAACATTTTTTACAAAATCAGGATCATTTTCAATTCGTCCTAGAAGATCACGGCACACTTCCATCCTGCTGTCTTTCTGTTCGGGAGTGAGGTTTTTGGGACTAATATCGCACAAACGTTTCTCATTCCCAATTCGTTTGTCAACTTTTGATAAAATGTAGTGTGGTTCAGATTTAAATGTTCAGCGATGATTCTGATTGTTAATTGATGGCCAGACTGCACCAAGTTCGTGATTCAATCAAAAGTGTCGTCTGTTCTTGATGTTGATGATCTTCCAGAGCGTGGATCATCCTTAATTGGTTCCCGGCCATCTGAAAATGCTTTAAACTATCTGAAAACCTGTGCTCTTGACAAAGCTTCATCTCCATACGCCTTTGTCAATTTTTAAAAGTCCCTGTAGCATTGTTCCCCTTTTTTAACACAAAACTTGATTCCACAACGTTGCTCGTAATTGATGTCACTCATTTTTATAACACACAACTAAAACTCACTTCACGAATAGCTTGTTTATGTTTCACGTGGCAACAATAAACAGTAAATATTAATACTCAACATCAATCAGGTGTTTATCTAAACATCTGTGTTAATAGAAACCTTACAGTGTTGCCATATTGACTGCTACATGATTAGTCTCATTACTTAATTTACAGACCTTGCACAAAATTCACGTTTTGCCTTCAATGATGATATGGGAAAAAATTCATCACCCTAAAAAAGCTCATGCAGATGTCAGTTTCTGGGTTTTGTGAACACTTGTCATCATTTTTGGCACACATCATAGGACACAGTTTCCAATAGCCTAGAGTGTCAGTAACAGTTCTGAATTTCTGGAAATTCTATGGAAATATCACTAATCATAAATTGAGGCGATTTTCTCTCACTTTCACATTTACACACTCAGCAAGATCGTCACTTCAGATGCTAAGCCTGTCACTCCTCTCTTCATCATGAACACTTGAATGGCCTTCCCTAAACTCACAATACCATTACCTCACTTTTCTTTCATTCATTGCGGTAGGCTCATATGTTCACACAAATGGTGAATTTCAGCAGCATTATGTCCTCTTGTTTTTAGAAATCCAATTGCTGTTTGGACTTCACAACTGGCGGGATTGTTTATTTTCGCAGTCATTATAACCCGCTGCCATGCAACAATGGACTGGCAACAATATGACAGTTACATGCCCAGTGGATCATATGAAGCTACTGTGAAGCCATGCTTGAACTGATCAGTGTTGCCAATCGCCCTTTATAACCGATTGACCCATACTTTTTAAATACGCCTCGTATGTAATTTTAACAAATTAGTCTTAAATATACCCTTTCATCACACACAAAAATATTCTTCAGTCTTCATAACTTAAACTTATGGTGATTATGTGTACACTCTTATAGCAAATGTAATTAGTATATATCAACAAGTAATGAAAAACAGTCAAATTCTGAACAGTTTTTGTCAATCGTCATTATTATAACAGATTCTTGTTCAAACACAGGGAAACCTGAATGGACATCATTATCAGTCCAACCAGCATCAACGTCAACTTCCCCTTTTCAGCACTGGTTCTACTTGTGTGTTTGTCTACACACAAGAAAATCCAATACAACTACTACAGGATGAAAGAATAAATAAAAATATAATGACAGTACATGTAGTAACCCATGTACATATCGGACCCAAATGTGTGAAATTACATTTCCGTTTCATCATCGGAAAATTTGTTTGCTTCACAGGTACTTTCTTATCCATATCATAAATTTTGGAATCCAACTGATAGGAATTTTTATTATTTATTGTTTCATCTGAGTATTTAATTGTAACATCGATTTATGTATTTTAAAAATCACGTGTATTTAACATTATGTTTTACATTAGAAACACCACGCGTCTAGCACATGTAGCAGTTGAAACCTGAACACTGATTACTTCATTGGTTTCTGGTAGACAACTACTGTCAAATATAAAACTAAATTATAATAGCAGGCTTCATAATGAATATTTTATAACCGATTAGCCCTTACTTTTGAAATACATCTTGTATTAGCATGTATATTAATGTGGTATGACTACATATTAATACTCATTATATGTGAACTAATTTTTCTATAGGCCCTAATACCTATGTACAGGTTCCTGATGATGATAATTTTGTGTCAAAACAGAAACAAACATTTTAAAATTTGTCAAGAAACTTATGGCTCATCCTGTATTAGTCAGATTTTAGTCAGATTCAGTGTTGTGTGGTTTTCTTTACCGTGCTGTTTCTTTTCCAGGTGGCACACATGACAAAGAACGAGATGGAATATTTAGACTCAGCGCTAATTGGTCCTGGGATGTTATTCTTTAATCAATATTTCAATTTTTTCTTTACGGAGTATAAAGTATTATGGGCATGCCTTGTAAGTAAATGTTAATGTAGAATTTGTCTATTAGTATTTTGGCCTTAAGCATCTATTCAGTGAAGATATAGAGGTGATTAGAATAACAATAGTACTAACGTGAATACAGTTGATCAGTTAAGTTGTTACTATTATTATTTCCAGCTGTACAATGCTTACACATTTTCTGGAACCAAAGATTACAGAAGTGGTTGAATTCTCATCTTCCACTGAAATGTATTATATGTAATTTAAATAATTGAAAATTATTGTATTGAAAAAAATTCAGTGATTTTTTGTCAGCTTTTGTTTATAAAAATTCAGATTACAATATTATGTCAGCTAGTTGAAGCTTTATTAAGGCATTTTTTTCTCCAGCACATTCAGCTGTAGTAAGCAGTGGTGGGCTAGAGCGAATGTTAATGATGGCTCGGCTCGTCTATTTCCTAATTCTCGTATTGTTTCTCAGCCACTTTGTCAGTTGTGTCGTAGATTACAATATGTGTTGTAATAGCCGTCACTTATTTGTTCATCTATACTATAAAATAAAATACAATATTCAGTGACGTGGTGTGGGTACATAAGATATGTTGCTGGCCTAAAACTTAGCCTACAAATTAATTAGAATTTTTCCTAGTACCAAGTGTTCTTTTTATAGTCAAAATATTCCTTTTAGACCTAAAATATCTTTTTAGAGTATTTCTTTCTGTCTTTCACTGGCAGAAGAAGAAGGCCCCGGTTCAATGGGATCTGACTCCATTATACGTAAACAGAATAGATGAGGACACAAATAATCGAATTAATAATAATAAAGACTGTTACGTTCTATTCTTTTAACTTACCAATTTCCACCACGTTACTTCTACTTACCTCAAACTATCCTTTTACATACGGATCACACTTACACGCCACCCTGACTTACCAAGCACAGAAGATTCCAAATTATTTATAGGTCGCCACCAATATCTTTAAAGGACAGATATGGAGACCTTTAAACACTTTCATTTATTTACCAGGTTTGTTAGGCGAAATTTTCTATACGGGATAGGTGATGTTAATTTGGCGTAATAATTGACTTAACACATGGTTACACTACTAATCCATTTTATTAATACTCATTTTGTTTTCTTAAATTTACTTTTCTATTTGTAATGCTTTCACCATTCATCACATCTTTTAGATAATCTCAGACGTTAAACATTCTAGCAAATATTTAGTTTTGAAAATACCAAGTATTGGTTATTGTCTCCTTTGTTGAAGAAAATACATATTAAAAGAACAAACCAAAAGAACAACTTAAGCTATAGTAACGCTACTGAAATTCTAAAGCAACCCAGCTTGCTCACTCTCACACTCATACCTGATCTAAGTTCCTTTTCTTAATTTTAAGCGCTTTTATTAGAAATTTTCATATTTGATTTATTTATATTCAGTTACTTGACTGGCGGCGTCCCTGCAGATCACCTCGCACTCCGTATTTTAGTTCGTCCAGATTGAGTTCTCACTAGTTCACTAAAGTTACTTTGATGTTTCAATTTAATGTTATTTTATCATTTTTGGTTGCGATTTAGTCACTATTTACCATATTTTAAAACTTTAAAATTATAAACTGCAGTTTTAGGCTGACGAGCCTATGTGTTCACCCGGCCGTGGTTATGGCTGAGCAGCGACTGCCTTGTTAATGAACAGAAATGCACTGCCTTCAAGCTACGAGTTTTTCATCGTCTTACAATAAGTCTGGATTGTCTATGTGCCACATGGGCTAGCGTTGTTAAACGGTGACGATATAAGGGGCTTAGGTGGGTGGAGCCTCTACTTGATTTCCTCCGTCTCCAGAGCACATGGCCCGATAATCTTTCTGCTTCGCCATTTTTGTAGCGTCGGTTTGGCCTGTTATGCGTAGAAGCTGCGCCCTGACGAGTGTATGCACGTATCATACGTGACAAACATTCAGTTTACAAACAAGTATCGCATTCTCCAACTACACTCCGCCCAAAAAGTTACGTTACAGTTCACTGTTTGAATACAACCTTTTTACATGGGACTTGCAATGATGATATTAAATAAATTTAATGAAAAATAAAAAATCCCCTTTTTTGACACATTACAAGACAAACAGAGAAACACATAACTAAACGAACAAAACACAAACAAGTAGGTAGAAAATATGCTACATACACACAGACTCTTTTCGGAAAACGAGTTTTCTTCATGTTTTGAGGGTAGTACAATCAGAATCAGCCCTTATCTGAAACTTGATATTTTTTTTCGCAATCCCATACTTCCATTTATGTACAGAACATGTAAGTAAAAATTACTTTGAACACATTAGCTCAGTTTGAATGTCTATAAGCTTTGTACAATTACTTTTCTTACCATTTATTTTTCATTTAAATTTTTATATAATCACTGCTGAGCGTCTACGCTGTCCAGGCGCCATCTTGCCTGTATACCAACTGTACGAAAATTTCATATTTGCCAGGGTTCGTATAAGCGAACTTGGTGGAAGCAGAATATGGTTGTTTAAATAATAATGATCATTTCTTAGTTTACTAAGCATTAAAATTTCATTGATCATTGCTTGTTTTTTGTATCCCTTTCAATTCCAATAATTCTTAACAATTTTTACATATTAAAATGAAAATTATTCAGACAAAAACTTGTTAATTTTTCTTATATATGAATTTATCTGTACTCGACATAAAGTAACAACATCTTTAAAACTACTATCAAAATTTAATTAACCCAAACCAGTGCTTCTTATTTTATCATTTTTATTCATGCTCACATTCATACATACGCCCCATGCCCATTTGAGATCTCAATTTCTTTATTCAATGGTAAATAGAGTCCTTTAAAAGGACATAATTTTGAATTTGATATACCCCTCTGGTTATTTATTTATCTGGTTATTTATTTATCAAAGAGTCCAACGTTCCGTAGTACCTTCCATCACTTCGCACATATTCTTCGCACCATCTTTTATTGAAACTGTTACTTTAATTATTTAATTACTCACTGTATAATTATATTCTGATTTAAATTATAAATTCAATTCTAAAATCACATTTTTGTTTGAGTTGCGGGCGCCCGCAATTTCATTTCGAAACTTTTTATTTGCAACTGGCCAGTTATATGGTATAATTTCAACTGGGGTGAGATGAACTGCTTCGAGTTCTGAGACGGTGGGGGAGTCACGTGATCACTTTCATTGTTTTACTGAATATGACGAGCTAATTTCTGAGGCGAGGCCTACTACACATTGCATTCCAAGTGACGTATTTAAAGGCTTGGTATTTATGTAATGTAGTGTGACTGGTGACTTCATCGGTCAAAGTTTGTTTGGATAAATATAACTTGTTTTGCATCTGGAATGTTGACCTTGACACTATTCCGCTCGTTTGTTTGCTACGTCGTTATATTCATGAATAAAACTTGTTCATTTTCCCCATAATTATTATTTATACTTTTATGTTTCCCCTTTCCCCAAATTACCCCGGGTAGACCCAAACTGTCCCGTTACAATACCCCCTCAATGAGAGTTTTATACTGAACCATAAAAACTCTCATTGACACTCTCATACTTCCTAAAGGGATCAATCAGGATATGTCGCCACAAACCCCTTTATGTTTTATTAAAAAAAATCATGGTTAACTTACCCCCTGGTCCAGTGACTGTGACCGCACCTGAATGACCTTACTGGACTTCTCTCTCGAGATTCCAACACCACAAGGTCAGACAGGCACTTGACGCTCCTGGTCTGACGCGCAGGCCAGCACAGGACCGCCGCCACAGCATCACCAGACACTGAAACATCAAATCAAAAATATCAAATAGTGGCCTAGTGCAATACCATACCCTAACTGATCTGGTTCTCCTTAGCTGTGCGCTGGTTTGCGTTAAGAAGCACTGGTTTTCTTGACCTAGTAATAGATAATCTTAAATCTACTGCATAGACTTTTATCCCCTTAATTCATTCCAAGTATTTCATAAAATCTTTCGATTCCAATCGACAATAAATAAGCCTTTCCCATTTTACAAGAAGAAGTATAAATCCTTACATTAACACAATAATATCTTAAAATATTTAAACACATTATCAAAAGCTTTAAAGATCAATCAATCAAATACAGTTTATCTATGTCTCCCTTTTTCTACAATTCTTAACCATTTCCCATCTATTTCCAAAACAATTCAAAATTATTTAATACATTATAAAATATTATTATTAACAATAAAAAAATTCTATTTATCCGGTGCCGTTAATAATAATTATCCCCTTTTATCCTCTACACACATTATTGCCCCCCCCCCTGGACTATTGCATCCAGTTGCCTCCACAAGGACTGAGGTGGAAGGAGTGAGCACTTTTTTCTTTTCTCTCACCCCCATCCTTGCTTCAGCATTACAAGAAACTTCAGGGTAAGTACCCCTACTCCTTATTTTAATATATGCCCCTAAGGTCTGCCACCCCTATTTGGGTAAAATAGCCTGTGTTCAAAATAAGCTTAGATCCCTGATCCCCATTAAATTTCCAACTTACACCAATTGCAACCAACTATGGTCAGTTTTACAATAATTCTGCCCACAGCTGATTGTCATCCAAAACCACAATCTGGGTTGGTAAGGCCGAGATCGCCCAAAAATGTAGGGAATCGCAATGGTTTGACACCTTGTGTCATCTGCCCCCAAAAATCTTAAATTATACATATAAGTACAAAATCATCCTTATTTAAAATTAATATAAATTACAAACATTTCAACTTTAAGTTTAGTTTCAATTTCTCTTAACTTGTTATATTTATTATTATATTTCAATTATGAATTTCTATTAAGTATTTTCATCATTAATTGGTTCGGGTGATTCTCAGTCATTCACAATGATTTGATTTATTGAATGGGCATTAAATAACTTTACCCCCCTTTTTCCTTCTAACAACCACTAACGGACTTGTACAAGGTGACACTGATCTCTCAATAGTATTTACCTCCACTTATTTCTCTAACTCCACTTAAATCATTCTCCTCTTATTTCGAAATACCTGATACCCTCTTTGTACCTAGGATGTGTGTTCCCTTCCCTTATACTTATTCCCTTATTAGTTCCTGGCCTCTCCCAGGTAACTCCGCCAAACCTCATTTAAAACTATTCACCCCCCCCGCCACAACGCCTTGCGTTGAGGACTCCTTACCACACCACCCTCTTTACAAAATTTCACCACCACCTATTTACTCTCCATTTACATTACTCTCACTTTCTCTACATACATGCACTCCCGCTACTGTGTCCCTACTACTGACCCATTTCTGTATTATTTTTATTCCAAAAATTCTTATTTTGTCTAACAGCCATTTAAAATTAACTTTGACGAATGCCTCATTGAAATAATTATTATCACCAAAACTCCATCTTTTACCACATTTTACATTAATATGATCATTGAACATTACACTAGAAAATTCATAACAACCCCGAATTAATTTAATCACCTAATTTAACCTTTTAAACTCATTTAATTTTATTATTAAAACATTTTACTTTTATTTCAATGTCATTATAAACTTCATACTTACATTACATCACTCAATTGAATAAAAACATGATTACTGTCATAGACTCAAAATTATAAACATTCATTACAACAAATATATTGTACATACCCCTATGTAATTTCTGATACATCATAACAACCATATGCCTCCACAACTAAACACCTTCTACGTTTACTCATTTACTATTTATTATCAAGTTCAAATCTTATAAAAATCATCTAAATTCATGATCAAAATTCATTCATACAACATTAATTAATTAATTTATTTATCTCAAATTATCTAATTCAATCAGTTTCTTTTTAAAACACTAAGTTTTTTAATTATAATTCCAAAACAATTACAATTCAGTTATTTGCATGATAAACTTCACCATGATTTATTTAGTCTGATCAACTATTATTATCATTATTATACAATCAATTCACCTTGCATACCCACATTGTGTACATAAAATACATAGTACAACATAATCCTACTACACAAATACATTTAACATCACTACACAAGTATATACAATCCAAATTATTATTCGTTCTTGTTTACCATTAATCATTTCACAAAACAGTCCATTTCGAAACCACACTATTCACATAATTAAATGTTCATAAACAACTGTTTAACCACCATCATCGAATAATAATCTGATCTTACGACTACACAAATCATTTACAATTAAATACATATTGCTATTATAATTATAATAATCATCATTACTTTTTTCCATTGTATCAATATAGTAACTACAGATATTATTGCATACTATCAATTCAAAATTCTTGTCGACATTGGGTATGGTAAATTCTTGTTTAGTATTTTCCGTTAAAGTCAGGTAAGTTATATTATCATCTACTGCTGCTACATCAGTTACAACACAAAGTACGTACTCAATATAATTACCAGCTCTCTCTATACCTTCTACCAATCTCAAATAACTTTATCTCCCCATCAACACACAACTCTCTCTCAAAATATCTCTCCTCATTTTGCCATCTCACACTTTCTCTACTAATCCATGCAGAGGGTACTGCTACATTAAAACACCTGATTCCTCCAGGAGCACCACAAAAATTCAGGGAACTACTTGAAGACACAATGTCTTCCTCTAAGGGACATTCGCCCTTCAACAACAACAGTGAGCACCTTGGTTCACGATAAACCCGGGGAAAATTTACCCCCTGCAACCCATCTACCTGTAAACTCTCTCTGCACTCTCTCTCTAATTTATAAACACTTGATTCTACCCCTTTACAACCCCCTACTCCCATTTCTCTCTTACTCTGACTTACTATCTCTGTATTATCATCATCACTATTAATTTTCATTAAATCATTTTTAAATACTTCGTTTTCAACTATTGCTTCATCTACTTTAATCATTCTGCTTTCTAAACTGTCTGTTTGCGTACTAAACATCTTATTGACTGATTCTAATATTTTATCAGTCATTATTACAAATTTTTCATCAATTTCACTTTTGAAATTATTAAAATTCTCATTCTGTTTGTCACATTTACTATTTATTTCATCAAACTTTTCATTTAGATTACAGTAGAGTCTCGGTAATTCGAGCCCCGGTATTTCGAGGTTCCGTGTAATTCGAGCTGGAAAAAAATAATAAATACAGTCAATAAATGTAAACAACATTCCCGCCATATCGTGACTCATGCCAGACCACGTGTCTACAGCATGAAACGCTAAAAATAAATACGTAAATAAATCAGTAGCGGACTGACCGCCTCAGCTGATACAAGTGTTGTACCTGTGCGTTACTACTAAGCTTCGTTACTAGTGTTTGCTTGTTGTTTTAGTTATTTTACTGTACAGTATATTCAACGTTTAGTTTTTCACTACAGTAAATTGTTATTTATACTGTATATAATGAGTTACAAGAGTAGGCCTAAGAAGAAGTTTGTGCCGCTAAGTGTTAAATTGGAAGCCTTAAAAAGATTAGACAAAGGTGAAACGCTAAAAAAACTTGCTGCTGATTATGGAGTCGGCGAAGTGACTGTTGGTGACTGGCGTAGGAACAGAGACAAGATTGAAAACTATTCTTCTAAAAAGTGTATGGGGATTTTAACCTGTGAACGCAAATCGATGAAGAAATCTGATTATGAAAAAACGAGTGCAGCTTTGTTTACTTGGTTTAGTCAACAGAGGCAAAAAGGAAGTCCTATTTCAGGCCCAATGTTGCAAGAAAAAGCAATGTTTTTCAGGAACCAGTTTAAGGAAGGCGAGGATGATTTTACAGCAAGTTCAGGATGGTTGGATAGATGGAAAAAACGATACGGCGTAAGGCAGCTTGAAATGTGTGGTGAAAAGCTATCTGCGGATTCTGAGGCTGTCACACAGTTCTGTGAGAGATTTAAAAAAATTATAGAAGAAGAAAAACTTACTCTTGATCAGTTGTACAACTGTGATGAGACAGGACTAAATTTTAAAATGTTGCCTACTAAAACTTTAGCTTCAAGGGAAGAAAATGCTGCGCCAGGCCACAAAAAATCTAAAGAAAGGGTGACAGTTCTTGCTGCATCGAATGCAAGTGGAGAACATAAACTGAAGCTAATGTTAATAGGCAAGTCTGCAAAGCCTAGAGCTTTAAAAAACATCACTCCGTCTGCGCTTCCTGTTACATACATTAACCAGAAATCTGCTTGGATGGATAAAAATATTTTTAAGAAGTGGTTTTTTGAAAGTTTTGTTCCTGAGACCAAAAAGTACCTAAAGGAAAAGAACTTGCCTCCCAAAGCAATATTAACCCTTGACAATGCTGGATCACACCCTGGCGAAGAAGAACTGAAATGTGGCGAAATTAGAGCATTGTTCTTACCCCCAAACGTGACGAGTTTAATACAGCCGATGGACCAAGGCGTTTTTGAGTGCTTGAAAAAGAAATATCGTCGTCGTCTGCTGCAGAGGCTCCTACAAACTACAGAAGGCGAGGGAACCATAGTGGAATTTCTAAAGAATACTACAATGAAAGACGTAGTTTACTGGGTGGCGGAATCATGGGATGACATAAAGACAGAAACACTAAAGAAGTCTTGGAACAAGATTTTAAAAGAAGAAAATAACAGTTGTAACACCACAGACGAACATGACTTAGTCTTAGCACGACTGATAAAAAAACTTCCTGGTTGTGAACAGTCAAATGAAAATGATGTTTCAGAATGGTTGAATAGTGATGAACAGTTTGAAGTGACCGATGATTCAATCGTTGAAATGCTGAATGAAGCGGCAGAAGAAAATAGTGATGAAGACGTGACTGCAGAGACTGTACCCGTGATGACTCACGCCGAGGGGTTGGCAGCGCTAGACACTGCATTGCGTTATGTCGAACAGCAAGCAGAAGCTACACCGACCGACACGATGCTGCTTAGAAGATGGCGTGACATTGCTGCCAAAAAACGAGGCTCTATTTTAAAACAAAAGACTCTGGACAATTTCTTTAAAAAATAAATTTGTGTGCCTTTTATCTGTTGAGTTTAAACTAGTTCAGGTATGTACTACATTGTTTGTGTTTTCTTATCCGTAAGCAATAAACGTTTGTTTATACATTACTCTTTGTTTTTTTCTTCATCCGTATAATCCGAGTTTTTCCAAATTCGAGGTTGCCTCAGCCCCAATTAACTCGAATTACCGAGACTCTACTGTACTATTTATTTCTTTATTTTGCATATCAAATTTATTTAACAGTAACTGCATCATTGCCGTTATCTCATCTGTTTTCTTTTCATACAGAGTTGAGATGGGTGTTAATTGAACTGTATTTAATTCAACTGATTCGGTAGCGCTAGACTCACCGATCTGGCTACTTGGGGTTGAGTGAACGCCCATCTCACTCGTAAATGTGTCGTCAGTTAAGCTGACTTCCATATTCTTATCTGCCATCTCAAAAATTTTATTTATTTATTTATTTTTTCAAAATACTAACATATATAACACATACTTATTATCTAACAAGGTATTCTGTTTACCCACACTACACATGATCACAACATAACCTTATACTTGTACGTCTATTTTTACATACATCAAAAAATTTTTATTTTATCTCAAACAACCATCCTGCTCCCCCAAGTAGGCTTAAATTTACATAACTTTAATTATGTAAACTGTCTACTTGTTCGAGCGCCAATTGTACAATTAGTTTTCTTACCATTTATTTTTCATTTAAATTTTTATATAATCACTGCTGAGCGTCTACGCTGTCCAGGCGCCATCTTGCCTGTGTACCAACTATACGAAAATTTCATATTTGCCAGGGTTCGTATAAGCAAACTTGGTGGAAGCAGAATATGGTTGTTTAAATAATAACGAACATTTCTTAGTTTACTAAGCATTAAAATTTTATTGATCATTGCTTGTTTTTTGTATCCCTTTCAATTCCAATAATTCTTAACAATTTTTACATATTAAAATGAAATTATTCAGACAAAAACTTGTTAATTTTTCTTATATGAATTTATCTGTACTCCACATAAAATAACATCTTTAAAACTACTATCAAAATTTAATTAACCCAAACCAGCGCTTCTTATTTTATCATTTTTATTCACGCTCACATTCATACATACGCCCCATGCCCATTTGAGATCTCAATTTCTTTATTCAATGGTAAATAGAGTCCTTTAAAAGGATATAATTTTGAATTTGATATACCCCTCTGGTTACTTATCTGGCTTACGAAAGAGTCCAATGTTCCGTAGTATCTTCCATCACTTCACACATATTCTTCACATCATCTTTTATTGAAACTGTTACTTTAATTATTTAATTACTCACTGTATAATTATATTCTGATTTAAATTATAAATTCAATTCTAAAATCACATTTTTGTTTGAGTTGCGGGCGCCCGCAATTTCATTTCGAAACTTTTTATTTGCAACCGGCCGGTTATATGGTATAATTTCAACTGGGGCGAGATGAACTGCTTCGAGTTCTGAGATGGTGGGGGAGTCACGTGATCACTTTCATTGTTTTACTGAATATGACGAGCTAATTTCTGAGGCGAGGCCTACTACGCATTGCATTCCAAGTGACGTATTTAAAGGCTTGGTATTTATGTAATGTAGCATGACTGGTGACTTCATCGGTCAAAGTTCGTTTGGCTAAATATAACTGTTGTTTTGCGTCTGGAATGTTGACCTTGATACTATTCTGCTCGCTTGTCTGCTACGTCGTTATATTCATGAATAAAATTTGTTCATTTTCCCCATAATTATTATTTATACTTTTATGTTTCCCTTTTCCCCAAATTACCCCGGGTAGACCCAAACTGTCCCGTTACAGCTTTTCTTCTATGCAATTGAAATATTTGAAAATTTTCATCCAAATCTGTCTCTCTTCAATATCTTTAAAATTTGTATTTTTTACTGCCTGTATATGATTACAAAAACTGATTAATTTTAGTAACTTCAGCAACATGCTGATATAACAAAAACAGTAGTACTAGGTTAGACATATGCATGGACTGTCAGTATTGAAATTGTCTATCAATTGTTCAATATTCCCAGTATATCAAATACGTATATGAAGGTTTATTCTTGTCTTTTTATTGGTAACTTAGAACAAATAATTATTGAAACTCAATCAGAAATGTAATTTAGGCAAAAAAAGAACAAAATTGTACGAGGGTCAATTGAAAAGTTCGTGGAGCGACATCTATAGCTTAGTGGTAGAACTAAAATTTTTTGTGTGTTGCAAGATTCATATTTCTTTAAACATGTGCTAATTTCCAAATGTATGTACCAGTTTATTAATTGCTTATCAGATGTTCGAAAGGGGGTGGGGTAATCCATAAAAAACAAAATATAATTTCATTTTATTCAAAAAGGGTTTTTTAAATTGAATGAATGTGTGTGCGAGCAAGCTGGGCTGTTTTGTTTACTATAAGATATATATTTTAAAATTTGTTTTTTTATGTTTTGTTTTAATGATTTTAATTTGTCTAAAAGGAAGTAAACCTATTTGAGTCACGATATAAAAAATGTGTTAATCTAGTTATTACGCCGTAACCACTTCCTAGTATTCTGTGCTGACAACTCGTCTAACGTAATCGAGGGGTTTTCTGAAATTTTAAAATGCAGTCAGATAGCGGGATTTTTATAAGGGCAGGAGTGTAGAAGGTTTCGATATATAACCTTTCAAAAAATATCGTGGCGACCAGGGCAGTTTCTTTTAAGGTAAGTTTAACGGGGACGATGATGGTAAGTAAAATTCTGGCAGCGGTGAGTATTATATGATGAGTGTATTATATTGTAAAAGGGTAAAAGGCAAGTACCTTCACACTATACAGTGTTGGAAGACCACTGATTGGGAGCAGATGAGATTTCTGACATCACAAGCATTTCACATTAGCGCGTGTTTCATAGTTTTAAGTCAAGGACTTGGTATGAAAAACCTTTGTGCATTTGAAGTTGTTGCACTTTTGGAGTGTCCGTGCGGAGATCATCTTAAGAGTTTGTATGACCACATAAAAACTTGAAACCCACATACGAACTATTATTATTTTTGAAGGTGCAGCATTTCCTAACACATTTGTCATTTCATTGTGAATTTCCATTGGCGCTAGACGCTTTTATCAAAGAATTCGTGTGTTAGGTCGTTTTTCAAAACGCGCATGACACGTAAATTTCAAACAGCCAGTAAACAATAAATAAATTGACAAATAGATTTGGAAATTAACAGGTGTTCAAACGAAATATGAATCTTATACACAACAAATTTTAGTTCTACTGCTAAGTTATAGATGTCGCTCCATGAATTTCTCAACTGACCATTGTATTTTGACCCAACTGCTTGCTAGACATAACCTAAAACCGAGAATCTGAGGCGAACAAAGATGTGTGATGGCCCTAGTTAAGGACTGCAGTGTTTGTATATCAGCTTATGTGTTATGTATTACCATAGCAGACAAGTGCTTTAGTTAAATAACTCCTATTAAAGAGAGCAGTTTGTTTTTATATGATACATGAATAGAGATAAAAGAAAAAGATTTAACTCTTATTTATAATTTTCTTATTCAATTTAGTTATATATATACAGTGATAGTATGTTTACAAAAAAACTTTGTGATTTCAGATATACGCAGCGTATGACCTTTTTATATACTCACGGCAAATATGTCGGGAAATCTGCGACCACCTCAATATATATCTGTTCCGTATTACGCCGGTAGAAAGCTCCAGCGCGCAGGCAAACAGAAACGGTATGACTGTCAATTCAAGCTCCAGTAACACATCTGTGAATAGACAAACCCGTTCCAGAAGGCATTATCAACACAACTGAGGCTCGAGAAGGACAAAAACATAATAGGAAGAACTCAGAAAGCATCACATTGTAATAAAGTCTTGTCAGTACAGTTGTGTTCATAGGTTTGCAGATATATGTTTATATGTATATACAGTAATGTATTGGTTCTGTAGAAAATTTTCTGTTTTTAGGAAGGTAGATATAGGACAGATGTGAAAAATTTGTATATTTTCTTTTACTGATAAGCATTAATGGGTCGATTACAATGGAGACCACTTGTGATAAGTATGGTGTATTGAAACTGATCACAGAATGTTCAGACGTTTTAGAGATTTTGTGCCTGTACTGCTACCGAAAAGAAAAGAGTTGATAAAATTACAAATAAATATTTATTACAAATGTATTATTTATTGTTGTTTTATTCATTGTAATGTGAGAATTGGGCTGAAATTGAAGAAAATATATTCAAATTTTAAGAGAGTTTAGAAGTTCTTGTAGCCTGCATAAATCAAAAAGATTTCTATATTTTTTTTTCAGAGTATAATTTGAACAGTATAACAAAACAACCTGTCTCATTACTGTGTAGCATAACACGTGTGTTTTATTCATAATTACGCTGTTTCGATTTTTATATTTTATCGTACAAGTAATAAATACTATTATTTTTATCAATTAAATAAATATTTAATAATAATTAATTATTATTGATTTTTATTTTATTGATAATGAATATTTGTTTATTTATTGTGGTGCTTTCTGGGTTTGGATGGTTGCCAAAATTGTTTGATTCAGATGTTACAATCTTCTGTTCCTGTATTTTCAGCGTTAACTTTTCGTACTAACTCACTTCTGATTTTTCAGTACTGTATTTATTTTAATGTAAAGTATATGTATATCTCTTTTGTAAGCAGACAATTAGTAATTATCTAGAATTATGTATTTTTTTATTGTGTATAATCTGTGGTTGGTGTAATAATGGTATACAGTGCAGTTACAAGAAGCTATTCTTACAATACGCTTGCAAGAAATTTTTCTTTCTAAATTTTGTTTACACTATGGTCAATGGTGGTTGTGTGCCTTCTTACTTTTTAAATTGTCTAACACAGAAGGGTGCATTGTACTGTGGTTTCATGAATTCTCTGCCATATTTGTATGCATATTCCTGTCATCAAAATAACAAAAACGGTTTTTATAAACATAGGCGTGGAAGTACTGTGTTGTGTATGTTTACTTAATCAAATATTTCTCAATTTTTCTTTTTGGCCTCAAGAGTAAAATAATGTGACACTGCTTCTATGTGACTAGAACTGGTGACACAAGTTGAAGACTTCAGATGGTATTTCAACTAAAAAAGTTTATTTAAAACATTGGTTTCATGGCTATAAATTGTATACTTTTTATGAAAATTCGTTAAAAAATTAACTGAAAATTGCATTTTTCATATTATTATAGAAAGACGACTATTAAAGTCCTTAGAAATGAATCAGTTTTTCTCTAAATCTTTTAGATAATTTAATACTGAATATTTCGACGTAAATAACATTGTAGAAAATGGTTTCGTAGTTACAAGAATAAATAATGGAAATCGTGTGGTAAAATGATGAGTTAAAGATAGGGCAATTTCTCTTTCAAAAAAATGTACAACAGAACTAAGCTAATTTAAAAATTGAGGAGTTGAAAAAAATTGATTCATTTTTATGCACTTTGTTACTGTTTTTGTAAAAAAAATATGAAAAATGCTGTTTCCAAGTAATTTTTTGTAAGTTATGATTTTTCAAAATGGTATACAAGTTACCTCTTTGGAACCAATTTTAAGTAGAGCATCTTCAGAGAGACACAAAAACAAATTTTGTTTTTTGTTATTTTGATGAGGAAAGTACAACAGAAACTCCCTGAAATACTCTGTAGCTTGCTGGTGTAGTATGTGCAGGTATTTATATTCTGTTTGTAGTTCACTAAAACTCCTACACAGTGGATGAACTTCATCACAAAAAACGTGTGGTTGGTTTTCCAGAAAAGAAATTATTTTCCTTTGATGTTTTGACCCCAAAAATCTGTGGTTAGGTGACTTCAGAAACAGAGCGGCAGTTCGAAGAACCTTGTTGACAAACCTAACAACAAGGTTCAGAAACCACCCCTCTTGATTTTTCAGAATGACCATAGATTTTAAGGGTCAAAGGAAAAAGCACTATGAAGCTAGTTCAACAGTAGGTTTTACCATCCGTCTGTAGTGGGTACATTTATGCTATTACATACTCTCTTCATTGCATGAACAGTTGCTGGAAATTTTATATAATCAGTTATGGTCAGCTGTTGCATGATGTGATGGTAATATTCATTATAGAATAGTCTAATCTTTTGTGTAACATCATTTACACATGTTGTAACATGTACATAATACACGGTTAACACTTTGAGTGTGATCACCTTAGCAACAGTTCCATACCGTGAAACGGGCTACTTTTCCGTAAAACTGATTGTTTTTAAAAGTGTGTAAAATTTTTAATTTTAATGTTATCCTAAAATAAATTACATACTTATTTTCCTTATACTTTCTATAATTATCAGTGTAACATACACTGACTGGAAAGTCTGGATCAGAATCCGTGTATTTCTAACTGCTGTCACTTAGCTCTGCTTATTCTGCAATTTTTTGGATAAATGTTCCATAATAATGATTCAAAATAAAAAAAAAATAGATATTTTGTAGATATTTTTAATCTACAAAACTCTGTAGCCTAAATAGGCGCAAATGACACAATGAAGCTAACCAAACACTACACGAGTTGTAAACAAACAAGTACCAGCGGCTGTATACAGCAACCTTGATTACAATGTTCCAGCAACTTGTACCTGTACCATGCTGACATCTAGTGACAAACATTTGTTATACAATAAACAGCTGACAACAGTTTTGTCAGATCGTACTATTAGTATGATCTGCCCATTGTAATATTACTACGCCCGCACTCAAAGTGTTAACATGATATAATGTTTAATGTGACATAAAATTAGGGAACATATTTTCATAGGTTTCTCCTTCAAGGCCGTTCGCAATTAAAATAATACTTTATTCTTCATAACATATTAAAGTAAGTGGGGTGAGTAGTAAGTAACATATTAAATTGTTTTTCCAAGATAAAGTCTCAAGCTGCAAAAATGTGTTGCATGGTGTCAGTTGGAAATCACTACCTTGATGCACATAATATCATAATAGTTACTCACTATGAGTTTACAGTATAAATGTGTACTGAGTAAACACCTTGAAGTCTTTCAAACAATAATAATAAGAAGAAGAAGAAGAAGCCCCCAGTACTATCTGTTACCTTATCAGAAGATTCCGAACAAAAGCCCTTGTGTCACCACCACATTTTGACAGGCGGAATGTGGAAACCGCAACAGTGTCTCTGTGAAAACAATTTAAAAATAGCAAACTTTCCCTTAACAGAATTTCCAAGGTCCGTCAGACGAACTCGTTGAGCACAGGTTAGGTTAAGGCGAGGTGACATTAAAAGTAATTTAACTCATACATTGTTATTCAAATAAATTCAAGTATTAATATTATTCAAATTGTAGGCATTTGCTGACCATCGTTATTACTTAATTTAGTTACACCCCAACTATAATTCTCCTGTATTACCAATCGTCAATATCAACAATTTGATTTTACGTAAGGTTAATATGTTGCGCACCTGCCGATTTTCTAACAGGACAGCTGAAAAAAAAACACAGTTTTGGCGTGGGAGCAGAGTAACGCTAAGCCCCACGTGCAGGCAGTCGCAGATCGGAAATTGTAAGTTAAACATCAGGGAGTGCAGATGCCAGCGCTGTGCCTTGGTACAAAATCTGTTTTTACAACACTCTAAATGAAATGTACCATTACGACCTTTTGTTTCATGTGTTTAATACTTAACTTGTGAATGCTATTTGCGAAGTACACAGTTACGGCAAAAAAAAAAAAATGTAAAATTCGATTCTGCTATGGTAACGAAACCGTTGCGCATACTTTTAATCTGATTTGTGGTTAGGTCACATACATAATTAACTCGGTTAACTGGAACAAGACACATCGCCTTTCAGAGAGCTGCTGGCTCAGTATATGTAGTTTCACAGTCGGACTTCATCATAGGCAGTCAAAGCAGCTGTTATTAGTCAGAAATGATTTTCAAACTCCATCCGTCCAGGTGAATTGTTGCTGTGTTTCTGTTTCTTAATTAAACATAGGCCAATACTGACAGAGTGATAATGGCAAGATGAGTTGGCTTCAGTAAATGGTAATATGTTGCAGTTACTGAATTCTAATTGTGTGTAACAAGGGTGTGAATACATGTGGACCAATTGTGTGTCATTTTACTAATAGGATAATTGGTTTAGTGCAGATAGGGTTACTGCAGTTCTTAAGAATGTATTTTTACCTCATAGCCTTCTGAGTGTTAATCATTTGACTATGAAACTTTACCAATTCACTAGAGTATCTTGAATGAAAATAATAAGCTTTAATTTAATGTGATGTAGTAATATTGTAAGTTAGCGTTATTTGATCCCAGTGATGTTTGTTATCTAAAGAAAAATTAGTAAGAGAAAGTTGTCATCAAATTGGAACACAGGTAAGTGCTGATGAGATCTATTGATGAACACATTGTGTATTTTATCCCAATAAACATATATATTCTTTGTTGTGTGTGATAAAAAAAAACATTTTAACACCATGCTTATGATAGTCACACTATACAAAAAATTAGGTGTATTGTGGAACACATGCCTGAAGAGAACTTCAGTGTCAGGTGGCAAGTGAACTGACTCAACGTGTAAAAGGTTGTTCGTATGTATTTGGAGTAAGAGAGATAAAGAATAAAGAATGCGATAAAGAATTAAGATTCGAATAAGACTGAATGGATAATTAAAAGAGACGAAGGCATAGTAGTGTTCATATATATTTTAATGAAGAAAGTTGTGTTAGTGGTTGAAATCACAAGCAGAATGATCACTGTTGCACACCACTATATAAAATTATCCCGATTAGCGCTTTCAAGCTTCACAGCTCATCGTCAGATCGGAATTAAACCAAAACCTGAAAAAAACCCTTCACTCACATCTCACCCCACCCTACTCACATACAACAAGCTATAATTGAATGTCCCTTCCCCACCCTCAGGCCTGTCCCACCATCTGGACAGTTACATATTTTTCTAGCAAATTCCTTGTGTTTCAGTGGTGTGTGTGTGTGTGTGTGTATTCCTTTTAAACCTAGTCTTTCTCATCCACACATGTGTGCCAGTCACACATCCTTATTTTAAAAACACCCAATTAGTCCTAAGCAATTTAATTCTTAATCTTATCTATCTGTCCTCTATCATTTACTTCTTAATTATGTTATAAAATATTTCTTCATTATCAAATTTAATTTTAGTATTAATTAAATTGTCTAACCCTTTTTCTCTTTCTTTCAATATTTCTAACTCCTCCCTAAGCTTCCTTTCAACTGTGTTATTTACTATTTTTACAGTTTCGTAGTCTTCCAAAGGATTAACAAACTTATGGTTGTCTTCTATGAAATGTCTTGCATATAACGAATTCGTTGTTCTGTTACCTTCTCCACGTTTGTGGTCAGACAACCTGCATACGAATTTTCGTCCTGTCTAACCTAGGTACACTTTGTTGCAGTCTCTTACATTTTAGTTTATAAATTCTGCTTTTCTGTAAAACTGGTATTTTTTCTATATTTTTATTCCGTATCTTATCAAATACCGTTTCACATTTTTTAATAGCTATATCTACTCCGTATTTATTAAAACATTTTATAATTTTTCTAGTATGTGAACCTATGTATGTCAATGACCCTGAATAATTCTTTTGTTCTGGTTCTATTTTAGCTTTTTGTATGTTAACCCTTTTCATAACTTTATCCACTAGTCGGTGTTATAATTATTATTCCTTACAATTCCCTTTATCGTTTTTAACTCCCTATCTTTTGATTCGGTCTCTTTTAAACACTTCTGAGCTCTACAACAAAATGAATTGATTGCCGCCATTTTATATCTATAAGGGTGGTAAGACTCTCTTGGTATAATTATAACAGAATACGATTCTTTCCTAAATATCCCAAACTGTAGTTTCTCATTATCTTTAATTTCTATGTTTAAATCTAAGTAATTTATTTTCTTACCTATCTCTTCTTTAAATTGTAAGTTTTTATCCTTATTTACCTCATTTATAAACTCATGCACTTCTATGCTTCCTTCCCAAATTACTAATACATCGTCAGCGTATCTAGTCCATAATTTTATATTGTCTTTATACTTAGTGGAACTTATTAATTGCTTTTCAAAATCATTCATGTATATTTCTGCAAGAATAGGGGATAATGAAGATCCCATAGGTAAACCTTTTTTCTGTATATAAAACTTGTTATTAAACCTAAAATAGTTCTGATTTACACATTCTTTAATTACTTTAATCAACTGCTTTTTATACCTGTATTCTCCCATATTATTATTGTTTATTAACTTAATAACTTTATTTACTGTGATATTGGTAAACATGTCCTTAACATCCAGTGATATCAATTTTGTATTTACATTAATTCTAATATTTTCTAATTTTTCTATCAATTTTACATTATTCTCTATGCTGTATTTTGTCCCAAATTCATATTTCTCTTTCAGTACTCTGCTAACTTCCTTTGATAATTTATAAATAGATGCATTAATAAAAGAAACAATGGGTCTAATTGGTTTTCCTTCTTTATGTATCTTAACCTGACTTTTAAAAGTTGGTGCTGTTGGATTACTCTCTAATAAATACTTTTTCTTATTTTCTTCTATAAATTTTATCTGTTTCATCATTTGTTTTATCCTTGACTGGTACTTACTTGTATAATCATACTTTATTTCCTCATATGGTCCTTCACTTATAAATTCTTCCGTTTTCTTTATGTATTCGTCTTTTCTCAGTAGTACCATTGTATTTCCTTTGTCCAGCTTCGTAACTATAATATCACTCTTTTTTATTTTATTCTTTAGTTTAGTTACAGTTGATTTGATTTTTTGTTCATTTTTTGAATTATACAAATTTTTCTTAAATATTTTATCAACTACATTCCCTACTTCCCACCTCATTCTTTTTTTATCATTTTCATTTCCTAGTTTTTGTATTATGCTTTAAGTTTGAATTTTTATATGTTCACTCACATAAATGGGCATGTCACTGACTTCAGTAAGTGTCTACAGTCAACTCATGGAATGAATGTTTTAATCGCATTGGTAAAAAGACAACAATTGTAATGTTGGACTAATATATGTGGGCATTGTAAATAATGATGGGACAGTTAACAAACCGTACCAAAACACTGTGGGACTTTTAAGTAATTGTGTAGATGTGTAATAGAATTATGTTCTTATTAACGACAAATACAGGACCTAATCATCCTGTATAGGTGGGCCTATGGACTCTGGCGTAATCATTCGTGGGATCCAACATCCCCCTCCCCCTGTGTTACTCCACCATCAGATTTGGCGAACATGTAACAGTATAAGATTTGGTATTAAGTTTGAATAAATCATTGTCGCACAGTGTAGATTACTGCAGTTGTAAATGAAACTAGTAAAGCCCAACATGCGAATACATATTACAAACAAATTTAAGCAATTATGTGAATTTTGTTGTTGCTTTTTTTTGGGTTCAGCTGTGTATTGCTTTTATCATCACTGTGTTTTTATGCTTCATTACAGGCATGTTTGATTGAAATTTCAGTCACCAAGTGTTACAAGAAAAAAAAAGGAAAGGAAATGTTAAATCATTATTACACTAACCATTGTGTATTAATCTGTATCACGTAGGTGTAAATAGTAAATTAAGTAAAAGCTTTGATGTATTTTATATTCAGGGTCATCAACTACTATTGAAAGCAACCCGTATGTAGAAATATATGTTTTATTATTATTGTTATTATTTTTGTTTTAATAGATCCGTTGTAAAATCATGCACACACATGTATATCAGCTGATTTGTTGTTTACTGTTGTTCATAATGGTCTCGTGAAGTTTCATTGAGTAAATGGATGACTTCACAAGACACTTTTACAGTTTACCATACTGTGTAATATACAGACTGCATTGTGTATAATTTGCTCTTAAAAACAAGAAATTTACCATGTTGCTTTAATTTTTCATATAGTAATCTAGATGTTAATAATTACCGTGTAGCTGAGATACTCTACATTACCTGTTAATTTTCACCTACAGAACCTGTATTATTTGTGTATTGGTTTTATATGTGTTTGTTTACCGAGTGTATGTGGTTTACAAAATCCATTTGCTTGATTCATGTTCGTAAAAAAAATTAGATAAATATAAATGTTAATTGACAAAGTAAGGACGTTATAACTGGATTACTACTTCTTTTTTAATATTCATGTTTAATCTGGTATCCAAGTCACTTAATCGAATTAATAAATTAATTTACCTACAATAATCCGCCGTGTGACTTCTTATAAATCTCTTCTATTACGCATTTCAGAGACTATGCTCCATCTTCAGATGGTAAAGTAAAAATAAAACTATATCACTCTTACGAGATCATTAATTAATAAAATGTCAATTTGCATATGAACTGTACGCGATGTTGGGTGTGCACCCGTTGAAGTTCAATATATCACTCAATGTAGCAGATTGAACTTGAACGGGTGCACACCCAACATCGCGTACAGTTCATATGCAAATTGAGATTTTATTAATTAATATCTCGTAAGAGTGATATAGTTTTATTTTTATTTTACTATCTGAAGAGGGAGCATAGTCTTCGAAACGCGTAATAGAAGAGATTTATAAGAAGTCACACGGCGGATTATTGAAGGTAAATTAATTTATTACTAGTTCTGCGCTGTGAGTTCTGATGGGGTAAAGTTGAACTTTCCCCCACTATGTTGACATATTCTGTGCAAATTAATGCTGGGTACTATGTGGTTCTCAAAAGTGATGTAGTACTGTTGTACAGAGTACACGACAGCTTATAGTATGACTATGTACTGTCATTAGAAACTGTATACCAGTTGTTTAATAGACAATTGCTGGTGCTTTATTTGGATGTTGCTAACAGAATCAATTATGCATGCGAGATCTCAACGTAAAGGCATGCATGCGTGCTAAACTAAAGACATTGATAATGGAAACTGGCCTCAGATACGGGTAATGCATTATTGAATTGCCAAGAACAAACAATCCAGTTATACACAGTAAGTGAGAGTTGAGAAAAGAAATGACTAGTAAAGTTATGATGAGTGATTGCTTGTAGTCCAATGTACAGTGTATAATTTTGTTTAATTAAATAATGTACAGCATCTTTAAGAGCAATTGTTCAATTACCATCTGGTGATTTTTACCATAGTAATTTTTAGATTATTGTATATTTTGTTAATGTATTATTCATTTGATTTTTTGTTCCCTTTGTTACCACTTAAAGTGCTGTTAGTCTTTAAAAAAAAGTAAGTTGCGTTCATTAAAATGAACATGAAAGTTTGTATGCTTTTTTTCTTTTTTTTCTTTGTTGTTGTGCAGTTTTTTGGCTTAAAGCCGGTTTTTTGTAGTGCAGTTGTTTTATTTTATCACAAAACTGCAGATATTTATAGAAACATGTGTGAAGGAATATTAAGGTATCAGGAGAACACAATCTTGGACAATTATTTTCATCCTTATTCTTCAAGTGTATATCCTACTATAGGTGGACCATGGTCAGTTGTGACACAATCGTATAAAACCCGGTCTGTTGCGACTGAGGTAGAAATTTGAACCTGGTAAAGTGCGATCAATTACATTTTCATGTTGTTATTATAATAATACAGAAGTTACTGTTACAATTCTATTCATTCCTAGTCTAATCTAACCTAACAAAAATATTGGAAGAAAGAGGTTACTCGCCCAAACAAAAAGTTGCAGAATTGAAATCTCATCAAAATTCAGAATAACGACGTTTCTAAATGACAGATTCGGTCAGTAGGTGAAAGTACGGGGCACAATTGACCGCGTAAGAGTAGGTAAAAAAACGTTATATCGCAACTGACCAAGACTGCTATAGTTACACACTTTTACTATTAATGATAAATAATACTTTATATTTTTAAAAATTAGAATACATTTTTAATTGTTTTTACAATGTCTTGACAGTTTTAATTTAATTTATTATACATTATAATACTGATGATGACAGTAAATTTAATTAAAAATATAGAGTATTATTGTTAATATAAATAGTAGGAATAACATGAGTAAATATAAATATTGTTTTTACTGTTATAGTAAATATATTTATTAAAACGTCTATCAAAATTTTTAAACGAGATGTTTTTTTTTCTGAAATAAACAGGTCTCTTAATCGTGTAATTGTAGTAATGAGTTAACCTCTCACATTTCCTGTAGGTCTGGGAAACTTAGTACAGTTAATAATTACAAAATTTGCGAATCTTGCTGGTGTAGTATAAAATATGTTTGTTAATTAAATAATAACTTGGTTTCCAAAGCAGAAGAAATAACAAATAATGTCTCGTATGTTCTGACGTGTATAAACTTTAGGAAGTACAGTAAAATCGTACTAAAACATTCTTGAAGGGACTATGGGGAAACTAAGCAGGACTGGATATTAGACATGAGATGACCAAGTACCATGGACACACATGTAGCGTATACATTGCTGTATATCCATATTTTTCAAGTATATATTAATGCTATTTACATTTTTAAATACATAATAAAGCAATTGTATGCTATTTTAGCAGTACACGTGTTGTCACTGATTATTCCGTAATTGCATACCACTTGCCAAACAAATTTATTTACAATACAAATGCGTGTGTCCATAGAATTAATTATTGTGGTGAAGCTGATTTTTGTATTCATATGAATGTCGTCCCATATTTGTTTCAAGGACATATGGTCTGTTATGTATTGCGTTGTATTTATTTTGCGCTTTTATTTATTTGTAACTTTATAGTGGGTATGAGTAACCATTTCCCAGAACCACTTCAGACTCATTGTACACAAATCAACTGTGTAGATTTAAATTTGGGATTTTTTTGTTTCGTTTTCAAAAGTATTTTTAGAAGAAGAGAATCATATAATATTTTAAAATTTGCAGAATTTTCTGCAGCAAGAGCTATTGTTAAAAATGGATATTAATTTACTGTTTTAGTTTTTTACTGATCATAAAAATACACCCAAGTATATCAACATATAAATGAAACCATAACATAAAGGCATTTTCATTCATTTACATCTGGCTCTGTTATTACTGGTACATTTCAAGTAAAATAAATAAAAATTACTTTTTTGACTTAGCTTCATTCTCATGTACATTGTAGTATATAGCAACGTTGAGAATATAATGAAGATTATTTAAATTATAATTGGATTATATTAAAAATTGTAATGTTGTATTCCCTGAAGGAAACTTATACCAAAACATTAAAGTGACGAGTGTTATAGAACTTTTAACAAATTTACTAATACCTATACATATACTTATGTATTCATAGCATATTAATAAAACGCCACTTTTGTGCCTGAATTTACTTTTTGCTGGCATAGTTGGTACTTTCTCAGTAACCATACCCACAATCATTATCGATTATTTCAATTATATGATTATTGGTATCGATATGTAGTGAATGTCGGATATAACTTTAGTTAGATAGTAGAAATCATGAAGTTTATTTATGTGTATGTTATAAAATAGTTTGTTACACAATTGCAATTGTGTTTCATTGTCATATTTTTTACAAAAAATGTTCTAGTAATAACTCTGATGTGTGTCTGTGACACCAGAAGTTGATGTCGGTAACATGGAAACGAATGTGCTTTTAAAATAATACTTGCTTTTTGAAACCCACATAAAAACAACCAACTTGAAGTAAGGCAAGGGTGCTATACATGTCTCCTTTTTTTTTTCGCACAAAATTCACTTCCATTCAAATTTTCGAGATGTTGCTGATTAACATAAACAAAACATTGACCACCAAACAAATAACAAATCTTGTTTTCATTTGTTATTTTTTGTTTAATTATAAGTATAACACAACCAACTCGGAACACAAAATACTATTATATTTTGTGTTCAGAGTCAGTAGTGTTATACTTATAATTAGTTAATCAATGGACACGTCGTGGACAACAAAATCCAAGAGTTTTTTCTTTGTTTTGTTTTAATCGTACTATTCAGAAACAGTTGTTTTTTCACTTTACAAAAACCATTATTATCTAATATCGCAAATGAAAACAACATGTATTTTTTGCTGTACAGTAAGAAATAGAAGAATTTACAAGTAGTTCACTTATTCTTATTCTTCACATCGAGGCATATTGATATAATCACATATTCAAAACATCGAAAGTGTAGTGTGGTACCAATATTGGGAAAGTACCAAATATTTTAAAACAAAAGTAACAAAGAAATATGGCAAAAAAAGACAGTACCGTTTACCAAATGGTAAAAGCGTAAGAGCATGATACTGTCTTTCAGCCGCCAGCTAAACCCAACATTATTATGGTTACTAACTGACTCATTATTTCTTTTGCGGCAATGGTTGCAAATCTCTCTCGAACCATAAGCGATCGCACACGGAGGAGGTGTAACCAAACTTGTCATCGAATCATTTCGTGAATTCCGCATCTGCTGCTATCTCTTCAGTTTTCAAGCATTTTGGCGATACCACAGCGATTGCCGTTCGAATTCAGCTGCTTCGTTCGTTGGTTTCCCTTCGCTTCTCTGCCAGTTTCATGTTGTAGAATGCATCGATTTTCTCCTGCTCAGTCATCGTCGACGCGAACGGTGTATTTATTAAGTACTCGTTCAATTCTTCGCGCATCAAGTCATCTTCCTTTCGTTTTTGTTGCGATGGGGCCGGTACCGAAGCTTCACCGCCGACAGCAGCCGCTCGTTGCTGTTCCTTCTCGAACTTCTTTCGTTCCCGACACTTTCTTACTCGCTCGGCATTTTGTCGTTTCTTAATCTGAGCCTTCTCGTCGCTGCTATCCATTGTCGAACGCTGTTTTAGTCAGTCGCCACGTTTGGTTACTATATATCAGCAGCAGTGTATTTCACCACAACACAAAACAAACCTTTATTTACATATTGCGACATATCAAAACAAACCTTTATTTACAACAATCCCAACGACCAAATTTATTCTCACTAAAACATTTGCTAAACTCAATGTCAGCAGCAATTATTTCTGCTGTGATGCGTTTACATATCAACTTTCTAGACTGTGGGGAATTGAAAGTGTGGAAGTGTCACGCAATGATGACGTCATACAGCATTACATGTTGCAGAAAGTTTCAAACGATGTCAGGCTAAAAGACATTATCATGTCAAAAAAACAGTGATTACCGGTACAGCTTAATAAATTATGCAAACATATGATTCAGCTGTCTTGGGACTGAGACTGTAAATCTAATTGTGTCTAAATACTCTTATAATTAGCCACTTTTTAAAATAATTATTTTGTTTTCTATGTTTTAGTCAGAACTTTATTTTGATTTTCTTTGAACATTTTATGGCAAAAAAGTCATTAAATCATTTATTGTTAAGAAAAAAGTGAGTTTCAGAGAAGTACTGCAACATCAAAATGTTGGGTGTGAATTTATTAGAAAAGACACGTGTTAACAGTTTATTTTAAACGCTTGTGAAATTAATTTATTAAATAATTAGAATTAAGAAATAATTACCATTTAAAGTTTATTGTGTCATCACTTTTTTTTTAGTAATAATTCTGTTTTGTAAATATTTGTAACAAAACACGTTGATTTATGGAATGAATAAATGTATGATCAATGTGTAAACAAGAGTTTTTTGTGAATTAATTCAGAAATAATTTTATGAAGTACCAGCCCTTTTGGCAAAGAGTTCTAACAACATTACAGCGTGATATATTTTTGTGTGCCAATTGCATTTAAACTGTACAGAAGTGAGTGTCGTCAGTTAAACAAGAATTTGCAGAAAGCACACATGTATGATTTATTCTACACAGTTTTTATTGTACTGCTTTTTTTATATTCCGTATTCAAGCATCATAATATCAAGAACTAGTGCCTCCAACGTTTTTTAAATTAGAAGGATAATATTAATTTATAAATATTAATACTACAGAAAAACAATTATGTTATTGTTCCTGTGGCAGCAGTGGATAAGTTATCATTATTCTGGTATCCTAGTAGAGTTTAGAGGTGTTCTTGAATGTCTGTTGGTCTACATCAAGTTTAGGGCAGCAGAGTAGGTGTTCTTCTTCCATGATGGAATTTGGCCATTGTTATCGTACATTCCAAGGTATTGTATTATGCCAAACTTCTTTAACTGACCCACTAGGCAGTCGCAGCTAGTGTTTTAAGTCAAAAATTTGCTGCTACGTCCTTGGGTTTGCTCTTGTAGTCAGTCCAGCTTTTATGTAGGGGGAGGATCAAAAAGTAAGTTACACCCATGCCGTGTTCCTGAACTAAAAGGGATAATTTAAATTCCTGTGGTGGCAACAATGTCTATATTGTCTTCCCACTCCCCAAGCATCAATGCTATATGAGGCTCAGTGTGTGTTTAGTCACTGTGTGAGTACGGCTCGTTGTATAGAGGTTTCATCCAACATTGAAGTGCATTCAGTAATCTGATTTTTGTGGGCAAAAATTTTAATCATTGTGAAATTCATCGCCAAATTGTCGAGGTGTTTGGTGAGAATGCAATGTCATGCCCCATGATTGTAAAATGGTGCCAAATGTTTGAGAACAGAAGAACAAATGTGACGAACTGCGTCTTGGGCACCCATCAACTGCGAACACGACTGACAGTGCTGAACACGTGAATGAAATGATTCTAACTGCTTCATTAAAATTAGAGAGATTGCAAGTGAATTAAACATCTCTTATGGTAGTGTGTTTGCGATTATTCACGATCAGCTTGGTTACCATAAGATGTGTGCATGCTGAGTGCCACGTCTGTTGACCGACAACTATACAAATCAACATTTTGTATCTGTCCTTTCCTTTCTCGAACATTATTCCAGGGATGGTCCACCGTTTTGGAAGAGAATCATCACGGGAGATGAGAGCTGGGTGCTCCAGTATACTCCCGAGACTAAACGAGCATCACATGAATGGAGACACAAGAATTCGCCACAGCCAAAAAAAGTGAAAACAATCCCACATGTTCGAAAGATTATGCTGACAATCCTTTTCTATTCTGATGGAGTTGTTTACAGTGAGTTTTTGCTCTGAAGAACAACAGTCAATGCTGAACCATACTGTGAAACTTTAAAAAAAAAGTGCGTAAAGCCATTAAAGACGAAGACCTGGAAGATTGAGGGATGGAGTGGCTTCTTCATGACAGCGCTACCCCTCATTCAACTTGTGTCACTCGGGAATTGCTGCGAAATTCAAGTGGGAAGTGTGGTCCCATCTAGCTTACAGCCCTGACCTAGCACCCTGCGACTACCACCTTTTTGATCTCCTCAAGCATTACCTGGGAGGGGAACGTTCGCTAATGAAGATGAAGTGAAGGAAGCAGTCCTTAAATGGTTAAAGGAGACTGGAAGGAATTTTTATGAAAGTGGAATTGAAAAACTAGTCACACTGTATGATAAGTGTTTACAAAAGCTTGGTTATTTTGTTGAATAATAGATAAATGTACGTACTTTTTGGTTCAATAAAAATATTTTTCTTGTAAGTGTGTGTGTGTGTGTGTTTCATAGACAGGAGGTGTAAATAACTTTTTGATCCTCCTTGTATGTCTCTCCATTTCTTATTTGCAGCAAAACTTGATTCTTCTTTGTAACTTTCTGTTACTTTACAGGTAAAGAGTACCTTTAGTGAGTTGACTTGTAGGGGTGTATCTTACACATGGTAATGCCTTTTTTTACAAGTTTGCCATCACGTTCCTTTCTATAGGTCGACCAGAGACAAAAAATAGTTGGAGTGGGGACTGCCGCCACAACATGTCACAACGAAGGGAGAACATTACCCCCTCCATTGTTGTCAGTCACACTTATTACTGCAGTATTTTACACGTGTAATTTATATACTGGCAACAACTTGTTCTTTGTGTGCAAAAACGTACGCATGGTATTAATTTGTAACAGACTATTCGAAGTAACAGATCATAAAATAATCATGCACGTTTCTGTAAAATTCACAATTAACAAATTCTAAAATCCTTAACTTTGTATAGACTCTACTTAATTTGAGTAGAGCAGAACTCTACTTAATTTGAAAATAATATCTGCAGAACATAACCCCAACAATTGTGAAAGGCATGCTTTAAAAACATTTCTTATGCTACATAAAGCAACCACCTGTGTAATTCGAGGTGCCTACCGCTATAGTAAAAATTAATGTTATTAAACATTTTTAACAATAAATAATCTTAATTATTAGTAATAAAAAAATGGTAAATATTTATGATGTTAATTTTCCTTACCTATTCATCTTCTGAATCTTCACCTGTACTTGAATCTGTATCTTCTCCCACAGAAATAATTAATATGGATTATTAAACTTTCACTTGTGAAACTTACTTTGTTTCCTCCCGTACGTGTTTCGGCGTGATGTGCGCCTTCATCAGCGGTGTGAGACAGACTGCCAGTAACTTGTAACGGTTTTATTTGGTAGGTTGAGTGGGGGTGGTGTGTGGTGGAAGGGGATTGGCGCGGGGATCCGAATTATTGTTTGTTTTATGTATAATTGTGTCAAAGAGTGTGTGCGATTTATAGTGTAATTGGTCGTTAAGTATGCTGTTTGGTTGCGTTGTGTAGTGTTTGTACATTTCATATTGTTCTGCTATGTTAAGTTTTCGACTTTTGGGTAAGTAGTGTAATATCTCAAGATTAGTATCTATGTTGGTGTAGCTGTGGTTTTTTGTGTGTATGTGTGTGGCAAACGCGGAATGTATATTGTTGCTGTATAGAGCTTTTAGCTTTTAACAGCATACTTAACGACCAATTACACTATAAATCGCACACACTCTTTGACACAATTATACATAAAACAAACAATAATTCGGATCCCCGCGCCAATCTCCTTCCACCACACACCACCCCCACTCAACCTACCAAATAAAACCATTACAAGTTACTGGCAGTCTGTCTCACACCGCTGATGAAGGCGCCCATCACGCCGAAACGTATACGGGAGGAAACAAAGTAAGTTTCACAAGTGAAAGTTTAATAATCTATATTAATTTAGTGCTGTGAAAAAAGAAGATGAACTATCAAAACAACTAGAAATAATTTGTCCACTTTTTCGTCCATAATATAATCCATAATCCAGTACTGTTCTTCAATTTTTTTTTTGTATGTTCACAATATTTTTTCCACTTTTCAATTGTAAAATTATCAACTATTTTTTCGCAACAATTTTTCTTTTCATCTAAAGATAATCCACTAAAATTACGTGAAAGTTCTCCTTTAATATCTCCCCAGACGAGTTCTATAGGATTCAGATCGGGATGGTAAGGTGGCAGACGAAGTGGAATATGTCCTTTTGCACTAATTATTTCGTCGACAATAAATGTTTTTTCACAGTTAACTGAGTTCACTTTTTCCAGCAGCTGAGATTTTGTTAATGTAAAATCTATTCTAATACCATGATTCAAAAGCCAGTCAATTATTTCTTGTTTTAGTGAACCCGAGGTCGGCCTTTTATCCCTTTCTACACAATGATACTTGGCATTGTCCATCACTATTACAGAGCTGTTTGGGAGATTAGGTAGTAATTTTTCTGATAGCCACTTACTGAAGTTATTAAAATTCATAGAGCTATTGTAGTCTCCAGATGTCGACGAAGACTTAAATATTAACATAGCATTGTTAACAAAACCAGCCTCTCCCCCACCATGAACTATAATAAGTCTATTACCTTTCCCAATTTTCGTTGTTATCCCGACCTCTTCAGAAGATTGCCAACATGAAGATACTGAATGTGATACCTGAACATATGTTTCGTCAATGTAAACAATATTTTTACCCTCTCGTCTGTATTTATTTATGTCACGTAGATAGTGAATTCTCCAAGCAACGATATCACTTCTTTCTATTAGGAGCCTTCTATTGGATTGACGAGTCCATTTAAATCTTAACTTTTTAAGTCATTGCCTCAAATATTCTCGTTCACATTGAATGACATCATCTTCCTTTAGAGATTGCAGTAAACTCTTTATTGAGGGTGAGATTTTGTTCACTGCATAAAATTCATGCACCTTTCTCCTTATTGCACTATCTGTGAAGGAGTCAATTTCAATTTTTTTGTATGAGCTTGCGATTTTCCTTTTGGGGTAGAAAACAGATTTTTTCATAACCAGAAGTTGACGATTTCTAGACTTCTTTTAAAATTTTATACACAGTAGCCTGAGAGACTCCTGTTGCTTCACTTGTACTGGCAGCAATATTATAACCTAAGTTGTATTCCTGTTTTTGTGTTCTTAAATAATCTGCCACATCAAAAATAATTTCTCTGGCTTGACTTGTTAGAGGTGTCCCAGAAGCTAGCTTACTATTCGATGACGATGGCATTTATAAAAACGCGCTACGGTAACAATGCGACAACGAATGGTAATTAGTCAACCTAAACTAAAATACACAACACACTGTTAGTTCTAATGATTATAATAAAATGCTAAACGAAAACGTAAAGAAATTGCATAAAGGAAAACAAATCTCAATTTATTCATAAATACGCACATGCATCTAACTGAATAACACACTGGCCACTTAGACAGCTTACACAGCATTGACGGACATGGTGGGGGTGACAGCCTTCTCCACCGAGCCAGCACATGCGCACTGGAACTATTTTTTGTCTGTGGTACTCCTATAGTCCGACATAAGATGGAACACACTGAAATGCCACAGTTTTATTGAGAGTCTGTAGGTGTTTCAGGGCCTGCTAAATATCATGTATGGCAGCGGAAGTCAGCTTGGCAGTTCGTATGGCTGCTTTTGAATCTACTAAGAAGACGACTTTGTCAGATGTTTTGGTCTATAAAGATGTTGTTATAAGGCCAGAGAGATAACCTCTATTTCATCATCAAAGTGTGAATTGTTTACACATACAAGAGCACATTATGAGAAAATTATATGGTGTACTCCTGCTTCTGCTGTGTGTGTGTTTGTTTTATCTACTAGTGGTCCACCAGTATACACTCTTAGCCATTCTTTTCAGGATAATGAAGGTTCATTTCTAATACAAAGGGTTTGAGAACTCTTGAAGTTGTTTCACTTTGTTTTTAAGTCTTCTGTTGAGGACAAATTTGTTGTGATACAAATGAAATTTAAACTACGGGTATTTTCGAAATGATGAATGATGAACGGGTACTTTCGAAAGCGCTAATCGGTGTCACAGTGACTAGTGGTGTGTGCAACAAGTGAGTGTAGCATAAATGAAATTTAGTGGGTTAACTGCCAGTGTGATATGTACTATTTGAGTAGGAATAATCTTTAGGCTTATGGCTATTGTCTATGGGTGTACACTGAGTTTTAAGATTATGCTGTATTTTTGTTTAGTCCAGCCTACTTGTGAAGAAGTTTGTATTTTGATGAGAGAAGCAACTGTTTGTTTTTGTGAAAAATAATTGTTTACATACAGTAATCCCCATTATAAAGGACTAATAGGGGCTATGAGGTGTCCGTTGTAGCTGTATATACCAAGCAAGCCTTATAACACGGATACAACTCATTTAAATTATGTGGATAAAAATGGAAACTATTTATTTTTAGTGTATTTATATAAAATAGATAACAGTACAGCAATAAAAAACCGGTTGTCTTATACAAAACACTGTATACATAATTGTAAAAAAACTTGGTCCATCGTAAAGAACAGTTTAAATTTTAGAGAAATACTCATAATTATAGTAAAAACTTCATTGAAGATCTGTCTTTTTCAAAAACAAGATGGCTGTGTGTCAGAATCCCTTTCCAAATTTACTTGATCACAAAATTAGTGATTTTTGTTTCAGATTGATTACAGTTTCAGATTAATTTGATATCATTGTGTTAATGTAGCAAACACTGAACATTGTGTACTGCAACAAACTTCAATATTTACCATAAAGAATCGTATCACTGAGTTGTATTTGATACTATTAATGCTGTACTTTTTAAAACATAAATGCAGCAGATATAGGCACTATTACTTTTTGTATTTATTAACTTTACTTTTAGAATAAATTGGTTATAATCAGTACACATCAGTGTTGGTAAAAGTGCGAAATGTATCTTACAAACAAATGCTTTCTTTTTTTTCTTGTAGACTTTACTTTTCCTTGTAAATTTTTCTTTTCTTTTTGCTGTAGTTGTAGTGTTTTTCTCTGGTTATATCTTGTGTTTGCTGTATCCATTTGTTAATAATTTATTTGTTAAATTAATTGAATGCATCATTAATTGTGTACTGTCGAAATGGCTGATTGCAGCAGATGAAGACAGAACAGAGACCAAGCTTGCGATTTCACCAGAATGTGAACCACTGATAAGTGAAGAAGATGATAATCAGGGGGATGTTGTCTGAACCACTAACATTCTACTGTTACTGTTATGAGTGTAGTAGTATTTATGTAGTTCTATTTAAGTATACCAGTGATTAAATATTATTGTAAACAACATGTATTTCAGTAATAACCAATCTTGTCTTGACAGAATTCAAGTGTCAATATAATTTTTGTTTTACATTCTTGTTAAGAATTTTGTTTGTTATTTTATTAAGAATTTATTTTACATTAATACGAGGGCTATTTTTATTTCAACCTCCGGTGAGTTGGCAAACCTGGTTCTGTTGTTATGACATCAACAATCTGATTGTTGATTAATGTTTTTGAGGCTTTGTTCTAACGTATATCCACTGGTTTTGTAGTTATTTTGTCTATTACAGTGGTGACGACAGTTTAATTATGGCAACTACAATTGAAATTGCCTCCAAGTGTGAGATTCGGTATGTTATTAGATTTCTTCAAGCTGAAGGTCATAGTGCTGCAGAAATTCATCGAAGGTTGTGTAATGTGTATGGAGAAAATGTGATGAGTGATGGTTCAGTTTGGGAATGGTGTCGAAAATTTAAAGAAGGGCGAATTGATGTTCATGATGAAGGAGGGCAAGGAAGAAAGTCCGTGGCTACTGATGATGTTGTTGAAAGGGTAGACAGGATGGTTTGAGAGTGCCGTCGTTTCACAATTGCTGAACTTTCTGCTGATTTTCCTGAACTTTCTAGGTCTGCTGTTTATGGTATTCTTACTCAGAAGCTTGGGTATAGGAAACTCTGTGCTCGGTGGATTCCCAAACAACGCACAACCTCACGGAGCTGCACTCGCACAAAACCTGCTTCATGAATTTGGTTGGGAAGTCCTTGATCACCCACCTTATAGCCCAGACTTGGCACCAAGTGACTACCATTTGTTCACTGACTTGAAAAAGTGGTTAGGTGGGCAGCGGTTTGACTCCAATGATGTGTTAAAGTCCAGTGTGGCAGATTGGCTGACTACTCAGGAGCGAACATTCTACAACATGGGCAAAGAAAAGTTGGTGCCTCGCTATGATAAGTGCCTCAACAATGGTGGTGACTGTAGAAAAGTAGTTTACATATATATGAAACTTTTGTATATAATAAAATTATTGATGCCATTCATGTTTCTGTCTATTGGTCTATCGGAGGTTGAAAAACAAATAGCCCTTGTGGTTATTAAGAGAAATGTCAATAACGGAGAACACTGTCTTCTAAGGCTTATACGGCCAGAGTCGATGGTGTCAATGTTTTCTGATTCCAGGCTGTTTGGCCATGGTCCAGTGCTGTACATACCAGCAGACATTTCGACCGTCCCATTGGCAACCATCATCAGTGCAAAAAATGAGCTTCAACTAACACCTCACTAACGTCACTGTTAGTGACCACAGTAATGGCTTAATGGCTCCTTTTTTGTTTTTATGGTTTAAAGTAAAATTATTATTCAAAAGAATAATATACTAAAATAATGGTGTTATCACAAGAGCACATTTTTATATAGATGTGTTAACAAGTTCTGGATTTTATATTATAAAATTTCAATAATTGTAATACCACTTTTGAATACAATACATATTAATTCTAAAACTAATGTAATAATAATAACACATCATATAATACAGTTAAGTCTTTATCAAAATATAAAATTAATATATAATGATATACTATCAAAAATAAAACATCATCAATATAATTTCCTCATTTCCATTTGAAGTAGAAAACGTATGTGTAAACAAACTCCTTTCAAATATGTCCTGTCTTGAGCTCTCTTTTGTTCCTGTGACACTTGGGGAAGTTTCTTAATGATACTTTTCTTAGCTTGAGCTATAGCAACATTCGCTTCAGATTTAATTTTCTTAATCTCTTCTAATTTTAATGTTTTCTTCTGTATGTTTGAATCTTGGATTTCATTATCTTCAATGGATGATATTTGGGTAGCAGTAAACTTGAAAACATTTTCTGTAAATGGAGAAGACTGTGGTTTCTTAAAACAAAATGGACTCTTTGCTGTAGGGGAGAGAACCATTCTTTCTGCTCTTATCTGTTTGAAGTGTTTCCCTTCAGTGACTGCTTCCATTTATTTAACTGTTTCTTATGAATATTAGCAAAGTTAGGTAGTTTTGTTGTTGATGTGACTTTAGAAGAAGAACATCCAGGAAGTTTAAATGGCATTACATGTTTACTTGTATCTACTGCCCTAGCAGATGTTTTACAATTTAAACCATTCTGATTAACTGCTGTAGCAAACTTCATTTCAGTTTCTGTCTGAGGCTTTTACGGTCTCAGAACTTCGGCTTGCCGAGTTGTAAGGCCACAGTCCAATGATGTTTTGTGCAAACGTTTCAGCTGTGCCTTCGACGACCATCGTCACCTGGTGGTGTCACACAACAACTTCGTGCGGACACCAAAAGTTTATAAATATGTGTGTCCCAATCACAGCCACTAGCCTTAACCACAGTTCAGTTGGCATTGGCTACAAAACCTTTGTCAGTGTTTTGCAGCCTTCTGCACTGAAGATGGTCATCAAAGGCATTGCCAAAACATTTGCACAAAACAACCTTGGACCGTGGCCTTACAACCTGGCAAGCCAAAGTTCTCATAACATTCATTTCAGTTTGTTTGTAGACTGGAGAATAAACTGTGTTCCGTCTTCATCCTGTACAGACGTGCTATCTGATACATTCTGAATAACTGCTGTGAAAGACTGCACTTCGAGATTCACAGGGGACTGGAGAAAATGTGTTCTCCTCTGCTTTAACGTCTATGCACAGATCGTCTTGAGCACTCTGAGTAACCATTGTGGAACACATCATTTCAGTTTCACAGTGGACTGGAGAACCATGAAGCCTTTCCCACTTTACCCTCTACACACTGGGCCGTCTTGTGCCTAAAATGACAAGTTCTCCATATTTAACTAACAGTGACATCTGCGTTAGTTGAAGCTCATGTTTTGCACTGATGATGGCCGTCAATGGCACAGTCGAAACGTGTGCTGACATGTACAGCACTGGACCACAGCCAAACAGCCCGGAATCATAAAATATTAAAAACAGTTCTAAAACATACAGACTGATAGAGAAGTATATGTATGGATGGATGCGTGTGAGTGGACATGTGTGTTTCAGTGCATGTGTGGAGGCATATGAATGTGTGTATTTATAATTACATTCCTGTCACAGTGTTAGCAACTTTATGCCCACTGATTACAACTTTTGTAATTCCCTATTTCCCAATAATTACCTTCTCGCTTAAAGAATTTCTACTTGTAGCATTAAAGTTTGCCCACCCAGTGTTTCTGTAAATGTCCAACACATCTTTTCCCTCAGTGATCTCTGTAATGATTAAAAGTGTACAGTAGTCTTATGGGTTCCATTATTCCATATTTGTGTTTTGATTTACTTCAGTACTTAAGTAAAAAACTACGTAATTCTCCGTTTGGATATCCGTGTTTCTTTTTTGTGCATTTATCTATTTCCAGTTATCAGTCTTAAATATTCTATTTCATTCATGAGCAGTGTGGCTTTATCCATGTTTCATTCCTATGTATTAGTTGTAGATCAGTCATTACGTTACCTACCCTAACCTAACGTAACTTTAATATTGCCTCTTTCCTAAAATTATTTTGTTGACATCTTCTTATGGTGCCATTTGTATAAGTGAACTTCCATTTGATCAGAAGTATCTGTGTGATATAGGTCATCAGAAGTACAGACCATTTTAATAAAATGTACAAACTTGTTCAGTACTAATGTCAACATTTATAATTTAAGATCTTTATTGTTCAAGGCATGTACCTTAAAATGTTGTCGTCGTCGTCATCATCATCTTCTTAATGGTTTTAGGCTTTAGCGGCCTGTTCCTATTCCACAGTGGACCTTTTCTTAGGTCTGCCAACTTTTCTTCTGCCTCTAGGGTTGTAATCTTTCACCATCTTTGGTATTCTACTTTCTTCCATTCTAGTGATGTGTTGAATCCATTTTCTTCTGTATTCTTTAATCCTTACATTAACTGCAAAAATATTTAAATCACTTTTTATCTCTTCATTTCTTATATGATCTCATCTGTTACACCTTTTAACTGATCTCAGAATTTCATTTTTGCTGCTTGTATCTTCTATTCATCTTTTTTATTTATGACCCAAGTTTCAGAACCATACAGTAGTGTAGGTATTGTCCTTGTTTTATACAATTTTATTTGAGTTTCTTTTCTACATTTATTTCTCCAAGTTCTCCAACTCGTTTAACACATTCTTGTGAAATGTGTCAATTTATCTTGAAATGTCACTTCTTTTACTTGTAAAGATTTCATATTAAATTTCTTGGACATATTATTTAATTCATATGTTGATATTTACGAACAGTGCTCACAGAAGTCATCACTTAGTTATCGACAAATATATAATTGTTTGTGCAAGTGAGAGAATGTTTTCGTTTTTAGTACAGTTCTATACCATTGTTTACAGTTATGTAAATAAATACACAAGTACAATTGTTGTACTGTTGTTTTAGAAGACACAAATTCATTTTTTAATGTTTTTTTATTCTGTTCTGCCATTATAATATTTCATGTTCATAACTAGGACAAATAAATATTTTGATCTAGGTACTTTAGATAATCAACTCACTACTGTACGAAGTTTTGCTTGGTAAAAATGTGTATGTAGCATATACTGCAATCCTTATTTAATTAGCCGTAAAGACATTGTTTGATTTGCTGTTTTATACATCTGTATAATTCAGAAAAATTGTTCACTTCATTTATTATTTGCAATAAACCAAGCATTAGTGTCAAGTTCTGTCTGAGGCTTTCATGGCTGGCTTCAATGTTACGAGAACTTCGGCTTGCCGGGCTGTAAGGCCGTGGTCCAAGGTTATTTGGTGCAAACGTTTTGGACACCCATTCGATCAGTGCAGAAGGCTGCAAAACACTGACAAAGTATTTATAGTCAGTTACCACTGAACTGTGGTTAAGGCTACTGCCTGTGAGTAGGACAACCATATTTATAAACTTTTGGAGTCCACACGAAGTTGTTGTCTAACACCACCAGCCAATCAGAAGAAAGGCAAATTCTCATGCTCGCCAATGCTGACCATCACATACTCTTTGAAGAGATGAGGCTTCTGTCGTCAGTGAGTGCATACTTCTCTCGCCTGCATTTGGAGTCTGTCCAGATTCAGAAACATGCATCAATTCCAATGAATTGGCGGGGTGAGTCCCTCTCATTCAGTGGTCTTTGGATGCGAGTTGTGACGAAGCAATAAGAATTTGCCTTTCTTCTGATTGGCTGGTGGTGTCAGACAACTTCATGCGGACTCCAAAAGTTTATAAATATGGGTGTCCTACTCACAGCCACTAGCCTTAACCGCAGTTCAGTGGTCACTGGCTATAAAACCTTTGTCAGTGAATTGGAGCCTTTTTCACTGAAAATGGCCGTTGAAGGCACGGTGGAAACGTTTGCACCAAACAACCGTGGACCATGACCTTACAGCCCGGAAAGAAGAAGTTCTCATAACACGCATTAGTGTATCTACAGTTATTTGTGGCACTTTTGAAAAACTGCATTTTTATAATTTGTTTTTCATAATCTCGCCCGTAAGCTTTCATGAGTTTTCATTGTTAACAACAAATACTTGTCACACATGTCATTTTATTTTTCTTAAACCTAAACGTTTTATGCATATTACAATGAGGATTCCTCATCATAGTATGGGCAAAAAGTTTGGTTACCAGAAAAATTAAATGACATGTGGTAACCCTCCCCCTATAAAAACCTGTTATTTATTTTCTAATGTATTGGAAGTATGGCTTGCCAATTTGTGCAACAGTACCGTGTGTTCTAAAACCACGTATTGAAAACAAAGGTGTGTTTGTTTTCCCGTGTGTTTGTTTTCACAATACAAACCAGTAACATTTGTCTGTTCCTGAGAGAGCGGCATCATGAACATTAGCAATGAGTGTTTAGGTCAAAGAACACTAAGTCCCCACTGCTTTTAGGTTCCCAAATGTCAGCACAGAAGCTTGATTAAACAGATTATAAAGAATAGTTACAAACAAAATTAACACTGTTGCACACCACTATATAAAAATTATTCCAATTAGCACTTTCAAGCTTAACAGCTCATCATCAGATCGGAAATAAGAATAATGGAACTGGACAACTTCTTTACACCCCCACTTACCTTACAGCTCATACACATTTCCGTAAAGAAGCTTTAAGTTAAACTTTAAGAAGTTGTCCAGTTCCATTATTGTTATTTCCGATCTGACGATGAGCTGTGAAGCTTGAATAACCAGAATAATTTTTTTTTTTTTTTTTTATGAGCCTCCAGGTGGTCTAGTGGCTAACGCGGGCGATTGATGCGCTCGTGGTCCCGGGTTCAATTCCCGGCGGAGGTTCCGTACGGCGTGCACTCAGCGTCGTGAGGCAAACTGAGTAGGCGCTGAGATAACAGCGCCGCCTCCTGGCTGTGAATACCGCAACTAGCGACTGGTGGCGCGTAGTACTAGCCATACACCGTCACACTAACACAAAAGCCGCGCGGTACGCCTTGGTCCTTAACGGACTGTTGAGCGGAGGTTTATTTTATTTTATTTTAATTTTTTTTTATAGTGGTGTGCAACACTGTTAATTCTGTTTGTGATTATAACAACTAACACAACTTTTTTAATTAAAGAAAAGTTAGTTTGTTAAATTTTTGAAATAACATTGTTAAATTCAACTAACACAAAGTAGTGCAGTTATGGTTATTAGTGGTACTGTTATAAATCTATACATTTGAGAAAAGGCACAACACAGTGATGCAGCAATTGTCAGTATCCTGTAAATATTTATTTTATTGAATACATTCGAGCCATTGATAGTGGTATTTTGTAACTTAACACATTTTTATCAATTGTAAAACCAATTGTGTATTATGTTACAGTAGTGAATGTTACAATTATGTCAGTGGCATGGCGTGGATACGTAACACCTGTTGCCGGTTGTAATAGGCCTAAAACTTACCCCAAAAATTAATTCGAATTTTTTCTTGTACAACGTGTTCTTTTTAGAGCATTTTCTATCATTCACTGGGAGAAGAAGAGGTCCCGGTTCAATGGGATCTGACTCTCATTATACTTACACAGAATAAATCAAAACACAAATAATTGACAAGCAGATAAACACATGACTAAACAAACAAAACACAAATAGGTACGTAGTATCTGCTACACGTCAGTTCTGAAAATGAACATAGCTGCTAACTGAACATTTTGCCAGTTTATACAGTGGCAACACATTGGATGGATGAGTGTGTCCATCCCCCTCTTCAGTTTGTACAGTGACAACTAGTATGAGGTCAATGACCGTATGCAGTAAAACATTGCCAATGTCTGAGCCAGCAACACAAGATGGTGCAAGCGCCCAGCAGTTCGAAAGCAATGCTATGCTTTTCTTAAGTTTCTCTACTAATATCGTTCGGATTTCAAATTATTCAATAACTAAAGTATTTATTCTGTGATATAATTAATATTATTTTCTCTCATTTCTAGTACTGTTGCCACCAGCAACAGTGATTACATGGACGCCACGCTACTGAATTGTGTATTTGTATAATTATAGTGAGTACAGGTAGCCAGTTTGTGATAGCTACTTCATACACAGTTTACGCAAATCAAAAATGTAACAGATCAAAAGAATAAAGTATTAAAACACATTTGTGTCTTTTTTGTTGTAGACTATTATTATTTCATCAAAAAGTTGCTCCTGCGTATTTTTAAACAATAACATTGCAATTGGTTGTGGCTCTGATACTCTCTCAAGTTTTTTTTTTGGTGGTTATTGATTGTTCAGGCTACAGAACTTCAACATTCCCATATAATTTTTGACAAGACAACAAAAGTGGAGTAGATTATATCGACATGAAATTTTGTAAAGGATAAGCCGGAACAAGAGATGAATATCAATGGAGAGATAATCAAGAAAACAAATGAGTATTTACAAGTAATATTAATATCAGATGGGTTAGACAAAAAGGATATACAGAATAATGCGATTCTTAAAATTATTATTAATCGATGGTGCAATATACTCATTACAAAATTTTAAGATTTCAGACGTTAGCCATCGTAAGTTTAAATTAAGAAAACACGTTTCGACTTCTATAGAATCAGAGGCCGTCTTCAAACGAACAAAAAATTAATACAAAGATAAATCTGTCGCTAACAAATAGATATCGTCAAAGCTCCAAATCTTAGTTATACAAATATAGTGCTAAAATAATAATACAAATAAATTAGTACTTACCATTCCAGCAAAGAATTCCTCCCGTGCTGCAACTTAAACAACGAAGCTACCAAGGCAGGCTCTCCTTATATAGGGAGTTCAAAAGTGGTGGGAAGAGGCGCGGCCAAACCACACACCAATCCGAAGAGGCGTGGCCAACTACACACCAAACCTTGCCCACCCCCATACATCACTTTTTGTGTCTCTACATACCTTTGGATATTCCTATACCAAAGAGGTCAAAACGTTGTGTTTTCTTAATTTAAACTTACGATGGCTAATGTCTGAAATCTTATAATTTGTAATACAGAATAATAATTCAAAGGGAAGACTTTAGATTAAACATCATAATTCCATATTATGGAATGATCATGCATTAAAAACACAGAATGTAATATATAGGAGAATAGTTGAAAGTTTTGTATATGACCAAAACATGGATTCTGAACAGACGCTTCAACAAGCCACTGGTGGTGACAAGAGTAGATTATTGGAGAAGATGCTGCAAGCTGTCAGTGTTGGACCACATTAGAAATAAACATAGGATAGGAGATGAAGACACAGTTGCAGATAATATAGAGAAACAAAAGTCGATTTCATATGGATAATCAGGTGGTGACAAGAAGTCTTTATTCATCCTGTTTTTTCAATTAGCAATCTCTCTAATTCCAACTTTGTCATGTTTACTTGCTGAACTGCTACTTGTCAGCAAGAAGGTTCTAGGAGGTCGTGGTTTAGGACTTGAAAATGGTGGAAACACTGAAAGACCTTGTGTACTTGTCATGACAAGTAGCAATTCAGCAAGTAAACATGACAAAGTTGGATAAAGTCTTTAAATAGACATCCCTTAAAGAAATAACAAGACTGGTGTATGTGTGTGTGTGTCCTTTGACAGCTGACAGTTCAATTGGCAATTTGTAGATACTGGAACACATCAAAACTTAACTACATGGTTACTGCCAAAAGATTAAGGCCTGCACAAACAGGTGGACATTATGTTAGTACTAGAAAGCTAAAAACAAATAACTAATTTGAATATTTTGGATCTCTATTGACAGACGATTGGGACCACTCCTACCAAATCAAGAGAGTGAGAAGCACATTCCTAACTATGGGAAAAATATTCTCAAACTAAGCTTCAAGTCTTAACTTCAACTATGGACAATATAAGCATGTTGTTATGTATGTATCTGTTACTAATAAATAATATTTTTTATTTTCCACAAGAATATAATTTTAAATAATTATTTCACACTGTTTGGACAGTATTTTTAGTTTTCACTTCAGAAATATACAAAGAAATGTTTGTGTGTGAGAGAGAGATGTCTCACGCACTGTGTAAGAGCTACAAGAGTAAATCTTTGTAAGGGTTGTATTTTACAAAAGCACAGCTCAAGACAAGAACAACACAGTGATGCTATCTGCTACTGACTATCTGACACACGAGAGAGATCAGAGAGAGTGACATCTGAGATCTGCGCTTTGACGTTTCAGTTTATAGGGATGCTACATCCACTGTCAGTTTAGGTATCCGACACATTCTATCATTGTCGTATTGGTTGAAATTTTGAATAATCTCTAAACAGGAAGCAATCAGAGCTGAGACAATGACATGTTAGGTATAAGTTTTACCCAGTTTTGAGAATTAAATTATATTCTAATCTTGTCTTTCTTAGGAATGATGGTTACAGTGGTGAGTTTGAGGTTGTATTTATCGTGCACAAAGTCAAAAATGTCTGTGGGGTTTTAGTGTTTAGAAAAATTGTGTGAATTTTTATGTCTTTCATCCTTAGCTCCACATAATGTTAAGGGGAGCAAATGTGTGCTCTTGGTCTCTAAAACTGCTCATTTGCTGGCCATGTGTTTATGAGACAGTCTCAGCCTGTTGCTTGTTTTGGCATTTGAGACTAGACTGAAGAGGCGTGCACAGAACACATTGATAGAAACTTTGATAGGGTGCGTGAGTCAATCCACATAAACACGTCAATTATCTGGCTGATAATCGAGATCGGCTACATAATAATTTATAAGCCCCAAAATACAGAACAGTATCATTTAAAGAGACTTTGTATTTCCTGGTCTCAGTGACCAAAGGAAGCAACAACAGGAAATAACAAAGGAAAGAAAGGTTAAGAATAGATTGTAACGTAAATCAAGGAGTTACGAATAATTAATTAATAATTTACAAATATCTGTAGTACGACACGATAAATTATTAATGTTAATAGTAAGAACGTATGAGAGATTTTGGACACTGTACTAGTTATGTAAGCAAATAGGTAAGGCGTGGACGCCGACACACTGTCGCCTGGCAGCTTAGAAAGGTATTGTACATCCAAACTTTCTATGTCATAAAAATATAAAATGCTTTGTTTGCACAAACTAGCAAAAAATGTGATATACCGTTAGAACGAGGGTGTATCGGCCTTCAAAAATACAATAGCTAACATACTGAAACGGGGTGTGTTTTTTAGAAAGTAGATTTCTCTTTTCACAAATTAACGGCTGTGCGGGAAAATATCAGTGCCGAAAGCAGTAGCCAATAAGAAATAGCGTCATTCCTGTGTGCAAGAAATTTGGAAGTGGTGACTGGATATTTTTTCAAATTTATACCGGCGACACTTTCAAAATGTGACCAATCGAGGTTATTGGAAGAGTGACAGCAGAAAGGGAAGTTTTGGATAGACTATAAATGTAACTCTCGAAGAAGAACGGCTCTCAGTCTTTCTATCTAACACTCAGTCTTTTTCTATCTAAGTCAGTCGGATTCTATCTAAATCAGTCTAACTCAATCGGACTCTATCACTATAACTCGCAAAATCAGTAACGATGGTTCAAAGTCAGTAAGAGAACAGTAAAGGTCAATAAGTGACCAGTCAGTCAGTAAAAAGTGAGAAAACAGTTAAGTCAAGGAGAAGAAGTACAAAGTTTGGTAATGATAGCGGTCGGTCAATTATAGTATTTGTTAGTCAGAATTACGAATTACCGTAATAATTACTTAATTAGAATGAACTAAAGCAAGCAAGTGAAATATGAGAACTCTGTGACGTAAAGGTGAAGAACTAGTGAGTATTATTGAATTGGTGCGCGGGCAGAGATGCGAAGCAGTCTTTCTTTATAATGTGTGCAGAAGAATAAGTAAGTCTGAATTGTTAAGTGCGTGGCGTTAATTAGTCATCACAATCGTGTGCAAAGTAAAGCAGAGTAATAGGAAGTGAAGTGGTATGTTGTGTATAAAGTGAAAGCCAGCAGCAGAATGGATTTACAAGTAATTATTTACATTTACAAGTAACGCTATCAAAGTATATTGTCTAAATCACATAATCTTGATGTAATAATAACTGTCTACCGTAAATTCAACCCGTTTCATTCTCAAAGAACCTATGAGAACGTTCAGATCCTAAAAATGCATTTATATGTTATGACATAGAATTGGATAAGAATTAAATACATCTAATTTGTTAGATAATAAGTCGTGATGAGATTGAATTGAATGACAAGTAAAAATATATAGTTTGTTAGATATTAAGTCATGTCTTTGATCAAGTAAAGTATGAATGGAGAAAGGGAGATTCAAGATATTAAGAATTTAGCATAATATAAACGATTTAAATATGTTAAAGAATCTCTGATAAATTAGTTAAATAATATAAATGTGTTAAATAATCTCTATTGAAGATTGAAGAATGATGATTTAAATATGTTAAGGAATCTCTGATAAATTATTTAAATATGTACGTAATCTCTATTGAAGATTTAAATGTGATAAGATTTGGTATCTATTGATAATAATTCAATTTTGCACAATTAATAGTAATCATAATGGTATAGGTTGATATTATATAATGTACATAAAGTTGATAAATATAACGTTGTGTCATTTACCATCTGAACAAAGTGTTATTATTTAACAATAACCCCTGAGATTAATAATTATCTCTGGCGCCCAACAAAAGTCCAGGCAGCAGTTAGAATATAGATGACTATGTTCGTTGTCAATTAATCAATATAATTAAAATTCACAAAAGCAAGTAAATTTCATTAACGACCAATGTCAAGTTAATTATATTTGACGCCCGAACACGAGGGGCATTCAGAGTAAATTTTATATTTGGCCCAACCAAACGTGGGGTTACTCTCGTTAGAATTTTATATTTGACGCCCAACAACGTGGAGCTTAATTTAGCATATAGATAAGCTCAGTAGAATGAAACGGAGTAGACAATCAATGAAAATAAATGTATGTTAATATATAGAATTAAATGTTAACACGTAGCAAAAGTAAAAAATTAAGGGAATTTAAATTGTGTAATAATCATAAAGTAAAAATGGCAGCTAATAACGGGGATAATGGTGGTAATGAAATGGAATTTGAGATAAACAATCAGATGGGAGAGATCGGAGTATGGGAAGAAGCAACCGATAATGAAATCCCGACGATTTCTTCAGAGGCAAGGGGACGAGGAGAAGAAGAAATCCGTGGCGAAATACAACAGACACCATCAAACGCAGATATAGCTATGTTACTGAAACAACTAACACAGCAGATGACAGAAAACACTAAACAATTAACACAACAAATGGCAGAAAAGACCAAAGAAAACACTAAACAATTAACACAACAAATAGCAGAAAAGACTGAAGAAAACACTAAACAATTAACACAAAAAATGGCAGAAAACACAGAACAATAGAGAAAAGGATCGATAATATTAAAAAGAACATGGAACAACAGCTCACACAACAATTAAACGAACATAAAACACATGTAGAGCAACAGATTAATGAAATACGACACGAAATCAGGAAGTAGCGACGAAGATAAGGGCAGAAACAAAAGAAGTCGTCAGAGAAGAAATAGAGACATTCCAGACGGAGGTGAAGGAACACTTAGAGAAGAGTGATCAAGTGTTGGGACAACATCAAGTTGTGGTAGCTCAAGAAATTAAAACCCTCAACAGCAAGGTAATAAGAAGAACGGTGAACAGATCCAGAAACTTACAGAATTATACGAAAATAACTGTACATCGATGGACGGACAATTTACGCAAATAAAGGAGGACATGCGAGCAAGATTGGCACAGATAGAGAGGGCGCCGATACAACGTGGAATCACGATGGATAGGCTTACCATACGTCCCGGTTTGACGACCTGATCCCAGGGTCCCGGCCAGTTTGTCAATTGTCCCGGTTTGAAAAGTTATTCCATATAAAAAAAATGGAATTACCGCATAATAAATGGAACGGTCCTCAGTGTTGCCAATTTGACTTTTTTGTGGCAACATGTAGATGTAGCCTAATAATTTGTCATCATCGTGGCCGTGACAACAGTTGAAGACTATTTCACAAATTCGGTTGGCAACCATGACTGGCATCGTTTGAATTCTAACGAACATTTTGTTGGTTGTATTTAGTGTTGCTTGATGCCGTGATTACCATAACGTGATAGCGCTCACTGCTAGATTGTGTCTAAAGTCTGATATAAATAGTTCCAAGAGTGTGTCATTTCAAGAACATCAAGATGCCGAAAAGGAACAGCACATTTACTGATACTTTAAAGCAAGATTATCCATTTTTGAAAAAAGTGTGTGGTTATGAGGACAGAGTAAAGTGTGAACATTGTTTGTCTGAATTTTCAGTTTCTCACGGCGGGCGTTCAGACATAAAAGAACATTTGAAAAGTACAAAGCATAAAGCTAGTTTAACTGCAATTGCTGGTTCCTCAACAATTTTGTCATTTTTTAAAAGTGCCGATCCCGTCGACAAAGATCTTTTAATTGCTGCTAAGGAAAAGCTACTTTTGCTTTCCACACTGCTGCTCACGATTTAAGTTTCAAAACTGCAGATTGTTCTTCAAAATTAATATCTAAGTTCTTTGAACCCGAATCTAAGTTTGGTCTCGCCCGAACGAAATGTGAGGCTATCATTATAAACATGATTGCATCATGTTAAAGAACTCAACGACGATTTGAGTACATCAAATTTTGTGACACTAACAATCGATGCTTCTAACAGAAAACCAATTAAGATTGTCCCCTGTATTGTGCGGTACTTTGTGCCAGAACAAGGAGTGAAAGTTAAGCTTCTAGAATTTCAGTCAGTTCCTGGTGAAACTTCCGAGATATTGGCAAACTATTTAGTGTCAGTTATAAAGAAAAATGACTTAGTACAGAAAGTCGTTGGATTTTGTGGTGATAATTGCAACACAAATTTTGGAGGCGTAAAACGCAAAGGAGTTTATGTTTATGTTCGACTGAAGAAAGAATTGGCAAGAAATATTGTGGGTATTGGTTGTGGTGCTCATATAGTCCACAACTGCCTGCAAACTGCAGTAGATATGCTACCTATTGAAGTAGAAGCTCTTGTAGTAAAAATATACAAATATTTCTACATTTATACTATGCGAGTGATTGAATGAAAAGAGTTCTGCGACTTTGTACACATTGAGTACAAAAACGTTCTACAACATGGTACCACCCGGTTCTTCTCATGTATGAAGGACTTAAGTCTTACTTTTTATCCCAAGAACAGTGCCCGAAAATGATAAAAGAGTTCTTTGAGAGTGATAGTGGAGAAATGTATTTGTGGTTTGTTCGTGGACAGCTTACCTTGTTTAATAAAACAATCTTGGCTATGGAGAAAACTGCAGCTAGTGCAACCAATATTGTGATTGAACTGGAAAATCTGAAACACAATCTTCAAGAAAGGCGTGACAATAAATTTGTACTACAAGAAGCTAAGAAACTATTGAAGAAACTTGAGAATGAGGATTGTGGTATCAATTCTGTTAATATAATAAGAGAGTTTACAGATTTTTATAACCGATGTCTCTCCTATATTGAGCTGTGGGAAAATAGTTTTGGTGGAGGAGAATCATTTACGTGGATAAACAACAATGCCATTACATGGCCCGAAATTGAGATAGCTGGTGAAAAAATCAACGAAACACTTGGAAAACCAGCCATAATAATGGATGAACTGTTTGATGAAGTGGTAGTTGCCAAAGCATTTTGGTCTTCAAACTGTGACAACTGGAAACCCAATAACTTGAACTGTCAAGATAAATGGGTTCAACTGTTCCGGCATTTCAAGAATCGAAATATTTCTGTGGATAATCTCAGCCACGTTGTCGAGTACATTTTCTGCCTGCCAGGCTCTTCTGCTCCTGTTGAAAGGGCATTTTCAATTATGAACAATATACGGTCTGAAGAAAGAGGTAAAACGGCGGAATCCACAGTGAAAGGTCTAATGATTTGTAAATTAAACATTGAACTCAGCTGTAGTGAATTTTATGACAAAATTAAGAATGACAAACCGTTTCTAAAAAAGGTCCACACCAGTAAGAAATATGAATGGTTTCAACCAGCTGGTAACTAGGTTTTTGCAGTAAGAACGTAAGGTAGTTTTGTTTCTCATATAGTAAAATATGTATCTATTTTGTAATTGTAATTCTATGTGATTGTGAACGTGTGAACGCACTTTTAGTATTCTGTAATATGTACCCAAGTTGGCCTAATTGTGTAATTGAGGCGTAGAAAGCTTAAAGTTACGTAATAATTAAGACTTGATATTTTAAAAATTGCATGACAAATTATTTTACAAGTGTCCCGGTTTGAGAAGAAAAAATTATGGTAAGCCTAACGATGGAGCACGTCAAGAATGTCACGTTCAATGGAGAAGGAGAATACCCCATGGAATTTGTCAAAGAGTTAGAAGAAATTCACAAGGAGCACTACATAAGTGAAGGAGTGAACTGGGTCTCAAGAGACCTGGAAGGAGAAGCGGCCATATAGTGGAAATTAATCAGGAACAACATAAGAACTTTTCAAGAATTCCAGGAGGCGTTTATTGCTAAGTATTGGAACCAGATGGTGCAAGAGGAAGTGCGTGATCGGCAAGAGTTCGGCAGATACAGACATAAGAGTGGGTTAAGTATGATACAGTATATGGAGAGATGTATACTGCAGAATCGGCAGTTGATACCACCCATCTCAGACCAGCATCTAATCCAAAAACTAGCACGTCATTATCACCACGAAATAGCGGTTGCATGTATCACAAGAGGGGTGGAGAATATAACAGAATTTCAGATGGTGTTAATGGAATTTGCAGCCTTACATAACAAAAGAAACGACATCACGGACGGATATAGGGCGCAGGTACCCGTAAAGCCAGAACAGCTCGAACACATGGGTCGACCGTGGCAGAATAATAATAAGGGTGAGCGACAGACAGCCTATCGCCATAAAACAGGGTGGAAGCAAACAACTTATAATAATGAACCAGACCGGAGAGAGAGCGTGAATACACCAAGTAAGAAAGTGTACGAATCTCAGATCAATGCCATCGCAAGTACGAGCGCTAACCAAGGGCATTCACACACACTAAAGATGCCGGTAACAAATCCAAAAAACTAATTAAGTATTGTAGTAGGAGTAAGCTAGCTATAGATTATAAGTATAAGGAAATTAGTACTACATTCATAGATATAAGAGATGCATTATTAGAAGAAGAGCCAGTGATTAAAGAAACACGAAAAATTAGATGTCCAGAATTAATGCCTAAACGAAATACCAGTTGTTGCATTAATTGACACGGGTAGCCAAATTGATACAATTTCGGCCGAGTGGTATAATAGACACAAGAGCCAGATGGGAAAATTAAACATATTAAAAGTAACAAACATGGTAGTAAAAGGAGCGGTCGGAAGGAAGTCCAAACAAATCACGCAGCAGATACTATTGGACGTGAAGATCGGCCAGTATAGGATCAACAGTGTATTTATAATAGTACCTAATTTAATCCGGGAATGTATAGTAGGAATAGGGTTGTTCCAGGAAAGCAGATGTATTATCAATTTAAGAGATAATCAGATAACCTTCAATAGGCAGGATACAGTGGAAGAGGTACCTGAATAGAAATAGATAAAGAAGAGGAACAAATTGGGAAAATGATTCAAAAAAACTGGAAGAAATTACAGGAGTCAATGCACAGGTGAAGAAGGAGTTGGAGGAGGTGTTAATAAAAAACCAACAAATCTTCAGAGAACGACCAGGAAGGATTACTAGTTATGAACATAGGTTTGTCGTCACGGATACTACACCATATTGCATGAAAGGGTGGCCTGTTACTCTGAAATATCAGGACGTGGTTGATAAAGAAATAAAAAAATGGAAGAGTGTGGGGTAATAGAACGTGCAGCAAGTCCGTATATCAATCCAATCATAACTGTCATTAAGAAAGATCAGTCGGTGCGATTATGTTTGGATGCTCGGCGTATCAATGCGGTGACAGTCCCAGATTATGAAAGGGCAATACCAATAAATGAAGTGTTGGCGAGCTGCGGGAACATTAAAGTGATGAGCAGTATCGACTTAACAAGTAGCTTCTGGCAAATACCGCTAGCTGAAGAATGCCATGATTTTACTGGATTCTTATATAAAGGACGTTGCTACCGTTATACAGTTACTTCATTTGGATTGAAAACCAGTTTAGTGAGCTTGACCTGAGGACTGGACCATGTGTTGTCAGAGGAGGTAAAAAGATTCATTATCATTTATGTCGACGATTGCTTGTGTGTATCCGGAAGTATCGAGGAACATCTAGTCCACCTGCGGTTATTACTGGAAGATCTAAAGAAGGCCAACCTCACCGTTAATTTGCGTAAGTCTACGTTTTTCAGGGAGAAAATTGAATATTTAGGATATGAATTGTCAACCAAAGGTATCAGTGCTTCAGCAGATAAGGCAGCTGCAATATTAGAATTTCCAAGACCAAAAAACCCGAAACAACAGAAGGGATTCTTAGGGTTAACGAACTTTTATAGTAAATTTACCAGTCGATATGCTGAAGCAACATGACCACTTCTACAACTATTGAAGAAAGGGGTGAAATTCAAATGGACCAGGGAGTTGGACGAACAGTTTGAAGAAGTGAAGCAATTATTTGTGAATACCGTAATGCTAAAACATCCCAACCCTAATAAGCGATTTTATTTGCAGACCGATGCTAGTAAATACACATTAGGAGGTCAACTATACCAGATTGATGAAGACGGTCAAATCGGGGTAATCGCATTTACCAGTCGGGTATTCCAAAGTGCGGAATTGAATTACATTACGACAGAATTGGAACTACCAGTTATTTTCTCTATGTTAGCAGTCTTCATAACAACTTTGTCAAATTCTGTTGCTTCCCTGCTATATACACTTTTTCCTCGAACGAGGCCTTTCGGTTTCGCAACCATTATCAAGTTCTTCCTACAACAACATTAAAATACCTACTTCCCTTATATATATACTAACCCTCCCACGCATCACCAGTTACATTCAACCAATAGGAGGCAGTACTTACCACCCAATCCTTGCTAGCCTTACTCAGCCATACTTGTTACCCTTACTCAGTCAACCTGACCTCGTCATATACATTTCCTCTAAAAATCTCCTACAGCTTTCTACCTTCTAAACCTATCCTGTAACCGTATTACATCTTTTATACACTACTCTTTCAAAATATAGTAAAATATATCCTCATTACTAAATTCAGTCTTTATGTTCATCAGCGCATTACTATTCTTTTTCCTTACTTTTAATATTTCTAATTCTTCATACAATTTAAGTTTTTTTTATGTTATTCTCTAACCTTACTATTTCGACGTTCTCTGTTGGGTCTAAAAACATGTGCCCTGTTTCATTAAAATGTCTCGCATAGAGCGAATTCGTAGTTCTGTCTCCTTCTCCTCTCGCATGCTCTCTCAATCTAATTTTGAACTTACGTCCTGTTTCACCCAGGTAAACCTTATAACACTGTTTACAGTTCAACTTATAAACACCGCTTTTCTGTAATTCAGGCGTTATTTCAGTACTACTATTCTTTATGTAATCAAAAACTGTCTTTGTCTTTTTTACCGCTACATCTATATTGTGTTTTTCAAAGCACTTGATTATCAGGTGTCAGGAATCATACCATCCCGTAAGTCACAAGATGGCTGCACTAAACTCATTTTGTTATAGAGCAATAAAATACTTAGAAGATGATTCATGTAAAACAGAAGAGTTAAAAAGAATAGAAGAAATAGCGAAAAATAATAATTATAAACCGGGGATAGTAGAGAAAATTGTAAAAAGAATAGAAGGAAATAGTAAACAAGAAGAGAAGAAAGAAAAGAAATACATAGGATCAATAATGTATCTGGGATTTCAAACGAGGAACATAATCAAGTGCTTTGAAAAACACAATATAGATGTAGCGGTAAAAAAGACAAAGACAGTTTTTGATTACATAAAGAATAGTAGTACTGAAATAACGCCTGAATTACAGAAAAGCGGTGTTTATAAGTTGAACTGTAAACAGTGTGATAAGGTTTACCTGGGTGAAACAGGACGTAAGTTCAAAATTAGATTGAGAGAGCATGCGAGAGGAGAAGGAGACAGAACTACGAATTCACTCTATGCGAGACATTTTAATGAAACAGGTCATAGGTTTTTAGACCCAACAGAGAACGTCGAAATAGTAAGGTTAGAGAATAACATACAGTATTGTGCGAATTAATGTGAACACATCATAATTATCACAATTTTACTTTTTTTTCACAGTTGGCAACACTTTTATGTCAAAGTAGCGGCCATTTTGTTTTACTGTTCTAACAGTCAGTGAGTAATGAGACATAGCAAGCTACAGACGCGTTGCATTTTGTTTTTTGTTTTTTAGAATTATTGTGTTTTTGCTGAAGTAAGCTGAACTAAGGCTTTATTTACTTTTTATTTTTGAAGATGGATATTACTCCCAAAAAGCGCACTAAAATTGTTACTTTGAGTGAACACACATCAATGACTCAAAGAGATATTGCCAAGGAGTGTGGTGTGAGTTTAGGAGCTGTCAACAAGATTTTGAAGCAAAAAAGGGACACTGGGATGATTGAAGTAAACAGAACAGAAAAGGGAAATGTGGAAGGAAAATAAAGACAACAGCAAGGGATGAAGCTTTTTTTAATAAGGGAAAGTAAATTAAACCCTAGGAAAACCAGCCAAGAACTTCAGCCAGACTTAGCACACGCTGGAGTTATTGTTCATGACTCCACCGTACAAAAACGACTTATAGAAGGAGGAAGAAAAACAGTCAGACCTCAAAAAAAAATAGTTATTGACTGCTGCCATGATGACAAAACGATACGATTGGGCAAAAAAATATGTGAGCTGGACTGTTGAAGATTGGAGAAAAGTGTTGTTCTCAGATGAGAGCCATTTTTTGGTACAAGGACAGCGATCTCGTTTCGTTAGAAAAAGTGACAACGAAAAACTTACGACAGCTCATATTGATCAAACAGTTAAACATCCGTTAAAGAAGATGTTCTGGGGCTGCTTTTCTTATAAAGGTACCGGATGCCTTGTGCCGATCGAAGGCATGATGAACTCACAAAAATACAGAGACTTGCTAGAACACAGATTGGAAGCTGAACTAATTAAAGTTGATGCCAACGGTCAAGCAGTTTTTCAACAAGATTCGGCTCCATGTCACGTGTCCAAGATCATGATGAAATATTTCAAGGACAAAAAGATATCATCCCTTGAATGGCCAGGAAACTCACCGGACCTTAATCTGATTGAAAATCTGTGGGCTATTGTAAAAGCTAGACTTTGTAAAATAGATTGCACAACAAAAACAAAACTGATTGAGGCTGTAATCCACACATGGTTTCGAAACCAGCAAATATCAGAAAACTGTAAAAAACTTGTTGATTCTATGCCAAAACGTGTTGGAAGAAGTTATAAAAGCCAAGGGAGGACATATTTCCTATTAAAACAATTTAAATTGTATTCTTTTCTCTTTTTTCTTCGTCTATAACTAATAAATTTTTTTTTCAAATTATCACTTGTGTTCATATTAATTCGCACAGTACTGTAAGTAAACGCAAATTGTATGAAGAATTAGAAATATTAAAAGTAAGGAAAAAGAATAGTAATGCGCTGATGAACATAAAGACTGAATTTAGTAATGAGGATATATTTTACTATATTTTGAGAGAGTAGTGTATAAAAGATGTAATACGGTTACAGGATAGGTTTAGAAGGTAGAAAGCTGTAGGAGATTTTTAGAGGAAATGTATATGACGAGGTCAGGTTGACTGAGTAAGGGGCGGGGCTAGCAAGGATTGGGCGGTAAGTACTGCCTCCTATTGGATGAATGTAACCGGTGATGCGTGGGAGGGTTAGTATATATATATAAGGGAAGTAGGTATTTTAATGTTGCTGTAGGAAGAACTTGATAATGGTTGTGAAACCGAAAGGCCTCGTTCGAGGTAAAAGTGTATATAGCAGGGAAGCAACAAAATTTGACAAAGAATTGGAACTGTTAAGTGTTGTACATTGCCTTAAAAAGTTTAGGACATATGTATTAGGACATCTGCTCATGATTATCACAGATAATAAAGCGCTGACGTTTATACAGAAATGTCAATTGACATGTTCGAGAATCACGAGGTGGATACTTGCTATTCAAGAATATGATTTCGAAATAATGCACTGCAAAGGAAGCGAAAACATAGTGGCTGACATACTTAGTCGACACCCAGAAGATTTTCAAGAAGAAATGCGGAAGGACGGTAACGAAGAACTAGAGATTTGTGCCGTAGATATCAGACTAAGCAAACAATTAAAGAACCAGTTGAAGAACATATCTCAAAGCCAGCAAAAGGATCAAAAGTTAAGGGATATTATAGACAACTTACAAAACAATACAAATAACCAACTACATAAAATATACAAGCGGCACAATAATAAGTTATATCGGACGGAGAAGAAGAGATTAAGAATAATGCTCACGAAGGAGATCAGCGAAGGGTTGATCAAGGAAATCCACGAAGCATATGGACACTGTGGAGTAAGGAGAACTTATGAACTATTTAAGGAATATTTCACAGGAGATCATTTCTACAAATTTACAAAACAAATGATCAAGATATGTGAAATACGCCAAAGGTGTAAAGACCATTGGAAAAGGGGTATTGGACAAACACAACCAATATTACCGAGAGAAAAGGGAGAACTGGTCAGTATGGACTACTACGGACCTCTGTTAACCTCAACAAGCGGGGTAAAATATATATTAGTAGTAGTTGATAATTTTACCAAGTACGTTAAATTATACACCATGAAGAAGGCGACAACGGCCATCACATTGAATAAATTAAAATTGTATATACAAGAAGTGGGTAAGCCAACATCAATATTAACTGATAATGGTACCCAATTTACCAGCAAAGTTTGGGTAAGGAATTTGGAGAGTCTAGGAATCAAACCTAAATATACAAGGACACCATACAAAATGGGCGAAATATGTTAAGATTGTTGAGAGGTGCATCAATGAAACTTAACATGAAACAATTGAAATGACGCCATATCAAGCTCAGTGGGGTCGAAAACTGAAAAGAACGTGGGAATCATATGTGGACCAGGAGTTGATGAAGGAAGAGATGAAGAATCACCATAGTGAGTTATACCAAAAAATAAAAAGAAAGGGTGAACAACGAGCAAGGAAGAAGAACGAAGAAAGCAACAAATTGAAGTTTAAGGTGGGAGACATAATTCTAATAAGAACAAACCCAATCTCAGATGCGATAAATAAGGTGACAGCAAAATTCTGCGAACTATACGAAGGCCCATACGAAGTGACAAACATCAAAGGAGAAGCGACTTATGAGGTATCAGAAGTAAACAAGCCTGAAGCAGTATGGGGTATCTTCAATGTTAGGCAGTTAAAACAATACTACCATGGGTAAATGGGAGAATGAGAAATGGGAATTTGTAAATGCTAAAAGGAGTCTAATATGTAATTGTCAAGATTAAAAAAAAAACAAAAAAATTCTATATATCAATATTATTTGTTTGGAAAATGATCAATGAGGATTTAAAATAAATTTTCTTAATGACAAAATGTAATGGTGTCATAGATTAAGAACCCTATGTAATAGTTATAAGAATTTAGTGAAAGTAAATATATGTTGGTAAAAGCGGAAGCAACAAATAGAACTAAGCAAAGTGTGAACAAATGTTATGGGGTGTGTATGACCAACTGTTGTTGATGAACTAGCAGGTAGAAAATAAAAGTGCGACAGTAGGGTGAAACCGGTAGTTATCGAAATGGGAAGTGGGTAAACAAAGCAATGTAAACAAACTAAGTTTAAAGTAAGTGTATGTAGGCTTAGAGGCATACAAAACGATTTATCCAAATCCTAGCAATAATTATGGACAAATCATTTTGGGGGACAATGTAACGTAAATCAAGGAGTTACAAATAATTAATTAATAATTTACAAATATCTGTAGTACGGCACGATAAATTATTAATGTGTTAATATCAAATTGTAATGTTAATAGTAAGAACGTATAAGAGATTTTGGACACTGTACTAGTTATGTAAGCGAATAGTTAAGGCGTGGACGCCGACACACTGTCGCCTGGCAGCTTAGAAAGGTATTGTACATCCAAACTTTCTATGTCATAAAAATATAAAATGCTTTGTTTGCACAAACTAGCAAAAAATGCGATACACCGTTAGAACAAGGGTGTATCGGTCTTCAAAAATACAATAGCTAACATACTGAAACAGGGTGTGTTTTAAAAAGTAGATTTCTCTTTTTACAAATTAACAGCTGTGCAGGAAAATATCAGTGCCGAAAGCAGTAGCCAATAAAAAATAGCGTCATTGCTGCGCGTGAGAAATTTGGAAGCGGTGACTGGATATTTTCAGATTTACCGGCGACACTTTCAAAATGTGACCAATCGAGGTTATTGGAAGAGTGACAGCGAAAGGGAAGTTTTGGATAGACTATAAATGTAATTGTCTTGATTATTCATCTCTTCTTTCACAGCACTAACACTTATCTAAAAATGAAACTTTTTCTTGTGACCTTACTGTTTATTCTCTTCTCGTTGAACGCATTTCGGCATACATATTCGCCTTCTTCAGCTTAGAGACAGACTGCGATCATTTAGTAACGGTTGTTGTGTGGAAGGCGTAGTGGGGTGGTGCGTGGAGGAAGGGGATTGGCGCGGGGATTCAACTTAATGTTTGTTTTTGTATAATTGTGTCAAAAAGTGTATGTGATTTATATTGTAATTGATCGTTAAGTATGTTGTTTGGTTGTGTTGTGTGGTGTTTATATATTTCGTATTGTTCAGTTGTGTTGAGTTTTCGACGTTTGGGTAAGTAATGTAAAATTTCAAGATTAGTGTCTATGTTGGTGTAACTGTGGTTTTCTGTGCGTATGTGTGTGGCAAATGCGGAGTGTATGTTGTTGTTGGTTAAAGCTTTTAAGTGTTCAGAATAACGGGATGAAAAAGATCTTCCCGTCTGGCCTATGTAGAAAATATACACGTACAAAATATACAGGAAACCAACCACAACTGACATGGTTATACACAACACATCAAACCACCCAACACAACATAAACATGCGGCCTTCAACCATATGCTCCATAGACTAACTAAAATACCCTTAAATAAACAAGATTACACCAACGAACTCAACACAATAAAATACATAGCAATCAAAAACGGTTACAACCCTAATTTAATAAACACACTACACAAACGCATCAAAAACAAAAACAACAAAACACAAAATACCATCAACACACAGCACAATAAATACATCACACTCACATACCACAACTCCTACACACACAAAACCGCCAACACATTCAGAAAACACAAATACAAAATAGCATACAGAACAACCAATACCATCAAAAAACACATCAATAATACAAACACAGACATAGACAAATATAACAAAACAGGTGTTTAAAAATTAAATTGTAATGACTGCAATAGTTTCTACATAGGCCAGACGGGAAGATCTTTTTCATCCCGTTATTCTGAACACTTAAAAGCTTTAACCAACAACAACATACACTCCGCATTTGCCACACACATACACACAGAAAACCACAGTTACACCAGCATAGACACTAATCTTGAAATTTTACATTGCTTACCCAAAGGTCGAAAACTCAACACAACTGAACAATACGAAATATATAAACACCACACAACACAACCAAACAACATACTTAACGATCAATTACAATATAAATCACATACACTTTTTGACACAATTATACAAAAAACAAACATTAAGTTGAATCCCCGCGCCAATCCCCTTCCTCCACGCACCACCTCCACTACGCCTTCTACACAACAACCGTTACTAAATGATGGCAGTCTGTCTCTAAGCTGAAGAAGGCGAATACGTACACCGAAACGCGTTCAACGAGAAGAGAATAAACAGTAAGGTCACAAGAAAAAGTTTCATTTTTAGATAAGTATAAATGTAACTCTCGAAGAAGAACGGCTCTCAGTCTTTCTATCTAACACTCAGTCTTTTTCTATCTAGATCAGTTGGATTCTATCTAAATCAGTCTAACTCAATCGGACTCTATCACTATAACTCGCAAAATCAGTAACGATGGTTAAAAGTCAGTAAGAGAACAGTAAAGGTCAATAAGTGGCCAGTCAGTCAGTAAAAAGTGAGAAAACGGTTAAGTCAAGGAGAAGAAGTACGAAGTTCGGTAATGATAGTGGTCGGTCAATTATAGTATTTGTTAGTCAGAATTACGAATTACCGTAATAATTACTTAATTAGAATGAACTAAAGCAAGCAAGTGAAATATGAGAACTCTGGATGTAAAGGTGAAGAACTAGTGGGTAGTATTGAATTGGTGTGCGGGCAGAGATGCGAAGCAGTCTTTCTTTATAATGTGCGCGGAAGAATAAGCAAGTCTGAATTGCTAAGTGCGTGGCGTTAATTAGTCATCGCAATCGTGTACAAAGTAAAGCAGAGTAATAGGAAGTGAAGTGGTATGTTGTGTATAAAGTGAAAGGAGCCAGCAGCAGAATGGATAACCATTTACAAGTAACGCTATCAAAGTATATTGTCTAAATCACATAATCTTGATGTAATAATAACTGTCTACCATAAATTCAACCTATTTCATTCTCAAAGAACCCATGAGAACGTTCATATCCTAAAGATGCATTTATATGTTATGACATAGAATTGGATAAGAATTAAATACATCTAATTTGTTAGATAATAAGTCGTGATGAGATTGAATTGAATGACAAGTAAAATATATAGTTTGTTAGATATTAAGTCATGTGTTTGATCAAGTAAAGTATGAATGGAGAAAGGGAGATTCAAGATATTAAGAATTTAGCATAATATTATAAATGATTTAAATATGTTAAAGAATCTCTGATAAATTAGTTAATGTGTTAAATAATCTCTATTGAAGATTGAAGAATGATGATTTAAATATGTTAAGGAATCTCTGATAAATTATTTAAATAAGTTAAGTAATCTCTATTGAAGATTTAAATGTGATAAGATTTGGTGTCTATTGATAATAATTCAATTTTGCACAATTAATAGTAATCATAATGGTACAGGTTGATATTATATAATGTACATAAAGTTGATAAATATAACGTTGTGTCATTTAGCATCTGAACAAAGTGTTATTATTTAACAATAACCCCTGAGATTAATAATTATCTCTGGCGCCCAACAAAAATCCAGGCAGCAGTTAGAATACAGATGACTATGTTCGTTGTCAATTAATCAATATAATTAAAATCCACAAAAGCAAGTAAATTTCATTAACGACCAATGTCAAGTTAATTATATTTGATGCCCGAACACGAGGGGCATTCAGAGTAAATTTTATATTTGGCCCAACCAAATGTGGGGTTACTCTCGTTAAAATTTTATAAGATTGTTTAGCTATGTATATCCACAAATTCAAATATTAAATACTCAAACCTTGGGTAACCAATGAATGTGCCTGGGTACCTGGATATTGTATCATGGACAGGTGTATGATGACAAATATTATAGCCATAAGGACAGAGACATTCATCATGTGAATCCATCAGTTGGACAGTTCATGTTCTATGTGTTGAAGTACTGAGAAAGAAACAAATACAGGAGTAAGAACTATGAAGACATGAAATTTCCACCATGCATGGTTCATTTCACTAACAGGTGTTAGCCTGTTATACAAAACCAATCCCAATATCACAATCCTAACACTAACAGATGAATACCTCAGATTTCCTCTCTGTTTGGCTGTGCTAGGCTGCAGTGAGCAAACGGCAATCTAATGGGTTTGGTGAATTCTGGTGTTTCAAGAAGCATCTTATTTCTGTCAGGCTGTATTGTAATTTGTCTTGATACTGTATAAAATTTGCACAAGAAAAAATGAATAACTTAATGCAGTAGTTGGTTTTTAAAATTATAGGTGCTGGAACCCATCAATTCAAAAGTTGCGTACAGACACAAATATATTTATATTTAAGTATAGAATATACTTATGTACTGCGTATATATATACTTATACTAGATGCTCCCAACATCTGCTCAAAATTCTTCCAATTTTTAGCAATTCAGTTTCCAGTAAACTCGCACACACTTGTAGTTCTCTGCTGTCTTTGGGCAAAGCATGATATAAAACATAATATAACTTATCGATAAAAGATTTAAAGCTGTTAATTCCTGAAACTGACTTTACTGCATCAGATAGGTACTGAAAGTTCAAGTCTATGATTAGCGCAGTGCCATACAATAAGAGACAGAAATTTTTCTCTGAATAAAGCTGTAACACCCTTCTTGTTTCCAATTATCACAGCAGCACCATCTGTAATGTTTATAACATCCACTCTTAATTAATTTTAATTTCGTTCACTGTTTTCGTCCGTATTTTGGATGCCATATTTTTTTTGTTTGGTTACCAACTATGAAGCATAACGGAAGAACAGAATGGGTTTGTTCAGGAAATAACTCGTTTATTTTTTGTTTACAAGTGACAGTACCCTTTATTTTTTCTCAGACACTTGTACATTTAACCCCTTAATCAACAAAATGAAACACATATTCAGCCACGAGGCGCAATTAATAAAAAACAAGTAAAGTAGGCCTAATTATTACCATCAACATTTTTATCTCTCTCTCTCTCTCTCTCACTTCATCATGTATTATACTCAATCATCAATTTACACTATATATATATATATATATATATATATATATATATCTAATTTATCACAACCCAGCACTTCTTAAATATGTATATATTTTTATTCACCCAAACGCCCACACACACATTCATGCGTTACATTTTTTTTTTATCCCCCTCAATGAGCTCATTTTATATTATTTAGTGAACTTGCAAGATTTTATTGATTCTGCGTTAATTTACTTCCCTTTTTAGGATCCTTATAGGTGCGTCCAAAGGATGACTCCTCGTGCACGCGCACTACCTAGATTGTTCCGTATTTTCCACTGATTTTACATGTTTTGAAGAAATATTTAACTGTTAATCCACTCTAATTAACATTTATGTTTGTTACTTCACACTTAACATTTAAATACGTGCGGGCGAGATGAAAACTGTACTCAGCCAGCGGACGGGCAAACTGCTTGCGTCCGTATTATTTACAAGTTCATGGCTGACTGCCCTTGTTCTCTACGCACCTGGCGAGAAGGAATTTTTCAGACGTGACTTTTATGCTGGTAACATCGGCCCAATAGTACGCATGAATACGCACCCTTGCTGATAGTCTGCATTTTTCTACCTCGCCGTACCAGTCGTGAAGCTATAGTCAGTTACCAAAATATACTATTGTGAAATAAAAAATGAAAAGCTTTAAATTATATGCCCTCATCGGTTTATACCGTTACACATCGTATGTCAAGCTTATTAAATTATTACTTAAAAATGAGTTTGTCATCCCGTAAGAGTGAAGGCAGTCAATCATAGAGTCAAATATGCCCCTAGCCGAAACACTGTCAAGTTTGACCAGATCTAAGAACAGATTAATTGGGCTATCCATACCAGTTTGAGGTATACAAAATCAAATGTATACATTCAAACTAGACTTATTACAAAGACAAATGTTTAGATTTGTAGTGGGGCTGATGAGTGGCGCAATTTAAAAAGTAATTGTAAATTTTTGAAATATTAGGTTTTCTTTTCATATATTTTTTTCGGTAATTTATTTTTGGATCCAAGAGGTTCTGGAATGCCGTTACGGCATGTTCCCCAAATCAAGCCCTGACTTAATGTAATAATTGAAGTCTATTCAGTACTGCTCTTTAACCCTTAAAGAATAATTTGGCATTTAAGTACAGCTCTGTTGTTAAATATTGTACTAGCTGCTAAAAAACCAGCAGAAAAAAAATACAAGGCTGACTCAGATGTTTCAATCTTGAATATGTGGTTGAAAATTAAGTAATGCACTTTTCTGCTTCCCTTACCTTTTATGTGGAATTAAGAATAATACAGCAAACAGTGTGTGAACTGAAAAAGATGTGTCCGATTTAAAGATTTCACAAACATGAGATATACCAGAAACACGTCAGTAACATGATTATTTTGCTATATTTTATAAACATCCTGACTCGTTTTAAAGTCAAACTTATAAGGACTCCGTCATAATAACCAATTCCAATAAAGTAGAAGTGCATAAATACCCCCCCCCCCCAAAGGTATATAAGTAGAATGAACCACCAATGATGTCAGCAGGGAGGCGATGACAGGAAGGGAGGAAAGAGTCAGTGTGTGGTATATAGGTGTTTAGTTCGCCCCATCTCCGAGCCAGATTCTTACCTGTGCTATTGTATGGGAACTGCCTAGCTCTCTGCACAAAAGTCACTACCTATCTTCCGTTTCTTAAGTTGGTATTGACCTGTGCAGCCCTTGCTCTGCATATTGGTGGTCGCTCTTATTGACTACTAGCAAGTGTAAGCTGGAACAATTCCATTCCATTCCTGTCAGGTGTCTATGGTCTGTCAGAGATGATGTAATATGAAGAAGTCTCCAAGTTCCTACTCTTTCTGCTTTTGTCCGGTCACTGGCTGAAACCCTTTTTCCTTCAGCTGCGACATCTTCCTTTCCCTACCTTTGAACCATTAGCATAATCGAACATCCACCCTAAATTTGGGTCAAACCCCTTCTGGTGATACTAGATAACCCACCATAAAGTCATCCTCATAACACTTTTCTGATTAGCCCCTCTGGAGCTAATTTTCTCAGCTCCTCTCTCTTCTCAGGAAAATCCATCGTCAAGGATATATGAACACACTATTTGATGCTGTCCACCATTGTCACCTGTACGGAGATTTTCCTGCACCTCAAGTAAGCCCAGTACTTCATGGTACCTGAGACAGGCGGTACGTGATATCCGAATTGGTAACTAAGCCAGTGTCACAACACTAGTACAGCACCTTCAAGCGAATAATCGCTTTGGCCTCATCCTTTCCAATTGCTGAGATGAGGCTAAAATGTTATCATGTTTATATAAAAATGAAACTTTCAACTTGTGAACTTACTTGTCTTTTCTTGTCGAACGCAATTTCGGCATGGTGTTCGTCTTTATCAGCTTTGAGACAACTGCCATTAATTTGTAACGGTTTTTACTTGGAAGGTATAGTGGGGGTGGTGTGTGGAGGAAGGGGATTGGGGTGGGGATCCAAATTATTGTTAGTTTTTACTTCCATATTTCCTTAAGGAATAGAAGTATGGTGATGGCAAAAAAAATCGTGTTCGAGATTATTGCAGATTCTGATTCTACTACACTCAAAACATGAAAAAAAGTCGTTTTCCGAAAAGTGTCTGTGTGTGTGTGTGTGTGTGTCTGTAGATTTTTTTTCTATGGCAAACGATAACTGCCGCAAATTCAAACAGAATCAAATAATTTTTTGCATACAGCCCTGATTTGTAGAGGACTCGCGACCTATTGTTTTTGGTGAAGATCGGTTGATGGAAAGGGGTAGTTTACCTGCAACGGTTTTTTTTTATCAAGGGAAATTTTTTTTTTTGGCAAACGATAACAGCCGCAAATTCAAACAGAATCAAATAATGTTTCGTATACAGCCCTGAATTGTAGAGTTCTCAAGACCTTTTGTTTTTGGTGAAGATCGGTTAAGGGAAAGGGGTAGTTTACTTGTAACGTTTTATGTTTTAACAAGGGTATTTCTTATGGCAAACGATAACAGCCGCAAATTCAAACAGAATCAAAAGATTATTTGCATACTGCCCTAAATTGTAGAGTTCTCAAGACCTATTGTTTTTGGTGAAGATCGGTTAAGGGAAAGGGGTAGTTTACCTACAACGTTTTTTTAACAAGGGTATTTTCTATGGCAAACGATAACAGCCGCAAATTCAAACAGAATCAAATAATTTTCTGCATACAGCCCTGATTTGTAGAGTACTCAAGACCTATTGTTTGTGGTGAAGATCAGTTGAGGGGAAGGGGTAGTTTACCTGCAACGTTTTTTATCAAGCGTATTTTTTATGGCAAACGATAACTGCCGCAAATTCAAACAGAATCAAATAATTTTTTGCATACAGCCCTGACTTGTAGAGTACTCGCGACCTATTGTTTTTGGTGAAGATCGGTTGAGGGGAAGGGGTAGTTTACCTGCAACGGTTTTTTTTATCAAGGGAAATTTTTTATTTTGGCAAACGATAACAGCCGCAAATTCAAACAGAATCAAACGATTATTTGCATACAGCCCTAAATTGTAGAGTTCTCAAGACCTATTGTTTTTGGTGAAGATCGGTTGAGAGAAAGGGGTAGTTTACTTGCAACATTTTTTTAACAAGGGTATTTTCTATGGCAAACGATAACAGCCGCAAATTCAAACAGAATCAAATAATGTTTTGCATACAGCCCTGATTTATAGAGTACTCAAGACCTATTGTTTTTGGTGAAGATCTGTTAAGGGGAAGGGGTAGTTTACCTGCACCGTTTTTTTATCAAGCGTATTTTATATGGCAAACGATAACAGCCGCAAATTCAAACAGAATCAAATAATTTTTTGCATACATCCCTGAATTGTAGAGGTCTCAAGGACTTTCGATTTTGGTAAAGATCGGTTAAGGGGAAGGGGTAGTTTACCTGCAACCTTTTACGTTTTAACAAGAGTAAAGTACTTGCAAATTTATTTAAACTTTTTGAAACAATGGTAATTGTTAAAAATAAAATAATTTTGTTGCCAGGCAATAAAATTATAATTTTTTAATTTTAATGTAATATAATATTTTTCATTTAATACGGCAATAAAAAGGCAGGTAAGACACAAACACACAATTCACGTTATTTCTGGCCTCACTCATGTTTATTTTCTTACGTTTGCACGCTTTTTAAATGGAAAGTGCCGAAACCCACACCAACATAACGCGTGCAAGCCGAAAAAATGGACATCAATTTGCTTACTGGCGAAGCTAGTAGTTAATGAATGGGTAGGCAAAAATCTTATCTTAAATTTTTTTTAAGGAATCACTAAAAGGACGGTGGGTCAAATCGGACGCTGAGGTAGAGTTGCTGTAACCGAATGGTTCCACAAACAGCCGTAAGAATTTTACTAGCAGGGAATCTACAGGTTAGCGCAACAGTGGAACTCATGTCTTAATGTTATTGGAGACATCTTTTAAAATCGTTGAATAAAAAATGCTTTACAGCTCTATACGTGTGTCTATTGAACAATCCTTGTATTAGTCATACACAATAATACAACTGATTGAACTTCAAATTTTTAAACTTGGTTAGTTTCTATATATATGTTTAATGTTACAAATAATTCAAATAACAATCTTGATCATCTGTTAGTTCAGCGGAATAACAGTGACACTTTTAATAACCGCATAAAATAAACACTTAGAAACAACACAGGCGCTTTAACTTAACTGTTTGGACCACAGAAGTGAGGCATGCCTCAACGCTCTATGTGTACAGCACGGGACAATCCCCCCTCCCTACACTTCCCTATCACACCACTACATTGCTTACATACGATGTATACAAAAAACGCTGAGGCAAGTTCAGGTTGCCTCATTCGCTTTAAACGAACTATGCCGAATCTCACCTGTCACCATCTAGCGGTCGCTCAATAAAGCACGTTTCGGTTTAATAAATTTGACAGTCCCAGTAACAATGTATAATCTTTACGTTATGTAGTTCATACGTATTTATAATTTTTATTCTACAGAATTTGTTAGGGTAGGCATTGCCTCAATTGCCTCCATGTAACTTCGCCACTGATATATATGTGTACAACGTTATCGGCAACAAAGAAGTAGTTTTTGTTAAAATTCCTTCCCGGGATATTTGGCCGTAGTCCAATGTTTTCTACAAAACCAGACATTTCGGCAATGCCATCGACTTCCATCATCAGTGAAAATCGAGTGCGATAACGTGAGGTGGTATACGTTAGTGACCACAGTACTGTGGTTAAGGCTGAAGCAGTAAGTAGAAAGAAGTAGTTTCTATGGTAATATTTCATTTCGAAAATGATTTTAAATATAAATCTTAGAATATGGAAGTCATGTATGGTTCTCCATACCGATATTTTACTTCCATATTCCTTAAGGAATGGAAGTATGGTGATGGCAAAAAAAATCGTGTTCGAGATTATTGCAGATTCTGATTCTACTACGCTCAAAACATGAAAAAAAGTCGTTTTCCGAAAAGTGTGTGTGTGTGTGTCTGTGTGTGTGTGTGTGTGTCTGTAGATTTTTTTTCTATGGCAAACGATAACTGCCGCAAATTCAAACAGAATCAAATAATTTTTTGCATACAGCCCTAATTTGTAGAGTACTCGCGACCTATTGTTTTTGGTGAAGATCGGTTGAGGGAAAGGGGTAGTTTACCTGCAACGGTTTTTTTTATCAAGGGAAATTTTTTTTTGGCAAACGATAACAGCCGCAAATTCAAACAGAATTAAATAATGTTTCGTACACAGCCCTGAATTGTAGAGTTCTCAAGACCTATTGTTTTTGGTGAAGATCGGTTAAGGGAAAGGGGTAGTTTACCTGTACCATTTTATGTTTTAACAAGGGTATTTCCTATGGCAAACGATAACAGCCGCAAATTCAAACAGAATCAAAAGATTATTTGCATACAGCCCTAAATTGTAGAGTTCTAAAGACCTATTGTTTTTGGTGAAGATCGGTTGAGGGAAAGGGGTAGTTTACCTGCAACGTTTTTTTAACAAGGGTATTTTCTATGGCAAACGATAACAGCCGCAAATTCAAACAGAATCAAATAATGTTTTGCATACAGCCCTGATTTGTAGAGTATTCAAGACCTATTGTTTTTGGTGAAGATCGGTTAAGGGGAAGGGGTAGTTTACCTGCAACGTTTTTTATCAAGCGTATTTTCTATGGCAAACGATAACTGCCGCAAATTGAAACAGAATCAAATAATTTTTTGCATACGTCCCTGAATTGTAGAGGTCTCAAGGACTTTCGATTTTGGTGAAGATCGGTTAAGTGGAAGGGGTAGTTTACCTGCAACCTTTTACGTTTTAACAAGAGTAAAGTACTTGAAAATTTATTTAAACTTTTTCAAACAATGGTAATTGTTAAAAATAAAATAATTTTGTTGCCAGGCAATAAAATTAAAATTTTTTCATTTTAATGTAAATCATGTATAAGAGAAAATATATCGCGCTTGGCAGGCGATATTAAGATTTAAATATAAATCTTAGAATATGGAAGTCATGTATGGTTCTCCATACCGATATTTTACTTCCATATTCCTTAAGGAATGGAAGTATGGTGATGGCAAAAAAAATCGTGTTCGAGATTATTGCAGATTCTGATTCTACTACACTCAAAACATGAAAAAAGTCGTTTTCCGAAAAGTGTCTGTGTGTGTGTCTGTGTGTCTAGATTTTTTTTCTATGGCAAACGATAACTGCCGCAAATTCAAACAGAATCAAATAATTTTTTGCATACAGCCCTGATTTGTAGAGTACTCACGACCTATTGTTTTTGGTGAAGATCGGTTGAGGGAAAGGGGTAGTTTACCTGCAACGGTTTTTTTTTATCAAGGGAAATTTTTTTTTTTGGCAAACGATAACAGCCGCAAATTCAAACAGAATCAAATAATGTTTCGTATACAGCCCTGAATTGTAGAGTTCTCAAGACCTTTTGTTTTTGGTGAAGATCGGTTAAGGGAAAGGGGTAGTTTACTTGTAACGTTTTATGTTTTAACAAGGGTATTTCTTATGGCAAACGATAACAGCCGCAAATTCAAACAGAATCAAAAGATTATTTGCATACTGCCCTAAATTGTAGAGTTCTCAAGACCTATTGTTTTTGGTGAAGATCGGTTAAGGGAAAGGGGTAGTTTACCTACAACGTTTTTTTAACAAGGGTATTTTCTATGGCAAACGATAACAGCCGCAAATTCAAACAGAATCAAATAATTTTCTGCATACAGCCCTGATTTGTAGAGTACTCAAGACCTATTGTTTGTGGTGAAGATCAGTTGAGGGGAAGGGGTAGTTTACCTGCAACGTTTTTTATCAAGCGTATTTTTTATGGCAAACGATAACTGCCGCAAATTCAAACAGAATCAAATAATTTTTTGCATACAGCCCTGACTTGTAGAGTACTCGCGACCTATTGTTTTTGGTGAAGATCGGTTGAGGGGAAGGGGTAGTTTACCTGCAACAGTTTTTTTTATCTAGGGAAATTTTTTATTTTGGCAAACGATAACAGCCGCAAATTCAAACAGAATCAAACGATTATTTGCATACAGCCCTAAATTGTAGAGTTCTCAAGACCTATTGTTTTTGGTGAAGATCGGTTGAGAGAAAGGGGTAGTTTACTTGCAACATTTTTTTAACAAGGGTATTTTCTATGGCAAACGATAACAGCCGCAAATTCAAACAGAATCAAATAATGTTTTGCATACAGCCCTGATTTATAGAGTACTCAAGACCTATTGTTTTTGGTGAAGATCTGTTAAGGGGAAGGGGTAGTTTACCTGCACCGTTTTTTTATCAAGCGTATTTTATATGGCAAACGATAACAGCCGCAAATTCAAACAGAATCAAATAATTTTTTGCATACATCCCTGAATTGTAGAGGTCTCAAGGACTTTCGATTTTGGTAAAGATCGGTTAAGGGGAAGGGGTAGTTTACCTGCAACCTTTTACGTTTTAACAAGAGTAAAGTACTTGCAAATTTATTTAAACTTTTTGAAACAATGGTAATTGTTAAAAATAAAATAATTTTGTTGCCAGGCAATAAAATTATAATTTTTTAATTTTAATGTAATATAATATTTTTCATTTAATACGGCAATAAAAAGGCAGGTAAGACACAAACACACAATTCACGTTATTTCTGGCCTCACTCATGTTTATTTTCTTACGTTTGCACGCTTTTTAAATGGAAAGTGCCGAAACCCACACCAACATAACGCGTGCAAGCCGAAAAAATGGACATCAATTTGCTTACTGGCGAAGCTAGTAGTTAATGAATGGGTAGGCAAAAATCTTATCTTAAATTTTTTTTAAGGAATCACTAAAAGGACGGTGGGTCAAATCGGACGCTGAGGTAGAGTTGCTGTAACCGAATGGTTCCACAAACAGCCGTAAGAATTTTACTAGCAGGGAATCTACAGGTTAGCGCAACAGTGGAACTCATGTCTTAATGTTATTGGAGACATCTTTTAAAATCGTTGAATAAAAAATGCTTTACAGCTCTATACGTGTGTCTATTGAACAATCCTTGTATTAGTCATACACAATAATACAACTGATTGAACTTCAAATTTTTAAACTTGGTTAGTTTCTATATATATGTTTAATGTTACAAATAATTCAAATAACAATCTTGATCATCTGTTAGTTCAGCGGAATAACAGTGACACTTTTAATAACCGCATAAAATAAACACTTAGAAACAACACAGGCGCTTTAACTTAACTGTTTGGACCACAGAAGTGAGGCATGCCTCAACGCTCTATGTGTACAGCACGGGACAATCCCCCCTCCCTCCACTTCCCTATCACACCACTACATTGCTTACATACGATGTATACAAAAAACGCTGAGGCAAGTTCAGGTTGCCTCATTCGCTTTAAACGAACTATGCCGAATCTCACCTGTCACCATCTAGCGGTCGCTCAATAAAGCACGTTTCGGTTTAATAAATTTGACAGTCCCAGTAACAATGTATAATCTTTACGTTATGTAGTTCATACGTATTTATAATTTTTATTCTACAGAATTTGTTAGGGTAGGCATTGCCTCAATTGCCTCCATGTAACTTCGCCACTGATATATATGTGTACAACGTTATCGGCAACAAAGAAGTAGTTTTTGTTAAAATTCCTTCCCGGGATATTTGGCCGTAGTCCAATGTTTTCTACAAAACCAGACATTTCGGCAATGCCATCGACTTCCATCATCAGTGAAAATCGAGTGCGATAACGTGAGGTGGTATACGTTAGTGACCACAGTACTGTGGTTAAGGCTGAAGCAGTAAGTAGAAAGAAGTAGTTTCTATGGTAATATTTCATTTCGAAAATGATTTTAAATATAAATCTTAGAATATGGAAGTCATGTATGGTTCTCCATACCGATATTTTACTTCCATATTCCTTAAGGAATGGAAGTATGGTGATGGCAAAAAAAATCGTGTTCGAGATTATTGCAGATTCTGATTCTACTACGCTCAAAACATGAAAAAAAGTCGTTTTCCGAAAAGTGTGTGTGTGTGTGTGTCTGTAGATTTTTTTTCTATGGCAAACGATAACTGCCGCAAATTCAAACAGAATCAAATAATTTTTTGCATACAGCCCTAATTTGTAGAGTACTCGCGACCTATTGTTTTTGGTGAAGATCGGTTGAGGGAAAGGGGTAGTTTACCTGCAACGGTTTTTTTTATCAAGGGAAATTTTTTTTTTGGCAAACGATAACAGCCGCAAATTCAAACAGAATTAAATAATGTTTCGTACACAGCCCTGAATTGTAGAGTTCTCAAGACCTATTGTTTTTGGTGAAGATCGGTTAAGGGAAAGGGGTAGTTTACCTGTACCATTTTATGTTTTAACAAGGGTATTTCCTATGGCAAACGATAACAGCCGCAAATTCAAACAGAATCAAAAGATTATTTGCATACAGCCCTAAATTGTAGAGTTCTAAAGACCTATTGTTTTTGGTGAAGATCGGTTGAGGGAAAGAGGTAGTTTACCTGCAACGTTTTTTTAACAAGGGTATTTTCTATGGCAAACGATAACAGCCGCAAATTCAAACAGAATCAAATAATGTTTTGCATACAGCCCTGATTTGTAGAGTATTCAAGACCTATTGTTTTTGGTGAAGATCGGTTAAGGGGAAGGGGTAGTTTACCTGCAACGTTTTTTATCAAGCGTATTTTCTATGGCAAACGATAACTGCCGCAAATTGAAACAGAATCAAATAATTTTTTGCATACGTCCCTGAATTGTAGAGGTCTCAAGGACTTTCGATTTTGGTGAAGATCGGTTAAGTGGAAGGGGTAGTTTACCTGCAACCTTTTACGTTTTAACAAGAGTAAAGTACTTGAAAATTTATTTAAACTTTTTCAAACAATGGTAATTGTTAAAAATAAAATAATTTTGTTGCCAGGCAATAAAATTAAAATTTTTTCATTTTAATGTAAATCATGTATAAGAGAAAATATATCGCGCTTGGCAGGCGATATTAAGATTTAAATATAAATCTTAGAATATGGAAGTCATGTATGGTTCTCCATACCGATATTTTACTTCCATATTCCTTAAGGAATGGAAGTATGGTGATGGCAAAAAAAATCGTGTTCGAGATTATTGCAGATTCTGATTCTACTACACTCAAAACATGAAAAAAGTCGTTTTCCGAAAAGTGTCTGTGTGTGTGTCTGTGTGTCTAGATTTTTTTTCTATGGCAAACGATAACTGCCGCAAATTCAAACAGAATCAAATAATTTTTTGCATACAGCCCTGATTTGTAGAGTACTCACGACCTGTTGTTTTTGGTGAAGATCGGTTGAGGGAAAGGGGTAGTTTACCTGCAACGGTTTTTTTTTATCAAGGGAAATTTTTTTTTTTGGCAAACGATAACAGCCGCAAATTCAAACAGAATCAAATAATGTTTCGTATACAGCCCTGAATTGTAGAGTTCTCAAGACCTTTTGTTTTTGGTGAAGATCGGTTAAGGGAAAGGGGTAGTTTACTTGTAACGTTTTATGTTTTAACAAGGGTATTTCTTATGGCAAACGATAACAGCCGCAAATTCAAACAGAATCAAAAGATTATTTGCATACTGCCCTAAATTGTAGAGTTCTCAAGACCTATTGTTTTTGGTGAAGATCGGTTAAGGGAAAGGGGTAGTTTACCTACAACGTTTTTTTAACAAGGGTATTTTCTATGGCAAACGATAACAGCCGCAAATTCAAACAGAATCAAATAATTTTCTGCATACAGCCCTGATTTGTAGAGTACTCAAGACCTATTGTTTGTGGTGAAGATCAGTTGAGGGGAAGGGGTAGTTTACCTGCAACGTTTTTTATCAAGCGTATTTTTTATGGCAAACGATAACTGCCGCAAATTCAAACAGAATCAAATAATTTTTTGCATACAGCCCTGACTTGTAGAGTACTCGCGACCTATTGTTTTTGGTGAAGATCGGTTGAGGGGAAGGGGTAGTTTACCTGCAACAGTTTTTTTTATCAAGGGAAATTTTTTATTTTGGCAAACGATAACAGCCGCAAATTCAAACAGAATCAAACGATTATTTGCATACAGCCCTAAATTGTAGAGTTCTCAAGACCTATTGTTTTTGGTGAAGATCGGTTGAGAGAAAGGGGTAGTTTACTTGCAACATTTTTTTAACAAGGGTATTTTCTATGGCAAACGATAACAGCCGCAAATTCAAACAGAATCAAATAATGTTTTGCATACAGCCCTGATTTATAGAGTACTCAAGACCTATTGTTTTTGGTGAAGATCTGTTAAGGGGAAGGGGTAGTTTACCTGCACCGTTTTTTTATCAAGCGTATTTTATATGGCAAACGATAACAGCCGCAAATTCAAACAGAATCAAATAATTTTTTGCATACATCCCTGAATTGTAGAGGTCTCAAGGACTTTCGATTTTGGTAAAGATCGGTTAAGGGGAAGGGGTAGTTTACCTGCAACCTTTTACGTTTTAACAAGAGTAAAGTACTTGCAAATTTATTTAAACTTTTTGAAACAATGGTAATTGTTAAAAATAAAATAATTTTGTTGCCAGGCAATAAAATTATAATTTTTTAATTTTAATGTAATATAATATTTTTCATTTAATACGGCAATAAAAAGGCAGGTAAGACACAAACACACAATTCACGTTATTTCTGGCCTCACTCATGTTTATTTTCTTACGTTTGCACGCTTTTTAAATGGAAAGTGCCGAAACCCACACCAACATAACGCGTGCAAGCCGAAAAAATGGACATCAATTTGCTTACTGGCGAAGCTAGTAGTTAATGAATGGGTAGGCAAAAATCTTATCTTAAATTTTTTTTAAGGAATCACTAAAAGGACGGTGGGTCAAATCGGACGCTGAGGTAGAGTTGCTGTAACCGAATGGTTCCACAAACAGCCGTAAGAATTTTACTAGCAGGGAATCTACAGGTTAGCGCAACAGTGGAACTCATGTCTTAATGTTATTGGAGACATCTTTTAAAATCGTTGAATAAAAAATGCTTTACAGCTCTATACGTGTGTCTATTGAACAATCCTTGTATTAGTCATACACAATAATACAACTGATTGAACTTCAAATTTTTAAACTTGGTTAGTTTCTATATATATGTTTAATGTTACAAATAATTCAAATAACAATCTTGATCATCTGTTAGTTCAGCGGAATAACAGTGACACTTTTAATAACCGCATAAAATAAACACTTAGAAACAACACAGGCGCTTTAACTTAACTGTTTGGACCACAGAAGTGAGGCATGCCTCAACGCTCTATGTGTACAGCACGGGACAATCCCCCCTCCCTCCACTTCCCTATCACACCACTACATTGCTTACATACGATGTATACAAAAAACGCTGAGGCAAGTTCAGGTTGCCTCATTCGCTTTAAACGAACTATGCCGAATCTCACCTGTCACCATCTAGCGGTCGCTCAATAAAGCACGTTTCGGTTTAATAAATTTGACAGTCCCAGTAACAATGTATAATCTTTACGTTATGTAGTTCATACGTATTTATAATTTTTATTCTACAGAATTTGTTAGGGTAGGCATTGCCTCAATTGCCTCCATGTAACTTCGCCACTGATATATATGTGTACAACGTTATCGGCAACAAAGAAGTAGTTTTTGTTAAAATTCCTTCCCGGGATATTTGGCCGTAGTCCAATGTTTTCTACAAAACCAGACATTTCGGCAATGCCATCGACTTCCATCATCAGTGAAAATCGAGTGCGATAACGTGAGGTGGTATACGTTAGTGACCACAGTACTGTGGTTAAGGCTGAAGCAGTAAGTAGAAAGAAGTAGTTTCTATGGTAATATTTCATTTCGAAAATGATTTTAAATATAAATCTTAGAATATGGAAGTCATGTATGGTTCTCCATACCGATATTTTACTTCCATATTCCTTAAGGAATGGAAGTATGGTGATGGCAAAAAAAATCGTGTTCGAGATTATTGCAGATTCTGATTCTACTACGCTCAAAACATGAAAAAAAGTCGTTTTCCGAAAAGTGTGTGTGTGTGTGTCTGTGTGTGTGTGTGTGTGTCTGTAGATTTTTTTTCTATGGCAAACGATAACTGCCGCAAATTCAAACAGAATCAAATAATTTTTTGCATACAGCTCTAATTTGTAGAGTACTCGCGACCTATTGTTTTTGGTGAAGATCGGTTGAGGGAAAGGGGTAGTTTACCTGCAACGGTTTTTTTTATCAAGGGAAATTTTTTTTTTGGCAAACGATAACAGCCGCAAATTCAAACAGAATTAAATAATGTTTCGTACACAGCCCTGAATTGTAGAGTTCTCAAGACCTATTGTTTTTGGTGAAGATCGGTTAAGGGAAAGGGGTAGTTTACCTGTACCATTTTATGTTTTAACAAGGGTATTTCCTATGGCAAACGATAACAGCCGCAAATTCAAACAGAATCAAAAGATTATTTGCATACAGCCCTAAATTGTAGAGTTCTCAAGACCTATTGTTTTTGGTGAAGATCGGTTGAGGGAAAGGGGTAGTTTACCTGCAACGTTTTTTTAACAAGGGTATTTTCTATGGCAAACGATAACAGCCGCAAATTCAAACAGAATCAAATAATGTTTTGCATACAGCCCTGATTTGTAGAGTATTCAAGACCTATTGTTTTTGGTGAAGATCGGTTAAGGGGAAGGGGTAGTTTACCTGCAACGTTTTTTATCAAGCGTATTTTCTATGGCAAACGATAACTGCCGCAAATTGAAACAGAATCAAATAATTTTTTGCATACGTCCCTGAATTGTAGAGGTCTCAAGGACTTTCGATTTTGGTGAAGATCGGTTAAGGGGAAGGGGTAGTTTACCTGCAACCTTTTACGTTTTAACAAGAGTAAAGTACTTGAAAATTTATTTAAACTTTTTCAAACAATGGTAATTGTTAAAAATAAAATAATTTTGTTGCCAGGCAATAAAATTAAAATTTTTTCATTTTAATGTAAATCATGTATAAGAGAAAATATATCGCGCTTGGCAGGCGATATTAAGATTTAAATATAAATCTTAGAATATGGAAGTCATGTATGGTTCTCCATACCGATATTTTACTTCCATATTCCTTAAGGAATGGAAGTATGGTGATGGCAAAAAAAATCGTGTTCGAGATTATTGCAGATTCTGATTCTACTACACTCAAAACATGAAAAAAGTCGTTTTCCGAAAAGTGTCTGTGTGTGTGTCTGTGTGTCTAGATTTTTTTTCTATGGCAAACGATAACTGCCGCAAATTCAAACAGAATCAAATAATTTTTTGCATACAGCCCTGATTTGTAGAGTACTCACGACCTATTGTTTTTGGTGAAGATCGGTTGAGGGAAAGGGGTAGTTTACCTGCAACGGTTTTTTTTATCAAGGGAAATTTTTTTTTTTGGCCAACGATAACAGCCGCAAATTCAAACAGAATCAAATAATGTTTCGCATACTGCCCTGAATTGTAGAGTTCTCAAGACCTATTGTTTTTGGTGAAGATCGGTTAAGGGAAAGGGGTAGTTTACCTGTAACGTTTTATGTTTTAACAAGGGTATTTCCTATGGCAAACGATAACAGCCGCAAATTCAAACAGAATCAAAAGATTATTTGCATACTGCCCTAAATTGTAGAGTTCTCAAGACCTATTGTTTTTGGTGAAGATCGGTTAAGGGAAAGGGGTAGTTTACCTACAACGTTTTTTTAACAAGGGTATTTTCTATGGCAAACGATAACAGCCGCAAATTCAAACAGAATCAAATAATTTTCTGCATACAGCCCTGATTTGTAGAGTACTCAAGACCTGTTGGTTTTGGTGAAGATCAGTTGAGGGGAAGGGGTAGTTTACCAGCAACGTTTTTTATCATGCGTATTTTCTATGGCAAACGATAACTGCCGCAAATTCAAACAGAATCAAATAATTTTTTGCATACGTCCCTGAATTGTAGAGGTCTCAAGGACTTTCGATTTTGGTGAAGATCGGTTAAGGGGAAGGGGTAATTTACCTGCAACCTTTTACGTTTTAACAAGAGTAAAGTACATGAAAATTTATTTAAACTTTTTGAAACAATGGTAATTGTTAAAAATAAAATAATTTTGTTGCCAGGCAATAAAATTATAATTTTTTCATTTTAATGTAAATCTGAACGTAGTATTAAGTAAAGTCGGTGCGTTTTCTCTCTGTGTTTTAAATCGCTAATCTCAGGAAGTACTGAACGTATTTTATTCAAGTTTTCGCCAATAGATAGAGTGTCTATCGAGGAACATTTATGTGTATAATTAATACATATATGTTGTACATTAGCTTAGCTATCACGGTTTATGTCAAGTAAGTGGTATAGTTTACATCTTATATATAAAAAAGAATGTTTCTTTGTTTGTCCCGTATGCGTTCCTATACCATTCATCCGATTGCGATGAAACTTCGGTGAGTTGTTGTGCGCACGTCCGCGAAGGTTTCTTCCACATCTCCTCCTAAACCACTGTACCGATTTCAACCAAACTTGGCACAAATATTTTACGCAACGGGAGAACCAACATAGGATAGGTGTTTTTACTTCCATATTCCTTAAGGAATGGAAGTATGGTGATGGCAAAAAAAATCGTGTTCGAGATTATTGCAGATTCTGATTCTACTACACTCAAAACATGAAAAAAAGTCGTTTTCCGAAAAGTGTGTGTGTGTGTGTCTGTCTGTCTATGTGTGTGTCTGAAGATTTTTTTTCTATGGCAAACGATAACAGCCGCAAATTCAAACAGAATCAAATAATTTTTTGCATACAGCCCTGATTTGTAGAGTGCTCGCGACCTATTGTTTTTGGTGAAGATCGGTTGAGGGAAAGGGGTAGTTTACCTGCAACGGTTTTTTTTTATCAAGGGTAATTTTGTTTGTTTGGCAAACGATAACAGCCGCAAATTCAAACAGAATCAAATAATGTTTCGCATACAGCCCTGAATTGTAGAGTTCTCACGATCTGTTGATTGTGGTAAAGATCGGTTAAGGGAAAGGGGTAGTTTACCTGTACCGTTTTATGTTTTAGCAATGGTATTTATTATGGCAAACGATAACAGCCGCAAATTCAAACATAATCAAATAATGTTTTGCATACTGCCCTAAATTGTAGAGTTCTCAATACCTTTTGTTTTTGGTGAAGATCGGTTAAGGGAAAGGGGTAGTTTACCTGCAACGTTTTATGTTTTTAAGGGTATTTTTTATGGCAAACGATAAGAGCCGCAAATTCAAACAGAATCAAATACGTTTTTGCATACAGCCCTGATTTCTTGAGTACTAAAGACCTATTGTTTTTGGTGAAGATCGTTTAAGGGAAAGGGGTAGTTTACCTGCCACGTTTTTTGTTTTATCAAGGGTATTTTTTATGGCAAACGATAAGAGCCGCAAATTCACAAAAAATCGTATAATATTTTGCATACAACACTAAATTGTAGAGTTCTCAAGACCTGTCGTTTTTGGTGAAGATCGGCTAAGGGAAAGGGGTAGTTTACCGGCAACGGTTTTTTATCAAGGGTAATTTTACTTCCATATTCCTTAAGGAATGGAAGTATGGTGATGGCAAAAAAAATCGTGTTCGAGATTATTGTAGATTCTGATTCTACTACACTCAAAACATGAAAAAAGTCGTTTTCCGAAAAGTGTCTGTGTGTCTGTCTGTCTGTAGATTTTTTTCTATGGCAAACGATAACAGCCGCAAATTCAAACAGAATCAAATAATTTTTTGCATACAGCCCTGATTTGTAGAGTACTCGCGACCTATTGTTTTTGGTGAAGATCGGTTGAGGGAAAGGGGTAGTTTACCTGCAACGGTTTTTTTTTATGAAGGGTAATTTTGTTTGTTTGGCAAACGATAACAGCCGCAAATTCAAACAGAATCAAATAATGTTTCGCATACAGCCCTGAATTGTAGAGTTCTCACGATCTTTTGATTTTGGTAAAGATCGGTTAAGGGAAAGGGGTAGTTTACCTGTACCGTTTTATGTTTTAACAAGGGTATTTTCTATGGCAAGCGATAACAGCCGCAAATTCAAACATAATCAAATAATGTTTTGCATACTGCCCTGAATTGTAGAGTTCTCAAGACCTTTTGTTTTTGGTGAAGATCGGTTAAGGGAAAGGGGTAGTTTACCTGCAACGTTTTATGTTTTTAAGGGTATTTTCTATGGCAAACGATAAGAGCCGCAAATTCAAACAGAATCAAATACGTTTTTGCATACAGCCCTGATTTCTTGAGTACTAAAGACCTATTGTTTTTGGTGAAGATCGTTTAAGGGAAAGGGGTAGTTTACCTGCCACGTTTTTTGTTTTATCAAGGGTATTTTTTATGGCAAACGATAACAGCCGCAAATTCACACAAAATCATATAATATTTTGCATACAAATTGTAGAGTTCTCAAGACCTGTCGTTTTTGGTGAAGATCGGTTAAGGGAAAGGGGTAGTTTACCTGTAACGGTTTTTTATCAAGGGTAATTTTTTATTACTTCCATATTCCTTAAGGAATGGAAGTATGGTGATGGCAAAAAAAATCGTGATCGAGATTATTGCAGATTCTGATTTTACTACACTCAAAACATGAAAAAAAGTCGTTTTCCGAAAAGTGTCTGTGTCTGTGTGTGTGTCTGTAGATTTTTACTTCCATTTTTCTATGGCAAACGATAACTGCCGCAAATTCAAACAGAATCAAATAATTTTTTGCATACATCCCTGAATTGTAGAGGTCTCAATGACTTTCGATTTTGGTGAAGATCGGTTAAGGGGAAGGGGTAGTTTACCAGCAACCTTTTACGTTTTAACAAGAGTAAAGTACTTGAAAATTTATTTAAACTTTTTGAAACAATGGTAATTGTTAAAAATAAAATAATTTTGTTGCCAGGCAATAAAATTATAATTTTTTCATTTTAATGTAATATAATATTTTTCATTTAATACAGCAATAAAAAGGCAGGTAAGACACAGCCTGGCTGTTTGGCTGAAAATGATTTTAAATATAAATCTTAGAATATGGAAGTCATGTATGGTTCTCCATACCGATATTTTACTTTTTACTTCCATATTCTTTAAGGAATGGAAGTATGGTGATGGCAAAAAAAATCGTGTTCGAGATTATTGCAGATTCTGATTCTACTACACTCAAAACATGAAAAAAAGTCGTTTTCCGAAAAGTGTCTGTGTGTGTGTGTCTGTCTGTCTGTGTGTGTGTCTGTAGATTTTTTTTCTATGGCAAACGATAACTGCCGCAAATTCAAACAGAATCAAATAATTTTTTGCATACAGCCCTGATTTGTAGAGTACTCGTGACCTATTGTTTTTGGTGAAGATCGGTTGAGGGAAAGGGGTAGTTTACCTGCAACGGTTTTTTTTATCAAGGGAATTTTTTCTTTATTTGGCAAACGATAACAGCCGCAAATTCAAACAGAATCAAAAGATTATTTGCATACAGCCCTAAATTGTAGAGTTGTCAAGACCTATTGTTTTTGGTGAAGATCGGTTGAGGGAAAGGGGTAGTTTACCTGCAACGTTTTTTTAACAAGGTATATTTTCTATGGCAAACGATAACAGCCGCAAATTCAAACAGAATCAAATTATGTTTTGCATACAGCCCTGATTTGTAGAGTACTCAAGACCTATTGTTTTTGGTGAAGATCGGTTAAGGGGAAGGGGTAGTTTACCTGCAACGTTTTTTTATCAAGCGTATTTTTAAATGGAAAGTGCTGAACCCATACCAACATAACGCATGCAAGCCGAAAAAGTGTCCAGCGTGGATAGCGATTTGCTTCCTGTGGATCGCTGGGCAGTGTAACTGCACGTGTTTACAGAGGAACGATTCATAGACAGACTTTTCGTCTTTAGGGAATGAACCCTCTGCAAGATGCTGAGGGTCCATGAGTGACTTCGGAGCGCTCCTTCTTTTCCGCGTGTTTATTCTGTGAAACGTACACTGTAGATTCGCAGCTTTATTCTAAGCAACGCTCAATAGGAAATGTTGAAAATTTTTGTCCACGGTGTACCCTCATACACACTAAACCTGCTCTGATGTTTTAATTACGGACATCATAATATTAAAACTTTGGAAACTTGAGCACTACTTAATGGAGATCAATCATTAACTTATACAAGCCATTAATTTTATGCATATTTTTTACTTCCATATTTCCTTAAGGAATGGAAGTATGATGATGGCAAAAAAAATCGTGTTCGAGATTATTGCAGATTCTGATTCTACTACACTCAAAACATGAAAAAAAGTCGTTTTCCGAAAAGTGTCTGTGTGTGTGTGTGTCTGTCTGTGTGTCTGTAGATTTTTTTCTATGGCAAACGATAACTGCCGCAAATTCAAACAGAATCAAATAATTTTTTGCATACAGCCCTGATTTGTAGAGGACTCGCGACCTATTGTTTTTGGTGAAGATCGGTTGAGGGAAAGGGGTAGTTTACCTGCAACGGTTTTTTTTTACCAAGGGAAATGTTTTTTTTTTGGCAAACGATAACAGCCGCAAATTCAAACATAATCAAATAATGTTTCGTATACAGCCCTGAATTGTAGAGTTCTCAAGACCTTTTGTTTTTGGTGAAGATCGGTTAAGGAAAAGGGGTAGTTTACTTGTAACGTTTTATGTTTTAACAAGGGTATTTCCTATGGCAAACGATAACAGCCGCAAATTCAAACAGAATCAAAAGATTATTTGCATACAGCCCTAAATTGTAGAGTTCTCAAGACCTATTGTTTTTGGTGAAGATCGGTTAAGGCAAAGGGGTAGTTTACCTACAACGTATTTTTAACAAGGGTATTTTATATGGCAAACGATAACAGCCGCAAATTCAAACAGAATCAAATAATTTTCTGCATACAGCCCTGATTTGTAGAGTACTCAAGACCTATTGTTTGTGGTGAAGATCAGTTGAGGGGAAGGGGTAGTTTACCTGCAAGGTTTTTTATCAAGCGTATTTTCTATGGCAAACGATAACTGCCGCAAATTCAAACAGAATCAAATAATTTTTTGCATACAGCCCTGATTTGTAGAGTACTCGCGACCTGTTGTTTTTGGTGAAGATCGGTTAAGGGGAAGGGGTAGTTTACCTGCACGGTTTTTTTATCAAGGGAAATTTTTTTTTGGCGAACGATAACAGCCGCAAATTCAAACAGACTTAAATAATGTTTCGTATACAGCCCTAAATTGTAGAGTTCTCAAGACCTATTGTTTTTGGTGAAGATCGGTTGAGGGAAAGGGGTAGTTTACTTGCAACGTTTTTTTAACAAGGGTATTTTCTATGGCAAACGATAACAGCCGCAAATTCAAACAGATTCAAATAATGTTTTGCATACAGCTCTGATTTGTAGAGTACTCAAGACCTATTGTTTTTGGTGAAGATCGGTTAAGGGGAAGGGGTAGTTTACCTGCACCGTTTTTTTATCAAGCGTATTTTATATGGCAAACGATAACAGCCGCAAATTCAAACAGAATCAAATAATTTTTTGCATACATCCCTGAATTGTAGAGGTCTCAAGGACGTTCGATTTTGGTGAAGATCGGTTAAGGGGAAGGGGTAGTTTACCAGCAACCTTTTACGTTTTAACAAGAGTAAAGTACTTGCAAATTTATTTAAACTTTTTGAAACAATGGTAATTGTTAAAAATAAAATAATTTTGTTGCCAGGCAATAAAATTAAAATTTTTTAATTTTAATGTAATATAATATTTTTCATTTAATACGGCAATAAAAAGGCAGGTAAGACACAAACACACAATTCACGTTATTTCTGGCCTCACTCATGTTTATTTTCTTACGTTTGCACGCTTTTTAAATGGAAAGTGCCGAAACCCACACCAACATAACGCGTGCAAGCCGAAAAAATGGACATCAATTTGCTTACTGGCGAAGCTAGTAGTTAATGAATGGATACGCTCTTATCTTAAATTTTTTTTAAGGAATCACTAAAAGGACGGTGGGTCAAATCGGACGCTGAGGTAGAGTTTGCTGTAACCGAATGGTTCCACAAACAGCCGTAAGAATTTTACTAGCAGGGAATCTACAGGTTAGCGCAACAGTGGAACTCATGTCTTAATGTTATTGGAGACTTCTTTTAAAATCGTTGAATAAAAATTGCTTTACAGCTCTATACGTGTGTCTATTGAACAATCCTTGTATTAGTCATACACGATAATACAACTGATTAAACTTCAAATTTTTAAACTTGGTTAGTTTCTATATATATGTTTAATGTTACAAATAATTCAAATAACAATCTTGATCATCTGTTAGTTCAGCGGAATAACAGTGACACTTTTAATAACCGCATAAAATAAACACTTAGAAACAACACAGGCGCTTTAACTTAACTGTTTGGACCACAGAAGTGAGGCATGCCTCAACGCTCTATGTGTACAGCGCGGGACAATCCCCCCTCCCTACACTTCCCTATCACACCACTACATTGCTTACATACGATGTATACAAAAAACGCTGAGGCAAGTTCAGGTTGCCTCATTCGCTTTAAACGAACTATGCCGAATCTCACCTGTCAGCATCTAGCGGTCGCTCAATAAAGCACGTTTCGGTTTAATAAATTTGACAGTCACAGTAACAATGTATAATCTTTACGTTATGTAGTTCATACGTATTTATAATTTTTATTCTACAGAATTTGTTAGGGTAGGCATTGCCTCAATTGCCTCCATGTAACTTCGCCACTGATATATATGTGTACAACGTTATCGGCAACAAAGAAGTAGTTTTTGTTAAAATTCCTTCCCGGGATATTTGGCCGTAGTCCAATGTTTTCTACAAAACCAGACATTTCGGCAATGCCATCGACTTCCATCATCAGTGAAAATCGAGTGCGATAACGTGAGGTGGTATACGTTAGTGACCACAGTACTGTGGTTAAGGCTGAAGCAGTAAGTAGAAAGAAGTAGTTTCTATGGTAATATTTCATTTCGAAAATGATTTTAAATATAAATCTTAGAATATGGAAGTCATGTATGGTTCTCCATACCGATATTTATATATATGTGTACAACGTTATCGGCAACAAAGAAGTAGTTTTTGTTAAAATTCCTTCCCGGGATATTTGGCCGTAGTCCAATGTTTTCTACAAAACCAGACGTTTCGGCAATGCCATCAACTTCCATCATCAGTGAAAATCGAGTGCGATAACGTGAGGTGGTATATGTTAGTGACCACAGTACTGTGGTTAAGGCTGAAGCAGTAAGTAGAAAGAAGTAGTTCCTATGGTAATATTTCATTTCGAAAATTATTTTAATTATAAATCTTAGAATATGGAAGTCATGTATGGTTCTCCATACCGATATTTTCGATGGGGTCCTTTTGGGTCTTCCACATCGCCTCCTAAACCACTGGACCGATTTCAACCAAACTTGGCACAAATATTTTACGCAAAGGGAGAACCAACATAGGACAAGTGTTTTTTTCGATACGATCCTTTGGGGTCTTCCACGTCTCCACCTAAACCATTGGACCGATTTCAACCAAACTTGGCACAAATATTTTACGCAACGGGAGAACCAACATAGGACAGGTGTTTTTTTCGATACGATCCTCTGGGGGGTCCTTTGCGGTCTTAAAAAACTATTAGATCTGGTTACTATGGCAACCCAATAGAATAGATTCTGTTCTAAATATATTATCGCATTAAATTGAAGACCACGCGAACGAAGTTGTGGGCAACAGCTATTTATTTTTAAGAAGCCTACTTTAATTAAACGTTATTAATTAAACTAACATTTTCATTACGTACAACGTGAAACTCCGTAGCGAAGCACGGGTATTCTGCTAGTCATGTATAAGAGAAAATATATCGTGCGTGGCAGGTAAGCATATCTCAGTTGTGTACTGTTTACGTTTCCATTTTATTATCACTACCGCAATAAAAAGGCAGGGAAGACACACACACACACAATTCGCGTTATTTCTGGCCTCATTCATGTTTATTTTCTTACATTTGCACGGTTTTTAAATGGAAAGTGCCGAACCCATACCAACATAACGCATGCAAGCCGAAAAAGTGTCCAGCGTGGATAGCGATTTGCTTCCTGTGGATCGCTGGGCAGTGTAACTGCACGTGTTTACAGAGGAACGATTCATAGACAGACTTTTCGTCTTTAGGGAATGAACCCTCTGCAAGATGCTGAGGGTCCATGAGCGACTTCGGAGCGCTCCTTCTTTTCCGCGTGTTTGTTCTGTGAAACGTACACTGTAGATTCGCAGATTTATTCTAAGCAACGCTCAATAGGAAATGTTGAAAATTTTTGTCCATGGTGAACCCTCATACACACTAAACCTGCTCTGATGTTTTAATTACGGACATCATAATATTAAAACTTTGGTAACTTGAGCACTGAGCACTACTTAATGGAGATCAATCATTAACTTATACAAGCCATTAATTTTACGCATATTTTATATATATATATATATATGTGTGTACAACGTTATCGGCAACAAAGAAAAATAGTTTTTGTTAAAATTCCTTCCCGGGATATTTGGCCGTAGTCCAATGTTTTCTACAAAACCAGACGTTTCGGCAATGCCATTGACTTCCATCATCAGTGAAAATCGAGTGTGATAACGTGAGGTGGTATATGTTAGTGACCACAGTACTGTGGTTAAGGCTGAAGCAGTAAGTAGAAAGAAGTAGTTTCTATGGTAATATTTCATTTCGAAAATGATTTTAAATATAAATCTTAGAATATGGAAGTCATGTATGGTTCTCCATACCGATATTTTGTATAATTGTGTGAAAAAGTGTATGTGATTTATACTGTAATTGGTCGTTAAGTATGTTGTTTGGTTGTGGTGTGTGTATATTTCATATTGTTCTGCTGTGTTAAGTTTTCGACCTTTGGGTAAGTAGTGTAATATTTCAAGATTAGTATCTATGTTGGTGTAGCTGTGGTTTTTTGTGTGTATGTGTGTGGCAAACGCGGAATGTATATTGTTGTTGGATAAAGCTTTTAGGTGTTCAGAGTAACGGGATGAAAAAGATCTTCCCGTCTGGCCTATGTAGAAACTATGCAATTTGTATTATTGGTTCATATTGTTACGACATCACAGAACAATCTACGTGTTTCTCCAATGTTCCAGAAGAATCCGGCTGTAATGTTGTGTGCGTACGTGATTTCAACATGCACTCGCGAGACTTTTCTAGATGCCGTCAGCCGCGTGGAACGTATCAAGGCACAATCAATTACATCGTAGTGTCGAGCTAATGCGTAGTAATTGGAATGTTCTGCATTTTCGAAGGGGGTATAAATACAAGTACTCAGCGACGCTCAGTCAGTTGAGTTGCGATTTATTGGAATGCGGTTCGTAGTATTATAGTTCAGAGTTATTGTCGGGCCATTACTCTGTGCGTTTAAGTGACGATTTTTACACAGTGCAGGACGATTGTAATACAATTGTGTTTTATATCAGTTGAAATGTTTAAAGTGTGTGAACTATAATTTCTATATCTTGTCAATTACAAACTGTTTGTGATAATTAAAGCTGGTTATTAGTGACTTCATTGGTGTTTTGTATTTTGTTTTCCACTGTACCATACGACGACCGGTAGAACGTCGTAACAGTGGGTCGGAAGTGCGACAGAACCGTTAACAGTGGACACTTTGTACAAGACGTGTGTAATTCGTAATTAATCGGTAAACAATGGATGCCAGTCAGATGATGGAAAATTTCCAGGCGCTGCTGTTGCGGACAGAGGAACGAAGCCGATAAGAGGCAAAAGAAGAATGCCTACAGGAAAGAGAAGAACGTAAGCAGGAGGCAGAGGAACGGAAGCGTGAAACAGAAGACATCAAAGCATTAATACAGGAGTAAAAACAGATGCAAGAACATAGTACCGCAGAATTGGGCCTTCTACGAGGTGAGCTTAATGAACAAGTTACTAAAATATCGGATGTCCAAGAATCAATGACATTAAAAATAGCTGAAGTAGAAAAATATGTCTCGAGTGTTGAAGAATCGATGTCTAATAAAATAGCTGAAGTAGAAAAATCTATCTTAACTGTGGAAAAAGCTATGTCAACAAAAATATCTGCAGTAGAAAACTCAATGGCAAACATAAGAGAACAAATTAAAAGTGAAATTGAGCACTTCATGAAATATTACCAAAACTTATTTCTGAACCGACTGTACCAATGATAAAGATAGAAAATAAGTCAATAGAGAAAGTAACTTTGCCTACAGTAGGGACAATTCACGTCAAAGCTCCAACCTTTGACGGAAGGGGCAACGTACCTCTGCCAATTTGAAACTGCTGCATGCACAAATAATTGGACAGAGAAAGACAAGGCAGTTTCACTTGTTCTCGCATTAAAAGTACCCGCGTTAGGAAGTCCCACCTGACAGCCAGAACAGCTATGCCGAATTGATAAAAGCTCTAGACTTACGGTATGGTGATAAACATTTGCGACATGTGTACTACGCTCAGTTGTGAACAAGACGACAACGCTCCGGGGAGAGTCTTCAAGAGTTTGAACCAAGTATCAACAGACTGATTAGATTGGCCTATCCTGAAGCACCAGAAGATTTTCGAATAAGGTTTGCGGTCCAGACATTTATTGATGGCATCAGAGATTGTGAACTTCAGCAAGTGTTATGAATGGCAAGACACCGAAATAGCTCAGAAGCTCTTCTTCACACCCTAGAGTTTGAAGCTGCCAAGTCCGTCCCGCTACATTAATGGGTTTATGCCATCACATTGTAGTCAGAAGATCCCTGAATCACATTGCCGTTATGATGGGCGCAGAAAAACAATGTTGTCGGACAAAAAATTCAGAAGTTCAAGAGCGTCGCAACGATTTGAACGATGGGGAAAGACATAATACCGAAGTGTTACAACTGTGGGAAACGTGGTCATCTACAGGTAGACTGTTGGGAGAAGAAAATACCGAGACAAGAGAGTGATCACACCAATTGGAGAAGTAAAGCCCCAGAACAGCACAGTTTCCACGCTACATAAGACCAATGGAAACTTGATGATGGATTTGTGGAAGGTAAACCAACATCATTTACAGTTGACATGGGCGCAACAGTGTCTATTGTGCGCCTGGACTTAATCAGCAACCGACGGCCTCAAATTAGCTCTTGTACAATACAGACTGTGACTGGAAGCCCCGTCAAGGTGCTTGGAAAGGTAGACGTACGTGTACGCCTGGGTCTTCTCGAGTTTAGCCACCAAATGCTCGTTGCAGACATTGTCGATGAAGCGATTCTTGGCACGGACATTATGAATGCCTACGGATTTGTTGTGGACTTAAAGAGAGAATGTCCTGAAGGTTGGCCAAGAGAAGATAAAGCTTTGCATGACTAAAATGACAGGTCTACCAACCATTCGATTAAGCAAGTGGCATTGGTCGAAGAAAAAGTCAACAGGTCTGGTCAAGAGGAACCCTCCCTATTGCAAGCGGAAATGGAGGAAGAACGAGCAGAGGAAGTACAAATAAGTGTAACGACAAAAGAAGTGATTGAAAAGCCCAACTATGGGTGTCGAGACAAGACTCTTGCTTGTTCCCGGGGAAAACATTACTGACGATGAAGTCACACAAGAGGTTGCTGACGAGAACCAATCAGACTTGGACCAGATAGTGGCGTATAGGTCATCAGTACATGACGCAACGAGAGTGATTCCCGCAAAACTAGTGGTTGACCGGAAGACTCATATTACTGGGAACTTGATGTTCGAGTCACACGAGACTGAATTCAAAGAACCGAAGAATTATCTTTCAGAAGTAGACCAGCTGTGTAGATCGCCTGGCCGAGTATTACTTGCGAGATAGTTTGCCAGTTCGGGGCCAACAGGCTTAAGGAGGGGGCTGTGTTATGACATTACAGACCAATCTACGTGTTTCTCGAATGTTCCAGAAGAATCCGGCTATAATTCTTGGATTTCGTTGTCCATGACGTGTCCGTTACTTAACTAAATATCACTATTATATTAACGACTCGGAACACTAGGTTTTTTATAAGTAAAAGCAAAAAGTTTTACCTTACAGCCTTAACCGGTTTTCTCCTTTAAAAGGCTTCTTCAGAGGCTGCCGCAGGTAGCGCTATCCGTCCTGTTGTGGGTGATGAAATCGAATTTCGAAAGATCGATGCTGTGTGTGTGGGTGAGATATGTTCGAATAATGCGTGCGATTTGAATTGTGTCTGTTCGTTTAGGATGTCGTTTTTATTTGTTTTTGTGTGTTTGTATATTTCCAATTGTTCTAGAGTGTCTAGTTTTCGGCCTTTTGTGTGTACGTGTAGAATGTTCATGTTATTGTCGATGTTTTTATATGTGTGGTTTGCTTCAATGAGGTGGTTTGCAAAGGTGGATTCTGTAGTGGAGTGGAGTGCCTTTGTGTGTTCAATGTATCTCTGTTTGAAGCTACGTCCTGTCTGGCCTATGTAGAATTTACTGCAATTTAGCTTGTAAACACCGGGTAGATCGAATTTGTTTTGTGCTTTGTGTGTGTGTGTTCTGTTTTGTTAGTAGTTTTGTAAGCGATTCTGTATCCTGCTTTTTTGAATTTGTGGGCGATTTTTTCAGTTTGTTTGTTGATGTATGTTAGTGTTATGAATTTGTTGTTTTCTGTCTTTGTTGTTTGTTTTGTGTAGGAGTTTACTGACTATTGTTCTGTCATATCCGTTAGATTCTGCTAGATATTTTAAAGGCCACCAGACGGACAAGAAAAATTAAAAACTCTTTTACTATTTATATATTCTAAGTTCATTTCATTAGAGAGATTCTAAGTTGCTTTAGTTCAATACTTGAAATTTTACACGTTTTATAAAATATAGGTCTGCGAACAAGTAAGTCACTCACCAACTGGAAGATAGCCCATTGTAGAGAGAGGTAGTCTGGCTGAACGAATCGAGCACACTGATCAAGTGTTGCGACTGTGGCGTATGATTGAATGAATGATTTCTGCTGGCAGGACTCGCATATTTATTGGAATCTGAGGCCAAAAGGCTCCACGTGCGCCCTTGAAGTTTTTACAGAAATTTTGTGATTGACGTAAATTGATTATGAGTGATGGTCAGATAAAGCGTTAACACTTGTCCAAAAAGGAAGCGTTGTGGTTCTGGTTTTACTGACAATACCAGATATGATAATTCACCGCAAGATGCTCACATGTGCATCCGGTTAGATAGTCCTTGTTTTTAAAATATACTGAATAATTTATGTATTGGCGATCATCTGCGTATCATCTTTCAGAAGGTTAAAGAAACAAAAAATAAATAAATAAAAAATTAAGCTACTTAAAGGATTAAGTTGTTCGGAATTCATCCTTTGGGAAGTCTGGGCACTACAGAATCTTGTACCTAAAATTAACACTTCCTAATTAAGCATTATATAGGTCTGTCTACTTGTCTTATATTATTTCAAAATATTGTTGGATCATCGTCTAAACTTCCCATTATTATTATTAATATACCAAATGGGGTGTGAGGCGAACATATGCTTTCATAGAAGAGAAATGCACCAGCCTCTCCACCCCAACTCCACTCTCACCTACACATCGGTGGGCCCTGTTATGCCGAACAATCCACTCCAAGGTTGTGGTAACCAAACCCTTCCATGGAGTGGATCGGTAAGCAAACAAGAGATCGGGGTTCTGTCAGGGCAGTCTGGGGTTATCCTGGGTCCTGGCCTGGGAGGATGGTGTACATCAGCAGCAAGATGTGCATCTAGTGTCGAGGTGGAGGGGCTATAGTAGCCCAAAGGCTGCACACATGGGCTGAGTAGTTAGTCTACTGCGACCAGGCAGAGACAGCTTGTCAGCTGAGGTGAAAGCAACTCTCTAGGGGAAGAGCACCCCAAAATCAAAGTTCCTTGTCCTCCAGGTTGGGGGTTGGATCGGAGAATTCACATATCCCATCTGTCAAACTTTTTTATGTGCAGAAACCTATTTCTAAAGGAGGCCTTGACTCAGTAATGGGTTGTTGCACCGCTGAAGATTATACCAAATAATTTCAATGGTTAAAACATTCAATTTCAGTTTTGTTTTAATCAGGATTTATTCGATTTATTGTAGTTCTCATATTACCCACTGGAAAGCAGTACTAGGCAATCTTTTAGCTCTGCATGTTGTGAAACTTTGTGAATTGCTCGTAACTGTCTGCTAATATGCTCCTTAAGGTATAGAATTTGCTCACTATTTTGAACAAAATACGTTTATTGTTACATAATTTTCATGTAGTTAATTTTTCAATTATGGGAAAAATTATAAACATTCTTATTACAATTTCCTTAGTAACATAACAGTTGTGGAACACACAACAATACAATATACACTAAAAATTTCAAATATTTTGGTTGCAATTCCTTTAAGTCTGACACCCTGCTGGATTTTCACAATGTTTTTTAAATTTTAGATATGTTTTTTGGGCCCTGGGGTCCCAAAATTTTGAAAATTCCAAACCCAAACACTAGATTAAGATGCTAATTAAAATTCTCTTTAATTTGACACCCCACATGAATTTGTGTTTAAAAAAAAAATTCACCCACTTTTTAGGCCCTATATCCAACAATTTTTTTAAATGAACGCTACAGTCAGATTGCAGTTAATTCCCTTTAATTTGATACCCCACAAGGGCTTTTGTGATTTTTCATAATTTTCACCTCCGCACATTTTTGTCTGCCACCTGCCTATTTTTGGGTTGATCAACAATTCTGTATTGAAAAAGTATGGTCAATCATGCAAAGTTTTACAAAAAAATTGGTTGATCATTCAAAAGTTATCATGAAACATCAAAACAATATCATGATTGTCTAGACAGACAGACATTCAAAAAGGTAAAGAGACATTTCAATGAACATTTTATTGTATTCTGTTTTTAAATACTTTTATTTCATATTTTAATGTTATTTTGTGAATATTGAAACAATATAAATTAATTCACTTTATATAAAACTCTTACCTTAAGGTTCTTTTCCAAGGTCGTACAGACGAAAACAGCTGCAGATAGGTTATTTAGGAAGGACGGTAAAATATAACAACACAGTTTATATTTAAACAAATTTCTTCTGGTTTATTAAACAAATTACTTATTTCATCCCACCTTGACAACAATCAAAAGTTTTAATTTGTCTTCGGGCCTATGAATATAATCTTATGAAATCAAACGAATTAATAACATAAACATTTCTTAATATAACATCTATTAGATTACAACAAATTATTTATATTTTTTAATGAATATTTATAATGAATCAGTACGCTTTATTTTTTATTTATTGAATTTATATCTTTTCCCTTAGAGATCTCTGTTTATTAGCAAAGTGTCTGTAAAAGTAAATATTACAATATAGTAATTAAAGGTTCTGAAATGTGGTACTCATCCTGGTAGTGGCTTCGCTCCAACGAAAAACCATATCGTTCACATGTAATAATAATGGTGTTGGTCCATGTAACTTTACCAGTACGAACACTGATAGTTTTTTTTTTTTACTAGTTGACCGCTTTCTTAGTTCTCGCGCACTCACGCCACCGTTGGTACCGAGTTTACTGTTTTTTTTTTTTTGTTTAATTAAGTTCTCACTAATTTGTTTAATGGTTCCATATTATAAATGTAAGATAAAGTCGGCCGACGTAATTTTACTCGCACTTAGAATTTTTTACATGTTTTATTAGATACGCCGTTTTTACTTTCGGCCTATCTTACACACCCGAGGCCACCGGTTAACTTATTGATGTACTGTATGCTGCTTCTGTCCGATGCTGACACTATGACGACAATCTGCCTACTGTGTTTCACAAAGACTGCTGCTGGGGCTATTACGTAATACGTCTAGTCTGGCTGTCTAGACATCAGTTGTTTATGCTAACATTGTATGTTGCACTGGGGCACCTCACAGGTGGATACTGATAATTAAAAATTAAAACTGGATTGAAATTAAAACTGGGGTAGCACACAATTCTGTACTGTTACAATACCCCCCCCCCCCAATGAGAGGTTGGATGCCGAAGCATACAAACTCTCATTGCCTAAAACCTAAGAGGATCAGTGAGGAAATGGCGCCGCAACCCCCCTGAACTCTCTACTAAAATCATGGGTACTTACCCCCTAGTCTGGTGACTGCGGCAGCACCCATCCGATCTTACTGGACTTCTCTACTCGAGATCCCAACACCATAAGCTCGGACAGATACCTGCCACAGTATCGCCAGACTCTGAAACATCCAATTAAAAATTAACAAAAAGGCCTTCCAATATACCATGTCCACAACTGATTCGTTTCCTCTTAGGCATACTGGTTCATTGTCAGCAAAGTACTGGTTCATTTTTTATTACTAAATATAACGTACATCTGGCTACATTGTAATATAGCTTCTAAATTGTCCATCGGTTACTTTGATTAATTTGAATTTAATCATCAAGCCCATACGCATACACTGTCACAATGACTCATCTTCAACAAGTTACATTGATTTCACTCAACAATATAGCTTAACCCTAGAAGATACAATGTTAACAGAACAATATAAGTTTACAGTAGTACATATGCATTCCAGACAAATTAAATAATATTCCCCGTACAATATTACCCATCCAAAATAACACATTAATTATTCAAACATCTTAAATTATTTTTGCCCAAACATTCCTTCAGTGTTCAATTTTAAATGAATATCTTAAACATTACTTTCATCAATTATTATTTAATCTACCATTACATTTGAAATTTGAATCAAAATAATTTTAAATTCATTATTAAAAATCATCTTTTCAATTAATTTAATTTAATTCCTCAAATCCTAATTAAATCAATGTTGCTTGTTCAAAACAATTTCATTTACTTTAATTACATTTTTCAAAATGATTCTACGTTGACAACATTCTCTCGCATAAATATTAACTGCATTACAATCTACGTTTTTTTCTTTTGTTATTTATAAAAAATTACCTTCATTTCTTCACATATGGTATTTCTTTTATTTCATAATAGAATTTACTCCTAGCAATGATTCATCAAACTACAACATTCTTGTTATTGTCAACTACAGCATGACTGTAAACATTGGTCACACAACACACCTGTTTACATTAACAGTTGTCTGCCAGACTGTTATAAACACTAACTCAGTCTCAACATTCTGATTACAACACTAGTGACACATGTACTTACTTCAATTTTTCAATTTCTATACCTTTTAGTGTTGCCATATTAATAAAACTCGCATTTTTGAATTAAACACACAATACAAAACAAAATTCCTTCGTACCGCTTGTTCATTATTTTAGTAAAATAAAATGTTATTATTTATTATTATACCTTTCCTTCTTATTACAAACATATGGTACACATAAGCTATAATATACATTACAACAAAACTAAATCAGCCAGGTCATTACCATAAACTAGAATATTTAAAATGTCCATTCATTGAGTTTATATTCAGCCTCCATCATCAAAAATTAGTCTTTTCTGCATATAACGTTGTTCAATTTCATGTATACACATCATGTGGCTATCTTTTGTATAATGACCATAAAAATTTATATGTTCCATTGTACCAAAATAATAATACCTAGGATTACCCCCTATTATTACCTTATCATAAATCAAGTCTACATTAGTATTTTTTATCAAATCTCCGTCAGTAATTTTTGTTATTCCCAGGTAAATTACGTTATTATCACAATTGTCTGTTATTACCAGTACACTAACTCTCCCCACAAGTACATATTCATCATCAATATAATCATTGTCATTGTTTACTACTGAACAAGGTAAGTCTATGTTGTTTACAATATAATCATTTCTCTCAATATTTATTTCCGTTACAAACCCTACATAATCTCTACTTAATCTGAATAACTCTATCACTCTATCTCGCTCATAATCACTTTCAATACCACACCATTTCATATTCTCACTCCACACAGAGGACGACACAAACTTACTATTCGTCTTGGCACTTCCAAGACCATTACAAAAAATAAAGGGACCATCTGAAGACACCTCGTCTTCCACACAACTACCGGAGGAAACTCTGTCCTCATACAACATTGGTGAAGCTTTTTCTTCACCTATACTACAAGAAAAATTTGCCCTCTGTTCATGCTCTACATTTAAACTATCTCTCCATTCTTTCTCCAACTCATCAGTACTTATTACTACTTCATTACTAACGTCAACTAACTTTCTACTCTCATTATCACTACAATTATTACGCAACATATCACCATTTCTTTTATTCAACAATATTTCACTCTTGTTTACGTCATCATGATTAATATTATTACTCTCTTTGTTTTCAATCTTTCTCCCAAGCTTATCTAACTGTTGTATTACTTTAGCATTCATTTCTTTCATTTCCCCCTTGATTTCGTTAAATTTAGCATCAAACTTATTAAAGCTACTTTCACATCTAATTTGCTGTTCACTTACATTATTCCTCAATTCATGCAATTTTGCATTAATGTCACTACTTTGTGCATCAAATTTTGTATTTTGTGCGTCAAATTTTTTATCACGATTGTCAAAACGATTATTTATTCGTTAAATTTAACATTCTGTTCATTAGACATTTTACTCTGTTGCTCTAAAAGCAACTGCATCATATTCATCACATCATTATTGTCAAATTGTTTACTTTTATTCATTACGGGTGGGGTTATCTGAATCCCAGAGTCATCTATGTCAGCTGACTTACTTAATTCTCTATTTTGAAATAAGATTGGAGTTGAATGGACCTCCAACCCACTCATGACCGTTGATTCGGTCAAACTATTTTCTTTATTGATATTTGTATCAAATTTATTTTCTGTATTGACTTCGGTTGTCAGTTATGCTGACTTCATCATCGTTATTTTCCATTTTATATGCTGTTTTTTACATATACTATTATACACTTTAGCTTACACAACAATCCTTTACATCACCCTCACTCCTAAATGACCCATTCTGCAGCTTAATTAGGTCTGATCTGTGTGATTATAATAAATCACACATATCGTCCAACTGTTACAGGCGCCAGTGAAACAATATAAATTAATTCACTTTATATAAAACTCTTACCTTAAGGTTCTTTTCCAAGGTCATACAGACGAAAACAGCTGCAGATAGGTTATTTAGGAAGGATGGTAAAATATAACAACACAGTTTATATTTAAACAAATTTCTTCTGGTTTATTAAACAAATTACTTATTTCGTCCCACCTTGACAACAATCAAAAGTTTTAATTTGTCTTCGGGCCTATGAATATAATCTTATGAACTCAAACGAATTAATAACCTAAATATTTCTTAATATAACATCTATTAGATTACAACAAATTATTTATATTTTTTAATGAATATTTTTAATGAATCAGTATGCTTTATTTTTTATTTACTGAATTTATATCTTTTCCCTTAGAGATCTCTGTTTATTAGCAAAGTGTCTGTAAAAGTAAATATTACAATATAGTAATTAAAAGTTCTGAAATGTGGTACTCATCCTGGTAGTGGCTTCGCTCCAACGAAAAACCATATCGTTCACATGTAATAATAATGGTGTTGGTCCACGTAATTTTACCAGTACGAACACTGATAGTTTTTTTTTTACTAGTTGACCGCTTTCTTAGTTCTCGCGCATTCACGCCACCGTTGGTACTGAGTTTTCTGTTTAATTAAGTTCTCACTAATTTGTTTAATGGTTCCACATTATAAATGTAAGATAAAGTCGGCCGAAGTAATTTTACTCGCACTTAGAATTTTTTACATGTTTTATTAGATAGGGCGTTTTTACTTTCGGCCTATCTTACACACCTGAGGCCACCGGTTAACTTATTGATGTACTGTATGCTGCTTCTGTCCGATGCTGACACTATGATGACAATCTGCCTACTGTGTTTCACAAAGACTGCTGCTGGGGCTATTACGTAATACGTCTAGTCTGGCTGTCTAGTCATCAGTTGTTTATGCTAACATTGTATGTTGCACTGGGGCACCTCACAGGTGGATACTGACAATTAAAAATTAAAACTGGGGAAGCACACAATTCTGTACCGTTACAATATAAATCGAAGTACATATCTCTTTTTAGATTGTTCCAAACAGGTTGAATAAACTACTTAACAAATATGGCTTTGTCCTACATACTTTTTAAAATACAAGGTGTGTTCAAAAAAAGACTGGACTTTCACAATACCATGGCGGTACATGCAAAGAGTGTGCTCCAACAAGTAGCTCTGACTAGCGGCAACTTCCGGAAACACCATCCAATATTCTTCTTCTTTCTACCACTGTTGTGTTTCTCGTTACAGCAGCTGAAATTAATACTTTGAGTACCATGGCGTTTGTACGTAGATCACCCCCTATGACCAGCAGTTTTTTTGAAAAAAGCACTGTTGTTTAAACATTCACAAATACTTAATACAATTGAATACCAAAAAAATAAGTATACCACACTTTTTCCCAGACTTTCCTCTATGAAAATACTCATAACATTTTTATTATTGATTTTATATACTGCAACTGAAGCTGTTTAAAAATACGTTTCATGCAATTTTAACAAAAAAAAATCGGTCAAATACTGTTTATTGATTTTATAACAAAAAATGTAGTAATTAAAACAAACACACTCACTACTATCAATAACGTGCAAAATAAACACGAAATAACCTCAGAAAACCCGGAAATCTCATGTAAACAAAACCACAACTTCCACCTTGAACACACGAAATGTAAACAAAGTCATGACGCTTGCCAACTCTACAAATTATTTCCTAAAAACTATTTTCTTCAGTCAGTGCTGCAATTTGATGGGAGAAACACGAACTAAAATGTCATATAAAACTTCTGCATTCATTGTGTGGCGTAATAGTAAGATGTGAAGCGTTTGAAAGCATTGAAAACTGAGTGGTGTAAATGTACGCTGTCTGTCAAAATACCAAGTCCGCTGGCCCGCTGGCGGCACAATATTATGCCGTTGGTCCTCCAAGTGTTAATACATGTTCTAACATCTCAGCAAATTGTTCCCGTAGTAAAAATGGAAAAGCTTGAACGTGTTTGCTTAAAATTTTGCTTCAAACTTCGTAAAACCTTTACAGAAATGCTTCAGCAAGCATATGGGGATGATTGTACAAGCCAAACATAGTGCTACCAATGGTTTACTCGTTTCAAAGTGGAAAGAACATCAACTGATGAAAACATCAATAAGTAACAATAAAATCGATGAAGTTCGCACTATGATATGTGAAGATCATCATCTACTGTGTAGTTATTTCTCTATCACATCTTAATTTATAATGACATTTATTACTTACCTTGTATGAGCCCAGGGTTACGACGCACGAACTGTGAAATACAAGCATGACTTAGGGTTATATCAGTAACGTACTCGACTCTCATTTCTTGTGAACTAACTCAAATTTTATTTCAGATTCTGTTTAATATTCTTCTCAAATTTAATTACTTGTCATTTTCTTTTTTAAACACTATTATTGATCTGTTATAATTTCTTTTTATACAGGCACATGAAAGAAAAACCACATGGTGACTTACTCATACTGATAACTATCTAAATACTTAAATTACAAAGCAACCCAGCTTGCTCACGCAGTCACTCATTCCTGATTTACCCCATTTATGTAAAATAAGAGATCTCTAGTTTAAGATTGAAGAATAGGTTTGATGAAATACAGTTGTGTTCTGAAGTGTCGTCACTGCCGACCACGTGCCGCGTCCTGCAATGTTCTTCCACACTATGTCCAAAAAGGTTGTTGCTTTAATTTTGACAAAAAAAATTCACTTGATTTCACTGAGTTCCATGTTGGTTTAAACTTTTATACTGTTTTACATATCTCAAATACACAATTTGTTGGTCGGCCGACCCTAATTCGCACGAGCAAAGATTTTGATGACCGCGCACAGTCTGAAACTGTAAGTCGACTGACTGACGCTACGCTAAGCATCGGTAATGCCACATCCGCCAGCTTGCGCTCTGATTCGTTGATTCACTCATGTGGCAGGTTAATTAGCTATGTTTTGTTCATTTCCGTTAGCGACTTTGGTTCCGAGATTATAAACAGCAGCACATGAGGGCGCACACCCCCGCATTCCAACGCTTTATCTTTCTAGTACCTAGTACCGCTTGGCACGAAGTTGAATACAGGGTGTTACACAAATCAAGTTTTAATGACCATAAAGGGTGCCCAAATAATTATTAAATTAAATAAAAATAGACCCTTCAAAATTATTATTAAATTGAAAAATAGCTACTCCCCTTCAATTGCCCCGTTACAATACCCCCCCAATGAGAGGTTTTCTGCCGAAACAGAAAAACTCTCATTGCTAACCCTAAGAGGATCGGTGAGGATATGGTGCCAACAACCCCCTTTAATTTCTTAACACATCATGGGTAAACTACCCCCCTAGCTCGGCGACTATGGCTGCATCTGAACGAGATTACTGGACTTCTCTGTGCGAGATCCCAACACCATAAAATCGGACAGGTACTCACCATAGTACCCCTAACCTTTCAACATTTCACAAAAAAATCAGAAACTGGCCTTATACCATACCAGATCCTCAACCGATATGTTCCCCCTTACATGCATCCTGGGTTGCCTTTAGCAAATACTGGGTGCATACACATACTCATTATTACATTAAACACACATTTACATTCTACTTCTTGACATCAAATTCCAAAAATATTTTCTATTTTATTTTCCATTTCGTTTCGCAATTTACTTGGCTGGACGTTGCTGTTTCAAATCAAAAATAATTCAAATTAACCAAATTTAAATCATTTAACTTTTGTTCACCTAGAGAAATGAATCTAAGTTCAATATCAAAATTTCATATTCCCATTCATTTGATCATCTCCTTTCATTTACTCTTAAAATTTCAAAATACTTTAAATAAATTTACAACTCATCTTAACTAGCTGCTATCAATCATAAAAAACAAAGTAAACTGAACACCTTATTAAATCATAAATTTCCTTATCTTTACATTTGTTTATAACACATATACTATGAACAATATAAATCAGTTAATACATTAGCAATACAGCTAATCAATAATATATCCTGAACATCAAAACACAATCTGTACTTCAAGCAAAACCAAATTTTTTTTTCCAAAAAAATCGATTCCCAAAAAGAATTATTTTGTTAACAAAATTTCACATTCAATCATTTACTCAGTTTGATAAAAAAAATCTGCCAATCAATTATAAGGCCTCTACTACATGCCTGACATCAGTCATCAGCTGATCTCTCTGGGTCAGGTGAATGACCTTACCTAGATACACTACACAAAATTATACAATGTAAAATACCTGACACACGGTTATAATTCTTACACCCTAACACAGTACAACATAATATAGCATAGTACACTCATAATTAACATTGTTGTTATTACCTTAAAATAAACAATTCACATTTAAGTTTGATCAGAAATTACACACCTTACAGTTTTAATTTTATTTTCAAATTCTATTAAATTCTTCACTTGTTTCATTTATTCTTACCCTTTAACTCAGATTTTCTATTTAACACTTTCATCATTAACTGGTTTGGGTGATTCCCAATTATTCACAATAATCTAATTCATTGCAAAGGCATTAAAATGTAACCTTACCACCTTTCTGACTCTAACACTCACTAACAGATTTACTTAGGATGACCACAATTCCTCAAAACATTTATCTCCACTAACTTACTACTCTAACTCACCTTGAATCATTCTACCCTTATAACAAAATACCCTCTACCCTCTTTATACTTAGGATGTTGTAACGGGCCAAATTGGAGGTTTATTTTATTTTATTCAATTTTTTGGGGTTTTATAAAAAAAATATTTGTAAATTTTAATTTCCAACATTGACCAGAACACGTAGTGTATGGAACAGTTTCTAACAACGGCGAAATATGTCTCGGCCATTGTGCAATCAGTACACAAGGAATGTACCAAGTCGTCATTTCCAAGAACTTTGCAAGTGTGTGGCAGTGCGCCCGTATGCATCACACGACTATGCGCGCGGACTGATGCCTGGGTGAAACACCAAAGATGGCTAAGAGAACAATTTCTGTTCCCGTAATCTACCATGCGGCCGGACGTAAAGCTTAAGTCCCGCCTATCTTGTGACGTCAGCCAGTGCCGAGCGAATATCCTATATGATCAGCACACAAATAATTGCATGGGTTGAATAGGACTTACAAGCGGCGAAGAACTATGAGGCCTTGGTTTCCACAACAAAAGACGCAATCAAGTTAGCGGCGAATGCTGTGCCGCTCTCGGCAGTCCGACACAGACCGTACCGTCCAGTACAGCCCCACGGGGCTACTTTTTAAAAAATTTTATAAATTGCCAGTTTTAAAGTGAATTAACAGTATAAAACTATGTGACCGCGGTCAATATCATGCAGTGAAGAACATATACATTTATTTTCGGACACCAGTATCAATTAAAACGCGGAATAGTGAGTTCGAACGAAGACCACGTTGCCGGCTGGAGTTTCACCACATGTTGAAGGGTTTGGGGTAATTAAAATGATCAGGGGAGGGGTTATTAAAATAAATTGAGTGTATGTGAAAATGCAGGCTGGGCAGTCTGAATGATATAGAATAAGGTAAGGTATTGATTATGTTGTAAAAAATTTATAATGCTGTACTTCAAAAGCTATCAAAACACCTTGTGGAGAGAATAACGTTTTTGTATTTTAAAAATGGAAAAGTTGTTTAACAATCGTAAAATAAAAAAAATAAGTCTCTTTTAACTGATATATGTTGGTAAGCAAAGTCATTTAAAAGACCTTATTTCATTTGATGTGCTGTCAAGTTCGCCGTACGAACGGGGTTCGTCCCCACTTAGAGATCAGGCCAGATTAAGACGCAAAAGGTAAGTGGAAGTTTGCAATATAATTCATTAATATAATAGTAACCGAGTGTTACAATTGGTGCCGTGACCGCAGGATGTAATATAATAAAAAAGTTATATTACGCCGGCCTATATTTTGACAGTACACTGAATGAAATACGGTTGCGAAAGCGAAATTTTAGTTACGTGAAATGTACGTAATTATGGTGTAAGGTTGATTTTATGTATGTTGTTGTATATTTGTAATCATTTGTAGTTATTACGTAAGTAAAAATAAATCAGTTAAAATGTCTGAGCATACTAAACAAAGCAATATAACTAACGTAGAAATGAGTGAAAGTGACCTTGAGTCGCAGTCACTGAATGAAAGTGATATGCGGACAGCTGAGCTGAGCGCTGTTACAGAAACAGCTGTGGGCGGCAATGTAATCATTCATTCTACCCCAATTGCTGCCCAAATACAATTAAGTGAAACAGCTGTTGATTCTGGGATTCAGTTGACCCCAGTTTTAACCAATAAAAATAAACAATCCGATGACATGGATATAATAAGTATTATGTTGAATCAATTTAACGAATTAAATAAACGTTTTGATGCAAATGACGAAAAATTTGAGACCAAATTTGAGATTTTAAGTAATGACTTTAATAAACGTTTTAATTCTAATGACGAAAAATTTGACAAAATAGACCGTCGTTTTGACGTTCAAAATAGTAATTTTAATAAAAAATTTGAAGAACAGAATATTCAGTTGCAGCAGAGTATAAGTGCAAAATTTGATGAATTAATAAATGATGTACAAGAAAAGAATAAACGTTTAGAAAGTACCAATGAAATAATAAGAAATCGTTTGAATAAATTAGAACAGAGTAAGAGTAAAACAAATGAAAATTGTAATGACATGTGTAAAAATGTGGTACTAGATAAAGAGTTAACAAATGATGATGATGTCGAAAATAATGAAAATAATATTGAGAATAGTAATGTAATTGAAGAGTTAGTATCAAAGAGTGATATGCTGAAAATAAATAATGAGAGTACTGATGAAGTTGTAGGAGGTGATAAAGGAATGTTAATGTGTGTTGATGAGTTAGATAATGAGTGGAAAGAGAGTTATATTGTGGGTACGAAACAGAGGGTAAAATTTTTACGAGGTGTTATGGGGGGTGAAGAAAGATCTTCACGTATATATTGGGTAGACAAGTGTTCTACAAATAATTGTTTTTTGAAGTTTTTTGTTGTTCCTGGAGAAGTCAGGAAATGTTTAATTGAGTTAGTACCCTCTGCATGGAATGATTTTATAAGTATGAGATGGTGTTATGATGAGAGAGAGTTAGATAGAGAGTTGTGTGTTGAGAGAGAAACAGAATTATATGAATTAAAGAGAGATTATGATGAGTGGAAAAAATGTTGGAAGTGCGTTTAAACAAGTGTAATTTAATTTATAATAAAAAAGTAACTGACCCGATATTGGAAAAATTTACTAATGGAGACTTAACAGAAATACTTAATGTTGACTTGTTTCATGATTATTTTGATAAAACGGATGAATTTGATTTTTGTGGTTATGACACACAAAATAGTAATATGTGTATCAATAAAATCGAAAAGTGTTACCTGAAACAAAGATTAATCTTTGACGATGGAGGCTAAACTATAAAACAATCAATGGACAATTTTAAATGCTTTGTTTTGTGGTTTTTGACCTCGCAACCTTGGACACTGAAGTGTGATATAACTGAGTAATAAATGACAAAGAGTGTAAATATATGTGTAGTGCATTTAATAGTGTGTATTGTAGGATGTCAGGTAAACAATGTGTACATGCAGCAACAATGGTTGTGATAATAATAATGTTAATATTTGCAATCTAAATAAATAATAAAATTAATTTTGAAGACAGTAATTAGCGAATGGTAATTGTTTTGATAGCAATGGAACTTGTATTTTTAATAATGGATTTAATTAAAATAATTCTAAATGTTTAAATATTTTGAGTGATTTAAATGTTGAATAATTGAATTTTTCTAATGAATTTAAATTATTTTAGGAGATGTGAATTTGGTAATTAATTGTTAAATTGTTTGATTTGAAATAACACTGTGATTAAATGTTTCAGAGGTTACTTGGAAGTATTGGTGTGTAGGGTGTATATATTTTGTGTGTGTCAGTATGTGAATAATGGACAGTAAGTATAAAAATTTATAAATACCAGTCAGCTATAATAAAATGTTTACAGATGTCTAATTCAAATGAAATAATTTTAACTTCAATGATGAAGATAACTTGATATAATAATTTAACAAATAATAATAGCTGAGATATGATGGAAAATAAATATTAATAATGAATTTGAAAATTTTAAGTAATCTAATTGTAGAAAGTTATGAAGGAGTTAAATGATTAATGAAAATGTCACATTAGAATGTTGTATATAAAATTTTTATTATTTAGTTATTAAGGCGCTATTGCTGGGGTGGCCTGTGCCCCAGTAGATAGTGGAATGGGTTGGGGGTAACAGTGAGTGTTACCTCCATCGGAGGCCAACACGGCGAAAATGTGCGGCACACCTTTTTTGTACGATTTCATTTGTGCCATGATAGACTCTCAAGCCGTACATAATATTGATGAATAGAACAGGCATTAAAGTGAAGTTTGATTTCCCCGACTCTTCGGGCGATTACTGCCTTACCAGCACTAATCGTGGTTTTGGCTAGCGGTCAGCTATGGCCATATCAAGTCCCTTGACCATAGCTGACTTGAAATTGGTTGATAATAGAAATTAATAGGGGGGTGAAACTAGGGGAAATCCCCGGAACTATGGAACAGCGGCTGCCACTCTGTCCGCGTAGGGACAGCATAGCCAGGTGGTAGACCCGTTTTAAGGGCTTATCAATATAAAACGAAGTTATGTCGATACCTAAAAATTTTAAAATGTAAAGCCGAAGCAAAGACACGGAGATGTCCAATTCATCCAACTATGCAGTCTTTGTGTAGGTAAATGGGCGCTACAGTCCAACATAAAATACAACAGTGTGTGTGGATTGGGTGGTTGCTCAAGGCGAGCAACGAATATTAATTTTGTAAATTAAAAATGATAAATCAATTTTGCTCTAATTAAACGCTTGTATTCTGCTTTGATAAATAGGGGTTCATACATTCAGTATACTGTGTTCATTCTATTTTAGCAATGTGTTATTTTATTGTAGTAGGTTAGATATAAGAATTGATAAAAAGTATGTGTTTTATATAATTCGTGATTTTGAAATGAGTATAACCAAGTAAATAACTAAACCGACTGGCAGGCGGTTTACATAGTACCAGAGTCAGAAAGAGGGGAAACAATGATGGTAGATGTAAGGATTGATAACCATATGTATTTCATAGAATATGTATAATTTTGAAATGTGTTTTCACTTGGCTAGGAATGTCAGCTGATCAGTAGTAAAATGTCACTGTTAAATTGTTTATTGATGTTCAAGGTAATTAATGTTAAATATAATGTTTTGATGTGCTAAAGATGCTATTTCAAATGATGAGAAAAGTAATTTAATGTAGCAAGAGGTTAAATAAAGTGTCAAAGTTAATAAAAAATAGATTGTGGGTGATTAATATTTTGTGGGACATGTAGATCAGTCCAAGTTAAAGTTAAAGTGGTACTAGAGATGAAAATATTGTTCTGAATTAATGTAATGTTGTTGTGAGTTAATGTAATAGAATTTGAGAAGTATTGATGTTGACACAGTAGATATGGGGAATATATGTAGAATATTGATTGATATATTGATGTTTATAAATGATGATGTTATTTTGTAGTTGAAGTGGGGAAATAAGAATGAGATTTGGGGATGGCAATTTTGTAAGAGGGGATAGTGTAATGGAGGAGTCCTCAACAAAAGGGTTGGGACGGGAAGGGACCCTTTGTCGCCGGAAAGGGTTACCTTAGGTAGGATCCAGGAACCAACATAAGGGAATGAGCTTTTGGGGGGGGAACACTTATCCTAAGTACAAAGGGTTAGAGATTGATTTTTTTTATATATCGAGAGAATGTGGCGATATGAGTTTAATAGTAAGTTGGGTGTAGAGATTGTTTGATAGATATTTTGATAGAGCTGGGTGTCCTGATAGTTAAAGTTTTAGTGGTAGTAGAGTCAGAGTGAGAAAGATTATATATGTATACCTGCCGAGTGGCAGATCAAGCTAGTATAAGTAATTAAATCACCCAAAGAAATGGAGAATGAGATGATTAAATAAAGAGATTTATAGTAAAAATATGAAATTTTTTATTGCAACCAGTGACAATTTTAATAAAATTGGAAAATGTAAAGCTATAAAGTGTTTATTTTGAATAATTTAAATATCAATTTGATTGTTAATTATAATAATATTTTGTTCTTTTAAAGGTTTTATTTTATTATGTTTTGTGTTTAAAGGTAGAATTTTACAGATATTCAATGTATTTTCAGATGTAACTTGTGTATGATTTATGTAGGTCAAAGTGCTTGACTTGACACAGTTGTGATCAGCTGATAGGTGATGTCATATACTAGACATATTTAGCAAGGAAGTAAAGCCAATTTTGCTTTTAATTAATTTGAGTAATTTTAAATAATTTCAATATTGATAAAAAATATTTTAATAAATTTAAATTTTTGAATTTAAAATTTTTTTGGGAAAAAAATTTTTTTTTTTATTTCCCGCCTGCCATCTAATTGATATTTTTGAACTTGGATGATGTTACTATTTGTGTATCATTAATGTTTTATTGAATTGTATTGTTAGGGCATATGTATAATCACATGTTAGGTTAAGGATGTTCCTAGTTTAAGAAATGTTCAATTTGTGTATTTTCTAATAGCAAAAAAACTAATGAAGAGAATTAGCCAATGTAGGTAAAGGATTTGTGTTCTGATTTAAAGAAAATAGCTATTGATTATGACTTAAACAAAATTTTAAAACTAAAGCTGTTTCAATGTTTATATGATGTAGTATAAGTGTGTGTGAGCCCAGTAACTGCTAAAGGCAGCCCAGTTTGCATATAAGGGGAACATATCGGTTGAGGATCTGACATGATATAAGCCAGGGATTTGGATTTTTTGGGGAAACTTGTCAGAAGGTTAGGTGCGCTGTGGTGCGTATCTGTTCGATTTCTCGGTGTTGTGATCTCGAACAGAGAAGTCCAGTGATCTCGTTCAGATGTGTCCATAGTCGCCGAGCCAGGGGGGTCGTTTACCCATGAGGTGTAAGAACAAAAGGGGGTTGTTGGCACCAGTTCCTCACCGGTTAAAGCAGGTCAATTCTTTAGTAATTAAAATATTTAAAATTCGCCCCCATTTCGGGCGTCGACTAAAGCTGTACGAGTTTAAAATAAATATTAAAAATCTAGAAATCTGTGTATACAACTGAAACTCTACTTGTTTAATGAAAAAATTTAAATTGGTATCACTTACCTTCTTATCAAATTATCAGGGTGTCGTCTGATGTACTTAGGCAGAGAAAACAGGCAACGCAATGACAAACACACATTGATGTGGTTGATTGACACTTTTTATTAACTTTTAATTTTTTAATATTAATTATTAAATTTTAACTCCCTCTTCATCAATTTCTTTTATATTACATCGTTAATAATTATTGGAATATCAGTTCAATTTTGATTTACTAGCTGTTCATTCGAAAAACTTGGCTTGAAAACATTGATACTTGTTATACATGAAATAAAAATAGTTGCGATACTTATGACTAAACACTTAACATTCTAACCATGGTATCTAAATTATGAAAGCGACCCATATTGCTCTCTCTCTCTCTCTCTCTCTCATACCATAAAATTCCCCATAATTTAGTTATAACCCCATAATTTAGATTTAGCGCTTTTTATTGAATTTTCATCATTAATATTGGTGAATTGAAACTAATTAAAATTGAAATATTTTGTCTGTTCAAACTGCTTAAATTAGGTACTCATCCCTTCCTCCACGTGGTTATGCCATCACTGTTAACACTTGATTCTGCTGACACACTCCGAATATAAGTTTAGAATGTTATTATTTGTCGGTTACTTCTGTTCGATCACTATAACATGATTGACTGTTATTTTAAATTAAAATAGCAAGATTTACTGGTCGGCCGACCCTAACTAGCTCGAGCAATGTTTTATGTGACCTCGCGAGGTCTGGAGTTCTAAGTCGACTGCCTTACGCTACTCTTAGCGTCACTCCCGCCACAGTTCACCAGCATGCGCTCTGATTCGTGGATAGAATCACATGACATGGTCATTAGTGAAGTTACAGCTTACGCTCTTGGTAGCGAGTTTGGGTATTTTTGTTCTGTCCTGGGGCTCGCCACAAAGTTTGTGCTTTTTGCCAACGGAAAACGCAATCATCCGCGCACCGGTTCGCATTCCAACACCTCAAGGAGCAGTGCTTATTGCAGGGCTCTGACAAAATGTGCGTCTTGATGCCCCGACAAAGTAAAACAAGGAATGTTAATTGTTCAAAACTGAGGCCCTGTTTGGGTAGACCTTATGTTACACTTATAATTGCAATAAAAAATAAAGCCCCTCAAAATTGTCCCATTACAATACCCCCCCAATGAGAGATCTTCTGCCGAAACAGAAGATATCTCATTGCCAAAACCCCTAAGAGGACCAGTGAGGAACTGGTGCCAATAACACCCCTTTGTTCTTACACTTCATGGGTAAACGACCCCCCTGGCTCGGCGACTATGGACGCATCTGAACGAGATCACTGGACTTCTCTGTACGAGATCCCAACACCGAAATATCGAACAAACCCGTATCACAGCGTACCTCACCTTCTAACATGTTTCCCCAAAAAATCCAAATCCCTGGCTTATATCATGCCAGATCCTCAACCGATCTGTTCCCCCTTATATGCAAACTGGGTCGCCTTCAGCAATACTGGGGGCATACATGTACTTGTTAATTCCTACCTATCAAATTTTAAAAGTTTCAGTTAAATTAACATCAAAATTTTTTTTTTCAAAACAAAAAAATTTAAATTCAAAAATTTACATTTTATAAAATTTTTTTTTCAATAGGAAATTTATTTGAACTTATTTAAATTAATGATTAAACAAAATTGGCATCGCTTCCTTGCCAAAACTGGTTTAGTATAGAACACCACCCATCAGCTAACCAAAACTGGGTCAAGTCCAGATCCTTGACCTACATACGTTATGTACAAGTTACATCTGTGAATACATTAAATTCCTGTAAAATTCAGTCTTGCAACGCAAAAACATAATAAAATACAACATTTAAAATTAACAACATATTATTATAATTAACAATTGGATTGACATTTAAATTATTAAAATAAACACTTTATACTTTTACATTTTCAAATTCTACTAAAATTTTCCTTGGGTTCAATCAAAATTTTACCTTTTTACTATGAACCTCTTTTCTTTGATAATCTCATCTCCATTACTTTGGGTGATTTAGTTATTTATACTAGCTTGAACAAATTGCAAATCATTCCTAAGTGATATTCTACAGCTGCTCAGCTGACATCCCTAGCTAATTGTAAACACATTTCAAAATTGAGCAAATTGCCTGAAATATATTTTTATCAATTCTTATATCTAACCTACTACAATAAAATAATACATTTAAAATTATAGCATGAACACCTTATATTGAGTGTCTGAGCATCTAATTACTTAAACAGAGCACAAGCATTTTTATTGGATCAAACTTTGAATTAGCAAAAAATTTTTTATGTGGTAAAATTTAAATTCGTGGCTCATCTGAGCCATGTCCCAGCCACACACACTATTTCAAGTTATGGAGGACTGTATCGCCCTTTCGCTTCGGCAAAAACGGCATATTTTGGAGTAGTTTTACCTCTCCGTGTCTTTGCTTCCGCTATTACATTTGAACATTATCGAATATCAACATATTCTTGTTATATAGTTAAACGCCCTTAATGCGGGTCTACCACCTGGCTTTGCTGCCCCCACGCGGGCAGAGTGGTAGCCGCTGTTCCATAGTTTGGTGATTCCCCTTAATTTCACCCCCCATCAATTTCAAAATACACCTTGACAACGATAACAGCTATGGTCAGTTAAGGCAGCGCGTAACGTAATGTGCCCCAACCATAGCTGTTGAAGCTAAACCAATTCCACAGTCAGGGTTTGGTGAGGCCGTGACCGCCCGAAAAGTTGGGGAATCACAAGTAAAATATCTTTTATAACACTAAAATTAAGAATTTATACTTAAATGACATTATTAGTTTGGATGGTGTTTTACCCTCCTTTATATGTAAGTTTAACCTTCATCAACATAAAATATTAAATACAAAATTTACAACCTCCTACCATTGCAGTTCCACACTACACTGTTATGTCACTTCTTTGAGCACCAATCTACCCCCCAAAATTATCCCCACATCTTGTATTGATAAGTTTTTTTTTATTTAACACATTTTTTATGCAGACACCTTTGCCAGTCCAAACTTTTTCTCTATGACCAAAATAGGAACTACAACAATGGATTATCTTACAGATCTACCTTAAAAGTACAATACACTTTGTTTTCTGAAGGAAAACAACTTCTTGAAAAGTTAAGTATTTAAGTTACCTAATTTCGGTTGTTTCATTTTGAAAATTTCCAATTTCAATTTCTAGAACAACCTACTGTAGTTCGTGGAAAATACAATTTTTTTTTTTTTTTAACCTTTCCACGAAACTAGGGGTCCCCCTCCCCGTTCAATGATAATGTTAAATTTCTAGTTTACACCAATTTGCGGATTAGGACCATTGTTGGTTTCGCCCTTTGCGGGGCTATCGTCAACCATGGTCTGCCTCCAGAATGCCAAAAACCACGATCAGAGGTGGTGAATCTGTGACCGCCCGAAAATGGGGGAGGATCCCTTCTACTTTTAAAATACCATAATATGTATATAAATAATAATAAAAATTATAATAATAAAATATAAAAGGTCTGTCTATGTATGAAAATTTTAATATTTACAAATATATCTATCATCACTCAGCTAGATAATACTTTTTAACTGGGTCACATTATAAGTTCCTTTTATTTCTCGAGTTTGCAAATCTACTAAAACATACGCATTCTCCATTTTCACTTGGCTAACCTCATATGGACCGTCATACAATAGGAAGAATTTCTTAATTTCTTTCTCCAATGCTGATGACTGATCGTGATTTTTTATTAATACTAGTTGTCCTACCTCGTATTGTATGGGTGTTAAATTCCGGTCATGTCTCCGTTTCCGCTGTTCGGCCTTACTCAGCAGGCGCTCCCTAGCGATTACCAATTTCCTATCATGTGGTATTTCTGTCCAGGTTGGAAATTTTACTAGCTCTTCTAATATGCGTGACGGCCTTCTCTGAAACATTAACTCACATGGGCTGTAACTAGTGGATTCATGTAAACTATTGTTAATATACCCCTCTATTTTGCACACAAAAGTGGCCCACAAAGAATGTTTTTTATGGCAAAAGGTCCTGAACATTCTCCCTAACTCCCGCATAACACGTTCACTTGGATTTGACTGTGGATGATACACTGATGTATGTTTAACTAGGATATTTTCCCAACCTAAAGTTTCCCGCCAGGTGTTGCTGGTGAACTGCGAACCATGATCTGATAATACTACTTGAGGCTTACCTACTTCAATAAGGTATTCATTTACTATCTTCCTAGCCAATACTGATGAGGTTGCCTTTTTAATCGGGTACAATTTTACAAATTTGGTAAAAACATCTAACACAACAAATAAATAATTTACCCCTCCTCGACCTTTGGGTAAGGGGCCATATAAATCAACGGCAACTAATGCTAAAGGACTATCTGGCATTACATGTTGCATTAAACCCTCCTGTTTACGATTGTTTACTTTAGCTTTCTGACAAATTTCGCATGTTTGTAACATTTTACGCACCGTTCTTTCCATATTATTAAATTTACATGACTCCTTTAATATATCACTACATTTCTTGGGGCCCATATGACCATACCTTAGATGGCAATCTCTCACTACTTCAGGTATTATGACTTTAGGGATACACACCTTCCAATCGTCTCCCTGTTCATTTGCCCGATGAAATAAGTGTTTATTAAACAAACTAAAATGTTTCTCCCACTTATGAGGTACGTTGGGTATTTGACTCAAAGCTAATATTATTTTATTAAGTTCGGTGTCTCTCTCTTGTTCTGCTGCTAAGTTACTTATTAATTTTTTCATATCTACTTCCCCCACTTCTTTTACTACGAATATTTTATATGTATTTGCTACGTCTACTTCAGTATTATTATCAAAATCTGTTCTGGATAGGACATCAGCTACTATATTTTCTTTGCCCTTACAATACTCAATTGTTAAGTCATATTCTTGTAATATTAGCATCCACCGCACTAACCTACCATGTGTTAATTTACAGTTTTTTAAAAACGTTAAAGCTTGATGGTCGGATCTTATGATTACCTTATTTCCTAATAAATACGTTCTGAACTTTCTACAGGCGAAAACTATTGATAACGCCTCCTTCTCTGTCGTAGTATAGTTCTTTTCACTAGTTAATAAAGATCTACTTGCAAAAGCTACTACTCTGTGGTTACCACTCCCATCTAACTGAAACAACTCTACTCCCAATGCAATGTCTGATGCGTCTGTGTGTATATAAAATGGTTCTGAAAATTAGGATGAGCTAATATAACTGTGTTTAAGAATTTATTTTTTATCAGCTCCAATATATTTTGCTCTTTTAAATTCGATTGCCATCGATTGTCTTTATTTAATAAATGTCCCAATTGTACTGTTAAATATGAATATTTGTCTACAAATTGCCTATAATAATTGCACAAGCCTAAGAAACTTTGCAACTGTTTAACATTTTTTGGTATCGGAAAATTTTGTATTATTTCTACTTTTTTAGGGTCTGTACTGATACCCCTTGCTGAAATTATATGTCCTAAGAAATTAACTTGTTCTTTCAAAAATTCTGACTTCTTAAATTTAACTGTTATGCCATATTCGTGCAGTCTACTTAATACCCTGTCTAATCTTTCACAGTGTGTATCAATGTCTGGTGACGTAATGACTATATCGTCTACATAAACGGTTGTGAATTCTAAAATCTCTCTCCCTAGCACATAATCCAGGCATTTGATAAAAATTGAAACACTTACGTTGAGTCCAAAAGGTAGTCTTCGAAATTGGTAATTCCTACCATTGTATAGAAATGCCACATACTGTCGAGACTCCTCTTCCAGCTCTATCTGCCAGTAGCCTGCAGTCAAGTCTAAAGTGGTGATATATTTGGTCCCACTAAAACGTTGCAGAATTTTGCTTACTGGTTCCGGTGATTCTCTGTCTGGAACAATTATTCTGTTTACTTGTCTAGCGTCTAAACATAATCTTACCGATAAATCTTTCTTTGTCACCACTACTAAAGGATTTGAATATGGTGAGGTAGATTTCTCTATTATACCTTCCCTCAACATTTTATTTATTTCCTCCTGTACTAAACCCCTCTTGGAGTATGGTACCGGATAGGCTTTAGGTGCAAAGGGTGTTTTTTCTTTAACGACTAATTTACCTTTAAAATTCTTTACTAAACCGGGTTCATCTGAAAAAACTGATCTATTTTTGTTTATTATTAATACTATTTTTTCTCTATCTTGGTAGCTAAATTCCCCCTCTTGATATAGGATTTTATTCATTTTCTCCTCCCAATTATCTTCATTTTCAAATAATTCGTTACTATTTACTCTCAAGTTACAATAATTTATCATTAAGGGCCTACACTCGTTTATATCATTGTCAGAAATTAACATTCCCTTACTAATTATTTTTAAAGCTTTCATTCCTACAATTTTCTTTTGTATGAATGGTATTTCAATTATATTATTTTTATTATTTAATTTCATAGTCTGTGTGTAATAGTTTAACTCTACTTTGAAATTATTCAAGAAATCATTACCTATTATAGCTCCCATATTTAGTCCTGGAATAACTAAGAAAGGTACATTTATTGTGTTCTCATTTACTTTTAATTGTAGCATTATTTGTTTAGTTACCTTTTTACTGCGAACACCCGTTACTCCTATAACACTAATTCCCAGTACTGGTAATTGTGTAATTGTCTCTGTAGTCTGATTTTTTCAAACATTCTATCGTCTATAGCAGTCAGTTCACTCCCTGAATCTACTAGAAAAATATACTTAGAATTAAACACTTCGGCTTCAAATTCTGCCATCCCGAAAGCATTATTACTCTCTCCCGCTTCTTCGTCAGATAAATCATTATGTATATTGGTAATTAGTGACCCTATTGTTAGGTGATTACTAGACGGCTGGGGGCTTTCTTTTTCAACCGCCCTGATTAGTTTAACGGTATTGGAGGTGGTGGTTCACTGTAAACCCCCCTACTATTTTGATGATGAGCTGGTGCTTCCACGCACCGAGTTTCGTTTGGGTTACTAACATATCCCCCTCTTCCTCTATGATTAAAATTTCCTGACACTCCCCGATTGCTGGTAAAACCTCTCCCTCTATGATTCCCTCTAAACTGATCGAACCCCTATTATAATTCTCCCCTCTCCCTCGGGCACTCTCCCTTGGACCCTGACACCGGTAACATTGATTCCGCGACCCGTTATAATTACTAGCTCCACAACCAGGGTTTGGACACAACCACGCCCCCTCCCCTGATCTACTCACATTACTAATAAAATGGTCTGGTTGTCTTGTTTCAGTATTTATTTGTTTTGATTCATTTATTCTAAACTGGTATTTATTATCTTCTTCTTCTTTCATGCTCTGGTATGCTTCTAATATGTTTTCTAACTCTGCAATATTAGCAAAATCTCGGGTTCTGATTGTGGACCGTATGTCCTTAGGTAAATGTTTACTAATGTATCTTATAAAAGATGAAAGAGGCATTGGTGGTTCTAAGTATTTAACCTGACTATATAGTCTTGTCACATATGATGTAATACTCATGTTTTTTATATTAAAATTGCCCCACCCCATTATAGTACTACGTAATCCCTCTTGTTTCTCTTCTGACCAGTACTTATTTCTAAATGCTTGCTCAAATTCATTAAAATCTACCCAGTTATCGTTATGAGCATCCGCCCATATTTTAGCATCACCTTTAAAGTACTTTAAAATTCTTACTAATTTAATCTCCCAACTTTCTTTGTTATATTTATTAAAACTTTTTATAGAGTTCAAAAATTGTATGGGGTTCACTCCCCTACTTTCATTACTAAAATATCCTAATTCTACTTCCACATTCACTCTCTCACTCACATTACTTAATTTCTGGTTAATGGTTACACTCAAGTCTTCTCTGACTTTAATTATTTCACGCTCATGTTCTGCTTGTTTATTTTTTAAACTAGTTACATTAATTTTAATTGCATCAATTTGTTCAAAGTTACTTCTGAATTCATCATTTATATTTTCTTATATTTCACTTGCTCGTTTGATTTGCTCACACTCATTAATTATACATTGAACATTACAGTCAATTTTGTCATTTTGCTTTTTAATTTTATCATTAAATTTACTTGTCAATGTGTCAAATTTTTTATTTGTCTCTAACATTTTCTCTTTTTGTTTTTCGTTAATTATTTTTATATCGTTTATAACACTAGTCAGTTCATCTCTCACTCCAACAATAGTCTTATTCTGTTCTTCTAACTTATTGTCTATTTCTCTAAATTTTTGGTCTTGTTTGTTTATTTCTGTTTTCAATTCTATGTTACTAGCATTTATTTCTGATTTGATTTCAGTTTTCATTCCTGACATCATCTCCATTATTAACGCTAACTGATTAAATATATTTACATTATCGCTTATTTTTGCGTCTACTGTCTCAATCGTTAATTCGTGTGTTGTATTGTCTACGCTCTCGTTAATATTTGTCGAGACTAAATCGTCTTGCGTAACATTTAAAATTGACCCCTCCACAATATCTTCACATAAATTTCCACTCTTGCTTTTCTCTGCCATTTCGATCAGGTTGTAAATTAATTTATTTTAATTTTTAATTCACAACGTCGCTGTTAAACGGGCGCCAACTAAAGCAGGTCAATTCTTTAGTAATTAAAATATTTAAAATTCGCCCCTGTTTCGGGCGTCGACTAAAGCTGTACGAGTTTAAAATAAATATTAAAAATCTAGAAATCTGTGTATACAACTGAAACTCTACTTGTTTAATGAAAAAATTTAAATTGGTATCACTTACCTTCTTATCGATTTATCAAGGTGTCTTCTGATGTACTTAGGCAGAGAAAAACAGGCAACGCAATGACAAACACACATTGATGTGGTTGATTGACACTTTTTATTAACTTTTAATTTTTTAATATTAATTATTAAATTTTAACTCCCTCTTCATCAATTTCTTTTATATTACATCGTTAATAATTATTGGAATATCAGTTCAATTTTGATTTACTAGCTGTTCATTCGAAAAACTTGGCTTGAAAACATTGATACTTGTTATACATGAAATAAAAATAGTTGCGATACTTATGACTAAACACTTAACATTCTAACCATGGTATCTAAATTATGAAAGCGACCCATATTGCTCTCTCTCTCTCTCTCTCTCTCTCATACCATAAAATTCCCCATAATTTAGTTATAACCCCATAATTTAGATTTAGCGCTTTTTATTGAATTTTCATCATTAATATTGGTGAATTGAAACTAATTAAAATTGAAATATTTTGTCTGTTCAAACTGCTTAAATTAGGTACTCATACCTTCCTCCACGTGGTTATGCCATCACTGTTAACACTTGATTCTGCTGACACACTCCGAATATAAGTTTAGAATGTTATTATTTGTCGGTTACTTCTGTTCGATCACTATAACATGATTGACTGTTATTTTAAATTAAAATAGCAAGATTTACTGGTTGGCCGACCCTAACTAGCTCGAGCAATGTTTTATGTGACCTCGCGAGGTCTGGAGTTCTAAGTCGACTGCCTTACGCTACTCTTAGCGTCACTCCCGCCACAGTTCACCAGCTTGCGCTCTGATTCGTGGATAGAATCACATGACATGGTCATTAGTGAAGTTACAGCTTACGCTCTTGGTAGCGAGTTTGGGTATTTTTGTTCTGTCCTGGGGCTCGCCACAAAGTTTGTGCTTTTTGCCAACGGAAAACGCAATCATCCGCGCACCGGTTCGCATTCCAACACCTCAAGGAGCAGTGCTTATTGCAGGGCTCTGACAAAATGTGCGTCTTGATGCCCCGACAAAGTAAAACAAGGAATGTTAATTGTTCAAAACTGAGGCCCTGTTTGGGTAGACCTTATGTTACACTTATAATTGCAATAAAAAATAAAGCCCCTCAAAATTGTCCCATTACACGGTCCTCTTAGGGGTTTTAGCAATGAGATTTCTTCTGTTTTGACAGAAGATCTCTCATTGGGGGGGGGGGTATTGTAACGGGCCAAATTGGAGGTTTATTTTATTTTATTAAATTTTTTGGGGTTTTATAAAAAAAATATTTGTAAATTTTAATTTCCAACATTGACCAGAACACGTAGTGTATGGAACAGTTTCTAACAACGGCGAAATACGTCTCGGCCGTTGTGCAATCAGTACACAAGGAATGTACCAAGTCGTCATTTCCAAGAACTTTGCAAGTGTGTGGCAGCGCACCCGTATGCATCACACGACTATGCGCGCGGACTGACGCCTGGGTGAAACACCAAAGATGGCTAAGAGAACAATTTCTGTTCCCGTAGTCTACCATGCGGCCGGACGTAAAGCTTAAGTCCTGCCTATCTTGTGACGTCAGCCAGTGCCGAGCGAATATCCTATATGATCAGCACACAAATAATTGCATGGGTTGAATAGGACTTACAAGCGGCGAAGAACTATGAGGCCTTGGTTTCCACAACAAAAGACGCAATCAAGTTAGCGGCGAATGTTGTGCCGCTCTCGGCAGTCCGACACAGACCGTACCGTCCGGTACAGCCCCACGGGGCTACTTTTTAAAAAATTTTATAAATTGCCAGTTTTAAAGTGAATTAACAGTCTAAAACTATGTGACCGCGTCCAATATCATGCAGTGAAGAACATATACATTTATTTTCGGACACCAGTATCAATTAAAACGCGGAATAGTGAGTTCGAACGAAGACCACGTTGCCGGCTGGAGTTTCACCACATGTTGAAGGGTTTGGGGTAATTAAAATGATCAGGGGAGGGGTTATTAAAATAAATTGAGTGTATGTGAAAATCCAGGCTGGGCAGTCTGAATGATATATAATAAGGTAAGGTATTGATTACGTTGTAAAAAATTTATAATGCTGTACTTCAAAAGCTATCAAAACACCTTGTGGAGAGAATAACGTTTTTGTATTTTAAAAATGGAAAAGTTGTTTAACAATCGTAAAATAAAAAAAACAAGTCTCTTTTAACTGATATATGTTGGTAAGCAAAGTCATTTAAAAGACCTTATTTCATTTGATGTGCTGTCAAGTTCGCCGTACGAACGGGGTTCGTCCCCACTTAGAGATCAGGCCAGATTAAGACGCAAAAGGTAAGTGGAAGTTTGCAATATAATTCATTAATATAATAGTAACCGAGTGTTACAATGTGTGTTCCCTCCCTATGCTCATTCCCTTATTGGTTCCTGGTCTCCCCCAGGTAACCCCGCCAACGCACATACGGTTCACCTCCCGCCACAACGCCTTTCGTTGAGGACTCCTTATCACCCCACCCCTTTACAAAATTCCACCATCTTTTAATTACTCTGCAGTTACCTTACTCTCATTACTCTACATATATTCACTATGCTACTGTGTCCCTAATAATACTCAGTTTTCTACATTACTTTTATCCCCAAGAAACTTATTCTGTTAACACCCATTTAAAATTACCTTTGACTGATTTAAATGCCTCATTGAAATAATTATTCACTCAACTTCTAACTTTTATTACGATTTACATGAAATTACCCATTGAAAATTCATAACTATCTCAAATTAATTTCATCATTTAATTTGAAACCTCTTAAACACATTTAAAATTTATTATTCAAACATTTATTTATATTGACAAAAAATCTGCAAATCAATTATACGGGACATACTACATATATAACACCAGTAGTCAGCTGATGTCTCCTGGTCAGGTGAATGACCTTACTCCAAATACACTTCAAACAATTATACACTGTTAAATACATCACATGTTTACAATTCTTACACTCTAACATAGTAAAATAATAACATAATAAAACATACTAAACAAAACATAATAAACACCTTCTCTACTCGAAATAATTTGTTCAAAATCAGTAAAGTCCTTTATAAAATTATTATACAGAGCAAAACATATGTAAATCAATTACTTCTAAACAAACTATCTACTACAATAGTATATCTTGAATCACCATAAAATCATTTAACTAGCTTATAAGCTAGTCAGCATCATTAAGTTTCAACTTTTAGTTTGCTACTCCCCCGAGTAACCTCCTTACCACACACACTATGGCCCCCCACTGGACTGTGGCATCCAGCTGCTTCCACAAGAACGGAAGTTTGTTAGGGGTAGACGCTGCCTACCCCGTTCATGCTTCAGCGTTATATAAAAATTCGGAATTACTGGTGTCCTCGGACATCAGTAATCCTACTATAATGATTCACACACCCTTAATACGGCACTATCACCACCTTCGATGATAGCCGCTGTTCCATAGTTATGTAGATTCCCCTGATTTACCCCCCGGTTAATTTCTAAGTTCACCAATTTAGAATATATTTACATTATAGATCCACGGTCAGGGTTCGGTGAAGCCGTGACCGCCCGAAATGTAGGGGAAACTACTAAAAGACATATAAGGTTTACACTTACACCATTACTACAATTCTCAGATGGTAAACCCTTATATGTTTGGTTATATTATTATTTAATTTAACATCTGTTAGCTTCATCTATACTTTACCATTCAAACATCAAACATTTTATCTTATTTAACTTGTACTACAAACTTCATATTTATAAATGGTCAATTATTTAGGAATTATAATTACTGATCGTGTCATCACCTTAAATTTATAAACATCCAGAATTATATATTGACAAATATTTACATTTGGAGGCTAATTATTATCCTTAGTTATGATACTACAGTAATCGCCCGAAAAGACGGGGTTTTTGTTGGGGAGAGGGCGGGCCCGTGCAGACGCACTATGTGAATTAACGTTACTCTTCTACTAACATTAGATGATATTACACTACACTAACTTCAACACCAGCTCTACCCTCTTTACTCTCCCATTTATCCAAACCCGTCTTTTATCCAGAGCCGTCTGCTCGCCCCCGTCCCCTCTCCAGCAAAACCTATCTTTTTTAATACTCTGAACTGCTGTCATTTGCTAATTTTCTCATTTTCACAAATGACACTATTGAATTTTATTTGAACACACTGCCTCACTAAAATTATTTACATATACTCTTAGGCAATATTGGTATGTGGTGTTGTGCACATTTTATGCACCTTGAGTGAAAACATTGTTACCACGTACCCTAGGGGTCCCCCTCCCCCTTCAATAATATGGGTAAATTTCTAATTTATACCAATTTTGTGGAGCCGGACCATCGTCGTTTCACCACCTGAAGGAAGTTCCGCCAACCATGGTCCGCCTCCAAAGTGCCAAAACCCACGGTCAGGATTGGTAAGGTCGTGACCGCCCGAAAATGGGGGAGGATCCCTTCTGAAAGCAAATAAAACATATTCAAATTCAAATTCTTACTCTGACCAATATAATTTCAAATTTGTAGCATTCTGTGTACCCACTATCTCCTGCGTTGTTTAGTTGCATAATACATAAGCGTTATTCATCTTTATTTCCACTATTTCATAGGGCCCTTCATATAACAGGAAAAACTTTTTTATTTCTTTCTCTTGTGCACTAGACAAATCATGTCTCCTTACCAACACTAATTGTCCTACCTCGTATTTGGTCCACTTACCCTTTTCGTCGTGTCTCTGCTTTCTCCTCTCCCCCTTGGTGAGTAGACTCTCATTTGTGAGCTGGAATTTTACATTTCTGTCGATGGTCCATTCTTCCGGTGGATATTATAACATCGCCAAAATCAGATCATATTTGATGACTATAGGTATGTATAAAAAATAATATATTTTAATAAATAAATAATGAAGAGAATAAAAATATAAAATGTAATTAAGAAAGAAGGAGAAAGAGTTACAAACTAAAAGTGATTAATAAAGAAACTCACCGACTAGACTGACAGACAAACGACATTGACCCAACCCCAGAGATTGCCCAGCTAAGAACCAATATGAAAGTAAACAAGATGAGAAGTGAAGGAGAAGAAAAATGAGAACAAAGAGGAAACAAACCAACGATGAAGAAAATAAAATGAAACACGTCAAGAAAACACAGACAAGGCATAGAGAATAGAGAAGGGAGAAATAATGTAATCAAATATAATAAAGAAAATGAAACCAGTAAAGAACCAAAATAAATAATGAATGTTAGTATTGATTGAGTGACAATTGTAATTAGTCATTAATAAAAAACGATAGCTAAAAATACACTAGCCAAAGAATTAGAAGTACATGTAAGTTGTTAATAGAGAAAGACATGAGATTAATAAGTATATATAATATGTGTAGAGAAAGAGAAAGATATTGAAATAGTGAGAAGTAAACGGAAGTTAACATAGTGAAAGTGAAATTACCTTAAAGTGAAATGATAGAAAAAGAAACGCTAAGTAAATTATAATAAACACAAAATAATTTAAAAGTGCAAGTGATGAATAAATAAAAATATTGTCAATGATAGTAATAGGGAAAATAGGGAAGGCTAAGATAAACACTTAGTAAAATTAACAAACACTTAAGGTTTGATAGTGAACAATAACATTTAAGAAAGTTGTTAATAATAATATTTAAAATAAACCACTGATTCAGTAATAATGAACATTGAAGAGTGATACTAATTGTAGTGATTATAAAAGAATATTATTGTAGAGCTTAAAAGTGTATTGTAGAATTTAAAGGTGAGAACCACATGACAAAGTAATAAGATAGTGTTAACATGGAAAAGAAAGCAAAGAGTTTTTATAAAATACGTAGTTTAAAACCATAAGTAAACACCCATGTTATAAGGGAAGATGAATGAAACAAGTTCAATAGAGGTGAGGTTGTTTATCACCCGAACAATAAATCAAAGGTAATGAATTGTATACCAATATTAGATAATAAGTGTTAAATAATAGTCTAAACAAACTTATGAATAGGATATGGATTGGGTAATTATCCCAAACGTAGACCTAAATGTTATATGTTATATGATGAAAAAATAGTAATTAATAGCCATATTGTTGACATTGGCAGAGTAAATAAATAAGAAAAGAAAGCAATGTCTGAGTTAGAAAAGAGAAAACCAGTTAGTAAATAATTAGCAATAAATAATGAATAAAACAGTAGTAACACACAAAAATCACACAAAGACTGAACCAAAACACATCCATAGATAATAAACATAATTATAAGAACAAAATAAAGCTCTAGGACAAAATGAGATATAATGTATATGAAATAATCCAAAATCAGTAATGGCTACTTAGACTTGAGACAGGCCTAACGGTCAAACACCAACAAATACTAATTGTATGAAAATAGCCAAGTAATTAACAAATCCAAGGTGACTAATTAACCAAGGATAAATGGTAAATTTTATTAAAAACAAAATATTAAAATAAGGAGTTATATAAACAGAGAAATGTAATTAGTAAATATTAAATTAATTGTAAACTTATAAAACATGAAATAACCCAATATTGTGGGATACCAACATAATCTTTGTAAGAGAATACAAATAACAGTGCTAATAATTAATACATAAGAAGGAAGATAATGGAAGGAAGAAAGTCAGAAGATATATGAAGATTTGAAAAGAATTCAAATTTTGATAACAATGGATTTATATCAAGCTAGTCCAATCAGAATTCTTTGGTAACCATAGAAACGGGACTGATAGCGAAAATTACCGTTGAATATCGTTACTCAAAAAGTGACGCTCATGACAAATGTAAGCCAAAATTTGGAACAACCAATTTTCTTATTTAAAATGTTTTAAAAGTTAAACAAATTGTCAAAATTGAACGAGAAAGAGGCTGACTATCACTGAACTCAATTAACTGATGGAGAAGACTTTTTAATTCAAGACGAAGTGAATAAATTATCCCAAGTACTTTGAGAAAGATGCCAGAAGCCCGAATAACTGAAAACTGAATTCTATTGCAGCTAGTCCTTTGTTCCAGACCAACAGATTAATCACATGCTACGAAGCTGTTAAGTATCCTATAAATTAAACCCAGAGAGAAATTGTCTCATAAATAAATAACCGGTGCAAAATTATATAAGAAATCAAATATAGCTTGTGTCAATGAAAACAGTAATAACCAATCGTTAATAAATCAATACTGTGTATATTAAATGTGTTTTATTTTCAGTAGGAAGGTGTATTCTTAATATTATAAATTATATCGGACGTCTATGAAGTGGTGACTAGCGCTCAAGCAGCGAATACAGCGAACTGCTGGCTTGATCATACAAATCGATAAGCGGCGGGACAAATTGAATTCTCCACTCTGCCTGAGCGGAACCGCTGATAATAATACATTTTTAATTGTTTTAAATAAACAATTTGGCGCCACCCGGGAATCATACACTCCTAGTAAACCTCACGTCAGGACTACGATACCTGGTTATCCGTACGTTCGCGACGGACTCAAGCATCGTAAGTCACATTACCGAGCGAGGACGAATTGGTAAGACACACATGCACAAGTTACACTCTGACACTTCTACATTTTACAGAGATAATAACGACGACACGCAAGGTCGATTATACAATTGACACATCCAACGTGTGGCAAAATAACACGGCAGCTAATACACACAAAGCATTATAATAATATTCGAAAAGTTGTTCTAGTATTCTAAGTGGTCTGGTTCCCTTTATTAGTTCATATGGCGTAAGCCCGGTTGAATCGTGGGTAGTACTATTTAACCATTCTTCCACTTTCTTTACATACAAAGGCCATTCCGTGTGTTTAGCGTTACAATACGCCCGGAATATCCTACCGATTTCTCTCATCACACGCTCTGCCTGATTCGACTGTGGATGGTATACTGCCGTATGCTTGGGTATGATGCCTTCCCAGCCCAGAGTCTGTCTCCACTTACCGCTGATGAATTGGAGTCCGTGATCGGATAAAATTATCTTCGGCTTACCTACATTTATCATGTAGTCTTTGGTGATCTTTTCACTCAGCACCCGGCTCGTAGCTCTCTTCACGCTGTACAACCTAACAAACTTAGAAAAAGTGTCCAACACAACAAAAACATACACTACTCCACCTCTACCCTTGGGCAATGGCCTGTACAAATCTACAGCCACTAAATCAAACGGTCTTTCTACTTTTATAAAATTCATCTCCCCTTCAACCCTACAGTTCACTACTTTCGACTTCTGACACAAATCGCATACCTTTAACACTCTTCTAACTCGCCTCTCCATATTCTTAAAAACACAGGATTCTTTTAACACATTCGTACATTTTTTTTCGCCCCGAAATGCCCATATCTTACATGACAATCCCAAATAATTTTATCTATTAACTCTTCAGGTATAACCAACTTCCAATCACGTTCACCCCCCCCACTTTCTTGAACAGAATTCCTTGATATATTTGGAAATGTGTATTATATTCAGACCCATTTACATCTGCTTCTACTAGCAATTATTTTACCCACTTTATTTTCTGATCTTTGTATGTTTTTAATCTCCCTTAATTCCTCACCAAAAATTCTATCTTCCCTTGTTAATCGAAAAATCTCTATTTCTTTAAGATCCCTCCCTGTTTTATTTTCTATGACATCTACCCTGGACAGAGTGTCCGGTACTTTATTATCTGTCCCCTTAATATACTCCCATGAAAAGTGATATTCTTGTAATGCTAACACCCACCTGGTTAATCTGCTATGAGTTAGTCTGCAGGAGTTCAAAAATGATAGTGCTTTGTGATCCGTCCTGATAACTGTCTTGTTCCCCAGAATGTAGGTATGAAATTTCCCTACAGCAAACACGATACTGAGTAACTCCTTTTCTGTAGTGGTATAATTTCTTTCCGCTGCCAATAGAGATCTGCTGGCGAAAGCTATTGTGTGGTGCTCTTTGTCGCTGTCCTCCTGATACAACTCCGCTCCCAGGGCGACGTTACTGGTGTCAGTCTGTAAATAAAAGGTTTTCAAAAAATCAGGGTGATTCATCATTATCATACTCGAAAATTTTTCCTTTATCTCCTCGAAAGTCTCCCGTTCTAACACTCCCCAATTCCATTGTTTATTTTTCTGCAGTACGGCACTTAATCTCGCTGTCGTCTGCGCGTAGTTCTGAAATTTTCTATAAAAGTTACAGAGACCCAAAAAACTTTGTAGCTGCTTAATATTTTTTGGTTCTGGAAAACGCATAATAGCTTCTACCTTATCCGGGTTGGCTAGAATTCCCTCTGGAGTAATAATGAAACCTAAAAAGTGTATTTCTGTTTGTAGAAATTTAGATTTATCCCAATTTACCGTTAAACCCCCTTGTTGTAATTTATCTAACACATATTCTAGATGTTCTAAATGTTCTGAGAATGTTCTTAACGCTATTAATATGTCATCAACGTATACTGTCAAAAAATCTAAGTCCTTAGGTTGTAATATCATATCTAAACATTTTATAAAGCTTGCTACACTAGTGTTTAACCCAAATGGTAAACGCTTGAACTGATAATTCTTACCATTGAAGAGAAATGCAGTATACTTCCGGCTCTCTGGTGCTAGCGGAACTTGCCAGTACCCTGCTGTCAAATCTAAAGATGTCATATATTTGACTCCGCTGAATTTCTGAAAAATTTCATTTATGGGTTCCGGTGACTCCCGGTCAGGTATTATAATTTGGTTAATTTTCCTAGCATCTAAACACAACCTTACCTCTCCATCCTTCTTGATGACCACTACCAATGGATTCGAGTATGGCGATATCGATCTCTCAATAATGTCTCCTTCCATCATTCTGCCCAGTTCCTCTTGTACTCCTCTCCTCTTTGAAAACGGCACTGGATAACTCCTCTGCATATAGGGTGAGTGTTCTCGAACCTTCAGCTCACATACATAGTCCCTGGCTTTTCCAGGCAACTCCGCAAACACATCTCTAAAACGCTCCACAACTGCCCACAACTCCTGTCGTTGGGGACTCCCTACAACTCCACCCTCATTAAAAAAATTATCCGCCCTATTTTCCCATACTCTCTCATCACTCATATTGTAACGGTACATATAACACCGCATCCACCAATGTACCGAAAATTAATTTAAAAGCCACCACTAGTAAGAATACATAAAAGGTCAAGAATACCACCATGGATACAAAAGGAGAAAGTGCCGTATGTTAAAATAAGTGAAGTATCATTAAAAAGAAATCACTAGTAAATGTACCAATAAAGAAGAAAAGAAGAATAAAGACGAGACGACTGACATACCTTACCCAATAGATCAGTGAGAAGAACAAGAAAACAAAGGAAGAAAGAAGTATCAGTGAGAAGGACAAAAGGAAACAAAAGAAGAATGAAGAGTCAGGGAGAAGAACATGAAAACAAAAGAAGAAAGAAGAATCAGTGAGAAGAACACAACAATAACGACCTCAAGAAAGAAGAAGGAAGAAACAATGGGAAGGAGACAAGTGAAAACCACATCATGTATAAAATAAATAAGAGTGAGAAAGAGATCAGTGAAGAAAGAAGATATGCAGACCAGACACAAGAAAAAAGGGAAAGAAATTGAAGTATAACAAACTAACATAAACCTTTAAAAGAATAATTGTACTAAGAAGAAAGAAGAAATGTTACTTAAATACATGATATAAATCCCTAACCTGTATGGTAAAGTCAACACTGACCACAACTCATTTAATGAATACATTCCTTGTCTATATAAAACACATTATTATCAATAAGGACTAAATATTGTAAATAAAGAGTCACAAGTAAACTGAATAAGAATAAGATAAGTTTATTGTAGCTAAATGATGTGTAGATATAAAAATAAACAGAAGACTAGGTTCCAAAATATGAATGACCAATTGTACAGTGGGAGTGATGTTAGTAAAAACCCACTAGTTAACAATAAATAAGACAATACAAGAGTAAACTAAAGGTGCAATAATAATAACCAAGAACCAATGTACAAACATTGAATGAAAGCCAGTCAACCAGATTAATGTAGAAATACACAGCCAGCAGCAACACATTACTGCTTACTGAACCTACAACATAACCTAATCTGGGCATCCAGTTTTCAATAAAACTTAATGAAAACAAAATCAAAACAATATTAAACCAGAATGTATTGAGCTAGGAAGTAACTAGATAATATAAGGAACATTTTGTACACAATAGATAATAGAATAACTAAATATAAAAGCTATATTTATGTAATCCAAATATGACTATATGCTTGTAATAGCAAAGATACATTATGCAACCAAAATTATGTTATAAACTTATTATACAAAGATAGTAACTCAACTAACAACCTGAAGTAAGACAGAATACTGTTCAGATGAACAAATTCAACCAAAATGACTATCTAAATAATCCATATAACTGTAATAACACCAAAACTATTGTAACAACTAGCTGCAAGCAAGGTTGACAGCTACTAAACCAAGATGATAACAGAATCAAATGCAGAATGAACTGCATCACAATAATAATAATACCATTGTGACTATTTTAACTATCATTTGGATAACAATCAGAATAGTATATGTAGAGTACCAATCATACAGCAAGGTAACTCCATAAAGTATGACAAGCCTAATTAATAAACTATAATTAAGGCACTAAACTAATAATGTAGGGAAAAAGAACACTGCCAGTAGTGACTAAACCCATCAATGTATAAATATGCCATGTTAGAACTTAATTCAATGTTATTATTACTAGAATATAAGAAAAACAAGAATGTATAGTCATAGGCCTAAGTTTGAATCTATGAAAACGGACATAGTGTTAGTATTAAGGCATAGTTTTAAGGGAAAATTGTACAGTAGATTAAGAATAAGTTATTACCATAGAAAAAGGAATAAAAACAATATATTATTAATAATTAATGGCTTAATGGACACTAAGTATAAATACCAAGTGTGAATTCAGCAACCCCGAATCCGAAATATATGATGAGGGGATTCAAATTAATCGTCATAAAAAATCATAAACAATGAGGGTAATCACAATGTCATCAGTACAATTATAAGTAAGATATTGGACTTATAAAAATAATTGTATAATGCTGAACCCTTCCGCGTGGGTATGGCAACCAGAAATTTTTAATCTTGTTCCCAAAAAGTGACGCGCTTGAAGGTGTCTGTTTTGACGAAGCCCGCCGAAGATAGACGAATTAAAATATATTGACCAATCAGATCCTATAAAAAATCCGAGATTCATCATTCCGACAGTGGAAGCAAAGTCAGTCTTTTACCATCCACGAAGCGAACTGCATACTTGTCGTATCTCCAGAAAAACGTGCTTTTGACAGCAACCAGATGTAAACACGCGTTAACCTATAACCAGGAGTGGAGGTTATGTCAACTGAAGAAATAGTGCAGTATATTTTTAAGTGAAAATAATTCGGAGTACATGCGCATAGGAGTGAGTGCAGTGCAGTGATAAAATTTAATTAATTAATTAAAAAGTTTAAGAAAAAAAAGTGTAAACACTACGAACGACCAGTTCAAATACCCACAGCTATTATATTATGATTGTATGATAATAAATATAACAGAACGCTAATAGCGACCTGAATTAACATCCGTTAATCAATTAAATACCCTATTCCTAAAGGAAGGGAACTCTATAATACAAATAAACAATGTCAAAGTTGAACGCTATAATTAACGACAATTTTAACGATTTGTATAACTTGAATGTTTAGAATAAGTAAAGACATTGTATCGTCAATGAAGGGAGTATGTGCCCTAATCCTATTAGTCAGATAAGAGTGTTTAATATTTTGTTTCTAAAATTAAATAAGAGTTACACCAGAGAGTGGCATAAATATATTCAGTGAATTACAGTTACCTGAAATAGATACATCCAGTTTTGGAGATGATCATAATCCTTGACACCGAATTATAATGATTATTATCACTTATTAACAAATAATTAATAACTTTTAACCAAACAAGGTTACACCAAACTATCTTAAAGCCTATGTCTAACCATGAACAGTTGTTCATATTTTATATTTTTTAATTAATAATCCATGAATTCAAATCTTATATACCTGTTATAGCCATAGCAGTTTTATTAAATATGTGTATTTTGCAGACTCAAAGAACCTACTACTACAATTATTAATCACATTGCAAATTTAATCACACTACATAACCTATTTGTTTGTCAACACATTTTTGTGACTAACCAAATGCAGTCATACCAACTTGAGCTTTTTAAATGTTTTAGAGTCCATGTTCGAATTTAAATATTAATTGTCAACCAGAAAGAAAAGTAAACTATATTATTGTACTAAATTTCATTGTTTTAGAATTGAATAAATCATCACTGTTATTTTTACCTTTGAAAGAGTTGGCTTTTATTGTAATCAGTAAATACAGCTTAGTGAGAAAAACGAGACGGTTGGTACCATACTTACAGTGCGAATCGTTCAAATGGAATGATTTTTACAACCGTACTGACCTATATATATTATTACAAAGTATAAATTATCATAAATATCATGTTTGTGTATGTTTATGTTAGTGTATAGGCAGGACATTACTGATCTTCTCACCACCGCTGATCAACGGAGAGTCAACGGAACTTCAAGTGGAACAATTCTAAGAAGTGAATACAAAATATTTTCTAAACAATTAAACTGACAATTAAAACGTCGAAAAAGAGTGTAAGTAACCGACTTATTCATTACTGGATTCAACAATAGGTTGAATTGAGTGGAATAAGTCACTAAACAACCACATAATAATAAAATACGAGCTTGAATAATAATAATCAACAGATTGCAAGACCCCATATTAAATAAAAACAACCCTGAGATTAATACGTATAAATAATTTTAAAAACACTCGGCAAGTTATAATATGCATCTCTCTCTCCTCATTCTCTACACTTTCACTCTCTCGACATATGTTCACTCTTGTTTCTATGTCTCCATCGCCTGCTCGTTTATGTATTAATTTTATTCCCGTAACTTTAATCTCATTTGTCACCCTCTTAAAATTAACCCTGACTGGTTCACTCCCATTATTAAATTCTACTGTTCTCTTATTAAAATCTACTACTGCTTTATTTCTCTCCAAAAAATCATTCCCCAATATTATATCTAAACTCAGTCCCTTAACTACTAGAAAAGTATTTTCAAATTCAGTTTCATTAATGTATATATTTAATTGTACCTGTCTAGTAACCCTTTTACTCCGTACTCCGGTTACCCCCACTACGGTTACACCCGCAACTGGTAATGATGGAATATGTTTATTTACCCCTTGTAGTTCTACCATTACATTTTCTGAAATTACTGATATCTCACTTCCTGTATCTATTAATGTTTTAAATTTCTTACCTTCTACGTTGACGATTACCTCTGTCAACCCGGTTTTTGTCTCCATCATTTCTGCATCGTCTTCCTCCAAGAACTCCTTCGTCATATCCATTTGTATTACGTTGTTCCTATATTCTTCAATTACCTGGACCCTGTCGTCATCTGTGGACAATGGTTTGGTCCTGACTCCCATTGTCGGCCTGTTTTCCGTAGACGTACCCGCCACAGCTTGGTTGTATCCTCTTCTGCCTCTCGTCGCATTTCCACCTCCTCTGTCGTTACCTCCACCTCGTTGCTGTTGATTATGATCATTGGGGGCCACGTTGCTCCGTTGGCAATCTCTCACTTTGTTGCATCTGTAACATACTGTTCGGATAGCAAAATTCTTGTGCTCACAATTTGGGCATTTCCACATTTCGCCTCTATAGTTATTATTATGACTTCCACGCGTTCCTCTATAAGAGTTTGGTGTTCCCCTGGACTGATGATAATTCCCATTAGTATGTGCCGCTGGTGGGTTCGGACGCCTACCCATTTCGTGGTCCCTAATGTTTTGCAATACAATACATCTAACATGTTTTCTAGCTCGTTTATGTCTGCTATCTCTCTCGTCGTCAGAGTAATCTGTATTTCTCTGGGCAGGTGTTTACTAACATGTCTAACAAATGATCGAAACGGCAATGGTGGTTCTAAGTACTTTGCCTCATTGAATATTCTCATTACATACATGGTGATATGGTTATTTATTCCCCCAAAATTCCCGGTTCCCATGATCTTACTACGTAAAATTTCCTGACCCTCTTCGGGACCAATACTTATTTCGGAATGCTGACTCGAATTTTTCGTAATTACTCCACTCTGTATTATGTATCTCTGCCCATATTTCAGAACTACCCTTAAAACACTTTAAAATCTTTAACAATTTTATCTCCCAACTACTACTATTAAACCGGTTAAATTCCCTTACCCTACTCAAAAATTGCATCGGGTGTACTCTCCGGCTGTCACAATTAAATTGTTCGAGTTCTATATCATCTTTTGCTTCGCGAGTATACAATACTCGCTCCGCAACACTATTTAAATTTTGGCTTACTGCCACATGTAATTCGTCTTTAATTTCTATTATGTCTTGCTCAATTACTTTTAATTTATTATCATTTTTAATTTCGTATTGAAGGTTATGTTTACTCATAGCCCCCATACTCTCTTGCATAGATTGTTTACACACACTTTCTACCTCCATTATTTTAATTTTTATGTCATCACTATTCTCATTAATTTTATTTATACACTTACTTTCTATCTCTACACACTGTTCTTTAACTTGAGTTTTAATTCTGTCTGTCATCTGTTCATTTACATCATTTATTTTACTTTCAATATTTTATGTGATTTCACTAATCTGTTCATTGAACTTACAGTTTACCGACTCTAATATCTGCTCTGTAATATTAGTACAACGTGTATTAATTTCATCTACTTGCTTACTAAAATTAAAATTCTGTTGTTTAATTTCATCTCTGGTCTCATTCAATTTTTCAGTAAAATTATTTTTAATTTTATCATTCTGTTCATTTAGTTTATCATTCATTTTAATGTTCACTTCCTCAAGTTTAACATTGAAATTATTTTTTATTTCATTGATTTCACTTTTCAATTCACTAAAATTGCTATCTTGTTTTTCTAAACTGTTATACATGCTATCTTGTTTTTCTAAACTGTTATACATCATATTATATAACCGTGTTAACATATTATCGTCATCGGATTTCTTATTTTGATTAATTGAAATAGGTGTTGAATGAATTTCAACTTCATTCATTATTTTTGACTCGTCTACATTACTTTCACTTGTTTGAATTCCTGAGTCACTTCTGTTAGCCGACTCAGTTGACATATTTTCTTTATTTTCATACATCGATTTACTTTCAGCCTCATCGCCGACAATTACGTTAATTTCACATATATCATTTTCGTTCTTTCCTGCCATTTTTTATATTCTTTATGGATTTTTTAATCTTAAAAACCATTTTAATCTTACTTATACTTAATATTCTTTCACATTGTATGTATTACTTAACTATAGCATACACATCACTTAACCTGCACGTAATTTATACGTACTCCTACCCAACCTCCAAACCACGCTTGTATTCACCTGTAGGTGCGGTTTTATACAAATAAATAATTTTATTTTTCAAAACTTGTCCCGAGTTCGAGCGCCAATTGTGTAGTTATTTCTCTATCACATCTTAATTTATAATGACATTTATTACTTACCTTGTATGAGCCCAGGGTTACGACGCACGAACTGTGAAATACAAGCATGAACATACAAGCATATCAGTAATGTACTCGACTCTCATTTCTTGTGAACTAACTCAAATTTTATTTCAGATTCTGTTTAATATTCTTCTCAAATTTAATTACTTGTCATTTTCTTTTTTAAACACTATTATTGATCTGGTATAATTTCTTTTTATACAGGCACATGAAAGAAAAACCACATGGTGACTTACTCATACTGATAACTATCTAAATACGAGGGTTATTCGGAAAGTAAGGTCCGAATCGCCGTAGCTAATCGAATGACGCGTGAATATTGAAACTCGCATGCGTACTGACTCCCAGCATGCCTTGTGCGTCAAACAAGGTATTTGCATTGGTATTGTTGCAGTGTGCTGTTTACAGTGTCAGTTCACAATGTTTAAAACAATTGATCAGCCCGCCGACTGTGAAATACGTTCAGTGATTCGGTTTTTGACAGCAAGGAACGTTTCACCAGCGGAAATTCATCGACAGATAAGTGAAGTGTACGGCCCCAATGCGATGAGTGACAGCAAAGTGCGTAAGTGGGTGAGAGCTTTCAAGGACGGACGGGAAAATGTCCATGATGAACCGCGATCAGGCCGACCATCAGTGATCACAGAAGATTTGGTCAATGCCGTGGACGAAAAAATTCGTGAAGACCGGCGATTCACAATTTCAACTTTAGCATTGGAATTTCCGAATGTGGGTAGAACAACTTTGCACAAAATTGTCTCTGAAAATTTGCAATTTCGCAAATTGTGCTCACGTTGGGTTCCCAGGCTGCTTACTGAGGAACACCAAATGAAAAGAATGGCTTGTGCTCTTGATTTTTTGGACCGATATCATAAGGAAGGTGATCAACTTTTAGAGAACATTGTCACAGGGGACGAGACGTGGGTTTCTCACATGATCCCAGAGTCTAAACGTCAGTCAATGGAATGGCGTCACACAACATCACCAGTCAAAGTCAAGGCCAAGCAGACAATCTCAACACGCAAGGTTATGGCAACCGTGTTTTGGGATAGACATGGAGTCTTGTTAGTCGAGTTTATGCAGCAAGGGACAACAATAAATGCAGCCGCTTACTGCGCTACCCTGACTAAACTTCGACGTGCAATACAGAATAAGCGATGTGGCCTTCTGACATCTGGAGTTTTGTTGCTGCATGACAATGCCAGACCCCATTCTGCCATTCAAACCAAAATCTGATCAGATCTTTTGGATGGGAGCAGATTGACCACCCACCGTACAGTCCAGACTTGGCGCCGAGCAATTTTCACTTGTTCCGCTACCTAAAGGAGTTTCTTGGTAGCAACCGCTTCGCCACAGATGACGAGGTGAAAGAAGCAGTTAAAGACTGGTTATCCTCACAGGCGGCAGACTTCTATGACTTCGGCATACAAAAGCTTGTAGAACGTTATGACAAATGTTTAAACAAAAATTGAAACTATGTAGAAAAATAGAGAAAGATGTAAGGAATTAAATAAAAAAAGTTTTTTGAAAAAATCTGTGATGGTTTATTTTTTATAAGAAATCAGACCTTACTTTCCGAATAACCCTCGTACTTAAATTACAAAGCAACCCAGCTTGCTCACGCACTCACTCATTCCTGATTTACCCCATTTATGTAAAATAAGAGATCTCTAGTTTAAGATTGAAGAATAGGTTTGATGAAGTACAATTACATTCTGAAGCGTCGTCACTGCCGACCACGTGCCGCGTCCTGCAATGTTCTCCCACACTATGTCCAAAAAGGTTGTTGCTTTAATTTTGACAAAAAAAATTCACTTGATTTCACTGGGTTCCATGTTGGTTTAAACTTTTATACTGTTTTACATATCTCAAATACACAATTTGTTGGTCAGCCGACCCTAATTCACTCGAGCAAAGATTTTGATGACCGCGCACGGTCTGAAACTGTAAGTCGACTGACTGACGCTACGCTAAGCGTCGGAAATGCCACATCCGCCAGCTTGCACTCTGATTCATTGATTCACTCACGTGGCAGGTTAATTAGCTACGTTTTGTTCATTTCTGTTAGCGACTTTGGTTCCGAGATTATAAACAGCAGCACACGAGCGCGCACACCCCCACATTCCAACGCTTTATCTTTCTTGTACCTAGTACCGCCTGGCACGAAGTTGAATACAGGGTGTTACACAAATCAAGTTTTAGTGACCATAAAGGGTGCCCAAATAATTATTAAATAAAAATAGACCCTTCAAAATTATGATTAAATTGAAAAATAGCTACTCCCCTTCAATTGCCCCGTTACACTACTAACTGTATATGAGATTGTGAGGAATTGAGTATCAGCGTAGGTTCATGCCACGATATTTTTACAGGAAAACTGGAACATGCATCGCATCTCAGCAAATTAGTGTTGGGTTTGTTGTCTGATGATCAGAAAGAGAATCGTGTTAACATCAGTCAGGAACTCCTTGACCATGCCAGTGCCGATGAAAACGTCATTAAAACATTAGAATAGGGGACAAGACATGAGAATATGGATATGATGTCGAAAAGAAGGCAGTCTTTGTTGCAAAGGGTGGGAAAAGGATGGTACCTCGACCAAAAAAAAGCTGTGATGTCAGTCAAACACGAAAGTGATGTTGGTGTTTTTTTACTGGCAAGGGTTGGTTCATCTTTAATTCGTTCTATGTGGTCAGACAGTAAATAAGTAGAAATAAGTATGTAAGAAGCAGCCAGACCTGTGGAAAGAACAGACTTGGGTGTTACAACATGATAATACACCAGCTCACGCGTCAATCCTTGTCGTCGATTATATGGTGAAAAACAATACGACTGTTCTGCCACACCCACCCTACTCTCCATTTCTTCTTCCCACAACTGAAGGCGACCTTGAAAGGACACCATTTTGAAACACTAGAGGAGATCAAGAAAAATATGGAAGAACAGGTGTGCACCATTCCAAAAAGTGCATTCCAGATTTTGAAGAGACATTCGGAGTGGTGCTTTGCCAGCAGGGGGGGATACTTTGAAGGATATAAGCATGCATAAAGTTGTAAGTACATTAATAAATTTTTGTTGGTAAAGTTCGGTCTGTTTTTATTGAACACACCTCGTAATGCACACGGCAAGTGGTTAAAGACCTAATAGATTTCCACACTTAGTACATGCAGTGATGTGGTACATTTTTACAGTGGTGTCCATACACCCCATCCAGTTCCAATGACATACTGCTCCAAAATTGGTCAATGTCCCCTCTCTAAGTTTGACTTCCTGTGTATGCCTCAAATATAATTCATAACAACTGTTGTAAATTGCTAAAATACTTATTTTATTTACAGAAATATATGTTATATTTTTTAACTTAATGGTGCTACAATTATAAAATTTATTAAGACTCACAAAATTTAATAAGAGCTGTATGAAACAATTCAATAACAATTTTAATCTGTGTGGCCACCTTGCTTTAGCTCATAATACTAAATTTTATTTTTTCTTCTACAACATTTAGAAGAAATGTAGAAATGTATTTTTTTTTCCTTAACATTTTATTTTAAAAACACATTGATTTTTAAAATATTTTATAAAAAAGCTTAAAATTACGTTTATAGGAAATACAAATATTTATTTTATTTTTACATCTTATTCATTTCCTCAACCCAGAGGTTGGTGCACTTGTAATGATTTCTTTCTGTCTGTAGACAGTCACTTTATCATTGGATACCTTCTTCCTTCTTTAACCCCATCCATGTACTCCTATCTGGTTCTTCCCATCCCACCATGCCCCTCGATCAGGGTGGTGAACCAGTTTGAATGGTGCAGCAGGTGACCAATTATATTACTTCTCCTTTCCACAATGGATCCAATGAACATCCATTTTTTCACCCACTCTCCACAGAACCCCATCAATAGATAGTCTTTCTGTCCATGCTATTCTTAAGGCTCTTCTCCACCGCCATATCGCAAAAGCTTCAAGATTATTTTTACATGATTGTGTAAAACTGAACAGCTTTACTGGAAACAAATACAATTGCACTGATTGAAAGACGTTTACCAACTTGTGTTTACATGTAGGCAAAACAAAACATTTATTTTATCAGCTAATAATCATCTGTACAATGAATGGACTAAAAATATAATAATTTTTCTTTCTTTGTACATTGGAAAAAAGAATGTTAATTGTTACTGTTATTGTCATTAACTTTGGCAATTTTTTAATGATTTCCTCATTTTGAACTTGCTTGGGGAAGTCATGTTCATATAAAGTCATGTTACCACATGTTTAAAAGCAAAATTGGTAACAGTCTAACAGAAATGTGGACTTGAATTAGGCTTAAAATATGATAAATACATTTTTAAGTTTGTTACATAGACTTTTATTCACTTTAGACTGCTATTGCGTCTCAAAAAATAAGCTGCCAAAAGATCTGATGGCACAGCTTGTGCAATGATCCCCATGCTGGCATTCAATGTGTTTTTATTCAAAACAGCAGGGCATAAATAGACCAGTAATTCAGAAATTAATAATCCATAATTTGAGTTTTTGTTTAACTGTGATTTATATTCCAAACTCATTACAACTCAAGATATGCAAGTTCAAATGTGTTTGAAGAAATGTACCGCGTCACAGGACAATGGCGCCAATCGTACAACTCTTTGTGTTTTTGGTGACCCTTAGAAGGGCCGTGTGACAAAAACGCTGCGGTGTATGTTCTGCCCGAGCCGCACCGAGATGTTCGGTGGCTGCGCCCGTTGTTCGTGGCATACTAGTTTTCATCTTCTTTCGGCATCGGTTTGTAAAGCCCGCTGCCAGCCCAGCGACGTCCATCGCTGGTTCGTCACAGGGCGAAGAACGTCCATTCTTATGTTCTTCTTATTCCTTCCGGCTGGCTTTGATGTCGTCCGATGGAGTGCGCCAAAAAATTCTAATGGTGCCGTTTTTATGCCCTGACAGGATGAATGCCATGAGCCAATCAGCATGCTGCTGATCCCCGATTGCTTCGCTGTAAACTCGTCAGGTTTCACGTGCCACGAGGTGTTCCCGGCGACATCTTGTCTGGTACCGGGGAGCAGATGTTTGCCATGCTGCCGTCACAGTACGTTAGATACAACTCATTAATGATGAGTTCAGGATAATCATAGAGCAGCAAACATTACTGTAAGTACAGTGGAAACATTAATACAAACTGACGGGATCCAGTTTTTTTCATGTTAACTGAATTTTATTATAAATGAAGAAAACGTGAAACAAAATGAGATAATTGAATAAATACTGTATGCCATGACAAATTATATAGTTGATTAAACACCTTTTTACAAACTCTACACAGAGTCTTTTTTACCACTGTGGATTACTTTATGTAGTGACAAACCGAGTGCTAGGGTAAACGCCTTATTACACACATCACATGTGTATGGCTTCTTACCACTGTGAATTAATACTGTGAATGTGTACTGTGAATTAATTTGTTTTGAGAAACTGGGTAATCTGGGTAGCCTGGGTAAACGCCTTATTACACACATCACATGTTTATGGCTTCTTACCACTGTGGATTAATTTGTGTTTTGAGAAATTGCTTGCCTGGGTAAATGCCTTATTACATATACTGCACTGATAGTATTTTTTACCACTGTGGATTAATTTATGTTGTGACAAATTGCTTGCCTGGGTAAACGCCTTATTACACACATCACATGTGTATGCCTTCTTACCACTGTGAATTAATTTGTGTTTTGAGAAATTGCTTGCCTGGGTAAATGCCTTATTACATATACTGCACTGATAGTATTTTTTACCACTGTGTATTAATTTATGTTGTGACAAATTGCTTGCCTGGGTAAACGCCTTATTACACACATCACATGTGTATGCCTTCTTACCACTGTGAATTAATTTGTGTTTTGATAAATTGCTGGCCAGGGTAAATGCCTTATTACACACATTACATATGTATCGCTTCCTATCACTGTGGATTAATGTATGCTGTGAGATACTAGCTCGATGAGTAAACACCTTATTACATACACTGCACTGATACTGCTTTTTACTACCATGGATTAACATATGTTGCGACAAACGTAACCGGGAGCTGAATGTCTCATTACGTAAATTACACTGGTATGACAAAACATGACTGTCTACTAATTTACTGGACACATCAGTACTATCAATTAATTTGTTTTGAGAGGCATTTCTATGCCCATGACTAGAAAATTGATCACATACATTATTTCTAACATTATCACTTTTCTTAGTCACTGTATGTTGTAGTAATGTATCAGGAACCATATGAGCCGTCCCAGCTGAAGGTCTTCCATGCCTTTCTTCTGCAATTAAGTGCTTATTTGTCAGAGAATTCACATCCCATGTTATGCCCTAAAACATTTAATAGTTCTTATTAAACTGAGGTAACACATGAGAATATAATAATAAAGAACGATCTGGAAAGCTTTCCAGAGAAACTGTATAATATAGAGTACAAATTAGATTATTATGAGCAAGAAAGGAAAAAGAAATAATATAGTAATCTAAGGTTCGCATCCAATACTAAGAAACAGGAAATACTAATAGACTATTCAAAAAAGCAAACTTTTTACAGAATCATCCGTGGGCAACTGAGTACAAAGAATACATAAAATATGTGTAGATCTAATTGAATAAATACTTGGAAAGGAAGGATTACATTAAGCCGTGTCCACACCGGCCACGCCCCATTGCCCTGCACCAAACCAAATAAGCGTAGCCTGTTTGGACAGCAAACCGCGCCATACTGTGCAACTTCGAGCACCAATGAACATGATCCAGACAGTATCCGTATATCAAAGGCAACTGTTCATTCGTGCGCGTTCTGTGTGGCAAATGTTTCTCGTTTAGTGAATCTGAGCGGTACTGACTGATTTTAGTTGTCTGTAATGTTAGTATATTCATCTTGATTTAAGTTAAAAATGAGTTTCGAGTGGAACCATTAAGAGATCAAAAAAGTGATTGATCTGTACTGAGAGAAACCAGAATTGCGGGATCCAAAAGATAATAAATATCACATAAAAATAAAAAACATGTTCATAAAAATCGTAAAACCAGGTTTTAAGTCTTCAGATCACATACAACAAAAATTTTCAATCTGTTCTTTATTGCCAATAAGCAATTCACTGAAAAAATTATTTTCACCATATAATTCCAGACTTTTCAGTACTTGTGACCCAGAAACTTTTCTTAAGAGAGATGATAATTAACTATGAAAATAGCACTTGCAAATTTTTAATTTTTGCGCTCCATATTCAACCGTGCACGCACTCACAGTGGAACCTGCTGCTCTTCCACAAACACCTAGCTCCATTGTGCACTATTCTGCACAGTTTTGAGCGATTCTGCGCCGAGCCGAGCTAAGCATTGTTGCGCGGTCAGTATAAAAAATTATCCCTCTGCCAAAATTAAATAGGTGTTTACAAAACACAGTTACAAATCTAGCCCTTACAAGGTAGAAATCTTGAAAGAAAAGGAAAAAACAGGGGCCGGAAAGTGAAATAAAAAGAAAAATAGAAGCTCAAGGAAGCCAAAGTACGAAATCAACAAAAATAAAACCTAAAGCCAAAAAGGGAGAATTTCATATCTCTAACGAAACTCCTGTCAATACTAAGCAGAAGCTATTTGTGGAGGACTCTGAGAAAGATGAAGATAATGACGCAGAGTGCTTTTATTGTATGGTCCTGTATTAAAAATGAAAGTCGCACCATGGATGGAAAAAATGCCTGGTTCGCTTAAGCGGCAAACGAAGAGTGCTGGCTGCAACGATGAAGATAATTTTTTGTGTTAAAACTGTTGTCAATAATCTGGTTTTTGTAATTCCTTGTGAAAAACTGTACAAAACATTTTTTTGTTTACTTATTATTTTCTGAGATATAGTGAAAGTACAAGTTATAATTTGGTGAAATCTGTAACACATTTATGAAAAGTAAATCCACAGAACAATTTGTCTTTGTATTTTGTTGACCGTTTACCCGTGTTAGGTAGGTTAAAGTAGTCATTATGTATGACATTTTGTAAAATTTTAATACAAAGTATTAAGCTGAACTGGTGCAAAAATAATATTTTTACATGTTTTAGATTTGAATATATTTTAATTAAAATATTCAAATGATTTTTCCCTATTATAAACTAAGAGTAAAAAATAATTTTTGCTTAGGGTGGCCACAGCCTGCTCTCCCATATACTAAAGTAACAGTCAACTAAAAACAGTCAGTACCGCTCAGATTCAGTAAATGAGAAACACTGTCCAAATAGAACGCACATGAACGAACACTATCTGGATCGCGTTCCTTGGTCTCCGAAGTTACGCAGTTTGCCGTCCAAAGAGGCCGTGCCGCGTCACTTTGTTTGGTTCGGCGCAGCACAGCGTGGCCGGTGTGAACGCGGCTTTATGGTATATGAATAAAACCTAAACATTTTGAAACAACAATGACTTTCTTAGACAATTACTTACATGTGAAATAAGTGGAAACTACTAAAACACAGAATCTGCAAAAACACATTAAACTACAGTTAAAAGGGAAAAGTGGATAAAGAAGATCTAAAGAAAAAGAGATCAATGCACAGACAACAGAGTAAGGACAAGAAGAGAATGGAAAACTATATAATGACAACACTCTAAAGTAAAAGAAATGAAATTTAATTAATAGAGAAATTCAAGAGGCACAACTACAGATTTTAAAGATTTCTGAACCAAGAAAAGGGCCCTGGATTGTCAGAGTTACTATACTGGGATGTGCTAATATACAATGATAAGGACCACTCAGGAGTTGGATGTTTAATATACCATAAGCTGGTTAATAACTCAGGAAATTGGAAAAATGGTCAGAGAAGTACAAGACACATTTCAAAAGTAAGGATCAGTTGGCCATTATAAAAATATGAATTATTAGCAAAATGTTATTTCTTTTGGTATTTGTACTGTATATATACGGGGCTTATCCAGAAAGTAAGTACCGTTTGGGCATTAAGAAATGATACAAATAATTTTCAAATTAATTTATTTTTCAAAAATTCTACATATCTTAATCTACGTTTCTACATAGTCACCATGAAGAAAATGGTGAACCGAATAGAAAATCAAATTCTAAGCAAAAAAAGTGGTATACACTTAGGGTTGCCAGATTTCAGAGATGAGAAATAGGAACACATGTATCGACAATGAATTTCTTGATTTTATTTACAGCACATTTTATGGATAATATACTATACTCAACACAATTAACACGAGTACTTTTCACTTGAGCGTGCAATTCTCAACATTTTTTCATTAGAAAGTACATTCTTATAGAAATCACTGCAACTTTCATCATAATTGATGTAAGTATACAACTCATTTTTTATTAGATCAACTGAACATCTGTTTCGCTCATCCCTCCGTTTAATGTTCATAATGGAGAAAACTCTCTCTGTGAATGCATTTGATGGAAATATACTCAAAACAAATTTAACTAAAACTAAAACATTGCACAGATTTGATGCACCAATCAGTTTAATAATGTACAACCATCTCTGTGGTGTTGTCATAGTAGTTAATTTTGCTTTCAACTGTTCATTTCCTTCCCCACAAAACAAATCAGAAACCCTAGTGACCTCTGAATACATACTATCTACACTAAAGTGATCAACAATGCAAAGTGACTCTGGTAATTTTAAAATATTTTGAAACTCGGGTTTTTTTTCAAGTGATATGCAGTCCATTAAGGACAAAATGTTGCCATCACCAAAATCAAACCACTTATTTAAATATTTCAGACACACTTCATATATATATATATATATATATATATATATATATATATATATCTACATTCTCCCAATTCTCTTTGCTTTTCACCTGGGAAAAGGTCCTCCAATTTATCTAACAACTGTTGCACCTTATAACCAAAAAACAGATCACATTTATCCTATGCTCTAACTCTATTTTTATTTTCTCCATCACACAATATACTTCACAAATTGTCAGTTCATTTTTTTCTAAGTTGAGTACACCCGTGGAAAAAATTTCAGTTAAATGCAGAGAAAACTGGAGATATAATTCCACTAATATAATTTGTTTTTCTGAATCAGAGACACCCATCAAGTTTTTTTTAATGAAGTTGGGGCAATCATCTATACTAGCAAAGTATGATATAATTGCAGGAAGATTTTTCAACAATCTTTCTATGGCAGGCTTTAGGCTTAACCACCTTGTAGGCACATGTCTTAACAAACTACCGTATTCCATATCAACAAATTGAAAGAAATCTTTCAATTGAGATACTCTTTTCACTGAATTTGAGAAATAATTGAAAGTCTTAATTACTAACATTTCAATATCTATGGACATAGCATTCATACCAGATTTACAGCAATTATGGACTATATGTGCACAGCAGTTTGATTTTATTATACCAGGATTTTCCTTAGTAACATCGGTTACGCCACCATGTGAAATGGAAAATCCCTCTCCAGCTTTTGCAACGCATAAAGTACACTTTGCTTTAAATGCACTTCCTGGAACTGGCCGCAATTCTGGAAAAACTTTTTTCCCAAACCGCGCGATACACTTGCAGTCTTCTCTTCTGGTTTGTGCTGGTTTCAGTACCTAGTTTTCTTTTCGTGGGATTTGTCTCACTCCCATCCATTTTGAACACACTACTATTACAAAAAGAATCACTTTCAAAACGTAAAATACACCCTGAACCGTCAGGCTGAACGATGGCTTGCGATAAAGTGAAAGAGTTGAGTAATGAGTTGGTCACGCACGCGCTCCAAGTCTCCAACGAAATGAGCGAAGCCACGTGCCTTGCTCAGCGGCATGCAACGCAGTTCTGACGTCACATCCGTCTCACTTAACTGCCATCACATGCTCCGATGTTCGCCCTAGCGTGAACAACAGAAGTGAAAGATTTGAGTAATGAGTTGGTCACGCACGCGCTCCAAGTCTCCAACGAAATGAGCGAAGCCACGTGCCTCGCTCAGCGGCATGCAACGCAGTTCTGACGTCACATCCGTCTCACTTAACTGCCATCACATGCTCCGATGTTCGCCCTAGCGTGAACAACAGAAACTGCATCAATGTAAAATTTGCCGCTAGATTCAAAAATACACGTCATTATGCTTCATGTTCAAAATCGGAACATTTGGCTTACGGTTAAAGATTCGCACCGTACGCAGAACAAAATGGGAAAATTCCATAATGTTCCAGCTAAAACCGTACATCTGGCAACCCTATATACACTTTTTCGAAAATATGCAATGTTTGTGAGTTACAAGGGTTCCAAGTTTTGCCAAAAAACATGTTTTTCAACATTAATCTGCAAATAACTCAAAAACGATCCCATTTTGCAAAACATTTGTATATACCAAAATTAAAAGCTTATTAACAGATGAACAGTTTTCACTTTGTTTGGTTTTGTTATGGCAAGTGATTCTCAATATACAGCCAAAACAAGATGGCGATTCACCTTTTTGATCAAATCACATGGTTAGAACTAATATAACTTGGTGAAAAATGGTTTGATCATAACTCAATTAGTATCAGATGAAAGTTCTTTTAATTTCATAAAACGTTGTGGGTCAATCACTTGTCTAGCTTTAACGAAGTTGTTTCATGTTTTCAACACTTTAGGAGAGGTTTTCAACCTTCTCAACTCCAACCCTCTTGTCAGATGTATCCCTTGACATCAAAATTGTAATCAGCACCCCCAAAAACCTATAGGTACTCACTTTCGAGGCTTTGACCGGCATTCTCACGAAGTTTAATACTTACACCCCTTGATTCTTCTGCTTCAACCCTTTTATCCTTTAAAAACTACCCTTTGCGTCAAATATAATTTTGGACATCAGAATCGTAATCACCACCTCAAAACCCTATTGTTATGACAGTCTACTTGATCGTCGTAGATACAGTAGAAAACAAAATACAAGACACCAATTAAGTCACTAATCACCAGCTTTAATTTTTGCAGTTAAACAGTTCGTAATTAACAACACAGTATCTTACAACAAATCAGATAAAAATTGTTCACACGCAAATAAATGTCAACAATATTAAAACACAACTGTATTACAATATACCGCCCGATTATAAATCACAACACTTCACTATTAACCACTCGAACGCACAGAGTAATATCGCTTATAATTGCCCGACAATAACTGAAAACTAAGGCCGCTGCCGCGTTGTATTTATATATCCACGCACAGACCAGAAGATTCCAAACTGCACATTATCTCTAAGCTAAGATGTAATTAACTGCGGCCTTGACACAATCCGTGCGGCTGGCGGATTCCAGAAAAGTCTCGTGAATGCGTCAAGAATCACGTATGCCACACACATTAGAGCGAGAATCTTCCGGAACATTTGACAACCACGTAGACTGTTCTGTAATGTCATAACACTGCCTCCTTCTTAAGCATGTTTGTCCCGAACTGGCAAACCGTCTCTGAAGTAATACTCGAAAAGGTGATCTAGGTGGACGTACTTTCGAAAGATAATTCTGTTCTTCAAATTGGCTCGTGTGATCCATACATCACGTTCCCAGGAATACGAGTCTTCCACTCAACCACTAGTTTTGCTGGAATCACTCCCGTTGCATCACGTACTGATGACCTAAACACCACTGGCTGATCCAAGTCTGTTTGGTTGTCATCAACAACCTCTTGCATAACCTCATCTTCAGCCACTTTTCCCTCGGGCACTTCTATCAGCGCAGGAGGAAGCAAGAGTTTTGTCTCGACACCCATAGTTGGCTTTCCAATCGCTTCTTTTGTCATTACACTTATTTGTATTTCCTCTGCTAGTTCTTCCATTACCACTTGAAAAAGTTCCTCTTGACCAGACCTGTTGACTTTTTCTTCGACCAATGCCACTTGCTTAATCGAATGGTTGGTACACCCTGTCATTTTAGCCATGCAAAGCTTTATCTTCTCTTGGCCAACCTTAAGGCCATTCTCTCTTAAGTCCACAATGAATCCGTAGGCATTCATAATGTCGGTGCCAAGAATCATTTCATCGACAATGTCTGCAACGAGCATTTGGTGGTTTAACTCGAGAAGACCCAGGCATACACGTACGTCTACCTTTCCTAGCAACTTGACGGGGCTTCCTGTCACTGTCTGTATTGTACAAGAGCTAATTAGAGGCTGGCAGTTGCTGACTAGTCAGGGCACACAATGGACACTGTTGCGCCTGTGTCAACTGTAAATGATGTTGGTTTACCTTCCACAAATCCATTTACAATCAAGTTTCCACTGGTCTTATGTAGTGTGGAAACTGTGTGCTGTTCTGGGTCTTTACTTCTCCAACTGGTGCGATCACTTCCTTCTCTGGGTATCTTCGTCTCCGAACAGTCTACCTGTAGATGACGTTTTCCGCAGTTGTAACATTTCAGTCTTCTGTCTTTTCTCTTTCCTGCCTGCGTTTCTCATCCTGTCATTTTTCTGCTTCTTCTCTTTCTTGTCTTTGTTCTTCTTTTTGTTGTTCGTGTGTCTGCCACAGCAGCGATTGGAAAGCTTCCATCATCTGACTGGCATCCATTGTTTACGATTAATTATGAATTACACTCGTCTTGTATAAAGTGTCCACTGTTTCCACTGTTAACCGTTCTATCCCAGTTCTGACACCACTGTTACGATGGTCTACTTGATCGTTGTAGGTACAGTAGAAAACAAAATTTGAGACGCCAATAAAGTTACTAATCACCAGCTTGAATTTTCGCAGTTAAACAGTTCGTAATTAACAACACAGTCTCTTACAACAAATAAGATAAAAATTGTTCACATGCAAATAAATGTCAACTAATATTAAAACACAATTGTATTACAATATACCGCCCGATTATAAATCACAACACTTCACTATTAACCACTTGAACGCACAGAGTAATATCGCTTGTAATTGCCCGACAATAACTGAAAACTAAGGCCGCTGCCACCTTGTACTTATACATCCGCGCACATACCAGAAGATTCCAAACTGCGCATTATCTCTAAACTACGACGTAATTAACTGCGGCCTTGATACAGTCCGTGCGGCTGGCGGCTTCCAGAAAAGTCTCGTGAATGCGTCGAGAATCACGTATGCCACACACATTAGAGCAAGATTCTTTAATGTCGTAACACTATTAAGTATCTAATTTTAGGGCTTCAAAATACATCCTTGCGTCGTTTCATATTTTCAACCCTTTAGGGGTGAGAGCGGCCAAAATTTTTCCTTAACTTTGTTCTAGAACTTTTTAAGAAGCGATAGCAAAAGGAATCAAAAAATTACGTGGACACTGACTCAAAATCGGCAGATAGGCCCTTTGACACGCATCACGTAATAGACTAATACTGCAATGATACATATTTGCCCAGCATAATTTATTTGTACATATAAAATAAATATAAACAGTTGGTACTAGGGAGAAGGCATTTGTGTGTGTGTGTGTGTGTTGCCTCAACGAGGGAGGAAACAATTGTGTCTTTGTGTACAGTGTATTTTACTTGTGGTAGTGAGCTCCATTTCAGACAGGTATACAATATGAATAATTAAATATGTTTATATAGTAAAAATTCGCACACATACAACAAAGTGAATGATGTATTTTTAAGACGTCCAAAATGATATCTGTGGTTACAATTATAACCAAACTATAAACAAATTAATTAATCACTCAGCTAATTAATATGGGATGAGCAATTAATTAGTAATGTAAACATTGACAAAAGTGTCATAAATCTCATGATTCTATTAGTTCTCATATGAACAATAATTATGAGTAAGAAAATACATAAAAATATAAAATAATAGAATAATCTAAGAACATAGAAGCCGTAGATTTAAGAGCAGGCCAAAAAATTTCCTGAAATTTATTCTATAACCTTTTATAAAGACATTGCAAATAAAAATCAGAAGGATCTTATGGACACTGAATCAAAATCTGCAGAAAATTCCTCATGTAATAGACTACGAGGCTTATCCAGAAAGTAAGTACTGTCTGCGCATACATCCTGTGCATATTGTAGTACGAAAGTCGCGCATGCATAGTTACTTCCTTGTACTCGACGATGAAGTAGCCAAGCTATATTGTTTGTTTACGTTCCGATTTACGTTTACTACACATCGGTAATCATGTTTAAAAAAATCGATCGGCCTGCCAGTTGTGAAATAAGAACAGTTATTAGGTTTTTGAATGTGAGAAATCTTCGTCCTTATGAAATTCATCATCAGATTTGTGAAGTTTATGGACAGAATGCGATTAGTGAAGGTATAGTGAGAAAGTGGGTTAGGATGTTTAACGATGGAAGAAAAAATGTTCACGACAAGGAGCGTAGTGGTCGCCCATCCTTAGTCAACGAAGAATTGCTGTGCAGTGTTGACGAGAAGGTTCGTTCCAATAGGCGATTCACAATTTCTGATTTGTCAATGGATTTTTCAAACATTTCTAGATCTTTATTACATGAAATTGTGACTGAACATTTACACTACAAAAAACTGTGTTTGAGATGGGTGCCGAAAATGCTAATGGACGGTCACAAAACGAAATGCACAGGAGCAGCCTTGGAATTTGTGCAGCATTATGAAAGAGATGGAAATTGTTTATTGAAAAGAATTGTCACTGGTGATGAAACATGGGTTTCTTACAAGACACCAGTCACTGCAATGGCGGCATACTGGTTCCCCGAAAGCCAAGAAAGCAAAGCCACCTCTTTCTGCAAAAAAAATCATGTGCACCGTTTTTTGGGACTGTCAGGGAATTTTGTTAGTGGAATTTATGGAACGGGGCACAACAATCAACGCAGAAGTTTACTGTGAAACACTCAAAAAGTTACAGGGAGCAATACAAAACAAAAGGCGTGGACTACTGACTTCCGGAGTGGTGTTTGTGCATGACAACGCGCGACCGCATACCGCACGTGTAACGACGGCACTTGTTGATTCATTTCGCTGGAAACAATTCAGTCATCCTCCTTACAGTCCACATTTGGCTCCCAGCGATTTCCATTTGTTTTTGCATCTGAAATTTCTTGCCGGCCAGAAGTTTGAAAGTGATGATGAGATAAAGGGAAACATCCAGCAGTGGTTGAAGTCGCAGGCAGCGGAATTCTTTGAAGCGGGAATATTAAAATTAGTGCCAAGATACGACAAATGTCTCAACTTTCATGGTGACTATGTAGAAACGTAGATTAAGGTATGTGGAATTTTTGAAAAATAAATTAATTTGAAAATAATTTGTATCATTTCTTAATGCCCAAACGGTACTTACTTTCTGGATAAGCCTCGTATATATACAGTACAAATACCAAAAGAAATAACATTTTGCTAATAATTCATATTTTTATAATGGCCAACTGATGCTTACTTTTGAAATGTGTCTTGTACTTCTCTGATCATTTTTCCAATTTCCTAAGTTATTAACCAGCTTATGGTATATTAAACATCCAACTCCTGAGTGGTCCTTATCATTGTATATTAGCACATCCCAGTATAGTAACTCTGACAATCCAGGGCCCTTTTCTTATTTCAGAACTCTATAAAATCTGTAGTTGTGCCTCTTGAATTTCTCTATTAATTAAATTTCATTTCTTTTTTACTTTAGAGTTTGTCATTATATGGTTTTCCATTCTCTTCTTGTCCTTACTCTGTTGTCTTTGCATTGATCTCTTTTTCTTTAGATCTTCTTTATCCACTTTTCCCTTTGTAACGGTATGAACCCACCCAGGGATATTTTGTAATAATTTAAAATAATACATTGTATTTGAGAATGTTATGAAGAAACAACATATGTTAATGTCAAGGTCAATGGAATAAGCTGCTGGAAACAGTTATTTTTAACCGCATGAACTCAGAACTATGCATCGTTGAAATCACGCCAGATGACGTCAATGGCCAAACCTTTGTTTACGTCACTTTGGAATTTGGGAGTGTCGGGCGTCAGCAGTCTGTCAACGCTTGGCGTAACGTCAGTCGGCAATTAACATCCAACGGCGACGGATATGGGCCATTCGCTCGCCCGCCGGCTAAACAGTTTTATATACGTCCGAATAAAGAAAATGTAAACGTAAAAAAGAAACAGTTATTTAAATAATATAAATTGAAATAACAATGGTGTTTTGAGTAACAGTTTCAAAATTATGGCGAAAAAACGGAAATGTGCGGAGTGATTGAAAAGACGTAAGGAGGCTGGACTGTTTTGGGGACGCAATTACAGCTAAGTAACACTGGGGAGGGTAAAACAAAATTTGTAACAAGGGCCCACCATTTTTTCAATGTCATTCTTTCAAATTACGATTATTAAAATGGAGATCTCCTAAGTAAATGTGTGTGTGTGTGAGTGAAGCGCTGGTTTGCGGTAGATAAACTTAAGTTTGTATCTCAATATCTGTTTTAAATCAATGTAGTATGGTATAATTAACATATTCGTATGAGATAAATAAAATGTTTGCTTATTTTATGAAGGGAAATAAATGAAGTTGTAATGTTTGGGAACAGATGAAGCTAATTTTATTGATGATGGTTTAATGAATTAATAAAGATATAGAATGTTAAACTGAAAATACTGGGCTAGACTAATTATTTATTGCAAACAACCACTCTGCTCTACAGCTCGTCCAATCGAACCCTGGACAGAGGTAAGTGTGGGATTATACAGTTGACAGTAACTAAAGATGGCGTCCAAAAGGGATGAAAACACAGCTATGATTGTAAAAAAATACAAAGTGAAATAAATTGAATGGTGAATTATGTTGAAGTAAAAAAAAAATTATAGTTACAATAGCGTCGCGAACAGGGACGTTTGCATAAATATTATTTATGCAAATGTGGGCCTGTTTTGGAGAGCAGAATGATTGTTTGAGGTAAATAGATGAAAAGTTTATGTACGTTCAAATAGACCTATAGTACAAGGTTATATGATGACCATATGTAGTGTGGGCAAATAGAATACTTTGTTATGTGATAAGTATGTATTATATATGTTAATATTTTTGACGAAGTTATAATTTTACCATTAAAAATGGAAAATAATGAAATCAATCAAGAAATCACTCTGACCGAGTCAATGATTATGAGCGGAATAAACGCTGAATCAACACCTATGGTCAGTAGAGTAGAAAAGTTATCATTAGATGACCTGTTCAATTTTATGAAAGCTAATTTTAGCGAACAAAATGTTAAATTCAATGAATTGAAAGAACAAAATAAAGAAGTAAAGAGTGATTCTGATATTAAATTCGATAAAATAAATAGCCGTTTTGATACAAATGAAAGCAGTTTTAATGAAATTAGAAATAAAATAAAGCAAATTAATGAACGTTTTGAGAAAACTAATGAGATGATCGAAAGTAATTTCAAGAAGCTAGGGAATAAAATAAATGAAATGGAGGAAAATTTTAATAAAAAAGCAGATAACATTATTAATAAAATTAATAAACGAGACGAGAAGTGGGAAGGAGATGGACGTAAATTAAAGGAGGATACAGAAGGTGAATCAAAACAGGTAAGTGGTTGAAATGGTGTTAATTATAATTATGAGTATAGTGGGGGTAGAAAATGGTGAAGAGACAGATCAAGTAAACGAGAATAAAGACGATCAGGTAACATATAATAAGGTAAGTCGGGGTGAGAATAATGGTGATATAATTAAAAATGTGGTGTTAGAGAGTAAGGTTGTGAATAATGATAGTGGTGATGGAATGTTAGTGTGTGTTGATGAGTTAGAGAAAGAGTGGAAAGAGAGTTTATAGGTAGAGGGGTTGCAGGGGGTAAATTTTTCCCGTGGTGTTGTTGGGGGTGAAGAAAAGTCTTCACGAGTGTATTTGGTAGAAGAAAGTTCTACAAATAATAGTTCCTTGAGTTTTTGTGGTGTTCCTGGAAGAGCCAGGAGGTGTTTTTATGTTGCAATACCCTCTGCATGGAATGATAGAGAAAAAGTGAAATGGTGTTATGATGAGAGGTATTTTGAGAGAGAGGGGGAGATAGAGTTGTTTGAGGTTAATAGAAGTTATAAAGAGTTAAGAGAGAGAATGAATAGTGAGAGAGTTGATGATATTGAATTACCTTACGACGTGGTTAGTGCAGCAAGAGGCGATAATAATATTGGTAACTTACCTGTGTACAAAGTGGGGTTACTGGTAGTAGATGATTACTATAATGAGGAAATAATAAAGGATTTAATTGTAACAGATAATACTAAAGGAGAATTGACCATACCGAATGTCGACAGGTTTTTTGAATTAATAGTACGCAATAATGTTGGTAAATACTATCTTGATACAATGGATAAAATTGATGATGATGGTTATTATAATAATAATAACAAAAGGTATTTAATTAAAAATGAATTGTGTATACGTAAGACAAGATTATTGTTTGATGACGGAGGGTAATTATGTATCGTTCATGAACATTTAATTATGTGAGTAGTGGGTTTTGAAATGGACTGAATTATGAAATGATTTATGGTAAACAATAACAGATAATAATGTAGATTGTATACACTTTGTGTTGATGTTAAATGTAAATATGTAGTAAGGTTAAGTATACTCAACTTTAATAATTGACAGATGGTCAGTGTGAATTTTGTTAAAGTAATTTAAGCAAGTTGATAATTAAAGTAACTAAAATGTGTTTGATAAAATAGTTGAATTGATTTGAAAGGAGTTAATAAATAAAATGTTGTATAAAATGAAGGTTGGTGATAAATTAAAATTTTTTTTGGAGAATCCAATTGTATAGTAAATGATAAATAATTAATGGTTGATTATTAAAAAGATTCAATTGAAAGTCAAAGTTGGAAGTTGTAATGTTTGTAATTTTGATGCAAATTTAAAGGTGAGATGTTTATTTTAATGTAATAATGTTAATGTTCAATTTGAGCGTTTATTATGTTGTATTAGGTTGATTATGGGAAATGTAAAATGTTTATGGGAATTATGTTGGTAATGTAGAATGTGTAGGTGATCTTATGAGGTAATTAAATGATTTTTGTGTTGTTTTGAGGAGTATTATGGAGATGATTAACAGATTTTGAGAAAGATATAAGTAAATAATTTGTTATTATGTAGTTGATTTAAATGTATTTAAGAGAATTTTAACAATGAATTTAATAATTTTGAGATGTAATTTGGGAAATGAAAGATATTTGTAATGATGTAATGGGAAGTGGTTATTTAAAAATTCTGATTGGAATCAGGAAAATATTTTGAATTTTGGGATAAGAATTAATGAGGGAGGGGCATACAGAATGTTGATAGTAAAATTTGAAATGATTCATGTTATGTTAAATATATATATTATAACATCGCCAAATTCAGATCATATTTAATATCTATAAGTATGTAAGAAACGCTAAAAAGTAATATATTTTGATAAAAAAATAATGAAGAGAATAAAAATATAAAATGTAATTAAGAAAGAAGGAGGAAGAATGGTAAACCAAAAGTGATTATTAAATAAAATTATAGACTAGACTGACAGACAAATTACTTTGACACAACCCCAGAGATTGGCCAGATAAAAACCAAAATAAAATGAAACAAAATGGAAATGAAGGAGAAGAAAAATGAAAATAAAAATGGAACTAACCAAATATAAAGGAAATAAAGTGAAACAAGATGATAAAACGCAGACAAATAATATAGAATAGGGAAGGTGAAATGATACGCTCAAATATCATAAAGGAAACGAAACCAGTAAATAACCAATATAAAAAAAATAAGTATTAGTATTGACTAAGTGACAAATGTAATTAATAATTGATAAAACCCGATAAATAAAAATACACTAACCCAAGAATTAGAAGTATATGTAAGTAAGAAATCTAGAAAGACATGAACTTATTAAGTATAAATAATATTTGTAAAGAAAGAGTGAGATACTGAGAAATAAAAATAACTAAGTGAAAAAGAAAAAGTAATGGTAGGGATTACCCACTAATAAACACTTAAAATAAAAAGTTTAAGAAGTGCCAAAAGTGAAAGTGTAAAAACCCCAAAATAATGAGTAAATCAGTGATAAACACCAGATAGTTTAAAAGTGAAGGTTATGAATAAATAAGAATATTGTAAATGATAGTATGATAAAAAATAGTGATAGATAAGAAAACACTTAGTAAATCAATGATAAACATTGATAACAATGTTAAATAGTGAACATATAAGAATTGTATTGTTAATAGTAATTAAAAATAGTATTTAGATTAGATATAAATGAAGGATACGATGTTATTCAGGGGAGAAAGCCCATGTAAGGTAAACAGTGAGTGTTACCATGGATTGGAGGGAGAGATTATTAAAGAAATAAGAAAAAAAACGCAATCAATAAACACCCCATGTTGTAAGGGATAATTGATTAAGTAAGTTTAAAAGGAGTGATGATGTTTCTCACCCAAAAAAATAGTAAAGAATGAAATGTATTGTAAACCAACATTACCTAATAACTGGTAAAGATTGTTCATTTAAATTTATGAATAGGATATGGCTGAAGGAAGTATACAGTCCATACGCCTAGTTGTTGTATTTTATGTAATAAAGAATAGTAAATAATAGCCATATTGTTGACAATGGCAAGTTAAATAAATAAGAAGGTAAATCAATACAGAAATAATAAACACTGGAAAATCACTTAGGAAATGACTGACAAGCCACGATGTAAAAAATAATGTTGACACATAATCAGTACAAAAACAAATTCAAAACACATTAACCAATAAACCAATCAATTATAATAACAAAACAAAACACTTTAGAGTAAAATGAGATATAATTGGTATAAAGTAAGTAAATATAATCAATGGCTACTTAGGCCTATGAAATGCCCAACTGTAAAAAACAAATAAATACAAATTGTATAAAATCAACAAAGAAATTAACAAATCCAAGGCGAGTAACCAGCCAAGGATAATTTGTAAATCATATTAAAAGAAAAATGTTAGAATAAGGACTTAAATTAAAAGAGAAATATAGTTAACAAATATTAAATCTTTGAAAGGAAATAATAACAGTAGTGATAATATTTAATATGTAGGGAGGAAGACAGAAGAATAAAAGCAATCAGAAGATATACAGCTATTTTGAATAAAAATTCAAAATTGATAACAGTGGTTATAAGACAAGATTAACCAAACAGAATTAAATTGTAACCATGACAACAGACGTTGGTTACGAATTTTCTGTTAGATCTTATTACTCGTAATGTGACGCTCTTGCAGAACAGAAGCCAAGTCGTGAACGAACAAAATTTTAATATAAAAGGTCAAAAAAGTAAACAAAATTACAACAGATGAACCAGTAAGAAGTAGACGATGACTGAAAACATTTAACTGATGCCGAGGACCAATTAAATAAAAAAGAAATGAAAAAATTGCTACGATTAACTTGAAAAGATGCCAGAAGCCCTAGACAATTGAAAATTGAATATGATTGCAGCCCAATTCCTTTTTACCTGAACAACTGAGTACACCCAGTCTACTGATGTGTTAAGTATCATTAAATTACCCAAATTTCAGAATTAAACTCACTTTAAATATTTCTCACAGTAATCTGAACTCTCACTATAAACTGAATATAATTTCTTTCAAAGATTAAATAAAAAAGTAAGACACTGAAAATTTGTCAACTAGTAAAAATAACCTGTTGTTAGTTTACGAACTTTTGAAACACTTTTACTACACTCCAGGAACAAATTATAGCTACACGTTATATTATTTAAGTATAAATAATGTAAGGTAGTGTATTTTTATTGTTGTAATCATTAATAATCCTTTCATCGTAATCACAAGAATCCAAGACGTTTGAACGAAAATATTTGTAAACAACTTCTACAGTCGCCATCATTGACTGTCTGATACGTTCAAAATCGATTTGTCAAACCCTAGAGAAATTGTCTTATATTAATTGCCGGTGCAAATGTATTACAAAACAAAATGTAATCTGCGTTAAACTGAATAATTAGTAATTACCAAATAATAAACAAGTACTGAGTGTAACCACTGTGTTTTAATTTCATTAGGAAGGTGTATTATAATTTTGTACATTTTAGCGAACAGCTAGTATTGACGGCAAGCGCTCAAGTAGCCAACTCAACGAACTACCGGCCAGGTTAAGAAGGTCGAACCAAGGCGGGAATAAATTTCAATTCTCCACACCGCCTGAGCTGAGCTTGCCCTATCATCATAAAATTTTTTAATTGTTTTAATTAAACAATTTGGCGCCACCCGGGATTTACACACCCCTAGTGAACAACAGGTAAAGACTTCGATACCTGGTTATTCGTGCGTTCGTGATGGACACAATCAGCGTAAGTTACGTTCCAGAGCGACGACGGATTGATGACACGAGAGTACACATTACACTCTGACACTTTTACATTTTGTAGAGAACAACGAGCGAGAGCTTTTACAATATACATGTGTGTTAGGAGTTAAGAAAAACCAGTGCTTCTTAACGCAAACCAGCACAGCTAAGGGGAACCACATCAGTTGGGGATATGGTATTATACAAGGCCACTATTTGATGTTTCAGTGTCTGGTGATGATGTGGTGGCAGTCCTGTGCTGGCCTGTGCGTCAGAGCAGGGGCGTCAAGTGCCTGTCTGGCCTTGCGGTGTTGGGATCTCGAGAGGGAAGTCCAGTAAAGTCATTCAGGTGTGGCCACAGTCACTGGACCAGGGGGTAAGTTACCCATGATTTTTAATAAAACAAAGGGGGTTGTGGCGACATATCCTGACTGATCCCTTTAGGAAGTATGCGAGTGTCAATGAGTTTTTATGCTTCGGCATAAAACCTCTCATTGAGGGGGTATTGTAACGGTATGAACCCACCCAGGGATATTTTTTAATAATTTAAAATAATAAATTGTATTTGAGAATGTTATGAAGAAACAACATATATGTGAATGTATTAGTGTCAAGGTCAATGGAATAAGCTGCTGAAAACAGTTATTTTTAACCGCATGAACTCTGAACTATGCATCGTTCAGATCACGCCAGATGACGTCAATGGCCAAACCTTTGTTTACGTCACTTTGGAATTTGGGAGTGTCGGGCATCAGCAGTCTGTCAACGCTTGGCGTAACGTCAGTCAGCAATTATTTGACGTGAAGGGATACATCTGACAAGAGGGTTGGACTTGAGAAGGTTGAAAACCTCTCCTAAAGTGTTGAAAACATGAAACAACTTCGTTATTTTTTAAGCTAGACAAGTGATTGATCCACAACGTTTTATGAAATTAAAAGAACTTTCATCTGATACTAACTGAGTTATGATCGAACCATTTTTTGCCAAGTTATATTAGTTCTAAGCACGTGATTTGATCAAAAAGGTGAATCGCCATCTTGTTTTGGCTGTATATTGAGAATCACTTGCCATAACAAAACCAAACAAAGTGAAAAATGTTCATGTGTTAATAAGCTTTAATTTTGTTTTATACAAATGTTTTGCAAAATAACATCATTTTTGAGTTATTTGCAGATTAAAGCTGAAAACATGTTTTTTGGCAAAACTTGGAACCCTTGTAACTCGCAAACATTGCATGCTTTCGAAAAAGTGTATACCACTTTTTTTGCTTAGAATTTGATTCTCTATCGGTTCCCGGGGTTAATTAAATTTGTTTTGTTTTACCCCCAAAAAGGAATGAAAACAACCTGTAGATTTAAGAGCAGGCCAAAAAAGGGTATCCTGGGTTAAGATGGGTCAAATGCCCTTAATCACGGATTCCGAAATAAACTATATAATACTGTTACTTGAGCTTAAAAAGAAGGTACCCCATTGTTCATACCTCGGATTCTTCCCCCTCCCGCCACCAGCGGATGGAAACCCCATTTTTCATATTTTATTTGTTTCCCCCGTTCTAGTCTATACACAATTTTGAAAAAAATCAGGTACATACTTGATTAAAAGGCCTTTTATATGAATTTTTTAAAGGGCCGTGGCCCTTATTTAGGCCCTTAAAAAAATTCGAGATCTTAAAAATTTAAATATATCTCCGAAAATAGCCCATGTAACGAAGGTTTTTTATGTGATTTTGTGAAATATTTGGTAATTTAACACCATGAATTTTTTCAAATTTTTTGGAATGGTGGTTTATGGTCAAAAACACGTTTTTTGACATTTTTAGCTATTTTTACCCCTTTTTTGCAATTTCTTTACAATTACTTTGGCACAAACCCTTTTTTATTCAATATCGGTTCAAAGCTACTTAACCGTGGCATAAAACGTAAATATTTTAGTTGAAAAACAATGTAAGTTAAGAAAAAATTACTTACACGTAAATAATCATAATTTTCATATCTCTATTAGCCCAGTCATAGGGCCTATTAGATTATGAGCTCATATTAAATTGAAGAAGGAAGCGACCTTTTTTAATACAATATTTACATATAGAACATTATTTTACGACACTCTTCACCTCTCAGCACAGTATCAAACCACCCCAAAACAACCCCCAATTTTCAAAAAATTTGTTGTTATACTTACAACTTTTAAACAATTCGTTTATTGTGAAAGTAAAAAATATGAGTGTAAAGTAGAAAAAATTTTATATAAAAAATGTGTTTATAGTTTTTCCAACATTGAAAAGTTTGGCAGAAAAAATTAATGAAGCGTCAATAAGTTTTTTCGCTTGGAGAGCAAGGGCGAAGTTAACATGGAAGGTAACATGCGTCTACAGCTTGGCTCGACGTCTGATCCTAACAGAACGTTCAGTGCATAAACACGTGATTTATGTTTGCCATATCCTTTACTTCCACTAACTCTGTTGGTTTATTATTAAAGAAATGTTTAAAATTTTATGATTCTTCTGTTGTTGATATAAAAAATATATAAAAAGTATAGTTCTGTTATACTTCGAGTATATATTTCTCAAGAATAGGTGGAAAAATTGTTTCGTAAGTTGTGATAACTTTATTTTTATTTTGTAGTTTAACCCTAAACAGATGTAGAATTTGACGTATATGTGCACGTAAAAAGGTTTATATTTACAAATATCTTATCAGCAGTACCTCATACCAACATTTACAAGTTAGTACTAAATGCTTATTTATGTTATTTAGTTGAATACAAGTATTTTTTATGCAAAAAAGCTTATAAAATTGCCAAAGGAATAATGACCACATGCATGCTAAATAGACTAAAATCAATCAAAAATCACTCGAATAAACCTTTATGGTACTCACTTGAAAATGTTGACATGAGGTACGGTTGATCCCAATCAACATTCATGTGCATGTTTGATTATTCATACGGTATTTATTGTTATTTTTACAAACCACGTTTATGTACGAGGGTTATTCAGAAAGTAAGTTCTGTTTTTAAATATGGCCACGGTATCGATGCCATCACGTTGTTGCGCATGTGTGGCTAGTTTGTTGATTCGTTTATAATATTTGTAAACAACTGGGCACTGAGTAAGTGCGTTGGACGTGTTTATAATGTTGACAAAATTCGAGACGCCCGCCGAGAGTGAAAATAGGTATTTGATTTGGTTCTTGAGTGCGAAAGGGATTAAAACAATTGAAATTCACTGTCAGATTTTCGATATTTCTGGAGAAGGAATGAGCGATTCAACGGTACCAAGATGCGTAAGACTTTTTTCCTTAGTCCGATCCAGAGTAAGCGACGCAGGGTGTATTGCGATGTATCATGACACTGCATACCCACTGCCGCTGCGACGCAACATCTCCTCACTTTGTGTGGTAAACATGCCTTGCAAACTAGAACTTACACCAAGTGAATATCACCTTTTCATACAGGCTGTTAGTACGTGGTTCAACTCACAGGCGAGAAAGATATCCAGTGCTCCGAAATGAAAAGTGTTTCAAAAATGACGAAAACAATATAGAAACGTAGTTTAAGGTGTGTACTCTCAGTTTTCTTTAATACCCTATCGGAACTTAGCTTCTCAAAGCGCTCGTATATGTAAATATATTGTGTATACTGTGATGTATACATCACGTCGCGCGTTGCGAACGAGCAGAGCTCGAGCAAGGTACACACACATCCGCACGTCTAATACGTGTTGCCTTTGTAGCTCAAGCACAGCTGAAGAAGAGTGGACGGCCCGTGTGAGCGAGAGCGCCGAGACGAGCCAACGGCGCGAGTGAGAGGACGCTACGGCATTGGAGCCGTTGGCGTTCGACTCGTCTCCGAACGTCGACAGTAGAGGAAAATCGAAGAAAGCGAGCGTCACGCGAAACGATTCTTTTGATTTAAATTTTTGTAATCGGTCGTTCCTATTGTATTGTACCTTTGTACTGCGTATTATTGCGGCGGCCGTGATACCACAGCGAGCGAGCGTGAAAATTATCACGAAGGACGGCAACCTGGAACCCCTCCTCCCGTAAATTGTCGAGTCTGTTTTGTTACGTCACAGGTTGCGAGCCGTTTGTGCGAGTAAAGGAGCGGCCGCGTCGTCCTGATTAAGGCCTGGCACCGACATCTCCCTGAGGAACTCCATCGCGGCTTACGAGTATTGGCCCACCCAAAGTTGCCCGGCGTATCATCTGCGGTGAGCGAGTGAATGTTGGCATGGTTTTATTTTTCCTTGCCGAACACCAAGGACTCGGTTTGCAGCTGGCTGTTCCACAGGAGTTGGCGTATAGAACCAACGATAAGCGGGTTCAACGACAAACTTTGAAAGTTTGTCTCTCTGGGCATCACTGGTAAAAATCCGAATTTCCTCCTGTTCTCTTTACTTTTAAATCCGAATCGAATATAATTTTGTTTTGTTTGGAACGAAAAAGTCCGTTTGTTTTGTTTTGTTTACGTGCGTACCGCTATTACATAAAGAATGTAAATAAAACTAACAGCGCAAAATTAAGCAATAATATTGTACTTGGTTAATTTAATTGTCTTACAATAAATAAGCACTCTTGTGCATTTACAAAGTTTTCATATATAAACTTCGAGTCGTTATTTCGGGGAATATTTCCCCGAGTAACCCCGCTCCCCCTCTGAGAGTCTCAAGCTCGACACATTGCCCAATCACAGGACACGAAATCAGCTAATTATTTTTCTCAAATTATTAAAATTTTGGAGTGTCGCGTGGTTCGCCAAAGAAACTCTTTTGTAACCCAAAAGTGGTGTTACAATACTAACACTTGTATGTGTATATATAAATGTATTGTTTGTCAAACTATAGTTTTTGGTTTTAAATTATCTTATTACATTAAAATACATTTAAAAAATATCTAACAAGGGTTATGGTTCTGCTTAAAAATGTATGACCATTTGTTTTGAGATAATTTCTCTTTTCATTTGTTATAGAATAATAACAATAGTGTATATTGTATACAAGTAATAGTGTTGTAACAATAGTGTATATTGTTATTGTGTAATAGTGTAGTGTGTATTTTTTAAGTAATACACATATTTAATATGTATATCAGTATAGGCAGACGTTTCTGCTTATCTTATAGGCAAATACATTATCAACTTAATGTAATATTTTTATTATAGTTTTTAAAGAATTTGAATTTTGCCGCTGAAAAAAATAACTTCTTTATCGAATGACTTAATAGTTGGCAACTTTCACTAATAGACCTCCTTAAATACCGGTAATGTTAGGTTATTTTTTTGGCATCAGAATTATAGACACATTCGAGTCTCAAGTTGCTTGGCGGTCATCATGACCTTCTTGACAATTATGTAATTTTTTTGAAACTTGAGAGTTAAGGGTTAATTTATGTAATGTTCTAAGGCTGAATTGATCAACAGGTTAATAGTTATTTCAATTTGACATTGATTAATAGAATAATATAATTTAAATAATAAATTGACTTTTATAAAGTTACGTACTGACATAACATTTGTTGAGTAAAATTGAAACCAATTGTTATCTCACATAAAAGTTTATTCATTTAATGTTCAATTGTTTGCAATTACAGATTTAAAAAAATGGACTCTTTTGAAGGCGAATCGTCTGCAAGAAAGATCAAAAGAGACGAATCAAAATGTGTTTCCTGTCAAAAGTATTTTCGTAAGGGGTTGAAGAAAGCAAGGGAAATTAAGACGAGAGATGACGCAAGGGAATTTAACCAAACATACAATTTTTTTGTTCAAGTCAGAGATTCAATATGCATTAAATGTTACACGGGTTTAAGAGTTAGGAAATTTAGAAAAAATACAAAAGTAGATAAAGGAGGTTTTCATGGATCATTTAGTGCCAATGACCCTATGCAAGCAACTTCATCTACATCACATGGACCAATTGAAGATGAAATTGATTGGGAATTCTCTCACTCGCTTTCTCAAATATTGGTTGAAGACACTGGTGACAGCAGTATGAAACTACTCAATTTAGGGCAAATATATATTACTCGGGTCCCTAGTTCGGGGGCCAATGAAACTACTTTTTCATAAATTCAAATTAATAATTAATTCTTACCTTAGGGTTTTTCCCAGAGTCATACAGATGAAACTGCTGCAGAAAGGATTATTTGAGATACACGGTATAAAATCAATACACAGTTTACGCTAAAACAAATTGCTTCTGGTTTATTATGCAAAATAATTACTTCGTCTCTCTTTTATGACACTTAAATTTCTTCTTTCCTTTCTGTTATATTAAAATTAGTAGAAATCAAACAAATTAACAAGATGAATATTTCTTACTTAACTAGCTTATGACAACTATTTATTTTTTGTAATGAACCAATACGTGATTTAACCCCACACTCACACACATCCGTTCTTTGACTTTGAGATTCTATTTAAACCCCACTTTGAGATCTCTGATATACATTTTAAATTTACAATTTATTTATGTTGAATTATACTCTGGAAAAAAGGGTAAAATGATTTTAGTTAAAACTCACTTGATACTTAACGTCTGAAGAACTCCGCTGTGTTGCACCTTTGCTGTGAATGCACTGGTTTTTTGGTTAACACACCATAAATTAGTTTTGACACTGTTTAACTGCGGTATTGTTGTTGATTGGTCCGTATTATGTTGATGCGTCACTATTATTTTAATCCACTTTAGAATAACATTTCTTTTTATTTTGTCGGCTGACGTAACTTTTCGAACACTGAGATCTTTTAGGTTGGCCACTGTTTTATGCTTGTTTTTTAATACGGTAACAGATAGGCCGATTATTAATTATTATTACGGCCTATCTTGCACCCGAGGCCACTGTTTTGTTTAAATAAACTGCACTGTATGTTGCTGCTGCTTACTACTGTTGTACACTCTCTGATGACAAACTGCATACTGTTTCACAAGGACTGCTGCTTACTGGGGCAGTTACGCAATACGTCTGGACAATTGTTTAGGCTAACAGTGTTGTACTGCTGGTTATTGGGGCACCTCACAGGTGAAGTCTGACAATTTGAAAATTTAAAGCTGAATTGATACAAAATAAAATTAAAACTATGGGATCACACACTTCTGTACCGTTACAATACCCCCCCAATAAGAGGTTGAAGGCCGAAGCGTTCAAACTCTTATTGCCTAAAACCTAAGAGGATCAGTGAGGATATGGCGCCGCAACCCCCCCGAACTCTCTGCTAAAATCATGGGTACTTACCCCCCTGTTCCGGTGACTGCGGCAGCACCCATCCGACCTTACTGGACTTCTCTGTTTGAGATCCCAACACCATAAGCTCGGACAGATACCCGCCACAGTATCGCCTGACTTTATAACATTCAATTAAAATTTAATAAACGGCCTTCCATCACTCCATATCCCACAACTGATTTGATTCCTCTTAGCTGTACTGGTTCATTGACAACGTACTGGCTCATTTTATATTATAAAATATATCTTAACCCTAGAAAATAGTGTTAACAAACAAAACAATATAGGTTATATACAATACAGTAGTACATATAAGTTCCAGTCAAATTAAATAGCGTTCCCCATATAATATTGCCCAGCCAAAATGACACATTAATTATACAGAATTGCATTAACTCGCAGTAATTTTCCAAACATTTTTGATTGCATTTACACAAAATTTCCTTCAGTTTTCAATTTTAAATGAATATTTTAATCATTATTTTTTATTTTATTTTTTTTTCATCATTTTATTATTTAATCTACCATTACATTTGAATCAGAATAAATTTAAATCCATCATTAAAATCATCTTTTCAATTAATTTAATTACCAATTTCATTCAATTTAATTTAATTCCTCAAATCCTGATGATCAATCTCATTTGTTTTAATTACATTGTACAAAAGGCAAAAAAATATTACCTACATTCCATCACATCAGATGTTTCTTTTATTTCATAATAGAATTTTGTTACTGGCAATGATTCAGCAGAACACAACATTTTTTGTTACCGTCAACTCAGCATGGCTATACACATTGGTCACACAACACACAGCATACCTGTTTACATAAACAGTTGTGTGCCAGACTTGTTTTCATAAACACTCATTCAGTCTAAACATTCTGCTTACCACATACTAACACCTGTACTTCACTTTTCAATTTCTATAAATCTTTTAGTTAACATATTTATCTCTTATTTGATCCAATTCGGATCAGATATTGTAATTCACCACATTTACATTAATAACATTTTACTAAAAACAATTTGGTTTTAGTTACTCATGGTTTTGGGTCACATAGTTAAAACACTTTTAATACAAACACAATTCAAAATTACTTCATTATTACCTCTTATTAATTATTTTAGTGGAATAAAATGTTATTATTTATTATTATATCTTTCCCTCTCATTACAAACATATGTTACACATAAGCTATAATATACATTGCAACAGAATACTATTAACACAATACATTCAACATTAACACATTTATTTATTTACAAATTTTTGTCATATCCAATTATTATTTGCCGTACTTCAATATCTAATTCAGCCAGGTCATTACCATAAACGAGAATATTTAGAATGTCCATTCATTGTTTATATTCAACCCCCATCGTCAAAGATTAGTCTGGTCTTTATATAACACTTTTCAATTTTATTGATACGCCACATATGGTTATTTTTTGTTTTATAACCTCAAGAACTTGTTTTTTCCATTGTACCAAAATAATAATCTATAGGGTTACCCCCCAAAATTATCTATCATAAATCAAGTTGGCATCAGTATTTTTTATAAAGTCTCCGTCAGTGTTTTTTGTTATTACCATTACATCATTATTACCATATTCTGCTACTATAGGTTCATTAACAGGCAAATATTGTTTATACACATTGTTTATCACACAAGGTATGTTTTTAATTCTACCAGTTCTCTCACTATTTAAACTCTGTATTAACTCTTCATAATCTCTCTTCACCTTAAATATTTCTACCACTCTCTCTCTCTCTCATAATCACTTTCATTACAATACTTCTCGCAACATTTCACATTCTCATTCCACACAGAGGGCAACACAACATTGTTACTACAACATCTGGCTTTACCAGATAAACACAAATAATTTCTTTGACATTTAAAAGACCTTTTGTCTTCTACAAAAACTAACGAGGAACCTTTGTCCTCCAACAATACTGGTGAAACTTTTTCTTCACCTGTATCACAAGAAAAATTTGCCCTCTTTTCACCCTCTACACTTAAACTGTCTTCACACTCTCTCTCATTCTCATTGGCATTTGCTAGCAACACTTCATTACTGATAAAATTCTCTTTTATCTCTTGAATTTGCTCATGAACTTGTATTTTGACTGTCTCTGACACTTGTTTGTTTACATTAATGATACGATTATTTAATTGTTCATTTACTGATCCTATCACTTGTTCTTTAATAGTGTTAAAGCATTCATCCATCTCATTTAGACGTTTATTAATATTATCTTCTAACTTGGCATTCTGCTTATTTATTTCATCAAAATGACAATCTAATGTCAAATTTTATGTTGAAATTGCTACTTAATTCATTTAATTTTACACTCTGTTCATTGAAAAGCAATTGCATCATTTTTATCATATCATTATCCTCAGATTGTTTATTTTTATTCATTACGGGTGGGGTTACCTGAATCCCTGAGTCATCTATTTCAGCTGACTTACTTGATTCTCTATTTTGAACTGGGATTGGGGTCGAATGGACCTCCAACCCACTCATGACCGTTGATTCGGTCAAACTATTATTTTCCATTTTTATTTTATTATTTTTTACATACACAAATATGCCTTGTTTTGCTTTACCCCTTTGTCATCACAGTCTACAATTTACAACCTCGCCCCACTCCCAAATAACCCGTTCTGCAGCTTATTTAGGTCTGGCGAATGTAATTAAAACTTTTCGAGTCCCAGTTCGGGCGCCAATTAAACTACTCAATTTAGGGCAAATATATATTACTCGGGTCCCTAGTTCGGGGGCCAATGAAACTACTTTTTCATAAATTCAAATTAATAATTAATTCTTACCTTAGGGTTTTTCCCAGAGTCATACAGACGAAACTGCTGCAGAAAGGATTATTTGAGATACACGGTATAAAATCAATACACAGTTTATGCTAAAACAAATTGCTTCTGGTTTATTATGCAAAATAATTACTTCGTCTCTCTTTTATGACACTTAAATTTCTTCTTTCTTTTCTGTTATATTAAAATTAGTAGAAATCAAACAAATTAACAAGATGAATATTTCTTACTTAACTAGCTTATGACAACTATTTATTTTTTGTAATGAACCAATACGTGATTTAACCCCACACTCACACACATTCGTTCTTTGACTTTGAGATTCTATTTAAACCCCACTTTGAGATCTCTGATATACATTTTAAATTTACAATTTATTTATGTTGAATTATACTCTGGAAAAAAGGGTAAAATGATTTTAGTTAAAACTCACTTGATACTTAACGTCTGAAGAACTCCGCTGTGTTGCACCTTTGCTGTGAATGCCCTGGTTTTTTGGTTAACACACCATAAATTAGTTTTGACACTGTTTAACTGCGGTATTGTTGTTGATTGGTCCGTATTATGTTGATGCGTCACTATTATTTTAATCCACTTTAGAATAACATTTCTTTTTATTTTGTCGGCCGACGTAACTTTTCGAACACTGAGATCTTTTAGGTTGGCCACTGTTTTATGCTTGTTTTTTAATACGGTAACAGATAGGCCGATTATTAATTATTATTACGGCCTATCTTGCACCCGAGGCCACTGTTTTGTTTAAATAAACTGCACTGTATGTTGCTGCTGCTTACTACTGTTGTACACTCTCTGATGACAAACTGCATACTGTTTCACAAGGACTGCTGCTTACTGGGGCAGTTATGCAATACGTCTGGACAATTGTTTAGGCTAACAGTGTTGTACTGCTGGTTATTGGGGCACCTCACAGGTGAAGTCTGACAATTTGAAAATTTAAAGCTGAATTGATACAAAATAAAATTAAAACTATGGGATCACACACTTCTGTACCGTTACAAGTACATCACAAAAAAGTAGTACCTTCAGTGAGAATACAAGTTCGCTATCTCAGGTTACTGATAGTGGTTCGATTTACATTCCACCAGACGGATATCAGTGCGAAGAAATTGAAAAAAATAACCATGCCCTTCCAAAGAGTTATTTCAAGTAAATCCTATCGTTTTATTTGTAAGTCGATAAAAGATATTCACAATGTTCCATTTAATGCTCGTATCCAAGTCTTCGTAAAGAGGCGTATTTTTATACCTAAAAGAAATAGGTGCTGTTCAAAGGGATACAAAGTACTTATGCCTGTTCTAAAAGGAAAACATGGCCAGTTGACCACGAAAGAAGCCAACGACTCCCGATTTGTAACTAAAATAAAGTGGGTAGTTGAAGCTGTGCATGGGCAAATAGCACAGAAGTGCAAACTTCTACATAATCAGTTCTATAATAGAGCTTTGTCTGATGCTAGAATGTATTGTCAAATAGCTTGTTTATTACATAATTTATTTGGAAAAAGACTCAATTCTGATAATAATAAACTGCATATAATTATTGACAGAATGAAATTAACAAAAAATAATGATAATAGCTTAGCTCAAAAAGTAGCATGTGCCAATTATAATAGAAAATATCGGTATGGAGAACCATACATGACTTCCATATTCTAAGATTTATATTTAAAATCATTTTCGAAATGAAATATTACCATAAAAACTACTTCTTTCTACTTACTGCTTCAGCCTTAACCACAGTACTGTGGTCACTAACGTATACCACCTCACGTTATCGCACTCGATTTTCACTGATGATGGAAGTCGATGGCATTGCCGAAATGTCTGGTTTTGTAGAAAACATTGGACTACGGCCAAATATCCCGGGAAGGAATTTCAACAAAAACTACTTCTTTGTTGCCGATAACGTTGTACACATATATATCAGTGGCGAAGTTACATGGAGGCAATTGAGGCAATGCCTACCCTAACAAATTCTGTAGAATAAAAATTTTAAATACGTATGAACTACATAACGTAAAGATTATACATTGTTACTGCGACTGTCAAATTTATTAAACCGGAACGTGCTTTATTGAGCGACCGCTAGATGGTGACAGGTGAGATTCGGCATAGTTCGATTAAAGCAAATGAGGCAACCTGAACTTGCCTCAGCGTTTTTTGTATACATCGTATGTAAGCAATGTAGTGGTGTGATAGGGAAGTGTAGGGAGGGGGATTGTCCCGCGCTGTACACATAGAGCGTTGAGGCATGCCTCACTTCTGTGGTCCAAACAGTTAAGTTAAAGCGCCTGTGTTGTTTCTAAGTGTTTATTTTATGCGGTTATTAAAAGTGTCACTGTTATTCCGCTGAACTAACAGATGATCAAGATTGTTATTTGAATTATTTGTAACATTAAACATATATATAGAAACTAATCAAGTTTAAAAATTTTAAGTTCAATCAGTTGTATTATTGTGTATGACTAATACAAGGATTGTTCAATAGACACACGTATAGAGCTGTAAAGCATTTTTTATTCAACGATTTTAAAAGAAGTCTCCAATAACATTAAGACATGAGTTCCACTGTTGCGCTAACCTGTAGATTCCCTGCTAGTAAAATTCTTACGGCTGTTTGTGGAACCATTCGGTTACAGCAAACTCTACCTCAGCGTCCGATTTGACCCACCGTCCTTTTAGTGATTCCTTAAAAAAAATTTAAGATAAGATTTTTGCCTACCCATTCATTAACTACTAGCTTCGCCAGTAAGCAAATTGATGTCCATTTTTTCGGCTTGCACGCGTTATGTTGGTGTGGGTTTCGGCACTTTCCATTTAAAAAGCGTGCAAACGTAAGAAAATAAACATGAGTGAGGCCAGAAATAACGTGAATTGTGTGTGTGTGTGTGTGTGTTTGTGTCTTACCTGCCTTGTTATTGCCGTATTAAATGAAAAATATTATATTACATTAAAATGAAAAAATTTTAATTTTATTGCCTGGCAACAAAATTATTTTATTTTTAACAATTACCATTGTTTCAAAAAGTTTAAATAAATTTTCAAGTACTTTACTCTTGTTAAAACGTAAAAGGTTGCAGGTAAACTACCCCTTCCCCTTAACCGATCTTCACCAAAATCTAAAGGCCTTGAGTCCTCTACAATTCACTGACGTATGCAAAAAATTATTTGATTCTGTTTGAATTTGCGGCAGTTATCGTTTGCCATAGAAAATACGCTTGATAAAAAACGTTGCAGGTAAACTACCCCTTCCCCTCAACCGATCTTCACCAAAAACAATAGGTCTTGAGTACTCTACCAATCAGGGCTGTATGCAGAAAATTATTTGATTCTGTTTGAATTTGCGGCTGTTATCGTTTGTCATAAAAAATACCCTTGTTAAAAAAATGTTGTAGGTAAACTACCCCTTTCCCTTAACCGATCTTCACCAAAAACAATAGGTCTTGAGAACTCTACAATTTAGGGCTGTATGCAAATAATCTTTTGATTCTGTTTGAATTTGCGGCTGTTATCGTTTGCCATAGGAAATACCCTTGTTAAAACATAAAACGTTACAGGTAAACTACCCCTTTCCCTTAACCGATCTTCACCAAAAACAATAGGTCTTGAGAAATCTACAATTCAGGGCTGTATGCGAAACATTATTTGATTCTGTTTGAATTTGCGGCTGTTATCGTTTGCCAAAAAAAAAAATTTCCCTTGATAAAAAAAAACCGTTGCAGGTAAACTACCCCTTTCCCTCAACCGATCTTCACCAAAAACAATAGGTCGTGAGTACTCTACAAATCAGGGCTGTATGCAAAAAATTATTTGATTCTGTTTGAATTTGCGGCAGTTATCGTTTGCCATAGAAAAAAAATCTACACACACACACACAGACAGACAAACAGACACACACACAGACACTTTTCGGAAAACGACTTTTTTTCATGTTTTGAGTGTAGTACAATCAGAATCTGCAATAATCTCGAACACGATTTTTTTTTGCCATCACCATACTTCCATTCCTTAAGGAATATGGAAGTAAAACAGTACCTTTCAATAAACAATCGTCTAATGAGCTTATCGATTTCCCTGAAATGACATTGGAAGAACTAGAAATTTTGTATACTGGTTCCTATCAACTCTCACAAGCTATGTCATATTTAGCTGAAATGCTTGATAAAGAAGACAATATATTACAACTAAGTCATCTAAAAGAAGAACCAGGCATAATTAGATTTGCAGTACAGTCAAGGCATATTAATAGTAAGACTTACAAGTGCTACATACAGTATGATTCAGGCGATGCTGGAATGGAGCGATCAAAGTGTAACGGGCCAAATTTGTGGGTTATTTTATTTTATTAAATATGGGGTTTTATTAAAATATTTGTGAATTTATTTCCCATTGGGACAGACCACGTGCTGAAAGAACAGTGTTGTAACGAAGCAGTAATACGTGTCCACCGTTGTGAAATCGGTATAGAGGAATTTACTCAGCCTCCGTTTCCAAGAACTTTGCGAGAATGTGGCCGTGTGCTCGTATCCATCACACGAGCATGCGCGCGGACTGACGCTTGGGTGAACCACAAAGATGGCCAAGATGTTTAAATTCTGTGCACTTAATTTACCTTGCTGGCGGATAGAAAGTATAAGCACCGCCTATTTTGTGACGTCAGCCAGTGCGGCCTAAATATCATAGACGATCAGCACACAAACAACAGCACGAGTTAAATAGGGCATATCTGCGACGAACAACTACAAGGCATTGGTTTCCACATAAAGAACGACGTAATCCAGTTGGCCGTGCATACATAGCGGCTCGCGGCAGTCAACGAGAAACCAAGTTCACTAACAGACGCTGATCGTGTTGTAAGGGCCCGGTCGGCCGAATTTTATAAAAATGTGAATAATTCTAAATAATACCGTTTTAGTACCGACCAGGACCCGAGGAATTAACGAACTGACCAATAGTACAGTTTGTGCGGTGGTGTTGTGAATCAACTCAATAAATAACAGACAGTGGAATCGGGTAACTAAAGCATGTGTTAGGTCGGCATCGCGGCAGTGAACATTCAATAAAATTACAGTGAATCAAAACAGGAATTCGTCAAACATAACTAACAAAACAGGGGGTAATGTATCAATTGTGTGAGAGTGTGCGTGAGCAGAATCGGCTACCTTAAATAATATTTAAACCTGATATATAAATGTATATTCTAAAATTTGCTCTTAGTGTCCTTGTGTTGAATTAATTAAAATTATCTAGTTTACTGTGAAACATGTGTTAGTCTAAGTTATTTCGTCATTACCACTTTCTCATTTCTGTGCTGCAAGATTCGTCTAAACGTTCCGGGTATATTCTGAATTATTATTGGGGGGGTAGTCAGATTGCTAAATTGTCCCGTTTTTATTAAGGTAAAGTGTGAAGGTTTTCGATATTTTAACCTAAAAATATTGTGGCAACTCTGGGCTTCTGAGAAAATTTTACGCAGCAGGTAAGTGAAAACGAGCGCAGGTAAGTCCTGGCAGTAGTATTTTTATTATTTAATAAATTTCGATAGATTTTATTTGTTACAAAAGGTTATTATTGCGATTGTGCTAATGGCTTGAGAACAAGTGGGTGTTGTTCTCACATGCAGCACTGATTTATTATCTATCCTACGGCAGATATCTATCTCAAATGATTCGTCCAGCAGAAATACTAACAAATATGTTTGCAATTGAAAACGTTTGTCCAGTCATTGATGAAGATTAAGAACAAAGAAAATTTAGTTCTTATGCTAATCTTTCAAACGGCAGAAACATATATATCTTGTATAATAACTGTAATTATTATCTTATTCCATTTATAAAGATTAGCTTATCTGTCTATTCCAGAATCATAATGTAATTTGAATTTTATATGATTATAGTAAATGCATTTGTGTGTAAATTTTTTCATCTTCATTCCGCTTAACACTATCATGTAAAAATTTAACAGACAAAACTAAGTACCGGTATTGAGAAAATGAAAGGGAAAATAGGTACAGGTAAGTGTAGTGAAAATGAGAATAACGAAGTAACAGACGACAATATAAATAACGATGGTGTCAGTACAAGTGACAACTATAAAGAGGAGATGATGACGAATAATAATCAGGTGAAAAGTGACAAGGTAAGTAATGATGTTAATTATTATGATGATTATGATAGTGAAATAATGGTGAATAAGAATAATGGTAATGTAGTTGAAAATGGGGTATCCAAGAATGATACAGTGGATAATATTAGCGATAATGAGAATATAATGGGAGTTGAGGTTAGTGGGGTAGTGATAAGTATTGATGAACTGAAGAAAGGGTACGAAGAGAGTTTTAGTAGATATGGAGGGTGGAGGGCAAATTTTTCCCGTGGTGTTGGAGGTGAAGAAATGGCTTCACGAGTTTATTTGGGAGACAAAAGGCCTACAAATAATCCCTTAAGTTGTTATAACGTACCTGGTAGGGCCAGATGGTGTTGTAACAAAGTTGTATTGCCCTCTGCGTGGATTGAAAGTGTGAAATGGGTTTGGGAAAGCGATTATAAAGAGAGTGATAGAGATGTTCAGGTTAAATAGAGGTTATGGAGAGATAGTTAAGAGGTTAAAATTTGAGAGAGTAGACTATATGAAAGACTTACCTTGCGATGTAATTGGTGTAGTAGTCGATGACGATGATGATGAGATCACAACTTACCTGGTGATGACGAATAATACTAAGGGCGACTTGGCCAAAAATACTGAAGTAGACAGATTTTATGATGATATAATAATATGCAATAATCTTGTAGATTATTATTACGGTATAATGGAAAAAACAAATTTACATGGGTATTATATTAACAGTAATAATATAATGGACTTAATTAAAAATGAATTGTACTCGAGTAACATAAGATTAATTTTTGATGATGGAGGGTAGATGTATAGTGAATGAACATTTAATTATTTTAGTTTATGGTGTAATTACTTGGCTAACTTATGTAATGAGGTGTGGTAAACAATAACATGATATGATGAAAATTGTAGATAAATTTGTATTGATGTTAAATGTATTGTGTTAAGGTTATGTTGTTGGTATGTACATTGTATTGTGTGTGTAAGCAATGTTTGTAATTTTAATTGAGTTTATGACAGTAATAATATTTTATTTGAATGAACAATTGATGTTTACGTAATTATTACAATTTTATAATGAAAGTAAATGAAGTTAAAAGGTTGTAAAAGATGGATTTTGGGTAATGATTTTTTAATAACGCAGTAATTAATTTCAATAAACGGGTGGTGGAAGTAGATAATGAAAGTAAACCAGTCAGAGTTAGTTATACGGGTGTTAGACACAATAAGAATTTCTGGAGTAAAAGTGATACGAAAACGGGTACACAATAGGGACAAAGAAGTGAGAGTGAAGAAAGAGAGTAGATGAAAGGGATGATAGAATATGGGAGGACAGGGAATATAAATTTTGTAGTGAGGGTGGCGTTGTAGGGAGTCCCCAACATAAGGCGTTGTGGCGGGTCGTGAAAAGTTTTAAAGAAGGTTGGCGGAGTTACCTGGAAAGGGCCAGGAACTAATAAAGGTGTGAGTATTGGGTAAGGGAACACACATCCTACGTACAAAAGAGGTTATACGGTGCCCTATTCTGAAAGAAGAGGTTCAAGTAGAGTTAGAGAAATTGGTGGAGGGAAATATTATTGAGAGGTCGGTGTCACCCTATTTCAAATCCGCTAGTTGTTGATAAAGAATGATGGGAGAGTGGGGTTAAGTCTAAATGCCCGTGGATAAAACAGATTATTATTCCTGAAAGGGAATCACTCGTTTATTAATAGATGAAAATAGGAAATAGAAATTCAGAGAAAAATTATAATGTAACAATTGGAAGATTTAAATTGAAAATGGAAATTAAAGTTGTAGTGTTTGTAATTTTTATGCAAATTAAGAGTTGAAATGTTTATGTTAATGTAATAATGGTAATGTTCATTTTGAGTGTTTATTATGTTTATCATGTGAAACAAAGTGTTTAATTGAATAGGATATAAGTGTGTATAGGTGTAAAATATGTATTGTATGTTTTAACTGTTGATTCCCCAATTTCGGGCGGTCACAGTTTCACCGAACCCTGACCATGGATTTGGCTTGTTATTCTAAATTGGTGAACTTAGAAATTTAATGGGGGTAGAATCAGGGGAATCTAATATAATATAACTTTGGAACACGGCTATACACCTATTGGAAGGGTGATAGACTGATTAAGGGATTGTAAATATTATTTTAGTAGGATTACTGGTGTCCGGGATACCAGTAATGCCGAATTTTGTATAACACCGAAGCAAGGATGGGGGAGAAATAAAAGAAAAAAAATGTTCACCCCTTCCGCTTCAGTCCTTGTGGAAGCAACTGGGCACTACAGTCCAGGGGGGGTAATAGTGTGTGTGGAAGGAGGAGTTTAAATGTAAACTGAAAGATAAAGTAGAGAGTGATAATTAAATCACAATATAACGAGTAATAATATAGTGTTAAATTACACAAATGGTTAACTGTACTTATAGGATGGTATAATTTACTGTTTTTTGTATAACCAGGTTTTGTATTGTAAAGAGTTAGCAATAGTAAATGAACAATAAATTATTGAAATTAAGAGATGAAATGAGCTGTTTAAATAAAAAAGTAATCGGAAGTTGTTATTTAAATTCTGACTGGAATCAGGAAAATATTTTGAATTTGGGATAAGAAATAATAATAAGATGGTCATACAAAATGTTTGAATAAAAATATATCATGTTAAGTTAAGGAGTTCTGTTAACACAGAATGTGTGTATTAGAAGTTAAGAAAAAACTAGTGCTTCTTCAATGCAAACCAGTACGGTTAAGGGGAGATCAAATGAGTTCCGGATATAGTATAATGTAAGGCTATTTATTGATGTTTTTGATTGAATGTTTCAGTGTCTGGTGATACAGTGGCGGCGGTCATGTGCTGGCCTGCGCGTCAGAGCATGTGCGTCTAGTGCCTGTCTGGCCTTGCGGTGCTGGGATCCTACACCAGGACGTCCAGTAAGGTCATTCAGGTGCGGCCACCATCACTGGACCAGGGGGGTAAGTAACCCATGGTTTTAACAAAATGTAAAGGGAGTTATGGCGCCATATCTGGACTGATCCTCTTAGTGTGTGTGTGTGTGTGTGTGTCAATGAGTTTTTATGCTTCAGCATAAAACCTCTCATTGAGGGGGTATGGTGATGGTACAAACCGTAGCCGAAAATATCACATGGGAAAATACTTTAATAAATTGTAACTCGGGGTTATAATGTGAATAAAATGGCTAGAAAATACGGGTTCAAAAGTTGGATGTACATCGTAAACCAGTGAATCAACAGCTATTTTTAGCAGTGCCCATCCCTAACGCATTGTGTTACAACTGACGTCACAAACATGTCACAGGCCTAGCCCATAGTTACATAACTTGGGAATGTGGGCTAGGTATGCCAAGCCTTAAAATATTGTCAGCGGGGAGCGTTTAGGAGAGGAGGAGAACCACGTGATCGATGTTAAATAAAACTATTATGCGAGCAGCTTTCTGCATCAGATCTGTATTCCATCTCATGCCGTACGGCCGTATGACAGTCCGTGGACAAAATTTCATGTGGGGCCACCACCAAAAAATATAAAACATGTAATCAAAACACTGTTCGGAAATGACTACAAGTGTCGATTGTGTAGAAAAGTACAGTAACAGTTTTAAAACAGTTTCGGCAAGTTTTAGTGACGGAAACAACCAGATTCTACAAGAATGACTCCACGCGTGGAATAAAACATTAAGATAAGTCACTAATGGGGGGTTAAACAGATTTTTCAAAATTATAAATAAACAAAAGAAATCAAGATCTCAGCAAAGGGGTGGGGTTATTAAATTGTGTGAGAGTGTGAGTATATAAAAAACAAAAAAAACGAAGTACTGGTTTGCACATATAAAATGTAATTCTATTTTCTATATTTGTTATCATTTTTTTTTTATAGTACAATATGACAATAAAAGGTTAAACTTCATTTAATGTACTTTTAGATTTGTTCATATGTATTTGGCAATTTATAAAAATGAAATAAGGAGAAGAGATAAAATGTTATTAAGGTCAATAAAAATGAAATTTTGAACTATTTGAATAAGTTATTTACTGAAAATAACACCATTCTGTTCTGCTGTTCACCCAACGGACCTTGGACCTCGGTAAGTAAGTTGGCAACAATCAAAATGGCGTCCAATAAAGTAGACGCGAGTACAGCTGTTTAGTATAACATTGTAAATGTAAATATCTTTACAATGTGTAAAAATCGACACGCAGATCAAGCCTGAACAAAATCTGACCAGTTTGTGGTAGCTTGGTAAGCAATCTTTGCCCTTGTCAGTGTGCCTTGGGAGTAAAACTCTGAATGATTCTGAACGACAGAACAGATGTAATAATTTGCTCATGGTGACTCTATGACAGTTTGCTCAGCGACATAAAACACATGTGAGCCTGTGCTGACTGATTCAAAACAGAGTCGTCGAGTGCCTGTCTGGCTTAATGGTGTTGGGATCCTGATAAGGAAGTCCAATAAAGTCATTTGGGTATGACCACAACCACTTGATTAGGGGAGTAAGTACCCAACATTATTCATGAAGTAAGGGGGGTCATGGTGCTATACCCCCTCACTGATCCACCTAGGTTTAGTGCATTGAGAGTTTTTATGTTTTGAGACATAAACCCTCTCTTTGTGGTGTGGGTCTTGTAATGGGACATTTAGATACCATAGTACAAGGACATTTTTTCATGGGTGTGAAACAGAACTTTGGACCAAATGGAATTTTTGTATGTGACTTTGGCATGGGAAGTGTGGAATTACTTGAATTACTAGGTGTACATGCTCAAAACCCATTTTCACATGCTTAGTGGTCTCACGCCAGGGGAAAAAGAATTTGCACCTGCCAATTTTCTCACAGAAGAGCTAGAAGAAAACAATTTACCGTGAGAGTGGAGTGAGTAATGGCGAACTATGCACCATGTGGTACGGGGTTGTAACGGTACAAACTGATGAGGGTATACAATTTAAAGCTTTTCACCTTTTTATTTAACCAGAGTATATTTTTGGTCACTGACTGTAGCTCCGTGTAATGCACAGCATTTTACAAAAATGCGAATTGTCAGTAGGGTGCGTATTCATGCGTACGAGCGCACGTGTGTGCCGCTGTTAACAACGTGAAAGTCACGTACAAAAAATTCCATAGCCGATCATGCGATGGAAACAAAGAATCACAGAGTACAAGTTGACGGCGATGCCTAACGCCTGGCGGGTAGGCAACCAAGCGCACACACACAGTCGACCGTAGTAGCCCGGCAGTTCGCTACAACTCATCACACGGTACAGTCGCAAATACAGCGGCCTCGGAAATTTCGGTAGACCGAAGTGAATTGAGTAGCCAAGGTTTACCGAAACTGGAGTAATTTACAAAGAAGAAAACCCGGAAGGAAAGTGGCAGTAAAGTTTACATAATACGTAAACGTGAAGTATACAAACAGTGTTTAGTGATGGAGTGAAAGTGCGGTAAGGACGATGGCGGGATTTAGTGGATAACTTGGACAGGTACAATATAGAAAACAATCAGTTTGATCTGAAATAAAGTAAATATTAAAGAGCTCATAAATAAAATGGGGGGTAAAGCAATGTAAAAAGAAAGAGTGAGAGAATGTATGTACGTAAAAGAATAACAGGGGAAAATAAAACATAAAAGTACTGGTTTAATAGTAGGGGTTAGTACAGTAAATACTAGGTAATAGAAGTTAGTAGAAAGAAATATAAAGTTAGAGAAAGAAAGAATTGATTAAATTTGATTAAATAAATAAGTTTTGTTTCACCAGAATAAATATGTGTTAGAGTAATTATTACGCCGTAGAACGCAGCAACCACTTTTACAGGTCATGAGTTCGTGCAAAAGACCCTGGACCCAAACAAGGTAAGAACTAACACATAAAAAGGGGAAATTTGAATTTTGTAGGTGTTATTACTCGATTTAACCAATTAATAAAAAGAAAGTATTGTCTCAGTGACGTCCGATAAAGACAGATTTATTCGCAATTTAATTAGTAACTTCTCAATGGCGCCTTGAACACGGACATTTGTATTAAGTTATTATATACGAATGTACCTACTTGCGAATGTAAAAGTGAGATTGCTGGAAGTTAAGGCAGAGTACGTATAAATTAAGTACAAAAAAGGAGGTTATGTTATACTATGTTATATTTAAGTGATACTTATATGATATAGAATAATACTGCATACATTTAAGATAAGGATTTTTTAAGATATATGAAAATTTTGTAATTTAAAAAAGATGGCAGAAAATAACGAAAGTGATATGATTGACGTAACTGGCTGTAATTAGTCAGCTGTCATGAACGGCCTTGGAGTGCATTCAACTCCGAATGTAGGTCAAGACAATAAAGTAGATAACTCGGGAGTTCAATTAACCCCAACCTCAATGAAATTTAGTAGTAAATTCGGTAATGACGTAATGAGTTTTTACAAAAACAATTTAACGTAATAAATTGTCATTTTGATGGCAGTGATATTAACATGAATGAACAAAAGAATGAAATCAAGGAAATAAAGAGTAGTTTCGATGTACAGAATAACAAGTTTGATGAAATAAATGGTAAATTTGATAAAATAAGTAGTAATTTTGACGAAGTAAATGTCAAGCTAAATGAACAAAGTAGAAATTTTGACGAACTTAAAATTGATATCAATGCTGTAAAGAATAAATGTGAAAGTAATTTTAAAGTTAGAACAAAATATTGAGAAAATGGGAATGTGGAGGATAAATACAGGTAAGTGCAGTACAAACGGAAATAACGAAGTAACAGCCGACATTGGTGTCAATACAGGTAAGAATAGTGGTGATAAGATGATGAAAAATAGTGAAGAAATAATTAACGAGGTAAGCGATAGTTATAAAGAGGAGTTAATAAGCAGTAGTGGTAAGATAATGGAAAACGAGCTGTTTAAGGATGATACAGTGAAAACTAATAGTGGTGATGAAGTTTTAGTTGAAGTAGAATTTAATAATGGAATATTAGCGAGTATTGATGAGTTAGAGAAAGAGTGGAAAGAGAGTTTACAGGTAGAGGGGTTGCAGAGGGTAAATTTTCCCCAGGTTTATAGTGAACCAAGAGGTTTACAAATGTTTCTGAAGGGCAAGAGTCCCTTAGCGGAAAACGATGTGTTTTCAAGTTGTTCCCTGAGTTTTTGGTGGTGTTCCTGGAAAAGCCAGGAAGTGTTTTTACGTAGTAGTACCCTTTGCATGGAGTGATAGAGACAAAGTGAAATGGTGTTATGATGAGAGGTATTTAGAGAGAAAGAGGAAGACAGAGGTGTTTGAGGTTAGTAGAAGTTATAAAGAGTTAAGAGAGAGGTTAAAATTGGAGAGAGTAAACTATATGAAATACTTACCGGTTGTAGTAAATGTTGATGATTATTTTGATGATACCACTGTCGGTGATAAGCACTTACCTTGTGATGTAATTAATGTAGTAGATGAATATGATAATGAGATCATAACTTACCTGGGAATAACAAATAATACTAATGGAGAACTGACCACACCAAATGTTGACAGGTTTTATGAATTAATAGTAGGCAATGATGTTGTCAAATACTATGTTGATACAAGTGATGATAATGGTTATTATAATCATAATAACAATATGTATTTAATTATAGATGAATTATGTAGACGCAAGATAAGATTATTATTCGATGATGGTGGTTAAACAATTAGTGTTCATGAACAATTAATTATGTGATAGGGGGTTCTGAATTGGACTGTATTATGAAATGATTGTGGTAAACTATAACAGATAATAATGTGGATTGTATATATTTATATTGATGTTAAATGTAGTTGTGTAATAGATTATGTTGTATTTTGTCTTTTAGGTAAACAATGTATGTACGCAGTAGGAATTGATTCGATAATAATAATAAAAATAGTTTGCCAGACTAAACAAATAACAAGAATAACTGAATTGAAATTGTTCTGAATAAGGTAATTAAAACAAATTAGTGTTTTAAAAAACTGATTGAATTAAATAATTTGAGATGAATTAACTGATTAATTAATGTTGTATAGATAAATTTTGGTAATGAATTTAAATAATTTTCTGAGAATTATACTTTATAATAAATAGTAAATGAGTAAACGTAAAATGTGTTTAGTTGTTGAGTCATATGGTTATTATAATGTATCAGAAGGTACATATGGTTAGGTACGTTATATTTGTTGTGATAAATTGTTATAGTTGGGAGTTTATGACAGCAATCATGTTTTATTTGATTAAATGATTGACCATATGTAGATAGGAATTGTATAACGAAATGGAAGTAAAGTAAAATGTTTTAATAAAGAAATTAAATGAATTTGAAAGAATTTAACTTAGGGAAGGTGTGTAATTTTTAGTAAAATTTGAGTTTAAAAATGTTTATGTTCATGTAACAATGATAATGGTCATGTTGAAAGTTGTATTATGTTGATTATAAATGTCTAGTTGAGTAGTATGTAATTAAGTATAGATGCGTAACATGTGTTATATATTTTACATATGATTCCCCACTTTCGGGCGGTCACGGCCTCACCGAACCCTGACCATGGAATTGGCTCATCTTTAACTGGCTATGGTCAGGGCACATTACGTTATGCGCTGCCTAAGTCTGGCCATAGCTTGTTATCGTTGTAAGAGGTGAATTTAGAAATTAACTGGGGGGTAAATCAGGGGAATCACCATAACTATGGAACAGCGGCTATCCATCGAATGGGATGGTAGACCGTATAGGGGCATATAACTAATTTTTAGTAAGATTACTGGTGTCCTCGGATACCAGTAATGCCGAATGTTTTGTAACGCTGAAGCAAGAACGGTGTAGGCAGCGTCTACACCCTAAAAAACTTCAGTTCTTGTGGAGGCAACTGGGCGCTACAGTCCAGGAGGGCCATAGTGTGTGTGGAAGAAGGTTTTTAAATTGTTACTAAATAATTTCTGATTGAATAAAAAGAAAATAAAATTAATGATTATTGGAATGGTGTGATAACAGTGAACTATTGAAGGAAAATTGAGATGTTGAAATGAAAAAATAAGATGATATAGTTGTTCACTTGAATTCAAACTTGAATTAGTAAATCATTTTAAAGTTGAAGTTATAATGGTCAAGAGTATGGTGATATATGTAGTATCAATAAAATGTCCTATGTTGGATTACGAATGTATCTTAAACAATGTATTTGTGTATTAGAAGTTAGAGTAGATAATTGAGATACAACCAGTACTTTGCTAAAAGGCAAACCAGTACGACTAAGAAGAAACAAGTCAGTTAAGGATGTGGTATGTTGAAAAGCGAGTAATTGATATTTTTATTGAATGTTACAGAGTCTGGTGATACGGCGGGGGTGCCTGTCTGACTTTATGGTGTTGGGATCTCGAGCAGGGAAGTCCAGTCACCAGACTAGGGGGGTAAGTTACCCATGATTGTAATAAGGATTTAAGGGGGGTTGTTGGCGCCATATCCTCGCTGGTCCTCTTAGGTTTTTAGGCAATGAGAGTTTATCTGATTCGACAGAAAACCTCTCATTGGAGGGGGGTATTGTAACGGTACAAACTGATGAGGGTATACAATTTAAAGCTTTTCACCTTTTTATTTAACCAGAGTATATTTTTGGTCACTGACTGTAGCTCAGTGTAAGGCACAGCATATTACAAAAATGCGAATTGTCAGTAGGGTGCGTACTCATGCGTACGAGCGCACGTGTGTGCCGCTGTTAACAACGTGAAAGTCACGTACAAAAAATTCCATAGCCGATCATACAATGGAAACAAAGAATCACAGAGTACTAGTTGACGGCGACGCCTAACGCCTGGCGGGTAGGCAACCAAGCGCACACACACAGTCGACCGTAGTAGCCTGGCAGTTCGCTACAACTCATCACACGGTACAGTCACAAATACAGCGGCCTCAGAAATTTCGGTAGACCGAAGTGAATTGAGTAGCCAAGGTTTACCGAAACTGGAGTAATTTACAAAGAAGCAAACCCGGAAGGAAGTGGCAGTAAAGTCTACATAATACGTAAACGTGAAGTATACAAACAGTGTTTAGTGATGGAGTGAAAGTGCGGTAAGGACGATGGTGGGATTTAGTGGATAACTAGGACAGGTACAATATAGAAAACAATCAGTTTGATCTGAAATAAAGTAAATATTAAAGAGCTCATAAATAAAACGGGGGGTAAAGCAATGTAAAAAGAAAGAGTGAGAGAGTGTATGTACGTAAAAAAATAACAGGGGAAAATAAAACATAAAAGTACTGGTTTAATAGTAGGGGTTAGTACAGTAAATACTAGGTAATAGAAGTTAGTAGAAAGAAATATAAAGTTAGAGAAAGAAAGAATTGATTAAATTTGATTAAATAAATAAGTTTTGTTTCACCAGAATAAATATGTGTTAGAGTAATTATTACGCCGTAGAACGCAGCAACCACTTTTACAGGTCATGAGTTCGTGCAAAAGACCCTGGACCCAAACAAGGTAAGAACTAACACATAAAAAGGGGAAATTTGAATTTTGTAGGTGTTATTACTCGATTTAACCAATTAATAAAAAGAAAGTATTGTCTCAGTGACGTCCGATAAGGACAGATTTATTCACAATCATTAAGTAACTTCTCAGGGTCTCAAGTTTAACACCTAACAGTACAGATGGTAATGGTAGCGGCAGCGACTCAAGAAGGCTGTGCTTTGGTAAATTATGTAAACAGTACAAAAATATAACATCGGAGAGAAATATCGAATATATTAGTTCTGCCTCAGTAAAAATGTAATTTAAAGTTTTTAACATCACTAAAGTGAGTTGCCTTATAACCATCAAACAGTGTGCACTTTAGAAGTACAGAGACCCAACGAAAGCAGTGAATAAGTGACGAATATTGGGGCCTTCTCATTTCGAACTGATACAACTCGGTATTTTGACAGGAGGCTTATCTTTACGCCACTCATTTTTCAATGCTTTCAAACGCGTTGTGTCATATTATTACGCCACAGAATTAATGCAGTAGGTTTATCAACCATCTCAGTTCTTGGTTGTTTTTTCATTGCAGCACTAACTAGAAAAAAGTGTATATATCAGAAGCTCAAAGGAGAAAGGGCGAATAAAGAAAAAATCAACTTTTTCTTTGCAGAATCCTATTTTATAACATGTTAAGAACACGGTAATACCACTATCACTTATATATTCGCCCTTAGTATTTTGTATACAGCATTGAAATGTATGGACTGCATAAAACCAGCTGAGAGGTTAGTGTTGGAATATTGGAGGAGTAAGGGCGAATATATATTATACTATTATATTTTTATTTTACTTATTATTAATTATTTAATAATAGAAGTGTTTTGTAAACTAATCAGAATCTGTTTTTTAATAGTGAAATACATATTCGCCCTTTCTATCCTGAGAGTATTCACAAACTTTAAACTTGATTTCCCAACACCATGATTTTCATATTCGCCCTTTCTACTCCCAGCTCCTGATATAAAATAATTTAAAAAGTCTGCAAGCACTGCGAGTTTGTTTACTTTTTGCGTGTTCAACATGTGAGTTATGATTTGTTACGAGTATTTTGAAGATATTACATGATTATTTTGAGTGAGTGTATACTGTATTCGTGAGTGTAAAATTGAGCGTAATAGCGTATTATTTGTTATAAAACTGATATATTATAAATTCTTACACTCTCAACTTGATGATACCTAGAAATAACAAGAAGCTCATAACTCTATGTAGTACACTATACATGCTATTTTAACTTTTCTTCAGTTATTTCTGTTTTTTTTTTTTCAGAATATTTTGTTTTCATTTAAACTAATAACATCACTTTTTTTGTTCTCACCATTAACAAGAACATTCTGAAAAATAAATAATTATGTTTGCATATGAATTCTGGCCTAATAGTTCCTACTGCTCTAAGAGTTTGTGTCCACCTGTGCTTCAAATTTTATCATTTTAAAACACTTTTTTTTTAAGTTTCATATACTTTCTCTTCACTAAAAACAATAATTGAGTTATAAACAAAATAATATGAGTAAAATCTGGTCTAATGTAGTTTTTTTAGTTTAAGTAATATGATTTCAAATAAGTTTTTTCTCCAAAAATTACACAAAACTTGTTTTTTTGTACACCTTTACTTGAAACATACAAAAAATATAATACTGTTATGTAATGTGGAAAAACTGTTCCACCATTATAAAACATTCTACGTGTTTCTCAGCTATTCCAGTGGAATCCGGCTGTTATGTGTGTGTGCGCGCGCGTGCGTGCGTGCATACATATTGCTGCTACTTTGAGATAAAGGACAATTACGTGACACTTGTCACACGTCCGTGGAGACTAATCCAGATTTCACCAGTTCGCACGCGCTGAGTGCAAGGCCGCAGTCAATTACATTCTGGTGTTTTCTAGTAGTGTTCTTGACGTGTAGTATGGAATATTCTGGTATTTTGGTGGGGTATAAATACAAGTATTCGGCGACGCTCAGTTTCAGTTTTAGTGGCAATTTATTTCAGTGCAGTTCGAAGTATTGTGGCAAAGTGTTATGTGTTTTATAATTGTGTGGGACAATTGTAATACAATTGTGTTTTATATTAGTTGACATTTTTATTGCGTGTTGGGAGAAGAAAATACTGAGAGAAGAGAGTGATGGCACCAATTAGAGAAGTAAAGCCCCAGAACAGCACACAGTTTCCACATTACATAAGACCAGCGGAAGCTTGATCGTTAATGGATTTGTGGAAGGTAAACCAACATCATTTACAGTTGACACGGGCACAACAGTGACTTAGCCAGCAACCGCCAGCATCAAATTAGCTCTTGTACAATACAGACGGTGACTGGAAGCCCCGTCAAGGTGCTAGGAAAGGTAGACGTATGTGTACGCCTGGGTCTTCTCAAGTTTAGCCACCAAATGCTTGTTGCAGACATTGTCGATGAAGTAATTCTTGGCACGGACATTATGAATGCCTACAGATTCATTGTGGACTTAAGAGATAATGTCCTGAGGGTTGGCCAAGAGAAGATAAAGCTTTGCATGGATAAAATGACAGGGTCTACCAACTTCGATTAATTAAGTAGCATTGGCCGAAGAAAAAGTTAACATGTCTGGTCAGGAGGAACCCTTCCTATTGCAAGCAGAAATGGAGGAAGAACCTGGGGAACGTTGCTGAAGATGAAGTCATGCAACAGGTTGTTGATGAGAACTAATCAGACTTGGACCAGTTAATGGCATATAGGTCATCAGTACATGGTGCAACGGGAGTTTTTCCCGCAAAACTAGTGGTTGATCTGAAGACTCATATTCCTGGGAACTTGATGTTCACCAGTCCACGCACGCTGTGTCCAAGGTCGCAGTCAATTATGTTCTGGTGTTTTCTAGTAGCGTTCTTGCCGTGTAGTATGGAATATTCTGGTATTTCAGTGGGGTATAAATACAAGTATTCAGCGACACTCAGTGGCGATACTAACTGAATACAAGTATACAGTTTAGTGGCGATTTATTTCAGTGCACTTCGAAGTATTGTGGTGAAGTGTTATGTGGTTTATAATTGTGCGGGGCAATTGTAATATAACTGTGTTTTATATTACTTGATATTTTTATTCCGTGTGAACAATGTTTATTTGATTTGTTGTAAGAGACTGTCTTGTTGATTACAAACTGTTTAATTGTGATAATTAAACCTGGTGATTAGTGACTTAATTTGTGTCTTGTATTTTGTTTTCCACTGTACCATACAACGATCAGTAGACAGTCATAACAATACAGTTATAAAGATTATATTCATAAGAGGAATATCTGGTCAAACGTTTGGTGTAATTATTTGTTTGTAGTAAATATTTATGAGTGTTTCAATACAAGTTTTTTGGAAAAAAAAAGATGGCCACAGGGGATGGTCTGGGTACAAACACCAAGGTACTCAAAGTGTTAATGTACTCAATGTTCACATGTGTTAAAATGACCGTATCTAATTGACTGTTGAGTTACATTACAGGTGCACTGCAAAAAAAAGAGACAGAAAAACTTCAAACTTGTTCTGAAAAATTCCTGCTTCAAGATCATACGTAATATGGAAATTATTTGTATAATTATAATTAATTTACTACCGACTCGGAACACAAAGTTATTTATGGGTAAAAACGTAGAAGTTTTACCTTATAGCCAGAACCAGTTTTCGCTTTTAAAAAGCTTCTTCAGAGGCTGCCGTTGGGAGCACTGTCCGTCTTGTTCTTGGCAATGGTATCGATTTTTGAAGGATCAATGTTGTGTGTGTTGGGTGTGATATGTTCGAATAATGTGTGTGATTTGAATTGTGTCTGTTTGTTTAGGATGTCGTTTTTATGTGTTTGTGTATTTCCAATTGTTCAAGAGTGTCTAGTTTTTGGCCTTTTGTGTGTACGTGTAGAATGTCCATGTTATTGTTGGTGTTTTTGCATGTGTGGGTTGCTTCAATGAGGTGGTTTGCAAAAGTGGATTCTGTAGTGGAGTGTAATGCCTTTGTGTGTTCAATGTATCTTTGTTTGAAGCTACGTCCTGTCTGTCTGGGCTATGTAGAACAAACTCATAAAACTGTTGAACGATTAGATTAGATTATTTGCTTGTGTTCCATTGTATCCTTGAAGATTCATACTTAAACTGATACAACATTGACAAATGTTACAGCTGCATAATTCTCCAGCATGGATTATTATTATTATCGAGGGTGAAACGTCCAAATCAAAATATCTTTAAAGATGCCACTGTCCAAAAAATACATAACAAATTTTACTTGCCTTCAAGGCTGACACTACAGACTTTAAACCAAACAATTAAGTAACAGTTTCTATTGTTCACACTACCTTTTCGACAGTATCGCTGTTCACATCATCTAGATAAAATTCCTCTTTTATCAACGGTGATGAAGCAGGCTAAAACAGAAACTGTGTATTAATAAACAGTTTGAGGTTAGCAGTATTTATTTGTGTGCACTGTGAAGCTACGAATTAAGTCCCTAGTTCTGGGCGTCAAATGTGAAGCTACTTTCCTTCACATAAAAGTCACTAACATAAACATTGTATATTTATCGGGCGCCATCTTGCCAACTGCAAGAAAATAAATAATGAGGGTTCTTTTCAGCGAACTAGGAGAACAGAATTGGTTGTTTGAAATGACTACTTCGCTCTACTATACTCAAACAAACTCGTGTTTATTCATAATTTAGTTTTACTGTTGCATTTTAACGACAATGACAAAATTACTCCTCTTTTATACTTTTACTATTTTAACATTGACAGTGTACATGCTTTATTCTGACTACAACTTTCAAAACATTATTGATAATTAAACTGTTGAACACTAAAACAAATGCTGTAAAGAAATAATACTCAACTAATTTTTCTTAACTTAAACCAGCGCTTTTGTAATTACGTAATTCAAACTCACCCATACACACTCACACACTTTCACATTAAACAAGTTATATTCCCATTAGAGCTCAGATTTTAAAAAAGGGGTCAGTATTTAAAAGATGTGAAAATGTCTACTTTCCTGATATTGCGGAGAAATTCGACATCATAGGTATCGACTCATGGCTTAGTTTGATGTTTCTCGTAGTTCTCATTTTACGGCCGAACTGTTAAAATTTTACCAATTACACACACTGTCTCTACTTTGCTGTTATACTAGACTGTTTTAAATGCAGAAATATATTAAAATTCACATTTTAACTGTTTTGCGGGCCCGCACAAATATGTTCCGAAACTTCACAGGTGTTGCTCGCGCGAGCATTGAATTTAGACTGGGCAGAATTACAGGCGCTACTTTGTGAAGCAGCTGTTGTTCTTTCAATTCTGATTGGTGTTCAGTTTGTATCCTTGCGCCAGTGGACTGTTTTTGGCCTGTTGACAAAACTGGTGACACACATCGTTATATAATTTGCTGACGCAACGCATCGCCTGATGTTGGTTATATAATTTGTTTACTGTTGTTTTCGTCATTTGTTGACCTTGACACAGCTTGTCGGCTATCAAATACGTTCATACTGGTTTTACAAAACAATTCTGCACAGTCAATGTTGCCACGGTTGTTTTCGTTTCAAAATAACAAATTTACCTCTTGGTTATAAAATTTATAATTTCTGTCCTTATCACTCAACAAAGGATAAAGTTATTATTATTTATTTATAAAAAAAAAATACAAATTATGTTATTACCCCAGGGATGCCCAAAAATGCCCCGCTACAATACCCCCTCAATGAGATATTTTATGCCGAAGCATAAAAAATCTCATTGACACATTCATACTTGCTAAAGGGATCAGCCAGGATATGTCGCCACAACCCCCTGTATGGTTTACAAAAAAAAATATTAATAATCAACTCACCCTTGGTCCGGTGACTGTGACCGCATCTGCATGACAATACTGGACTTCTCTCTCGAGATCCCAACACCGTAGAGTCAGACAGATACTCAACGCCCCTGCTCTGACGCGTAGGCCAGCTCAGGTTCGCCGCCACAGCATCACCAAACACTGAAACAACAAATCAAAATATTAAATAGTGGCCTTATACAACACCATATCCCCAACTGATCTGTTCCCCCCTAGCGGTGCTGGTTTGCGCTAAGAAGCACTGGTTTTGTTTTTACTCACTTATTACTAACATGTATATATCAGAATACCTAACATAACTTACCATAAGAAAACACAGTACATTAATAATTCATTTTAAAATAAACAACTTACAATTAAAATGTTACACACGTTACATCATTAAATTGACATATAAAATCAAAAAATTACTTTTAAACTTGATTTACTCTTATTAATTCGTTTCTCAAAATTACAAAATTATTTATTTTATTTATTTTTTTTTTTTTTTCAATTATGGCCATCATTATTCCATTTCATTACTTTGGGTGATTCTACGTTATTCATTATTTCATTATAATTTACTTCATCCATTTGGCATTTATTCATAATCTTACCCCTTTTATTACTCTAACGTTCCCTTACAAAATCTTTGTACTACAACTAGTATGACACCCCACTATCAAAATTTTACTAACCCTTCTCTACCTCTAACTACTTACTACTTTAACTCCAATCGCCACCTTCTACTCTTATAAAAAAAAAATACTCTCTAACCCTTTGTACATAGGATACGTGTTTCCTTCCCAAAACTCATTCCCTTATGTTGGTCCCTGGACTCACCCTAGGTAACCCTTTCCGGCGCCAATCGGTCCCTATCCCGTCCCAACCCTTATGTTGCGGACTCCCACATTACACTACCACTACTACAAAATTACCATCCCCAAAAAATCTCAATCTCATAACCTCACTACAATTACAACAAATTAACATCAACAAATAAACAATATATCGCTCAAAACTCTACATAAAATCTCCATAACTACTGTGTCTCCACTTATTTCTCAAAATTCTATAACATACATTAACTCAAAACAACATTGCATTATTTTCATTTCCCCTATTACTTTAACTTTTACTTCGATTTGGACAAATCTATGTCCCACAAAATTCAACTTGAATTGACTCAAACATTTTATTCAAACTAATTATTATCACCCATTTCTATCTTTTACAACCCATTGAAAATTTTACTTATTACAACTATTTTTCATTTTATTTTAAAATCTATAAACACATTGAAAACATATTATTATATTTTTATAATACTTATTCCTAACATACTAATGCAATCAACACAATAAGACATAATAACACCATATAAGAAGTATTTAGTGCATCTATTTTTTAAATTCAAACAAAATTATTGAGTAGCAAATCATCATTATTAATTAAAATATATCAAATTTTTAATACGTTATCCCCTTGGATAACCTCCCAGCCACACACACTATTTCAGAATTATGGAAGACTGTGGCGCCTTTTCGCTTCCACAGAGACTGTATATTTTGGAGCAGGTTTTACCTCTCCGTGTCTCTGCTTCCGCTGTTAAGTTTAAAATTGTTGAACATCAACATGTTCTCGTTAATAATTATACACCCTTAAACGGATCTACCACCTGGCTCTGCTGTTCCTTCTCGAACAGAGTGGCAGCCGCTGTTCCATAGTTTGGTGATTCCCCTTTTATTACCCCCCTTCAATTTCAAAATACACCTTTACAACGATAACAGCTATGGCCAGTTATGGTCAGCGCGTAATCGTAATGTGCCCCAACCATAGCTGTTAAAGCTAAACCAATTCCACGGTCAGGGTTCGGTGAGGCCGTGACCGCCCGAAAAGTTGGGGAATCACAAGTAAAATTAAATTTACGAATTTATATTTAAATGACAATATTAATTTAGATGGGGTTTTAACCCACTTTAGATGGAAGCTTAACCATTATTAACATAAAATATTAAATACAAAATTTACAACCTTCCCCCATAGCAGTTCCACACTACACTGTTATAATACATCACATAACACAATACACAAATAGCAATCAACCTGGATTAGTAGCAAAAAATATTAAACAAACAAGTCTCTTTTACATGATTTATCTAAAAATTTGTAAACATTATTATTTAAAATTTTTCATTAACTGTTTTTGTTTATCATCATTTTGAATTGATCCTGTGTTGCAATCAGATTTTCAAAATTGCTTAAAATTTATTATTAACATATATTTTTAATCATTATGTTCCACAAAATAAACCATTTAACATTTATTTATTTATTCATGATTATTAAATTAAAATCTCATCACACAATTTAATTACCTTATAAAATTAAAACACATAACATTCAATCACAATATCTAAACATCTCAACTTATTTAATTCAATTTATTATTAAAATTAAATATTCATTTGATTATTAAAACATATTTCAATTATTATCAACATTCTATAAATCATTAACTATTGTCTTCGTAATTATTTTGTTATTTAATTAGAGTGCAAAAATATTAATAATATTATTAATACAACATTTTCTAAAACATATACACATTACACTTCACAATACACACAAATGAATTCACTATTATTTACAAAATATACGTCAAAACTGTTCAAGTGTATCTCACTTCATGTCCAAATCTGCCATGTCAAACAACCATAAAACAAAATGTTTAATTGTCTTTTATTGTCTTACAGTCTACCCTCCATCGTCCCAAATCAACCTTGGTTTTATATAACACTGTTGCTTTTTATTTACAAACAAATGGTTACTTTGTGTGTCATAACCAGAACAATCAAATTCACTCATTTTACCAGAATACTCATTAAACCAGTCTACGTTAAGTATTTTTGTTAAGTCTCCGTCATTACATTCATTCACTATCGGTCTAATTATTTTTATCAAATCATTGTAATCATTATTATTCAAATATATTTCTAAGCCTTCTTTCCATTCATCATACTTTCTATTCAAATTATACAATTCTGTTACATACCATTCTCTATTTACCTCTCTCTCTTCATAACACCACATCACATTCTCACAATTATTCCGGACAGAGGGTACAACATTATACAACATTACTTCATTTAACAATAAGGGTCTCTTGCCCTGAAAAAACAACATTAAATCATCATCATCATTATAAACAATAAGGGGAAAATTTGCCCTCTGTCCCCATTCAATTACTACATTATTTTTCCACTCTCTTTCTATTTCATCAACACTCATTACCATTTCATTATCGCATTCTAAAACTTCATCAGTACTCTTTGTTATTATATTTTCATCATTATTCTTTACCCCCACTATACTCTCAAAATTGTCTACTATTTCGTCATTTTTACATTTTGTCTTACTTAAAACATTGTTACCTAATTTCTCGAACTTCTGTTCTAACTTATTTAAACCGTTTCTTATTGTTTCGTTAGTGCTTTCTAAATGTTTATTCATTTCTTGTATCTCATGTTTCAACTCTTTATTCTGATTTTTTAATAACTCCTCAAAACTATTCTGTTGAATATCGAACTTCTCATTGATTTCGTTTTTTTGTTCATTAAACAGCAATTTCATCATCTTGATTAAATCATTATCTTGTATCTCAGCCATTTTAAAAGATTTTATTATAATACTCTTTATATAATATAATTCATCTCATACACACTAATTACCCTCACAATACTCATAAACACATAAACAAATAATGCACTACATACATAACCCTATCAAAACATAACCCCATACTTGCGTCTAATTTACGTATGAAAAAAAAAAAAATTTATTTTACATTAAACAACCATTCTGCTTTCCCAGTGGGCCTATATTTATATCATATTATTATATAAATCGTCCCTGTTCGGGCGCCAAATGTGAAGCTACGAATTAAGTCCCTAGCTCTGGGCGTCAAATGTGAAGCTACTTTCCTTCACATAAAAGTCACTAACATAAACATTGTATATTTATCGGGCGCCATCTTGCCAACTGCAAGAAAATAAATAATGAGGGTTCTTTTCAGCGAACTAGGAGAACAGAATTGGTTGTTTGAAATGACTACTTCGCTCTACTATACTCAAACAAACTCGTGTTTATTCATAATTTAGTTTTACTGTTGCATTTTAACGACAATGACAAAATTACTCCTCTTTTATACTTTTACTATTTTAACATTGACAGTGTACATGCTTTATTCTGACTACAACTTTCAAAACATTATTGATAATTAAACTGTTGAACACTAAAACAAATGCTGTAAAGAAATAATACTCAACTAATTTTTCTTAACTTAAACCAGCGCTTTTGTAATTACGTAATTCAAACTCACCCATACACACTCACACACTTTCACATTAAACAAGTTATATTCCCATTAGAGCTCAGATTTTAAAAAAGGGGTCAGTATTTAAAAGATGTGAAAATGTCTACTTTCCTGATATTGCGGAGAAATTCGACATCATAGGTATCGACTCATGGCTTAGTTTGATGTTTCTCGTAGTTCTCATTTTACGGCCGAACTGTTAAAATTTTACCAATTACACACACTGTCTCTACTTTGCTGTTATACTAGACTGTTTTAAATGCAGAAATATATTAAAATTCACATTTTAACTGTTTTGCGGGCCCGCACAAATATGTTCCGAAACTTCACAGGTGTTGCTCGCGCGAGCATTGAATTTAGACTGGGCAGAATTACAGGCGCTACTTTGTGAAGCAGCTGTTGTTCTTTCAATTCTGATTGGTGTTCAGTTTGTATCCTTGCGCCAGTGGACTGTTTTTGTCCTGTTGACAAAACTGGTGACACACATCGTTATATAATTTGCTGACGCAACGCATCGCCTGATGTTGGTTATATAATTTGTTTACTGTTGTTTTCGTCATTTGTTGACCTTGACACAGCTTGTCGGCTATCAAATACGTTCATACTGGTTTTACAAAACAATTCTGCACAGTCAATGTTGCCACGGTTGTTTTCGTTTCAAAATAACAAATTTACCTCTTGGTTATAAAATTTATAATTTCTGTCCTTATCACTCAACAAAGGATAAAGTTATTATTATTTATTTATAAAAAAAAAATACAAATTATGTTATTACCCCAGGGATGCCCAAAAATGCCCCGCTACAGCACGTGTGTGTGTGAGAGTATATATATATATATATATATTGCAACGGAACACAGGATGATAAGCTATGTTGTTTATATCAGAGCACATGGATGACGAGCATTTTCTTATTTAAATTTGTTTTATGTAATATTTTGTCTTTTAGCCGTAAGTTTTGTATTTAGAAATGGATAAGCATGTAGGGTATACTGTAACGTTCACAATATTAAATTACTCCAGGGACAACTACAATCCAGTTTAATCTCTTCGTACATTCAAAACAATTTCCATTACTTTAATTACATTTATCAAAAAGATTCTAATTAGTCTAATATTTCAGTTTTTCTTAATACTTCAATAAATTTTACAAACATTCCATCATTTGTTTCAAATCTCTCTTTAAATTCCTCCACAATCACATTCTATATACCATTTATCTCTACTCATAACCTAACATAGCAGGTACCACAAAATAATAATTAAACCTTTTGGTTACATATCTTTCATTTTTTTAAAAACATTTTCAAAAATTATTTTCTCCTTAATTACCTGTAAATAGGTTATACTTTATATGTACAGAATAATTGTTTACCGAGATGTGATGGAAGACGAACAGAACCCCACTTCATGATTTTAAATAACTACCTTTTTGCAAACCTCAGATCCTTATCTACCACTTGTTTCCCAAATTAAAAAACAAACCACAACCACTAATCTACGACCACATCTCGGTAAGCCATGATTCTATTGGATTATACAGAAAATTGATTATCTTAGTTTGTTTACTCAGCCACAAAACTTCTCCACTACCTTCCTAATTAAGGGATGAGTTTACAATTCATAAATAACGCCGGTTTATTTAATTTTGAGGATTACCCTAATGTATTATTTAGAATTAAGGTAATCAAATGGTTCCAAAAAGTGTGCCAATTTATGTAACTATTGTTATATTTTCTCTAAGGGGAGGGTTAAGGAAATCGGGAAGATAAAAAAGGTAAGGATCATTAAAAGGTCAAGAAATAGGACTAAAGGTAAGGACAAAGCTTCCTCCGAAAATAAGGGTAAATGGAGAAAACCAAGGCTCGCGTGGGCAGGAGCGCGTCCCTGAAATAGACGAACCCCACTGGGACAAGTGGGGAACATCTACCCGCTACCACTTACTGTTTTATATTATTTATAGTTATTTATAATTATTTGGTTATATAGTTAATAATTATTGAACATTAGTTTATGTTCAATTACAAGATTTAATGTATTATTTTATTTATTATTATTTCATTTTGACCAATATTTTTTTAAATTGGTGGCATTATGGGTACCCACTAGTTCCCCCGTCATTTGGTTTTGTAAAACGTAGGCATTATCCATTTTAATGTCAACAACTTCATACGGTCCTTCATACAACTTCAAACTCTTCATAAAAAGGTGTTCTATATTGTCATGTATTTTTTGTGTGAATTCGTGCGCGTGTGCGGGTGTGATAATGTGTGATCGCTATAGCTTCAGTGGTAGTAAACCGATTGACGTGAAACTTTGACAAGGAATTATTTAGGTAAATAGCTTCAATTTGTGTATACTCTAAGGTTCATAACTATTTTAGAAATATGTTTTTTTAAGTGAAGAAAAACTCAATTGTAACAAAGATAGGGTAATAAAATTCGTAGATAATTTCCATCCAGGCCTTTGCTAAATTATACAAAGTTTTTCATGAAATTTGTATATCTGTTTGTTCCATCAATCATGTGACTTGGGCTTAGCCTATCAGAATACACTAAATTCAGTGAGATTCATTCATTGTAGAGTTAGGATGGACACAGTCTGTCTGTAGAAGTTGCAAGGGGAAGTTGTGCCCAGTGAAGAGAGTTGTTCTCTTACGAACGTAGATATATCATATATAAAATAAACCTTGGTAATTCTTAACGAAATTGTGCGTTAAGAACCGAGTGGGTAAAATATTTAGATAAAATTTAAAAAATAATACAGTGCTGTTTTCGTGTAAGTTAAGATATCCGCTTAGGGAATTTAAAGACACTTCCAGATATCGTGGAAGGTGTACATTAAACGCACCGCATTAATTAATACCCATATTAATCCTGAGATTTAGAAAATATAAAGTATAAATTAAAAATAAACTGTACGAGTGAAATTTATAATCATTGTGAGTGAACAATTTATGAAGAAACTAATTAATGTTAGCAGTCAAACATAACAACGAGACTCAGATGGAGGAAGTAAATTTTATAAGTTTTATATGTGTAATACGTTACTGACAACAAAGAAGTAGTTTCTATGGAAACATTTCATTTCACTTTAACAAAATTCTATATTTTTTCATTTTAATTTAAATCATGTGTGAGAGAAAATAAATCGTTTGTGGCAGGCAAGCATATCTCAATTATGTAATGTTTACGTTTCCATTTTATTATTATGATTACCACAATAAAAAGGCAGGCAAGACACACACACACACACATACACACACACACACACACACACACACACACACACACACACACAATTAGCGTTATTTCTGGCCTCACTCATGTTTATTTTCTTACATTTGCACGCTTTTTAAATGGAAAGTGCCGAAACCCACACCAACACAACGCGTGCAAGCCAAAAAAGTGTCCAGCGTGGATAGCGATTTGCTTCCTGTGGATCGCTGGGCAGTGTAACTGCACGTGTTTACAGAGGAACGACTCATAGACAGAATTTTCGTCTTTAGGGAATGAACCCTCTGCAAGATGCTCAGGGTCCATGAGTGACTTCGGAGCACTTTGTACGAGGGATGATTATCTGCGTAGTTCGGTTTCTTTATAAGAATAAAGTATGCCTACCTAATTTTTATGGATAAAGTAACTGAAAATAACATTATATTAAACGACTACTCCATAATAACAAAAATATCTATAAATAGTGAAATTAGTTTGAGGGTGGGCGATATTTTTTTAGAAATTACCGAACCGAATTTAAGTAAATTATTTTAAACATAAATATTACAACATAGAAGTCATGTATGGTTCTCCATACCGATATTTTTATTTGCAAAAACATGGCAACTTTATAATGACATAGAAAAAATGTTATTTAAAATAAAAGTTTCACTTATATATATTAGTGTTTTAGAGAATAGTTGAATTTACAAAAAAAAAAATAAATAAATAAATAAAGCTTGAATTACTTGTAAGTATATTGTTGATTATGTACTATGTCAAAATGTGTAAAACATGGCCAGACATGACGGATGGACAGACCCAGAATCGCTCAGCCAGGTAAGTGTTAAAAGTCAAATATTTGTGTGCAAAGCCACGGGTAACAGTTAGTATTACAATAATTTGAAGTTATGCTAACAATAAATAACACAGTTACAAAATAATAAGTTGCGCGAATGTGTCACAATAAAGCTCAATAGTGACTGCTTAGATGAGACATGAGACTGCAGAAGACACTGAATGTACAAGCAAGTTACTGATTACCGTTGTTCATATTACCTCTTAACACGTTGACTGCCAAGCCAACGTCCTCAGAGGACATACTGCTGCCATCAGTTTTCGATATTTACCTTGTATAATAGCGTAGTACGAAATTACAACTGATGTAAACATTGTCTCCTCTGTGGCCCAGGGATGTAAAAATGTAAAACTTTTGCTGGTTTCTTATGGAAAGCATCATTTTAGCTATATAAAATTCTGTAACTTTATGATAGAAATAAATAGGTTAGTACTAAATAAAAATATGTTTTGCTAGTAAAATTCATAATATTTTATGTGAACACAACCTCAAAATAATTTAGAGAAGTTTAAAATTTTTCTCTATGGGCCAAAATGATTTTCCAGTCACTTGTAAAACAAGTTCCTGTCACATGTCCTGTCCAGTCACATGTTCCTGTCTCGGTTTAAATGAAAAACAGGTTTTTTTTTTAAGTTCTATTACAAAAACCTACAGTGGACACTGTGTAGTTATTTTTCTCTTACCACATTTTAAGTATTAATAATTACTTATCCACTTACCTTATCATCCAAGATCCGTCACACGAACATGAAGCACAAACGTGATTTAGGGTATATATACAAATTAATATATTCGACTCTCATTTTTTGTTTGATTCACTCAATTTTATTAGACCATTATATTTATTATTTTCCTCTAATTCAAATTTCTGTTATTTTCCACTTTTATAAAAATTTATTATTGATCTATTACGATTATACAGGCCCAAGAAAATAAAATAAAAAATACATGTTGACTTACTTGTATGGTTAACAATCTTAATTAATAATAATAATAATCATAGTAAGGCGACCCAGTTTGCTCATACTCACACACATACAGATTACCCCCTTTTCATATAAAATAAGAATATATTTGATTTGATATGGTTACATGAGTAGCATCGTTCCTACCGACCGCATGGCGCGTCACACAGATTTCTCTGATTCGATGTCCAAAAAAGGCTGTTGTTTCACTTGTATTAAAATTCTCACTTATTTCACTATATATATTATTAATTTAGACTGCTTTACACATCTCTGGTACACTTGGTTGGTCGGCCGACCCTAATTAACTTGGTCGGCCGAGCAAAGACTTTTATGACCGCGCGGTCTTGAAAGTGTAATTCGACTGGGCAGCAACTATGCATACAGTCCCCCACTAAAACTCTGTTAAGCAGACGGAAACGCACAGCCTTCAGACGACAAATTCGTCATTGCACCCAGTGTATGGATTGTCCATGGGCCCCGTGAGCTAGTGTTGTCATACGGAGACAATAGAGGAGGCTCTGGTGGGAGGAGCCTTTACTGGTGTCCGCCGTCTACAAAGCACATGTTGAGGCAGTGGTTCTGTCTCACCATTTTTTCGTGGCGTTGTTTTAAAGTGGTATGCGTTGCATCTGCGCACATGCTGGTGTTGCGCGTACTAGTCCGTGACAAAACACTTGTTTTATTAAAATAGTATTGCGTTCTATTACCACACCCCGCTCACAAAGCTATGACACTGTTCATTGTCTGAATAGAACCTTTTTTACGTGGGACTTGCTGCGCTGATAAATTTATGAATGTAAAAAAAAATAAAGACCCCCTTTTTGTCCCATTACAACACCTGTGTCTGCCGGAAATGAAGTCGTCTGGGACCAGAGCGGACACCACTTAGTGCAGTGCACAGCTTCCTCCAGTAGTGTTTACATCGTGCGTCTGAGTATAAGTTATCGTTTCCTTGATTGTGTGTTAGTGTGTTATGTTAGTTTGAGTTATTTATATTTTCATGTGAGTTGTTTAGTAGCAAATTTTTGTAAACATGAAAGATAAGAAAAATTTATTTTGCAAGAAGGAAGGTTCTGCAAGGAAAGGCCGCAGATACGTTTTGCCTGCTGTGAAAGAAAATTTTGTGGGCAAATTGAAAACAACAAAATTAAAAAGGTTACAACATTTTGTAAGGACTGCCCTGAAGATGTAATGGGACAAATTTGAATAATCACAAAGAACCAAGGTACTGCTTGGAATGTTTCAATGAGAGGCACAAATAGGACATTTATACTGTCTACAAACAAAAATAAATTTATTAGATGATGTAATAAATTAACGTAATTAGAATTAGAAATACCTTGTTTGTTACTAGCAAACCATAGACTTTTATTTCGTAAACTAATCTATTTATTTCCATGCATAAGTTTTTAAAATTTTGTATAGCTAAAAAAAGATGATTTCCATAAAAAAACCAGCAAAAAAAGTATTTCATCTTTCACGCCACAGCGGACACAAGATTCAGGTGACATGTAATTTTGTATATCTCTTTCATAAGAGGCATATATCAAAAACTGATGGCAGCAATACGTCCTCTGAAGTCAGAGCGGACACATTTCATAGCAAAACACAGTAGCAGGAATATGAAATTATTTTGAGGTCACGTTCGCGTAAAATATTACGAATTTTACTAGCAAAACATTTTTATTTAGTACTAACCTATTTATTTCTATCATAAAATTACAGAATTTTATAACTTTCCATAAGAAACAAGCAAAAATTCCCCCCCCCCCCCCCCGGGCCACAACAGACACAATGTTTACATCAGTTGTAATTTCATAATAGGCTATTATACAAGGTAAATATTTAAAACTGCTGATGGCAGCAGTATGTCCTCTGAGGCCGAGCGGACACATTATGTATGTAACAGATAGGTTATTAGCAGACACGTAGCGTGTAAAGAACATTTTCTACAATGATGTGTAGCAGACACCGGTATAGGAAAGTCAGCCAGCAGACACCGGTGTCTGCCGTGGCGTTCAACAGTAATGATGTCCACATCTATTTCCTCCTTATCTACTGTGCTGACAAATTAATTAAAATATCTTTTATTTACAGTGCTTAAATTGCAAATTACGAAAATTACAGTAAAAGTGTAAAAGGTTTATTCAAGAGAGGCATATATGGATACAGTAAAATGTAATTATTGTTTTAGTACTAAATGTTAGTAAACATTTAACAGTGTTTAAATATAGACATTTTTTTTTTTTAAATCTTGCCGTACAGGACAGATTATGGTACAAGGTATCAGTACTTCAGTGCTGTTAATATTCACAATGCAGTAACATTGAAAATTAAAAAACACTGGTATTTTATTTTGCTATGTGGTATATTATTGTAGCTTTTATATTAATTTCATATAAATATAACATGTATGAATAAGCCTATTAATCATTGACTTTTACGAAACATACCTTCTCTCTTGTAAAATTATATAAGCCATACTCTGGTTCATCTACGGCAGTTACCTCTTCCTTCACTGGACAATCCTCATCAGATAATGAAGTTGACTGCAAAAACAAAAAATACAGAAAAACTTGAAAAAACTTCAACCTTGATTCCTACTTCAAGATTATACTGTAGCGGGGCATTTTTGGGCACACCTGGGGTAATAACAGAATTTGTATTTTTTTTTATAAATAATAAATAACTTGTTGAGTGATAGGAAAATGTTATGACCGAGAGGTAAATTTGTTATGGGGAAGCGATTCCAACAACGGCAACACTGCTTGATGCGTTGAAAACAAAGTTATTAGACAATATTCATATAAACAGTTTTAATAACCGGCAAACTGTACCAAAGTCAGTTCAAGGACAATGACGAACACGAAAAACGTAAACACGTTATGTAACAACAAATGACATAATCGTGTCAGGCGATGCGTTGCGTCAGCAACTTATATAACGATGTGTGTCATCGGTTTCGTCAGAGCCTATCCTGGGTGTGTCACGCCAGCAACTGTGTGAGGCACCGAACAAACAGTCGCAAAACAACATCTGAGTTATACAGACGCTAACCACTGTGCGTCGCCGGTTCGCCGGTTTTCGGGCGAAGTTATTGTGTTCGCCGACGCGCCCGCATACAATAGAAAATGTGAATCTTTCTATACATTTCAGAGTGCAAACCGTATTTGGTTAAATATTCATCAAAAGTAACTAATTAAAACATATTAACAGTTCGGCAGTAACACGTAAAAAATGTGACAGTGAAAACAGTAAAACAACGCATACCATGTGGCGAAATTCAACACCATTAGGCCGACGCAGCATAATAAAGGAAAGTAGACATTTCAACATTATACTATATAATACGTTTTTTTTTCATAAATTAAATTGAGCTCTTAAAATCTGGGGGTGGATACAGGTGTGTGTGTGTGTGTGTGTATGAGTGAGTAAAATTAGATAAATTAAGAAGGCTGGTTTGTGTTGGTAGGTTAAGGTAATTCATGTTTAATTTTATAGAAGTTTGTTGTTTTCAATTTATATACTATGTTTCAATTACCATTCTATACTAAATAAATTTCATTAATCTGAATTAATAGTAGGGATGTCAGGAGGTAGTGTGTTAGCAGTAATAAAATGTAAATAAAAATCTATTAAGGGGAAACAAAGTAAAGTTTTCTTTTATTTCGAATAACCATGTTCTGTTCTCCTAGTTCGCTGATACGAACCTTGGTAAATTATTTTCTTGCAGTTGGCAAGATGGCGCCCGACAAAGTAGATAGTACAATTTTGACAAATTCGAAATCACATTATATTTAGTTATTAATATCAATAAAACGAAATATCACATTTGGCTTCTGGAACAGGGACAATTTTATATCAATAAATTTATATAAAATACGGCCTACGGGGAGAACAGAATGGTTGTTTGGAGTTTGTATTCACGTATATACGTAAGATGGACGTTAAAGGTTATGTTTGATATTGGTGAGTAGAATATTTTTCAATAAGTATATGTTACGTATAATAAAGTTATATGAAGATATATATATAAAAATTTTTTTTAAGAAAAATGGCAGACAATCATGAAACTGTCAGCGTCACTGACAGTGTAGATGAAAGCCAGATAAGCATAACTGAATCTCAAATCATGCATGAAGGTGTTCACTCAACACCAGTCATGAACAAAACGGCTGAAGATAATGATTTAATCAAGATGATGAAATTGCTGTTTAATGAACAAAAAAACGAAATCAATGAGAAGTTCGATATTCAAAAAAATAGTTTTGACGAGTTAAAAAATCAGAATAATGAGTTGAAATATGAGATTAAAGAGATTAATGAGAATTTGAACCAGATTGATGACATAATAAAAAACAGTTTAAATAAGTTAGAACAGAAGTTCGAGAAATTAGGTGATAATGTTTTAAGTAAGACAAAATGTAAAAATGACGAAATAGTAGACAATTTTGAGAGTATAGTGGGGGTGAAGAATAATGTAGAAGCAAATGATGAAAATATAATAACAAATAGTATTGATGAAGTTTTAGAATGCGATAATGAAATGTTAATGAGTGTTTATGAAGTAGAGAGAGAGTGGAAGGATAATGTAGTAATTGAATGGGGACAGAGGGCAAATTTTCCCCTTATTGTTTATAATGATGATGATGATTTAATGTTGTTTTTTCAGGGCAAGAGACCCTTATTGTTAAATGAAGTAATGTTGTATAATGTTGTACCCTCTGTCCGTAATAATGGTGAGAATGTGATGTGGTGCTATGAAGAAAGAGAGTTATATATTGAGAATGAAATAGAACTATATAAGTTAGAAAGAGATTATAATGAATTGAGAAAAATACTAGAGGGGGTGATGATGAATCATGTGAAATACGTACCTGTTGAAAGAGAGACAGAAAATAATTTTGATAATATCTTACCTGACTATAATGACTTACCTGACGTAGTAGTTGAGGAATACAAAGATGAGAAAATTTACCTGACATTAACAAATAACCCTGATATAGACTGGACAATCCTAACTTATGGTAACAAGATTTCTAGTGGTATAATGGATGAAATAGAATGGATGGATTATTATGATAGTAATGATAACAAATTGTATGTTGATAAAAATGATGAATGTTACAAATACACTAGATATATATATGACGATGGAGGATGAGCTAAAAGATCAGTGTTGGGACATTTTTAAATATTGTAAATTTTTGTTAATGACCTTGCTGATTTGGACATCTGAAGTGAGATACACTTGAACAGTTTTGACGTATATTTTGTAAATAATATTGAATTCATTTGTGTGTATTGTGAAATGTTAGAAAAGTAATGTGTATATGTTTTAGAAAATGTTGTGTTAATAATAATAATATTATTAATATGTTAGCACTCTAATTAAATAACAAAATAATTATGAAGACAGTAATAAATGATTTGTAGAAGTTTGATAATAATTGAAATATGTTTTAATAATCAAATGAATATTTAATTTTAATAATAAATTGAAGTAAATAATTTGAGATCTTTAGATATTGTGATTGAATGTTATGTGTTTGAATTTTATAAGGTAATTAAATTGTGTGATGAGATTTTAATTTAATAATCATGAATAAATAAATAAATGTTAAATGGTTTATTTTGTGGAATTTTGTGGAACATAATGATTAAAAATATATGTTAATAATAAATTTTAAGCAATTTTGAAAAGCTGACTGCAACACAGGATAAGTCAATAATGATGATAAATAAAAGAGTTAATGAAAAATTTTAAATAATAATGTTTATAAATTTTTATATAAATTAGTTAAAAGAGAATTGTTGGTTCAATGTATATTTGTGTATTATGTTATGTAATGTATTGAAATAGTGTGTGTGGCTGGGAGGTTATCCAAGGGGATAACGTATTAAAAATTTGATATATTTTAATTAATAATGATGATTTGCTACTCAATAATTTTGTTTGAAGTTAAAAAATAGATGCACTAAATACTTCTTATATTGTGTTATTATGTCTTATTGTGTTGATTGCATTAGTATGTTAGGAATAAGTATTATAAAAATATAATAATATGTTTTCAATGTGTTTATAGATTTAAAAATAAAATGAAAAATAGTTGTGATAGGTAAAATTTTCAATGGGTTGTAAAAGATAGAAATGGGTGATAGTAATTAGTTGAATAAAATGTTTGAGTCAATTCAAGTTGAATTTTGTGGGACATATAGATCTGTTCAAATCGAAGTAAAAGTTAAAGAGAATGAGAGATGAAAATAATGCAATGTTGTTTTGAGTTAGTATATGTAATAGAATTTTGAGAAGTATAAGTGGAGACACAGTAGAAATGGAGAATTTATGTAGAGTCTTGAGTGATATATTGTTGTTTATTTGTTGATGTTAATTTGTTGTAATTGTAGTGAGGTTATGAGATTGAGATTTTTTGGGGATGGCAATTTTGTAGTAGTGGTAGTGTAATGTGGGAGTCCGCAACATAAGGGTTGGGACGGGATTTGGTATAGTTTTAGTGGGAAGGGGCCGCCTTAGGTAAAAATCCAGGGGCCAGAGAACGGGAATTGAGCTTTTTTGGGGGGGGGAAACACGTATCCTATGTACAAAGGGTTAGAGAGTATTTTTTTTATATAAGAGGAGAAGGTGGCGATTGGAGTTAAAGTAGTAAGTAGTTAGAGGTAGAGAAGGATTAGTAAAATTTTGATAGTGGGGTGTCATACTAGTTAAAGATTTTGTAAGGGAGCGTTAGAGTAATAAAAGGGGTAAGTTTGTGAGTAAATGCCAAGTTGATAAAGTAAATTATAAGGAATAACGTAGAATCACCCAAAGTAATGAAATGGAATAATGATGGCCAGAATTGAAAAAAAAAAAAAAAAAAAAAAAATAATTTTTGTAATTTTGAGAAACGCATTAATAAGAGTAAATCAAGTTTAAAAGTAATTTTCTGATTTTATATGCCAACTTAATGTGTGTAACATTTTAAATACCAATTGTTTATTTTAATGTGAATTAGAAGTGTATTATATTTTCTTATGTTATATTGTGTTTGTTAGTTTAAGAGAATTTTATGAAGTTAACTATTTTAAATGCATTTTTAAATTGGGGATGAGAGAAATTTAATATGGTAATGGGAAATGTTAATAAGTCAGTCGTCTGTTTGCTTAAATTCTGATGGGAATCAGGGCAATGATTTTGAATTTTGGGGTAAAGTTGATAAGGGTAAGTAGATGGAATTTTAAGAGGGGTATATATATATATTGTTGGTAAATATGTTATGATATATACATGTTAGCGATAAATGAAAAACAAAACCAGTGCTTCTTAGCGCAAACCAGCACCGCTAGGGGGAAACAGATCAGTTGGGGATATGGTGTGGTGTAAGGCCACTATTTAATATTTTGATTTGTTGTTTCAGTGTTTGGTGATGCTGTGGCGGCGGACCTGAGCTGGCCTGCGCGTCAGAGCAGGGGCGTGGAGTATCTGTCTGACTCTACGGTGTTGGGATCTCGAGAGAGAAGTCCAGTATTGTCATGCAGATGCGGTCACAGTCACCGGACCAAGGGTGAGTTGATTATTCTTTTTTGTAAACCATACTGGGGGTTGTGGCGACATATCCTGGCTGATCCCTTTAGCAAGTATGAATGTGTCAATGAGATTTTTTATGCTTCGGCATAAAATATCTCATTGAGGGGGTATTGTAGCGGGGCATTTTTGGGCACACCTGGGGTAATAACAGAATTTGTATTTTTTTTTATAAATAATAAATAACTTGTTGAGTGATAGGAAAATGTTATGACCGAGAGGTAAATTTGTTATGGGGAAGCGATTCCAACAACGGCAACACTGCTTGAGGCGTTGAAAACAAAGTTATTAGACAATATTCATATAAACAGTTTTAATAACCGGCAAACTGTACCAAAGTCAGTTCAAGGACAATGACGAACACGAAAAATGTAAACACGTTATGTAACAACAAATGACATAATCGTGTCAGGCGATGCGTTGCGTCAGCAACTTATATAACGATGTGTGTCATCGGTTTCGTCAGAGCCTATCCTGGGTGTGTCACGCCAGCAACTGTGTGAGGCACCGAACAAACAGTCGCAAAACAACATCTGAGTTATACAGACGCTAACCACTGTGCGTCGCCGGTTCGCCGGTTTTCGGGCGAAGTTATTGTGTTCGCCGACGCGCCCGCATACAATAGAAAATGTGAATCTTTCTATACATTTCAGAGTGCAAACCGTATTTGGTTAAATATTCATCAAAAGTAACTAATTAAAACATATTAACAGTTCGGCAGTAACACGTAAAAAATGTGACAGTGAAAACAGTAAAACAACGCATACCATGTGGCGAAATTCAACACCATTAGGCCGACGCAGCATAATAAAGGAAAGTAGACATTTCAACATTATACTATATAATACGTTTTTTTTTCATAAATTAAATTGAGCTCTTAAAATCTGGGGGTGGATACAGGTGTGTGTGTGTGTGTGTGTGTATGAGTGAGTAAAATTAGATAAATTAAGAAGGCTGGTTTGTGTTGGTAGGTTAAGGTAATTCATGTTTAATTTTATAGAAGTTTGTTGTTTTCAATTTATATACTATGTTTCAATTACCATTCTATACTAAATAAATTTCATTAATCTGAATTAATAGTAGGGATGTCAGGAGGTAGTGTGTTAGCAGTAATAAAATGTCAATAAAAATCTATTAAGGGGAAACAAAGTAAAGTTTTCTTTTATTTCGAATAACCATGTTCTGTTCTCCTAGTTCGCTGATACGAACCTTGGTAAATTATTTTCTTGCAGTTGGCAAGATGGCGCCCGACAAAGTAGATAGTACAATTTTGACAAATTCGAAATCACATTATATTTAGTTATTAATATCAATAAAACGAAATATCACAATACCTAATACGGAAATTATTTGTGTAAACTCTTAAAACTGTTAAAAGATTAAATTACGTATATTCCATGCTGGTGTTCCTTTATATTTGTGAAGATTCATAGTTAAACTGATGCAACACTGTTGACAAATGTTACAGCTGCATAATTATCCAGAATGTATAATTGAGGACGAAATATCCAAATCAAAATATCTTTGATTTGACACTATTAAAAAAATCGCATAACAAATTTTACTTGCCTTGATCAGACTGACTACAGACTTTAAACAAACAATTAAGTAACAATTTGTATTTGGTCACACTACCTGTTCAACAGTAACGCTATTCACATCATCTACATCCACTTCCTCTTTTATCACTGTGTTGATGTACGGTGATGAACCAGGCTAAAACAGAAACTGTATATTAACAAACAGTTTGAGGTCATCAGTATTTATTTGTAATATAACAATAATTTGAAGTTATGGTAACAATAGATAACACTGTTAAAAATAATAAGTTCTATTGTTAAAGTAATGTGCAGAAAGCATGGTGACAAATTACAATGCCACTGCTTATGAAATATTTAAAATGCCATTGGTTTGTGGTAGACACAAAGTTTTACTTTCATAGCACCAAGGCCTTTATACTGGTGTGCAACAAATGCTTAACTGACTGTCATACCTTGTCTTCTTTAACTGTTGTAGGAAAATTGCAGCAATAAAGGAATTTGACGTTTGACTATATATTAGCTGTAAAAACATAAACAAATGGTTATCAGAGAAACACAGACCAGACGTATAACAATGTGACAGTTTAATCAGCCATAAACAACACACAAGACGGTCAGACAGCAGAAACCACTAATCGTCGCCAACACTACTTTACATCGAAGTACAGGGCCTACAATATGTAGCAGCTCAGACAATAAGGTGTATTTAGTTTTTCCAGCAGTCTCAGGACATGTCGAGAGTCTGTGACAGTTTGTGTACATCGACAGTCATTACTCGACAGGCTCAGACCACTGACAATACACCAATTGTAGGGCACTGGACTGGCAGAAGAAGAGCAATAAATCGATTATACAAATTGAAACCATGGGAAAAACAAAAGTGTCTGTACAAAGGTTTTGTAAAATATATAAAAACACTTGGTAAGTTTCACAAATTTGTGAAACTTACCAAGTGTTTTTATATATTTTACAAAACCTTTGTATTAATATGTTTCACCAAGTGCCCAACGAGTCATCAATTAATATCGTAAAAAGTGTCTGTTTTGTAAAATTATTATTGTTACGAAGGGATCACAGATCATTGTGTTGTACAGTGGAAACAGAATAAATGATGTCATTAATTACAAACTTTAATTAGAAACAAACTTTAATTAGGCATGGGATGGAGGGCTATGGAAACGCTAAATAGTATATGGTGGCATGACCAGATAACTAGAGGAAGGAAAGTACAGATATACAATACTATCGTAAAGAGTATTTTCTGTTGTATGGTGCTGAGAGTTGGAGAATAACGGAAGCGGACAAAAGGAAAATACTAGCTGTAGAGATGGATGCACTAAGGAGACCATGCAGAGTATCCAGGCGAGATAAAATCAGAAATGAACAGATTAGAGAAATGATAAATGTGAAACATGCAGTAGTAGATGAAATAGAAAGAAGACGGTTAATTTGGTTTGGACATGTTAAACGGATGGGAGGAGAAAGGTTGCCAAAAAGGATAATGGAATGGTTACGCCTGGAGAAGAGGAAGAGGAGAAGACCCAGACGATCATGGGGAGAGAGTATCCAGAAAGCTCTAAGTGTGAGGAATCTGACAGAAGAACATTGTCAGGACAAAAAATATTGGAGAGAATGTCTGGAAATTGGACAGCGACGACAGATGCTATAAACCGATGTTATATATATAATTAGATGTAACGGTACAAACCAAGAGGTTTAGTTTAATTTCAAAATAATTGTAAAAAATTTGTAACCAACCCAAGCTGAACGTTTTGGTCATGAAATTTCGACTTTTGGAACACCTTGTAGTTCATGCGTAAACAGCCGTATGAAGCACCAAAGCAATTAAAGCATCTGAGAATGTGTAAGGGCGCACACCTCGGCCAACGTTCACACAAGAAATGGCACGGACTTACATTCCTAAAAGCAATACAGAATACGTTGACGGCGATGCCTAACACCTGGGCGGTTAGGCAACCAACGCACACAGTCAGTCGTCACGGGGCAGTTCTCTACAAATCATCAAACGGTGCAGACGTAATTTCACAGTAGCCTCGGAAAAACTTTGGTGGACCGAAAAAGTTAAAAGTAGGTCTACCAAAGAGTGTATCGTAATAAAACAACAGTAAACAGTGGTTCAACCGGAGGAACAGTGTATAAAAGAGTGGAGTGAATGAAAACTGGGAGTTAAGTGAAGAAGATGGAGTAGACATAGTGCGCAATACCGGGGACTTCATACAGTTAAGTAAAAGTGAAATTTATAATAATTGGCCAAAAGTTTATAGTAAACAGTAAATTCATAATGAGCTCAATAACGGGGGTTTATTCGAATACGTAAAGAGAGAGAGTGTCTGTGTGAGAGAGAAAGGGAAAAAAGGGGAGAAAGAAAACGTTACTGGTTTGTATAATCTATAGAAGTTATAATATTGTAACCCTATTAACCAAATTATTGGAAGAGTAAAGAAGTTAATTATTATGGTAAATAAAACAATGTTTGAATCGTCATAAATATGTGTTAGTTGTAAGTTATTACGTCATTACCATTTCCTAGTGTTCTGTGCTGAAAGATTCGTCTAACGTTCCCAGGCTTCTTCTGAATTATTGGGGGGTAGTCAGATTGCAAAATTATCCCGTTTTTTAATTAAGGAAGAGTATAAAAGTTTTACATATTTTAACTTTAAAAAATATGTTGGCGACTCTGGGCTTCTGATTGGAATTTATAAAAGGTAAGTAAGCAAAGAAAGATCGCAGGTAAGTTTCTGGCAGTTGTATTTTTTATTTATTTATTTCGATTAAGTTTGTTTATCAACAACTGGTGACTCACTGCCAGGATCCTGATATAATTTTATACGAGGTAGACCTATTTTAAAGTACAGAAAATAGGATTTGGTAACGGCGTATTTGTAAAATTTATCGTATATACATTTACGTTACGTATGTGTGACTAGGTTATGTTTGGGTAGTGTACGTTTATATATTGATTACGATTTTATGTGTTAAGTATTGTGAATTAATGTGTATAATTATCGTGCATTGGGAGGGTTGTAATTGTTTTGTAAAAAGGGTATTATATAAATAATTTTTGAACATGGGCGAAGTACAAGATAAGGTTTTCGAGTGGGATATATGGGAACGTGAATTTAGAGGGATTGTAGATAGAATGACAGACGAGGAGTGGGGTAATTTGGACGATAATTTTAGACAGATGGAAGAACAAGAAGAGGGAATATTCGCAGAAATTAAAAAACATAGTGAGATGACAAATAATAAAGTTAAGATAGTTGAAGCGATAGTGGTAGAAAATAAGACAGTGAATAGGCCTAATAATAATGATGATAGTGTATTAGTGGTAGAAAAGGGTGGAGAGATAGACCAATTTAACGAAGATAAAGTCGATCAAGTGACAGATAATAAGGTAAATAATGATAATATGAGTGAATATAAGCGTATAATGGATATGTTGTGAATGATTGATAAAAAAGCGGAAATGATTGATAGATGAGAAGGCGGAAATAATGAACAAGGGTTTTGATATGATGGATAAACGTTTTGATGAGTTAAACACAATAATGAATAAACAAGACGAGAAGTGGGAGGGAGATAGATGTCAATTAAAGGAGAATACAGAAGTTGAATTAAAACAGGTAAGTGTTTGTGGTGGTAGTAATATAACGAAAAGTAGTGAAGAAATAAATGATAACAAGGTAAGTGGAAATAATAGTGACAACTATAATTATAAGGTGAGTAATAATGTTAGTAATGATAACGTTAACTAGAGTGAAATATTAGTGAATCAAAATAGTGTAGATATCTTGAGTAATAGTTGTGGTGATAATGAGAGTAGAAAGTTAGTTGGCGTTAGCAACGGAGTAGTAATTAGTGTTGATGAATTAGAGAAAGAGTGGGAAGAGAGATTAGGTGAGTATGGAGGGCAAAGGGCAAGTTTATGGTGAAACAGAGGTTTCACAGGTGTTTAATGAGGACAGAGTTTCCTCCGGTAGTTGTGTGGAAGACGAGATGTCTTCAAATGGTCCCTTTATTTTTTGTGATGATCTTGGAAGTGCCAAGACATATAGTAAGTTTGTTGTGCCCTTTGCGTGGAATGAGAGAGTAAAAAGGGGTTGGGAAAGGTATGAAGAGAGAGAGAGAGAGAGTGATAAAAATATTTAAGGTGAATAGAGATTATGTAGAGTTAATACAGAGTTTAAATAGTGAGAGAGTTGGTAGAATTAAAAACTTACCTTGCGACGTAATTCGCACTGTAGAAAATGATTATTTTGGTGATATTGAGAATAAACGCTTACCTGGTGATAAAATTGGAGTTCTAGTAGCAGATGTTGGCTATGATAAAGAGATAACATTTAATGGGAATAACAAACAATACTGACGGAGACAGAACTGAAATTACCAATGTAGACGGGTTTTATGAATTAATAGGTAATAATGGTGTTAAATACTACGTTGATAATGGTCATTATAATAATAATAATAAATTGTATGTGGATAAAAATGATTTATGTTTTAAATATGTTAGATATTTACACGATGATGGAGGGTAATTATAAACTCAATAAATGGACATTTTAAATATTTTTAATTTATGTTTATGACCTTGCTAACTTAGGAAATGAGGTGTGGTAAACTGAAAAATAATGACAAAAGATCGTAAATAAATTTATAGTGAAATTAACTGTGTTTGTATTGTAAAATGTTTTATGTAAACAATGTGTGTATGTAGTAGAAATTGTTTTAAAAATAATAATCATAAAATGTTGGTATGCTAAATAAATAACAAGAATAATTATGAAGGTAATAAAGGAATTGTAATGTTGTTTTGGAAGAAAGTAATTAAAATATGTTGTGTTTTAATAATTGATTGAATTAAATAATTTGAGATGTTTAAATATTTTTGATTGATTTAAAATGCTGTATAAAGAAATTTTGATGATGAATTTAAACGATTTTATGAGATTTAAACTTGATAATAAATAAATAAATGTTAAATTGTGTTTAGTTTGTGGAATAACATGGTTGTTAAAATGTTTCAGAAGGTACATGGAGTTATTGGTGTTTGGTGTTTATATTTGTGTGTTTATGACAGTATGTGAGTGATGTAATGTAAGTATGAAGATGATAATGCAATTTAAATCAAGTAAAATGTTTATAAATTTTCAATGTGTTAAAGAGATTTTGAATTAAATGGTAAGATGAATTGAGATCGTTTTGAATTTTCAAGGGCTAATGTAATGTGAAATGTGGTAAGTGTTAGAATTTGGGTGATAGTAATTGTTTAAGTAGGGCATTTAAGTCAATCAAGGCCAAGTTTAGTGGTGTTAGAGAGAATAATATTCTTGTGAATAAAAGTAAGGTAGAAACTGAGTATTGATAGTGACACAGTAGAAATGGGGAATATAGGTAAAGTAATGAGAGTAATATATTGGTGTAATAAACCAGGTGATATTTTGTAGATGAAAATGATGTAATGATAGAGTAATTAGATGATGGGGATTTTGTAAGGGGGGTGGTGTGATAAGGAGTCCTCAACGAAAAGCGCTGTGGCGGGAGGGGAACCGATATGCACCGGAAAGGGTTACTTAGGGAGGGTCCAGGAACCAAATAAGGGAATGAGCATTGGGAAGGGAACACACATCCTGAGTACAAAGGGGTAGAGAGTATTTTGTTATAAGGGTAGAATGATGTGAAATGAGTTAGAGTAGTAAGTTAGAGGTAGAGAATGGTTGGTAGATGTTTTGATAGATGGGTGTCATACTAGTTAAAGCTGTTAAAGTGAGTATTAGAGTCAGAAGGGGGGTAAGACTAAATGTAAATGCCAAGTTAGTAAATTGAATTATTATGAATAACTGAGAATCACGCAAACTAAAAAATGATGAAAATGTTAAATGGAAAGTCTTAATTGAATGGTAATAATAATCGAAACAAGTGAAGAATTTAATAAAATTAGAAAATAAAATTAAATTGTAAATTGTGTAATTTTGGTAAATTTTAAAATGTGAATGGTTTATTTACCGGCATACAACAATGTTAATTATGAATGTACTATGCTGTAGGATGTTGTACTGTGTTAATGTAAGAATTATCGACATGTTTTGTATTGTATAATTTTATGTAGTATATTGCGACAGTACAAATAAGTGATGTACTGAGCACTGAATATAAAAATTTAAATTTACCTAATAAACTGTAAATAATTAATAATATATTAGAAATAAGCATGTCAGGGATTGCAATCTTGGCTCAGACAAAAATATGAACAGGTGTTTCGACCTGAATCGACGTGCACACACACACAAATGTAACTGAAAGTGTGTACACCAGTATTTTGCTAGTGTGTGTGAACGCAGGTCTATGCAGGCGAGTTTGCCACCCCAAGATGAATAATTGCACAATTACTGTTTTTCCGTAATTATTCATAAACTATAATTAAGAATTAAAATCCAAAAACACAATAAAATGTAATAAAATTTACTAAATACTGTGTACGAAAACCACGTGAAAGTGACACACCGTACGAGTGTAATAGTGAAATAACTGTGTACAAATCGAAAGGGTTAAGTTGCAATGTCCAAAATTACAGTGAACATGTGTTGTAAAAATAGTTATAAGATAAGTATAAGAGTATACTTACAGGACTCTGCAATTCGCAGAAATATAAGAAATAGCGAATTTGACAAAGAGTGGGGGAACTGAATCCAGAGACAGTTTCTGACATGTCGATTTCGTACCACTGCAGGTGTCGACCAAGACATGGGTATAAATAGGACACGCAAGCTACAGTGGTTCTTTTTCTTAAATCATCCACGGTGCAGCGGGAGCTTATGCCCGTCCGCACGGCGTATTTATTTTTTGTAAATAATTTAAATTTTCCAGTTACATACAACTATGTAACTAAGTTATAAATACAATCATTTTAAATAATAACAGCAGTACATAAGAAGAATTACATAAGAAGATCCATTGACGTCAGAAACAACAAGAGGAGAGTTCCAGAGAGTGATACGATGCTGGACAAGAGAGAGTGATACGACGCTGAACAAGAGGAGAGTTCCAGAGAGTGATACGACGCTGGACAAGAGAGAGTGATACGACGCTGGACAAGAGGAGAGTTCCGACGCTGGACAAGAGGAGAAGAGAGAGACAGCCGACACTGGAGTGCGAGACGAGGACGACTACAGATGTATAAAAATGATAGAGTATGATTGACGACAATAAGGTGATAAACAACTTATTTATATCTTAATCGTACAATGAACTCAAAGACAATTAAAGACATTCCTATTTTATTTTAAAGTAAGAGCCAATGTTTCTTGTAAAGTAGAATTAAAAACATAGATGTTTTAGAAATACGATTAACGTAACCAGAGCTCAAATTAATATGAAATAAAATGAATATAAAGCATTTAAATGAAAACAATTAGTATTTGAGATAAAACAGTACTGAGAAACAAAAGATAAATTCAATAACTATTAATATTTTGAGTACATTACAATATATAAAAAGAGATTTAAATATTGATATTTTGAAAAACATTAATTGACTGAGTAGTATGAAAATGAGATTTTTCTTTAATACAATAATTAGTAGAATAGAATATTTAGTCAGTAAGGATGTATATAGCATAAGCCTTACGGCATAATAACAAATAATAACGAATGTTTTAAATCGCAGTCAGTGCCATGTGCACAAATTTTTAATAATATCAAATAAATTTGAAATACCGTTACAAGTTATATAGAGTTCTTATTGCAGATACACCTGAAACCCAATTTAAATGTTATATTGTTACATAATTTGTCAATCTTGAACGTGAGACCGGTCACGCTAAATTTGTGTATATGTATATGTGTTTATGTATATATAGTTGGCTCCCAAAGAACGTGGGGCTATACAAATTAAAGTACATATAAAAATCCACACACATAAATACGTTGCATATATTTGGCGCTCCAAGATCGTGGGGCTCCACAAACACAAATAGAAGTGTATTTGTATTTGAAATTAAATTTAACGTTTAAAAAACGTTGCAATATATATGTAAAGGTCATTCACTTGACCCAGAGAGATCAGCTGATGACTGATGTTAGAGACATGATATGTTTCTTTTAAGTGACTCATGAATTCTTTTATTAATGAATGTAATTAAATAATTTTGTTTTCTGGGAAAATGCTTAAAAAAGATATTTTGGGAATGAAAATTTGTCTTGGGAAAAAAAAAATTTTTGCGAGTTTAAATCAAGAAGTAGAATGTAGATGTTGTGTTCAATGTGACAATGAATAAGTATACAACCAGTACTTTGCTAAAAGGCGAGCCAGTATGCATGATAATGGGGAACATATCGGTTGAGGATCTGGTATGGTAAAAGGCCAGGTTTGGAATTTTGGGGGTTGGAATGTGAGAAGGTTAGGTGCACTATGGTGAGTATTTGTCCGATTTTATGGTGTTGGGATCTCATACAGAGAAGTCCAGTAATCTCGTTCAGGTGCAGCCATAGTCGGGCAAGCTAGGGGGGTAGTTTACCCATGATGCGTTAAGAATTAATGGGGGGTTATTGGCACCATATCCTCACCGATCCTCTTAGGGGTTTAGCAATGAGAGTTCTTCTGTTCCAGCAGAAGATCTCTCATTGGGGGGGGGGGTATTGTAACGGTACAAACCAAGAGGTTTAGTTTAATTTCAAAATAATTGTAAAAAATTTGTAACCAACCCAAGCTGAACGTTTTGGTCATGAAATTTCGACTTTTGGAACACCTTGTAGTTCATGCGTAAACAGCCGTATGAAGCACCAAAGCAATTAAAGCGTCTGAGAATGTGTAAGGTCGCACACCTCGGCCAACGTTCACACAAGAAATGGCATGGACTTACATTCCTAAAAGCAATACAGAATACATTGACGGCGATGCCTAACACCTGTGCGGTTAGGCAACCAACGCACACAGTCAGTCGTCACGGGGCAGTTCTCTACAAATCATCAAACGGTGCAGACGTAATTTCACAGTAGCCTCGGAAAAACTTTGGTGGACCGAAAAAGTTAAAAGTAGGTCTACCAAAGAGTGTATCGTAATAAAACAACAGTAAACAGTGGTTCAACCAGAGGAACAGTGTATAAAAGAGTGGAGTGAATGAAAACTGGGAGTTAAGTGAAGAAGATGGAGTAGACAGAGTGCGCAATACTGGGGACTTCATACAGTTAAGTAAAAGTGAAATTTATAATAATTGGCCAAAAGTTTATAGTAAACAGTAAATTCATAATGAGCTCAATAACGGGGGTTTATTCGAATACGTAAAGAGAGAGAGTGTCTGTGTGAGAGAGAAAGGGAAAAAAGGGGAGAAAGAAAACGTTACTGGTTTGTATAATCTATAGAAGTTATAATATTGTAACCCTATTAACCAAATTATTGGAAGAGTAAAGAAGTTAATTATTATGGTAAATAAAACAATGTTTGAATCGTCATAAATATGTGTTAGTTGTAAGTTATTACGTCATTACCATTTCCTAGTGTTCTGTGCTGAAAGATTCGTCTAACGTTCCCAGGCTTCTTCTGAATTATTGGGGGGTAGTCAGATTGCAAAATTATCCCGTTTTTTAATTAAGGAAGAGTATAAAAGTTTTACATATTTTAACTTTAAAAAATATGTTGGCGACTCTGGGCTTCTGATTGGAATTTATAAAAGGTAAGTAAGCAAAGGAAGATCGCAAGTAAGTTTCTGGCAGTTGTATTTTTTATTTATTTATTTCGATTAAGTTTGTTAAATAACATAGAAACAAAACAGAAATAAGAAAAAGACACTCATTTAGTATCAGTCAAGTTAAATTTGTCCAACACACAACAATAGCTGTCACATTATCGCAGACACACTAATTAACTCAATAATCACCTTCCACTAACTGCACTTGAAATTTTGCCTGATGCAACACCGAACTCACCACTTCAAAATCGAGTATTTATACCTCTTCCGCCTTGCATTGTAGTGACACAGTGGGGGGCCTTGATGCAGGTAAAATAGTCGACAAACGTGTAGAAGGGGCGTCTACCACATGTTGAGTGCCATGTAGCCACTTTGTTATTTTTTCCAACTCAACATAGCGCAATATAATATATGCATAATACCAATACCAATTTATTGACAATGTCACACATAATATTTTAACAGTAACCATGCTCCTACATAAAAAATGTAGAACGAGTTTGAATCCTCTAAGTAAACTCAGAACGGTGTAACTCACCACAACCTGTGATTTGTGCACAATATCCGAATTGGAGATAGTAATATAAAACCAAATGTAATTTACTAGCGTTTATGGGGTGCTAGGGGTGGGGCAGTAATCCAACTGATTTGTTTTGAGTTGTTTGTTCGAGTTAAAAATTAAATTTTGAGTACTGATGTTGAATTTCATAGGCAATTTTGTTTTAATTATTTTGTATGAAAGAAGATGACTTGAACATTTCCACATGGTGCAACCTTGAAAATAGCAGATGGGTTCAGTTTAGAACAGACACTGAATTTTCATAATAGTAATAGACAGGGATAAATAGTAGAAAACCAGGTGTATTAAATGGTGTAATACACTTATTTATTTTATATGGATGCCCCATCTGTTGCATTAACACTTTCAGATCTGGCGTTTTGTACAAATTTATCCCGCTGTGAACTGGGGTTTTTGGTATATTTCTTATATATTTTTTACATATTTAATAACAAAAGTTAAAATGTTTTCTTAAAGTACCTTCTTTCCTCTATCAAAAAAATATGTGTTAAGATATGTTACAGACAAAAACAATTTTGTAATCATTTATATTTACCGTTTTTGAGTCTAAAAAAAAATTCTATGCTGCAGCCATCCTCTTGAAGTGGATTATGTAGGCTACTATGTTTTTTTAACATTTTTTTTATTATTATGAATGAAAAAAGAGTAGTGAAAGCTTAGATGTTATTTCTGAAACTCAAACACAGTTTTTTGTTACGATATTAGCATAATAAAATACGTTGTCACAAATATTTACTTTTCGTGCACTAAGTTACTTTCCAGATATATTACTATAACCATTTACAGTTGTTTTCATTACAGTATAGTCACTTTCTTATAAAAACACAGTATCTAATAAAGTTACAAAATAAAAATGTGGTTGTTAACATAAGAAAACCAATAAAATTCAATTCTTTACAAATGTAAACAAAACAGAAGGTTACATTTTGTTACAAAAGTTTCAACAATTTGTTCAAAAAAAAAAATAATAAAATAAAGTAATTACCAGAAATACTGTCTTCTGATTCATAACTCTTCGTGAATTTTTTTGGAACTAAAGCAATAATCGATCTTTCAAATGGTGAAAACGGCAATCGAATACAGCTCGAGTGAAAGAAGTTATAACCTTGTAAATGTACGCTCGAGTGACAGCCTAGCATCGTCTGCTGCCAATAAACTGCCCGCTCGAGCTGGACTCGGGCATCGACTGGAATGTGTTAAGAAATATGCTGATGGGGCATAATAGAAGTTGTTGCTTAGAGTAGCATGTGTGTACCAAACTGTATCTACAATCAATGTGCAAGTTAGAACAGGAGTAATACCAAATAATCCGGTCATATAAGAAGGGGGAGATATGAGTAAAACTATCATGATATAGACTTACGGACAGAGAAATAGACTGCCAGTGATAACAATGTGATACAATAGCAAGGTAGATGAGGAGAAATGATACAAAGGGGCAGTGTACCAAATGCTCAATCACCAATATACCAAAATGACTGGGCTACAAGCATATGTGGGTGGATTATTATTATTAGACTTAAATTCTAATTGGTCACAGTGCTTGAAGGCTTATTTATAGAAGACTGGAAAGGTGAAGAATGACACATGTGAGTACATTAGAGCATCGATTATCCAAACCTGTCGGGAAGAGGGCCCATTCGGATAATCGATATTTCGGATAATAGTTCATAAATTGAAAACATTATTTCTCTTTACAAAAACGAAGATTTTTAATACAAAATCATTTCTAACATACTGCTGTATAATTACAGCAACCTGTATGGTGTACTGTAATGTATTACTAAGGCTGAAAATCACTGAATAAAACTGAGTGTAATTAATACAAACCAAAAGTTAATTTAAACAATATTAGAGTTTAATGATAAACACTGAACTAAAAAATTAAAAACAAAACAAAACATACAGTACCATGAATTTACACTTTTTTGAAGAACTGTTCTATCACTGTCTGCTTCAAACCGATACCCCGTTTTCTCGCTGCTAAAGACTGAAGTCATTTAAGATTCAAAAGTTTCTGTTTCAGCCCACTTTAGTATAGTCTCAAGTGCGTCAACAGCTTTTGCTGGCGTCGGTGGTTTTGTATTAGTAGCATTCTTGCCGTCTTCATCTGAATCGTTTTCGTTTTCATTACGTTCATTTAATGACTCAATATCTCTTCATTGGTTAATAACTGAAAACCAGGATCGGTTTTATCCACCTTTAGCCAATTCTTTGTTTATCGATTGTAAGGCTGTATAGCTACAGCGTTTATTTATTACTGTACAGTACTGTAATAATTTAGAGTATACAATTTTTTATGTTCAATAAATATCCAATATGCCTACATATGTACAATACATTACTGTACAGTACGGCACATAATTGTACTTTTTATTGAGTTCGGATAATCGATGCTCTACTGTACTGTGGGTGCGGCGGAGTGATATTCTGGAGTACACAGTGTTTAAATACAATAGCTGGAGCAGAATAATGGAAGCGGCATATGCCGATCTGGGAAGTAAGTTAAGTTCAGATGTATCAATAGATTGTATGATACAGGCAAATGAGAACAGATGATGTGATGAGGATGATTATGATGAACAAGGAGGTGGAAGAGACACTGAGACTGGAGGCAAACTAGTGCGGATGTAGCAGATGGATGTTGTGCTGTGAAGAAAGACATTATAGGCAAGCAAAATGATCTGCCTTGTACTTATGAAGAAACATGTAACATGTTTTCTCATTAAAAAAAAAAAATGGAAACATGCTGTAACAACCTAGATATTATCTAAGGCATAATTTTCCTTCTTAATCGTACTACATTTACAACACATGCATACCTCGATTTTTATTTTTTTAAGACCAGTCTTGTTCTTTGTCTGTCTGTTTCTGCGAGAATTCTTCCTTTCCCTCATTGTTCTGGAACAAAGCCAAATAAAGAAAACACACTTTATCTCAGAAACAGATATCTTAAATGAAAACTTCATCTAATCCTATTTTATATATTATAACGTTGCAGAAATCTGATCATATAAAGTAGCAATGAGTACTATAGAAATGCTAAAAAGTAATATAATTTGATAAATAAATAATGAAGAAAATATATAAAATAAAGTTAAGAAAGAAGAAGGAAGAATAATAAACAAAAATAATCATTAAAAAAAATAGACTAGACTGACAAACAAACGACTTTGACCCAACCCCAGAGATTGGCCAGATAAAGACCGAAAAAGATGAGAACAGATTCACAGAGATTAAGAAGATGAATCCATGAAAAGAGACACAAATAAGTAAAGAAAATATGTCACTAATAATGAATAAAACGGTAGTAAATAAAGTACACTAACCACAAAAAATAAATAAGACAATTATTGTTAAATAAAGTATATTGTTAAGGACCTTATAATAATAAGAAAATAAGGCACCTAATGTTAAAGAATAGTTGTAAATGTACATCTAAAATAACTTTGAAACCAAGAGTGAGAGATAGGTAGGGAATGATAAAGATAAACAGTGAAGTGATAAGGGTATCAAAATAAACAACTTATAATATTAAGAAAAAGGAATAGTAAACAACTGTGACAAACCCAAAACATAATCACATGATGTATGAGCAATTAAGTTAAGTGTATTAGACTGTAAAACAGAATAATTGTAAGTGTAAAGAATAGAGAAAAAATATTATATCAGTATAAGAATCACCAGGGTGATTATTTTTATAGAAGATATGGTGTAGGCATAACACTCACCAAAATTGTTAATTTTTAATTTAAAGAAAGTTAAGTTATTGGCTTAGTGTTTAAGGGAGTATATCCAAGAAGAAATAATTTTACAATAATATGTTAGTATGTTTTATATAAGTAAGGAAGTTATAAAGAGAGTAGGAGCAGTACCTTTATAAGGAATAACAGGCAATATAATAATTATAATTTTCAATGAAAAAAAACATGGCTGAACCATATACAGACCATGAAGTTAGTTATATGTTATGTTTTATTAATAGATTTAAGTGCTAAAGAGGTGTGTTAGAAATGGGAATAGGTATAAAAAATAGTAATGACATAAATTTAACAAAGCAGCAAAATAATAACTTGTAAAACGGTTCCAAAATAATTCAAAAGACAAGAAACACGAAAAGAAGTTAAGCAGACAAGATATACTCAATAAATAATGTTTAAATGGAACAAAATAAGAAATTATAAGATGTAACAGTTGAGGCCTATAAATGACATAGCTGTACAAATACAGAAAACAAGGTAAATTATGTAATTACCATCAACTAACAAAAATAACATGTCAGAATTGTATTAAACCATAGAAATAAGTAAATTATGTATTAACAGAGTATTATAAATTTTGTACAAAAGTATTAATACATGGCTTAGACCAGTCTTGTGAGATATCAAACTAATCTTTGAAAGAAAATAGGAACATCTATGTTAATATTTCAACCATTGAAATTATCCCCAAGTAAATATAGTCATTATAAAATATTTATTCATTTTGAACAAAAAACCAGGATTGATAACAATAGTTTCGAATGTACTTAGCCAATCAGAGTTAAGTCGGTTACCATGGATACAGAATGTTGTTACAATTTTGACCATTATGAAAAAGGAGTTCCATTATTAACTACCCAGAGGAACAGACGCTATATTGATGATGACCATTTGAAGGAAGAATAACTAAGAAAATCAAACTAAAATGAAACCCAATTGATTAACTGATGTCCACCATAGTTCCTGTAACACATGAAGCGACAATAACCGAATATTAAAACTACATTTAAATAAAAACTGGATGAATTAAGAAAGACGCCAGAAATAGACGGCATCTATATCTTTGGAACTAATCGAAGGAAATAATTCATTGGTGAAGACACTTGATGATCCATAACTCGAACAACGTGATGTTGTTAAGTATTAAATAAATTATAACTAATTACGAACCAAATTGATTAACCATTTTCTGAATAAATAACTCTCACTCTAAACTTGGACCACAAATTTCTTTCAAGGATTAATAAATCACATTTAATAACACTGTATGTAAATGAAATATAACCTATGTCCTAAACTGACACACACTTTAACACAATACCGTTGAGTTTTCATATAGATCTTATTAGTATTTAAGTACCACAATTGTAAAGTGGTGTACTTTATTTGAACATCTTGTTATAAACCTTTTTCGTACTCAAAAGAATTCACTGGCAGAATAAATTGTATAAATAAGAACGATAAACATTATAGCTTCATAAGCTGACGCGACCTTTGCTATCCGCTGAGTGAAAACGAATTTGCTGCCGAGGCATAAACTTTGTTATAATAATTTTTATTGTATGATGATTAATCAAAAATTTATGAATTAATGAACAAATTAAATCTGTACGAACCTTTACTAACTGACTTGTAATTATTTGAATAGTATTATGTATGTTATGTGCTTTAGCGGAGAGTAGATTTCTTTACGAAAATTTTGTGTTGGCAACTCATCCCAACAACGAGCGAAAGTCGAGTTCCCGCCAATCAGCGTGGCAATTCGAATTATCCTTTACAGTATACAGGAGATAATCTAACTGCGGAATTTTTAATTGTTTTATAAAAAACAATTTGGCGCCTTTCGCGAGTTACAAAATACAACATAGAACAGGTAAAGACTTCAATACTGGTTATTTGTACATTCGCAGACGCAATCTGCGTGAGTCACGTCCTAGAGCGACGACGGATTGGTAAGACTTGAGAGTATACACATTACACTCTTACTCTCTTACACATTTACAATAATACGATTTAGAGGGAGGAGAAAGAGTTATTATAGAATTGACGCATCCAACGTGTGGTATTATAACACAGGAGCTTACAAAGAACTATTATAATATACTGCAATGAATCACAGGATCCTGATAAGCAGGGCAAGCTCATATAATACACAGACTATGAACATTCATGTTTAATTGGTAGTTTGTTAGATTTGGTTGTGATATCAGTTGTATTTTAGTAAGGATAAGGATTTAAGTTTAGTAAAACTGTGTATTATTTATTTGTTGTTTATTCATGTACTACGTTTGTGGAAATGTGCGCGCGTGCGCGAGTGATAAACGTTTCCCCAGCTGTGCGTGAACAAATTATCGTTGTGTTGTGACACTGAACTGAACATAGACAAATGTATTCGCTACAATCCCTGTATATTTCTGGCTATTATTTGACATTCATATATGATCTTATTAAAGTATGCAGTTATGCATGAGATAAGGGTATTCTGTGTTTACAGAATAGTAAATACTATTACAGAATAGTACATACCCTTAATGCACTTTACAGCATGAAAAGTTGCTTGTCATGTTTATGTAACCACGTGACTTCCTTCCACCAATTAAATGCTGGAAGGTAGTCGGAAATTTTCTTAAGCCTGTTGTTACACAGGCAGTTCTTCTCAGCCAGCTATCGCGATCGGGACGTGCAATTCTTGTTCAAGATTCTGCCGCTTGCAAGAATTTGTAAAGACTATTCGACGATAGTAACGCGTGTGAAGACTCAGAACTGTTCGTGTTTTACATCTACACACAGTATTATTATTACAGCATTGCGTGCATAATTACGAGAGTTCTTCTCTACCAGCTATCACGATCGGGTCGCGCAGTTCTTGTTCAAGAATTTTCTGCTTGCAAGAATCTGTAAAGACTATTCGGCGATAGTAACGAGTGCGAAGACTCAGAACAGTTGAATATTACCTTTTTACACACGGCATTATTACTTAAGCATTACGTGTGTAATAAGTGAGTGTGAACTGTATCACTGTGTGAGATTTTCTGCAGTGTCAGTAAAATTTAATAATTACGCAATAGTAAATTTTATCATCAAGAAGTTTCCGTGTTAGTGGAAGATTTCCGCATAGGGTGGTCTGCTGATCGCGGTAGACCCTGTGATTCACGTGAACACTTGAAGAGTCCGGAGTGGGATAAGTTTAATATACCGTTGTTATATAAAACTCACTGTTACCTGAGATACTTGTAAGTTATAAACTCTATATGAAATTTAACGAATAGTAAGATCCATAGAACCGTTGTGGTGTGCGAAGCGTCAGAGTCATCGTGGGAACTACAGGACACCAGCCCAGCTGAAAGCGTTTCCAGGGTGAACCGTCTATCATCTATAAGCCACGTCTGACGACTCAACAACGCAGCAAAGCCCCCCCTTCTCTTCAGCAACATCATCGTGGGAATCATCACTTATGTAACGTATCACATCATGTGTATGAACAGTGATTAACACTTTATAAGACTATATATCAAACACTACCATTATTATACTTATCAAATATACCATATAAACAATTACATTTGTCTTGTGCAATAAATAATCTTAAACCCTCCAATATAGACTTGTGCTTCAAGATACACATACTACCATATCCTATGCGCCAATAGTTTAGTAATTTGTGTTGTCGCAATACATAATATTTTTATTAATAATAAAACTTTTTAGAAGAATATATGTTTATTATTTTGTAAATTACAGTGTTTCAACAGCAGTCTTCTATCATAATCAGATATAAATTAAAATTTTTAAATCAACTGTTCAAAACAGCTGTTTATTTGAAGACTACATTTTTTACGTGTGTGTGTGTGTGTGTGTGTGTGTGTGTGTGTGTGTGTGTGTGTGTGTGTGTGTGTGTGTGTGTGTGTGTGTGTGTGTGTGTGTGTGTGTGTGTGTGTGTGTGTGTGTGTGTGTGTGTACGTTATATAATTAATTATAATATATAAATATTTATCTTTGTATTAAATTAGTAATTTTGAAAATACTATCATTTTCGAATTTGTTCTGGTATTTATTTATTATTTGTTTTATGTTCAAGTATTTCTAAATTTTCCCATAAGGTCATTTTTGGACTTTTGGAAATGTGTTTTAATAAACTGATATTATTCAAATTCAGAAATGTGTATTTTTTTTTTATTGAGTGTGTAGCTGAAGTTGATTTATATACATTTGTTTTTAAATATGAATTACGGTGTTGTATATATCTTTCATTTAAATGTTTTTGTTTGGCCAACATAAAATTTGTTAGTCAGGCCATTCAATTTTATATACTCTATTTAACCCTTAAATACCTTTGTGGGGTTGATTTCTACCCCACATAGTACACTTTTATTATTGTGGCCCTACTGGAACGTTGCCGTTCTCCTGCCATGTAATCTCAGTAGTGACTGTGCTCTTGCAATGAGCGGAAACCAAGTGTGCTGTGACCAATAGTATCGGAGGTATGTATGTAGTGGGGTAGAAATATACCCCACGAAGCCACGTACGTTTACTTTTTTTACTCTCATATTTCTTTGTTTTTTATTTTATTTAGATAAAATTGCACAATATTTGACTGAAAAAGAAATTCCAAACTGAATTATCACTGTTGTACACCACTAAAGAAAAATTATTCTCAATCTGACGATGAGCCGAGAAGCTTGAAAGCATTATCAAAATAATAGTGTTTCGTTAATCTATCGTCGTTTTCTATAGTGGTGTGCAACAGTGATAATTCTGTTTGTGATTATAACTACTAACACAACTTTCTTAATTAAACTTCTTAAAAAGAAATGTTGACTTATTGGAAGAAGATGTGTCAGAGCAACCAGATATACCAGATTTTTTTCAAGATGACAGTGAATTTAGTGATGCTACTACTGAAGTGTCAGCATGATACAGAAAGTGAAATGGAAGATGATGGTCAAGAAGGAGAGAATGGAAATGAAGGAGAGCAAGAAATAGTAAGAGAGGCTTGTTATTTTTATGGGAGAAACCGTTATAAATGGTTGAAATTTCCACCAGCACATTCAAGAACTAGGTCGCACAATATTGTTTTACATTTACCCATTATCAAAGGTCCAGTATCAGTAAAAATAAATTGCTTCGCCGCAATTTTATAAAAGAACTAGGCATACCCTTAATCAAACCTCATGTTGAGGAAAGAAAAATTAAATCTAGAAATTTTTCAAGAGATTTGAAGACACCCCATGAAACAGTACACCCCATTGAAGTGTCACCTGGATGTAGTCAACCAAAGAAACCAAAGACTTCTTGTTGCTATATATGTCCATGTAGTAAAGGCACAAAGATTACCAAGACATGTTCAAACTGTGGGAAATTTATTTGTAATACTCATTCCATAGAAAAAAGAGTATCCATAAGCTGTCATGACTAAAACTTGTACCTTCTTCACTTATAGACTCACTTATTGTTGATTAGTGTATACTAATGGTAGAACCAAAATACCCTATGTCAGAATTTTTCTGTTAAAGTAAAGAAGATCTTTGTTTTTATTTTCTGAAAATTTGTACCTTTAACTATATCATATTATATTTAAGTTTTATAACGCAATAGTTTAAGGTAAATTTCTGTGTATTTACATAAAACTAGCTTTTACGTTTTGAAAAGTGAGGACTGGTAAATGAAATGCCATTTTCGTAAAGAAAAGTACAATTCTTGTTTATAATAAAGTTAGTTTTGATTAAAGATATGAACTTTGGTTATTTTTTGATAAAAGATCATTTTCATAACGTCACACTTTTAAAATTATTTGCAATTTTTGACTGGGGTTGAGATTTACCCCACGAAGCCACTCATGTAAGTCTAAATAGCAAAAGTAGTTAAGAGTTAAATTATGAATTAATTTTGCTGTTTTAGGGTTGATTCTATCAAAATCTGTTTTATTACTGTTATAGGTAATTTTTATATTCTGGTTTTTAAATAATTTTGTAATTTTATGATTAATATTGCCTACATATGTGAAATTAATATATTTAATATTTTGATTTTTCTGTGTTTTGTTACTGAAAGAATTATTTAGCACTTTTTCATTAATTTTGTTTACTATGTTATCAATAATTTTGGGGTTTATCCATTTTTTATAGCAATATCACATATAATTTTCTTTTCTTTTTGTATTTTAAATTTATTTAAAGTAATATTACTCCTTCTATATATCATAGAATTGAATGCAGCATATATGTATTGAGGATGAATTGAATTTTTTGAAATTACTAATGAAGTTTGAGTTGGTTTTCTGAATATATTGTATTCACAAATTTAATTTATTAATAATTTCATGTTCTATAGTAAATTTAATATATTTATGAAGATTATTAATTTAATTAAAAATTTGATTAATGTTATTACAATTATTTTGAGATATGTAGAGTGTGTCATCTACATATCTGTAATAATGACCTCGAGGGTCTAGATTTTTAATAATATCATGTATTTTTATATCTAAAAGTTGTAAAAATATTTCTGATATTATTGCGGAAGTAGAAGCTCCCATTTCTAATCCATCTATTTGTTGATAAATATTATTATTACATATAATTTTGGTTTAGAATAGTATTAAAAATGTTGTTTATTTGTTTTATATATTGAGAATTATTATTATTGTTTTTGAGATTATCATTAATAATTTCAATTGTGTCTTTAATTGGAATATTTGTATACATATTAGATATATTGAAAGAAAATAATTTTGTATTTTTATCAATTTTAATTTTATCAAGAACTCGAGTAAGATGATGGCTGTTTTTTAAATTGTATATGTATTGTAATTTTAGTTGCTCTTTTAAAAGTTTTGAAAATAAATTTAGAAACTTTATAATTTGGTGCAGACAATAAAAACATTTTAATGTCCGTGATTAAAAAAAAGATTGATATCTAAGAAGAGATGAAGAGATGTAGCCTTTCTCCAATATTATTTAATGTGCATGTTGATGATGTTCTACATGAGTGGGAGAATTGTTTGCTATTTTATAACTGAGACTTGGAGATTACAGAAGTATCTGTACCTTGCTTTTTGCTGACAACTAATAACTGCTTTTTGTCATGTCCAATAACAAAGATACTTTACAGGGAACATCGCATGGGTTTCATAAAATAATTAGGTAATATAATTTATCTGCTGAAAAACCTAAAGGAATGGACTCTTAAGGAGCATTTCCAAAAAGAACAAAAAACAGTGATTGAAAATAGAACTATTAAAAAAGTTTCATTGTTTAATTTCTTAGGAAGCAATATATCATAGCATTTTTGTTTCTATATCACGCCTAATTGCACAACTGTAAAGGCTTCATGGTAAAAAAAGAGAAACAATAAATAAAGAAAGTTGAACATTAACAATACAATGAATGAGATAAAAATTTTGAAAAGACAATCTTAAATATCTGTTAACAATCGTAGTCATAAATACAACAATTGCAACCATTAGTCATTATCAATACAGGCTACACAGCATGTTCATTATGGTATACTTTATCACTGTAATCAATTATATTTATTTACCTTTACTGTTTAGATAAGCAAAATATGAATTAGTAACAATTCCCATGCTGTAGGTAGTCTTCGTGAACACTGATGATTGAAATGTCCCAACTAACGAGTAAACAGGTACAAAGTAGCAGTTACTAGTACTGAATACTTGCTTCTGTGCACTTGCAGATTACTTGAAATGTATTCAGAAAATGTCTACCTAGTGAGACAGTTACGTCAGATAGAAACTATATATAAAGAACTAAATGAAACATTTATAAATAGGCGAAAACAAAATCCCACTAATGTTACATTTATAACTAATGTTATAGTGTTATGGAGATATATAACACAGATGATAATAACAAATTCTTATATTCATAAAATTGGTAAATAACGATATCGTATTATAACCTTACAGTGGGTGATTGGCTATAGAGTAGCTTTTAGTTTTGTGACTTATCTTTATGAGAAATAAATATAAGACACGAACCACCTGCTAGCATTAGACTGTTGTTGAAAGTTAGGTTATCGTCTTAGTTTCTGCAAACAGAGGCGCTGGTCGACCGAATATTTAAACACAGCAATTTTTTGATCCAAAACAGAATTATAACGCGTTTTCAAAATATAATTCGAATCAAATAATAAGCTACAGCATTTTAATAAAGTGGACAACTTTCATAACCTCAAATAACTACAAACACTACACTACACATACACTCTAAAAAAAGACAAAACAATTTTACACGGTGAAACGAAAGTTTTCTCTTGTAATAATGTCTAAATAAAAAAAGAAAATATTCTGCACGATCTATGACAAAATATACGTAAAACCTTATAGCGTACACTCTAAATCATAAAATAGCATAACTCACGCATACTAACGACTGACAACCAAAGAAACTAAATGATTGGATTTCGTTGTCCATGACGTGTCCGTTACTTAACTAAATATCACTATAGTATTGACGACTCGGAACACTAAGTTTTTCATAAGTGAAAACGTAAAGTTTTACCTTACAGCCTAAACCGGCTTTCACCTTTAGAAGGCTTCATCAGAGGCTGCCACACAGAGTACGACTATATGTAGAATGTTCATGTTATTGAAAGCAAACCACACATATAAAAACATCGACAATAACATGAACATTCTACACGTACACACAAAAGGCCGAAAACTAGACACTCTAGAACAATTAGAAATATACAAACACACAAAAACAAATAAAAACGACATCCTAAACGAACAGACACAATTCAAATCGCACGCATTATTCTAACACATCTCACCACACACACACACACACACACAGAGCTTCGATCTTTCGAATAACTATCCCGTCGCCAACAACAAGACGGACAACGCTACCTATGGCAGCCTCTGATGAAGCCTTCTAAAGGTGAAAGCCGGTTTAGGCTGTAAGGTAAAACTTTACGTTTTTACTTATGAAAAACTTAGTGTTCCGAGTCGTCAATACTATAGTGATATTTAAACTAAATGAGCTAAACCAGTGCGTTTGCAGGAAGGCCACATGCATAAAAAATTCCAAAATCTTATAAACTACCACAAAATAAGTGTTTTACCATACCGAGTAGAAGAGAGTGCAAGGTTTTTTTCTTGGCCTGTTTGTACTTGCTGTATTTCCTTCTTGCGGGTTACTTTCGGAGATTTAGAGGCTTTGTCAAATATGTAGGCAAATTCGGAAAGATATTAGGTACCGCGCCAGGCTTTAAGGTCCATCTCAATCTTGCAGTTTCGACCTTTTTATTATTTACAACAAACGAATCTACTTTCAAAATCAAATCATCGGAAAAATGTACTTGACAGACATAAGATTAATGTGCAAGACATTTGTCCTTCCTGGAAATTGCCTTCTCCCACTTTGCAAACTGATCTTCGTCTCTGGGAGGTCTAAAGAAATGATTTCCTTTGTAGGAATCTTTACCATATCCATTTTTACATCCAGGTACAAAACAGGACGGCATTTCTATTATATATTTTAACACACAACTTCTATATAACTGCACTACATAAATTGGATCTTGAGGGCCACGGGATGCATTTCTTTCCCGCTATAAATTGTTGTATTGGTACCACTGTACCACGCGCATGCGCGGTGACTGTTTCTCTCTCCCACTCTATATAACATACAAACCAAAAAAAACCATATTACCCCCCCATAGTGTCAACAAGTCAACACGGTGTCAACAGGCAATTCAAGATGGAGGGGATAAAAAGGTAGAAAGTTTGAAAATACCTGTTCGGTTAACCTAAACGTATGGTTTAGAATTTATTTTTTGAAAAAGTATTTATGTGTTGTATTTTACATGTATTGAAGAAGCATACAGTTTAATTAATTTAATGTAATGGCATCGTCTGATCGTAAACATAAAGCTACACAGTTGATATGTGGTAAGTTACAGAATCCTGTTAGAGTAATTTAACAGTTAAAACTCAAATTGCGTTTATTCAGTTGTTTTTGAATAATAAATAAAGGTTTGGAGTAAATACACTTATTATGTGTCAAACTTGGTCATTAAAAATGTAGTATTTTTTTTAACATTGTAATGTTTGGATTAACCTCAAGGTGCGATAATTGGTTATTTTTCAACATTTGAAGTCCACACATCCAAGAATTTAAAGTTCAAATATAGTATTATTTTACCTCCTTTAGCTTTACAAAACTGTTAATAAAAAAGATTGCCAGACTTAAAAATTAATCAGACATGTAATTAATTATTGTTAGTTGCACATAACTAAAACTTTACTGGTGACAATACATCGACTGTTTTAGAAGTACATTGATTTTTTTTTTTTTAAACCATTTTCTGTATTTCGTGTCAACAGTGTTTTAATGACGTAATTGCAAAGAAAATGTAAATATAGAAAATTGTTATTCATTTGGGTGGAAATACGTTGCAGGTTAGAACTTTACATTATATCAAAAGTTGGTTCTTGTACTCAAATTTTTTGAATAATTTTTACAAATGTTTTTTCTGGTATGTGAATTTTTAAACTCCGTTGATTTGAAAATTTTGCACAGAATTCATTTTCACTTTTGAATAAGAATTTGAGGAAAAATGTCGTGTTACACTTTATTCCGTGTTTGATTGTATTTTTTAATATTCTTACTTGTGAAATGTTTAACACCTGATTCCCTTTGTAATTGTAAATACATACTGTTAGTGACTGCTATTCAGTATATTTTATTTTGTAAAATTAAATTTTTAACATTATGAACGTAATCCGACCTGAATTATCACCATTCTACACTACTATAGAAAAATTATTCCGATTAGCAGTTTCAAGCTTCACAGTTTAATCCAAACTACAGTTGCATTTTTACAGGAGAGCTATTGACAGTTGTCTGCAAGCGAGTGGGGAAGTGGTGTTTAGTGCGGTCTGATTGGCTGAAACTATCCACCGCAGCGTTGTCAACTTGTACTTGTTTATGCTTTACCACGTGTGCATACTAAATTGAATAGTAGGCCTAGTGCAGGTACTTTTGTTTGATGTGATTGAAATTTAACAGTTTTAAAATACAATATTGTCATATTTTAGTGATATTTTTTAGAAATAAACTCTGAAAACTTTACCAAGTGGTTCACATACTTGTTATTAAAAAATCTCACAGTGCCTTCAACTATTGTATTGGATAACGACCCTTATCACTCGGTTATATACAACAAAGCGCCGACATTGGCTACACGTAAAGAAGAAATTATTCACTGGGTTCACCAACATAACATTTCTACCTCTGTTAGCATGAAAAAAGCGAGCTGTTGGAGGTGGCATCAGGCTGTAAACCCCCATTTTCAGAATACGTAATTGACAAAGTAGAGGAAAAGATGTCCATAAAGTAGTAAGATTGCCATTGTACCACTGTCATTTTAAACCCATTGTTTTAATTTGGGCAGAAGTAAAGGGATATGTAGCAAGAAATAAGACTTCTACAGGAACAGAAGTAGAACAGAAACACGTGGTTACGAAGTGGCAATATGGTGATGACATCATTGCAACTGTCAATCCCTCTCTTGTAAAAATTACAGTATAGTTATTTCCGATGTAACGATGAGCTGTGAAGCTTGAAAGCACTAACCGGAAAAAATTTTCTATAGTGGTGTGTAACAGTGATTATTCTGTTTGTGATTATAACCACTAACACAACTTTTTTAATTAAATTTCTGATAATCCGACCTGTTTATATCTAAAAAACTGTACAGGATAGAAAAGTTCTGATTGTAAATTTGAATTTCTCGCATAAAAGATGCATAAGAATCAGTGAAAACATCGGCTGGGACAAAACATGTGTCTACCGATGTCACTTTCTGTAGATTCCTGTATTTGTATATTTTTAATTTTCCATTAATTGTTTACTTAAAATTTTTCATCTAATGTTCTCTGAACAGCTGGTTAAAATGGTGACCTTGATAAGAGGAGAATTTACTGTAGATGTTTGTGTTAAGAAACTAAGAAAATGTTGGGTGTTAACGGTTTAGTATTAACGACAGATGTGAGTATGCATATATATATATTATAACATCGCCAAATTCAGATCAATTTTGATAACAATAAGTAGGCCTATATATAAAAAATGCTAAATAATACTATATTTGAATAAATAAATAATGTGGAGAGTAAAAAATATATAAAAGGTAATTAACATGGAAGGAGAAAGAGTAATAAACCAAAAGTGATTAATAAAGAAACTCAGCTAATAGAGTGACAGACAAGCGACATTGACCCAACCCCAGAGATTGGCCAGTTAAGAAACCTAAATAAAGAAAACAAGATGAGTGAAGGAGAAGAAGAATGAAAACCAAGAGAGAACAAACCCACGATGAAGAAAACAAAATGAAACACGTCAAGAAAACCAGACAAGGAATAAAAAATAGAGAAGGGAGAAATAATGTGATCCAAAATAATGAGGAAAATGAAACCGGTTAAGAACCAAAATAATTAATGAATGTTAGTATTGATTGAATGACAAATGTAAATAGTCAGTAATAAAAAACGATAGATAAAAGTACACTAAACCAAAGAGTTAGGAATGTATGTAATTTGTTAACAAAGAAGGACATAATATTAATCATTAGATATATAAGGTGTGTAGAGAAAGAGAATAAAACAGTGAGAAATAAACGGAAGTTTAACTAGTGAAAGTGAATTATCCTAAAGAGATATAATACAAAAGAAACACTAAGTAAATTATAATGAACACTAAATAATATAAAAAAGTGCAAGTGATAGATAAATAAAAATATTGTAGGTAGTAGAAATAGTAAGAGTAGAGAAGTAAGAAGAGGACTTAGTAAAATAACCAATGTTTAATATTTAAGAGTGAACAATAACATTTAATAAAGTTATTATAAATAATATTTAGAATAGAACATTGATTCAGTAAATAATGAACACTAAGGAGTGATATTAACTGTGATGACTATGAAATAATATTGTTATAAAACTTAAGAATGTATTGTAAAGTTTAAAGGTGTGAATCACAAGACAAGTAATAAGATGATGTTAACATGGAAGGGAAAGCAAAGAGCCTTAGAAAATAAGTATGTATTAACCTTAAGTAAATACCCATGTTATAAGGGAAGATTAATGAAAAAAGTTCAATAGAGGTGAGATTGTTTAGCACCCGAACAATAAATAAGTAATAATGAATTGCACACACATATTAAATAATAAGTGTTGATTAATTGTATAAACAATTGTTTATGAATAGGAGATGGAGGGGGTAAATATTCCCCAAACATAAACCTAAATGTTATATGTTATATTAGAAATAAATAATAATTGATAGCCAAGTTATGGACAGTGGCAGAGTACTTAAAATAAGGAAAGAAAACATGTTTGAGTTATAAAGAAAACTGTTAGTAAATAATTAGCAAGAAAAATTGAATAACACAGTTGTTACATACAAAGATCACAAAAGGACTAAATTAAAACACCTCCAGAGACATTAAAACTAATTATAAAAACAAAATAACGATTTAGGACTAAGTGAAATATATTGTGTATGAAACCATCAAAAACCAGTAATGGCTACTTAGATGTGAAACAGGCCTAATGGTCAAACATAAACAATTACTGATTGTATAAAAATAACCATGTAATTGACAAATCCAAGGTGACTAATTAACCAAGGATGAATGGTAACTATTATTAAAAACAAAATATTAAATTAAGGAATTATATAAACAGAGAAATGTAATTAGTAAGTATGAAATTAATTGTAAACTTAGAAAACTTATTAAAAAAAAACCAATATTGTGGGATACCAAAATAATCTTTGTGAGAAAATACAAATGACAGTGCAAATAGATAATACCCAAGAAGGAAGATAAGAGGAGGAAGGAAGTCAGAAGATATAGGAAGATTTGAAAGGAATTCAAATATTGATAACAATGTATTCATGTCCAGCCCGCCCAATCAGAATAATGATGTAACCATGGAAACGACGGTTTGAAGAGGTAATTACCGTTGAATAGAATGACTTGAAAAGTGACGCTCACGAAAAACAAGCGAGAATTCAGTACAACACATTTTCATATTTAAAATATTTTAAAAGTAAAATAACTTATATAAATTGATCGAAAAGGAGTCTGATGAATACTGAACACAATTACCTGAGGGAGAAGACGTTTAATTGAAGACGAAGTGTATAAATAAATCTAAAAAACTTTGAAAAAGATGCCGAAGCCCGAATAAAGAACAAATGAATTATATTGCAGCCACAATCCTTCCTTCCCGACGTACAGAGTAATTACGTACTACAACGCTGTTAAGTATCCATTAAATTATCTCAGCTTCCAAAATAACGCACTTTGAATATTTCTCACTATATGTTGAATACCACTGAATCAATTTTATTCTCTTTCAAAGATTAAATCGTAATATTAAGACACTGAAAATTTGTTAAGCTATAAAACTAACCTAGTATTTATGTGCAACTTTTAAACCACTTGTACGACACTTCTGCAAACCAGTTATCATTACACATTCCCATGCTTAAGTAAAAATATTGTAAGGTTGTGTATTTTTATTATTGTAATTGCATCTGAGCCTTTTAACGTGATCAAAAGATCCCACAACCGTCGAACATAAATATTAGTTGATTGGTGTAATAGAACGCCATGCTGTATGTGTATTTGCATTCAAAATCGATTGGTTAAACCCAGGGAAAAAGTCTCATAAAGAAATAACCGGTGCAGAATTATATAGAAAATTAATTACAACTTGTGTCTATAAAACAATCACATCAAATCAATAATAAATCTATACTGTGTATGTTAAAATGTGTTTTATTTTCATTAGAAAGGTGTATTCGTAAAAATATAATGTATAGCGAATGTCTCTGATGTGACACCTAGCGCGCAAGCAGCGAATACTGTAACTGCTAACTCGATCATCAAAAATCGAGAAAAGGTGGGACGAATTGAATTCTTCACATCGTTCGAATAAATCACTGATAAGGAGACAATTTTAATTGTTTTAAATAAACAATTTGGCGCCACCCGGGAAATATACACTACTATTGAACCTCAGATCGGGAACTACGATACCTGGTTATCCGTACGTTCGCTACGGACTCAAGCATCGTGAGTTACATTACCGTGCGAGGACGAAGTGGTAAGAAACACAGACACAAGTTACACTCAGACACACTGTTACATTTTATAGAGGTATAATAACGACAGAGGCACACGTTTTCGTTATAATATATATATATATCAGTTCTATTTCAGTTGAATAAAATTAAAATACTGTGAAATTTGTAGCATAACATTTATAACAAGTAGTTGGTATCGTAAAATATAAGTTAGGACTATATATTTTAGGAGATTGTGTAATACAGCATTTTGCTGTTAATGTGATAATGAAGAGAGTCAATTAATGTGTATAATTTAGATGGCATTAAGATTACATTTAAAATATAAACATTTAGTTTGCAAAATTAAACTATTGGTTACAGGCATTCTGATAAGGAAGCAGTATAAACTATTTTACGATGGTTTATGTAGAAAATAATGTTATGATATAGTGTATTATAAAATGATTAAGTATTGTTGACTCATCAGATTATTTTTAGGTGAAAATGACAGTCCAGCGTCTAAAAAGCCTAAACAAGTCTGCCAGTTTGGTGAAGAATGTTTTCGTAGAAACCCAATTCATCTTGATGAATATGAACATCCACATTGTAAGTATTAGTATTTGAAAATTATCTACCCGACAGTAAAACATTTTCATGTATTTTAATCTCATATGAGGTGTTAACTATACTAAAATTGTGAGGTTAACAAGATGACCTGTAAAGTTGTTCATAAAAGATGATAACAATTTTTAGTGAGAAAAGCAGTGGGCTTGTCACTCACTCTCTCAAAAGAAGTCCGATTATTTTGGGCTGTTATTTATTTTTTGTTCATTATTATGTTAAGTAAATAATGCAGTTCATGTACATAACTGTGCTTCGTTTTTCAGTAGAATCGTTACTAAGCAGATTCCAAATTCAAGGCGAAATTATAATTCCAGAAAGCTTTAATGCAAAAGTTAGTAGAGAGGTACTGAAAAATCAATTAGTTATACTCCGTACACTGAAAAGAAAGTTACAACAAAACATAGATAGTAAAACAGAAAATAGTGGAACGGTAGTAAATATCTGTTCACAAAAAGCAGAAGTGAATAAAAATAACTGTGCACCTCAAAGAACGTTGCCCAAGTGGATAAGTACTAAACAAAACAGTACCAAAGACTGTAATACTAAGGCAGAATCAAGCAGAAATTCAGTTACATCACCAAGTAGTAGTTTAGTGGGGAAAAATAATTCTGTGCAGAAACCTGAAGGCAGTAGTAGTAGTCGATGGTCAGGAGGTAGTACCAAAGACTGTAATACTAAGGCAGAATCAAGCAGAAATTCAGTTACATCACCAAGGAGTAGTTTAGAGGGAAAAAATAATTCTACGCAGAAACCTGAAGGCAGTAGTAGTCGATGGTCAGCAAGCAGTGCAACACACTTGTCTGACAAGGGAACCTCGAAGCAGCCAGAAAACAGAACCCAACTAAAGGCAGCGGAACAGTCAACTTCAAAACCGGGAACTGGTAACAGTAGCGACGGTGCTGATGTTGACGAAAGGTAAGGAGAAATACAGTTACATCTTGATTGTTTAGAGGTATACAGTCCTTTGTATATATTGATAGGGACTTATTTTCAGTCCATTTCCACTTTCACTTTACACAAGTTTGGTTCTGTTAAACATATGATTTTAGTCAGCTTCTTTTGTAAATAATTTTTCTGGTGAAGGGTTTGTGAGGATCGACACAAATTTTAAATTATTTGTGTCGACGTTTCGACAATATTTATTGGCATCATCAGGACAATTGTTGCTGAGCTGTTACGATGCCAAACACACAGCTACGTACGATGTGACACAGTTGTGTGTTTGGCATCATAACAGCTCAGCAACAATTGCCCTGATGATGACCAATAAATATTGTCGAAACGTCGACACAAATAATTTAAAATTTGTGTTATACTTTTTGACCGATCCTCACAAACCCTTCGCTAGAAAAATTCATTGATTAACAGTCACAACGAATTTTTGGATTTGTAAATAATACAATAATTACTACATCTCGACTATTAACAATTAGTAGTTGTCTTCATGTGAGTTAATAAAATTATGTGGTAGAACAGACCATCAATGGAAACTGAATTACATAATTGAAACAATCCATATAAAATAAAATGCAAAGTGATAAAATGAGTTAAATCATCAACATCTTCACAACACGGCATACGCAAGGTGTTGCCTGTTCCACCTTCAAAGATCCTCCAGCCATCTCTTCCTGGGTCTACCCACACACACCTGTGTTCTATGGGTTTATATTTCCAGATTTGTTTGGCCAGTCTTGAATCTGACATTCTTTCTAAGTGTTCTTTCCACTGTTGTTTGTAATCTTTTTATTTTTCATTGAAGTTAAAAACTTGTAAGTCTTCTCTTATGGCCTCATTCTTTATACAGTCAAGTTTAGTGCTTTTAACTCTTAAGAATGCCATTTCCAAGGCCTGTATTTTACTGTCTTGTTTCTTGGTTGTTGTCCATAATTCACACACAGTACAGGGCCTGCCATAACTTTATAAAACTTCGGAGATTGTGCATGCTTCCACTGCATACTCTGATGTTTAGATTCTGGTTCATAGTGATAACACCAAGACAGCAACAGTTTGGTGTACAAAGGCATTACATTGTTGTTGATAGCTCATCAAATGCTGTAATGATAAGGCCGAACGTAAATTTTTCTGCTCATCAGTAAGCAGTCGTGGAATCCACTGAGCAGCAACTTTGTGATAGCCAAGACTGTGAATGATGGAATGAACAGTTTCCATGTTGATGCTCAACATTTGAGGAAGTTCTCTAACTTTGTTGCGCCTATTTGCGTGTAAAGCAGTCCCACATTTTCATCTGATGCTGCAACACGTGCAGGTCCGGGACGGGCCATATCTTTAGTGGATTCTCTTCCTTGCTGATACTTATTGCACCATTCAACCACTGCCGTATGAAAATAACTATAGTCACCATATACAGCTTTCATTCTCATATAAATTTCAATTGGCTGACGCCCCTCAGTGGCAAAAAACTGAATAACGGCACGCAGATTATCTTTGGACAGATTTTCTGTCATAGATGCCAATTTTTCAACCCAGTTAGAATGCTTAGAAAAGAGCATACCGCAAATATTTTTGACAGACACGTCACTAGTACTCAAACAAACAATATAAGCAGATGAAATCCGTTGCCTTGGCGACGGAATGAATTCCGAAGTCATGGCAATGGAATGTGTTTATATTGACCAATCCTCGTAGTATCGTAGGAGTGAAATACTGGATAGAATGGCATGCTATAATCTACTTCTTTCTAATGTTAGTTAAAAGCATTGGTGAAGCATAAACTACCATTGAAATATTAAGAACACCAATGGAAATATACTGAAAGCTAGTACCCGATGGTGTGAAATTGTTGCTAAGTGTATTACTTCAGACTTCTGTTATTGTTACAGTTGTTGTCAACACTAGTTTTTAAGTGTGTAGTCAGACTGATGAAAGTCTTGGCTGATAAGTAACTTACAATTTATATCTCCTTATATTATATTCATTAGTTTATCGTTACTTCATATGATGATATCTTTTATTTTATGCTATAGTTCCAACTTTGTCGTGTTTACTTGCTAAACTGCTACTTGTCATGTTCTGGACGAGGCCTTTCAGTATTTCCACCATTTTCAAGTCCTAAACCTTTCCTACTTTGTCATGGTTTAGGACTTAAAAATGGTGGAAACACTGAAAGGCCTCGTCCAGAACATGACAAGTAGCAGTTTAGCAAGTAAACACGACAAAGTTGGAATTACAGAGACTGCTAATTCAAATAACAAGATGAATTATGCTATGATGTTTTGTAATGTAAACCTAATTTACACACCTGAAGATGACCATTAATTTAATGGTCGACACGTGTTGATTACAGTTGTTATAGTGGCAGATGTCTTAATTAATACACTTAACTATGTTACCTTACGTACTTTTCAACTCCCCCCCACATGACTTCTACTTACCTCGTGCGATCTTTTTACGCACTCACCCTGATTACACTTTACCCTGACTTACCAAAACAGAAGATTCCAAGATTATTTACAGGTCACCACCAATATCTTTAAAGGACAGATATGGAAACCTTAATACACTTTCCCCATTTAGAATTTAATTACTTACCAGGTTCGTTAGGCAAAATTTTCTATACGGGACAGGTGTTGTTAATTATGCGTAATAATTGACTTAACGCATGGTTACGCTATTAACCCATTTATTTGTATTCATTTTAAAAGTTAATTAATCTCTGTAACTCTTAACAGTTCATCAAATTCTTTGCTTTATCAAACTCTCTATAATATTATACGTTACACATTTTATAAAACAAAATTTACAAAATCAACTAAGCGGTATACCTTTTATTTTTATTTGACAAACCAGTATTTGGTCATTTGCTCACACTCTCATTCTTTACAGATCTTTTACCCCCCCCCCTTATTTTAGAGATCTCTTTATTATTGTTATATTTGAATTTTGCCTTTAAACGACGTCCAAATGAACTATTTCTGTAGTTTAGTTATTAAATTATAAATGGTACTCAGCCACTTTGTAGATGTCTCCCCGCTGTTGCACCACCACTTGTTTCACTATTTATTAAACGTTCCGAAATCAGGTTGTAAAACGGTTTAAACTGTAACACGGCTGTATATGGTTCCAATTACATTTTTACTACTGTTTCACATTAATTATGTCACAATTTAGTCGGCCAACTATATATTTGCTCGAGCCCTATTTACACAACCGTGCGTTAACACACCTGCGTGATCTTTTGTCGACTGAAGTTTCCAAAATGGCTAGGCGTCTCTCTGCGCCCAGCAACTTGGTTCGTGATTGGCGGGTAGCATCTCGCGTCTTTCCCGTAGTGTCGTATAAGGCGAGAAGGAATTCTTAAACGTGACTTTCAAAAAGTGTGCCAAAGGTGGCACACTCGCGTGCTCGTACACATTCCCAGACTCTTAATTGTTTTTGTACCTCACTCGGCCTGACACCGAGCTAACCACGGGGTGTTAAAAAAAATCAAGCCTTTGTGATCAAAAAATGTTGCCCAGCCGAGTTGGCCCCAGATTATTACAATTATTATGAAAAATAAACAAAAAAATAAACCCTCAGCCTTATATGCCCCGTTACAACTATAGGAATGTGTTGTATTTAAATCTTACATATTTCATAGGAAAAACGCTGTGAAGAAGATCGTGGAGACCCACTTGAAGCACGCCATGGATTATGAAAGTTTAATAAGGAATCGGGTGAAAGGCAGGATGCAAGATAAAATGGAAGCTGCAGCGCCATACAATTTTTTCCTAACAGCTATATCCAGTTCGTCAGCCACACATACAGAAACTCTTACCATTCAATTTACAGGTACTGTGTCAATAATATAACTTTTGACACAAACATAATTGTGTGGCTTGGCGCAAAAACCACCAATGTCATAAAACAGTGTTCCAAGAAAATTGTGTTTTAAAATTGATCAGTTTTTTCTGACTCATAGTATGGTATCACGTTTGAGTCGCTTGATAAATATTTACGTACATATGTAAGAGCATGCCCCATATAAGTTTAATCATGAATAATATCTTTTAGTTTATGAAATAAATGTGACATTGGTGGTTCTGAATTCAAAAAACTTCCTGACTTTGGCTACCACTGATACACTATTAACCACTACTAACTTGTAAGATATTACAGATTGACATTGGTGTGATATGGTTTTTACATCATAGTGTGTGCTGTGGTCTTTACACATGAAAATGCATACCTTCAAGAGTGTAAAGAGCCACTAATGTCATTTTCACCAAAAACTGACATTGGTGGTTCTTGCACCAAGCCACAGAATTTAATGCATAGATGCTTACAGAAAAGAAGCACTGTACTTAAAAAAAAACGTCAGGTGGCTCCACAAGCTGTATTTTACTTCTTGTACCCACTGTAAATTTACAGCGGCAGTAAGAATCAAAGAATCAAAGGAAAGTAATTTTACAACAAAATCACTTCATAGATACAAAAAACATAACACTACTGCACAACATACAAAAAGGTAAAAAAATGGATTTATTAGAAATTCTAGAAATTAGAAAAGCAATCAAAAGTAACAAAAGTTTAACAAACGGACAAACTGAATTCTGTTATTAAAACTTGGTATTTAGTTTAGTTAATTTTTATATTTTTCCTTCTGATTATACTTAGTTTTACAGACACTTGACCTTCCCACTAGCTCCTCCACGCCCTCTATCAAACAAGCCCCACACACATCCAGATACACGCCCTAAACACATGTTCACCACCCTTACATTCTTTGTTTAGTTTAGTTGTTCACTGATCTCTTCGACAATAGCTTAATAAGTTGAAACAGCTGTCAGAGTTAAATAAAATCTGTGAAACGTACAAGTGTTTATACATTTTTAAAAAACCTTTCTATATACTTACAGTTATGTACTGTATTACTTCCATGTTCCGTAAGGAAATGGAAGTATGGTCATGGCGAAAAAAATCGTGTTCGAGATAACGGCAGATTCTGATTATACTACCCTCAAAACATGAAAAAAGTCATTTTTTCAAAAAGTGTCTGTGTGTAGAATTTTTCTATGTCAAATGATAACTGCCGCAAATTCAAACAGAATCAATTAATTTTTTGCATACAGGTCTGAATTGTAGAGGACTCGAGGCCTATTGATTTTGGTGAAGATCGGTTGAGGGGCAGGGGTAGTTTACCTCCAACATTTTACGTTTTAACAAGAGTAAAGTGCTTAATTTTGATAAATAAAGTATCCTTAAAAGAAGGTCATAATAATCCACTGTAGAAAGGTAGATGAAATATCTATAAATGAAAAGGGTAGTTGAAGGGGAAGGGGGTAATTTTCTATAAATTAAAATGGTAGTTGATGGAGAAAGTAAATTTTATAAGTTTTATATGTGTATTACGTTATTGACAACAAAGAAGTTTCTATGGAAACATTTCATTTCACTTTATCAAAATTTTATATTTTTTCATTTTAATTTAAATCATGTATGAGAGAAAATATATCGTTCGTGGCAGGCAAGCATATCTCAATTACCTAATGTTTACGTTTCCATTTTATTATTATGATTACCGCAATAAAAAGGCAGGCAAGACACACACACACACACAGAATTCGCGTTATTTCTGGCCTCACTCATGTTTATTTTCTTACATTTGCACGCTTTTGTTATCGATTTGCTTCCTGTGGATCGCTGGGCAGTGTAACTGCACGTGTTTACAGAGGAATGGTTCATAGACAGACTTTTCGTCTTTAGGGAATGAACCCTCTGCAAGATGCTCAGGGTCCATGAGTGACTTCGGATTGCTTCGGAGGAGGGATGATTATATGCGTAGTTCAGTTTCTTTATAAGTATAAAGTAAGCCTACCTAATTTTTATGGATAAAGTGACTGAAAATAACATTATATTAAACGACTACCCCATAATTACAATAATATGTATAAATAGTGAAATTAGTTTGAGGGTGGACGATATTTTTTTACAAATTACCGAACCGAATTCAAGTAAATTATTTTAAACATAAATCTTACAACATGGAAGTCATGTATGGTTCTCCATACCGATTTTTTTATAATTATTTCACATGATGGTGTTATGCATCATGGGACTGTGTTGAGACTCATTTTTTATTCACTTTTGTTTTTGCCTTAGATATACTGGACACAAGTCTAGGAGATCTCGAATCTTCATTACAGATAAATTTCATGGTTGAATTTGGTTGGCTCTTAGCTCAGTATCAAATTACAGGCCACAGGTATGTTGAAACAGTGCAACAAAAAAGGTAGATCAAGTCTAAGAGCTGTTTAATTTGAGAACGTATTTGATGCAGTAAATTTCTGTTTGCAGAGGAAAGCCGTTAACAATACTGTACGGGGATTTAGATTATGATAAATCACCTCCACCGCACATTACGCTTGCCAAAGTCACCCTACCAACAGCTTTTGGTTCTCACCATACGTAAGTAACAATCATTTTTTTTGTTTTATGTCAGTGTAGTTAACAAGATTTCTAAGGATTTTCAGTGGTGTTGGTGTTTTTTTATAGAAGTATTCAGGTGTATTTATTTGTGTTCTGTGTATATGTGTAGTTTGTTAGTTGACGTATGTCGGTCATTTTAGACATTTTTGAAGTGAGCACTTCATATACAGCACTGTGGTGACTGGTTCACTCTCATACACCTTGCACTTATAGTGCAGTAAACTGAATCAATGTTTAATGAAATAACTGAAACAAAAAAGTGTTAGCAGTGAAGGAGAGGAAAATGAATGACTCTCGCCTTTTGCACTTGCGACCAAGCTACGGTCTTGTCTGTTACTCGACAACTGAAAATATGATGGAGCAAGTAAATCGGGCATGGTGGGGAGAGAGGAACGTGAGTGGGGATTAAAGTTTGTTTGTTTGTTTCATTCTGCAGGCTAACCTCAGAAACCGCTGATCCAATTAAAAAATTATTTCATCGCCATATTCCTTGAAATTTGAAGTTGGTTCTAGACATAAAGTTGAACCTATGACCTTAACAATTTTCAAGAACAGAGCCATAAAACGGTCCCATGTCATGAAATTTCTTTGTTAATTTGTGTGTAGTGAAATTTTCAGCATGCGACAACAAACTTTCATTCTATACGAGGTAGCTATATGGTGTCAGTGAGTGACATTTAGAGAAAACTCCAAATTTTATTTTGGCTTTTGTTTCAGTAAAATCCTCCTTTTTGTTTTTGAGATATTGGCGTTTTTTTGTAAACAAATTGGTTGGTTCATTGCTGGGTTGGCAGTTGGGTCTAGTAGTATTTAAACGGTGCCTTGAATATCTGAACAACGTTTGCTCTGGATGTTTCATTCACATGCTCCATTCCCATTGGAAATGTGCACTTACTGTTGAACTTTTTTTTAATCTGAATTATTACACTGCACACACTACGTTCTACTTTTCAACTAAATATTGTGTAAATCATATTGTAACATACAAAAAATTATTTGTTACATATTATTTGTATATGTATGTATACTGAAAATACTGTTACAATGGTCTACTTGATCGTCATAGGTACTGTGGAAACAAAATATAAGACACCAATTAAGTCACTAATCACCAGCTTTAATTTTCATAGTTAACAGTTTGTAATTAACAACACAGTCTCTTATAACAAATCAAATAAAAATTGTTCACACGCAAATAAATGTCAACTAATATTAAAACAATTGTATTACAATATACCGTCCGATTATAAAACACAACACTTAACTAATAACCACTTGATACAGTAATATCGCCTGATAATAATTCGAACCACACTGAAAATATATATTGCAGCTATACTGAAACTTAAGGCCGCTGCCGCCATGTATTTATACCTCCGCTCACAGACCAGGACGTTCCAAAGTGCGTCTTAGCGCCAGTGTGAACTAGGTAATTAATTGCGACCTTGACACAGTCCGCGCGGCAGGCGGCTTCGAGAAAACTCTTGCGAATGCGTCTAGAGTCACATATGCCACACACATTAGAGAGAGATTCTTCTGGCACATTCGACAAACACGTAGATTGTTCTGTGATGTCGTAACACTGTCCCCTCCTTAAGCCTGTTCGTCCCGAACTGGCAAACCGTCTCTGAAGTAGTACTTAGCCAGGCGATCTAGGTGGACGACCTTGAACTTTCGCTGTCCTTCCTGTTGAATCGATAAACAACAGCGTTGATTCTTTTTTTCACAGTGTAGGGTCCTTCCCAGTTAGACTGAAGCGTAGGTGAGCGACCACGATGGCGCTTTGGATTGAATGGCCAGACCTGATCTCCTTGGAAACCCACACTATTGCTGCGAATGTCATACCGAGTTTTCATTTTATCACTGGCAATCTTCAGCTGTCCTCTTACCAAGCGATTCATTTCTCGCAGTTGGTTTTCTAATTCCGAGGAATAGTTATGCGGCTCTTGGGACTGAGTTTCAGGTGATCTGAACATTAAGTCCCCAGGAAGACGAATCTCCTGCCCAAACACCAATTTTCCTGGAGTCATGCTACTTTTGTCGTGTATTATGATCTGATGGTCATGAGGAATAGTGGTATACGTTGGTCCCAGTCTGGTTGGTTCTTGTCAACAACCTTCGAAAGATGCTGCTCAAGTGTCCTATTGAATCTCTCAACCATCCTGTCCGACTGAGGATGCAGAGGCGTTGTCCTGGTCTTTCGAATTCCGAGTAGACGGCATAATTCTTTACACACTCCTGATTCAAAATTTCTCCCTTGATCCGTATGGATTTCCATAGGGGCTCCATAACGGCAACAGAAGTTGTTACCTAACTGCTTTGCCACAGTGGTAACCTCCTGATTTGGAATTGCGTAGGCTTCCACCCCTTAGTAAAGTAGTGACCTACAACCATGGTGTACCGGTTTCCATCGTCAGTAACTGGGAATGGTCCAGCAATGTCTATGGCAATTCTCTCGAAAGGCAGTCCAACGTTATACTGTCTCATTTTACCCCTACTTCTGGTTTGTGGGCCCTTGCTTGCAGCACATATTTCACATGTCCGAACCCATTCCTCTACGTCATGGCGAAGATGAAGCCAATAGAATCGCTTCCGTATTTTGTCAAGAGTTTTGTTAACGCCAAGATGGCCTCCAGATATTCCATCATGCGTCTCCATCAAAACAGACTGCCCTTTACTTCGGGGAACTATCAACTGCATGACCACGTCTCGTCCATCTGCACTTTCCCAAGCCCTTTTTAGCAATCCGTTTTCTAAGGTGAGAGATTCCCAATGTGCCCAGTAGTCCTTCAGCACTTCGGAACCATGGCAGATATCTTGCCAATCAGGGCAGCAACTTTCCTCTTTTGCTGTCAACATTGGTCCAATGTCTTCATCAGTCATCTGTTCTTGTCGACAGTCTTGTGTTGTCCAGCCGTCTGCCAGGAAATCTGCAGTGATGGCTTGAACATGTTCGCTTGAGTTTTGTTCTTCCTTTCTGTGGCAAAGTCGGCAGTCTTCTGGGCACGGTCTTCATGATAAGCCATCTGCATTACCATACAGGTGTCCGGGTCGAAGTTGTACTCTTGCAGACGTTCAAGCCACCTTGCCAACTGTCCTTCCGGATTTTTAAATCTCATGACCAATGCAAGCGCAGCATGGTTGGTACGTAGTGAAAACTCACTTACATAGAGATATTTATGGAAGTGCTCCAATGCTCGGGTGATTGCCAGCAACTCTCTCCTTGTGACGCAATAATTTCTCTCTGGTTTAGAAAGTGTCTTGCTGTAATACGCTATTACTCGTTCTTCACCGTTTTGCACTTGAGACAAAACTGCTCCTAGACCAGTATTGCTTGCGTCTGTGTCCAGAATGTACTTCCCTTCGGAAGCTGGAAAAGCAAGAATTGGCTGTGAACATAATGCAATCTTCAAAGTCCTAAATGCTTGGTCACACTCTTTTGACCACTGGAAGTTTCGTTTATTTTCCGTTAGCTCATGTAGTGGTTTAGCAATAGTAGCGAAGCCTTTCACAAAACGTCTGTAATATGAGCATAACCCCAGGAAACTCAAACTTCGTGTTTACTCTTCAGCACTGGCCAATCTCTTACGGCGTCTACTTCATTAGGATCCATGCTAACACCCGCTGCCAAAACCAGATGGCCCAGATATTGTACTTCCTTCTGGAATAGAGAACACTTCTTCGGGCTCAGGTTCAGTTGGGGACCATGAATTCTAGTTAGAACTTCCTTAAGGTTTTCTAAATGGTCTTTGAAAGTCTTCCCGATGACTATGACATCGTCTAAATAAACAAGGCAAGTTTTCCATGTCAGTCCTTGGAGTACCAGATCCATCAATTTTTCAAATGTTGCCGGTGCATTACAGAGTCCAAATGGCATGACGTTAAATTGGAATAAACCACTTGGGGTCGAGAAAGTGGTCTTTTCCTTGTCTTCTTGATGAAGACCCACTTGCAAATATCCACTCTTCAGGTCCAATGTGGAAAACCACTGTGCTCCGGACGTGTCGAGTGTATCGTCAACGCGAGGTAATGGCTAGCAGTCTTTCTTTGTAACGTCATTTAACCTCCAGTAGTCTACGCAGAAACACAATCCAACATCCTTCTTCGTACCAGCACTACCGGAGAAGACCAAGCACTTGACGAAGGTTCGATTACTCCCTCTGTCAATATGTCCTGTACTAACCGAGACATTTCCTCTTGTTTAGATAATGGAGGCCTTCGAGGAGGTTGGCGTATTGGTGTTGTGTCCCCGGTACAGATGCGTTGTTGCACAAGAGAGGTTCTTCCCAGTGACTGTCCCCGAACTGCAAAACAATCTTTGAATTCGTGTAAAAACTGTCTGAGTTCTTTTACCTCACCACTTGAGAGGTCGTTAGAAGATCTGATCAATAATTCCTGCAGTTCCTCTGGTTATTTGGAATTATCCGAAGCACTGGATCTTCGTTGCATCATTCCGGCTGTTACACTTCGATTATTTTAATAAATTTTGAAGCCTAAAAACCCACCCAAAACTCAATTTCCCACATTTACATTTATCACTCTTACCTTCACAGGAGTCCAGGGTCCTATATGCAAACTCGTGACCTGTAAGAGTGGTTATTGGGTTTGTGATGGTACAATTCTGGTACAATCCTACTTTTATAAAATATGGTCCAAAAAACCATAATTATTGTATTTATTTCCTAACAATTATTTGGTAATAAATTTTGTAATATTTCATAATCCCTATAAAGTTTTGGTGAGTGGACTATATAATATTTTATACAACGCAGATTGGAATTGACAGGATTTCGATCGCTTTCATTGTAAAACTGCAAACATAACAAAAAACCGTGTGTCACATATAGCGATAACGGGCCTAGCCCTGATGACGTCAGCTGAAGGAATGCATACTTCTGTAAACAACTCGAGGCTTGGCTATACGAACAAAAGACTGGTGACGTAGTTTTTGCCCCACCTACGCAATGTTTAACAAATACTCTGTGTCATTTTCGCCTGGACAGTGAACGGAGCCGGCCGGCAGAGATTCACTGAGTGTGAATTTTTAACTTTTACACCACCAAAAGTGGTTGAATAACTATTTTCAAAATATCGGAAATGTTGGGGCGGTAAACAAATTTGAACAGGTGTCATCGGCCAAGGGATCGTCAAGTACGTGCGGCTAAAATCTGCCAAAGTGTTTTGAGGGGGGACACTACGGTGTGGGCCCGAAGATGAAGTAAAACGACCAGATAGTGCACGATGGACTGATCTAAGCAGTACGGTGAGACCTGTCCAAAATTTCGGTGAGACCGGCCCAATATTTATATCATTCAAGTTCATAACTAAATTCAAATTCAAATGACCAATTCAAAATTTAAAAAATTCATTCAATAAACAATTAAATTAAAATGAGCTCATAAAATAACAAATTTGTACCAGAGAATGGGAGAGAGAGAGAGAGAGAGCGTGAACTGAATAATTTACCAAGTGCTGGGTTGTGCAAATATTTATTGTTTATCATGTTTAGTATACCGTAGTTATAACAAATGTCTATTTTGGAGGGTCAAAAAATGTAATTATTATTCATGTTTATGTTCAGATAACTACGCCCTGAGGCGTAAAACGTGCATGTTTGGCACACTTTTTTTGTGTGAATATATGGGAATATGTCTTTTGTGAGTAGTGTTTGAATAAAGGGTAATGTCATTGGTAAAAGTTACAAGCACGAGTGAGTTATTTCAGGTAACACATTTCACTATTACTGGTTCGTTAACACGAATTCTGGACCGCAAGGTAAGCCTAATCTCGTATGTTGTTGCACAGACTTGCATCATGGCGCCCGTAATTATTCAGTGTTGTAATTGTTAAGTACGTTTTATTGGCATGTGATTTGTAGAATCACATTTGGCGGCCGAACAGGGACTCGACATAAAACTTAATTTTATGTTGAGTATACCTACCAGGAAAGCGGAATAATTGCCTGAAATAATTTCGTAAGTACATAAACACGTACGTAAGATAGGGTTAAGTTACAAGGTTATAAACATTTATGTGTTAGAGATATAGTAACAAACATGAGTACCAATGACAATATAACATTAGAAATCAGTACAACTGATGTAGATTTGACTAGTGAGATGGATGTTCCATCAACACAAACTAGTCAGATTGACGAGTCGAATACGCTTGCATCTGTAGAGACAGAGAAAGTCAACACATCCATCTCAACTAGGTCAGAAAATAAACCAGATGAAATTAGTGCAATGATGCAATTATTGTGAAAGTTAGACGAGAAGTTTGATGAAAAAAAAGAGATTCTAATTTGAAATTTGATAAACAGAATGAAAATTTTAATAATTTCAAAACTGAAATAAAAAATGAAATTACAACACAAAACGTTCAAATTAAAAGTGATTTCAATGAGAAGTTTGACGAAATAAAAAGAGAAATTAAAAAACGTAACAATAATCTTAATAAGCAATGTGATATAGTAATTTCAAAGTTGGATGAGCAATTAATCCAAATAGAGAATCAGAAGGTGAGTAGTAGTGAAAATATGACAAAAAACGAAGTACTGATTAATAAAGTAAGTAACAGTGATAATTTGAATAATGAGTTTACAGGTAGTAAGAATGATATGATATTAGAAAATGATAATGAGAGTATTATGAGTGATAATGAGGTGTTTGAGTGTGTTGAGTCAGAAAGAGAGCTGAGAGAAAGTACAGTTTTACAAGGGGTGCAGGGGTTAGAATTTTCCTTTGATGTTGTGTTAGGGGGTGAAGTCAAGTCTTCACGTATTTTTAATAAGGACGAGAGTTCCTTACATTTATATTTGGGAGACGATAGGTCTACAAATAAAGTTCCTTCGTGTTTTTGTGTACCTCATAGGTGGTACAGTAATTATGAGTTAGTGACCCGTGCATATTTGGAGAGAGAGAGTGTAACTTGGTGTTATGGTGAGAAATATATTAAGAGAGAAAGTGTAGAGAGGTATTGTGAGAGATATGGTGAGAGAAAGAGAGTAATAGAAATTTTTAAAGTAAATAAAAAGTATAAAGAATTTGTAGAAAGGTTAGGAGTAGAGATGGTGGATGAAAATAATGAATACTTACCTTGTAGTAAGAGTGAAATTAAAATAATAATAGATGATGATAATAATGGTATCAAGCACTTACCTTGGGAAGTAACAGGTGTAGTGGTAGAAAATTATGATAATAATTCTGATGACAATATGAATAATAAGATTATAACATATGATAATACTGAGGGAGACAGAACTATACCCGATCGTGACCTGATATATAATAAACCGATTGAGATTGTAAACGGAATATATAAAATGTTTGATGAATATTATAATGAGTATAATAGTATAATTCATTTACTAAACAATAAGATAAATAGACCTAAGATTAGAATGTTATTCAATGATGGAGGGTAGATTGTTTTATTGTGTAATGAACATTTAATATATGTGAAAAGTGGTTTTGAATTGGACTGCATATGGACTGATTTTGATTAATGACAAAATAATGAGTTTGGATTGTATATTTTTCATTGTTTTATGTTGTGTATTACAGGTAAATTTTATGTACACCATGTATGTTTTAGTAATTGTTTTAATAATTAACAATTAACATGTTTTTGTTTAACTAAACAAGTGAAAATTTTTAAATAATTGAATAATAATTAAAGAGTAATTACTGAATTAATGTGGTACAAAAGAAAGTTGTACTAACTTTGTAACTGAAGTTGTAAATTATTAATTGTAATAGAAAGTCTCTAATGAAGTTAAATCATTATGGTAATGAAGGTAATTTCTAATAAATGAAATGATTAAGTAAGAATATTTGAAGATTGAGATGTATTGTTATGAGTAGGTGAGAGATAAAAATAATGCAATTGTCAATGATTAGAGCTTAGGAATAGAGCCTAGGTGTATTAAAATAGAGGCAGGTGAGTTATTTAATCAAAGTTGATGGGATTTAGATAGATAAGAATTCTGAAGTAAATAATACAAAGAGAGTATTAGATATTTAGGGACACAGCAGTTAGTGATTATTTGTAGAGGTGAGTAAAGTAAAGGTTAAACATTTATTTGTTGCTGATGATATTTTGTAGTGGGGGTGAGGTGATAAGGAGTAGCCAACGTATAGCGTTGTGGCAGGTAATAGCTTAGTTTAAGGGAGTGTTTGCCGAATTTTTTGGAAGGGCAAAATATTATGAATGTATATAGCCAGGTAAGGAACACCCATCTCTATACAAAGACGCGCGGTGCTATAGGATTTATCGTCGGAATGAAATTAGTGAAAGGTGTTTATTATTGAGAAATTGGTGTCATGATAGGTAAATTTTGTTGTTAGTTAGAAGAAAGGTGAGTAAGATTATAATAAGTAAAAGCATAGTGAATACAGGAGTCACCCAGACTAAACAATGATCAGAATATGAAAGGCTAGGTAGAAAGTTCAGAGTAGAAAGGGAATAAGAGAGGTAATAAGAAATAATAATAATAATAGTGTAATATGAATATTAATAATAAATTTGAAATAAATTAATAATAAATAATTGATAGATAATTGATTACTAATTAATAAAATCAGAATGATCACAGTTGCACACCACTATATAAAAATTATCCCGATTAGTGCTTTCAAGCCTCACAGCCCATCGTCAGATCGGAATAGGCAGAAATTATTTTAAAACAAACCCTTCACCCCTCTCCCCCACCCTGCTCACACACAACAAGCTATAATATAAATGACCCTTCCCCCCCCTAAACCCTGTCACACCATCTGCACAGTTACATATTTTTCTAGCAAATTCCTTGTGTTTCAGTGTTGCGTGCGCGCGCGCGCGCGTGTGTGTGTGTGTGTGTGTGTGGACAGGACAAAAATTCGTATGCAGGTTGTCTGACCACAAACGTAGAGAAGGTAATAGAACAACCAATTCGTTATATGCAAGACATTTCATAGAACACAACCATAAGTTTGTTAATCCTTTGGAAGAATACGAAATTGTAAAAATAGTAAATAACACAGTTGAAAGGAAGCTTAGAGAGGAGTTAGAAATATTGAAAGAAAGAGAAAAAGGGTTAGACAATTTAATTAATATTAAAATTAAATTTGATAATGAAGAAATATTTTATAACATGATTAAGAAGTAAATGATAGAGGACAGATAGATAAGATTAAGAATTATACTGCATAGTACTAATTGGTTGTTTTAAAATAAGGGTGTGTGACTGACCCACGTGTGTGGAGAGGAAGAGGGTAGTTTAAAAGGATACACACACACACACACACACAAAACACTGAAACACAAGGAATTTGCTAGAAAAATATGTAACTGTGCAGATGGTGGGACAGGGTTTAGGGGGTGGGGAAGGGTCATTTATATTATAGCTTGTTGTGTGTGAGCAGGGTGGGGGAGAGGGGTGAAGGGTTTGTTTTAAAATAATTTCTGCCTATTCCGATCTGACGATGGGCTGTGAGGCTTGAAAGCGCTAATCGGGATAATTTTTATATAGTGGTGTGCAACTGTGATCATTCTGATTGTAATTTCAACCACTAACACAAATTTCTTAATTAATAAAAGTCAAATAATTAAAAGTATTAATTAATTAATTGAAATTGTAATTTTTATAATTTTAAATGCAAACTTAAATAGATAGAATGTGCAAATCTTAATCAAGATTAAATATGAATTGACTATTTCAATGTATTAGATGTATTAACTGTATTAATTATGATGTATCAGGTATTATGTTTTATGTATTAACATAGAAATTTTAACCTGATGTAGGGCCTATAGGAAATAGTGTGTGTGGAGGAGACAGAGGGGTAAATATTATTAACAGCGCCAGTTATTAACTGTTAATAATAATAATAATATTAATTTCAATAAGATTTTATTAATTTTTTTTTCTATAAAATGTTTTTCTCCATGTTTGAGTAATATTTGGGAGATTTAGGTAATATTGGGGATTTATATGTGGATTTCCATATGTTTTATTTAAATATTTGTTTCTTTTATAATTACATTAATTATGAAACAGAAAGAGTTAATTATTATCGATGGGAATCGAAACGATTTTTACAATTAAAGGGTAGTCCATGAAGAGAATGGCAATTCTATGTAATTCTTGTATTTTATATTTTTTGTATTTGTATTTCTTGTATTTCAAGCAAACCCAGTGCTTATTAACGCAAGCCAGCACATAGCTAAGGGGAAACAGATCAGTTAAGGATAGAGTAATATACCAAGCCACTATTTTGATATTTTTAATTTATTGTTTCAGTGTTTGGTGATGTTATGACGGTGGTCCTGAGCTGGCCAGCGCGTCAGAGCAGGAACGTTACGCGCCTGATTGGCCTTATGGTGTTGGGATCTCGAAGGAGAAGTCCAGTAAGGTCATGCAGGTACTGTCATCCTCATCGGACCACGGGTGAGTTATTGTGTTTCTTTTTATATAAATTGTAAGGGGGTTGTGGCGACATATCCTGGCTGATCCCTTTAGGAAGTACGAATGTGTCAATGAAAGTTTTTATGCTTCGGCACAAAATCTTTCATTGAGGGGGTTTTGTGATGGTACAATTCTGGTACAATCCTACTTTTATAAAATATGGTCCAAAAAACCATAATTATTGTATTTATTTCCTAACAATTATTTGGTAATAAATTTTGTAATATTTCATAATCCCTATAAAGTTTAGGTGAGTGGACTATATAATATTTTATACAACGCAGATTGGAATTGACAGAATTTCGATCGCTTTCATTGTAAAACTGCAAACATAGCAAAAAACCGTGTGTCACATATAGCGATAACGGGCCTAGCCCTGATGACGTCAGCTGAAGGAATGCATACTTCTGTAAACAACTCGAGGCTTGGCTATACGAACAAAAGACTGGTGACGTTTTTGCCCCACCTACGCAATGTTTAACAAAGACTCTGTGTCATTTTCGCCTGGACAGTGAACGGAGCCGGCCGGCAGAGATTCACTGAGTGTTAATTTTTAACTTTTACACCACCAAAAGTGGTTGAATAACTATTTTCAAAATATCGGAAATGTTGGGGCGGTAAACAAATTTGAACAGGTGTCATCGGCCAAGGGATCGTCAAGTATGTGCAGCTAAAATCTGCCAAAGTGTTTTCGAGGGGGGACACTACGGTGTGGGCCTGAAGATGAAGTAAAACGACCAGATTGTGCACGATGGACTGATCTAAGCAGTACGGTGAGACCTGTCCAAAATTTCGGTGAGACCGGCCCAATATTTATATCATTCAAGTTCATAACTAAATTCAAATTCAAATGACCAATTCAAAATTTAAAAAATTCATTCAATAAACAATTAAATTAAAATGAGCTCATAAAATAACAAATTTGTACCAGAGAATGGGAGAGAGAGACAGAGAGAGAGAGAGCGTGAACTGAATAATTTACCAAGTGCTGGGTTGTGCAAATATTTATTTTTTATCATGTTTAGTATACCATAGTTATAACAAATGTCTATTTTGGAGGGTCAAAAAATATAATTATTATTCATGTTTATGTTCAGATAACTACGCCCCGAGGCGTAAAACGTGCATGTTTGGCACACTTTTTTTTGTGAATATATGGGAATGTCTTTTGTGAGTAGTGTTTGAATAAAGGGTAATGTCATTGGTAAAAGTTACAAGCACGAGTGAGTTATTTCAGGTAACACATTTCGCTATTACTGGTTCGTTAACACGAATTCTGGACCGCAAGGTAAGCCTAATCTCATATGTTGTTGCACAGACTTGCATCATGGGGCCCATAATTATTCAGTGTTGTAATTGTTAAGTATGTTTTATTGGCATGTGATTTGTAGAATCACAGGTTTTGTTACATAATAATTCTCTACTCTCATTTATCACCTTTCAACAAACTTGTTTATTTAATATATCTTTAACATACCCTCTTTCTCTATCTACGCTCTTTACAAACAGGTTATCTCTTACATATCGCTTACAAAAACATAGGTTCACTTATAACATACAGTGGAAATCGGTTAACACGAAATGACGGGGACCAGTTATTTTTTCGTGTAAACCGAATTTCGCGTTAAGCGAACAAAAAGTGAAACAAAATGAGGAAGTGAACAAATAGTGTACTGTAGATTATTTATTGTACTGTCTAGTAAAATGCAACAAATAGGCCTACAACCTTTTATTTATCCTCATGGTTTATTATTGTTAATTTTTCTTAAAATTATTATTAGCTGTTCTAAATTTAGTCCCATGATTTAGGTTTTCTTATAGACTACTGTATGTCTTTCAACTTTACCGTAGTTTTCGTGTTTATCTTTATTTAAAATAATCCGTTATTTTCTTTTGCACACAATTTTGCACTATTTTATTTTCAACAAATTGTTCTAATTTATCAACGTGTTCAAACATTTCACCTTCCGAGTTGGCTTCAAAATATCGACGAACACGGCTCAGCAACGAAAGCATATCGGTAGCGGTAGCAACATTTTCACTATCATTTTCCGTGTCAAGTTTTCCGTGTCAATCGTGGATAACGTCGAGTTTGGTATACCGAATGTTTTACAGATTTCTGTTTTAGTTCGAATACCCTCATTAACAGCTTGGAGGAGTTCAACTTTTTTTTCTATAGAGAGGGCACTTTGTTAACGCACTTTCTTCTCCATTTTACTTCCGGACTGCAAAAACGTAATTTACGAAAGCGTAACTTCACTTAACACGTACACGTCACACGCTTAACGTCACTTAACTGGCTGTAAAAGACTAAGAAGTTTGTACAGTAAAAAAGTAAACAGTTAATCCTCACAACTGAGTAAATTTTTTACAATTAAATGTTATCGGTACCGTACCGCAAACTTTACCACCGCTGTAGGCTACACGCACAGAATACAACTGAACTGAACTCACCACACCCTATAGAGTAGGTAGTTAATGTAAGCGATAACGGTTTGTGTGCGGTCAATGAAAACACATTTGGTGCTGAAGGAGAGGCTATGGTTTCTCGTAAACAACGATACACTGTATACAGTACGTACTGTAAATAGAACTTGGTACTGAAGACAAAACAAAACAGGTAGACAAAACAAACTATGGTCACTACCTGCTCTTTCTCTTTGAGAGATGAAGAATGGATTCCGTTACATCGAAAACAAGCTTTTGGGCGTACTTGTGTGGCTTTATTTTGTATGCAGTTACTTAAAAGCCAGCCAAAAAAAAAAATTATTTTTAACAAAAATTTTTCGTGTTAACCGATATTTTTCAGGTAAACCTTTCATGTTAACCGTACAAATAATACACTGTACATAACAAACGGCGATCGGTACCCGAGTGGTATTTCGTGTTAACCGATATTTTGTGGTAACCGTTTTCGCGTTAAACGATTTCCACTGTATATAGGTTTCTAATAAAAGGCTATCCAGTACTTTGCTCATTCACTCTCTCTCTCTCTCTCTCTCTCTCTCTCTCTCTCTCTCTCTCTCTCTCTCTCTCTCTCATACTTGTCACCTCCCTAAATGTAAGAGATCTCTATAATTTTTTACGTTTTAGTGGGTCGTTTTTATATTGATTTATGGTTATTAATTTTTTGTTGAAAGTTTAACTGGTACTCATCCTGCACGTGTGCTCTGTTGTTGCTCCCTGTTTTTCACTTAAAAGACCGAAAAATAACTTTAACTGTTTTGTAATTTAGAAATTGTACTTCTGATGTTGTTGTTACACTTTTATTAACACATTTTTACAATTTTACTGGATCTTGGCTCGCGAGCACTATTACATAGAACCGCGCGGTTCATGTGACTGACGCTAAGTGAAGTGTCTCAAAATGGCTAGCGTCCCTCTAAGCTCAGCAACTTGCCTTCTGATTGGATGACGAGCGTCTCGCTAATTCTCGTAATCTCGTAGACGGTGGTAAGGCAATTTGGTACGTGCTTTTCACGCTGCTGAAAGCGGCACATGCGCGCTCGTACACATTCCAATGCTCCAGATTACGCTGCAACGTCCCTGGATTGTTGATAGACTGACAACTGGGTGTTCACAAAACTCAAGCTTTTGTGAACAATACGGGGCTCAGTGTGGGTGACTCCACGTAATTACAATTAGTATGGAATTAAAATAAATCCCCCTAGTTTGTCCCGTTACAATACCCCTGCAATAAGAGGTTTTCTGTCGAAACAGAAAAACTCTCATTGGCTAAAAACCTAAGAGGACCAGCTAGGATATGGCGCCACTAAACCCCCCGTAAATCCTTATTAAAACCATGGGTAACTTATCCCCCTAGTCCAGCAACTATGGCTGCACCTGAATGACATTACTGCACTTCCCTCTCGAGATCCCAACACCATAAAGCCAGACAGGCACATCACCACAGTATCACCAAACTCTGTAACTTTTCAAACAAATTGTCTATAATTGGCCTTACACCAAACCAGTTCCTTAACTGATTTATTTCCCTCTTAGACGTACTGGATTGCCTTTAGCAAAGTACTGGTTGCGTATATATGTGCATTCTTAACATGAACATATTACATTCCTATTTCACAAAAACCCAGATTCAAAATACATTACTAACCTCAGGTTAATATAAAACATATCATCTCCGAATCTAAATAAAATTCACCAACATTATATAACTTTTAATTTCAATTTCCATTAATTTAAACATTTGAACTGTTTATCTAGCATTATTATTTCAATTTTGTTTTTACATTCAAACTTTCAATCATTGCATTTTCCTCAGTTACCATTTATTTTCCCATTCAAATCAAAATAAATTTAAGTTCATTACTAAAATTCACATTTTAAATTAATTAGACCATCTCTTTTAATTAACAAAAAAATTTTTTTTTAAATTCTCCCATGAACTTTAATTACATTATTCAAAATAACTTCACTTCATTTAATTTCTTCTTGCATTTATTTACTTTCATAATGAAATTTATTTATCATTTTCTATAATCTTCAAATCAAAACTTTTTAAATCTACTACCCAAATCTCTATTTTTAAATGAATTTGATTTTCATCATAAACCTTCATAATCATGTATTGACAATTATTAAAAAAATAAAAAACTTATTACTATCATAAAATCAATTACAACTATAAATCGATTACACCATGCATCAGCTGGTGTCTTACCAGCATATGAACATAACCTTACTCTAAGTACCTTTAACATATGTAAACCAAATACAGAATTATCTACAATATAAGTCATTAAATGTTCTTGTTAACCCCACATCGTTACAGTATTAAGTCCAGTATTTAAAACCACTAACTCTCATAATTGAATGTTCATTAATAACCATTTAACCACCATTATTGAAAATTAACTTTCTTTTAATACATCACAATACATAACCATTACAAAACAGCAATTGAGTCATAACAATAACAACATATCTAATCAAAGCAAATCAAACTCAATTTCACAGTGATTACGGTCAAGTAATCCCTAACTGAATATTCAGTTATACATCTTCTTCCATATCATTTTATCATATTCCCCCCCTAACCCAGTTACAATTGGGTAAATAACCTCCCGGGTAAACCGGATGAGGCATTTACCTCCTTGCATAGATGCTATATCCATGCCTCTGGCTTGTAACGGCCAGATCCTATCCACACACTCTATTGCTTAATGATGTTGGACTGTAGCGCCCATTTGCTTTCACAAGAACTGAAGTTTTTTAGGGTGTAGACGCTGCCTACACTGTTGTTGCTTCGGCGTTATAAAACATTCCGCAAAACTGATGTCTGAGGACACCAGTAATCCTACTAAAATTTAGTTACAAGCCCTTACACGGTCTACCATCCCATTCGATGGATAGCCACTGTTCCATAGTTATGATGATTCCCCTGATTCACCCCCCCCGCCCCGGTTAATTTCTAAATTCACCAATTTTGAAAATAATAACAAGTATGGTTAGGGTACAAGCCTAACCACACCTTGTTACCAATAATCCAAATCCACGGTCAAGGTTCGGTGACGCTGTGACCGCCCGAAAGTGGGGAATCACATGTTTAAAATATATATATATGTTACATGTACAAGTTATAAAATTACAAGGCTAATTACATAAAACTTATAACACGTATGATGTGTTATCGAACACCATTCATTTTCCTTCATCACACTTTCTTTATTGTGACTTTACTGAACATAAGAATAGCGGGTACAGCATAATAATATCTTAGTTTATTTCCTAGAATACAATCTATTCACATCCATACAAAGCATAATTTAAACACAAAATTTAATTCCATAGTCCAATTACAAAAGCCAATTTTGGAACCTCCTTAGACAAGATATTTGTTTGTTATTACTGTTTCCATTCACACACACACACACACACTTTTTTTTTTAATTTATATTATTTACACCTACATTCACACATTATTTCCTACGACTCACGCACTTCTTAAAGGGATCAGCATAAATATGACTCACAGAGATGGGGTCGGCGATGGGCAGATCCCATTCATCAATGAATATGAACTTAAAACACGTTTGGCAGTCTCGAAGGAATTGTATAAGGAACCACCAAAACCGACCTCATTATTACTACTACTACATTTAATTATTAGTATTATTATTACCTATAACTAGTAACTCTCAAACAGAAAATTTGTCATTTGCAGGTGTTAAATCGCAAACAACACTTGTTATCCATACTTGAAAATTGCCTCATTATTTTTTAATGTACTCTCAGGCAATTGTCGGTCCGTGGGGTTGTGCTAATTTATGCACCTTTCGTGTAATTTTCCCCACGCACCTTAGGCGTCCCCCTCCCCATTCTAACACAAAATTAAATTTCTACTTGCACCAATTTGTGGAGTAGGATCAGGGATGGTGAAGCCGTGACCGCCCGAATGTGGGGGAGAGTCCCTTCTGAAAACATACAAACGTATATTAACATTCGTTTGAGTTCATATTCACTGTGACCAATATTGCTTTAAATTCGTCGCGTTATGAGTACCCACTATTTCTCGCGTTACCTGGTTCTGTAAAACGTATGCATTGTTCATCTTGATTTCTATCACTTCATATGGTCCTTCATACAACAAAAGGAACTTTTTTATCTCCTTATCTTGCGCACATGACAAATCATGCCTCCTTACTAGTACTAACTGACCTATCTCATATCTAGTCCATTTGCCTGTAACATCATGATGCCGCTTTCTCCTTTCCCCTTTAGTTAATAAGTTCTCATTTATGAGTTTAAGTTTTACTTCCAGACCTCTGGTATTGCTCTCAAGTGGATAATTGAACAGCTGTTCCAGAATTCTAGGTGGGGGTGTCCCCTTGACCAACTCGTATGGCGTAAACCCGGTTGACTCATGCATAGTACAATTTAACCAGTCTTCGATTTTCTTCACATAAGCTGGCCATTCACTGTGTTTAGTATGGCAATACGCCCGAAAAATCCTCCCTAATTCGCGCATGACCCTTTCGGCCTGGTTTGACTGGGGATGATATACCGCAGTGTGTTTGGGTATAATGCCTTCCCAACCCAAAGTTTGTTGCCAAGTTCTGCTAATGAATTGGGGCCCATGATCAGAGAGTATTATCTTAGGTTTCCCGGTTTTGATCATATAGTCCTTTGTTATCTTTTCACTTAGGACTCTACTCGTCGCCCTTTTGATCTATACAGTTTTACGACTTTAGTAAAGGTATCTAATACCACAAAAATGTACATCACCCCTCCTCTACCCTTTGGTAGCGGGCCGAACAGATCCACCGCGACTAAATCAAAAGGTTTCTCGACTTTAATGCATCTCATTTCTCCCTCTGACCGGTAATTGGCTACTTTTGACTTCTGGCAGAAATCGCAACCCCGGAGTAATGTTCTAACTCTCCGTTCCATATTTTTGAATAAACATGATTCTTTCAGTACATTTACACATTTCATAGCACCGAAATGCCCATACCGAATATGACAGTCCCATATTATTTTATCTACCAACCCTTCCGGTATGACTAACCTCCAATCACGCTCTCCCCCCTCTACTTTCTTAAATAGGCTCCCTTGATAGATTTGAAAATATCGGCTATACCCAAACTCATCTAAATTTGACCCTAAACTGGTTATTATTTTATTTAATTTAACATCTGCTCTCTGCATGTTATTAATATCCTTCAACTCCTCCCCAAAAAGCCTATCTTCCCTACTTAGTCTATATATCTCTATTTCTTTTAAATCTCTCCCCGTTTTATTTCCCTCCATGTCAACCCTCGAAAGTGTATCTGGTACTTTATTTTCTACTCCCCTTATATGCTCCCAGGAAAAGTTGTACTCTTGTAAAGCTAACACCCACCTGGTAAGTCGACTGTGCGTCAGTTTACATGTATTTAGAAAAGATAGAGCCTTGTGGTCTGTCCTGATGATTGTGGAACTCCCCAGCAGATAAGTACTAAATTTCTTCACAGCGAAGATGATGCTAAGCAGCTCCTTCTCCGTGGTAGTATAATTCCTCTCGGCCGCTAGCAGGGTTCGACTGGCGAAAGCGATGGTCTTATGCTCCTTGTCTCCCTCTTCCTGGTAGAGTTCTGCACCCAGGGCAACGTTGCTAGCGTCCGTCTGCAAATAAAAATTATGTTCAAAATTAGGGTGGTTCATCATAATCATGTTTGCAAACTTGCGTTTTATCTCGTTGAAAGCGTCCCTCACTGTTTCACCCCATCTCCATTGTTTACTTTTTTGTAACACTGTGCTTAATTTTGCGGTTATTTGTGCATAATTTTGCTGAAATTTTCGATATAAGTTGCATAAACCTAAAAAGCTCTGCAGTTGTTTAATGTTTCTCAGTTCAGGGAACTTCATTATTGATTCTACTTTGTCAGGGTTGGCTTGTATGCCTTCAGGTGTAATGAGAAATCCCAAAAAATGTATTTCTTTCTGCAAAAAACTTGATTTTTCCCAATTCACCGTTAACCCTCCGTGATATAGTTTATTTAAAACATACTCTATATGCTCTATGTGTTCCTCAAAAGTTCTCGATGCTATTAATATATCATCTACATAAATCGTTAAAAAATCTAAGTTTTTTGGTTGTAAAATCTCATCTAAACATTTAATGAAACTGGCCACGCTGGTATTCAGCCCGAACGGTAACCATTTAAATTGATAGTTTTTCCCATTGAATAAAAAGGGTGTATATTTCCGGCTCTTCAATGCTGGCGGGACTTGCCAATACCCTGCGGTTAGGTATAATGATGTCATATACTTCACGCCGCTAAACTTCTGAAAGATCTCGTCTATCGCTTCCGGCGACTCCCGATCAGGAATTATTATTTGATTGATGTGACGGGCATCTAAACACAGTCTCACTCTACCATCTTTTTTAATGACCACTACTAACGGGTTCGAATAAGGTGATATCGATCTCTCGATTATACCCCCCTCTAACATTTTATCTAACTCCATCTGAACGGCTCTCCTCTTGGAAAATGGCACCAAATAACTTCTTTGTACGTAGGGTGCTTGTTCCCTCACCTTTAACTCACATTCGTAGTTCCTGGCCCTTCCAGGTAACTCAGCAAACACCTCTTTAAAACTCGCCATGACCCGCCACAACGCTGTACGTTGGGGACTCCCTACAACGCCACCCTCACTACAAAATCTGTGTGCCCTCTCTTCCCATATTTGCTCTTCCCGTTCATCATCTCTCTCTCTCTACATGCATTCACACTAACTTCCGTTCCCCTATCACTAACCCTGTTCTGTATCACCCTTACTCCCGATATTTTCACTGTGTCCGAAACCCGCTCAAAACTGACCCTGATTGGTTTACTTTCGTCACTTAGTTCTAACACCCGCTTCTTAAAATCAATCACCGCTCTATGCCTGATTAAAAAATCGTTACCTAATATGACCTCCAGATTCAGACCGCGTACTACCAAAAATGTGTTTTCATATGTCCCCCCCATTAATCATCATGTTCAACTGTACTTGTTTGGTTACCTTTTTACTTCTAACCCCTGTAATACCTACAATGCTAACCCCCGCAACTGGCAAAGATGGAATGTTTTTGTTGGTTTCCCTTAGTTCGTCTAATATGTGTTCTGAAATCGCGGAGACCTCGCTACCTGTGTCTACTAAAGTCTTAATTTCCTTACCTTCAATATTAATCTTTATTTCCATTAATCCCGTCTCCTGTCTTCCTGTCTCTGTGTCCTCCTCCTCCTCCATCAATTCATGGGATATGTTGGTTCGGATGATGTTGCTTTGGTAACTGTCATCGCCTTGGACCCCGCTGCTACCTGTTGACAATGGTTGGGTCCTTTCATACACTGTCCCTGCTAGTTTCCCTGTTGTACATCGGCGCTGCCCTGTGAATATCCGCCTCTACCCCTCGTTGTATTTCCACCTCCTCTGCTGCTATCGCCACCTTGTTGCTGCTGACTGTGCTGTGTGGATACTACGTTGTTCCGTTGACAACCTCTCACCTTACTACACCTATGACACACTGTTCTGTTAGCAAAGTTTTCAAACTCACATTCCGAACACTGCCACACCTTGTTCCTATGGTTACCGTTATCTCCCCTTGCACCCCTATATGCGGTCGAGGGGGGCCCCCCCCTCGATTGGCTATGATTCCCGTTAGTATGTGACAGTGGCGGATTCTGACACCTGCCTATCTCCCCGTCCCTTATGTTTTGAAAAATGTCTAATATTTTCTCAAGTTCGTTAATATCATTTATTTCTCTGGTCATAAGTGTAATTTGTACCTCCCGGGGCAGGTGTTTACTGATATGCCTCACGAAAAATTTAAATGGTAGTGGAGGCTCTAAGTATTTAGCCTCGTTGTACAAGCTCGTAACATAAATGGTAACATTATTATTATGACCACCAAAATTACCCAGGCCCATAATTCGACTTCTTAAAATCTCTTGATCTTCCTCTGCCCAATATTTTCCCCGAAATGTCCGTTAAAGTCATCGTAACATTCCCATTCGACTGTGTGGTGGGCCTCCGCCCATATTGCTGAACTCCCTTTAAAACATTTTATTATACGCAATAACTGCACCTCCCAACTATTGTTATTAAATCTACTAAATTCCCTGGTGCGATTTAAAAATTGCATTGGATGCACTGCTCTACTCTCGCAACTAAATGATTCGAGTTCTATTTCATTGTTTACATCTCGGGTAATCAATATTCTTTCTGTAACCCCGGTTAATTTTTTATTTATTTCCCCACTTAATTCGTCTTTCACACTATTTATATTTTGTTCAATTAAATTGAATTTACTATTGTTAACACATTCAGATTGAATACATTTTTTGTTTATTGTCTTTACAGTATCATGCAATAGTTGTATTTCGGTCTTATAACTAGTATTTAATTCGCTAATTTTACTATCAGTGTCAACTTCACATTTTTTAATATTTTTATTCATTTCTTCAATCTGTCTTGTAGCATTAGCTTTATATTAATTTATTTGAGTTTCAACATTCTCTGATATATCATGCATTTGTTTGTCGATTTTTTCTGTCATTCTACTATCTATTTCAATAATTTTAATATCTATATTCTTTACTGAATTCTCTAATTTGTCAAATTTACTTTCGTATGTCTCATTGGTTTTCTCAGAGCGTTTATTAATTTGCTTTATTTCATTTCTAATTTCATTACAATTACTTTCATTTGTATCAAAATGATCATTTATTTTATCGAACTTTTCATTAAAATTACTCGTTATTTCATTAAAACTGCTTTCACATTTTATTTTTTGTACATTGATTTCGCTTTTTAACTCATTAAATCTACAGTACTTTCGCTTTTAACATCTTGTTTATTAAAATTACTATTCATATTTTCTGACATTGTTTGCATAAGGTTAAATATATCATCCATCGACAACTCTCTTACTCTGGTTGTCGTTGGAGTGAGTTCTGCTTTCGTATGACTCATTATATCGTCATCAGATTTCTTATTTTTACTAATTGAGATTGGGGTTAGCTGAATTCCCGAGTCATCTGTAGTATCTCACTCGTTTACTTTACTGTCTTTAATTACAGTGGGAGTTAAATGAATCTCCAGCCCACTCCAGGCTGATTCATTAACGCCAGTCACATCAATTACATTTATTTGAATTTTGTTATTTTCTTCTATCTTTTTTAAATTATATAATTTTCATATACATTAAAAAATCATAATCTTAAATGTATTCAGTAGTATTCAATCACTTAAATATAACATAACATAACACAACCTTTTGTAATTTACTTGCACTCGTAATCTTCCTTAACCTCCATTAACCTCTCTTACATTCACAAGTAGGCATAGTCTGTACAGAATAAATTTGTACAAACTGTCCTAAGTTCGCGGCGCTATTTGTTACACTTCGATTATTTTAATAAATTTTGAAGCCTAAAACCCACCCAAAACTAAATTTCCCACATTTACATTTATAATTCTTACCTTCACAGGAGTCCAGGGTCCCATATGCGAACTCGTGACCTGTAAGAGAGGTTATTGGGTTTTGTTACATAATAATTCTCTACTCTCATTTATCACCTTTCAATAAACTTGTTTATTTACTATAACTTTAACATACCCTCTTTCTCTATCTACGCTCTTTACAAACAGGTTATCTCTTACATATCGCTTACGAAAACATAGGTTCACTTATAACATATATAGGTTTCTAATAAAAGGCTATCCAGTACTTTGCTCATTCACTCTCTCTCTCTCTCTCTCTCTCTCTCTCATACTTGTCGCCCCCCTAAATGTAAGAGATCTCTATAATTTTTTACGTTTTACTGGGTCGTTTTTATATTGATTTATGGTTATTAATTTTTTGTTGAAAGTTTACCTGGTACTCATCCTGCACGTGTGCTCCATTGTTGTGTCCCTGTTTTTCACTTTAACACATTTTTACAATTTTACTGGATCTTGGCTCGTGAGCACTATTACATAGAACTGCGCGGTTCAGGTGACTGACGCTAAGTGAAGTGTTTCAAAATGGCTAGCGTCCCTCTAAGCTCGGAAACTTGCCTTCTGATTGGATGACGAGCGTCTCGCTAATTCTCGTAATCTCGTAGACGGTGGTAAGGGAATTTGGTACGTGCTTTTCACGCTGCTGAAAGCGGCACATGCGCGCTCGTACACATTCCAATGCTCCAGATTACGCCGCAACTTCCCTGGATTGTTGATAGACTGACAACTGGGTGTTCACAAAACTCAAGCTTTTGTGAACAATACGGGGCTCAGTGTGGGTGACTCCACGTAATTACAATTAGTATGGAATTAAAATAAATCCCCCTAGTTTGTCCCGTTACAATACCCCTGCAATAAGAGGTTTTCTGTCGAAACAGAAAAACTCTCATTGGCTAAAAACCTAAGAGGACCAGCTAGGATATGGCGCCACTAAACCCCCCGTAAATCCTTATTAAAACCATGGGTAACTTACCCCCCTAGTCCAGCAACTATGGCTGCACCTGAATGACATTACTGGACTTCCCTCTCGAGATCCCAACACCATAAAGCCAGACAGGCACATCACCACAGTATCACCAAACTCTGTAACTTTTCAAACAAATTGTCTATAATTGGCCTTACACCAAACCAGTTCCTTAACTGATTTATTTCCCTCTTAGACGTACTGGATTGCCTTTAGCAAAGTACTGGTTGCGTATATATGTGCATTCTTAACATGAACATATTACATTCCTATTTCACAAAAACCCAGATTCAAAATACATTACTAACCTCAGGTTAATATAAAACATATCATCTCCGAATCTAAATAAAATTCACCAACATTATATAACTTTTAATTTCAATTTCCATTAATTTAAACATTTGAACTGTTTATCTAGCATTATTATTTCAATTTTGTTTTTACATTCAAACTTTCAATCATTGCATTTTCCTCAGTTACCATTTATTTTCCCATTCAAATCAAAATAAATCTAAGTTCATTACTAAAATTCACATTTTAAATTAATTAGACCATCTCTTTTAATTAACAAAAAATTTTTTTTTTAAATTCTCCCATGAACTTTAATTACATTATTCAAAATAACTTCACTTCATTTAATTTCTTCTTGCATTTATTTACTTTCATAATGAAATTTATTTATCATTTTCTATAATCTTCAAATCAAAACTTTTTAAATCTACTACCCAAATCTCTATTTTTAAATGAATTTGATTTTCATCATAAACCTTCATAATCATGTATTGACAATTATTAAAAAAATAAAAAACTTATTACTATCATAAAATCAATTACAACTATAAATTGATTACACCATGCATCAGCTGGTGTCTTACCAGCATATGAACATAACCTTACTCTAAGTACCTTTAACATATGTAAACCAAATACAGAATTATCTACAATATAAGTCATTAAATGTTCTTGTTAACCCCACATCGTTACAGTATTAAGTCCAGTATTTAAAACCACTAACTCTCATAATTGAATGTTCATTAATAACCATTTAACCACCATTATTGAAAATTAACTTTCTTTTAATACATCACAATACATAACCATTACAAAACAGCAATTGAGTCATAACAATAACAACATATCTAATCAAAGCAAATCAAACTCAATTTCACAGTGATTACGGTCAAGTAATCCCTAACTGAATATTCAGTTATACATCTTCTTCCATATCATTTTATCATATTCCCCCCCTAACCCAGTTACAATTGGGTAAATAACCTCCCGGGTAAACCGGATGAGGCATTTACCTCCTTGCATAGATGTTATATCCATGCCCCTGGCTTGTAACGGCCAGATCCTATCCACACACTCTATTGCTTAATGATGTTGGACTGTAGCGCCCATTTGCTTTCACAAGAACTGAAGTTTTTTTAGGGTGTAGACGCTGCCTACACTGTTGTTGCTTCGGCGTTATAAAACATTCCGCAAAACTGATGTCTGAGGACACCAGTAATCCTACTAAAATTTAGTTACAAGCCCTTATATGGTCTACCATCCCATTCGATGGATAGCCGCTGTTCCATAGTTATGATGATTCCCCTGATTCACCCCCCCTGCCCCGGTTAATTTCTAAATTCACCAATTTTGAAAATAATAACAACTATGGTTAGGGTACAAGCCTAACCACACCTTGTTACCAATAATCCAAATCCACGGTCAAGGTTCGGTGACGCTGTGACCGCCCGAAAGTGGGGAATCACATGTTTAAAATATATACATATGTTACATGTACAAGTTATAAAATTACAAGGCTAATTACATAAAACTTATAACACGTATGATGTGTTATCGAACACCATTCATTTTCCTTCATCACACTTTCTTTATTGTGACTTTACTGAACATAAGAATAGCGGGTACAGCATAATAATATCTTAGTTTATTTCCTAGAATACAATCTATTCACATCCATACAAAGCATAATTTAAACACAAAATTTAATTCCATAGTCCAATTACAGCCGCTTTCTCCTTTCCCCTTTAGTTAATAAGTTCTCATTTATGAGTTTAAGTTTTACTTCCAGACCTCTGGTATTGCTCTCAAGTGGATAATTGAACAGCTGTTCCAGAATTCTAGGTGGGGGTGTCCCCTTGACCAACTCGTATGGCGTAAACCCGGTTGACTCATGCATAGTACAATTTAACCAGTCTTCGATTTTCTTCACATAAGCTGGCCATTCACTGTGTTTAGTATGGCAATACGCCCGAAAAATCCTCCCTAATTCGCGCATGACCCTTTCGGCCTGGTTTGACTGGGGATGATATACCGCAGTGTGTTTGGGTATAATGCCTTCCCAACCCAAAGTTTGTTGCCAAGTTCTGCTAATGAATTGGGGCCCATGATCAGAGAGTATTATCTTAGGTTTCCCGGTTTTGATCATATAGTCCTTTGTTATCTTTTCACTTAGGACTCTACTCGTCGCCCTTTTGATCTATACAGTTTTACGACTTTAGTAAAGGTATCTAATACCACAAAAATGTACATCACCCCTCCCCTACCCTTTGGTAGCGGGCCGAACAGATCCACCGCGACTAAATCAAAAGGTTTCTCGACTTTAATGCATCTCATTTCTCCCTCTGACCGGTAATTGGCTACTTTTGACTTCTGGCAGAAATCGCAACCCCGGAGTAATGTTCTAACTCTCCGTTCCATATTTTTGAATAAACATGATTCTTTCAGTACATTTACACATTTCATAGCACCGAAATGCCCATACCGAATATGACAGTCCCATATTATTTTATCTACCAACCCTTCCGGTATGACTAACCTCCAGTCACGCTCTCCCCCCTCTACTTTCTTAAATAGGCTCCCTTGATAGATTTGAAAATATCGGCTATACCCAAACTCATCTAAATTTGACCCTAAACTGGTTATTATTTTATTTAATTTAACATCTGCTCTCTGCATGTTATTAATATCCTTCAACTCCTCCCCAAAAAGCCTATCTTCCCTACTTAGTCTATATATCTCTATTTCTTTTAAATCTCTCCCCGTTTTATTTCCCTCCATGTCAACCCTCGAAAGTGTATCTGGTACTTTATTTTCTACTCCCCTTATATGCTCCCAGGAAAAGTTGTACTCTTGTAAAGCTAACACCCACCTGGTAAGTCGACTGTGCGTCAGTTTACATGTATTTAGAAAAGATAGAGCCTTGTGGTCTGTCCTGATGATTGTGGAACTCCCCAGCAGATAAGTACTAAATTTCTTCACAGCGAAGATGATGCTAAGCAGCTCCTTCTCCGTGGTAGTATAATTCCTCTTGGCCGCTAGCAGGGTTCGACTGGCGAAAGCGATGGTCTTATGCTCCTTGTCTCCCTCTTCCTGGTAGAGTTCTGCACCCAGGGCAACGTTGCTAGCGTCCGTCTGCAAATAAAAATTATGTTCAAAATTAGGGTGGTTCATCATAATCATGTTTGCAAACTTGCGTTTTATCTCGTTGAAAGCGTCCCTCACTGTTTCACCCCATCTCCATTGTTTACTTTTTTGTAACACTGTGCTTAATTTTGCGGTTATTTGTGCATAATTTTGCTGAAATTTTCGATATAAGTTGCATAAACCTAAAAAGCTCTGCAGTTGTTTAATGTTTCTCAGTTCAGGGAACTTCATTATTGATTCTACTTTGTCAGGGTTGGCTTGTATGCCTTCAGGTGTAATGAGAAATCCCAAAAAATGTATTTCTTTCTGCAAAAAACTTGATTTTTCCCAATTCACCGTTAACCCTCCGTGATATAGTTTATTTAAAACATACTCTATATGCTCTATGTGTTCCTCAAAAGTTCTCGATGCTATTAATATATCATCTACATAAATCGTTAAAAAATCTAAGTTTTTTGGTTGTAAAATCTCATCTAAACATTTAATGAAACTGGCCACGCTGGTATTCAGCCCGAACGGTAACCATTTAAATTGATAGTTTTTCCCATTGAATAAAAAGGGTGTATATTTCCGGCTCTTCAATGCTGGCGGGACTTGCCAATACCCTGCGGTTAGGTATAATGATGTCATATACTTCACGCCGCTAAACTTCTGAAAGATCTCGTCTATCGCTTCCGGCGACTCCCGATCAGGAATTATTATTTGATTGATGTGACGGGCATCTAAACACAGTCTCACTCTACCATCTTTTTTAATGACCACTACTAACGGGTTCGAATAAGGTGATATCGATCTCTCGATTATACCCCCCTCTAACATTTTATCTAACTCCATCTGAACGGCTCTCCTCTTGGAAAATGGCACCAAATAACTTCTTTGTACGTAGGGTGCTTGTTACCTCACCTTTAACTCACATTCGTAGTTCCTGGCCCTTCCAGGTAACTCAGCAAACACCTCTTTAAAACTCGCCATGACCCGCCACAACGCTGTACGTTGGGGACTCCCTACAACGCCACCCTCACTACAAAATCTGTGTGCCCTCTCTTCCCATATTTGCTCTTCCCGTTCATCATCTCTCTCTCTCTACATGCATTCACACTAACTTCCGTTCCCCTATCACTAACCCTGTTCTGTATCACCCTTACTCCCGATATTTTCACTGTGTCCAAAACCCGCTCAAAACTGACCCTGATTGGTTTACTTTCGTCACTTAGTTCTAACACCCGCTTCTTAAAATCAATCACCGCTCTATGCCTGATTAAAAAATTGTTACCTAATATGACCTCCAGATTCAGACCGCGTACTACCAAAAATGTGTTTTCATATGTCCCCCCCATTAATCATCATGTTCAACTGTACTTGTTTGGTTACCTTTTTACTTCTAACCCCTGTAATACCTACAATGCTAACCCCCGCAACTGGCAAAGATGGAATGTTTTTGTTGGTTTCCCTTAGTTCGTCTAATATGTGTTCTGAAATCACGGAGACCTCGCTACCTGTGTCTACTAAAGTCTTAATTTCCTTACCTTCAATATTGATCTTTATTTCCATTAATCCCGTCTCCTGTCTTCCTGTCTCTGTGTCCTCCTCCTCCTCCATCAATTCATGGGATATGTTGGTTCGGATGATGTTGCTTTGGTAACTGTCATCGCCTTGGACCCCGCTGCTACCTGTTGACAATGGTTGGGTCCTTTCATACACTGTCCCTGCTAGTTTCCCTGTTGTACATCGGCGCTGCCCTGTGAATATCCGCCTCTACCCCTCGTTGTATTTCCACCTCCTCTGCTGCTATCGCCACCTTGTTGCTGCTGACTGTGCTGTGTGGATACTACGTTGTTCCGTTGACAACCTCTCACCTTACTACACCTATAACACACTGTTCTGTTAGCAAAGTTTTCAAACTCACATTCCGAACACTGCCACACCTTGTTCCTATGGTTACCGTTATCTCCCCTTGCACCCCTATATGCGGTCATATACCCCCTCGATTGGCTATGATTCCCGTTAGTATGTGACAGTGGCGGATTCTGACGCCTGCCTATCTCCCCGTCCCTTATGTTTTGAAAAATGTCTAATATTTTCTCAAGTTCGTTAATATCATTTATTTCTCTGGTCATAAGTGTAATTTGTACCTCCCGGGGCAGGTGTTTACTGATATGCCTCACGAAAAATTTAAATGGTAGTGGAGGCTCTAAGTATTTAGCCTCGTTGTACAAGCTCGTAACATAAATGGTAACATTATTATTATGACCACCAAAATTACCCAGGCCCATAATTCGACTTCTTAAAATCTCTTGCTCTTCCTCTGCCCAATATTTTCCCCGAAATGTCCGTTAAAGTCATCGTAACATTCCCATTCGACTGTGTGGTGGGCCTCCGCCCATATTGCTGAACTCCCTTTAAAACATTTTATTATACGCAATAACTGCACCTCCCAACTATTGTTATTAAATCTACTAAATTCCCTGGTGCGATTTAAAAATTGCATTGGATGCACTGCTCTACTCTCGCAACTAAATGATTCGAGTTCTATTTCATTGTTTACGTCTCGGGTAATCAATATTCTTTCTGTAACCCCGGTTAATTTTTTATTTATTTCCCCACTTAATTCGTCTTTCACACTATTTATATTTTGTTCAATTAAATTGAATTTACTATTGTTAACACATTCAGATTGAATACATTTTTTGTTTATTGTCTTTACAGTATCATGCAATAGTTGTATTTCGGTCTTATAACTAGTATTTAATTCGCTAATTTTACTTTCAGTATCAACTTCACATTTTTTAATATTTTTATTCATTTCTTCAATCTGTCTTGTAGCATTAGCTTTATATTAATTTATTTGAGTTTCAACATTCTCTGATATATCATGCATTTGTTTGTCGATTTTGTCTGTCATTCTACTATCTATTTCAATAATTTTAATATCTATATTCTTTACTGAATTCTCTAATTTGTCAAATTTACTTTCGTATGTCTCATTGGTTTTCTCAGAGCGTTTATTAATTTGCTTTATTTCATTTCTAATTTCATTACAATTACTTTCATTTGTATCAAAACGATCATTTATTTTATCGAACTTTTCATTAAAATTACTCGTTATTTCATTAAAACTGCTTTCACATTTTATTTTTTGTACATTGATTTCGCTTTTTAACTCATTAAATCTACAGTACTTTCGCTTTTAACATCTTGTTTATTAAAATTACTATTCATATTTTCTGACATTGTTTGCATAAGGTTAAATATATCATCCATCGACAACTCTCTTACTCTGGTTGTCGTTGGAGTGAGTTCTGCTTTCGTATGACTCATTATATCGTCATCAGATTTCTTATTTTTACTAATTGAGATTGGGGTTAGCTGAATTCCCGAGTCATCTGTAGTATCTCACTCGTTTACTTTACTGTCTTTAATTACAGTGGGAGTTAAATGAATCTCCAGCCCACTCCAGGCTGATTCATTAACGCCAGTCACATCAATTACATTTATTTGAATTTTGTTATTTTCTTCTATCTTTTTTAAATTATATAATTTTCATATACATTAAAAAATCATAATCTTAAATGTATTCAGTAGTATTCAATCACTTAAATATAACATAACATAACACAACCTTTTGTAATTTACTTGCACTCGTAATCTTCCTTAACCTCCATTAACCTCTCTTACATTCACAAGTAGGCATAGTCTGTACAGAATAAATTTGTACAAACTGTCCTAAGTTCGCGGCGCTATTTGTTACACTTCGATTATTTTAATAAATTTTGAAGCCTAAAACCCACCCAAAACTAAATTTCCCACATTTACATTTATAATTCTTACCTTCACAGGAGTCCAGGGTCCCATATGCGAACTCGTGACCTGTAAGAGTGGTTATTGGGTTTTGTTACATAATAATTCTCTACTCTCATTTATCACCTTTCAATAAACTTGTTTATTTACTATAACTTTAACATACCCTCTTTCTCTATCTACGCTCTTTACAAACAGGTTATCTCTTACATATCGCTTACGAAAACATAGGTTCACTTATAACATATATAGGTTTCTAATAAAAGGCTATCCAGTACTTTGCTCATTCTCTCTCTCTCTCTCTCTCTCTCTCTCTCTCTCTCTCTCTCTCTCTCTCTCTCTCTCTCTCTCTCTCTCTCTCTCTCTCATACTTGTCGCCCCCCTAAATGTAAGAGATCTCTATAATTTTTTACGTTTTAGTGGGTCGTTTTTATATTGATTTATGGTTATTAATTTTTTGTTGAAAGTTTACCTGGTACTCATCCTGCACGTGTGCTCCATTGTTGTGTCCCTGTTTTTCACTTTAACACATTTTTACAATTTTACTGGATCTTGGCTCGCGAGCACTATTACATAGAACTGCGCGGTTCAGGTGACTGACGCTAAGTGAAGTGTCTCAAAATGGCTAGCGTCCCTCTAAGCTCGGAAACTTGCCTTCTGATTGGATGACGAGCGTCTCGCTAATTCTCGTAATCTCGTAGACGGTTGTAAGGGAATTTGGTACGTGCTTTTCACGCTGCTGAAAGCGGCACTCGCGCGCTTGTACACATTCCAATGCTCCAGATTACGCCACAACTTACCTGGATTGTTGATAGACTGACAACTGGGTGTTCACAAAACTCAAGCTTTTGTGAACAATACGGGGCTCAGTGTGGGTGACTCCACATAATTACAGTTAGTATGGAATTAAAATAAATCCCCCTAGTTTGTCCCGTTACACGGCTACTCAGGCCACAGGAGTCAGTTTGCCTAGGAGCATATTGCTTTGTAAAGTGATAGCTTGATCCAAAATATTCGCCACTCAAATAGGTACATTTCCGGTTTCGTCAGGTTTTACTAAACTTCTGGCAATTAGTATGCCTGGTATGCTGACTGTTCGAATATAGAGCACTGGTTGCCCCTAGTATATACCTCGGTTCTAACCCTGCTGATCTTTTCGGAGTTTGGCGGAACAGTTACGGCCATTTGGTTTATGACGTCCATCGATTTTTCTGCTGTCGTCATTGTTGATAGCATTACCTCTTTGCCTCCGATTCTCAAGACATTGTTTTTGAAGTCAACTATAAATCCGTATGCGTTCATAACGTCCACACCAAGAATTGTTTCATCCACAGTGTCTGCAACAAGTGCTTGATGATTAAACTGAAGTTGACTGAGGCGTAGGTGTATCTCCACTTTTCCATACACTGTTACAGGCCATCCAGTAGCTGTTCGCAAGCTGCAAGAGCACCAGATTGGTTTGAGATCTTTCACCACATCGGGGCGCACAATAGAAACTGTTGTGCCTATGTTAACTGTAATCGAGGTTGGCCTTTCTTGAACAAATCCGGTAACTACCAAGCTCCCGCTGTTTTTCTGAAGTGTAGAAATTGTGTATTGTCTAGGGGCTTCGTTCCTCCAGTTAGTCAGCACACGCCCCCGTTGTACCGACTATTGCTTGTTTCCCTGCTGCTGAATTCTAACTCGACAATCTCATAGATGTCCAGGTTTCCCATATCTATAACACATTGGTCTTCCATCCTTTCTTATTTTATTCTGTGGAGCCGACCGTCGAGTCGCTGTTCCTTGTTCTTCTTCCTCATCGTCTGTTCCATCGCGATCTTTTAGCGCGAACTTTATGACTTGTCCAATCAGACGCGGATTTGGTGGCCTCAAATTGCAAAGCATGTATCAGGGCGTCCGCACTGTTCTGGTGTCTTGCCATTCGTAACACTCGGTGTAGTTCGTTATCTCGGACACCGGTAGTAAATGTCTACATCGCAAAACTTGTTCGAAAATCTTCTGGCGCTTCAGGATAGGCCAGTCTAATTAGTCTGTCGATACTAGCTTCAAACTCTTGAAGGCTCTCCCCGGAATGTTGTCGCCTTGCTCTCAACTGGGTGCAGTACACATTTCGCAAATGTTTATCACCGTACCGTAATTCTAGAGCTTTTATCAACTCGGCATAGACGTTCTGGCTGTCAGGTGGGACTTTCTGTAGTAGTTCTGCTGCGGGTCCTTTTAATGCAAGAACAAGTGAGACTGCCTTGTCTTTCTCTCTCCAATTATTTGCACATGCAGCAGCTTCAAATTGGCGGAGGTACATTGCCCAGTGACTGCTTCCGTCAAAGGTTGGAGCGTTGACATGAACTGTCCCTACTGTAGGCAAAGTGACTGCCTCTATTAACTTATTTTCTGCGTCTTTTTCTGTCTTTATCATTGGTACAGTCTGTTCACAAAGTTGTTTTGGTTGTAACTTCAAGCACTGCTCGACTTCATTTTTAATCTGCTCTTTTATATTTGTAATCAAGTCTTCTGTTTTTGTTGACATAGCTTTTCCCATACTTGTGACTGATTTTTCTACTTCAGCTATTTTATTAGACATCGATTCTTCAACACTCTGTAACTATTCTTTATTTTATTTACTTTTACTTTTTATTTACTTACCATTTTACATCCCAAACAGCTGTCCATGTACGTATTTACTGGACGCCATTTTACCTAAAATGACTTTCATACCACCAAGGTCAAACCAGAGTTTCGTGTAAGCGTGTTATTGGAGAACAGATATTGTAACGTGTCTAAAATATAGGGTATTTCATTTATGTCACTTTTGCGGGATTTTATAAAAATATGGGGAAAGTTTTATTTTCCAACAACGCTATTTGCATTATAACAGACCACGTGGCAAATAGAACAACGTTGAAACAAAGGCAAGGCGCAATGTCTATTGTGTAACGCGGCAAGGAATTCGTACCAGAAATTTGCATAAGTGTGATCGCACGCCCACGAGCATTACAAGTACGCGCTCGGAAGGACGCCGTCAGCCCGAAAACCAAGATGTCTGGAGAACAAATTTATTCATCGTCTCCTTGGTGATCTGCAGGAAATAAGGTCTAAGTCCGGCCCCTTTTGTGACGTTAGCCAGTGCCACACCAAGATCGCATACGAACTGACACAACACCAAAAGCATGGTTTAAATGAGACAGAGTTATGACGACTAACTGTATGGCATTGATGTCCGTCGTCTCAACAAAAATGCTCAAGGAGTGGGGAACAGAGAGATGCTAGCAGTCTTTTGCCGACTCTCGCCTGCGCAGGCAGCCCGACAAACCGGGCACAGAAATAAAACCTTTCTAAATTAAACTCCAGTGCAATAAATAAAAGGACGAAGTGCGATTAATCGGATACTACAAAGAAGAACTCATATAAACTATTTTCGGACAATAACAAGAAATTTTACAAGAACAATGAGTGCGTGCGAGAAGACCGCGTGGCCGACGGGGGGGAATATCATTTAAAGGAAAAAATGTGTTAAGGGATTTATAACTTTTGTGCGTTTGGGTGTGTTCAAAATATGCAGGCTGGGCAGTCTTGAGAGTGTGTGTGTGTAAAAACTAAGGTAAGCTGTAGGATAAGTTAGAGTAATAGTGGTGGTCATGTAACAAGCCGAAAGATCATTTCTGACGAAATATGTCATATGCAGTAAAACTTGTAATAATTTGAAATAATGCTAAACTAAATTAAATTTTAAATTCTCTTCATATAATGTGTAGAATCAATTATTTCGATAACCTATGAAACGCATGTTTGCTTCTGAGATTCGTGCGATCGGATTTCTGGACCCAAAAAGGAACCTTTACAGGTAGGCAAAAAATATAATTTGTATTTAATATATTTTAAATAGTATCGTAACTTCACAGGTGGCGCTGCCGAAAGGGACGATTTTATCAATTAAAAAATTGTGTTAATGTAAAATCCGCACCTACAAAGAGGCAAACGTGTGTTTTAGGTTAGCGTAGCAAAATAAAAAGGCGTTATGTACGCAAAGCTATACCGAAAGTAATATAGAAAGTACATCACAAAAAATTAATTAATTAGATTATGAATATTCAGAATATAAATTATAAAAAATATCAGATAACGAGAATAAAGCAAATGAAAATAGCGTCGAAAATTTTGACGACTCAAATATGAGTAGTTTTGAGATACATTCGACTCCAAGTGCGAGTCAAGAAAAAGCAGAGATAAATGCAAGTGACCAGAGTAATGTAACTGAAGATTCGGGCGTGCAATTGACCCCGACTTCAACAAAATGTAACAGCCAATTTAATAATGATGTAATGAAAATGTTGCAATTAATCCTAGAGCAAAATAGTAATTTTGACACCAAATTTGACGTACAGAATAACCAATTTAACGAATTAAATAAACGTTTTGACATAAATGAGACTGAATTAAATAAACGTTTTGACAATAACGAAAAAATTTTCGAGAACAAATTTAATGTGATAAGTAGCGATATGAATAGTCGTTTTGACATGAATGATGCCAAATTTGATGTATTAACTAATTCACTATGTAGTCTGGAGAGCAAGTTGAACGAAATATGTAGAGAAACAAAGGAGTCAAGAGAGTGTGTATGTATGGGAGGTAATAATACAAATGAAAATTATAATGACAAGTGTAAAAATATGATACCAGAGAAAGAGTTAATAAATGATAACAATAATGTTGAAAATAATGAGAAAAATAATATTGAGTATAGTAATGTATTTGAAGAATTAGTATCAGAGACTGATACGGTGAAAATAAGTAATGAAAATACTGATGAATTTGTAGAATGTGATTATGAGATGTTAAGGTGTGTCAATGAGTTAGAGAGAGAGCGGAAAAATAATGTTGTGGTAGAGTGGGGACAGGGGGTAAATTTTCCCTTTATTATTGATGATGTTTATGATGATTTAATGTGTTCACAAGTGTTGTTGTGGAAGGGCAAGAGTCCCGTATGGGTAGATGAGTTGAGGTGTTTATTTTTGTTGAGTAATTGTGTACCCTCTGTCCGGAATAAGTGTGAGAGTGTGATGTGGTGTTATGAAGAGAGAGAGGTAAATAGAGAATGGTGTGTAACAGAATTGTATAATTTGAATAGAAAGTATGACGCATGGAAAGAAAGTTTAGAAGTATACTTGAATAATAGTGACTATAATGATTTGACTAAAGAAATTAACCCGATCATGAATGAATTTAATGACGGAGACTTAACAAAAATACCTAACGTGGACTGGTTTAATGAGCATTTGGGTACGATGAATGAATTTAGTTTGTATGGTTACAACACACAAAACAGTCATTTGTGTGGTAATAAAATTGAACGATGTTATGTAAAACCAAGGTTAATCTGGGACGATGGAGGTTAAATGATAAAACAATAAAAGACAGTGATAAACATTATGTTTTATGGTTCTGACATGGCAGATGTGGACATTGAAGTGCGGAAAACTGAACAGTTGATAACTAAAGTTTGTAAATAATTGTAGTGCATTTATTTATGTGTATTGTAGAAGACTAGCTAAACAATGTATGTATATAGGTAAATGATAATAATCAAATTAATACTTTGCAATTTAAATAAATAATAACATTAATTTTGGAAACAGTAATGGGCTAATTTGTATATTGGAAAACAATAATAATGGAATTTGTATTTTCAGTAATTAATTTAATCAAACCAGTTAATCAAATGTAAATGATAATTAATTAAATGAATTCAATTTATTTTACGAGACTTGTGAAGTTGGTAATGAATGATAAATTGTTTGATGTAAACTAATATTTTTGTGAAATGTTTCAGAGGTGAGGTGAAAGTATTGGGGTGTAGGGGGTAGATGTTATATGTATACCATGTTAAAGGGAATGTAAGTATAGAAATTTTTACAATATGAATCATGTATAATAAAATGGGTTACAGGTGTAACTAAGATTGTAATTCAATAGTGAGATTATTTGAAATAATTGTGTTCAATAAAAATGATAATTAAAAAAAAAAAAAAAATTAATAATAACTGAAAAATGATATATACTAATTATTAATAATAAATTTTGAAAATTTTAAGAAAGTCCAATGGTAGAAAGTTATGAATGACTTAAATGATTATTGATGAAAATATTATATTAGAGTGTATATAAAAATTTAATTAGTTAGTTATTAAGTTGCTATTGCGGGGGTGGCCTGTGTCCTCGTAGATAGCGAAATGGGTTGGGGGTAACAGAGAGTGTTACCTCCATCGGAGGCGAAAATGGCGAAAATGTGCGACACACCTTTTTCGTGTAAATTAAATTTGCACACTGATAGACGATCGTGTCGCACATAATAATGATGAGTGTAACAGGCACTGAAATGAAGTTAGATTTCCTCGACTTTTCGGGCGATTACTGCCTTACCAGCACTAATCGTGGATTTGGCTAGCGGTTAGCTATGGTCATACCAAGTCCCTTGACCATAGCTGACTTGAAATTGGTATATAGTAGAAATTAAATGGGGGGTGACATTAGGGGAAATCCAGGCTACCACTCTGCCTGCATGGGGGCAGCAAGGCCAGGTGGTAGACCTGTTTAAGGGCGTTTAATTATAAACACGAATATGTTGATATTCAATAATGTTCAAATGTAACAGCCGAAGCAAAGACACGGAGAGGTCAAACTACTCCAAGGTATGCCGTCTTTGCAGAAGCGAAAGGGCGATACAGTCCTCCATAACTTGCAATAAAGTGTGTGGATGGGAGGTGGCTCAGATGAGTCACGAATTAAAATTTTACAACATAAAAAATTTTGCTAATTCTAATTTTGATCCAATAAAATTGCTTGTGCTCTGTTAAATAACTAGCTGCTCAGACATTCAATATAAGGTGTTCATTGCAAGCTTTTAAATGTATTATTTTATTATTGTACGTTAGATATAGGTATTGATAAAAATGTGTTTTCATTATGTGTGTATTTTGAACCTAAGTAGATAATTAAGCCGTCTGGCTGGCGGTCAACATAAATGATCAGAATCAGAAAAAGGGGAAACAATGAGGTGAGAAGTAATGATAAATAAAAATATATATATTTCATGTAATTTGTTCAAGTATGAGATGTGTTTTCACAGTGTTAGTAAGATCAGCTGATCAGCAATAACAGGTCACTGGTAAAATGGTTATAAATGTTCCAAGTAATTAATGTTCAATGTAATGTTTTAATGTATTACAGATGCTATTTTAAAGTAATGAGAAAAATAATTTAATAAAATGAGAAATGGAGTAATAATTTGTGAAACTTAATAAGAGATAGTTGGTGGGTGATGAATATTTTATGGGACAAGTAGATCTGTCCAAGTTGAAGTCAAAGTTAAAGTTGAAATAATAAAGATCGAAATATTGTTTCGAAGTAATGTAATGTTGTTGTGAGTTAATGTATATTATAGAGTTTTGAGAAGTATTGATGTTGACACAGTAGTAATGGAGAATTTATGTAGAGTTTTGAGTGATATATTGATGTTTATAATTAATGATGTTATTTTGTTGTAGTTGTAGTAAGGTAATGAGATTGAGATTTTGGGGATGGCAATTTTGTAGTAGGGGGTAGTGTAATGTGGGAGTCCGCAACTTAATGATAAGTTGGGACGGGATTGGGACCGATTTAGTGGGACGGGGCCGCCTTAGGTAGAATCCAGGGGCCAGATAAGGGAATTGAGTTTGGGGGGGAACACGTATCCTATGTACAAAGGGTTAGAGAGTATTTTTTTTATATATAGAGAGAAGGTGGCGAATTGAGTTTAATGATAAGTTGGGTTTAGAGAGTGTTTTGGATAGATATTTTGATAGAGATGGGTGTCATGTGAGTTACAGTTGATGAATATTAGAGTCAAGGGGAGAAAGATTATATATGTAAACAGATCAAGTAGTAAATTAAAGGAGATAAATATTTACCTCACCCACAGTAATGTAGAATCAGATTGTTAAGCAAAGAGAGAGATTTATAATAAAAATATAAAATTTTTATTTTTGAAACCAGTGACAAAATTTTGATAGAATTTGAAAATAATGTAAAATTAAGAACTGTTTATTTTGAATAATTTAAATGTCAATTTGCTTATTATTTATTATAATATTTTGTTATTTTAAATATTTTATTTTATTATGTGTTGAGTTTCAAGTTAGGATGTTACAGATGTTTAACGTATTCACAGATGTCACTTATGCATAACACATGTGGGTCAAGGTTGTGGACTTTACCTAGTTTTGATCAGCTGAGAGTGAGGTCATATGAGTTAATAGTAGTGATGTCAATTCAACTTTTGTTTTTTGGTCCATTTAAACAAATTTTAAAATAATTTCTATATATAAAGGAAACATTTTAATAAAATTAAATTGTTTTTTTTAAATTTTAAAATTTTTTGGAAGATTATTGTGAAAAAACAAAAAAAATGTGATTTTGCGCCTGCCAGGTAATGAATATTTTAAACTTTGATTATTTTATTATTTGTGTGCTAACCATGTTTATGATTATTGATTTATTTTGTATTGCATTGTATTGTTAGACTCTAAGTATTCACATGTTAGGTTAAGGATATGTTTGATTAGGAGAAATGTTTAAATTAATTCATTTTAAATAAAACAGAAAATAAGGAAGAGAATTTTTTGATACAATATTTTATTTTGAATTCTGAATTTTTTTTCTTAGATGAAATAGTAAATTTTAAAGAATTTGTCAATGTATAATATGTAATGTGAGTGTGTGTGAGCCCAGTATCTGCTAAAGGCAGCCCAGCTTGCATACAAGGGGAAACATATCGGCTGAGGATCTGGCATAGTCTAAGCCAGGGATGGAGGATTTTGGGGGGTAGCATGTTAGAAGGTGAGGTGTGCTGTGGTACTTGTCTGATCGATTTTTCGGTGTTGGGATCTCTTATGGAGAAGTCCAGTGATCTCGTTCAGATGCGTCCATAGTTGCCGAGCCAGGGGGGTCGTGTACCCATGAAGATCAAGAACAAGAGGGGGTTGTTGGCACCAGTTCCTCACCGGTCCTCTTCGGGGTTTATCAGTGAGATTTCTTCTGTTTTGGACAGCAGAATTCTCATTGAGGGGGTATTGTAATGTGTCTAAAATATAGGGTATTTCATTTTTGCGGGATTTTATAAAAATATGGGGAAAGTTTTATTTTCCAACAACGCTATTTCCATTATAACAGACCACGTGGCAAATAGAACAACGTTGAAACAAAGGCAAGGCGCAATTTCTATTGTGTAACGCGGCAAGGAATTCGTACCAGAAATTTGCATAAGTGTGATCGCACGCCCACGAGCATTACAAGTACGCGCTCGGAAGGACGCCGTCAGCCCGAAAACCAAGATGTCTGGAGAACAAATTTATTCATCGTCTCCTTGGCGATCTGCAGGAAATAAGGTCTAAGTCCGGCCCCTTTTGTGACGTTAGCCAGTGCCACACCAAGATCGCATACGAACTGACACAACACCAAAAGCATGGTTTAAATGAGACAGAGTTATGACGACTAACTGTATGGCATTGATGTCCGTCGTCTCAACAAAAATGCTCAAGGAGTGGGGAACAGAGAGACGCTAGCAGTCTTTTGCCGACTCTCGCCTGCGCAGGCAGCCCGACAAACCGGGCACAGAAATAAAACCTTTCTAAATTAAACTCCAGTGCAATAAATAAAAGGACGAAGTGCGATTAATCGGATACTACAAAGAAGAACTCATATAAACTATTTTCGGACAATAACAAGAAATTTTACAAGAACAATGAGTGCGTGCGAGAAGACCGCGTGGCCGACGGGGGGGAATATCATTTAAAGAAAAAAATGTGTTAAGGGATTTATAACTTTTGTGTGTTTGGGTGTGTTCAAAATATGCAGGCTGGGCAGTCTTGAGAGTGTGTGTGTGTAAAAACTAAGGTAAGCTGTAGGATAAGTTAGAGTAATAGTGGTGGTCATGTAACAAGCCGAAAGATCATTTCTGACGAAATATGTCATATGCAGTAAAACTTGTAATAATTTGAAATAATGCTAAACTAAATTAAATTTTAAATTCTCTTCATATAATGTGTAGAATCAATTATTTCGATAACCTATGAAACGCATGTTTGCTTCTGAGATTCGTGCGATCGGATTTCTGGACCCAAAAAGGAACCTTTACAGGTAGGCAAAAAATATAATTTGTATTTAATATATTTTAAATAGTATCATAACTTCACAATTTGAGGTTATTTGTAATGAATTACTTGAGTCTACTTGTTTTCAAATGAATTTAGTTTTATTTGTTATATCGTTACTTTAACTCTGCATATTCAAAACAAATTAAATTGATTTACTTTCCATTATAAACAAAAAATATTCTTTCTCCCTCTTCTACACATGTTACCATTTAAACTATAAAACAATACATTGGTTAATTAGAGATTTACCCTTCTTTTATATGAGGTTACATAAATTCAAAATAGTGAAAAACAAATATTTAAACAAGAAATTAAATTTACTTAACGCAAACTAGTGCTTTTTATATTCATTATGTAATTCACACACACACACACACACACACACACACACACACACACACATCAGGCCTTTATAAGATCTCCATTTTTGTGATTATAATATTTCCCCTCAATAAAACTCTAAATGTGTTTAATTTTGTTTTAACTTTCCAGAAAATAATTTGTTTTGCCCCCGTTCGGTTACTTATCTTTACATTGTCCAGCATGCTCCAGCTGTACCGCACTTTTGATCACACCTTACATTTTTACTTCCACCATTTTTTTCTTTATTCATCGTAAAACCCGAAACTGTTAGTTCATTTTGTACTCTTTAAATAAAACTGATTTCTTTCACACTTTTACGGTTTTGTTTAATTGGGCGCGCCCATAATTTTGTCCGCGGATCTTTTGTGACCGTATGGCACAAGAGTATGAATTCAACTGGGAAGAGCAAAATTGGTCAAAATCTTAGCTGGTGGGGCGATCACGTGGTCTCGTTCTTTTGTTTGATTTCTGTTATGTAGCCAGATTTTAAGATGCAGACCCTGCCACACATTCCAGAGTGAAATCATCGGGTGCGGCTCATGACGTCGTGTGGTGTTGTAATGTGTCAAAATGGGGGCTTTTATTTTTTATTAAATTTATTTAAATTTCTTTAGTATCATCATTGCAAGTCCCATGTGAAATAGCGTTGGATTCAAACAATGAACGGTAACATAACTTTTTGGGCTGGGTGATGTCGGAGAACGCAATACTTGGTGGTGAATCAAATAATTGTCACGTACTGTATGCGCATACACGAGCCCGAGCGCAGCTTCTACGCACAACATTAATGCTAATATTTTCTAATTTTTCTATCAATTTTACATTATTCTCTATGTTGTATTTTGTCCCAAATTCATATTTCTCTTTCAGTACTCTGCTAACTTCCTTTGATAATTTATAAATAGGTGCATTAATAAAAGAAACAATCGGTCTAATTGGTTTTCCTTCTTTATGTATCTTAACCTGACTTTTAAAAGTTGGTGCTGTTGGATTAAGTTGGTGATAAGATTAAGAATTATATTGCATAGTACTAATTGGATGTTTTAAAATAAGGGTGTGTGACTGACCCACATGTGTGGAGAGGAAGAGGGTAAGTTTAAAAGGATGCACACACACACACACACACACTGAACACACAAGGAATTTACTAGAAAAATATGTAACTGTACAGATGGTGAGACAGAGTTTAGGGGGTGGGGAAGGGTCATTAATTTTTAGTTTGTTGTGGGTGAGTAGGGTGGGGGAGAGGGGTGAAGGGTTGGGTTTCACATATTTCCTGTCTATTCCCGATCTGACGATGAGCTGTGAAGCTTGAAAGCGCTAATCGGAATAATTTTTATATAGTGGTGTGAAGATGATAGTTGACAGGTTAGGATTGAATTTTTTCATTTGAATTGGTAACTGTATTTGATTAATTTTGAAGCAAATCTGAAGATTTTGGAATTTTTTATTTTTTAAATTGTTTTGATGTTTCAGACCGGACAGGTCAACATGTATACTAAATGACAAATGTTTACATTACTGTTAAGAATATATATGTATGATTAAGTATAAACAAGAACCAATGCTTTGCTTTCAGCGAACCAATACAATTATTTACAATTAAAGGGAAACGCATCAGTGGAGGATGTGGAAGAATGAAAGGACAGTTATTAGATATTTTTACTGAATGTTTAAAAGCCAAGTGATACTGTGGGGCTTACCTGTTCTGACCGACGTGTCGGAGCAGCGAAGTCTCGGGTCTGTTTGACTTTGTGGTGTTGGGATTCTCTCTAAGAAAGTCCAGCAAAGTCGGATAGATGTTTCCACAGCCACTTGACTAGGGGGGTAGTTAAACCTATAGTGTTTGTGATAAAGGATTAAAGGGGGGTTATGGCTCCACATCCGCACTGATCCCTTTAGGTTAGGCAATGAGAGTTTTTATGCTCTTGGGCATAAAACCTCTCATTGGGGGGGGTACTGTAATGTGTCAAAATGGGGGCTTTTATTTTTTATTAAATTTATTTAAATTTCTTTAGTATCATCATTGCAAGTCCCATGTGAAATAGCGTTGGATTCAAACAATGAACGGTAACATAACTTTTTGGGCTGGGTGTTGTCGGAGAACGCAATACTTGGTGATGAATTGAATAATTGTCATGTACTGTATGCGCATACACGAGCCCGGGTGCAGCTTCTACGCGCAACAGTTGGAACCGACGTGACAAAAATGGCTAAGCAGAAAGATTTTCTTGCCATGTGCTTTGGAGATGGAGGAAATCAACGAAGAGGCTACACCCACCTAAGCCTCTAATATCGTCACCGCCTAACGTCGCTGGTTAATTTGGCAAATGGACAGTCCATACTTCCGTGTACGGCGACGAAAAAGTCGCAGACTGAAGGCAGTGCCTTCCCGTTCATCAACAAGATATAGTGGGGAGTCTTGTTGTCACTGTTAGCCCAGCCATCACTCCGGCCGGAGGTATTAGACTCGACTTATAAAAAACCGAGTCTATGTTTAATAATATGTCATAAATTTCGTCCAATGTGATCGAAGAGTAAATTCGGAGTTAATAAGACAAGAAACATGAACAAAATTTAACAATATTTAGTGAAAGTGCGTGAACACTCGTGACGCAACGGTGTTGGACCACGTAAGTTTTGAATACGCAACAATTTTTTTATAAATGGGCATAGACTAAAAAGAAAATAAATGAGATCTCGAATAATTTTGTATGTGAGTTGTGTGCGTATGAGTTGTGGTTCTTTTAGAATGATAGATGTTAGATAGTTAAAGATAAAAATGATAAGGATGTATTTCATATGTTAAAAATGATAATGATGTATTTCATATGTTAAAGATAATAAGATGAAAGGGTTTCCATTTTTTTTTATATTTCATGAATAGAATGAAGTTTGAATATAAATGTCACTTTAATAGTAAATAAAATGTTATCTACTATATTATACAATTTGTTAAACAAGTTATTTACAAACACCTCATTTCATTTGCTGCACTGATCAGTTCGTCGTACGAATGGGGTTAATCCACCACTAGAGATCCGGCCAACACATGTAAGAATTTAAGGTAGGTGGAAGTGTATAATTAATTCATTTATTATCAAATAGAATAATATAGTTACAGTGTGACTCAAAATGCACTTAGTTCAAAGTTCGTGTTCAGCCTTCAGCTATTAGATCGACGACCTTGACGCTAACTTGTATACTGCTTTTCCCCAATACAAATTACAAATAAAATATTGCTGTTCCCAATATGTTTCTGGACGGTAGTATCTGTACCGTTACAACTCGACACAGATTTTTCTACTTCAGCTATTTTTAATGTCACTGATTCTTGTACCTCTGACATTTTAGTAACTTGTTTATAAAGCTCACCTCATAGGAGACCCAATTCTGTGGTACTGTGTTCTTGCCACTGTTTCTGCATAGCTTCAAAGAGAGCTTCAGTTTTATCTGCTTCTTGCTTACGTTTGTCATCCTGCTGTTTTTCTGCTTCTTCTCTTTCTTGTCTTCTTTCTTCTTTTTGTCGTCTTTCTGCTTCTTCCGCCTCCTGCCTGTGTTTCTCATCCTGTCATTTCTCCGTCTGTAACAGCAGCGCCTGTAAATTTTCCATCATCTGACTGGCATCCATTGTTTACCAATTAATTACGAATTACACTTGTCTTGTATAAAGTATCCACTGTTTCCACTGTTAACCGTTCTATCCCAGTTCTGACACCACTGTTACGACGGTCTACTTGATAGTCGTAGGTACAGTGGAAACAAAATACAAGACACCAATTAAGTCACTAATAACCAGCTTTAATTTTCACAGCTAACAGTTCGTAATTAACAACACAGTTGTAACGGTACAGAATTGTGTGTGATCCCAGTTTTAATTTCGGTAATTCAGTAATTAATAAAGTGTTAACTTTCACCTGTGAGGAGCCCCAATACAGCAATGCACACAGTTAGCCTAAACAATTGCCCAGACGTATTGCGTAACTGCCCCAGCAGCAGGCTTTTTGTGAATCACAGTCTGTAGATTGTCACCACTGAATGAACATCAGTCAGAGCAGTGAAAAGTTCGTGAATTAAAACTAGTGGCCTCGGGTGTAAGATAGGCCTAGAGTAAATGGGCCTATCTATTAAAAAACATAAAAACAGTTCAACTGTAACTCTGACCGCGCGGTCATCACCTAAGTGCTCGAGCAAAATAAAGTCGGCCGACAAACTGTTATAAACGTGTAATCGGAAATCATGATAAATTAAATAAGACGTAGTATACCGCGTCAGTGTAAAAAATTTATGAACTGTTGAAATAACATTGTGAAGTGACCAGAAACAGCTAACTCCACGAGGCGGTGATGAAACTGTAAGGAACGCCGGGGATGGGTTAAGTACTCTTCATAACACTAATAGAACAATTCCCTAAATAATAAATCTAAATACTGAACTATAATAACGGGGTTTAAAAGAAAAAGAATGTAAAAGAGTATGAATGAGAGAATGTCGCAAAGTACTGGTTAATGAAAATAACGCTATCATTAAGTAATTTTTTAGAGTAGTGTATACGGGATGATCAAATATCTATGTAGTCTTGTTTTTATTGAACTTGTAGTGTGAAGATAAGGTGAAAGGGTATAATTCAGGCTAATAAAAGAAAGCCAATTTGTTAGCATACGCAAAATTTGTGTTAGCGTAATTATTTCGAAACTCAAATCCAAATAATCCTTTCTGTAGCTGGTTTCGTCTGAACGACTCTGGACCCAAATCCGAAGGTAAGAGTAAGTTTATAGTATTTCAATAAATTAATAGTGTTACACTGGCGCCCGTAACAGTGACGCGAGAGTAAAATTTTAATTACATTCGCCAGACCTAATTAAGCTGCAGAACGGGTTATTTGGGAGTGGGGCGAGGTTGTAAATTGTAGACTGTGAAAGCAAAACTAGGCATATTTATATATGTAAAAATAATATAAAACAAAAATGGAAAATAATAGTTTGACCGAATCAACGGTCATGAGTGGGTCCATTCGACGCCAATCCCAGTTCAAAATAAAGAATCGAATAAGTCAGCTGACATAGATGACTCAGGGATTCAGGTAACCCCACCTGTAATGAATAAAAATAAACAATCTGAGAATAATGATATGATAAAAATGATGCAATTGCTTTTTAGCGAACAGAGTGTAAAATTAAATGAATTAAGTAGCAATTTTAGCGAACAGAGTGTAAAATTAAATGAATTAAAGGGTGACATAAATAATATTGATATAAAATTTGATAAGCGTTTATGTGAAATGAATACACAAAATGTTAAGTTCGAAATCAGTATGAATAAACGTTTAAATGAGATGGATGAATGTTTTAACACTATTAAAGAACAAGTGTTAGAAAAAATTGAGAAAAAATACAAAAGGTAATCGAAAATTTTGAAGGTAAAACAAATGAGAATTATGATATATGTAAAAACATGGTAGTTGAGAACAAGGAGATTAATGTTGAAAGTGATGAGGAAGATTTTGTTGAAGTAGAGTTTAGCAATGAAGTGTTGCTAGCAAATGTCAATGAGAATGAGTGAGATTGTGAAGATAGTTTAAGTGTAGAGGGTGAAAAGAGGGCAAATTTTTCTTGTGAGATGGGTGAAGAAAATGCTTCACCAGTATTGTTGGAGGACAAAGGTTCCTCCTTAGTTTTTGTAAAAGACAAAAGGTCTTTAAATTATTTTTGTGTACCTGGTAAAGCCAGATGTTGTAATAATGTTGTGTTGCCCTCTGTATGGAATGAGAATGTAAAATGTTGTGAGAAGCATTGCAATGAAAGTGATTATGAGAGAGAGAGAATGGTAGAAATATTTAAGGTGAAGAGAGATTATGAAGAGTTAATACAGAGTTTAAATAGTGAGAGAACTGGTAGAATTAAAAACATACCTTGTGTGATAAACAATGTGTATATTGATGACAAGTATTTGCCTCTTAATGAACCTATAGTAGCAGAATATGGTAATAATAATGTAATGGTAATAACAAAAAACATTGACGGAGACTTTACAAATAATACTGATGTCGACTTGATTTATGATAAGATAATTTTGGGGGGTAACCCTATAGATTATTGTTTTGGTACAATGGAAAAAATAAGTTCTTGTGGTTATAATACAAAAAATAACCATATGTGGCGTATCAATAAAATTGAAAAGTGTTATATAAAGACCAGACTAATTTTTGACGATGGAGGCTGAAATTCACAAATGAACAATGGTAAATATTTTGTTTTACGGTTCAGACCTCGCAATCTTGGACATTGAAGTGTGATAAAACTGAAATAATAATGATATAGATTTGTAAATATATTATAGTGGAATTATAGTGAAATTAGTTGTGTGTGTACTGTAAAATGTTTCATGTAACCATATGTATATTTATTGATTTTAATAATAATATTATTTTATGTTGTCAATTAATAACAATAATGAACAGGAGGTATTAATGAAGCCTATTTTGTATTGCGTATTTATATTCAAAGTGTTTTAAATAATATAACTAAAGTTAAAATGTTTTTAGTAAAATGCTATTAAAGTAATTGTGGTGAATTAAAATTTATATCCGATCTGAATTGGAATAAAAAATTTAAGAGATAAATATGTTAACTAAAAGATTTATAAAAATTGAAAAGTGCAGTACAGGTGTTAGAGGTGAGGTAAGCAGAATGTTTAGACTGAAGGAGTGTTTATAACTGTGTTTATAACACCAGTCTGGCAGACTATTGTTGATGTAAACAGGTAGGTTGTATGTTGTGACTAATGTCTACAGTCATGCTGAATTGACAATAACAAAAAAATGTTGTAGTCTGCTGAATCATTGCCAGTAGTAAAATCCTATTATGACATAAAAGAAATGCAAGATGTGTTGAAATGGAGGTGGTTTTTTATTGTAATACAATTAATATTTTTGCCTTGAACAAAAGAGATTGATATAATGAGGTAATTACTGTAACTTAGAGTTTGAGAAATTAAATAAAATTGAACTACTTTGGTAATTAAATTAATTGAAAAGATGATTTTAATAATGAACTTGTAATAATGAACTTAAACTTTATTTTCATTCGAATGCAAACTGGAATTATAAATTAAATGCTAATTGATAAAAAACATAATGATTAAAATATTTAGTAGACTGTAAGTTTATATTATTATTTTAAACTAAAGCCAGTACTTTGCAAATAAAAGAACCAGTACTTTGTAAAGAATAAGCCGGTATGGCTAAGAGGAAACAAATCAGTTGTGGGATATGGAGTGATGGAAGGCCGTTTATTAAATTTTAATTGAATGTTCTAGAGTCAGGCAATACTGTGGTGGGTATCGGTCCGAGCTTATGGTGGTGGGATCTCGAGTAGAGAAGTCCCGTAAGATCGGATGGGTGCTGCCACAGTCGCCAGACTAGGGGGGTAAGAACCCATAATTTTAGTAGTGTTCAGGGGGGTTGTGGCGCCATATCCTCACTGATCCTCTTAGGTTTTAGGCAATAAGAGTTTGAACACTTCGGCCTTCAACCTCTTATTGGGGGGGTATTGTAACGGTACAGAATTGTGTGTGATCCCAGTTTTAATTTCGGTAATTCAGTAATTAATAAAGTGTTAACTTTCACCTGTGAGGAGCCCCAGTACAGCAATGCACACAGTTAGCCTAAACAATTGCCCAGACGTATTGCGTAACTGCCCCAGCAGCAGGCCTTTTGTGAATCACAGTCTGCAGATTGTCGCCACTGAATGAACATCAGTCAGAGCAGTGAAAAGTTCGTGAATTAAAACTAGTGGCCTCGGGCGTAAGATAGGCCTAGAGTAAATGGGCCTATCTGTTAAAAAACATAAAAACAGTTCAACTGTAACTCTGACCGCGCGGTCATCACCTAAGTGCTCGAGCAAAATAAAGTCGGCCGACAAACTGTTATAAAAGTGTAATCGGAAATCATGATAAATTAAATAAGACGTAGTATACCGCGTCAGTGTAAAAAATTTATGAACTGTTGAAATAACATTGTGAAGTGACCAGAAACAGCTAACTCCACGAGGCGGTGATGAAACTGTAAGGAACGCCGGGGATGGGTTAAGTACTCTTCATAACACTAATAGAACAATTCCCTAAATAATAAATCTAAATACTGAACTATAATAACGGGGTTTAAAAGAAAAAGAATGTAAAAGAGTATGAATGAGAGAATGTCGCAAAGTACTGGTTAATGAAAATAACGCTATCATTAAGTAATTTTTTAGAGTAGTTTATACGGGATGATCAAATATCTATGTAGTCTTGTTTTTATTGAACTTGTAGTGTGAAGATAAGGTGAAAGGGTATAATTCAGGCTAATAAAAGAAAGCCAATTTGTTAGCATACGCAAAATTTGTGTTAGCGTAATTATTTCGAAACTCAAATCCAAATAATCCTTTCTGTAGCTGGTTTCGTCTGAACGACTCTGGACCCGAATCCGAAGGTAAGAGTAAGAGTAAGATTTTAGTATTTGTCGTAAATCAAGACAGTCTCACAGTCTCTTATAACAAATCAAATAAAAATTGTTCACATGCAAATAAATGTCAACTAATATTAAAACACAATTGTATTACAATATACCGTCCGATTATAAAACACAACACTTAACTAATAACCACTTGAATGCGCATAGTAATATCGCCCGATAATAACTCTAACCGCACTGAAAATATATCGCAGCTACACTGAAACTTAAGGCCACTGCCGCCATGTATTTATACCTCCGCTCACAGACCAGAACGTTCCAAATTGCGTCTTAGCGCTAGTGTGAACTACATAATTAATTGCAGCCTTGACACAGTCAGCGCGGCTGGCGGCTTCGAGAAAACCCTCGCGAATGTGTCTAGAGTCACGTATGCCACACACATTAGAGCGAGATTCTTCTGGCACATTCGACTAACACGTAGATTGTTCCGTGATGTCGTAACAATACATATGATATGATTCTATTTATGTTCATTGTAAATATTGATTTCTTATAAAAAATACATGTAGAGACTAATATGTCCTCATCTCATTTAATTATCTGTTCACTCTATTTGAATCTTAATTCTTTGTAACAAAATCTGTCTTATGCTAGATAGAACTAACAAGCTTCTACGTGTTGAATCACATACCACTCGTATTTACCACTCGACACTGAAGCTCTTACTTCTGGGGTGTGCCCTATGACATATCCATTTTTTTTAACTGTTCAAGACAAAACAATACAATTCACTACAAAACGTCCTCAGTCACTCAAAAACTACAAAAACCCCTCCCTCTCCTGGGTGTAGAAAGTCCAGCTCAGAACTCAGTTTACAGAATACATCAGAGTAACACTATTTATTGTTGACCCTTCTGAGCATTCACCTTATTTCTGCTGTTTTGTCATGCCGACGGACTTCGTAGTAAGCTCATTAGTCAGGAACCTTTCTTCATACTGTTAGTACTGTTGTAACAGTACTGATTTACCTGTACCAGAATAATGGTATGAGGCATATTGTCATTGTAAATTTTATTGTGTTCATACATATTAACAAGGGCAAGGTTAGTTTACCCAAGTCCCAGCAGATACGCAAATTCACCAGAGGGGAGCCGATCCAAGGTCAGCAGAGTACGAGTGAAATTAAACAATTGTAATGGCGGTTTAGGCGCTACAAATTGACAATACGAACTTTTCATTGGCCCACAGAAACAAATCGTCACCAAAACACAATGACGACATAAAACAATTACGTGTTATACCGGGCGTTGGCGAAAAGAACAATGCACCATGACGTCAGACACCGCTGTTTTACATAATAAATGTGCTGCTTCCGCCCCAGTCGCCAGAACATCACCATGGCAGTAACACGTTAGAATTGTGCTGGCATCAAATAGTCAGCTAAAGTGTTTTATTTGAATTAACAAAATGTAATCACAAGTAACAGTGTTAACAAGTAATTATAACCATCATGTAAATTCAGTGTAAAGGACAGACGAAAGCTAGATATACAACGTCTGCCCAGTTCTTCACAAGTAGTCAGCGAGCATATACGCTTGCCATTAACAGTGGGCAGTTCTCTGCCGAAAAATGTAACATTTACTTTATAAAATGATATAATCAGTACCAGAGTTAACAATAACATTTATTAGAAGCAGTGTACTTAACGAAAATGCATTTAAAGTAGAATCAGTGGGAAAATGATAACACTAAAACTGGACGAACACCTGCCAACCGCATGGAACCGCTAAGGAGGAATCTACGCCACTTCAGTTTCAGGAAAGCCCTATAATTTTATTATCTAAATTCAAAATTACCAAATGAGCTCAATTTTCACAAATATGTTTAAATTCAAGTAAGTGAGAGAGTGAGAAAGCGAGTGTGCAAGTCTGTGTTGATCAACGTAATATCACCTGAGGCGTTGGTTTGTGATGATGGTTAACCAGTATTATGATTAAAATATAAAGAAAACTATAATTTTGTTAATGATGATACTAACAAGACTAAAGGAAGTAATTTACATAAAATCAAAAAGTATATTTAATTAACCTTGAACAAGGTCAAGTGCGGAATATCATCGCCGCCATTTTGAAATCTGAATAATTATTGTTGGTTATGCTTGTATCAAATTGCCACATATGTGATAAAATAAAACCAAATTCGTTAGGCTTATCTGGTGTATTATGTTATTTCTATACCCGGCAACCTCAGCCTCTTTCTGCTTAACGCAACTCTGGACCCGAAAAGCCTAATGTACTTTGTAAAAACAGCACGTGTTTCCACCAAAGGTGTGGTTCAGATTATGTAAATACAGTAAGACACACATAATTATCAGAAAGATACGTTTATTAATAATTCACACAAGAGGTATTTTAACAGATTGCGCCCAGAACAGGGACTTTATTATTTTAATAATATGTATTTTAACACTGTTGGTACATGGCACTCCCACAGCTCTAATGCAGAATACATCATTGACCCCACCATTTTTTAATAACGCTGGGCGGCCATCATTATTAATACATATTCCCACTTTGCCACATTTTTTCCTACCAAGCTTCTGCAAATTAATGTTTTACCCAATTTAAACAGATGTATCACACAAACATGTTGCTCTTCAAGAATATTATTTTTTCTTTGCAAATGCAAAATCACTGCAAGGATAAAACAGCTGCATGTAAATGTTTTGCAGACTGGAACTAAAACAGTGTAAAGTGACACAACAAACAGAATATTATTTCTAAAGAATCCCAGCAGTTGAATAAGAAGTACTGACACTGTTTCAATAGTTTGGTTTCTTTTGGGACATACTTTACATAAAATTCATTAAAAATTAGTTGATAACATATAATTTATCATTTTGTTTTGTGCAGTATTTAATACAAATTTTTATGGTTTTTTTACCTTCTACTTCTGGCTCCATCATGAGTCTGATGTAATATTCTGTCTGCTAAATTCCATGCGAATTCTACTGTTTACCGATTGTACAAGTTTTATATTTAGCATAAATTTTAACCATTTAAATATCTGGAAGCAAATGTGTCTACCAGGGACTGTGTGTATTCAAGTACTCTGTTACAGTAAGTAATGACAATTTTTTAGAGGGTTGGATAGTAGGGTTTTAAGACACATCTGTAATGGGGTGGTGTTTGGTGCAGGCATCATAATGCTGACCACTACAACCTCTACAGACATCCTGATACTGTGAGATTTGTTAAAATAAATAGATCAGGTGGATTTTGCACTTACAAAGACTGGAAGAAACTCAGCTTATAAAACTGATATGTTGCCATAGCCTCATGGGTAACAGACCCAGAGGAACACCAAGAATTAGGTATGAGGTGGAAGAGGATGTTAGAAACTAGAAGGATAGGGATAAATGGAATCAGGTCGTGGAACAGGCCAGGACCTATGAAGGTTTGTAGAACCTCAGATAGTGATGGTGATAATGATAATGACAATAATGATACACATGTTCAAAGCCTCTACTTTCTAATATCCTCTTCTTCTTCTCCTCCTCTTCAAGGATTAGGTTATATAAACGTGTTCCGACACCCATCTCATCCTTGGGCGACCTATGTCTCTTCTACCAATGGCTTTATAGTTCAGTGCTGCTTTCATCTGTCGTCCTTTGCAGATGATCTCACCATTGTCTTCTGTAAATGGAAATAATTTCATTTTTATGTCCTTTACTTTGAGTTTTGATCTTGCAATGTATAATTTAAGGGGACCCAGAATATAAAAAATTATGAAAAATTGAATTTTGAGATTTTTGTAAGTGAACAAAATATAGACTTTTCTGTTTAAAATTGTATAATTAGGTCATCCATAGTACGCTAGTAAATATTTAAAAACAATTTTGAAAATATACTCCTGCATTCAATAAGTGGACGTAATACGTCATGTCAGTTTGCCATAGATTTGATTCAGTGAGAATCTTCTCATTCAAATTTATCGCATATTCCAAACAGACTATATTTTGTTGAGTGTTAGACTAGCCAGACAAAGAATGAAAATAATAAAGAGGAAACTTTATGAAGATATGTCAAATGATTCCGACATAAATCAACCTATGGTCCACTGACTCTCCTGAACATCCAGTTACAACTTTGATTGACAATTATGTAAGTTTACTTTTTTGCTATATAAGGAACATTTTTTTATAAACTATAATAGCTAAAGACCTCAAATTTTCAGAGTTTATACATCACACTAAATCACATATTTTACCATAGTATTTTTTTTTCATAACTTAGTAATTATAGATTTTATGTTGTAAAGAATTGTGAGAAATGATGTTAGTAAATCTTAAAGCACAAGAAAATTAATATTTTCTACAAAAATGCAAATATCCCAAAATCGCAGTGATACAACCTGTAAAAAATATGTAATAAACTACAGGAAAAATCAGTTTGCTAATGCTAAAAGTTTAGGAGAAAATGTTCCTTTCATTTAACATTACATGCATAGGAGATTCTGGGTCCTATGCACCCAGACAGTATAAGTATTGTAATACTTTATACTGTAAGTTTAAAGTATTTCGAAGAAACTGAATTTCAGCACTCTGAATCTTGCTGCATTCCTTTTTTGTCATGACCCACGCCTCACTCGCATAAATCAACGTGGGTATTGCAATTGTCTTATAAAATTTAATCCTTGCGCGGTGTCTTGTCTTATTTCTAAGATTTCTATGAATCGTTCCACCAAAATATCTGAATTTATTTATCTTCTCTTCTAATATTCTCCATCTTATTATTAATGTGCTAGGTTCTTGTATAGCTTGGCCTGTTCTTTGTATTTCAACTGTGACATTATCATTACTGCAGTTATATAAAATTTTTGTATTAATTATTTTTTCTTGGATATTTTTCATAAAACCTAGTCTTTCTAAACTTTACCATACTTTCTTGTGTTTCAGTAAAATGGCAATTCTGAGCTACAAAGATGGGAGCATTAGAGTAGTAGTGCATACAGCAAACTTGGTTGAATCGGACTGGGATAATCGTACTCAGGGCGTTTGGATTTCTCCCGCATGTCCTCCCTTGCCAATGGGACATGACACCGGAGCAGGTGAATCGCCTACAGGTTTTAAGAAAGACCTGCTAACATATCTTTCAGCGTACAGGTTGCCAGCGCTACAAGAGTGGACTGGCAAAGTGCAGCGCAGCGATTGCTCGAATGTCATGTAAGTAATATAAATATTGTTGTTACTAGTATGCTCCCTGAGCCGCAGAACTCCCTCACTGGTTTAAAGGAAATACATTCATTATTAGGTAAATTTTCAGTTATCAGAAAAATGATATAAACCCCAATTACTCTGCTATAGTTTGTAGTAAAATAACAATTGTATAGCAGAAAATCATATAATAAACATTACAAATTTCAAAATACTGCTTTTTTTTTAGTTAAATTTATAACCGTAGTGCTTAAATGGAAAGTAATTTTGTCATCGATTTTAAGTTTATGTATGATTCCATAACATATGCAAGCGAGACATGGGTCCTGAAATTGGAAGATATGAAAAGCCTTAGTGTTTTTGAGAGGAAAATTCTGAGAAGAATTTTTGGACCAGTGTGGGGCAGAGAGATGTGGAGGATAAGAAAGAATCATGAGCTAAGAGACCTTTATGGATAAGCAGTAGTGAAGGTCTCCATAGGCAGCATGTGTAGATGGAGCAGTGAAGGCACCAGTGAGGTGGTTGGGGCACGTGGTGAAAATGAGAAGTGATTGAGGCCCAAAAATGGCATTGGTAAGAAAGCTGGAGGGAATAAGGAGGAGAGGACGTCTGAGGAGGAGATGGTGTGAAGATGTGGAGGGGATTTGAGGGAGATGTGAGAGGCAGGCTGGAGGAGTAAGGCTCTGGACAGAGAAGAATGGAGGAGAATCATTGAGCAGGCCAGAGAGAGAGAGAGAGAGAGATATCTATAGGCCTATGTAATGCCTTTCACAAGTGTATGGAACAATGATAAAATCAATATATATCATTGAAGACAATATCGAAAGCTTTATGTATGGTTCTCATTATTTTATGAATTGCTTCACAAATGAGAAAATTCGCCAAACTGCTTTTGTTTTAAGAGATGTATTTTTTTTACTTTTGCTAATTTTTCTTGGGCCTAATTTTTTGTAACAGATTTCTGCTAACTGTACAAATAGTAAACATTATCATGAGTTTTATGGCTGTAATTAATGGATTGAGCTGCATACTGTGGCAGTGGACATGGAGCATTCACATAATTTCTGACAAACTGCCTTTCCTCGAAATTGTCAGAATCACAAATTTCCGGTTCCACTGGACAAGAGGCCTAATCGTTCATGACCTAGTATCAACTCAGCTGATAGCATCAGCTGTCACCATAATGTGTTTTTGTATCATCTAATGTCATCTGTATGGCATAGTGTTGACAAGAGCATTTCAGGCTTTATCATATGAACTTATTCACGTGGTAAAATTCAGCTCTAAAAAAAATCAACTCTCTACACATTTATCATCAACACACATTCTTTCTGTGTTAATTATTATGACAAGGACTTGAAAAAACAACTATAAAACAAGTAAGTTAAGATTGAAAATGAATCCGGGAATTTTTAATGATTTTTTTTGTTTTACTAAAATTATATTTCATTTCATTGTTTTGGAGAAGTCGTTAAATTTTATTTTCACTTGTATTTTTTGGTATTTTAGGGTACTTTTTGTGGCCTCAGTTCCTGGAACTCATCAAGGGGCTGATTCAGATAAGTGGGCTCAGACCAAATTAGCCAGTGTGCTTAAACAACACGTAACCATTCCACCTCGTGATGGCAAAACAGCGTCAGACTGGACAATAATAGCACAGTGTTCATCGATTGGTAGTCTGGGACCACAGCCTACATCATGGTTTTGTGGTGAAATAAAAACTACCATGAGCGAAGGCAAGGCATTACAGCTACAAAGGCCATCTGCATTGAAACTGGTGTGTTTTTTTTTATTATATTTTTGTTACTTCTTTCTCCCACTGGCTGGTTGGCAGCAGTTATTCCTACTTCTCTGCTTTCCTTTTTTGTCTGTAATAACATGTGCAGTTCATACCATCCATAACCTGTCTCAAGTAGTCTACGAGGGTCAGTTGAAAAGTTCGCAGAGTGACATTTATAGCTCAGTGATAGAACTAAAAACTTTCATGTGCTGCAAGATGTATATTTCGTGTGAACACCTGTTAATTTCCAGATATATCTGTCAGTTTATTCACTCTGTACCAGTTGTTTGAAATTTTCCTGTCATGCATGTTTTTAGAATGCACAGAATCAAACATCGTATTGTGATGAATTCTCTGTTAAAAACGTTTTAGCATCAATGAAAAGTCAAAATGAAATTGTAAATGTATTAGGAGATGCCGTGCCTTCAGAAACAATGGTAAGTGGGGCACACTCAAGTTTAAACGTGGTCGTACTAGCACTGGAAGATGATCCCAGCAGTGGACGTCCAAAAAGTACAACAAAAAATGACATTATTGAAAAAATTTCATAGGGTGTTGGAAGACTGCAGATTGAGGAGTGTATGACATTGCTGAAATTGTAGGCATCTCATATGAGCGTGTGCATCATACTTTAACTCAAGAACTTGGTGTGGAAAAGCGTTGTGCAAGATGGCTGCTACATCTGGAGTTGTTCCATTTTTTGGGTTTCCAGTGCGGGGGATCAACTTCAATGCTCTACGGCCGCATTTAAACTCAAATGCGTACTTACAATCCATTGGCTTTGAAGTCGCATCATCTCCTGACACATTTTCAATTTCGTTCTGAATTTCCGTTGGCACTAAACAATTTTTAACAAAGAATCACACCACGATGTTTGATTTTTCCGTTTTTGAAAACACGCATGACATGTCAATTTTAAACAGCTTCTAAACAATGAATAAATTGATAGATAGATTTGGAAATTAACAAGAGTTCACATAAAATACAAATCTTGCAGCACATGAAAAATTTTACTTTTACTGCTAAGCTACAGATGTTGCTCCGTGAACTTTCCAACTGACCCTTGTAAATGGGCTCTTCCTCTATCATTTCTCCCTCCTATTTTTCTTTCAGTCATTCTCTTCACTAGCCCATTCTGTTGGACTATATGCCCCGTTACCTTGTCCTTTCTATATTTTAAGTTTTTTAGGAAGCTTCTGTCCTCGTGAACTCTTTTAAGGATATCCTCATCAGTTATCTTCTCTCTCCAGCTTATTTTGAGCATTGTTCTGTAGCACCAGATCTCAACTGCTTGAAGACTTCTCTCCTTCTCCTTTCGTTCTTGTAAGAAAGGAGCAGCACTCTACACATATGCCTTTACAAATGCTTCTTACCTTTAAAGTATGTTGTTTGAAATGAAGAGTTTTTCTTTTTATTAAATGCCAGTTTGGCCTGATTAATTCTATGAATAATTTTCTTATAGCTTTGCCTAATTACTTGTAACCTTGGTTCCCAGATAACTGTATTCTTTCATTTCGTGGAGGTCATTATTTCCAAGAATTATTGTAACTGGATTCTTTAAAATTTGACTACACACTGATCATTTGTTCATTCGTTGTCATGGTACTGTATATTCACTCTTCATTACTCGATCCACTGTATTAAGAATTTTTTGCAGATAACTTAAGCTTCCTTAAGGTCAAGATTAGTGTAGCACTTAATTAAATAAAAATCACACTTGAGTAATATTTTGAAGTTACTGTAGTGCAGAGGAGGTCCTCAGAAAGCTGAACATAAGAAACTGAAAAGCCAGGGCACCCAATAGGGAGGAGTGGAATCAACTCTTGGACCAGACCAAGACCCACCAAGGGTTGTAGAGCCACGGCTGATGATGATATTGAGGTAGAGCAGACTTTGTAACGGTACAGAATTGTGTGCTACAAGGGTTTCAATTTAAATCAGTTAATTTTAAAGTAGTCAGTATTCACCTAAGGGGAACCTCATTGTAACCAGCAACACATACATTGTTATTGCAGACTGTTTATGCTTGATGTCTGGAGTCTGCCCAGCCCAGACACATTACGCAACAGCTTGCCAGCTCAGTCTTTGTGAATCACAGTAAAACACTTTATCACCCCAGTTTGCATCAGACAGTAGCCGATTACAGTCGTCTGCAAGTTAACTAAAAACAGTGGCCTCGGGTGCAAGATAGGCCGAAAATATTATAATCGGCCTATCCAGTAAAACAAATAGTAAAGTGTGAACAATGTAGTGGTCAACTAACTAAAAACCTAAGTGCTCGAGCAAGTTAAAGTCGGCCGATATTACCATATGCATAGATATTCAATCAAAGTATTGAAAGTTTGATCAAAGATACAATAAACTTAATATAAACAGTTGCGGGAGTGCGTTCGAACAAAAAAAGCGGTCAACACGAGTCTGTGCAACAAACCACATGAACACACACCGGACGGGTAACTAAAAACACTGAATCTTCATACTAAAATCAGTTTAAAATAAATGGTGATAGCTTATTCTAAAAGGAAAATTTTAAATATAAATCTAAACGATAGAGATCTCTAAGGGAAAGGGGCTTTTATAAAAGAAATAGGGGGGGAAGTATAAATTACGTACTGGTTTTAAAAAATATAAATAGTTTGTCATAGGCTAGTTAAGTAAGAAATATTCAGTTTGTTAATTTGTTTGATTTTATATGTTACTAATTCGAAGAGTATATTAATATACCAGAAAAGAAATTAGAAATTTAATTGTCATCAAAGTGAGACGAAGTAATTAATTTGTCTAATAAACCAGAATCAGTTTGTTTTAGCATAAACTGTGTTATTATATTTTTACCGCTCAACTCAAATAATCCTTCTGCAACTTTTTCATCTGTAGAACCCTGGAGGAGACCCCGAAGGTAAGATGAAAACAAAGTTTGCATAAATTTAATATATTTTATTATATGATATAAATTGAATTGTCTCAGTGGCCCCCGAACAGTGACGGTGAGTGTAATTTATTACACAAACCAGACCTAATTATAGTTGCAGGAAGGGTTATTTGAGAGTGAGGGCAGTTGTGTAGTTTAGTAAGCATAAGTGTATAAGTAAACAATAATATAAAAATGGAAAACAATAGTGATAAAGTCAACAGCATTGACTTAACTAGTACCAGTACAGACAATCAAGTAAATACAATAGTAACCGAAATGGTAATAAACGAAATAAGCCTAACTGAGTCAGTGACAATGGAGGGCGCTGGGATTCATTCAGTGCCTATCCAAAACAAACAATGTGACAATAACGATATAGTGAACATGATACAAATAATGTTAGAAAAGCAAAACATAATGTTAAGTAGTAAATTCGAGGAACGAAGTAATAAACTCGAAACCAATTTTAATGAACTTAACGTTAAATTAAATGAACAAAATAAGAAATTTGAGGCCTTAAATAATCGTTTTGACAATAGTGATGAAAAATTTGATACTAAATTCAATGAAATAAGTAGCGACATAAACAAACGTTTTGATATAAACGAGAATAAATTTGAGGGATTAAATAAACGATTCGATACTAATGATGCTAAGTTTGACGAATTAACTAATTCACTGTGCAGTATTGGTGAACGAAGGAACGAAATACATAACGAAACTACCAGAGAAACTGATGAGTTACGAGAGAGGGTGGCTATGTTAGACGATAAGGTAAGTGACGACTGTAAAACAAGTGGTAATTATAATGGAGAAATAATTACAAATAGTAATGGTAATAATTTAAATACAAATCAGGTGATGAATTATAAGGTAAGTGGCAGTGTTAAAATAAATAATGATGAAACATTATTGAATAAAAATATTGGTGATACGGTAAATAATAGTGGTGCTAATGAGAATAGAATGAGAGTTGAGGTTAATCAGGAATTGTTAGTTAGTGTTTATGTCTTAGAAAGGGGGAATAGAGATAGTTTAATTGTAGAGGGCGAACAGGGGGCAAATTTTTCTGGGGTTAAATGTGAAGCAGAGATTTCACAAGTTGTTTATGGGGATAAGAGATCCTCACTAGGACATTTGGGCGACAATGGGTCGGCAAATGGTTAAATAAGTTTTTTGTGTGTGTCTGGCATGGCTAGATGGGGTTATAATAAAGTGGTTTTGCCCTCTGTGTGGAATGAAAAGGTGAAATTGGGTTGGGAGAGTGATAATAAAGAAAGAAATAGAGTGATAGGAGTTGTTCAGGTTAGGTAGAGATTATGAAGGATTAGTTAAGGAGTTAAATAATGAGAGAATTATTACCAATAATAGAGACTTACCTTGTGTAATAAACAATGATTATATTGATGATGATAATATACACTTACCTGTGGTGAGGGTTAGCGTATTAGTAATAGCTGACAACTATAGTGATGAAAATATAAATGATTTAAAGGTGACAGGAAATACTAACGGAAACTTGACGAAAAATAATGATGTCAACTTGGCTTGTGATAGAATAATAATGGGGGGGGGGTAACCCTGAGCATTATTATTATGGTATATTGGAAGAAATAAATTTTTATGGTTATTACACAAATGATAGCCATGTGACGTATATAAATAAAAATGAAAAATGTTATGTGATAATTAGATTAATTTTCGACGACGGGGGTTAGACAACTAATGAATGAACATTTAATTATGTGAGTTAATGGTAATTACTAGGCTGATTTATGTAATGAAGTGTGGTAAACAATAAAATTATGACGAAAATTTGTAAATAAATGTGTTGGTGTTAAATGTATTGTGTTAAGGTTATAGTGTGGGAAGGTATATTATAGCTTATGTAAAACATGTTTGTAGTAAGGATGAATGGTATAATAATAATAATAATATTTTATTTTGCTAAATAATTAGCAGGAGGTACTAATGAATTTTATTTTGAAAGTGTTTATTTAAATCAAAAGCGTTTTGAATAGCGTAAGTGAAGTTAAATTGTTTTGAGTGGAGTTGGAATTAAAGTAATTTAAAAGGTGAATTTTATTAATGAAGTCAAATTAATTTTGATCTAATTGTGATGTAAATGCAAAAATGAAACATAAATAGTAATTGATTAACATGTCAACAGTAAAAGATTTATATAAACTGAAAATTGAAGGGAGTGTTAGTGGTGATGTAATCAGGAATGTTGAGTCGAGTCAGTGTTTATAAAACACGTCTGGTATATGACTGTTGATGTAAACAGGTATAACTACTTATATTTATACTTATAAATTTGAAGTTTTAATAGAAAAGTAAAGTAAAAGTGATAATGAGAGGTAAACAGAAGGTTGATTTAATGTTGGTGTTATGATTTATTTGTATTTTCTGTAATCCACTTGTGCTTTTGGCGGGGAACCATGTTTTGTTAGGGGAAAAAATTAACAATATATAACTGGTATGTAAAGTTATATTGCTATGTAGACTTATGCATATTGTATTTTGTAAAAAATTGAACTAGTACTTTGCCAATAATGAACCAGTACGGCTAAGAGGAAACAAATCAGTGTGGGATATGGAGTAATGGAAGGCCATTTGTTGACATCTTAATTGCATGTTTCAGAGTCAGATGATACTGTGGCAGGTGCCTATCTGATTTTATGGTGTTGGGATCTCAAGCAGAGAAGTCCAGTAAGGTCGGATGGGTGCAGCCACAGCCACCGGACTAAGGGGGTAAGTGCCCATGATTTTAGTAAAGAACTCGGGGGTTGCGGCGCCATATCTTCACTGGTCCTCTTAGGTTTTAGACAGTGAGAGTTTTTATGCTTCGGCATAAAACCTCTCATTGGGGGGGGTATTGTAACGGTACAGAATTGTGTGCTACAAGAGTTTCAATTTAAATCAGTTAATTTTAAAGTAGTCAGTATTCACCTAAGGGGAACCTCATTGTAACCAGCAACACATACATTGTTATTGCAGACTGTTTATGCTTGATGTCTGGAGGAGTCTGCCCAGCCCAGACGCATTACGCAACAGCTTGCCAGCTCAGTCTTTGTGAATCACAGTAAAACACTTTATCACCCCAGTTTGCATCAGACAGTAGCCGATTACAGTCGTCTGCAAGTTAACTAAAAACAGTGGCCTTGGATGCAAGATAGGCCGAAAATATTATAATCGGCCTATCCAGTAAAACAACTAGTAAAGTGTGAACAATGTAGTGGTCAACTAACTAAAAACCTAAGTGCTCGAGCAAGTTAAAGTCGGCCGACTATATATATTACCATATGCATAGATATTCAATCAGAGTATTGAAAGTTTGATCAAAGATACAGTAAACTTAATATAAACAGTTGCGGGAGTGCGTTCGAACAAAGAAAGCGGTCAACACGAGTCTATGCAACAAACCACATGAACACACAGCGGACGGGTAACTAAAAACACTGAATCTTCATACTAAAATCAGTTTAAAATAAATGGTGATAGTTTATTCTAAAAGGAAAATTTTAAATATAAATCTAAACAATAGAGATCTCTAAGGGAAAGGGGCTTTTATAAAAGAAATAGGGGGGGGGAAGATATAAATTACGTACTGGTTTTAAAAAATATAAATAGTTTGTCATAGGCTAGTTAAGTAAGAAATATTCAGTTTGTTAATTTGTTTGATTTTATATGTTACTAATTCGAAGAGTATATTAATATACCAGAAAAGAAATTAGAAATTTAATTGTCATCAAAGTGAGACGAAGTAATTAATTTGTCTAATAAACCAGAATCAATTTGTTTTAGCATAAACTGTGTTATTATATTTTTACCGCTCAACTCAAATAATCCTTCTGCAACTTTTTCGTCTGTAGAATCCTGGAGGAGAGCCCGAAGGTAAGATGAAAACGAAGTTTGCATAAATTTAATATATTTTATTATATGATATAAATTGAATTGTTTCAAGCTTAGACATAATTACACTTCATTAGTATATTGGAAACGTTTTGCCTCCTGCATAGCTTGGTTATTGGTATTTTGTCATGTGACTGTTCTCAACTTTTGTTAGAATTGTCTTGTTATGATGTGTTAATCCAGCTGCTTAGAGGATGAAACTCCATAAATTTGTTCAAATACTATAATCTTACTCTTACCTTCGGGTTTTTCTCCAGAGTCGTACAGACGAAACCGCTGCAGAAAGGATTATTTGGAATGAACGGTATACATATACATACACAATTTATGTTAAAACAAATGCTTCTAGTTTATTGAACAAGTTAATTATTTCGTTTTGGTTTACTTTGATGATAATTTAAAAATACATGGAATCAATAACAAATAATATAGTATTATAAAATCACACTGATTAACCAATGGAATACCTCTTAATTTTAACCTCTTACAAATTATGCCATATGAACCAATACGTTTTCTTTATTAGAGCTCATTAAACTTTTAGTAGATAGTAATTGAATATTTTATTTGAAATCTTTAATTAAGGGTTTATTTGTACTTAACCAAATCCTGAGAAGTTCTAGTTGTTTACACCATCGCGCGTGGAAAATAACGTTTACTCAATCAATTCGCACTTCACATTTGTACCGTTATTGTACTGGATAGACCGATACTATTTTCGGCCCGTCTCACACGCCTTTGGTACTAGTTTTACTGTTTCTTTTGTTTTAATTAAAGTTAAGTTAAGTGGTTCACTGGTTCCACATTATTAATATGAAAAAGTCGGCCGACGTAACTTTACTTGCCCTTGGATGTTGTTGTGGGCTGGCCGCGCGTTATACTGTTTGTACAACTTCTAACACTTGTTTTAATGCTTTAAAAGATAGGCCGACTATTAATTACGGCCTTGCACCCGAGGCCACCGTTTTATTTTAATAAACTGCACTGTATGCTGCTGCTGGCTGTCTGTTGTACCCTCTCTGATGATAAACTGCATACTGTTTCACAAGGACTGCTGCTTACTGGGGCGGTTACGCAATGCGTCTGGACAATTGTTTAGGCTAACAGTGTGCATTGCTGGTTACTGGGGCACCTCACAGGTGAAATCTGTCAATTTGGAGATTAACTGAATTGATATAAAATGAAATTAAAACTATGGGATCACACAATTCTGTACCGTTACAATACCCCCCCCCCCCCAATAAGAGGTTGAAGGCCGAAGCGTTCAAACTCTTATTGCCTAAAAACCTAAGAAGATCAGTGAGGATATGGCGCCACAACCCCCCTGAACAACCTACTAAAATCATGGGTACTTACCCCCCCTAGTCTGGCGACTGTGGCAGCACCCATCCGATCTTACTGGACTTCTCTATACGAGATCCCAACACCATAAGCTCGGACCGATACCCACCACAGTGTCGCCTGACTCTGGAACATTCAATTAAAAAATCAACAAACGGCCTTCCATCACTCCATATCCCACAACTGATTTGTTTCCTCTTAGCCGTACTGGTTCATTGACAACGTACTGGCTCATTTTATATTATAAAATATATCTTAACCCTAGAAAATAGTGTTAACAAAACAATATAGGTTATATCCAATACAGTAGTACATATAAGTTCCAGTCAAATTAAATAGCGTTCCCCATACAATATTGCCCAGCCAAAATGACACATTAATTATACAGAATTGCATTAACTCACAGTAATTTCCCAAACATTTTTGATTGCATTTACACAAAATTTCCTTCAGTTTTCAATTTTAAATGAATATTTTAATCATTATTTTTTTTTCATCTTATTATTTAATCTCTAATTACATTTGGAATTTGAATCAGAATAAATTAAAATTTATTATTAGAAATCATCTTTTCAATTAATTTAATTACCAAATTAATTTAATTTTATTATCTCAAGACTCTAAATTATGGTAATTACCTCATTATTTCAATCTTATTTGTTCGAAACAACTTTATTTATTTAAATAACATTTTACAAAGGGCCAAAAAAATATCTACATTCCATCACATCAGATGTTTCTTTTATTTCATAATAGAATCTGCTCATGGCCATGATTCAGCAGACTACAACAGTTATCAAGTTCAACACATCTGGCTGTAAACATTGGTCACACAACATACCTGTTTACATAAACACTTGTGTGCCAGACTTGTTTTCATAAACACTCCTTCAGTCTAAACAATCTGCTTACCACATACTGACACCTGTACTTCACTTTTCCATTTCTATAAATCTTTTAGTTAACATATTTATTACTTATTTGTTCCAATTCAGATCAGATATAATTTTAATTCACCACAATTACTTTAATAACATTTTACTAAAAACAATTTGGTTTTAGTTACTCATGGTTTTGGTTAACATAGTTAAAACACTTTTAATACAAACACAATTCAAAATAACTTCATTATTACATCTTATTAATTATTTTAGTAGAATAAAATATTATTATTTATTATTATACCTTCCCCTCTCATTACAAACATATGTTACACATAAGCTATAATATACATTGCAACAGAATACTATTAACACAATACATTCAACATTAACACATTTATTTATTTATAAATTTTCGTCATATCCAATTATTATTTGCCGTACTTCCATATCTAGATCAGCCAGGTCATTACCATAAACAAGAATATTTAAAATGTCCATTCATTGTTTATATTCAACCCCCATCGTCAAAGATTAGTCTGGTCTTTATATAACACTTTTCAATTTTGGTGATACACAACATACGGCTGTTTTTTGTTTTACAACCACAAGAACTTATTTTTTCCATTGTACCAAAATAATAATCTATAGGGTTACCCCCCAAAATTATCTTATTATAAATCAAGTTGACATCAGTATTTTTTATAAAGTCTCCGTCAGTGTTTTTTGTTATTACCATTACATCATTATTACCATATCCTACTCCTACAGGTACGTTAACTCTCCCCACAGGTAAATGTTTATCATCATCAACTACAATATACTCAGTGTTTACTATAATTCTCTTAATATTCATATTCTCTCTCAACTCTTCATAATCTCTATTTAACTTAAATATTTCTGTTTCTCTCTCTCTAATTCTCTCATCACAATATTTCTTACAACATTTCACATTATCATTCCATACAGAGGGCAACACAACATTATTACAACATCTGGCTTTACCAGATACACAAAAATAATTTCTTTGACATTTTAAAGACCTTTTGTCTTCTACAAAAACTAACGAGGAACCTTTGTCCTCCAACACTACTGGTGAAGCTTTTTCTTCACCTGTCTCACAAGAAAAATTTGCCCTCTTTTTATGCTCTACATTTAAACTGTCTTCACGCTCTCTCTCATTCTCATCGGCATTTACTAACAACACTTCATTACTAAACTGTAATTCACCAAAATCTTCCTTATCACTCTCAACCTTAATCTCTTTGTTCTCTACTACCACGTTTTTACACATCTCATTATAATTATCATCTGTTTTACATTCAAAATTTTCAATTATCTTTTGTCTTTGTTTATCAATTTTTTCTACCACATTACTCTCTATTTTGTCAATTCTGTTATTCATATTTTTTAATGTATGACTCAACGTTTCATTTAATTCATATTTCAATTTATTAAAGTTACTTTCACTCTTAATTTTTACTTCATTAATATCAAATTTAAGATCATCAAATTTGATATCAAAGTCATTGCTTAATTTTTCATTCTGTTCCTTCATATTAATATCATTAGCATCAAAACGACTATTGATTACTTGAAATTGTTTCTGCAAAAAACTCGTTGTCGAATTGGCTATTACATTTTGTTGAGGTTGGGGTTAATTGAACCCCAGAGTCCTCTGTAACTATTGTTTCATCTGTTATATTTAGCTGTATTATTTTATCTTGACTCGCACTTGGAGTCGACTGTATCTCAAAATTACTCATAACATTTGACTCGTCACAATTGTCAACACTCGTTATTTCATTGACATCGTCATTATTCCCTGACATTTTTTATAAGTTTATAAAATATTACATAGGAATATTAATCTTATCCAATATTAACAACCCTTTTTATATTTAATTTACCAAAACGTCCTCCCTCTCAAATGACCCGTTCTGCAGCTTGGTTAGGTCTGGCGAATGTAAGTTGTAAAACCCACACTCGCTTCACTGTTTCGGGGGCCAATGAAACTCTATAAATTTGTTCAAATACTATAATCTTACTCTTACCTTCGGGTTTTTCTCCAGAGTCGTACAGACGAAACCGCTGCAGAAAGGATTATTTGGAATGAACGGTGTACATATACATACACAATTTATGTTAAAACAAATGCTTCTAGTTTATTGAACAAGTTAATTATTTCGTTTTGGTTTACTTTGATGATAATTTAAAAATACATGGAATCAATAACAAATAATATAGTATTATAAAATCACACTGATTAACCAATGGAATACCTCTTAATTTTAACCTCTTACAAATTACGCCATATGAACCAATACGTTTTCTTTATTAGAGCTCATTAAACTTTTAGTAGATAGTAATTGAATATTTTATTTGAAATCTTTAATTAAGGGTTTATTTGTACTTAACCAAATCCTGAGAAGCTCTAGTTGTTTACACCATCGCGCGTGGAAAATAACGTTTACTCAATCACTTCGCACTTCACATTTGTACCGTTATTGTACTGGATAGACCGATACTATTTTCGGCCCGTCTCACACGCCTTTGGTACTAGTTTTACTGTTTCTTTTGTTTTAATTAAAGTTAAGTTAAGTGGTTCACTGGTTCCACATTATTAATATGAAAAAGTCGGCCGACGTAACTTTACTTGCCCTTGGATGTTGTTGTGGGCTGGCCGCGCATTATACTGTTTGTACAACTTCTAACACTTGTTTTAATGCTGTAAAAGATAGGCCGACTATTAATTACGGCCTTGCACCCGAGGCCACCGTTTTATTTTAATAAACTGCAACTGTATGCTGCTGCTGGCTGTCTGTTGTACCCTCTCTGATGATAAACTGCATACTGTTTCACAAGGACTGCTGCTTACTGGGGCAGTTACGCAATGCGTCTGGACAATTGTTTAGGCTAACAGTGTGCATTGCTGGTTACTGGGGCACCTCACAGGTGAAATCTGTCAATTTGGAGATTAACTGAATTGATATAAAATGAAATTAAAACTATGGGATCACACAATTGTGTACCGTTACAAGGATAGGGTTAGGTGAGGTTAGGCATGATCACCGGGCTTCATGATAAGACAGTTCTCATCAAAACCCTATTTACACAGAGTTTAGAGTAGTTATAAGACAAAATACCATCAACTAAGCTGAGCAGTAATCCATAACGTTTCCGTAGTGCTGTTATACCTATGCTTATGGTATTGTTCTCTGCACACCATTTTGTTGTTTCACTTGTTATTTTCAGAGGTACGATGGTATGCAGAATTTGAAACCAGAGTCAAGACAGCTTTGTGGTACATACCATCTCACTTTGCTTGCTGCATTAAATATTTAGAAGTACAATATATGGTTATGGCGGTCTAATTGATCATTGTATGGTACAATAGAAAACAAAATACAAACACCAATTAAGACACTGATTACAGCTGTAATGATCACAATTAATAATTTGTAGCCAACAATTATTCAACAAGATTGTATTTGTACAATAGTACCAGTTAGATTTGTCCAAACACAATAATAATGTCAAATAATAGAGTTCTAGACAAATTACAGTAGAATAATGCTTCACACAATACTTCAACAAACATTCGATCAACGCTAAGGAAATCACTCATGTAACTGACTGAATTAAGCCAGATGCTCTTGCTTTTATAGGTTGTGCAGAGGTCCAGTATAGCTTTCCCTCCTTACTCCGCCCTGGCTTAATGTGTATTTCAAGTGTGCTCTTGAAGAACCTGGAGCATACTTGAACACGGCCTTGACTGAGGTAACACCTGTACTACTACGAGGGAGGGGGGGATGAGTGGAAGAACGCTCCTGGCTTTTCTAGGTGGTTTGATACGGTTCTTATTACAATATTTATATAATTTATATGTGGTTATGTTTAAAAGTAATGTGTATAATTAAATTATCATAAAATATTTTAATACACTTGACATAATGTAATAGAGATTTTGCAGTTCAGCAATTGACATTTGCTTTGTTTCAGGTTTATCCCAGTTTTAAGAATGTTGCAAACAGCCATGATGGACTTCTTGGTGGAGGCGGACTGCCGTACACAATGAAAACACATTCAAAACAGCCTTGGCTCAATGATTATTTGTAGTGAGTAGAACTGCATTGAAAGCAGTCTTGTAGTCATTGCCAGCTCTTTAAGTATTCATTTAAAAGGGGATGGTTATATATTATACAGTGATAAAATCCAAGATGCTTGATGTTTTTACACATAATTGTTGTACATTTCAGCCAGTGGAAAAGCGATGCTAGATACCGTTCACAAGCAATGCCACACATTAAAACATACACAAGAGTGTCTCCAGACAATAAAAAGATTGCTTGGTTTCATCTGACCTCAGCGAACATGTCCAAAGCTGCGTGGGGTACAAGGAGAAAGACTGGCGGTATCTATATTATGTCCTACGAAGCTGGTGTACTGTTTTTACCAAAATTTGTAGTAAGTATTGTAACGAAACAGAAAACTGTATGACTAATTGTAAATAATAAACTGTGAAAACTCATTCAGGAATAGAACCAAGCATTATGATCACCAACTAATAAACAGAAAACCCCAAAATTGAAGATAATGAATGGACCAAAATTAACTCAACAACACCAACAATTGACCTGACTATGACTAACAAATAATAACCAGACATTACCCAGTAAGATAGGGCAGTAAATCAATAAAAAAGTAAAGCAGTAATCAAGCACCAAATAAATAAACAATAATCAAAATAATAAAGACTACAGCCACTTCATAGCATAAAATGTGTATTACCTATAGGACTAAATAGGCCAATAAAAATCTGTCTTTTTGTAAAAATAAGGTGACAAAAGGGGCACAAAACCCTATAGAGATATAAGTGAAAACAAACACATAAAAGGTGGCATAATAATAATCACATAGACTACAGTTAAAAGGTGTGATGTTATTTAGATTAAGAAGTGATGTTCAATCAATCATAATTGACAATAGTGATTTAGAAAATAACACACAGACAATTGTTTAGCAGTGTGTAACCATTTAAATGTAGTAAGTTATAATTATTAAGATAAGGAGTATAGTTAAGAGTTTTGTTTTACATTATAAAAAGTTCTTGTTATTAGCAGATCAAGTTAAATTAATATTGTATCAAAGGGTCATAGTCAACTGTCATCCATCATTCTAAATTGTTTAGCAAGATAAATGTAAAATCCACTAGATACTAATTTTTACATGACCAAACCAGGCCATGTTTGGTATCAAATGATTTGTAATTTTATTTGGATTAACCACATATAAATTGTATTAAATATTATTGTGTTATGATAAAAAGGTAATTTGAAGGCAAAATATAAAATGTAATGTATTTTAATGATCATGGTAATGTAACAATTGAACTTTGCACTATGGGCCAATAAGAATCCAAGAAAATTTGGTCAGCTTCTGTGAGAAAAAAGAAGAAAAAACACTTGACTGTTAACCACGATTGAATACGGTTGAGGAGTGCGGATAAAAAATATATTATGTAAAAAATTTTAAAACAAGGAACCAGACTCAGAAGAATGAATTGCCAAACAGAACGATCATGAAGTCATTACAACAAACCATATAACTCAACATGAACGACTACCAGTAAAATTAAAGAAATTATAAAGTGATTAACAAGAAGGAAGCCTAAATTAAATTTAACTAAGGAACTGTATGTATTCTACAAAAATTTAACCAACCAATTCTTGTAATCCAAACACGAGTCATCACAAACAAAACCAACAACTCACGCAACATTAGTAACCGATAAAACATTTTATAAAAGAAAAAAAAGAACAGAATATAAGAAATAGTGAACACTAAGTGACAATATTTTATTAATATACATTGGGAACAAATTTGCACTAACTAGTGAGTTACTCGTCGGCCATGATTATGATGTCACTCAACAACCAGCATGCATTGCAAACATAACGAAACGAAATATTACCGGCCATATTGTTCAAACATTAATAGTTATTTATAATATTATGTTAGATAATAAGTATTACTCTATTTCCATTGTAATGTACTCTTTATTTGTTTTTTTTTATTAATTAATGGAACCTTGCGTAGCAGCCAAAAGAATTCATTTTTATATAATTAATTCATTTGACAATTGACCCTGAGATAAGAATCGATCATTGCTAACGTGTATATCGAAATAACCATTTTTACTAAACTGAATAAAATTTTCAAAGATTATAAACATTAATATTACCAATATCATTTCCATGTGGTTTATTTCTCGAACGTAAGGTATAATCAGGATTCGCTGTATACGCACAAAGATCAAGAAGACGTCTGCGAGTTGTAAAAATAACAGAAACTACGAAACCGAAATTAATCTCAACGAATACGTTTGAGATGGAAATCGAACGTAGTGGTTGAGAAATTGTTTTGAAGTATCAACTGGCAAAACCAGATACATAGAGCAAAAGTTTTTATTAAACAACCAAATTTGTATTACATATTAACATTAATAATACCCGTATACACGTTTGATTACAAATTGGCACCGCAACTTGGGGCTTTCACGGGACACAATATGTGTCAGTATTTACTGGGTAAAGCAATATGCAGCTCGATTTCTGTGTATACTTTTAAGTTCTGCACAAGTGAAATTATCAAGTTTGGATATTCATTATTGTCTCGGATCACGCGCTGTAATGGGACAAGTCTGAAGGGTATGGATATTTTATTTCATTTAATAATTTTGGGGCCAATCTGTTTGGGCACCATGTAGGGCCACGAAACTTGATTCACATAACACCCTGTGTGCAACTCGGTAACAAGCAGAGGCAGGTACGTGTTGAAGATAACGTGCTGGAATGCGAACCTGTGCGCGCATGCCTGTATTTTTCGTTGGGGAGAAGTAAAAACTTTGTAGCGAGCCACAAAGGAATATAGGTGGACCCGTTCCACTGGTAATAACACATGACCACCCATTAACATGTCATGTGATGCGGGTTGGCGAATCCCGTGCCAAGTTGCCATGTATCAAGAAGGCGGGGCTTCATATAGACGCCAAGAAAACTGCGTGTGTTTTATCGTCCCTGAGGCCGGCCGGCTGAATAATGGACACACGCTCCGAAAGAAATCTTGATTAAGTGTAAAATGTAATCTAAAAAACATATAACAGTGTAGAATTAAAGTAATTGAACTTAGATCATCAGGACAAACGTTTTAGAAAAATTTTAACAGTGACAACATTCCAGTCAACCAGTGTTTAAAAAGGATCTGACTGCAACACGTGCTCTGCCATATAAAACAGGGAAGTAAAACGACCACCTTTTTTCTTAAAAATAAAACTAAATTATAAAGAGATCTCTTCCGTATAAAATGGGGTTTTAAAACTGTATGAGTGTTGAGTGTGAGCAAATGGGCCGTCTTAAATAGAGATAAAATAGTCTAAGTTCTTTTGTTAGTCGATAGATGTTTTGTATTAAAGGGAGGTAATATACCAAATTGGTATTTGCATTTTTTAATGATTAACGTAAATGTGGGAAGAAAGAATAGAAAAGAAGTGTAGCATTTGTCCAACAAACTAAAATGTAGACTGCTTAGTTGGAGTAATCAATTTAGTTTTCACAGAATGTTTTAAAGTACAACATTAAGCGAAGAATTTGATAAATTGTTAAAGAGTTACAAACAGAAAAGTAAAGTTCTAAAATGAATTAGTAGCGTAACCATGTGTTAAGTAAATTATTACGCCACATTAACATCACCTATCCCATATGAAAAATTTCGCCTAACGAACCTGGCAAATAAGTAAAAATGTTTCAAGGTTTCGATATTAAACCATAAAATATCGTGGTGACCTATAAATAATTTGGAATCTTCTATGTTGGGTAAGTCAGGGTGGCGTGTAAGTGTGATGGGTAAGTGAAGGTATTGCTTGAGGTAAGTAGAAGAAACGCGGTGGAACTTGGTAAGTTAAAAGAATAGAACGTAACAGCGCATTTCATTACTGTCTTATATACACAGATAGTGATTATTAAAAATGTGTTGTCTTATTGAAAATCCTACCATGTGTGAAGTCTGTACTATGATATGTCAGAGTCAGGTGTTAGAAGTTCTCGGACAGTCACACAGACATTCTTGACACATTCCAACTTTGTCATGTTTACTTGCTAAACTGCTACTTGTCACGTTCCGAACTTTCAATGTTTCCACCATTTTCAAGTCCCAAACCATGACTTGAACAGTGAACAATGCGTATTGCACGGCAGGAACTGAATCTTATGAGTATACTCGACAGGATCGCCCAGTATCGGCTGAATTGGTGGGAACATCTTCGCCGAATGGATGACTGCCGCATCCCCAAACAACTATGGAACTATAAGCTGAGGGGACGGAGAGGTGTGGGACATCCAAGGAAACGCTGGAGTGACCAGCTGTAATATTTGCCTATTTGAGACAGGAACAAACCATTCTTGGTTTAAACCTTGAGGAGGAGGATGATGATGATGAAAAAACTAAAGTAAAATTATAGAAGGTCAGTTTGGGACTTGAAAATTGTGGAAACACTGAAAGGCCTCGTACGGAACATGACAAGTAGCAGTTTAGCAAGTAAACATGCCAAAGTTAGAATTACAGAGACTGCAAACTCGAATAACAAGATGAATAATTCTTGACAAAGACTAGTAGAAGACCTTCACTTGTCCCTGACAAGTTTGAGTAATGTGTTAATAACAAAGTTCGTGTAAACATGTTTCACAGTAAATATGTATAAAGAATGTTTTTGATCATCACCTTTATAGTCCACACTTCATAGTAAGTGTCTTTCATCTTTTTTATGCACCTGAATAATTTTTTGGCTTCATGGAAGTTCTTGAACCAATGATGAACTTAAAAGTGTTGCGGAGGGGTGGTTGCAAAAACTGGTGGCAGGCTTCTTTGAAAAGGGGATAATAAAAGCATGTTCCAGACTTTAGCAAGGGCTTATATAATAATGACAGTCATCATAACCACTCCAAGGACTAGGCCTTAGACCTGTTCCAGAACCCATCTCCTCCTCGGTCTACCAACATCTCTCTTCCCAGTAGGTAGATAACCCAAGTCAGCCACAGGTAGACGGATATCAGGCATGCGGTTCAAGTGTTCACATCATCTCCTTCTATGGTTTTCAATCTTTTGGTGCAACGATACAATGTTTAATTCACATCTAATATCCTCATTCCTTCTCTGATCCAAGATAGAACAACCTTGTGTCCCTCTTAGAAATTTCATTTCGGCTGCCTGAATCCTCTGCACGTCCCTTCTACCAAGAGTCCATGTCTCACTAGCATACAGGAATGTGGGGACAGCTACAGTTTTATAAAATTTCATTCGGATATCCCTCCCTGTTTTATTTTTTAGGTAACTATGAATCGTTCCACAGATGTGTAAATTTCATTAGCTTATTATCCCAGTCAATATCAGTTCCATATGAGATATTACAACCCAGGTAATTAAAATTACTAACCTGATCCAGAATCTCATTATTCACGACTATCTTAGTTCTTATAGGATACCTGCCCTGAAATGCCATCATTTTAGATTTTTTAGCAGAGATCTGTAGCCCATAGTCTTGTATGATGTTGTTGAACGTAAATATCGCCCGCTGTAACTGGTCTTCTGTTTTCTGTATCATTACGTTGTCACCTGCATAAAGCAATGCATTCACATAAATATTTCGCTGAATAATGGCAGTTATGTGGAAAAATTATTTATTTGTTATATGTAATATATGTTGCAGTAAAGTAGTTTTTCAGTTAAAAGATTATTATAATAGTTGACCAGGCTTTGCTTTTCGTTTGGCCCTCATGCATGTGAATTATGATAAGTAAGTGTATGTTTGAAGTATTAAACACATTTCTATTTTACAGACTGGAGGGACGTATTTTCCATTGGACAAGTCTGTGTCAGAAAATGGAACACCAGTTTTTCCATTACCATACGATTTACCATTAACACCTTATGAAAAGTCAGACGTCCCTTGGGTCATGGACAATATTATGTGAACCCTTATATATATAGACTTTTTGTTATAATGTATTATTAAGGCCATTTTATTAAATTAATTCCCATGATTTTTGATATTTCTTTTCTGATATGATTTTTATTAAAAGATTTTTATTGTATACCAACTATAAATTATTAAAACTGTATACTTATTTTGTGAAGCAGTGTGCGTAATTTTGTAATGTCGTATTCATCGATGGAGGAGGTACACGCCTTACAACACTGTCTGCATCAGGAGGGAGTGCCAAAAACAGAGCGGGCACAAGACCCATGCATGAAAGAGCACAACCTGATGGATACTTATTTTATTAATATAGATTATTAATCTTTCACTTGTGAAACTTACTTTGTTACCTCTCGTACGCGTTTCGGCATGATGTGCGCCTTCATCAGCGGTGTGAGACAGACTGCCAGTAACTTGTAACGGTTTTATTTGGTAGGTTGAGTGGGGGTGGAGTGTGATGGAAGGCGATTGGCGCGGGGATCCAAATTATTGTTTGTTTTATGTATAATTGTGTCAAAGAGTGTGTGCAAGTTATAGTATAATTGGTCGTTAAGTATGCTGTTTGGTTGTGTTGTGTAGTGTTTGTATATTTCTATGTAGTGGTTGTACACAACACAACCAAACAGCATACTTAATGACCAATTACACTATACATCCACACACTCTTTGACACAATTATACATCAAACAAACAATAATTCGGATCCCCGCACCCATCCCCTTCCAACACACTCCACCTCCACTCAACCTACCAAATAAAACCATTACAAGTTACTGGCAGTCTGTCTCACACCGCTGATGAAGGCGCACATCACGCCGAAATGCGTACGGGAGGTAACAAAGTAAATTTCACATGTGAAAGTTTAATAATCTATTTTAATTTAGTGCTATGAAAAAAGAAGATGAACTATCAAAACAACTTATTTTGTGAAGCAGCTTGTATAATTTTGTAATGTTGTATTCATGGATCGAGGAGGTACAGGCCTTCAACACTGTCTGCACCAGGAGGGAGTGTCAGAAACGGGGACACAAGACCCATCCATGAAAGAGCACAACCTGATGTATACTTATTTTGTGAAGCAGCTTGTATAATTTTGTAATGTCGTATTCATGGATGGAGGAGGTACAGGCCTTACAACACTGTCTGGATCAGGAGGGAGTGTCAAAAAGAGAGGGGGCACAAGACCCAACCATGAAAGAGCACAACCTGATGTATACTTATTTTGTGAAGCAGCTTGTATAATTTTGTAATGTCGTATTCATGGATGGAGGAGGTACAGGCCTTACAACACTGTCTGGATCAGGAGGGAGTGTCAAAAAGAGAGGGGGCACAAGACCCAACCATGAAAGAGCACAACCTGATGTATACTTATTTTGTGAAGCAGCTTGTATAATTTTGTAATGTCGTATTCATGGATGGAGGAGATACAGGCCTTCAACACTGTCTGCACCAGGAGGGAGTGCCAGAAACAGGGGGACACAAGACCCAGCCATGAAAGTGCACAACCTGATGTATACTTATTTTGTGAAGCAGCTTGTATAATTTTGTAATGTCATATTCATGGATGGAGGAGGTACACGCCGTACAACACTGTCTGGATCAGGAGGGAGTGTCAAAAACAGAGGGGGCACAAGACCCAACCATGAAAGAGCACAGCCTGATGTATACTTATTTTGTGAAGCAGCTTGTATAATTTTGTAATGTCGTATTCATGGATGGAGGAGATACAAGCCTTCAACACTGTCTGCACCAGGAGGGAGTGCCAGAAACGGGGACACAAGACCCATCCATGAAAGAGCACAACCTGATGTATACTTATTTTGTGAAGCAGCTTGTATAATTTTGTAATGTCGTATTCATGGATGGAGGAGGTACAGGCCTTACAACACTGTCTGGATCAGGAGGGAGTGTCAAAAAGAGAGGGGGCACAAGACCCAACCATGAAAGAGCACAACCTGATGTATACTTATTTTGTGAAGCAGCTTGTATAATTTTGTAATGTCGTATTCATGGATGGAGGAGATACAGGCCTTCAACACTGTCTGCACCAGGAGGGAGTGCCAGAAACAGGGGGACACAAGACCCAGCCATGAAAGTGCACAACCTGATGTATACTTATTTTGTGAAGCAGCTTGTATAATTTTGTAATGTCGTATTCATGGATGGAGGAGGTACAGGCCTTCAGCACTGTCTGCACCAGGAGGGAGTGCCAGAAACAGAGGGACACAAGACCCATCCATGAAAGAGCACAACCTGATGTATACTTATTTTGTGAAGCAGCTTGTATAATTTTGTAATGTCGTATTCATGGATGGAGGAGGTACAGGCCTTACAGCACTGTCTGCATCAGGAGGGAGTGGCAAAAACAAGGGTGGCACAAGACCCATCCATAGAAGAGCACAACCTGATGTATAGCGTATTTTATGAAGCAGCTTGTATAATTTTGTAATGTCGTATTCATGAATGGAGGTACAGGCCTTACAGTACAACACTGTCTGCATCAGGAGGGAGTGCCAAAAACAGAGGGGGCACAAGACCCAGCCATGAAAGAGCACAACCTGATGTATACTTATTTTGTGAAGCAGCTTGTATAATTTTGTAATGTATTCATGGATGGAGGAGGTTCAGGCCTTCAACACTGTCTGCATCAGGAGTGAGTGCCAAAAACAGAGGGGGCACAAGACCCAGCCATGAAAGAGCACAACCTGATGTATACTTATTTTGTGAAGCACCTTGTATAATTTTGTAATGTCGTATTCATGGATGGAGGTGGTACAGGCCTTCAACACTGTCTGCATCAGGAGGGAGCGCCAAAAACAGAGGGGGCACAAGACCCAGCCATGAAAGACCACAACCTGATGTATACTTATTTTGTGAAGCAGGTTGTATAATTTTGTAATGTCGTATTCATGGATGGAGGAGGTACAGGCCTTACAACATTGTCTGGATCAGGAGGGAGTGTCAAAAACAGAAGGGGCACAACACCCAACCATGAAAGAGCACAACCTGATGTATACTTATTTTCTGAAGCAGCTTGTATAATTTTGTAATGTCGTATTCATGTATGGAGGAGTACAGGCCTTACAACACTGTCTGCATCAGGAGGGAGTGTCAGAAACGGAGGGGACACAAGACCCATCCATGAAAGAGCACAACCTGGTGTATACTTATTTTTTGAAGCAGCTTGTATAATTTTGTAATGTCGTATTCATGTATGGAGGAGTACAGGCCTTACAACACTGTCTGCATCAGGAGGGAGTGTCAGAAACGGAGGGGACACAAGACCCATCCATGAAAGAGCACAACCTGGTGTATACTTATTTTGTGAAGCAGCTTGTATAATTTTGTAATGTCGTATTCATGGATGGAGGAGGTACAGGCCTTAGAACACTGTCTGCACCAGGCGGGAGTGCCAGAAACGGGGACACAAGACCCATCCATGAAAGAGCACAACCTGATGTATACTTATTTTGTGAAGCAGCTTGTATAATTTTGTAATGTCGTATTCATGGATGGAGGAGATACAGGCCTTCAACACTGTCTGCACCAGGAGGGAGTGCCAGAAACAGGGGGACACAAGACCCAGCCATGAAAGTGCACAACCTGATGTATACTTATTTTGTGAAGCAGCTTGTATAATTTTGTAATGTCGTATTCATGGATGGAGGAGGTACAGGCCTTACAACACTGTCTGGATCAGGAGGGAGTGTCAAAAAGAGAGGGGGCACAAGACCCAACCATGAAAGAGCACAACCTGATGTATACTTATTTTGTGAAGCAGCTTGTATAATTTTGTAATGTCGTATTCATGGATGGAGGAGGTACAGGCCTTACAACACTGTCTGGATCAGGAGGGAGTGTCAAAAAGAGAGGGGGCACAAGACCCAACCATGAAAGAGCACAGCCTGATGTATACTTATTTTGTGAAGCAGCTTGTATAATTTTGTAATGTCGTATTCATGGATGGAGGAGATACAAGCCTTCAACACTGTCTGCACCAGGAGGGAGTGCCAGAAACGGGGACACAAGACCCATCCATGAAAGAGCACAACCTGATGTATACTTATTTTGTGAAGCAGCTTGTATAATTTTGTAATGTCGTATTCATGGATGGAGGAGGTACAGGCCTTACAACACTGTCTGGATCAGGAGGGAGTGTCAAAAAGAGAGGGGGCACAAGACCCAACCATGAAAGAGCACAACCTGATGTATACTTATTTTGTGAAGCAGCTTGTATAATTTTGTAATGTCGTATTCATGGATGGAGGAGATACAGGCCTTCAACACTGTCTGCACCAGGAGGGAGTGCCAGAAACAGGGGGACACAAGACCCAGCCATGAAAGTGCACAACCTGATGTATACTTATTTTGTGAAGCAGCTTGTATAATTTTGTAATGTCGTATTCATGGATGGAGGAGGTACAGGCCTTCAGCACTGTCTGCACCAGGAGGGAGTGCCAGAAACAGAGGGACACAAGACCCATCCATGAAAGAGCACAACCTGATGTATACTTATTTTGTGAAGCAGCTTGTATAATTTTGTAATGTCGTATTCATGGATGGAGGAGGTACAGGCCTTACAGCACTGTCTGCATCAGGAGGGAGTGGCAAAAACAAGGGTGGCACAAGACCCATCCATAGAAGAGCACAACCTGATGTATAGCGTATTTTATGAAGCAGCTTGTATAATTTTGTAATGTCGTATTCATGAATGGAGGTACAGGCCTTACAGTACAACACTGTCTGCATCAGGAGGGAGTGCCAAAAACAGAGGGGGCACAAGACCCAGCCATGAAAGAGCACAACCTGATGTATACTTATTTTGTGAAGCAGCTTGTATAATTTTGTAATGTATTCATGGATGGAGGAGGTTCAGGCCTTCAACACTGTCTGCATCAGGAGTGAGTGCCAAAAACAGAGGGGGCACAAGACCCAGCCATGAAAGAGCACAACCTGATGTATACTTATTTTGTGAAGCACCTTGTATAATTTTGTAATGTCGTATTCATGGATGGAGGTGGTACAGGCCTTCAACACTGTCTGCATCAGGAGGGAGCGCCAAAAACAGAGGGGGCACAAGACCCAGCCATGAAAGACCACAACCTGATGTATACTTATTTTGTGAAGCAGGTTGTATAATTTTGTAATGTCGTATTCATGGATGGAGGAGGTACAGGCCTTACAACATTGTCTGGATCAGGAGGGAGTGTCATAAACAGAAGGGGCACAACACCCAACCATGAAAGAGCACAACCTGATGTATACTTATTTTCTGAAGCAGCTTGTATAATTTTGTAATGTCGTATTCATGTATGGAGGAGTACAGGCCTTACAACACTGTCTGCATCAGGAGGGAGTGCCAAAAACAGAGGGGGCACAAGACCCATCCATAGAAGAGCACAACCTGATGTATAGCGTTTTTATGAAGCAGCTTGTATAATTTTGTAATGTATTCATGGATGGAGGTACAGGCCTTACAGTACAACACTGTCTGCATCAGGAGGGAGTGCCAAAAACAGAGGGGGCATGAGACCCAGCCATGAAAGAGCACAACCTGATGTATACTTATTTTGTGAAGCAGCTTGTATAATTTTGTAATGTATTCATGGATGTAGGAGGTACAGGCCTTCAGCACTGTCTGCATCAGGAGGGAGTGCCAAAAAAAGAGGGGTCACAAGACCCAGCCATGAAAAAGCACAACCTGATGTATACTTATTTTGTGAAGCAGCTTGTGTAATTTTGTAATGTTGTATTCATGGATGGAGGAGGTTCAGGCCTTCAACACTGTCTGCAACAGGAGTGAGTGCCAAAAACAGAGGGGTCACAAGACCCAGCCATGAAAGAGCACAACCTGATGTATACTTATTTTGTGAAGCACCTTGTATAATTTTGTAATGTCGTATTCATGGATGGAGGAGGTACAGGCCTTACAACACTGTCTGGATCAGGAGGGAGTGTGAAAAACAGAAGGGGCACAAGACCCAACCATGAAAGAGCACAACCTGATGTATACTTATTTTGTGAAGCAGCTTGTATAATTTTGTAATTCATGGATGGAGGCGGTACAGGCCGTAGAACACTGTCTGCACCAGGAGGGAGTGCCAGAAACAGAGGGACACAAGACCCATCCATAGAAGAGCACAACCTGATGTATAGCGTATTTTATGAAGCAGCTTGTATAATTTTGTAATGTCGTATTCATGGATGGAGGAGGTACAGGCCTTCAACACTGTCTGCATCAGGAGGGAGTGCCAAAAACAGAGGGGGCTCAAGACCCAGCCATGAAAGAGCACTACATGAGAGTTTTCGCAAACTGAGCAATCACAGCGAACATTACCATTGGTCATATTATCAGAACATGTATAAATCAGACGTTCATTAACATTTGGGGAGCTGAACTGAAGTGAAATAAACAAATATTATTGAATATTTGTGTACATTCAAATTTTATGAAATGGCTTTATCTTGTACAGTGTATACATTAAAATTCTCTGCTAGAGTGTTATATAGTTTAGAAACATAAATGTAAGGAAATAAATCATTTTTAATATTATTGGTAAGTGAATGTGATATAATAATCTATGGATATGTTTTCGATTTTTTTGTTTAATAAATATTTCAAATCATTGAGTTGCTCATGGATTTCATACAAGTAAAAGTTGTTGTTGTTGTTTTCTTTTTTTTAATTGTAGCAGTTACAAAATGCTTTATGAACGTGCAGGAAGCGTGTACTTCCTGCCAGTGTGGGACTCTACATATTTGGCCTATCCACTAAAAAATTCCCTCTTAAACACAAACCTTATTTATCCTTACACCATGGGATACCACCATATACGAGCTGTATTAAGAAAAGACCAAACCATTTGTGTAGCACATCAACCTGTGCATAGAGTGAGGTGCACAGTGAAGTACTGCTAGCGACAGGGTTTGACGCTGGAGTGCCGTTATCTCCATGCCATCATGATCATCAGTCTTCGATGATCAGGTACACTCACTGTAGTGGGCATGGGCTCACACCATCCGGTGGATTTATACCAAACTGGGAATGACGATTTTAACATAACGTGTGTATACAATTTTTCTGCTAACTTCATAAAACTTTACAGACTGATTCCCATTGCATTCCACAGTTGTCATTACCATTTGCATGGTACGCAATTGTTGAGCGATTTCAAAATGGGCCTCTTTCTAATCTTCAGTCAACAAACACAGTAAACATTTTTTTTTTAGTGATACGAGACATTTAAATTTATGGTCATTTCGTTTTTCCATTTTCCATTTCGTTCCTCAAGCAATGTAAACTCAGTCACGGGGGATATTGTTGTTACAAGAGTACCATATTAACTGGGAATACATACCAGGGAAGAAAAACAGCCGCTGATGTATTATCCCGTATAAACATTCAACAACAAACTTTCGAGGGAGAGAAGGAACAATTAGTTAAAGTATATAACATTATAAAAAATTGAATTGATTTAGAAAATATCATACAGGAAATAAAAAGATATCAAAATTTGGACCCAAAAATAATGAGTATCCGGAAGAGAGTGCTAAATGAGGAAGAAACGATTGTACAATTTTATAATCTACACAATAATATATTATTTATTAAAAATAACCCTAACCATGGAGAGTGGAAACTGGTAATTCCATCTACAGTGGAAGAACAATTAATACTGGACTACCACATTAGGTACGGCCATATGGGAGCAATGAAGGTGATAAAGGCATTGGAGGAACAAGTTTATATTAAAAACATTTATAGAAAAGTGAGTAAAACAATCCAGAGATGTAATATTTGCCAAATGGTGAAGTGTAACAATGCGAAAAAGGAGGGTATAATGATACCAATTATATCAAATCAAAAGTTAGAAAAAGTATTCCTTGTCATATGTGGTCCGTTTCCCCGCAGTGGAGGAAGACGCAGATTCCGATTCATAGTAATCATATTCGATCACTTCACCAAATATACAAAACTATACTCAATTAACTGTGCGACAACTAAGAAAATTATTGAAATCATCATAACCAAATTTATACCTGAATTAGGGAAACCTATGGCAATAGTCACAGATCACGGAACCCAATTTAAGGGAAATCAATAGAAAAATAAACTCTGGGAACATGGTATCAAAACATCCGTTTATCATCCCAGCAGTAACCCAGCCGAGAGAGTACTTAGAGAGGTGGGTCGAATCATAAGGACCTACTGCCATGATAAACAAAGAGAATGGCACAATTACCTAAAATCCACAGAGGAGTTTATAAACCTAGCATACCACAACTTCACTGAAGCCACACCGTACACAATGATGTTCGAGCGACCACCGCCTAGAGAGATAAAGGACCTGGTTGAATTTCCCACAAATCCAGAATATCAATTCGAGAAAAGACAATTTTATAATAGAATAGCCGAAAAGATAGAACAACAAAAGGATAAATATTCCAAGAACCAGCAAAAGACAATCAAGTACAATATAGGAGAAAAGGTATTAATTAAAACCAGAGAATTACCAGCACAATAGCAGGCATTACGAAGAAGTTACTATTATTATACATGGGACCTTACATTATAACAAGAGACAAGGGCAAAATAACACTTATGAGATCACTTACCCCATCACCAAGAAAATAAAAGGTGTATACAATCAGGCATCAATTAAGAAATATTATGACAATCAACACTGACTGAATAAAACCAACAAAGTAAATTAAATAAAAAAGATATGACAAAGCAAACGAATAAGTTTACAAATAAAAGTGAATCAAAGAAGAATAGTAAGTGAAAAGATGAAATAAACTACAAAATTCAAAAATATGTAAGATCAACTTACGCCATTATCTAGAAAATATATGAGATAAAAATAAATAAACAAAATGATAATAAAGAAAAGATATGTAAGGTCAACTACAAAATTCAAAAATATGTAAGATCAACTTATGCCATTATTTAGAATATATATGAAAAAATAATAATAAATAAACGGAATGATAATAAAGGAAAAATGTCAGATCAACTTACACTGCTATTTAGAAAAATGTGTGAGATAATATAAACAAACCAATGGTCAAGAATGAAGTAAATAAAATAAATATTCTAAAAGGTATAATAAAAAATGAGATGAATCAAGGAGGAATTGAAAAGGAATAAAAATATTAATTTTATCAATAAATATCAACGCTTCAAGTACTATCAAATGATATCAACAGAGAGAGATGAGAAATAAATATGACTCGAACTGAGCAATAATGAAATAAAAAATTCCCAACAAATATTATTATTATTATTAGTCACAAGATGACTGTATTGAAGATTCATTAATTAAGATTGACTGTTGAATAGGTCCAGCAATCAGTTAACTGAGCAGGGACGATGTTCCCCTGACCTCAGAAAAAGTGTAGTTTTGAACGATGGAGTTAGGTTAGCCAATAGAGCCCATCCGAATCGATTTCAGCTATGAAATAGGGAGAATTAGGGAAAGTAAGATTTACAGGGAATAATTTATAATAAAAAATCAATAAGCCAGATCGTAGTATGAGATAATAATGAAGAAAAGACTCAGAATTAAAAGAAGTAAAGATACATACAGAGTTGAAAATGAACAAAAAGCAGTAGAATTTAAGAAGAAGATACAATACAATTGATAATTTCATTAAACTTAGAATCACGTTTTATAAAATGACCAATTTTGGTGGAAGGGCATTATATAACTTTGTAGAAATCAGATCGTATAGGGTATCCATAAGTATTATAGAAATGATAACAGGTAAAATTAATTTAATAAATAATAATAAAGAAAAAATATAAAATGAAGTTGAGAAAGAAGAATTGTAAACAAGAATAATCATTAAAGGAATAGACTAGACTGACAAACAAATGACTATGACCCAACCCAGAGATTGGCCAGATAAAGACAATAAGAGGAGAAAAGATTCACAGAAATTAAGAAGACAAATCAATGATAAGAGACACAAATGAGTAAAGAAAATATATAAATAACCATGAATAAAACAATAATAAAGAAAGTACACTAACCATAAAAAATAAGTAAGACAATTATTATTAAATAAAGTATGTTGTTAAGAACCTTATTATAATAAGAAAGTAAGGCACAAAATGTTAAAGAATAATTATAAATGTATATCTAAAATATCATTGAAACCAAGAGTGAGAGATAGGTAGGAAGTGATAACAATAAACAGTGAAGTGATGAGAATATTAAGATAAACAACTTACAGTCTTAAGGGGAAAGTATAGTAACCAAGTGTAACAAACCAGAACCATAAACAAATGATGAATAGACAAATAAGTTAATTGTGTTAGACTGTAAGAAACAGAGTAGTTGTGGGTGTAAGAAATAGAAAAACATATTCTATTACTAAAAAGGAACACTAGAATTATCTTTATAGAATAGATGGCGTCGATACAATACTCACCAAAATTGTTATTTTGTTAATTTAAAGAATATTAATTTGTTTAGTGTTTAAAGGAGTGTAAACCAAGAAGGCATAACTTTACAGTAATATGTTTGTATTTTATATGTAAGTAATGAAAGTATAAAGAGATGAGTAGTAGGAGCATTTTAAGTAATGACATGCAATATAATAATTATATTTAATAAGAGGAAATATGGCTGAACAATATACAGACCATTAAGTTATTTCTATATTATGTTTTGTTAATAGATTTAAGTGTTAAATAGGTGTGAGAAATGGGAGTAGGAATAAAACTAGTAATGACATAAACTTAACAAGCAACAAATTAATAACTATTATATAATAGAAAGAGAGATATCAGATAAGAAATAATTTTGTAAAAGTATAATAACACTAATCGATTGTAAAACAGTTTCAAAGTAATTCAAAAGCCAATATGTGCGAAATGAAAATAAGCAGACCATATGTGCTTAACAAATAATGTTTAAATAGAGCAAAATAAGAAATTCTAAGATGTTACAGTTTAGGCCTATAAATGACATAGCTGTCTAACTTCAGAAAACAAATTGTAAACAACTGAAAATTGTATTTGAATAATAAGACCAAGTAAATTATGTAATTACCATTAACTAACAATAATAACATGTCAAAATTGTAATAAACAGTATAAATAAGTAAAATATGTACTAACATAGTATTATCAATTTTGTCCAAAAACATGAATACATGGCCTAGACCAGCCTTGTGAGATGTCAAATTGATCTTTGAAAGAAAATAGGGACATCTATATTTATATTTCAAGCATTGGAAATATCCCCAAGGAAAAATAACATTTATAAAATATTTATTCATTTTGAACAGAAAACCAGGATTTATAACAATAGTTTCAAATGTAATTAACCAATCAGAGTGAAGACGGTTACCATAACAACAGAACTTTATTATGATTTTGACCGTTATGTAACGGGAGTTCCATTATTAACTATCCAGAGGTACAGACGCGATATTGATGCGGACCTTTTAAAGGCAAATAACGAAGAAAATCAAAAAGAAATGAAAGTAAATTGAATACCAGAAGTAAACCATAGTTCCAGCAACTGAAGGAGGAACAATAAACGAAATTTCAACATTAATAATTAAATAAAAAATTGAATAAAAGAAACAGACGCCAGAAGGAGATGGCAACACTATCTTTGAAAATAAACGAATGTACTAACCCAACAGTGAAGACACCTTGACGATCCATAACACTAACAACATGGTTTTGTTAAGTATGAATTAAATTATAAATAATTAAGAATTAAAACTGATTAACTTTTTTCACAATATATAACTCTCACTCTGAACTTTGAACACCAATTTCTTTCAAGGATTAATGAATCATATTTAATAACACTGTAGGTAAGTATAAAATAACCTATGTCCGAAACCTGTAAAACTGACACACACTTTTAACCAACAGAGTTGAACTTTCATGTAAACCTTTTTAGTATTTAAGTACCACAATTGTAAGGTGGTGTACTTTATTTGACATCTTGTTTTAAACCTTTTTTGTACTCAAAATAACTCATTGGCAAATTAACTTGTGTAAATAAGTATACACGCCAGCCATTGCGGCGTCATACGACTGAAGCGCTGCCACCTTTGCTATCCGCTGAGTGAAAACTAATTTGTCGCTGAGGCTAAACTTTATTATAATAACATCTATTGTACGTCAATTATAAAGAATTAATGAATTATCGAATCAAATAAATAAATACGAATCTTTACTAGCTGTCCTATGTTTATTCAAATTGTATTATGTATGTTAGGTTCTTTAGCGGAGAATAGAATTCTTTGCTCAAATTTTAGGTTGGCAACACATCCAAAGACAAGCGAAATTCAAGTTTCCGCCAGTCGGCGAGGTAATTCGAATTAATCATCACCGTACAGGAGACAACTAATTTTGAACCTTTTAATTGTTTTCTGAAAAACAATTTGGCGCCTTTCGGGAATTAAAAATACAAAATAGGACAGGTAAGGACTTCGGTACTGGTTATTCGTACGTTCGCGATGGACGCAGTCTGCGTGAGGTACGTTTAAGAGCGACGATGACGCAGTAAGACTTTGAGAGAATATACAAAATACATTTTACAATTAGGCGGACGACGTCTGGTTACAATATTCCTCATTGATACTTTACAAACTTTCAATAAAATTTAAATTTACTAAATTAATTGTTAATCCTCAAAGAAAATATTTATTAAATTTAAATTAGATTCTCTGAATCTCTATATCTACATTTTACATCTCTCATTTATTTTTATAAATTTCAAAGTGTCTTTTTTTAAATGTCTTTAGTCTTTCACATAAAATTTATAAATTGATTATTTGTCACCGTGATTCTGTAGCTCATACCCATGTCCCCCGTTCTGATGTAGGTCCTCTTCTGATGGAGTTCCCTGCCCGTTCCTCGGTTCCACTTATCGTCCTCCAGTTATTCGTCCCTCATGATCCCATCTGGTTGCTGTCTTGCAGAGTGATATGTTGCTCTGCACCTGCTGCTGTTGTTCTATCAGATGCCTCTATTGTTCTGCGTAGCGTTCCTCTGCCTGATGTAACCTCGTTACTTGTCTTGAGTGCCGGATGTTTGTGGGTGTAGACATCGTAGAGTATGTTCTATAATCATATTCGTAATTAAACCAAGAGTTACTGTTTGATACTTAGATTAACATATCGTCCATCCAACTTTACAGTTCAATTAACAAAATTTTTAAAATTCGTGCCGCCAACGGACAGAGCGTCGCCGCGACTGAAGACTGATTGAGAATAATTTGGCTTCTTCCGTGCCCTTATTTATATTCGAGCATCTTACCGCACCTGTTGGGACAGAATTCAGCATGTCAGGAATTGCTTGGTGGCGTCACTTCCCCACTATCGTCCAATTTCATACTTTCACACATTTCTGCCAATTGCAATGTCTAATGTGGATTACAAGGTGCTCTAACGGTGGCCGATTTAATTACACATGTTCATTGTAATTACCATCGTAATCGCATAATTCGTGTAATTACTACGCTCTTAAAATCGCACTGAATTTGCACTGCACGTCCTTTTCACACCGAATTCGCACTGCACGTGTGTCTTAATTTTATACATATTTGGAAGTCTTTGCAATTTTTCTACCCTTTATGGTTTTCTTATAATTAAATAAAAACTATAATTTAACATCTAATTAGGGTGAGATTGCAAACTTTCAGGCTTGAACCGGCCTCACGCACACACATTATTTACTACTGTACACACTCTCAGCGACAATCGCGTGATCGTGCAGGTCGGTTCCTGCATCTCTACATGCAGTATTTATAACATCAACTCAGCTTTCAATCTCAGACCTGCTTATTTATTACATATTTATTAATTTAATTTAAATATTTATATAGTCTATTACATGCATGTATACTTTTTTTTTGTATTTTGTATGTGAATAGAAAAATTGTGAAAAGAAAGCCTGCTATTATTTGTATTTATTAGCTTGCTGTATTTATCACATGGCTGTAATATAACATTTATCCAAATAACACTTAAAATCTGTAATGTTTAATGGTATTAATGAAGAAGTTATGGGCGGCTCAGTAGACCAGTGGGTCTACCAATCTAGAGGTACACCTGGCTACTAATCTAGAGGTCCTGGGTTCGATTCCCGGGCCCGCACCATACAATCAAGGCGCGTTTTTCAGCCCCAGGTCGACTCAGCCTGTTGAAAATGAATACCTGGGATAACATCCTGGGGATAATAATGGGTGGCTGAAGCGTAGTGCTGGCCACACTGCCTTCCTTGTATGTCGTACGGCTCACATAAGACAGCCTACTCTGCCTTGCTCCTAAGCTACTTCGGTGGTATACATGGGACCCATTATATTATTATATAAAGAAGTTATGATTAATAAACAGTAAAATAAAGAACAAACTTTGCACATAGAACAGATTACTCAATGTTTTTCTGATAATAACGTGTACTTTGAAAGCTTGTGGTGAATTATTTAACCACTGATTACTAAAAACTGTAATCTTAGTGTAGTGATAGGACAAATAGGAGTTTTGAAGGACAAAAGTAAATTTAAAAATCCATTTTTTTACTTTTTATACTTAGTTTGGTGAACCCTTTCCCAAAGATCAGTGCCTTGGGTATCCAGGCTGCCTGGTCCGTAAGCCCTGCTCATGATCAAGCAATGTGAAGAACCTTAGGCTTCACATTGACAGACATCTCACCTGCTAGACACCCTCAACTCAAAAATAATCCATAAAAGAGCCCATTGGTTGTGTCTGCAATCCATCATATGCATCGTTATCCCACGTGTGTTGCTAAGTGTTTTCTGTGTAGTTCTTGTCTGGGGTATTTGGCCGCAACACAAAAAGATATTCCAGTCACCCTTGGACCAGGGCTCAGTCTCGCCTCAAACAAGACTATCCGCACATCCTTGGTGCATCGTGAGTCAGAGCGTGAAACGTCCAAACCACAAATGCATCCTTAGTACTTCAGTTGATGTTCTCATGGGTTGTCTACCTACGTTGAGAACCAAACTGGAACTGCTATTTGTTAATGATTACTGATACAAGTGCGGTCGGTTACTCGGCCGTGTAGGTAGTCCGTTAAAGTACACATCGCTTGTCTCTTTCTTAATTCATTATTGTTGTGGTTTTTTGTGTTCCTAAGTTCTGAGAAATGGGAGATAAGAAACACAAAGTAGTAACACTGCTTATTTTCTTTGAAAATTGCCTGACTGGCAGTTTGAAAATTTCTTTGTGTTGTGACTGATTTGGCTTACTGCTACTACTGCCGAGCATTTTGTGACAGGGTGTCTTAGGTAGAGGATGCGTTTACGAAAACTGGGTATAAGAGTTGGAAGAACTGAAATTGTTTATGTTTATAGACCTACAGTATATTTGTTCTAGGTAAACATAACTGGAAGTAAAACTTATGAAGAAAGGTTTGTTGATCATTAAAAAATGAAATTGTCCCTGTTTACTAACTAAGAATTATTACTAAACTTTCTAATTTTGTATATAACATATTTTATTATATAGATGGTCACACTACACACCTGAATTTATGAAGCTTTACCCCCTCCGCCCAAGTTACACCCATGCCGTGAGGTATCGTATTTCTCAGCACTCCCACATTGTCTCTTAGCCAAGACTCAACTTTTCAACCCACATATCACTACAAAGGAATGATATTATCTAGAACGTCATTGGAGCGGCCATTCTCTGAATGCCACCGTCAAAATGCGTCTGACAAGGACGTTGTACAGAGAGATCTTGGCACCAACTTTGGCAGACTCTGAAACAGAATTAGATCTCATCTAATTGTCCTCCATAGATGGAGCAAGCCACATCCAAATCCCAGAAGATCCAATGACTTGTCTTGGTGGGAGCTGTATAATTGAACTAGGGACTCAATGTAATCATATATGCTAGGGATGGACAGCCCATTTCCTGCTGGTGTATCTCACAGTTTCGTTGTGTTGGTGTAGAATCCCTCACTCATCCGGATGAATGTCTTGGAAGGTAAGTGAATTATAATTGAGGAGTTGCACACAATAAGGGCCTAACTGACAAAACTACATTCGAGATAATGAGTTTCAAAGTGTTTAAACTAATATAGAAATATTATGACATGATGTACAGCATTTCTGTATAGTGAGCACGACCAAGAACATAATTGAAACTTCATAAAATACAAATTTAAAAAAACAGTTTCATAGGCCGTTTTTGACTGCAATGATGTTAAAATATTTATCGCTTTTATTTTCCTTTTAAATTACCTTCAGAGCTTTATAAAAAGGTTGAATAAATGTATGAAAAATAATATAAGAACAAACAATATGTATTTAACTTGCAGTAAAACAAATTTTAGGTTAAAAACAGTTTCCATGTGAAGTCTTTTCCTGTACTTCCAGTTCACTTTAAACTTTAAATGTTTTTAGAACTTTTCAGAAACCTTAAATTTACTGGCAAACAGAAGAGACTTTCATGAAAGAAAATATACAGAGTGTACATAATTGTTGTGGTCTCCAAGTTGCCTATATAATTAAATATTAGAATTACCTTGGTTTCCTTCTTTGCAACTTCTTTGTGTTTTTTCTCAATATACACTACGCGTTTCGGGACTTGAAGTCCCATCATCAGGTGGATAAACTTTTCACTCATGTAGAGCACGTCACTAGATAAAAAATATATAAAGGTCACGCACATCTCGCTACTCAGTCGATTTACCCACTCGCGATGCGCATCGCTACCGACCCCGCGAGCAACTGACAAATCTATTCGGCCTGTACTTATTTGTTGTGCTGTTTCAGCATGCGTATAGCAGTATCATATAGTTCGTTTGACTTGAACGACAGTTTCTCGTTCAGAAGCTGATCATTGTGTGTTGTAGAGGCTCTGTAAATTTCAAACTCCTCCAGTGCGTCCATGAGTTTACCGTTTCTGCAGAAATGCAGTGGTTTGAAATTATTTCTAAAATTGGAATAGGTATGGTTGTGATCAATGATGTGCATGACAAAGTTTGATTTGACGTTCGTGATATTGCCCTTAGGCAGGTGCTCTTTATATGTATCTAAATATTTTCTGACTGTTTGTCCAATGTAGAAACTTGCATACTTCACATTCTATTTTATACACCTCTGAACAGCTTTCTACTGGTTTATTGGATTTTGGCCTTAAAGTTTTTAAAATGCTGTTATTCGTCTTAAAAGATACTGTATAGTCATATGTACTTTCTAAAAACATTATAAATAGTATTGGGTAAAAGATTTGTATATTCAGTTGCTATGTATTTCTGAACTCTATTGTGTGTTTCATTGTTATTTCTATGTAGGACCTAATACTATTTATAATGAAATCGACTGAGTAGCGAGATGTGCGTGACCTTTATATATTTTTTATCTAGTGACGTGCTCTACATGAGTGAAAAGTTTATCCACCTGACGATGGGACGTTAAGTCCCGAAACGCATAGTGTATATTGAGAAAAAACACAAAGAAGTTGCAAAGAAGGGAACCAAGGTAATTCTAATATTTAAATATACAGAGTGATTAAAAATTGCATGCAAACCTCTCGGGAGCTGATTCTGTAGCTAAAAAAAGAGAATGTACGTTAGAACTCATTTGCAAGAAAATATGAAACGTTTGTGTAAATGGCTATAGTAATACGGATTCATCAACATTAAAAAGTGTATATAAAATTTATATTTCTCTAGCAATATTTTCTAATTAAGAATCGTAAACGGACACCAGTAACAATATGATAGCTTTATCTTGATAGTTAGGCCAAATTATATAATGAAATGCGTGTGTTTCAGACTGTCACTTAGCTGTTATCTGATAGAGGGTAGCTGTATTTACCATAGTTTTACTGGTTCATTAAGAAAGTCAACAATCTTAGTAAAAGGTTGCTTTTGAATAGTACTTTTATGTCTACCCGAATTATTTTGTCACGCTCGCCACTGCCTACAGGCAGGGCCACCGTAGGTGGGCATCCAAGGTGTGTACTGTCAGGGGGACAGTAGATCACACGATCTTCAAAGTGTATTAATGATTTTTACCGACCTAATGTCGATTTTTTAATGTATCTCAAAGACCATGTATTCCAATTTACGCCCATATTACATGTTTATCGTATAATAGACAAACTTGTATGGACTTCATACAAACGTGTCAAAAAAACATCCCGAAGTCCTGGAAGTTCAGTGCATCCGAAAAATAACTACAGGTCCAGGATAGATCGTCAGGGGCGTATTTATGAACGTGACCGGACCCTCCCCCATAGGGTAGGGAAAGTTGAATTTTGCTAAGCTCTTAACTTTGAAACTATTTTGTTAAACTAATTACAAATATATCACTACCGACTCGGAACACAAATTTGTTATTGGTAAAAATGTAAAACTTTTACCTTGTAGCCTGAACTAGTTTTCACTTATTACAAGCTTCGTCAGAGGCTGCCGCTAGGAGCGCTGTCTGTCTTGTTCTTGGTGACAGCGCCAAAAGCAATTGCCAATAAAAAGTTAGTGTTGCTAGTCAGTAGTGATATATTTAAGTAGTTAAAATATGCAATATAGGAAAATCAATTCAGTCAATAGGCATTTTCTACACAATGTTTCAATTACGTGTATTGTTATTGTGTTACTAACTTTAATGGATTCATTTCAGGATGTTGTCACACGTTTTTCAACCACTGTAAACATAGTGATGTTGAAACAGTGAAGTTAGTCTTAACTTTATTTTCTTTTGTATGAAATCGACTCGACCCCCTGTCAAGGCCAATTTCAAGATTCGCCACTGTAGATCGTATCCTCTTTCAACAGCAGATTCGAAAAAAAATAAATAAAATCCTTTGATAGCGTATTTGGATTTTTGTGTAGTAATTTATTTAATTAGCCGATATCAGGGGCGTATTTATTGGGGGGGGGCTGAACGGGACCGGACCCCACCAGAGGGTTGAAGAAAGTTGACAAATCTTGTTAATCTCTTAATTTTTAGGTTCTTTTTGACATGGAATCCATAGGTATGTAATGTCTTACTCGCACGTTTCGCGAAAATCGACCGTTATGTTTCAAATGTACTTTCGGCATACCACTATCTCACGAACCGCTCAACCAATCCCAGCAAACCAGGTGTCAGGTGATCGAGTCACTCGGCCCCCTTCCACCAATAGTACTGAGAATTTTGACAACTGACTTCAGTCGCCTCTAGGCTTTGTCTGCGTGAGGAGGGTGTTTTTGCGCCGAAAATGTCTAAATTGCTCCACTGAAACTTAAATATCTCGGGAACTACAAGTCCGATCACGAAAATACAAAGTGCGTTGTGATCCTCAGAACTAAATCTCTCCAATAACAGCAATTCCGAGTACCAGAAGCACTCACAGAAAATAATAACATTTGAACTCAAAAATTTGAAATGCCTCGACCTAAAAATCGCGATAAAACTCGAACCAAAATTTTCACATCGAAAACCGGCAAATCCTGTGCAGAGCGTCAACAGGCCTATCGTTTGAGACTAAAATCAAAGAAATCGGCCGAGAACTTAGACAATGGGAACCATTTGAAGATTGACGAAACCCCGTCAGCGCCCAAGCGGCCCGCATCTCCGATACCTGGGTCATCCGGCGTGCCCCCAAAGCGACTCAGATCGAGCGTACGGCTAGCTAGCAAGAAAACAGACGATGAAAACATTAATAACTTGTGCTTCGACAACATTGGACCCTCGATGCTCAGCGCAGAACAGCCCGGTCCAAGTCGCCGCTTCAAATGAGCAACATGCAACTCTTCGCCCAGATATTCGTATCGTACTTCAGCTACCATCGCTCCATATTCCATCAACTAGCGTTAGGTGACTCTGTAAATTCTGAATAAATAAAATACATTGAAACTTATGTAGCTGTTTATTTAACCAACCCTTCATTCCTTCCCAAAGCACAAGTCTGCCCATGATTTCATGTCTACCGGTAGTCCCACGAGTACCAGGTTTAAATTTTTTATAATTTTTCCAGCTGCTTACGCTAATACAAAGAGTAGTAACTCTTTTAATATAAAAACAGGTTTATTACACAGCATTTGCCTATGCGTTTTAAATATGAAATATAGGAAAATCAATTCAATCAATAAGTAACTTGTAAACAATGTTCCAGTAACGCGTATTTTTATTACCAATTATTTTAACGTAATTGATTTAAGAATGTTATCACATGGTCTTCAACCACTTTAAACAGTAATGTTGATTAGTCTTGACTTTTTTTTTTCTTTTGTATGAAGCCGAGTTGCCCGGACCCCCCCCCCTCCCCGAGACAAACTAGATACGCCCAGTGGCGGAGTTATGCATAGGCGAAGTAGGCAATTGTCTACAGGCGGCAAATTTTGGACAGGTGAAATTTGCCGGCCGTTATGTCGTTTTTATACCTAAGAGATGTTTCAAATGTCGCTCCATTTCGACCCAATATGATAAGACACTTAGTAATATATATTGTTTAGTAACTAGGCTTATTACATAAAGAAAATAGTTCCTTATTTACTTCTGATATGTATATGAAGTACATCGTTTTACGTTATGTAAATTGTTCTATAGAAATGTATTAAGAAAAATTGGGGAAAAAATATATAAAGAACAAATCTTAGGGTAACTGAAAATATGAAGGATTGAATTAAACCCGTAAAGGCACCCCTCCAGTTTGTGGGAGGGCGGCAAATTTATACTGCAAACCTGAGGCAAAATGGTAAATCCGCCACTGCCGAAAAGACGTATTAATTGCATACTATCAGGGCCGGCGAGAGGGGGGGCCGGGGCCCGGGGTCTCGAAGCGGGCCCGGCGCATATAAATATATGACAAGACTGTTTATTAATAGTGTAAAACCCATTTATTTACGATTAAAGTTAAGAATAACGAATTGTAGGGTCAATTAATAAATCCTAAACCATTAACAATCCAACAGTAATGATCTTGGTAAGTTTTTCTTGGGGGGGGGGCAAAAATGTTTAGCCCCGGGGCCCGTGATCGCTCTCGCCGGCCCTGCATACTATAGAGATATTAGCTTAAAACGATTCTCGAGATAAGGCAGATATCGACAGGACAGATTTGTTTAATGAAACGAACGCTTTAAAACTGAATTTTTTCCAAAAGCCACCGGATGAGCCGTAGGGCATATTATAGTACATTTTTAATAATCATTTGTTCTCAACGTTCCCAAACACAGCAATAACGTTAAGAATACTATTTACATTAACGATATCAGTTGCAGCTGGCGAGAGACCATTTTTGAAATTAAAAATAATAAAATGTTATTTAAATTTACCGTGGTGGCCTAGCGACATCGAGGTAGGAGACAAACGTGAGGCGGCAAAATTCAAGACTGCACGCAGGCGCACTAAGTCTACGGTCACAGAGTTTCTGGCGTCGCGTTAGAATCAAGAAGTGTAAAGCATGTAATCAAATGGAGCCGGTCACACTACGCGTACGACGTTTGCGACAGCGTTCCGAACGCAGGACAGAGCGTTTTTCTTAAGCGGCGACAGATACGCTCACCGTGTTAACTAATGGAGCGGGACATACTTGGCGTTCCTGTCGCTGCTCCCCCCCCCCACACTCGTCCAATCATGTGGCATTGCGCATTCATTCTTCGTTGATGGTTGATCTAAGTTATATTGATTACTGAATTAAATTAATTATTTTTGTTACTTGTTATTATTATTATTTAGTAAAAAAATAAATGTTTGACACCGAATTGTTTATTAACGAGGTGTTCGTCCGCCACTTTGGGACATGGCACTTTAAGTTATTTTAAATTTAATATTTAAGTTATTTAGAACATTGAATCCAATTTATTTATTTATAGCTAGATGGTGGAAAACATTACTAAAATTATACTAGGGGAGAACTAAAAATGTGGTTATTACAATAAATTCATTATTGTTACATTCATTTATGTAAATACTATAAATTCATTACTACTAAACAAAATACGCTTTCTTTTTGAAATATGAAAGTCTATGCCAGTAAAATCATACTGGCACAGTATGTCTATGGCACAATGATTAAATCATATCATACTGCCATGGAACACTTCCTGCTGGTGCAGTGAAATAGTCAGCAAATGTATCCCTCTTTCTTTTAGAACTCAAAGATGATCCTCCCGTACCGACCACTGGTATATTTTCCATGGGACAAGTTAGAGTATCGTCAAATTGGAAACCATCTCTTACTCGAACAAAATTGTGCAACACACAGGCAGCTAAAACAATTAACAAAATCTGGATCCAAAAAAATAGACGTGTGAAACACTCTCCACTTGTTGGCAAGTATGCCAAAAGCACATTCCACAAAACGACGAGCTCTTGACAGCCTGTAGTTAAAAACTCGTTTCTTGTTATCAAGGTTCTGTCTCGAATATGGTCTGATAACATGATGGCTCATGGCAAAGGCTTCATCAGCCACAATAACGTGTGGAACTGGAGTATTGTTTCCAAAGTTAGGTAATGGTTTACTGTCAGGTAAATTAAGTGTTTTGTTCATTAATTTTTTATGCAAGACAGATAGTCTGAAAATGTTAGAGTCAAACTAACTTTTTATAACGTATACAACTGGCCGTGCGTCAAACGTATAGCATTGATCAGATGTACACCAAATCTCTTTTTCTTCTTTTTTAAATAACTTCTCACAGCAACTGCGAGTAACACATCAGCTTCACTCAAAGAAGACATCTCGATCGCTGAAACAGTGCGCGTTAGTCGCCAAGTGTGACACCCCCTCAGGCCTGCGTTTCTGTCGCTGCGTTAGCCGGCGTATCGAACGCGGCGACAGAAACACCAAGTGTGACCGTAGACTAACGGCTGTCGGCGTTCCTGCCTGCAGGCTAAAAAAAGCACTTTGATTTTTAAATGAGCCCGGGAATCGAACACAAGACGTCTAGATTAGTATCCAGGAGCGTTAGCCATTGGTTTACTAATCCCCGTAAGAAGAAGAATAGGAAGATACATGAGGAAATGTTTTAAAGAAATTGGTATTTTGTTTGGCTCGTCGTATGCGTAAAAATCACAAAAAATATTCACTTCAGACTGACCGTCTACATTCTCTCGCGCTTGCTCCGCTATTACATAATCTCAGGACTGACTTCGCTACGTCGTTGCAGCCTTTTCTAGAAAGTAATTATTATCCGTCGTAGCGCTCCATCCTTGCGTTTTAAACAATGAAAGTAGCAACAATGACATAATCGTCAGCTGTGTATCACACCACGGCCCACTGTATCGGCTGGCAGTTCGCTTGAAAGTGTCTCATGTTGGTGCGATTCCGCGGCGTCGTCGTCTGTTTTTCTAGGATTGAGAATAACATTTTTCATTTATTATTGGGTTCGGTAAGTGTAATCAATTAAGTTTTGGTGTTGTCAAAATTTGTAATTAAAACGTTTAACCCGATATTGTAATCTATTGATAACCGTAATTCTGGTTTATTATTGTCACATTCTGTTTCTTTTATATTTCAGTTTTAACGTTCTAATCAGCATTTTTATCAGTAATAATTGTTGGCAGGGGCGAATCTGCGGAGGTGATATGGGGGATATATCACCCCCCCCTGAAATCCGAAAATGTTGGAGCAAAAATTTTAAACTGGTTGCGTGTTTTGTAAATGTAATTAATTGAAGAGGATTGAAATCATTATATTTTTTAACAAAATTTTTTTACATTATTTTACATGGTGTACATTTATATCTACAGCAATTATATACATACTGATAACCCTCACTTTCTTAATTTTAACGTTTTATTTAAAGTATTTATATTCCACAGAAAGGTATTATTAGGCTTGCAAGAGAAACTGTAAGCCTATCTGATGTACGTTTTTAAGTTATTTTAATGAAATTAGTGAATTACAGCTATTATTTGGCTATTAATTTAAACTTTTGTTACGATGTTCATTATAACATGAGAAAAACAATAGGTACTATAAGAAAATACGTGGTTGAAAAAATCGTCCCCCCGAAATGAAATCCTAGGATCGCCCCTGATTGTTGGAAAGGTAAAATAACCAAATTGTAGTTTGTTATCGTAATGTCCAAAAGGCTATTTGTACGTGTCTGCTAGGGAATACTGATACAGAAGCACGCTTCCTATACACTTCTCAGTTCTCTGTTACGATCGTGTCTTTTTGGTCTCCTTCTGACTATTTTCGAATTAGATCACCATAATCATCATCTTCATTTACCAATTAAACCAAGGATGGTTCGTTTCGGTCTCAAATAAGCAAAGATTGTAGCTGGTCACTCCAGCGCTTCCTCGGACGTCCCACACCTCTCCGTCCCCTCGGCTTATAGTTCCAGAGTTGCTGGGGATGCGGCAGTCATCCAATCGGTTCACATCAGTTCAGCCGATACTGAACGATCATGTCGAGTGTACTCAGCATATTCAGTTCCTACCGTATATATATATCTGTGTTTCTTCTATGACCATGGAGAGTATACCTTGCCACGTGCCTGAGAAATTTCATTTCAGCCACTTGGATGCGACTGGCCAGGCCTTTCGTTAAAGTTCAATTCTTTATACTAGATTTCGTTTAAATTTCAATGTCATCCAAAACGCTACTAACTAGCAATTTATTTTATATGACACCTATTTGAAAAACGCGTACATTTATTTTGTGAAACGGTTATACTATTTTGAAATTTATTTTCCCACTTAAGAGAAAAACACGCTCCTATTATACACATCAGGGAGACCGCCAGAATTTTTCTTCTCGAAGGGGTGGGGGTGGGGTGGGGGGGTCAAATTTCTTGAGAATAAAGCTACATAAATTCAAAGAAAAGAATTTGATACTTGGTATTTATTTTGTTGTAATCAAGAAAGAAAATAAGTATATAAACATTAACTGTACAAAGACATGAAACAATGAAGACCGACATCTTCGTTAGAACATAGGCCTAGATACAGGGCCGCCGCTACCATATGTGCACTGCACACGGGCGGCCATACCAAAGGGGCGCCCGTAGACTGCCAAATTCATCAGCAGATATTGCAAAATAAATTAAAACAATTAATACTGACTAGGTCTAGGTATATGACCTGTTTAACGTTTATTGTGTTGTTCTTGATATTTGTTTTGTTAGCATTGCCGCAGTGTACGAAAAACGAGCGCTCTTTTAATAAGCTATAGTGTTATAAAAACTCTGAAAAGTCGACAGCGCAAATAAACTATTATATTTTTGAAAATGTATTCAACATTTCTACGAGCACATTTTCCACTTATATCGTGTAAGCAGCCTACTCAGCTAAATAAGTTTTTGAAAAATATATTTATTTTTGTCAATTTCACTATTTATGTCTGTATTAATTTTTAATTAAAATAATATTAAGTAGTGTGGCAAAGTAGGGATATGAAAAGTTTATTCAGGAGATCGGCAAAAGTAAAACTGCACACGGGTAGCAAGCACCCTAGCGGCGGCCCTGCATAGATAAAATAAACGATACCAGAAAACTGGTACAAATTTTCTTTCGTCCTCTGGAGATGTTTATAGCGTTAATAAGTTCATTAGTGTTTTTAACTTCGCCTTAGTAAGTATACGTATCTGTAAAAATCAGCAGCAAATGTAACTAAATCGGTCTACTCGATTCACCACGGAATCGAATGAAGGTTTTTATAAAGTAGGCACTACAGCTACTCAAGAAAAATCGGTATGGAGAACTATACATGACTTCCATGTTCTAATTAATTACAAAAATTATTTTTAATTATTTTTATGGCACTCAGAACAAAACTAAACATATCAGTATGCTTTTGATAAAAACGCTGAGAAAGATAGTCAAAATACGAACTGTACCTAGTTGTTGATATTTTAAAAATTAAGAATTAATTTGATTAAATTATCTTTTATTTAAACAACGCAAAAGAAAGCGAATACCGCCCAACGTTTATTATCTATGAATTTCTGAAAACGAAGAATTATTTGTTTACGTATCCGTGGTTACGATATTTTGTTTACATGGAACGATATCAATTGATAATATTTTATTGAATTTTTCAAGTTTTCGGTCGAATAAATTTATAATATCATTACAAAAAATACCCCCTCCCTTTTTAGCTACCCTTTTCATTTATAGATATTTCATCTACCTTTCTACAGTGGATTATTATGCCCTTCTTTTCACGATACTTTATTTAAAAAATTAAGTGCTTTACTCTTGTTAAAACGTAAAACGTTGATGGTAAACTACCCCTTCCCCTTAACCGATCTTCACCAAAATCAGTAGTTCTTGAGTCCTGTACAACTCGGGCACACATGCACAAAATTATTTGATTCTGTTTAAATTTGCGGCTGTTATCGTTCGCCATAGAAAAAATTCTAAACACACACACACTTTACAGAAAATGTTTTTCTTTATATTTTGAGGGTAGTAGGCCTACAATCAGAATCAGCCGTTATCTCGAGCACGATTTTTCTTATCACCATACTTCCATTTTCTTACGAAACATGGAAGTAAAAATCAGCAGCAAATGTAATTAAAGCTGTCTACTCGATTGACCACGGAATCGAATAAAGAAGGTTTTTATAAAGTAGGCACTCCAGCTACTCAAAAAAATCCGTATGGAGAACCATACACGACTTCCATGTTCTAATTAACTATAAAATTATTTTTATTATTTTTAATTATTTTTATGGCACTCAGAACAAAATCAAATATATCAGTATGCTTTTGGTAAAAGCGCTGAGAAAGATAATCAAAATACGAATTGTACATAGCCTAGTTGTTAATATTTTAAAAATAAAGAATTAAATTGATTAAATTATCTTTTATTTAAACAACGCAAAAGAAAGCGAATATCGCCCAGCGTCTGTAATCTGTGAATTTCTGAAAACGAAAACTTATTTTGTTTACGTATCCTTGGTTACGATATTTTGTTTACATGGAACGATATCAATTGTTTATATTTTATTGAACTTTTTTTAAGTTTTTGGTCGAATAAATGATAATATCTATACAAAAAATTACCCCCTCCTCTTTTAACTATCCTTTTCATTTATAGATATTTCATATACCTTTCTACAGTGGATTATTATGATCTTCTTCTCTGGACACTTTATTTTACAAAACTAAGTACAGTACTTTACTCTTGTTAAAACGTAAAACGTTGCAAGTAAACTATCTCTTCCCCTTGACCGATCTTCACCAAAATCACTAGGCCTTGAGTCCTCTACAACTTGGGCACATAATATGCAAAAAATTATTTGATTCTGTTTTATTTTGCGGTAGTTATCGTTCGCCACAGAAAAAAATTCTACACAAAGACACTTTTCGGAAAATGACTACTCTTCATGTTTTGAGGGTAGTAGAATCAGAATCTGGCCTTATCTCGAACACGATTTTTTTTCGAAATCACCATACTTCCATTTCCTTACGGAACTTGCAAGTAACAAACATTATGAAAATAATATCGATTGGCCGCAAATGTTGAAGTTATACAAACCAGAACGTCGCGTTCCACCTTAGGCTTACGTATGTACGGAATAACGGACACGATTTTAATTTTTGATTTGGTTTATTTAATGGTAATAAACCATTATAAAATACGACAAATTTTTATTAAATACGGGATCGACAAACCGCGTACAGTAGGGTGGCCAGACGGCATTGTTCCCTTTTTTTCTCTTTGTCTCATTTCAGCTTATAATTCTATAGACGTTTGGGAATGCGGCAGACGTCTATTTGGTTAAGGATACGGTTACACGAGCGTTTTTTCCCGGCCGTGCACGCGCGTGGAGTTTGGAAAAACACAGTGGTCACACGCGCGCTTTTTTCTCGTTCGTACACGGACGGAAGTGTAGTCACACAGGCGGTTTATAATCGGACGGCAGCGTTGGGACGTATCGGACGCGCATCCCAACAGCTCTGGCTATAAAGGTTAAAACGCAACTGCACAGAAACGTCCGTGTTTAGATTAATGAAAACATTGGTGGTTATCAGTAGTAAATAAATCTTTAAGAAAATTTTTTACATTACGTATTTTTTTATAGAGATGTCAACAACACCATGGAGACCAAAATTAATTACCATAGTAACAAGTAAATAAACAAATGCTATTATAAAAAACGCACTAAAAACCAGGTTGCGTTTCGATGCGGGAGACCTTGAACATGCAGCAGAGTTGACGACCCGTGCGTTTTTTTCACGTCCGTGTGACCAATTTCATTGCCGCCCATGTGTTAAATTTAATGCGTTTCCCAATCGTACACGGCCGGAAAAAAACGCTCGTGTAACCGTACCCTATGAACCATTAAAGTTTATCATCATCATCAGCAGCAGCAAGGATTAAACCAACTATAGTCTGTTCCGGTCCCAAGCAGATACATCCAACTCTTATCAAGTTTAATGCCTCTTTTATCCCCGCCTCTATGTAGCTGCGTTGTTGACACAGTCTTGTATCACTTAAACAAAGGCCTACACTGATAGCAAAATGTCGACGGCACGACACGGACCGACTTCATTGTAGGTGATAAGCTGCAGTTACTGAATAGTACACTGTCACCTTACCGCCAGCACAAGATCATGTATTATGTTGGACTGATATTTCTTCTTCTTCTTCTTCTTCTTCTTCTTCTTCTTCTTCTTCTTCTTCTTCTTCTTCTTCTTCTTCTTCTTCAAGTATTGGGTTACAAAAACTGGGTCGGCACCCATCTCATCCTTGGACGACCCAGGTCTCTTCTACCAGTAGCTTTATAGTTCAGTGCCGCTTTTGGCAATCGATCATCTGTCATCCTTTGCAGATGATCCCACCATTGTCTTCTGTAAATTGAAATAATTTTTTTTATGTCCTTCGAGTTCTTCTCTGATATCATCATTCCTTATTATATCTTGCAACGTATATATAATTTAAAGTATTTTAAAGAAACTGCTTTTCAGCACTCTGAATCTTGCCGCATTTCTTTTTTGTCATAACCCACGCCTCACTCGCATAAGTCAACGTGGGTACTGCAATTGTCTTATAACATTTAATCCTTGTGCTGTGTCTTGTTTTATTTCTAAGATTTCTATGAATTGTTTCAAAATATCCCTAAATTTATTTATCTTCTCTCTCATATCACATTCAGTGAAATAGCTTACTGCACAGCCGAGATATTTGAAACGGCTCACTTGTTTATAACTATCTTAGTCGTGACTGGATATTTACCTTTAAAGGCCATGGTTTTGGTCTTTCTTACTGAAATTGTCAGTAAATACTCTCTTGCCAATTCTTGTAATTGAAACATAGCTCTTTGTAAATCATCCTCATTTTCTAATATTTTTACATTTCCTTTCCCCTGGCGGTGAGGGAGGGGCAACCCTCCAAAACCTCCTCACTGTTTCATAGATACGTCTCGTATATACATATCTTAGTCGGTGTCATAACCTTCTCACGTTCCTAAAAGTTAGGTCTCGATGAACTCGCACGTTACTCGATTAGAAACTTCGTCTTGCATAATTACAGAGAAATTGATAAGTGAAATTTCGCAAGTTTGACAATCCAAATCGCGGTCATAGGGGGGACGGGTTTAAACTGACAAGCGAATCGACGCAGTTTAGCACGACATTCCATAATATACCCACACACGTAAGCTTTGAACATCGCGATAACAACCTATAATTTGGTTACTTTATCTTTCCTACCCTTCATCATCATCATTATCTTCACAATACGACATAGGCATCATACTTGCATATCATCAATACGTGCTGCCTGTTCTGCCTTCAAAGATCCTCCAGCCACCTCTTCCTGGGTCCTTTAGGTTTGTATTTCCAGACTTGTTTTGTCAGTCTGGAATCTCACATTCTTTCTATGTATTCTTTCCTACCCTTATTATTGATAAAAACGGCCATGAAATATATTTCAATATGAAGAAAATTGAAGAAGGTACAATAATCACAAAGTAGGTACAAAGTCACAGTTTTATGTGTTAATGAATGGCGGGCGTATTACAAATTGTACTTTCAATGTCAACAATACAAATACTTGTTATCTTACTGTTGACTAAACTCAGCACTGCTTTACTTTATAAAGTCAAAGAAGGAAATTTATTTGATAATGAAAGTCTGTGTGGCTGTGATCACCATACAAAGCTTCTAAAGCTGGCGCCTCGCGGTCTGAGTTGACCAGGGGAGGCTCGTGATCAGGTTGCAAAGTTGCACAGTTTTATTGACTGTTTTTATTAATACATTAACAGTGTTAACAAGTATTTCCATTAGTGTGCGTACACGTATACCAGTTATACTCCCAATACATTATCAGTCAATACGCTGCTCGGAAACGAAACATTTACACGTAGAAAGCAACGCGAGCTTTGTCGGCCGAGCGTGGTGGTGCACTGGGCCTCTGCAATATGAAAGTTATATGGCAGCGGCGTACACGCGCTCAAATGCGAAACGCAGGCTATACGTGTGCAATGGCATATCTCGCCTATACAAGGAAGGCGGTTGCACGCCGGGCTGCAACGTGAGGTGCGTGTGCAGCTAGTCCAACGTTACTCTCTCATTGTCCACGCTCCCCAACAAACTGTTCTCGCCAGTGTGGCCCGGCGTGTGTGCTTTATGACACTGTTGTTTTCGGTTATCGTTAACAAATTGGCGGTTTATTAAAGTTCACGTTTTTTTGTTAATGTGAGTGTCGGTGTTTAGTGCCCGTTGTAATATTATTAATTAGGAATAAAATTATAAACATGAATTCTGTTGTGAACCTAATAGGTAAACCGTTTTCCCATCGCAGCCTCAAAGAAAAGCTTGAAATTAAAAGGTTAGGACGCCCTTTACCAAATTTAACAATAAAGCAAAATATTAAGTCAGGTACTAAGACATTTTGTAGAACATTTAAGTCTGATTATTATTCAAAAACTGACTGGCTGTGTGGTTGTGATACAAAGAATGCATTGTTCTGTTTTCCTTGTTTGTTGTTTTGTGGAGAACAACTCTAGACTAAATCTGGTTTGACTGATATTAATCATTTAAGTGAACGTGTGAAAAAAACATCAGGCTTCAAACGTACATATAAAAAACGCTCTTCAATTAGCACTTGTTGGAACAGTAAATATTGCAAAACAGTTTGACTCACAGTATAGACGCAATATTGCCTTGCATAATGAAAAGGTGAGGCATAATAGATACGTGTTAAATATTATTATAAATTCTGTTCGTTTTTGCGGATCTTTCGAGTTAGCTTTAAGGGGACACGACGAATCTTACATGTCGAGTAACCCGGGAATTTTTCACGGCTTAATTGATTTTAGTGCATAACTCGATGTTGCTTTAAAAACTCATTTAGAAAGTGCCACTTTATTTAAAGGCACGTCAAAAACGGTGCAGAATGAGCTTTTAAAAACAATGTTAGAGGTCTGTCGTGAGAAAATCTCACAGGAAATTAAAGAAACTAACTTTTATAGCAGTAATTGCTGATGAAACCAGTGACATTGCTAACATATTTCAGATGACTATGGTTTACAGATATGTTATGAAAGGTAAACCTGTTGAAAGATTCTGGGAATTTTTCACACCTGAGAAACATGATGCTAAAACTCTAGCAGCCTGCATTATTGAACAGCTTGAGTATCATAAAATTAACGAAACACCGGCAAAACTGATTGTGATTAAATTCGATGGTGCATCCGTAATCTGGTGGAGTCCAAGCTATTGTCAAAAAACATTTCCCAAAGGCAGAATATGTACATTGTTACGCCCACCAGCTTAATTTAGTTTTGATGAATATTAGTCAATTAATCAGAGCGTTCGCGTTTTCTTTGCAAGCTTACAGGGAATATGCACCTTCTTTTCAAGTAGTCCTCAGCGAACCAAGATGTTAGACGAAATAGTTAGAAAACGATTACCGCGATCTGTACCTACGAGATGGAATTTTCAATACGGTTTTCCTGTACAGAAAACAAATTATACAGTGTATGAGAGATATTCTAAGTGGAGATGAAATAAGAAATTTTAACACAATAAATCTTCATAAAAACTCTCACCAGCAATACATTTGTGTTTTGGCTGTCTTTTTTTCACAAAGTGATACCGCACGTCGAAATTTTATTTGGAAGCTTACAGAAAGCAGAAAGGAGATTAATCCCCTTACTGCTGAAAAATACATCTCTTCTTTTGAGAATAATGAACAAAAAATCCGAGAAGAAATTGATGAAGAAAGCACAGAAACAGAACCAGACCCCCCAACAAAAAAAAGGAAATGTCAAGACAGTGAGTTGAAAAGAGAAGCAAAGGAAGTCTGTGATACCATCATCTGTCAATTTAAAGCCAGACTTGGCTTCGTTGGCCATGCGATTTCTGCATCTCTATTTTCTGCTCAGAATTTTCAGCAGTACACGTCAAACTTTCCAGACAAAACGTTGAAAACCGTTTGTGAGGTTTATCCATTCCTCAATTTAAAACAGTTGCGTTTGGAGCTTTCGACTATTTACAGCAGACGTATTTTCTTCTGCATCTGGTATTGTTAGTCTGTATGACTTTATTCGAGAAAATAACCTTGAATCTACATTTAGTGAGTGTGCAAAATGATTAAACGTGTCAATCACTATTCCAATGACAACGGCTGAAGCCGAAAGGTGTTTCTCAACTCTAAAAAGAATAAAAACTTTTTAAGGAACACTATGTACCAAGAAAGACTTTCAGCCCTTGCTATGTTATCCATTGAACGCGAATTGATAATGGACATTCCAGACTTTAACCAAAAGGTAATAGACAAGTTTGCGTCAGGGAAGGACAGGAGAATGGATTTTCTTTTCCGATAAGGTAGGACCGACTTTCTGATTATTTTATCCTTTTATTTATTTTATTTTTATTTTCTGATAATTTTTAAATATCTTTTCTCCTATTTAGAATGATTATTATTTTTCACTTCAGTGGTACTAGGAATTACACAACACTCAATGTACTTTCACTCTAAAATTTGATGTTTTATCCCAACCCCTCTTACACAACTCCAACCACCAAAATTTTGAACCACCAGCCGCCACTGGAGTTGACATAACTTTTCTTGAAGAGTTGCCACGATATCAAGTTTCAGTAGTAAAAAAATGTCTCCTCCGGATTCCTGAATAAAATAATAATAATAATAAAAGTCATCATCATCATCTTCTTCTTCTTCTTCTTCTTCTTCTTCCTTCAATAAAGCAATAGCCTAATAGGCAGTTGCGACCTGCTCACCTGCTCATTCCACATCTTTTTTGTTCTTCCAAGGGATATCACCGTCATTGCGGTTGATGTCTATGCATAGGCTTGCCATAATTTTTATTCCCCAAACAGAACTACTATTAGCGGGGGGGGGGGTGTTGTGAGAAGGTAGGCTGGACTTAAAATATAAACATTACAGTGTTTATTACATTGCTATTTTTATTTTATTGGGTCTATATAATGTATAAATATAATACTTAATACATAATAAAGTGTAAATAAAAGAAAATATTTTTTACAAACTTAAGTGCAGTACTTTAAATTGTGTTTACATGGTCGTCGTCGTCGTCGTCATCCTTTACGGCTTAGGCTAGTAACCTGTTCCAGTCTCGATGGAACTCATCCAACCATCGCTTACAGGGTATTCCCACACTTCTCTTCCCCCTTGGATGATACTCGAGAGCTCTTCTTGAAAATCTAGTTGGATCCATTCTCTCTACGTGCAACCGCCATTCCGTTTTGGCTTTGTAACGGGAGATTTTCTCATTTACGCTTTCAGCTATGCCTAGCTACATTCTGATATGATCATTTCTGATAAGATCTCTCTTGGTACAATCCTTTACAGCCGTCAACAATCTCATTTCCGCTCCTTGTATTCTAGATATGTCTTACTAATCCAAGTCTCACTACCATACAATAGTTGAGGTACGGCCATTACATTATAATATTTTAATTGCGTCTCATTCCTTGTTTTCTTCTACGAGTGTTTAATGATTCAGCCACAAAGCGACTGAAAGAGACTAATTTTGTTGCTGTTTGTTGAAGCTTACTTCTGAATCACAGTACAACATGGTAAGATTTCTGTACCACAGTACTGTGGGGGGTTGGCGTACTCAATCGTTATAGGCACTGAAGATGGGCTCCAGTGGTGGGGCCTAAACGTCTACTGTAAGCTAGGCCACGGCCTTGTAGCCCGACAGAGAAGAACTTTGTCATTGTGTAATAATCATCTTCAGGTTATCTAAAGTTTTTATGTTTTTTCCTTCGTTGACGTCCAAACAACTACAGGGTGGCCCAAAAGTAGAAATACAGTATATAGTATATTTTTATGGGATATGGTCAGTGGCGGCCGGTGACAATTTGACTGGTAGTGACAATAATAATAATAATAATGTGTTTTGTATTTTATACAAAGTCTACCAAACCTATTGTATTTGAAATTACATTATTTACAAAACACGAAAACACTATCGTCTGAATTTATCAGGTGAACATTGTTAATTTTGTCATTGAGATGAATAAGATCCGTAACACCGTCCTTTGACCAGGAACAGTCTCCGCGAAAAAGTACACACGGAAAACAGAAAAACGCATTTTTCTCGTCACAGCCACATAACCATTTTTTTTTTTTATACACTTCAGGGTTAAATTTCCTGCCACCTATCAACTTTGGTACTTTGCTGTTTGCACACACTATGTTTAATTTTGGCACGGGCCTACCTAACGGCTTCACTTTCAATTTATCATCGTATGATAGTGTAGAAACCGAATTCATTATGCAACACTTAGAAAATCGTATTACGTACTATACACCACGAGGAAAGCCACTCTCAACTGAGCAACGCTGGCTGGGTGACAAGCCTAGCGTGTCACATGGAATACCTGTGTTCCGCTTACTCCCTCCTGTACGAATGCCAAGGATGCGCGCGCACTCCACATTGAAACCAATGCTGCAGCTTAACCCACAGCGTGTGACACTCTGTGGCTGTCACTCGAAAGTGAGCCGTTGCGTTAATGAGGTTGTTAATGAAATTTACTCCGCTCGTTTACTTTTTTAAACATTGTTATACATATTTTAACAATAAATAACTATTCTCATTTTATTTTCATGCCACTGGGGAGTGACATGTCACCGTGTCACTTCCCCTACGGCCGCCACTGGATATGGTAATAAATAATGATATTAAAGTATTAAATAACGGGTTTGTTTTCTTATTATTTGCAACATTTAAATTGGTTTTATGTAGATTTCATTGACGGTTCTTCCCAGATATTGGCATTTTGACAGTACTCAGTTTTTTAGGTCTTCAAAACTATTTAATCTCTTAAGTGATTGGAATGCGCTCCGTCAACATTAACTATCCGACCTATCCCACCCACCTATCCGAAACACTTTCACACACCGTTCGACAGAAATTCCGTAAATCCGTCCGTTATGGACTCTTTCACTTCCTCCATTGTTTGTGGCTTTCTCTCATCATCATCACCATTATCGTCACCACTTCAAGGAAAGTGTCTTAGACCTGTTCCGGACCCCATCTCCTCCTCGGTCTACCGACATCTCTCTTCCCAGTAGGGTGATAAACCAAGGCAGCCACAGGTAGACGGATATCAGGCATGCGATTCAAGTGTTCACACCATCTCCTGTGGTCTTCAATCCGATTTCCGAGGTTCGTATGAGTTCTGTTAGTACATATATTTTTACTTAAGCAGGTTACTGGTGTGCTGTAAAACCCCCTACCTGGAGGACCAGGAACTTTGATTTCGGGTTGCCATTTCCCTAGAAAGTTGCTTTCACCTCAGCTGACGAGCTCTCTCTGGTCGATCGCAGTACAATAACTAACTTAGCCCATGTGTGTAGCCGTTGGGCTACTGTAGGCTCCTCCGCCTCCACACTAGATCCACACCCTGCTGTCGGTGTTATAACGTAAAAATTGAATGCTACTCAATTTTACGCTGGTTTTATATAGAATCATGATTATTAAATGTATATTAGAATAAGAAATGCAAGTAATGTGACTTGATGTAGGGTTAGAAACCGGCTTAGCGGTGTTTTTTTTTTTTTTAAAGCACACACACCCTAGGCGAGGCGACAGGACAGTCTGGCGCTGCGAGAGCTATACAGCAAGTCACGTACAGGGTGTAAAATCATAAAATGTATTGTATTAAAAAAAGCCATAAAGTTAAGTGAAATCGAGGGAAAATTGAGTGCTCGGACAATACAGTACCGTTAGAATTTAGAAAGAGAGGGTGAAGTGTGAGAACTCGAAGTAGCGTCATGTTCACTTTCGCGGTAAAAACTTGCTACGCGCTGTTTTTTGACGAATGGGAGGAAGTGTCACTTTTAAGCGGGTGAAATTAGCTAGTTGGGTTGGAGGAAATCAAATATCGCGGTACTTGAAACCAATGGGAACGCGATTTGTAAATATTGAGTATGGGTAACGTTTGCAGGAGTATAAAAAACGTAGTTGGGAAATTGTCAGGAGTCTACGGACACTACAACTATCAGACTCGTTATCGCGCATTACGATTTCATAACTAAAGTCGACGGAGAGTATAACAACTATTCAAACTCGTCACCACGTATTAAGAATTTATAACTAAAACTTGCGATAAGTAATAAGTACAGTATTCGTGTCGTGCGTTTAATAATATTAAACCCGGTATTACAGTGAACGGAGTATACCAAATCAAAGTAATTGTTAGAATAAATATAATATAACTTGGTGATAATTACCGAACTTCATAGTATCGATAACCGAACGCGTGCATTCGGAAGTTACGGAACGTGGGAGTGTATTCGGGATGAATTATTGATATTGCGAGCACTCAGTTTAATCACATAGTTACTAAGCTGTCAAAATTAATTAGTATACACTAGTTACATGCTGAATCAGTGAGTAGGTGTGAACAGTGGTAATTAAAGTGAAACCGAAGTAATCAAGTGTTAGTGTCATCGAGTGTCAACAACAGGATCATCCGAATCGCCGACAACGCAATCTCCAAGATCGCAGACTCCGAGGGAAGGATTCACCAACCAAAAGGAATTCAACTTAACAAGTAAACCAAATTGAACATTAAACTCAGATTAATTCATGTATCTTTTGTAACTCTATTACTATTGGCAATTCAATTGGTCTATGAACCTACTTTCAATGATAATTGATGAGAAGCATAATTTCAATAATTGTTAATCATTAAGATTGTATGCAACTTGTAATATGTTAATGAAGATGTTCATTAAAATTAGCAGTCATTCAAGTTAATTGTGTTAATAATCATTTCTTGGATACCCTGAGATAATTTTAAGAGTCGCCATCAAGCAGAGTTAAGAGCAGTGGCGAAGTTACATGGAGGTAATTGAGGCAATGCCTACACTAAAAATTCTATAAAATAAAAATTATAAATACGTATGAACTACGTAACGTAAAGATTATACATTGTTCCTGTGACTGTCGAATTTATTAAGCCGAAATGTGCTTTACTGAGCGACCGCTAGATGGTGACATGTGAGATTCGGCATAAAGCGAATGAGGCAACGTGAACTTGCCTCAGTTTCTTGTATACATCGTATGTAAGCAATGTGCTGGCGCGAATGGGAAGTGCGGGGGAGGGGATTGTCCCGTGCTGTACACATAGAGCGTTGAGGGTTGAGCGTTGTCTCACTTCTATGGTGCAAACAGTTAAGTTAAAGCACGCTGTGTTGTTTATAAGTGCGCTTATTTTATGCGGTTATTAAAAGTGTGCCTGTTATTCCGCTGAACTAACAGATGATCAAGATTGTTTTTTGAATTGTTTGTAACATTAAACGTATAATATAGAAACTAATCAAGTTTAAAAATTTTAAGTTCAATCAGATGTATTATTGTGTGTGACTTATACAAGGATTGTTTAATAGAAACACGTTTAGAGCTGTAAAGCATTTTTTATTCAACGATTTTAAAAGAAGTCTCCATTAACATTAAGACATGAGTCCCACTCTTGCACTAATCTGTAACACAAAAATTTATCACGATTTTTTATTTAAACAGTCGTGTTCAGTACGTAATTAAAAGCTTTAAATAGACAGCTGAATAGCGTTTAAAACACGTTTAAAAAAAAATCACAAGAAATCGTGCGAAGCTCTGGTGCAGTTCAGTTTACGTAACACCGTTAATTTGTTAAGTAAAATATTTTGCACTTGGATTTTCCTGTCAGTAATTCCATACAGATTTTTACACGTAATAAAAAGGCGTGTGCATTTCTTGGTTTTTAATAAAAGTCAGCGACCGACGAATGAAAACCGCAGAAATATGTTTGCTTTTTAACGTTTTTGTAAGAGTTGGTTATTCGCTTCAATAAGACTTGCGTAACTTGGGACTGGCATCGTAGTTTGCGGCCACGCGCGGCTGCTAGTCACTCAACCCAGTGACTGTTTCACTTTACGTTTTGCTGTCACTGCATAAGAAGTACACAACGTGTAAATCAAAGTGGGTTTCTCCTTTTCCAGATACTGACATTTCGTCGCAAAACAATGTGATGAATATAGAACTGTTAGCAGTGGCGAAGTTACATTGAGGCAATGCCTACCCTAAAAAATTCTGTAGAATAAAAATTATAAATACGTATGAACTACATATCGTAAAGATTATACATTGTTACCGCGACTGTCGAATTTATTAAACCGAAACGTGCTTTACTGAGCGACCGCTAGATGGTGACAGGTGAGATTCGGCATAGCTCGTTTAAAGCGAATGAGGCAACCTGAACTTGCCTCAGCGTTTTTTGTATACATCGTATGTAAGCGATGTGCGGGTAGGATAAGGAAGTGAAGGGAGGGGGGATTGTCCCGCGCTGTACATATAGAGCGTTGAGGCATGCCTCACTTCTGTGGTCCAAACAGGTTAGTTAAAGCGCCTGTGTTGTTTATAAGTGTGTTTATTTTATGCGGTTATTAAAAGTGTCCCTGTTATTCCGCTGAACTAACAGATGATCAAGATTGTTATTTGAATTATTTGTAACATTAAACATATATATAGAAACTAATCAAGTTTAAAATTTTGAAGTTCAATCAGTTGTATTATTGTGTGTGACTAACATAAGGATTGTTCAATAGAAAGACATATAGAGCTGTAAAGCATTTTTTATTCAACGATTTTAAAAGAAGTCTCCATTAACATTAAGACATGAGTTCCACTGTTGCACTGCCCTGTAGATTCCCTGATAGTAAAATTCTTACGGCTGTTTGTGGAACCATTCGCTTACAGCAAACTCTACCTCAGCGTCCGATTTGAACCACCGTCCTTTTAGTGATTCCTTAAAAAAAATTGAAGATAAGATTTTTGCCTACCCATTCATTAACTACTAGCTTCGCCACTGACTGTCAGCTTAATGAGTCACCTTCTCAAACTCTTCCTCAAGATCATCCACAAGAGAATATACAAAATTTGTGAAGAACATGTATCAGCCACACATTTTGGTTTCAGAGATGCAGTAGGTACACGAGATGCTCTATTCACTATTCAGGTGCTATTCCAACGATGTAGAGATGTAAACTGTGATGTTTTTGCATGTTTCATCGATTACCAGAAGGCCTTTGACCGAGTCCAACATCAGAAAATGATGGATATCCTAAAAAATATTGGATTAGATGGACAAGACCTAAGGATAATAGCTACACTGTATTGGAACCAATCTGCAGTGGTTAGAGTAGATAAAGAGAAAACTGAAGAGATACAGACTCTGCGTGGAGTAAGACAAGGATGTATACTATCTCCGGTTTTAACCGGTTTCAACATCTACTCGAAAAGTATTTTTAGAGAAGCTTTAGATGAATGTGGTGTGGGAATTTCTCTGAACGGTGAAAGAATAAATAACGTACGTTATGCGGATGATACCGTCACATTCACAGATAGCTTAGAGGGGCTGCAACAACTAATGAATAGAGTGACAGAAAGCAGCCGTCGATATGGTCTAGACATCAGTGTTAATAAAACGAAGCTAATGATTGCATCTAAGAACAAGTTCACAAACTGCACCCTTAATATAAACCAAAGGCCAGTTGAACGTGTAAGCAAATTTACATGTCTTGGTACTATAGTCAATGAACCATGGGACCACTCTCAAGAAATAAAGAGCAGAATTGAAAAGGCAAGAGCAGTGTACACTAGAATGAGCAGTTTATTCAAAAGTCACGATTTAACAATAAACACAAAGATGAGACTTTTACGCTGCTACGTATTCTCTGTCCTCTTCTACGGCGTAGAATCTTGGACTTTGACTGAAGCCACAACTAAAAAATTAGAATCTTTCGAAATGTGACTTTACCGTAGAGTACTGATCATTTCATGGACAGCACGTATAACTAATGTTGAAGTTCTTAGAAAGACGAAGAAAGAAAGGGAATTTATTAACACAGTGAAGATAAGAAAGCTTCAGTATCTGGTACATCTTATGAGAAATGAACAGAGATTTTACTTATTGCAGTCCATACTACAAGGAAAAGTACTTGGAAAGAGAGGATTTGGGCGACTGAGAATATCATTACTGAGAAATGTAAGGACCTGGTTTGGTATGAAAACAACTGACTTATTCCGTGCAGCAGTACAGACAGTTAAAATAGTCTGTATGATGTCCAACATCCTCAACGGATAGGAACTATCAGAAGAAAAAGAAGACATTTCTCTATCATCGTCATTATCTTCACAGCACGGCATAGGCAGTGGCGGATTATCCATAACGCTAGGGTACGCTGCAACACCGGGCACCAGGGCGTCAGCTGTCAGAGGGGGGGGCACCATTCTACTAAGCGAAGCAAAGCTTACAATCGCACTACGCAATTATTTGGTTTTCTTATGCAGTTATTAACCGTGGAGAGTGTAGAGCTAGAAAGTCAAGCGAAAGCTCTTATAGAAGTTTAATCGAACGATTTGAATAACGATTTTCTAACAGAAATAAAGCAGTTTGTGCCACGAGTAAAATTGGAAGAAAAAGTTTTTCTTTTTCAAATCGTTCGAATGAAGGCGATACATTCCATGATACTACAGTTTGTCCACTCAAAGTATTAAACTGGATTATTGATTGTAAAATGATTTATGTATTTCTGAATATATACATTGCTTATCGTCTGCTTTTGACGATTCCAATAGCTAACTGCGAATTTGAAAGATAATTTTCTGTATTAAAACGCATTAAAGATATGTTGAATTCAATATGGGAGATGAGAGATTATGTTCGTTAGCAAGAGAGAATATTGAAAGCGAGATACTTGAATCGCTCGATCTAGAAGAAATTATACAAGACTTCGTTAAGGCAAGTCAAGAAAATCAAGAAACAAGACAAAGGCAAATGAAGAAAAATGGATAGATTAATATTTTTTAAACTTAAGTACTACTATGCTCATTGTAATAAGTATTTCGCAACTATTTGTTGCAATTTTAGAGTTTAATAAAATAATTGTTAACTTTTAAAATTGTGTACGCCATTTATCAGTGTAAATAATGGATAATAGGTTGAATTTTGAATGGGGGGGGGCACCAGTCTGATGGCACCAGAGGGCACGACGCGCTTCTAATCTGTCCCTGGGGGTAGGCAAGGTGCTGCCTGTTTCGCCTTCAAAGATCCACCAACCATCTCTCCCTGGGTCTACCCACACACCTGTGACCTATAGGTTTGTATGTCCAGACTTGTTTGGCCAGTCTTGAATCTGATATTCTTTCTAAGTGTTCTTTCCACCTTTGTTTGTAACCTTTTTAATTTTTCATTCAAGTTAAAAACTTGCCCCTTAAATCCATCCGGTTTTCTACTGTAAAGGATTCGAGTTACCAGCACTTCGCAGGGGGCGACGTGACAGGACTGCTGTCTCATGGCTTAAGTATAGTCATCATGCGTACTATCTCCACATGAGGGGTTGCTCCATCCGCTCATCTCTGACCGTTAGAGTCTTCACTCTTGTTACTCCGGCCTCAATACCATCCCTGGAAGCTGGGGATGAGACATCCATATGAATCTTTAACGCGAAGGTTTCTCCTGCACTCCTACACCCTATGCCGTTGCCCAAATTATGGGCCATCCGCCTTTAGGGCCAATTTCTTACCACAAGGCCAAACGTTACCACAACGTTAAATTTGAAAACGTTAATATTACCAGTATTACCTATTTATAACTAAAACTAAATTTGAAAATGAAGAAATATTTTATAATATAATTAAGAAGTAAAAGGTACTGGGCGGATAGAGAACATTAAGGAAGAAAGTAAATAGCAAACATGGAATGTTGTCGAAATAAGGAATGTTTTTTGAGTGACCGCGCCCATTGGCGGTCATAGGACGGGACAAAAAGGATGTTTACCTATATTGTTGTTTGCGTTGAATTACGAAAGAAAGAGGGAAGGTTTTGACAATGTATAGCATTCTAAAACTGTCCCAAAAAGGAACTTACAGTTAAAAGTATGAATGAGAGAAGCTTTAAAACGTTAGGATTGAAAAGAAAGTGCACACAAAACAATCATACGCACGCGCGCGCGCACATACATAAAAATGTACTAGAAAGAAATGTAAAAGTACCGACACGGGTGGGCGAACTCGCTAGTTACTAATAGCCAGAAAGGGCGTTTAACTTAAAGCTTGTTTACGAAAATGTGTACGCGCTGTAGGGAAAGGTGGGGTATAAAGAAGTTGTCTAGTTCCATTATTGTTATTTCCGATGTGATGATGAGCTGTAAGCTTGAAGGCGCTAATCAGAATAATTTTTCAATACAGTGTTAATTCTGTTTGTGATCATAACCACTAACACAACTTTATTAATTAAATATTCAGAATGCGATGCAGTTAGGCCTGTCCACTGTCTGTGGTTACGGAGCCAAGATAGAGTTTTTCGAGAAATCAATTAATTTCTTACCTTATATTTTTCCACGAAGATGAATCTTACTAGGCCATATTGGAGTCCTCTTTGTACGAGGGCTATTTGTTTTTCAACCTCCAATAGACCAATAAACAGACACATGAATGATATCAGTAATTTTATTATATACAAAAGTTTCATATATATGTAAACTACTTTTCTACATAGTCACCACCATTGTTGAGGCACTTATCATAGCAAGGCACCAACTTTTCTATGCCCATGTTGTAGAAAGTTCGCTCCTGAGTAGTCAGCCAATCTGCCACACTGGACTTTAACTGATCATTGGAGTCAAACCGCTGCCCAACTAACCACTTTTTCAAGTCAGCGAACAAGTGGTAGCACTTGGTGCCAAGTCGGGGCTATAAGGTGGCCGATCAAGGACTTCCCAACCAAATTCATGAAGAAGGGGTTTTGTGTGAGTGCAGCTGCGTGAGGTCGTGCGTTTGGGAACCCACCGAGCACAGAGTTTTCTATACCCAAGCTTCTGAGTAAGAATATCATAAAGAGAAGACCTAGAAATTTCAGGAAAATCAGCAGAAAGTTCAGTAATTGTGAAACGACGGCGCTCTCGAACCATCCTGTCTACACTTTCAACAACGTCATCAGTAGCCACGGACTTTCTTCCTTGTCCTCCTTCATCATGAATATCAATTCGCCCTTCTTTAAATTTTCGACACCATTCCCGAACTGAACCTTCACTCATCACATTTTCTCCATACACATTACACAACTTTCGATGAATTTCTGTAGCACTATGACCTTCAGCCTGAAGAAATCTAATAACAGACCGAATCTCACACTTGGAGGCAATTTCAATTGTAGTTGCCATAATTAAACTGTCGTCACCACAGTAATAGACAAAATAGCAATAAAACCAGTGGTTATAGGTTAGAACAAAGCCTCAAAAACATTAATCAACAATCAGATTGTTGCTATGACAACAGAACCAGGTTTGCCAAATCACCGGAGGTTGAAAAAAATAGCCCTCGTATATATGTCCCAAATGTGCAAATTTTCTTCTTTTGATAGTAGCAAGTAATTGGGGCTCGTATCTCATTTCATTAAGTACAGTGCCATTTCTAGTGTGCAAGAAATTCTCAATATTCACATGCTGTTTCAATTTCGTAGGGTATGTCGTCCATGATACCCTTGATTCTAATCTTTCTTGTGTATTCAAATTCCGTGTTTTCAAATTTCCCAATAATAGGGTACATAATTTAAATTTTCGCAAAAAAAAAGACGTTCCCGATGCCTCAATTAATATATTTATTGCTTTCCTGTCAACTCGCAACTTTCACAATCTTACAACAGAACCGGTGGTTTGGTCACGGTCTTATAAAACTTCAGCCGTCGTGTCCTTTCTAACTTTGTGATTTAGAGTTCCGTATATCGTGCGACACTTATGTTGACTTTGCTGTCGGCGTCTCTATTACAACCATATGTAATAAGTTCCCGAGATAATTAAAACGCTTAATCTGTTCTAATATTCTGTTATCGATGTCTGCATTATACCCAACAGGAATGCAATTATTAGTTTCTAGGTTTTCAACTGATCGCCATCTGTTCCTCGGTTTTTGTCGAGAGTCAGAGGAGAGCGACGTCGCTAGGACATTTTCATCTCAAAAGTCTTTACGAGTATATCTGCCATCGATTAGTCAAAACAAACAACAAATTTAATTCTAAAACACCAATAGTATTTTTGGCGGATTCTGTGTTTGGCTAGGAATATTATAGGAAGAAAGTTGGACTCAAATAAAAATTAGCAATTATCTTCTATGAGAAGTAAAGTGTCATCCACTATTTAGGAATTCAAATCACGAGTGATGAGCGGAGTGGTAGAGAGAAATAAAGTAGAATTATTCAGGCTAAGTAAGCATTCAGTGAGAGGAAATTTATCTGTTCACTTTTGAAGAATTCCAACTTCCAGTAATGAGGAAGAATTCGCTATAGAGTTATGTAGAATATAATGTTCTATATAAATTAATTTGAATGACATGACAAATTCAGAGAAAACAGAGAAAAGACTGGGGGTTAGGCAGTGGCGTATCTAGACCTGGGGGGGGGGTCCGGGTCCGGTCGAGTCGGCTTCATACAAAAGAAAAAACAAGTCAAGACTAATCAACAATACTATCTATCTTTAAAGTGGTTGAAAAACGTGTGATAACAACCTGAAATGAATCCCATTAAAGTAAACGGTAATAACACAATACAAAATTACGCACTGTTGAAACATTGTTTACAAGATACTGATTGAATTGATTTTCCTGTATTTCATATTTAAAACGTATACGCAAATGCTGCGTAATACTAGCCGAAAAACACAGCTGAAACAATAGCAAAAGAGCCTAAAAATTAAGAGATTAACAAAATTCGTCAACTTTTTTCGACTCTTTGGGGCTGTTCGCCCCTCCCTCGTAAATACGCTCCTGAGGCTATGTTGCGTAGAGATGGTGTGAGCTGTAACCAATACACCATTAAAAAAAAAAAAAAAAAATATGTACGACCAGTTTATACCAGTATACGACTCGTATACACACAGTTTCCCAGACCTTACTCCGAGGCTGCTTTGGGTACTACAAGTATTTTCAAGTACCAGGATGACCAGAGACTCTTCTGTCAGGGTTACCATACATTGCAATATGTACATTGATTTATGCGAGTGAGGCGTGGGTCATGACAAAACAGGAATGCGGCAAGATTCAGAGTGCTGAAATGCAGTTTCTTCGAAATGCTTTAAATTATACATTGCAAGATAGAATAGGGAATGAGGATATCAGAGCAGAACTCAAGTAAAGGGCATAAATGAAATTATTTCAATTTACAGAAGACAATGTTGGGATCATCTGTAAAGGATGACAGAGGATCGATTGCCGAAAGCGGCACTGAAGTATAAAGCCATTGGTAGAAGAGACGTGGGTCGTCCGAGGATGAGATGGGCGCCGGAACAGGTTTGTATAACCGAATCCTTGAAGAGGAGAAGAAGAAGAAGAAAATTTATATATACATATGCGTTTGTGGGGGGGGGGCACTCGTTTTGCACTGTATACTATAATTTGTGCCGGCACCAAGTTCGAGAGGCTACACAACAATAAGACTGTAATTACATAAGGTACAGTATATCACAGAGAGAGCGCTTCGGTCTGTGAAGCCAACCAAACACTCACTGCCGCATTGTCGCGGTACAGTATTAATTTGCCGTTCTTTTCCGGAGAAAAATCTCATTACGGTTTTTAAACTAACTGACAGACATTTCCATAAAGTGTAGTGTGAAATTAATTTTTCCTCGATTCTACGATTGTGTTTTTATGTTTTCTTTGTAGTGTCTACAAAAAGTTTCTTCTTCTTATCTATTCCGGATATATATATATATATATATATATAGGCTTGTAAGAAGAGTCTACGGCTTGTCCAGATAAAAACCGACTTTCTATCTTTTTTTGTGGATCGACCGACTCAACTACAAATGTAAAATCACTTTTTGTACAAAACAGTAGCAAAGTCAATGGGTTTTCCTTTTTCTGCTTTTGTCAGTTACAGAAATTCACATTACCGTATGTGAAAAATATTAACATCAGTAGGACTTACTGTATCCGGGGATTTGTAATGAAGGTGCATTTTTGTAATTTTTTTTTAATGAGCTGCTTATGACACCGCGGCAAAAGGTGATACATGTGGGACTCCAAAACGTTCCTTGCGCGAACGTTAGGCCTGTAATAAACGTGACCCTCGAGAAATCTTGGGGACCAGTTTTACAGTCTTTTCTCCTACCTGCAAGTATAGCCTTTCATTTTGGAAACGGAACTAGTTCCTTATGACTGAGCCGATATGTCTGAATATAGATCATTGTTCAAATCACGTACACGTGTACACACTTTGCCGTCGACAGTGCACAAACGTACGTACCTACACCTCTCTCTCTCTCTCTCTCTCTCTCTCTCTCTCTCTCTCTCTCTCTCTCTCTCATGTACCCACTACTTCTCTCACGTCTACCTTCAACTACCCTCTCACCAACACTAAAGAAAAACACTAAAATAATTATTTCAAGCACTTTCTTCACGTTAATTGCATACGACAACAGAACAATATTTGTACTGTTATCATTTAGTTTTGATAGGACGCGAATGCAGGTGTGTTTGTATGTACGCGCGCGCCCGTTGTGATTCGTGAAGATGGGAGTTTCCCTTCGTCTGTACTGTATATTTATGTATAAAATGAAACGCGCGCGCGTGTGTATACTGTTCATGTGTACATATACTGTCTAGGGCAATAGAACACATTGGATCTATTGATTCGTGCTGCTGTCGTTTATTCTTTTGCTGTGCTGCGTTTGTGAATCCCGGACGTGTTGTTGAGAGTGAATTGTGAACGGTTAGTTTGCAAACGGCTCAATACTAGAACTGTTTCTTACAACAGTGACTGTGGGCAGGTATAGAGGAGGTTGTAAAATACGCTTCTTGGGTTTATTTTTATTGCACCCTAATTGGTCACTCAAGAATTCTTTCTGGTCCCCTAAACGTGTCACTTTTACTCGACACAGATATTATTCAGTTTTTGACAACAACTAACCAGATCTTCTTCTTAATTAGCGTTACAGCTCTTGGAGAGCCTTGGCCTCCTGGACAATTCGCCTCAGTCATCTAGATCCTCTGCTCTCAGTCTCCATCTTCTTACACCGAGCTTGCGCAGGTCGTCCTCAAGATCACCCACTCATCGTTTTCTGGGCCGACCCCTCCTTCTTCTTCCACCAGATCTCTCCCGTAAAAATTTTCTTTAATGTGGTTGTTGTCTCCAACATTCTCTGGACGTGCCCTCCCCACCGGATTCTACTTTTCTTAATGTCAGTGACGATAACTGGTTCTCCATAGATTTTCTGGATTTCTGCATTCGTCCTTATTCTCCGTGCTCCTTGGACGTTCAGTGCACCAAATATCCTCCTAAGGACATTTCTTTCCCACCTGCGCACGCAACCACGCACTGTCCTCTGTCACTGTCATTGTCCAAGTTTTGGGACCACCGAAACTGTCATTATCATGACCACTGGCTTAAGAACTGTTTTAAGGAGCTACTGTAACCAAAAATTTGTAACGAAGATGAATTATTGTGATTTTTGTAACGAGCTGTTTATGACACAGCTATTATTCTGTTTTTGTCAACAACTCACCGGATGGCGAACAAAAATCAACTGAGCCAAATGTGGTCAAAGTTCACTTAGTACTCTGAACGACGTCATTTCACCTGTACTAAGCAACAACACACGTGTACCAGTGAAAGCTGAAATTGTATTCTTGTAATTCACCTCTGCTAACCTTTTAACGTTACGAGACGGTTGAAACAGGGCGATGGGCTGGCACCAACCCTGTCCGACCTAGCACTCGAATATGTGATCAGAAAGTTGTCAATTGATAGGAATGCAACATCAGAACGTAAAATGGTCCAGATCGTAGGATATGCAGACGGCATTAACATTATGGCGATATCCCAAGGAACAGCAAAAGAGACCTTCCAGGAACTCAAAGGTGAAGCAGAGGAGATAGGATTACATGTGAATACAAATAAAACAAAGGTTATGGTTACCACACGAAGAAAAACCAGGAAACCTGAACAGTTTGAAATCGAACCACTAAACCTGGAAATAGTTAACCGGTTTAAATATTTGGGATGTTGGATTGCAGAAGATGCTGAAGAAATAAATGAAATAAGGAAAAGTGTGCAGACCGCAAATAGAGCATATGCTTCGTTGACAACTATTTTCAAGAAAAGGAATATCCACCATCAGTCCAAAGTCACATTATATAAAGTTATGATTAGACCGGTGATAACATATGGCAGCGAGACTTGGACTCTGAACAAACGAGCCGCTAACATAGTCAGTACCTTTGAAAGGAGAGTTTTGAGGTGAATGTTGAACCAATCCAAGTCAACGGGATATGGAGAATGCGCCACAATAAGGAACTATACAAGCTATACAAAGACAATGATCTGGCCACCACCATCCGAGTGCATAGATTGCAATGGGCAGGACACATCATTAGGATGGAAGGCAACCGAAACCTAGGAAGTACTGTTTAGTCAAATCGAGGGTAGAAGGCCTCTCGGAAGACCCAAGCATCGCCGAGGATGATACATCGATCGCCAAGGACAGGAGAAATGGAGGAGGATGATTATGGAGGCTAAGGTTCGACAACGAACTGTGACGCCATAGAAGAAGAAGAAGAAGAAGAAGAAGACGCAACGCTGTTAATGCCTCGCTCGAAAAGTTAATGTCACCGATCAAAGATACACTTCTCATTTGTAACATTTTTAGCTCCACATTGCAGTTACGTAGTTGACATGTTTCTGTATGTCGCTTAAACATTGACCTACACCGACAGCAGAATGGTCGGTACCATTTCCTTTCTTTGTTTTTCTATTTTTTCTTTTGAAGAAGAATGACAATGATTATATTTTTTAACAAAATTATTTAACACTATTTTACGTGTTGTAAAATTTATATCTATAACCCTATTATACACATTTATATCCACAGGATTTAGATACATGCTGTTAACCCTCAGTTTCTTAATTTTACTGATCTCTTTAAAGTATATATATTCCACATAAAGGTACTATTAAGCTTCCAAGACAAAATGTAAGCCTATCTGATGTGTTTTTAATTGATTTTAATGAAATTAGTGAATTACAGCTATTATTTACCAATTAGTTTTAATTTATTGGTACGATTTTCATTATAATATGAGAAAAACAATACCCTAAGAAAACGATATGTGGTTAAAAATAAAAATTCCCTCCGAAATGAAATCCTAGGTTCGGCCCTGGTTGTTACATCAAAGTCTTCTGATTGTTAAGCGTTTGGCCGAGCCAGCAACACACACGCGTTATTATCAAACAGTTTCTCGTTAACAACGTCTACTTTCTATACGATCCGTTTCAAAACGGATTGTTTTCGGTTTCATTAAATATGCGCCCCAGTTAATGCTTGTCGTGTGGAAATCGGACTGCACAGAAACACTTCACAGCCTGCGACTACCCTTTGTGTTGTGTAACCACTGTCATTCACACGCACACCGTTTCTTTCCGGTCTGATAGTTATCGCTGCCGAATGTCAGGTTTCATACACAACCGACTCGATGATAAACACAGCGCTTTCATGCGCCGCGTCGTCTCTCAGCGTTCCCAACATATTATAATCTGCAATACGCTATATTGCAAATATTCTCACATTTCCTAACAATTGGACGGAATTTCAAATTAGTTAATTGCAATTAATGTTGTTGCCAGAAATCTGACAGTGATTTCGATCATTAGCTATCTTGAAACCAGTTGGGCCACGTTTCTATGATGAGATGCCGTCTTTCGTAACGAAAAGCAGCATTGTTTAAGGTAATTGACTGAAGTCTTGGTTAATATTGGGCGAGTTAAACATTACGGTATTCCAGATTACCAATTTGGATTTCGTTATAAGCATGGAACATTAGCGTGCCGTCCATGTAACCGCTGTTGCCGGCGGCAACAGTACTGGAAATAAAAGAAAATAGGGTAATATTAATTGTATTACAGAATAAATAGTTTAGTTATTGAATAATTTGAAATCCGGACAATATTAGTAGGGAAACTTGAAGAAAAGCGTAGCATTGCTCTCGAACTGCTGGACACTTGCATCCATCGTCTTGTGTTGCCGGCTCAGACATAGGCAATGTTTTACTCCGTACGATCATTTACCTCGCAGTAGTTGTCACTGTACAAATTGTGGAGGGGGGGACGCATTCATCCACCCAATGTGTTGCCGCTGTATAAACCGGCAAAACGCTCAGTTAGCAGCTATGTTCGTTTTCGGAACTGACGTGCAGCAGATACTACGTACCTATTTGTGTTTTGTTCGTTTAGTCATGTGTTTCTCTGTTTGTAGTTTTTATTTTGAATTCGATTATTTGTGTTCTGATTTATTCTGTGTAAGTGTAATGAGAGTCAGATCCCGTTAAACCGGGACTCTCTTCTTCTCGCAGCAAATGATAGAAAATATGCTCTAAAAAAAAAGCACTTGGCACAAGAAACAATTCGAATTAATTTTTAGGGTAAGTTTTAGGCCTATCACAAACGGAAACAGGTGTTACATACCCACGCCACGACACTGATACAGAACAGCTGAAGTAGTTCACAGGCTTGTTAACCAAATCTAGAGACTGTACTATAAACTGAAGAAGAATCTTCCGCTCCCGTATTTCCAACACCTCCAATCCTACTCGTATGACGCGTGTTTGCTGTTAAACAATACTGAAGGGGAGTCATAAACAGTGCGGCGTCTAGAATTTGACCTGGGGGGGGGGGGTCTGGTCAAGCCGGCTTCATTTTCTTCACTCCAAGGATTAGGCTTGCAGCCTGTTTCGTCTTCACAGCCACCGTTTTCTTGGTCTGCCTCTATCCGTCCGGCTTATTCTTGTGAAGATTATGAGTAGGTGTAATTTCCCTCCAGCTAGGTAGTTAGGTAACGGGGCTGAGACCTTAAGGTTTCCCAACGTGCCTGATTTTGGTTTTCTCCCTTAGCCTTTGAGGATCCCTCCACGCCACAAGGCAGTAGTTTTGTAATTTTTATCAAGGTTTTCTTCCTCTAGCTTTTGACGAACCAACGCCGGATTGCAAGGCGGCAGCTAAGAAATCAAAATGAAAAAAGGAAGACACCCTTCCCTCGAGTACTATAGTAGCGTCGGGGTCAAAAAAGAACAAGAGTCAGTCAAGAGAGACTAGACAGAAAAGACTAAAGGAAGTGATCTCACTCAAGTTAAGTTGAAGCAAAGTGAAAATCCAGATAGGGTACATCGAGATTGCCAAACCCATATCCATAAGATGTGGACCCCTGATGATGGCTGACTTCATACAAAAGAAAAGACAAGTGACGACTAATCAGCACTACTGTCTTTAAAGTGGTTGGAAAACGTGTGATAACGTTCTTTATCACAAGTCACTGTGTTGTTGCAGTTCATACATTTTACTGTCAAGTTACGTACAGACCCATACACATCCATTTGTGTGGTACGTCCAGGCACATTTTCACAAATAGTAATTTTTCACCCAAATATATTCCAGCACACCGTATTACACAAAACTGAATTTAAAACACATAATTAATTATTATATTGATATTTGTTTTACTTTCATATGTTTTATAGTATTTTTGTTGCGTTTTCTGTAGTTTTTTCTTTTAAGCATTTGGAGGAGTTGTAGTAATTTCACTGTTTACAACTAAATTATTATTCTGTTCCGCACTAAGCTCATTTTGCACTGTGTCTAAATTGGTTCTGTAAAATATGGTCCCATTATGTATTCTTTTATTATCCTTTCATTCTAAAAATCTATCAGAAGGATCAACACAAATTAACAATCAAGGGTAACAACATAAAATGTTTGAAAAAGTAACGTTTGTTTACAAAAGTACACTTACTTATTTACAAGATACTTCAATGTGAATATGCAATGTAACCAAACATAAATTAGAAATGTCTCTACAAAACGAGCCAAGCCGGGGCTTTTCTGGGTCAGCTATTTCCTGACATATGCGGTATTTTGTGAAACGATGCTTGCAATTTCCCGTTAAGTTCAGAATGCACCAAGATTTTTAAAAATTAATTAAAAGTAGTAAATATTTAATATTTTAATGAAACAAACATCAAATTAAACATAAATATCGACAGATTCACAAAATGTAAAAAAAAAACAGAAATGTCAAAATTTTTCATTTTTGACCTTTACGATCATAAGCGTATTTACGAGGGGAGCCAACGGGACCGGACCCCTCCCCAACAGGGTCGAAAAAGTTGACGAATTTTGTTAATCTCTTAATTTTTAGGTTAGTTTATTATTTTTTTTAGCTGCGTACGCTAATATAGTAGTAACTCTTTTTTACATATACAAACAGGTTTATTACACAGCATTTGTGTATATTTTTTAAATATGAAATATAGGAAAATCAATTCAATCAATAAGTATCTTGTAAACAATGTTTCAATAGTTTAATTAAGAAAGTAGTGTTAGTGGTTATAATCACAAACAGAATTATCACTGTTGCACACACTATAGAAAAATTATTCCGATTAGCGCTTTCAAGCCTCTCAGCTCATCGTCAGATCGGAAATAACAAGAAGAGGATAAAACCAAACTGTTCACACCCCCATCCGCCCCACTCTCCACACACACCCCCGCGTGAAAATGTGAAAACAGTGAGGTACACAAATGACATCGTAATTGTAAAAATAATAATGTGGTGAACAATTGTGAGGTGAAACTAAATATTGAGAGAAATAAAGTAATGAGGATATCAAGAAAGAGGAAAAAATGTTAACTAATTATAATAAATGAGAAAACATTGAAAGAAGTAGAACAACTTGTAAATACTTGGGTACCACAATAACGAACGAATTATGGGAGACGTAAGAAATACACAAGATAGAAAAATGCTTTCAGCAAGAAAAAAAAGATTGTTTATTGTCTGATTAATTAAGAAAAGCGACAAGGCAACGTCCATAGATACTAGATGTTGCATAAGCGGCAATGTCGCCGGCCAAATTGAAGGCTACTAACTCAGCCATAATGTGGGCAACAAACTTTTAAATGTGTATTTCATATTGATATTATTGCAGTAAATGATTAATGAGAACGGTGCAGTCGTGTGTAGCATTTAGTTGTACGAATAGATATACTTGCAAGGATGAGAAAGGAAGACAAATTACATTTCATAGTTACGTCCCTACTGAATTATTTTAGGAAAATTAAAATGCTTTGCTAATGGTACAATAGTCTTTGATTTAGAAAAATAGTGGAATTAAGTGAGACAAGCGTCTAAAGATGAGATATAGTTATAAAAAGCCGGATGGATGCAATACAGTCACAAAACCCATCTCTACAACAATTTCTTGGTACAAAAATGAGAACTCCCTTCTGTACTTATTCCGTAAATATGCGTAAAATATTTATGTTTATAAAATTCGTATACTGTTCATAAAATAAGTATTTACGAACATATTACACCCTCCACACACGCACGCACACACACTTACGTACTATAATTTATTAAACAATTATATAAATTACTATAGGCTAATAAAATATAATAAATTATAATTTATTTTTTACATAAATTGTAATTATGTAATTATATGTATATATAATATAAATATTATAATATGTAAGTACATAATATATATATTATAATTCAATCACTTCCTGCTACAGTCCGTTTCTTGATGTATATAATACATTTAATATTTATAATGAATTTACCTCAAGATTTTTTTTTTTCTCCTTATTAGGAACATGTTTCGGGTATCATCTAGTACCCATCCTCAGCCTTCCGGTTTTTGTGTCTGGTGAAGTACATACGTGTTGGTTGACTATTATTATTGTGGCTTCCTGTTGACATCTGGTACTTCAAATTGGTTTTATTGTGTGTGATTGTGGTGTATGTTTTAGTTTTTTGTGTATTTTCAATGTTGGGTGCTTTGAATATTGTGTCATGTTTTGTATTGATTTGTATTTGTTCAGGTATTAGTTTGTTTTGTGTTTTATGTTTGTATATTTGTAAATTTTCCCAAATGTTCATTATGGTGCCTTTGTGTGGTATATGTTTTATTAGTGTCACATTGGTTATGTCTGGGAATTCAAGTCCTGTGTTTATTGCATGTGTGGCTAAATTGGATTTATATATTTCTGGTTTTTTGTATGCGTTTAGGTGTTCAAAATAACGTTTTTTCAGCTGTTTTGTTGTTTGTCCTATGTAACATTTATTGCAATCTTGGCATTCAATTTTGTATATACCGTTAGTTGTTGTATTATATTTGTTGTGTGGGTTATTTAGTTTTTGTAAATTATTTTTATTAGTTTTGTATGCTATTTTTATGGCCCATTTTTTGTTGTTGTTATTACTTATGTGTTGTTCATTTTGATTAATTCTTAATTGTTCAGTTTTTATTTTATATTTGATTTTATTTTCTATTTTGTTTACAGTATTTTTATTGTATCCATTTTCATAACCAATTTGGTATATTATATTTCTTTCTTTGTCAGTTTCTTGTTTGTTTAGGGGAATTTTGTACATTCTGTTAAATAGCGAATAGAATGCTACCATTTTATGTTGTGGTGGGTGGTCAGAATGGTTAGGTATAATGATGTTGGTAGAAGTTGGTTTTCTGTATATTGCATATTGTATGTGGTTGTTGTTTCTTGTGATGGTTTGTTATGTTTTTCTTCTGTGAATTGTATTTTAGGATGTATGTTATTGATTTGTTTCAGTATGTTCTCTGCATTTGTGTTTTTGTTATTTGATACATATAGCCCATCATCTACATATCATCCATATGCCATTTGGATCATGTGATTTTATAATATTTTGTATTTTGGTGTCTATGTGTTGTAGGAATATTTCTGCTATTATACTTGATAATGGTGATTTCATTGCTAAACCATCTTGAGTAATATATTTGTTTAATTTATTGTTATTGTTGTTTTTTACTATTATTTTTGTGTATTTCGGAAAAATATTAAGCTGTAGGCATTTTTTGGTAAAATATATGTTTCCAAAACAATTAATTTGTTTTTTACGTTTAATAAATTGGTTATAGGAATGAGTTACATCACCTTGTATGGTGTTTTCATCCATCATTTTCTATATGACATGTATTTTTTTTAATACACGCATATGACAACACGTATTGATTTTTTAATATCAATTGACAACATCATACATCAAATCGACACCAGTTTTTTAGGCCATACGTGCATTTGTTCATATCAACAATTTGAAGTAGCCGTTTAGTAGCCCACACTGTGGTGGGATTCATATTGTACAACCATAGCGTGCCAGGGGCTCGGGGATGTCTGGATCGTGGCACTATATGGAGAAGAGACATCGGCCCATCGGACGTAGAGAAGCAAATTGTCTGAAAGTTTCCGAGACGTGGAACTGGAGGGGAATGCAAGACACAAGTTGGAGGGATACGACAAAAACGAGAAAGCGATGGGAAAGATTAGTGGAACATAACAAATTATTGGAATACATTGAGAAAAAGAAAGCCGGCCGGTTGGGTCAGTTTTTTTACGATGATTGCCTCACTGAAAATGTGATAAAAGGGGAGACAGAAGAAGGAGAAAAGACTAAGATTGACGATAACAACTACTGATAACACGACGGGAGGAAGCTCTTGTAATAGGAATGCAGAGGTATGCGTGGTATACAGTGAGGTGGAAGGCATTCAAGTTCCAAGACGTGAACGTGTCGCAAGAGTTGAGGGATAGTTGGTACCTACACCCAGCTACGCAATTTTCTTATGATCAGCCCAGCTCCCCTATAATCGTCCTTCGGCTTTCGGACTGTGAAGCTCATGGCGTCTTGACTAATGTACTGTAGGTTGTGTTTTCTCTTGCAAGATTATTCTCTCTCTCTCTCTCTCTCTCGCTTAAAAATATGACAGCGTCATCAAAGCAATTTTACTTCCATGTTCCATAAGGAAATGGAAGTATGGTCATGGCGAAAAAACTCGTGTTCGAGATAACGGCAGATTCTGATTGTACTACCATCAAAACATGAAAAAAAGTCATTTTTCGAAAAGTGTCTATGTGTGTGTCTGTGTAGAATTTTTCTATGGCAAACGATAACAGCCGCAAATTCAAACAGAATCAAATAATGTTTTGCATACAGCCATGAATTGTAGAGGACTCAAGGCCTGTTGTTTTTTGTGAAGATCGGTTAAGGGAAAAGGGTAGTTTACCTGCAACGTTTTACGTTTTAACAAGAGTAAAGTGCTTAATTTTGATAAATAAAGTATCCTGAAAAAAAAAGGTCATAATAATCCAGTGTAGAAAGGTAGATGAAATATCTATAAATGAAAAGGGTAGTTGAAGGGGGAGGGGGTAATTTTTTTTATAAATTAAAATGGTAGTTGATGATGGAGGAGATAAATTTTTATAAGTTTTATATGTGTTCTACGTTATTGACAACAAAGTAGTAGTTTCTATGGAAACATTTCATTTCACTTCAACAAAATTCTATATTTTTCATTTTAATTTAAATCACGTATGAGTGAAAATATATCGTTCCTGCAGGCAAGCATATCTCAATTATGTAATGTTTACTTTTCCAAAGTTTTATTATTGTGATTACCGCAATAAAAAGGCCGGCAGGAGACACACACACACACACACACACACACACACACACACACACACACACACACACACACATATACAAAATTCGCGTTATTTCTGGCCTCTCATGTTTATTTTATTATGTTTGCACGCTTTTTAAATGGAAAGTGCCGAAACCCACACCATCACAACGCGTGCAAGCCGAAAAGGTGGACATCGATTTGCTTCCTGTGGATCGCTGGGCAGTGTTGTTGTATTAAAGCACTTAATACAGTCTGTGTACTTATTTCTATTATGATATGAAAATTATAAACTAATATGTGCATGTGTGTATGTATGAAAAATATATAAATTTATTTCTCCTTTGGAAAATTGTTTGCCCCTCCTTGAAAATATTTTGACCTCCCTTATGGCTAGTTATTTACTAGTCTGTGTGGAATATAGCGTTATGACATGGATCAGAATGGTTGGTGTTAAATAGGAGACACAAACGTATTAAGGAAGAAATGTTTTGCTGAGAAATTTATAATTATACGGGTGAACAGAATAGTCGTTCAGGAAATCAGAAGACAAATGGAAAGAAAGAAATCAAGACTCGATTTTAAAAAAGAAAAATGACTAGTATAGTATTGACAGGAAAGACTTTGATAACACTATAGACATCCCTCGGCCCCTCGTACCGAGAGTCCAATTTCATTACAGGAATCAGATCGCAGCTACCTTTAGCTAGCTCTTCGTTCGACCTACAGACATTTTATCCAAAAGTACACAGTCCTTCCTCACGAAGGTTGAGGATAGTCTTAATCCACCTGACATGGTGGTACCATTTTAGCTGATACGTAATTTTTTCAGAACTCAAGCATTCACTTATTTAATTAATATTTAAATGATTTTAAATATAAATTTTAGGACATGAAAGTCATGTATGGTTCTCCATACCGATTTTTTATAACGGTAATTAATTTTGTTTATCTGGCACAAGTGTATAATTACGTTGTTCACATGTTAGTGGGTCGATTCCATTAACCACGATAAGCTGCGGTTGATGAATGCTGATGTGGCAACATAGCGGTAACGTGGACACAAAACGGTAATAGGCACGGAGGCTATCACGGCCAGCGTTACCATTATAAGAATCAAAAACTACCGGTTAAGCAAACCTCAGCTTTGTGTATGTTTGGCCTGCCATCCCGTGTCGAACATTATTTCTTGTTACTGAAGAAGGCCTCCGGTGGGTGGCCGGGACCAATCAATAAGCAATCGACCACGGCCAAACAGCCCGGTTGTTTTTGGTTCTTATAACAGTAATCTCATCTTCCTAACGGTGCAATCTGCTGAAGTGGTTCGCAATTAAGATCACATTATTAACAAAGCTTCTGGCTTTGGTTATTCTTCTGACTGTTTTAGCGATACAAACATAACAACCAATGGAAGGCAATACACGCGTATAGTAGTTTGTGTTTTGCCAATTAGACGGCGCCGGCGGATGCATCAGAAACACACGCAGTCTGTTCCAGTTTAGTTTCCGAAGTAATTTACGAAAATTAAGAAGGAGTTGTAACTAGAATTTTCGCTTTCGTAATTAATTTCTGTCTTAATGTAAACAACGCAGGATGCGGAACACTGGTTACGGCAACGTATTTGTTGGGGAGGGGGAACTCACTCTGTCACAACTTCTGTTACCCACGGCACGTACCATTTACTTACGAATTTCTTCTTCTTGGGTACACAACACGCACACTGGTTTGCAGCAGTCAGTTCTATGTTCACTTCTGCTTTTCAGATCAATACATCATCATCATCATCATCATCATCTTCTTCTTCTTCTTCTTCTTCTTCTTCTTCTTCTTCTTCTTCTTCTTCTTCTTCTTCTTCTCCTCCTTCTCCTCCTCCTCCTCCTCCTCCTCCTCCTCCTCCTCCTCCTCCTCCTCCTTCTTCTTCTTCTTCTTCTTCTTCTTCTTCTTCTTCTTCTTCTTCTTCAGCAAGTATTCAATCAAAAATGTTTTGTTCCAGCCCAGAGCAGATAGACTAGAGGTGGTAACTCTGGAACATTTTTTCGGATATCCCAAATCTCGCCGCTGTTACGGTTTAGAATTCAATATTAGTTGAGGATATCCCGGTCATCCATTCGGTTAAGATGTCCCAAACATTTCAGCCGACATTGGGCAATCCTGTTGAGTGCACTCATAATATTCAGTTCCCACCATACATCTGCGTTTCTTCTACGATCTGGAAGAGTATATCCTGAGAAACCTTGCCTGATAAGTCTCATTTTGGCCGCTGGAACACGACAGGCCTGGGACTTCGTTAAAGTCCAAATCTCGACCCACGCCTGAGAATTCTGAAACACGCCTGAAGTTCTAGAATGTGATGAGTTTGCGAATTGGACCTTAACGAAGTCCCAGGCCAATCGTATTCAAGCGAAAAGAGATTTCTCAGGCAGTGACAGGGTATACTCTTCAACATACCAGAAGTAGTCCTCCCCACACTTCTCTCTGGGTTTGCGAATTGGACTTTAACCAAGTCCCAGGCCAATCGTATTCAAGCGAAAGCAGATTTCTCAGCCACTTGACAGGGTATCTCTTCAACATACCAGAAGTAGTCTCGATATACGGCAGCGGCTGAGTATACTAGATAGGATTGCTCAGTATCGGCTAAAATGGTTGGATCATCTTTGCCGAATGGATGAGCATTAATAACTAATCTCTAAGATGAAATTAATAACTAATCTCTGTCACTTATTTGTCGTCTGTTTACCAAATCGACAAATACCAAAATCGAAAGTATATTAGCCTTCTGTAGGGATATCTTAAACCTCTTACGGAACGCATTCAATGCATTTGGTAAACAGACGACATTTGGTAAGGCCTTCTTCAGAATCTTTTACATCCTTTATTAATAAACAGATAATTTTTTTTTTTTTAGCTGAAAACTGGAAGAAAATGTGCTCATGGCTCAAATGAATGTTATCTTGTTGGTTAGTTCCATCTGACGTTTCAGAATTTTTTGTCGGCTATTTATATCATGAAGAAAAAGTATATTAGCCTTCTGTAGGGATATCTTAAACCTGTTACGGAACGCATTCAATGCATTTGGTAAACAGACGACATATTATGCATAACAGGTTGTAGATAATACAATTTTTAATCTTCAGTTAATATTAATTCTGCTTTTCGATGGTTAGTGTTTTGATAAGGTATTTCGTGAGACTTTGCCACGTCTTCTCATATGTTTTCAATTAACTCAAATTTATATCATATTTTTTGATATGGTACATGTGTTACATGTGTTCAGGTACTCAACACGATAATACATTTCGTCAAATCGTCTGAAAGTAGATAATATATTACGTTCAGTAAATACCGATTCTCGGAATGTATCTTACCTTTTAATAAAAACAAAATATTGGTTTCAAGAATTTTCAAGTGTCTCCTTATTCGTTTTCATTTTTGTTAAATGCGCAGAGGCTGCACCGGTCTCCACGAGGTGTTAATATAAAAATAAATGTTACAGTATTATTGAAATATTACACCGGTGACATCACCGTCTTGTAATTTTTAGCGGCGTCAATGCATTTCAGTGGCTTCTAATGTATTAAGAAATTCTTCTTGCTCAGTTATTGAACTTTCACATCTGTTCATTCTTTCCCGCATCCTCTGTTCTGCCATAGTTCCGGCTGGTAACTTTCTGTAACAACACCTTTCACTATATTCTTACGTAGGTTTCCGCGGCCGGTGTCCATTCTGTTTTCCGAGTCTTCTTCCGGTATGGGCTGCGTCAAAAATGTCTTGTACGACAACTTCGCCTCTTACTGCACTGATGAATGCTACCACGTATAATACGTGACAAAGTTTACCTTATGGACTTCTCTGTCGTCATTGTATTCAGCAACATTCGTCACATTCCACCAACGTGACGAGATTGTATCTGTTGGACACCTCTTACGACTGGTTTCTTATGGTGTCATTATTTATAAAGTGTTCTTCTGGACCTAAAAACTCAAGGCCCGGATAAATGAAAACTTGATAAAGTTTTTATTTAAATCTCAGGTTGTTGATACATTTGTCAGTAGGTTGTGTTTCTTCAACATTTTACAGATTAGGCAACCAAAACTTTTTCAGAAACCCTTTACTCTGCTAGTAGGTGACCAGAGAGTCTGTTTGCAATTGTCTCCACCGGTTCTACTTATGCGACCTCATTCTAACTGAATATTGATAAAATATTTGCATTATAGTATTTCGAACGCTAAAGTGTCCAGATTTCTTGAACCTCGCGTAATTCGCTTATATTCGCAAAGGTTAGAGAGACACTGAACGAGTGATTGCTTTGTACCCACATATCACACGATTCTGAGACTCGGTCAGGGAAGGATATGTACAGATAACTGCGGAAAACATTTACGATGAAATGTCTATGGTAGCTAATTTGATCAAGTACGGTAAGGTAGATTTAACACTGACGTTGAGCATTGAGAGTACACACTACTAGTTTGTCTGTTCTTCTCAATCACGAATAGTGGAAGTGGCATGGCTAACAGTATGATTCTAGGGACAGCAAAAGCGGATCTCAAAGATGCTCTTAGGCATGACAACAGAGGTTCTTAGGTGTCCGTTTTCCGACAAACAGACAGGATAAGAGTAAGATTCCAAGACTGTGGAACCGGCTACAAAACACGGGCGTTCTGTTTATACGGTGCAAGTCAACAGATCTGAGAAAATAATTTCGAATGTCGTAATGTCTAATATTTTGCTTCCAATGGCATTTGGTCAACTACGTACATTAAATGGCTACATATCAACGAATTCTAGCAGTACATAATGTCTATTAATATTATGTCTAAAAATATTGGTTTGTGTGCATATTATGTGTGAATAAAGTGAAATGAAACGACACTTTTGATTTGGCTGAGAACTTATTTAAAACGATTTAAAAATTGTCAAGAACACTATGAATTATGTCTGCTCTCCTTATACATCTGCATTTTCCTCTCCAGCCTCTCTGTGTCGTAGTTTTAGCCTATAACTTAGTCATCTTAGATAAACTTCGATTTCCCCACAAGGTCTTCCCCTAAGGTTGATAATTATACATCATCGTTTCTATTTGCCTTTGATTTAGTTGGTAAGTTCTTATCAGTGGATATCACGCACTATCAGTTGTTTTATTGGGAACACACTGTCTCTTCAGACTTTTCTTATAAATTCCAGAAATTTACAGATGGATGCGCGAAGCGTTATCAGTATCTTTCGAGATTCTGAATGCCATTTCTTGTCAGTATTGCTAGTTTGTTGCACTCTAAATCAATAAGATTCCAAGTATTAGGCGGAAAACTGGTTACTGTGCATCTCTGTAGCGTTCTGTATGTAAGTTCATCTTATATAACTCGCTATTGGTTCCACACCATCGCTTACTTCTTCGTACAATCTGTCAAAATCTTACTCTACGTCTTCTGAAGTCTTTGCGTTACAATACATTTGATTTTTTTGACATGATAATGACTTTTAGCTTGACATCGTTTGAAACTTTCTGTAACATGTAATGCTGTATGACGTCATCATTGCGTGACGCTTCCACACTTTCGATTCCCCACAGTCTAGAAATTTGATATGTAAACGCATCAAGACAGAAATAATCGCTGCTGACATTGAGTTTAGCAAACGTTTTAGTGAGAATAAATTTGGTTTTACATGCTCTTTTGTCTGTACTGCATCGTTTGAAACTTTCTGTAACATGTAACGCTGTATGACGTCATCATTGCATGACGTCATTGGGATTGTTGTAAATAAAGGTTTGTTTTGATACGTCGCAATATGTAAATAAAGGTTTGTTTTGTGTTGTGGTGAAATACACTGCTGCTGATATATAGTAACCAAACGTGGCGACTGACTAAAACAGCGTTCGACAATGGATAGCAGCGACGAGAAAGCTCAGATCAAGAAACGACAAAATGCCGAGCGAGTAAGAAAGTGTCGGGAACGAAAGAAGCTCGAGAAGGAACAGCAACTAGCGGCTGCTGTCGGCGGTGAAGCTTCGGTACCAGCGGCCCCATCGCAACAAAAACGAAAGGAAGATGACTTGGTGCGCGAAGAATTGAACGAGTAGGCTACTTAATAAATACACCGTTCGCGTCGACGATGACTGAGCAGGAGAAAATCGATGCATTCTACAACATGAAACTGGAAGAGAAGCGAAGCAAAACCAACGAACGAGTAAAACGTAGACTGAATAAGAAAATTGAGATGGCAACTAAACGCAACATTTGCGCAAAAGAAACAATCAGCCAGTTAGTAACCATAATAATGTTGCGTTTATTTTCTTAACATTTCATACGCTTGTTCGTTGGATATTTTATACAACTGGATATTTTGATAATTGAACCTTTTGTCTCATTGGGGGGTTGGTAATTGGACTTTCTATAGTTACACGTACTGACCTAAAACTCTTTGTGCATTGATCCCTTGAATAAATCAGCAAAATGTAGAGCAGTTAATCGTGTGTCCCGTTCCGTTTGGATCCGCGTTCCCCGCCTCTCAAAATGGTCAGACAAAATTTTTTTCGTCGTTTTTTTTTGTAGAATGGTATTGTGATTGCGATTATGTAAAAAAAGTATATCAGGTTATGTAGGTTCATGGTTTTACTCTAAAATTACTTTAAATTGTAACTGTACCTCACCACCATGTTATTTTTGTCTGATCCATAGAAACAGTAACGTGTGTACCATATTTTAGTGTGTTTTAAACTGTAGGCGCATATTGTAAACAAACAATGAACTGACAAACACAGACATGATTTGATACTTATACGTCAATAAAATATTGTGTTGGTATTAACAGACTGTGGCCTATCTGTATCTTACACTCATTCTTGTCATTTAAAATGTATGCCTTTAAAGAATGGTTCAACTTTCCATAATCCCCCCAAAGTTAGCTCTTCAACCCAACGTTGCTTGGTGAATCCGCCCCATGCTTCCGTTATTTTTTATGTGGTATATTGTGAGTTCATACCACGCGAATAATAAAACAAGTTGGCGTGAAAAAATAATTGGGAGCTGGAGACACAGCTGAGGCGGATTTGACGTTGTGCAGGCAAAGACGTTCGAATATTTTAGATTATCCAACCGAAAGGAGAATTTTAAATTTTAAATTCTTTCAATTAAGGTAAATTCTGAAATCTAATGAATTTTAGATAAAATAAATTTTATCTCTCGTTTTCTTCAAAATGAGAGTATTTAACACGAATTTTTGACTTTTACGTACTTCCAAAAATTTACTATTAAATTTTAATTGTTGTAATTGTTAACAGTAAGTTGCCTGTTTTTAAGAAATTCAATGAAACTAATGAATTTATTTATTTTAATTCAAATTGTCAACGACTACAGACGTATTCTGTTGGTGTCTCTGCAAATAAATCCAACTCGTGGAATGTTTACCCATTGTGAAATATTCGAGGTACACGGGGTTTTTTGCTGTTTCGATTGCTACGATTAGGGCACGGGCATCACACTCACACACACCCGTTTGGCGGACACACGGCCTACGTTGCAGTCTGCGTGTTGAGGGTCAGTGCGAGCGCGCGCGGCTTGCGTTGACTCCAACACGTACTCTGGTACGCGCAAGCATGTGTCGCCCACGCGTACAGACCCACACCGCACCGCTTGAGCCGACATGTCCCGCGTTGCAGTCTGCGTGTTGGGGTTCAGTGCGAGCGAGCGCGGCTTCCACTCACTCCAGCACGCACTCTGGCACGCGCGAGCGCATGTCGCGCTCGCGGTGCACACACATGCTTTGTTGTTTTGATCGTGACACTCGGAGTAGTAAAACTTTCCAACCTGAGTATTTTCACATTGGGCAAATACAACCAGGGTTGAATTTATTGCAGAGACACAAAACATCAAAACACATTACTATGCAGTCACGTATCCTCAAACGAATGTATGAATGAGTAGCATAGTTTTAACTGTAAAGTACAGAATGAGTGCCTAGGGCTGCTATAATGTAAAAATTAGTGTAGACATAGCAGACATGAAAAGTAGAATAGTTTGTGCTAAAAACTTTCGGACGTTTTTACACTGAATCTAAACATTTTGTTACCGGTAATCTTTCACTAAACTATGTAATAATGAGTATACTCAATGTGGTCGACCAAACGTGAATGTGTGCTCACCTACTGACGGTTATACAGTGCAAGGGATTGTTAACCGATAACAATCTACGGGTGATATTTTATGATCTGATGTTGATATTTTATGCTTTGAAACGCATCATCTATACATTAAAAAGAAGTCAAAAGGCGGATTGAAAAAGGTTAATTTGTCTATCCGAGTATACTCATATACTCGTTCATTATTTTCAAGTACGTTATCAGTAACCACCTTCAATAAAAATCTCATGGTTTTTACTACTGTAGCTTTACACCTTTCTCCTCTCCTCTCTCTCACTCTCTGTCTGTCTGTCTGTCTCTCTCTCCTCTCCCCAAAAGCACCGTATCTTACACTAATTATGGAAAGTTGAAATGCACTTTGTTGGAAAGGTTGAGGAAAGGATGCGTACGAGGTGAACTCAGAATCCACAACGTTGTGAATGTAAAGATGCCGTAAGGCGAGGCAAAAGGCATTTGTGAAGCGAATGCCAGTGGGACGTGTTAGCTAAGGGTCTCCGCGAAGCCTGGGTTGCCGAGAAACATTAAAAGACTCTTCGGGTAACCTTCCAAATAGAAAAATCCAAATCGCCTACGCTCTAAATCTACTTAATACAGTACTCTTTATTCCTTTGTACATTTGGTAAGCGCTGTAGAGCAGACTCTATTTTTTCACATTCCATTTGTCTTGGGTTAGACCTCAGCGGATCACTGCCTAAATAAAGCAGAAGAGAGGAGGTATCAAATTCAGGTCGTGAAAAATGTGAAGAATATTTTGTTTTTGTACGACTTACAATTTTGTGGTTTTGGAAGAAAATGAACTCATAAATAAATGATAGTGTTTTAGACTTGTAAATAGTGATTTTGAAGTTCTTAACTACGGTTTTTAACGTAACTTGTTTAGCGAACTCTCTGCGTTGCCAGATAACGGCGTAATTTTCCCCACCGTACTTTCCTGTTCTTCATACCACTCTATGGTTCAAGTATACGTGCGTGCCTACTGTATGTATCCCAGCAGGCTGTTACACGGGCCCGGATTTAGGTGTCCTGCCGCCCCTAGGCACTATTGTTAGCCCCCCCCCAACAAGTAACTTCTATATATTCAATTCTCCTTGACTGCTGAAAAAAAGTTGCTGAAAATAGCCATTTCAACTATCTCTATTGCAAATATCTTATTTGATCTTAAATCTAAAAGGGAAATGTGATGGATTTGTGAAAAAGACTACATTTTTTTAACTTTTATTAATATTCATTTACGTGTACACTTTAGTAACACATAGATTAGTTATATAACAAGTATATGTAGGCCTACTTTCTTTTTATAGGTTTATTTATAGTTGGTTTTATCATCAAACATAGTAAAATGAATGAAAGTAATGTAAATTGGATAAATAGAACAAATAATTTAAGAGTGATTGAATAAGATCCCAAATTACACAAATGGCTTGATTTTACATTGGCTTTCGTCTTGCTTTGATCAGTGAAAATTCTTCAATAAGGCCTCCAGAGTTCATTTGTTCACTGTTTAAAAGTTCTGCCTCAAAATGCAGGATTGAGAGTGAGTAGAGTTTTTTCCTCATTCATTGTGGATCTAACACATGATTTAATTCTTTTTAAAACAGACAACGTACGTTCTGCCGAACAGTTAGAAATGGCTGTGCACAAATACATACGAAGAGCTATAGCAATATTTGGAAATGTTGATTGAAGTTGCTCTTGTCGCATGAATAACATCATATGAAGTGGGGTGTTCTTAATATCAGCATTTTTTATTAGTCCAGCAAAATGGACACATTCATTAGCAAATCCAAGATCATTTTTGTACAAAGATCGAAGTTATTCAATAGCGTGTTATTCAATGATATAATTAAAGGTTATTTAAAAACCATTTTCTTCAATTTGGCCATAACGCAAGTGCCCAGTACAATAACTGTAATTAAAAAACCGAAAACATTAATTTTTCACCTTGTGCCGCCCCCCTGAGCCTGCCGCCCCTAGGCACGTGCCTAGTGGGAAATCCGGGCCTGCTGTTAGATGAAACATGTGCGCACACGGCACTCGTAACCAGCTATGCTTGCCATGAAAATTCATCAACTTCGAGACCCATTATCTCAGAACCTGTAAAAGATAGAAATCTGAAATTGTAGCAATCAGGTTAGTATATTATACTCATTAAACGCTACTACAATTATAAAGATACTTCGATTTTTTGATTTTTTAATAATTTTTTATGTTTTGCTCTAAAAATTTGCATAGAAAAAGCATACTTAATATTTTTTACGTTTTTAATTTTTCATTGAAACTACATAGTTATAGCAGTGTAGTTGTGCCTCTACTAACCCAATATCCACAAAATAAAAATCAGCTTGATAGTTACTTGTTTTCTGAAATATGGGTCATTTATCTAAAAAAGTAGATTTGGGAAAAACGCGTTCAAAGTTTTAAAATACAGTTTTATTGTTTTACTTGATTGAAAATAATCCAGTTCCATACTCGGGGTCTTCAGTTATGTCCATTTAGTCCTCTAGTTTTTTCTTAACATTTCTAGTTGAAATGACTGTCTAACATTTTTTCATCAATTCATCTACTGCTGTATCTGCCTCAAGTATTCGTTGCAAGTCAATTTTGTTCATTACTTCAACAACCATATTTGATCCTGGTTTGACCATTAATTTTTGTCACACTTATACTACTACTTACTTGCTTATATTACTTTCATTGAAGATCAACACAGCATCATGTACACACAAAAACCAAATTATCCAGGCCAACAAATTTATTTTTTGGCAATCTATTCCAATGGTTTAGCGAATCGTTCGTATTCTGTGTACTACCATGAAGACATTTTTTTAACAAATTAGGATGACTCAGATCAGCAAATATTGGCTTGTAACCATTTGTGTTAATACAAAATTTTCCTTTGTAAACACAAAAATTCTCTTTCCAATGGTAAAAACCGCACGTCTCTACTATTTCTTATAAGGGAATTACATATTTGTAATAAGTGGTAATATTATCAACACTTTTGATAGAACTTTTCCGGCGATCTCTATTCTTTTAAAAATCATAAAAAGTTTATTATAAGAAAAAATTACTCCGAAAATACTGAATATTTTTTGAAGACAAAAAAACAAAAATCGATTTTTGGGTCGATTTGCCGTTTAGGCCTACTAGTGCTCTGAACACAATAAAGCATGTTTACACAGTTTATATAATGTAAAACAAAAGGCCGTTCTATCATACTTGTCCCCTGTTTCATTACTGAGTGTCCTTCTGCCCCAGTGGGTGGATCAGCAGGGTGTAGGGGTGTGTCAAAGCCGTGCAAAATAAAAATTACAAAAATAAATAAAATATTATACTACGTACACGACAAAACGGAAATTGTACAAAAAAATATTTTGTTCGGAGATGAACAATTTGTCTACACGGTGTTCGAATCCATGTCCTTGTCGAACTTGACTTTCTCTGATCAGCTGTCTGTTTATATTTTACAGGTCGCGATGAGATGTTCTGTGGAGAATGGTCTTGCAGCTGAGTCGGTCCGAAGGCGTTGTGCAAAAGTCAGTCCCCGTTGACGATAACTTTCAACTGGGACCACCGAATTACATCAAGTTCGGTAAGTTGTAGTATACCTGTTAATTTAAACAAATTGTATGTTATATAGATTTGTAAGCTTGAAGAATTTATATAAGCAAAACGTTGTTGGTTTATATTGTTGTTTGACGAATCACAGTAGTTCTCGGGACAAAACGTATTAATCTAATGATAATGTGATGTATTTATAATATACACACACTTATTGCTTACTAATGGTACCTATAATCTCAATCTTCTATTGTAGTGTATTCATGGCGTTTTATGGTAAGGTCTAGGAAGTTTATTTCGCCTTTATTCTCTATTTCTTTTGTAAATTTAATGTCAGAATTAAACTTCCTAGACCTTAAGGCGATTATTTTGAGGCGAAATAAACCTCCTAGACCTTATCATAAAACGCCATGCAAGCAAACATCATTTCTCTATATACAGAAAAGATACTCAAACAGATATTACCATTCCTGCAGAGAGCAACCATCCCTATTCATACAAAATTTCTGCATACAACAGGATGGTATAACCTATCGAGCCCTTACATATCCTCTATACAAGAAACAGTATGAAAAGAGATACACAACAGAAAGCAAATAGCTCAAAACAATGGATATCAGGCTCAAACGGTGGATAAAATTATTGAAAAACAAAAAAAGAAGTAAATAAAAAACAAAAAACATATAAATCAAGAGGAAGAAAACCTATATATCTGCACATTACATTGACAACTCTCAAAAATTAGCTAGAACGTTTGCAAAATACGATTATCAATTAGCGTTCAGAACAAACAATGACATCTACAACAATCTGAAAATAAGCAATACAAAAAAGAAAAGCATTCATGAAAAAGCTGGAGTCAACCAATATCAATGTCAGTCTGCTAACTCAACAGAATATAATTTGCGGTGCAACAAAAATACATAGGTTTCCCATCAAGATCTTTAAACACAGGTATATAGAACACACCAGACATTCTCAACATTCTAATCCAAACTCAACAGTAGCCAAACACATAAAACAACAGGTCTTGTGAATATGGTCCAATACAGCAACATTTAACCTATTGAAAACATGCAATGATGAAATAAGATCTAATATATATGAACAATACCGAATATACAAACATGTAAAAGAAGAGGGCCACAAAAATCTATTGAACATCATGACGGACTTTAAAAATCGTATCACGTTTGAGATATTGCGGCAAAATGAAAATCAACATACATCAACAAAATAAGCTGATTTAGTATATAGACCTGAATGTAAACATAAACACTCCGCAACAAAATCAGTTCTGGAGAAACTTTGGACACAAACGTACCTTTCACGATCATTAATCAGTGTTTTCGAATTCGTTTTTTGTAAATAGTAACTGTTTCGCAATATTGTGACCGCGAATGCATAGTTTATATGTCCTGTCGATGGTCTATAACCGAAATCGTTAGAAATTAAGAATGTGAGTAATTAAAACTTTATTATAAATCATATGTATGGTACCTTCAGGTTATGAACAATGAATATACTACAATAGAAGATATAATTAATCTCTTAACGATTTGATAATTTTGGGAAGTGACCCTTCACATAAAGTAATCGTATAGTAACGCGTACAGAAATTTCCTGGTCCTCAGGGCTGGTGGTTGTGCGACAAGCTGGTGCCCTTTCCACGTACAAATTTGATAAACTCACAAGTCAGAATGGGAAAACTTGATCGGATATTTGTTTTCTACTTTCACCATTGTCGTTATCAACCGTTATTCATTTCTGATTTGTTTAGCTTTCACTTTATCATTTCCTCCATACATATTCTACTACAAATTCCTACTCGAGAATCCTCCATATGATCTATTTAAAAAGTGTCGAATGAGACAATGGGCTATGGTCGGATAATATGGACTTCCGGTTGCTGTTCTACGCAGTGTAACGTCAGTTCCAAGGCAGCCGATCCGCCTGCATGTGAAATGTGGGGGGAGATGAACTTTCTTCCGCTTTGGCATCCGAATTTTTCCCACTAATTGCGCAAACAATTTCTTCGTCATAAATTCATTATTAACGCATTTTTCAATATCTCAGACCCTGGAATCCTGTGGATTATTTCGTGTACAGTTTTGTTGGCACTATCTTCCTCACCGTCGTCATTTTTGCTGGATTTAATTGTTCAAAAATTTTATTTCACGAGCGTTGAAGGAATCTGGAAGAAACATTATTCCACGCATCGGCCGATCAGTATACCACGTTTTTTATCGCACGGTTCGTTGGCGGAATTTCTGTGCAATGCATAGATGTTTGTCTCCTGCCCCCCTCCCCCACTTTATGTAGCCGAATCCTACATACACACAGCTCGATGTTGGACTTTCTGAACAATGAGTAGTAGGCCTATATGACACACAGTGCATTTTTGTATGTTCATTCAAAAAACAGATAATTATTATTTACTTACAAAGTGTGTTAGGAATATATGTGTATTAACAAAAATGAGATAATGAATGAAAAACGTACCTCGGATAATCCGGAAGTCGAAAAATAGGGACTCGGATAATCGGGATTCTACTGTATATGTCACTTCCTTAATTAGTCGTTTATATATAGCCTTTCACCACCACCATCATCATCATCACCACCACCACCACCACCATCATCTACAAGGATTAAACCAAGTATGGTTTGTTCCGGTCTGATAGTTGTTTGGGAATGCGGCAGTCATCTATTCGGCAAAGATGTTCCCACCAATTCAGCCGATACTGGGGAATCCTGTCGAGTATACTCATAATATACAGTTCGTACCGTATATCTGTGTTTCTTCTGTGATCATGGAAGTATACCCTGCCACGTGCATGAGAAATCTTATTTTGGCCGCTTTCGTTAAAGTCCAGTTCTCATTAAATTTACAATAGTAAATATGCAATCTAAACATGATCTGCCCTTCCTGAACCGTTTTGGGCCTCTGAAAGCATGGCCTCCGTTATTGCATTTAACCGTGTTCTTAATATAGATTCATATAATTTATATGAAGTATTAAGTAGGCTGACTCCTCTGTAATTCCTACAGTCATTATGATCACCTTTCTTGAATATGGGAATTATCTTTGCAATCCGCCAGTCGTCAGGAGCATGACCAGTGGTCCAGCATAGATTAATGAACTGCAGCAAACGATGCAGCAAGGTTGGTGCATAAGCTCCATGTTCACACCATCAGAGCCTGATGCTTTTCTATTTTTACAGCGGTGTAGAGCAGCTAACAATTCATCCATTGTTATTGGGTCCACACAATCACTGATATTAGCAAAGGTTGTTTCTTCCAGTCGATCCTGGGACCATAGTATTCAAGCCACTGTTGTTCCGAGACGTTACTGATCTTCAGGTTATCCCTTTTTCCTTCGTATTGTTTAAATTAGCAGCCATCCTTACTATTTCTTTTATGAATTTGCTAACTGCTATAATTTTTTATTTTTTTATTGTTCGACTAAGCTTTTCGTCATTACTGACATCTTCAGGTCTTAAACAACCTTAGCAAAATGAATTTAATGCTGCCATTTTATAATTGACTGGATGATATGATTCTTGTGGAATTATTAAATCTGAGTATGTTTCTTTCCTATATATATCGAATTTGAGTTTGTTATCTTCAATTTTTATATTGATATCCAGGAAATTAATTTCTAATCCTCCAATTTCTTCTTGAAATTTTATTGTTTTTTCTATGTTATTTAGTTGTTCCGTAAATTTTTTAAATTCATTAACTTCACCTTCCCAAACTATTAGTATGTCATCTACATACCTGATCCATTTTTTAATTCTTCTTTCTTTATCTATATCTTTTAAAATTTTGATTTCAAAGCTATTCATGAATATCTCTGCCATTAATGGTGAAAGCGGTGATCCCATTGGTAATCCATTTTCTTGTATGTAAAATTTGTTATTAAATCTGAAGTAGTTCTGGCTTAGGCATAATTCTAATCCTTCTATTATTTCGTTTTTCCATTCTACATTACTTAATTTGTTTTTCTTTATTATTTCTACTGTTTTTGCTACAGGTTGTTTAAGACCTGAAGATGTCAGTAATGACGATAAGCTTAGTCGAACAATAAAAAAAATAAAAAATTATTCCTTTTTGTTCGATTTAAATGGTTTAATATTTTGTAAGCCATGTCCAGCCTGCCATGTAGGCCTACATCGTGTTCTACATCCCACGATACTTACATATTTACATATCCCTCACGAACTAAAATCCACCCAAAAGGTGCCCGACTTTCTCTACATCCGCATTCCGTTTTCACGTATTGGTCCTGTAATCCTGCTGCATCTAGGAGTACACCAGAATGTCCCGCAGAGTGCGTAGTCTGTGGAGCGTAACCAGTTACCGTCGTGGCACGCTCGTTAACCGTGCACCGACGTGAACTTGCCGCATTGTTTTATAATATGTGACCGCATATCTGACGTGAAGATAATATTACACAATACGGAGGGGGGGGAACTGCTGTTTATTGCTGGAAAGTGTTCGCTCTGATTACTGTTTAATTGAAGGCTATAGGCTGCATATTTTCTTCTTCTTCTTCTTCCAACATTCCAGGATTAGGAAGTGTTGCGTGTTCCGGTTTCAACATCGCTTCGTCGATCTCCCAACATTTCGTTTTGCCAAACGCCCCATAAGTAGTAGTTTTCTTCGGTATTCTGTTTGGGATACCAGTGGCGTAAATACGAGGTGTATCAATACCACCCCTCTAGAGCTATTAAAAATTTCAAGAAATTTCATAATCGCTCGACGCAAACGTGCTTCTAAGCCAGTTGCGCGTCTTAAAATAAACCGTCATAAATAACTGTAGAAGTAAATGTAATTACAGTATTCGTCATCATCATCATCATCATCACCACTCCAAGGATTAGGCCCTAGACCTGTTCCAGAACCCATCTCCTCCTCGGACTACCGACATCTCTCTTCCCAGTAGCGTGATAACCCAAGGCAGCAACAGGTAGGCGAATATCAGGCATGCGATTCAAGTGTTCACACCATCTCCTTCTGTGGTCTTCAGTCTTCTGGTGCAATGGTACAATGTTTAAATCGTCTCGAATATCCTCGTTCCTTCTCTGATCCAAGAGAGAACAACCTTGCGTCCCTCTTAGAAATTTCATTTTGGTTGCCTGAATCCTCTGCACGTCCCTTTTATCAAGAGTCCATGTCTCACTAGTATACAGGAATGTGGGGACAGCCACAGTTTTATAAAATTTCATTAGAGTATCCTTCCTGTTTTATTTTTCAGGTACAGTATTCGTACATTAGTAAAATAAAGTTATAATTTTGTTAATAATGAAGTTACTCAACATTTAGTAAATAACGTACGTATTTGTAGTATTCAAAACGAAGTCAGAGCCTATTAATCTTCATATTTTTCATCCAGACACACTTCCTTTACAGGGTTGTGTATGTCACGACTCCAGTCTGATATCTCTATGACTTCAACCGTCGTCTTTGCCTAGGTAAGCTAACATCTTCTTGGCTTTCATTCGAAAAAATTAGAAGAGTTTATTGCCGCGTTTTGTACACAAAATAACGTACTTTAACATGACGGCCTACAAGTTATTTAAAACATCCCTGGGACAATATCCTTAAAGTGCGAAGAGGTAGTAAAACAGGTTGTTTTCAAAATTGTCTCCAGAAAGACTCGTTTTCACAAGATCTATTAAGAATACAAATTTATATTCTTGCATTTCGTTGTCCATGACGTGTCCATAACTTAACTAAATATAATTAATTCACTACCGACTCGGAACACAAAGTTTTTTACGGGTAAAAACGTAAAAGTTTTACCTTATAGCCCTAACCGGTTTTCGCTTTTAAAAAGCTTCTTCAGAGGCTGCCGTTGGGAGCACTTTATCGTGTTTAGTATGTGTAAAATATCTAGCAGAATCCAACGGATACGACAGAACAATAGTCAATACAGTATACTCCTACACAAAACACAAAACAAACAACAGACAAAGACAGAAAACAAGAAATTCATAACATTAACTAATCTGTTTAGTTATCACAACATCAACAATCAAACTGAAAAAAAGCCCACAAATTCAAAAAAGCAGGATACAGAATCGCATACAAAACTACTAACAAAACAGAACACACACTATCAAAACACACACACAAAACAAATTCGATCTACTTGGTGTTTACAAACTAAATTGCTCAGATTGCAACAAATTCTACATAAGCCAGACAGGACGTAGCTTCAAACAAAGATACATTGATCACACAAAGGCACTACACTCCACTACAGAATCCACCTTTGCAAACCACCTCACTGAAGAAAACCACACATACAAAAACATCAACAATAACATGGACATTCTACACGTACACACAAAAGGCCGAAAACTAGACACTCTAGAACAATTGGAAATATACAAACACACGAAAACACATAAGAACGACATCCTAAACGAACAGACACAATTCAAATCACACGCATAATTCGAACATATCACACCCCACACACACAACATCGATCTTTCAAAAGTCGATACCGTCGCCAAGAACAAGACGGACAGTGCTCCCAACGGCAGCCTCTGAAGAAGCTTTTTTAAAGCGAAAACCGGTTCAGACTATAAGGTAAAACTTTTACTTTTTTACCCGTAAAAAACTTTGTGTTCCGAGTCGGTAGTGAATTAATTATATTTACAAATTTAGAAACAATGTGGTTTGCAATAACACGAAATTTATTACGTTCCTTATGTTACTGTTAGGAATAACATATTAAATACGTTAGGAATAACGTCTTCAGTTGACTTTGATTCCTACAGGTCTACTGTCTCGCTTTATAAAATATCGTTTCAACTAAAGTCGGAAATGTTAGCGACACCCGACATGTAGCTGCAATAGAAAACTCATCCTAAGATCGGTGAGTATTGTTTCTCGGGTTTGTATCCTACGATTCGTCTATTTTTAGCTTCGGACAAGGTTTCACTAGTTTCAGACAACCGCCAGCACGGGGTCACTGGAGTACAACGGCCGTGGAAATACGCAGCTTGCACGAAATAACTCATCCAAGTAAATCCTGTCACGGAGAGAGAACGCTTCACGCATGAATGGCAAGAATTGGTTTGCAAAATAAACGCAATTTCACGGACCACTCGATCACGACAAAATTATGGGAAATGCAAAGTATTTTCTAGAGGAAACCAAATGTGGCAGACAATCACTACATGAAAAGTAACATGAGACGACGTGAGTCTTTGGTGACAAAACGATATTGAGTCGATCATCATATGGTGCCTTTTTTTTTGTATAGGCCATCTAAGATCCTACGTGCCAATTTCAGTTCTTTATTGTTTGTTCTTTTCTTTTTCTCCAATATTCTTTCATCTTTTCACTATGTCTCTTCTTACTGTCTTCAGTCCACTTTGAACCTGCGTTTTCCTCTCTCCTACCCTGGACTCCTTCCACTTTTAACACTTTTGCCTGAAAAACTTCTCTTTCAATTGCTTATAATATAATAATTGTTTATATTATTTTTTCTAAATCATTTTGGACTTCTTTAATCCAATATGATGTTGACTTCTTCCCCCACAGATATTTGAAGATCTGCTTTGTTAACCTATTGTCGTCCATTCTATATGGTGCCTGTTTTATTTTTTAGACATTTCGAAATCTTATCAGATAAATACTCGTCATCACGTTCCAAAGGTCAGGCTTGGTCGCTGCACCCACAGGTTTCCATGGCTGCCCTCCGTGGGAGGTTTCCAGCCCAGAAAACCGCTCTCCTTTCTTGTTTCGGGCAAGGGGAGTCCGACTCGCTATGTAACTCAATGTTATGTTTTTGCAACTTTTCTCAGGACATAAATAAGATAGAGCTTTAATTTTTTTTTATTTTGAAGAGTACCTCTTTATGTAGTTCCGCACACAGGGGATTTTTTATAAGTCTGTAAATTTTGGATTCTACATTTTTTTTAAGGCAACTTTTTTTGCTTCCAAAAAACAACTAAAAAATTTATTTCTCGTTCAATTATTACTATTTTTAAAATTCCTTCCGTGTAGAACTAGTAAACGGTCTGTTTGAAATGTTAAAAACATTTCATGAAGATAGGTCTTAATAGGAGCTGAGATAACTTACATCAAAGTTCAAAAAACCAAACTTCCGGTAATCAAAGAAAAACGAAAGAATTTACACTTACCAGCAGCATATTTCAGCTTAGTAATGTCCAGCACTATAGGATGGGTTTTCTGGGTCCTCCTGCTCCTCAAACAAGTCTTCTAACTTCCTTTTCTTTAGTGTTCTTGCCTTCCTGATTTTATTTCCAGATCAGTGACAGCTTTTTCAGCTTTGCGAAGTCTTATTATCTCCAACAGATGCATAGCTTTGACTAGGTTTTTTCCTGGATTTAGTCCCAGATGTCCCATAATTTTTACTTTGCTTATAAAAACATCATTAAAAACACAAACTGCAGCAAAAATACCATATCGTAGTGTTTTTAAAGTGACAAATACTTGTTTCGGTATCACTAACCAGATGACACTATTTAGTGATTCATTTGGGTTCTGGGTTTTACCTTTCAAGCATTTTACAAGCAGCTGTGGATTGGCTAACTCTTTAAATATGGGTTATATTGCAGTCATAATAATTTCAGTTAAATGGAAATGTTTATTATGATCATATACTTGATTAGTTAACAAACACTGATTGTAGCCGCACCATGTATCTTCCCCTTTAGGACAGAGTTGGTGAGTAGGCCTTTCATTTGTTGATGCTACATGAAAATATTCATCCCAAACAGCCTGTTTAATTTCATCTAAACTATGGATATTTCTTTTTATTGCCAACCCATAGAATGTTTGAAGCTTCTGTATAGCAGCTGTGGTCAACCGATTTTCCCCGGTATTGATTTTCCATCAGCAAGTTTCTTTTTCGTTGCTTTCAGTTTCAACAACCGACTGCCCATTCTTTTTTGTATATGGCCTATACATTCTAACTTATGAATTTCAACATTATCGCCATACACTTTTGCTTCTTTTATACATAAGAAATCCTTAGAGTCCCCATCCCCTAAATAATTCACATATCGCACACCATACAAAGGTTCTGATCTTTGACTCAGAGTCACAGCTCATGCATTTTCAATCTAAAAATACTGAGTCGGACGTTCACAAAATAATTTATTTGAACAACTTACAAGCAAGGTAGGAAACAATTATTACACCATTTTAAAGAAGAGATTTTGGACAATAATATTATACAAAAAACCAACAAATGCAATTTTTTTCAATTTTTCCGAGTCAGTGGCGGGTATGGTAAAGGTATGAAAAGGAAATAACCTAGGACTGACCGATCGGCTCTCGTGGGTGGGGAATGGGTATAGGTGAGAAAGGAAATGTTTATTGGTTAGGACAGCGTTCAGCTGTTCCTTTTAGTCCCTCTCTTACGGCGGTGAGCTTCCGTAGTTCTTATCTACTACAACACCCCACCCGATACCCTGTATCTTATTAAATCGCGAGATATTCATAGGCATACAGAAATACGGACATATTACTATTGGTATTACTTGACCCATCGTATGTTACGGTGGTTAAACTGTCTATTATCTTCGGTAATCATACAGCCCTAATAACAAAGTCTTTCAGTTGTTCAGTTCCTTGATTATCCTATTTCATTTTGATGTTATATACACACACAATTTAAACAATAAATAGTTGCGACCACATTCTTACACACTGTAGAATACAAACATCTTACACTAATCAACAAGAAAGTAAAATTAAGTCAATAAAATAAAATTAAAATGTTTACAAATGTAACGAAAATTAAAGCAAAGCCTACGAAGAATCCACACTTCACCTTCATTTGTGGTAAATTTATATTCATCATCAACCGTAGCTCTACAACCCTTGGTGAGTCTTGGCCTGCTCCAAAAGTCGATTCCATTCCTCTCTATTCCATGCCCTGGCTTTCTATTTTCTTATGTTCAGCTTTCCGAGGTCCTCCTCTATCTGGTCTTTGAATCTACTTCGGGGTCTTCCCCTTTTTCTACTACCCATTGGTTTCTGTAGAAAATATGTTTCGCAGGCTGTCCTTCCTCCATTCTATGTGTCCAACTCACCTTAGCCAGTATATTTTGATTATCCTGACAACGTCCGGTTCTTTGTACAGATGGTATAGTTCATAATTATAGCGCGGTAAATTTATACTACTTAATACCAAAACGATATTATGTATATAAGCTCATCATTCCATCGCCTAACGCAGGGACTTCACAAGGCATCTTCATCTGACTCAACTGTTGGTTGTTTTATTAATGTCTCACCAGGATTGCTCCATCGTCTTTGACTCCTTTGAGGAATATTCTTTTCCATGTGATTTTTGATCGCCTTCTGCTGTGAGAACGTTGTGGGTTCCCATTCAATGAACTTATTCAATCTTCTGAGTTGGTGATGTGATCGGGTCAAAAGGCGCGCAATATTCTACGTAGAGAGATGTTTATGAAGACGGTTTTAACGTATTTATACCAGCGGTAATCCCCCCCCCCCATCAATGGTCAAACAAGGTAAACAAACTACGCGACAGTCTCAGGGACTTACTGTTCGTGCACATTGGATCTTTTTAGATACACTTTCTAAGTTTCTTGTTGGAGACGTTTTTGTCTTCTCCTTAATTTCTGCCGTGGGAATGACACAGCAAGCATATGTTATCTGCAGAGTCTAGAGATGCAGTTTATTTTTATTTTAATATCAAGTTTAGATGCAAAGTTTATTTATTCCATTTTCTTGCTAATTTCAGTAGAACCATTTTCTTCGACATGGACATAATGGTTCAAAGAAATGTACATTAACAAACGAAGAATCGAAAAATAATACAAACACTTGTATCAAAACCTTGTATTGAAATAAAATAAATACTAAAATTAATGCAAAAGATGGGCCTATGGTTGTTTGAAACGCCCGTCACTCTTCCCAACCTGTAGAAATTCTGTAGCGTCACAGACAAAACTTATGGTCATAAAGTATAATCATGTGAAATGTGTGAACTTGTTTGACACTTACGGTTGCAATAATTGTTTCTTCACACCAGTACTGTTAAGAAAACTGTATTATCCGACTACCATGTGTTTCTTTAAATCAGTTTTTGTGTAAGTTCACGAGTACAGTGTTGTGTCAATCAGTGTCTGCTTGACTGAATTTCATTTCTTCCTGGAGAAAGCTGACCGATTTGATTTTTTTTTTAATCTTTCACGCGATTCTTATTTAGAAGTGCAGTGTCAAATACAGTTAATTAAGACGTGATTGGATAAACACAAAAACACTTAGCAACTACAAGAAAATTTTACAAAGTTTCATGAAGTAAAAAATTATTACGGGTTTTATACAGAATTATAACTACCTCTTTATTGAAAAGTGGGTGACCGCGCTATGTGAGGCAGACTTGGTAAAGCTGAAGCAATGTACAAAAAGGCAAAAAAGCCTTAACTAATTTTAAAGGAATGGAAATTAATAAAAAATGGATAATTAATAAATAAAGAACTGTAATATAAGGAAGGGTGTTTGAAAAGAATACCTACATAGAAGAATTGTACTTTTTTTAAGCAAGTATGTAAATTTATTTGACAGTTTCTATGAAGAATGTGAAGAACAGAATAGAAGAGAAGAGTTGAAAAGATCAATAAAAGACCTGATTAATGTGAAATCGATGACTGATGAGTTATAGAAGAGGTAATACTCCCTCAGTCAACAGGTTAACAGTCGGAAGCGTTTGAAGTAACACTGTGGCACCGTCTCGACATTGTCTCTGTGCACCAATCAGATTGTGCCATTAGTAAGATAAGATTATCGTGTTTAATTCCATAAACATTTTTCTGTCAAGTTTATGGAAAGGAAAAACCTGACAGAAAACGAAGGCATGGAATAATGCCTTGATGTACAAGGATTGTTCAATAGAAACACGTTTGATGTGCGCAGCCGTGACTTTGTCGCCATGGCAACGTAATTCATTTGTTTATATTGTCTGTTTAAGTACTAGTGACGCGTTTGTCAAAAAATATTTGCAGTTTGCTCTTTTCTAAGAGTTGTGACTGGGTTGAAAAATGGCATCTATCAAAGAAAATCCGTCCAAAGATCATCTGCGTGCCGTTGTTCAGCTTTGGCCGCTGAGGGGCGTCAGCCAGTGGAAATTTATACGAGAATGAAAGCTGTATATGGTGACAACAATTATTCTCATATACGGCAATGGTTGAATGGTGGAATAAATTTCGACAATGAAGAGAATCCACTAAAGACTTCGCCCGTCCCGGATCTGCACGTGTTGCAGCATCAGATGAAACTGTGAGACAGCTGGAAACTGCTTTACGCGCAAATAGGCTCATCAAAGTTAGAAAACTTTCTTAAATGTTGATCATCAGCGTGGGAACTATTCATTCCATCATTCATAGTCTTGGCTATCACAAAATTGCTGCTCAGTGGATTCCACGACTGCTTACTGATGAGCAGAAAAATTTGCGTTCGGCCTTATCATTACAGCATTTAATGCGCTATCAACAACAAGCTAACGCCTTTCTACACCAAATTGTTTCCGGTGATGAGTCTTGGTGTTATCACTACGAACCAGAATCCAAACGTCAGCGTATGCAGTGGAAGCATGCACAATCCCCGAAGGCTAAAAAATGTCTGTCCCAACCTTCGGCAGGAGTATTTTTTGATTATCAGGGTGTGTTGCTGTTAGATTTTAAAGAAGCCGGTGTCAACATCAACGCTGAGCGATATGTAGACAGTTTAAAACGCTTACGGATCAGCATCAAGGATAAACGTCCCGGGAAGCTCACAAATAGTGTAATTCTTCTGCATGATAATGCTCGACCTCATGTAGCCCATACGATTCATTAGCCCATCTGCTTGGTCGTATAAAGTGGGAAGTCTTACAACAGCCAACTTACAGTCCCGACTTTTCCCCGTGCGATTATCATGTTTTTGGCCCATTAAAGAAATCACTAAAAGGATGGCGGTTCAAATCGGACGCTGAGGTAGAGTTTGCTGTTAGCGAATGTTTCCGCAATTAGCCGCAAGAATTTTACCAGCAGGGAATCTACAGATTAGTCCAACAGTGGGACTCATGCCTTAATGTTAATGGAGACTCCTTTTAAAATCGTTGAACAAAAATGCTTTACAACCTCTAAACCTGTTTCTATTGACCAATCCTCGTAGCATCCCCACCTAACTACAGGGTTGGTAACCTGTATTAGGGAATTTATGGGCATTCGATTGCTCGACAACAAATGCGTTGGAAAGGATAGGTCTCATGGTGGGGGACATAGCGGTGGAAAGAACGTTAAAGTAAAATCTTATATAAATAGAACCATGAAAGTTAACAGAAATATGTATCTAATACAATTTTTTTTTTTTTTTTTGTCTTATAGACATAGTGCGGGTGAGTAGTGCCTTACGGTCTTAATCATCGATGAAGGGAAATATCCACCAGCACCTCAAGTGGTGGGGAATGAGAAAAACCTACAGGTGACTAACGCGGCTCTGGAGACCGAGTGACAGCCGGTGTAAGCTGTCCCTTCACTACTTGTCATCAAGTAGAGGTTAGGGCAATCTTTTGTTAAAAGAGAAACCTCCACATTAAAGATCCTTGTGGATATTTCAAACAGGACAAGCTTGTAGTATGTATGGTAAGCCAGCCAGTTTATGGGAGACAACCGAGGCAGAAAATTGGGCTGGACGTTAAGCCAGAAGGGGGCAGCCCACCCTGCGATATGCTAGTAACATTCTGAGGAGAGATATTAGTTACTAAATTCTCGCAAGCAATATATTTGACTGGAATGCTCAGTATCGGCTTAAATGGTTGGAACACCTTAACAAAATGGACGATTGCCTCGTCTCCAAACAACTATTGAATTATTATAAGTCGAAAGGACGGAGAGGCGTGGGGCGCCCGAAGAAGCATTGAAAAGATACTGATTATTGTTAACAATATCTTCCTCATTTAGCAAAACCGGCCTGAGAAGGCCTTGTCTTCTGTCTTGATGACAAATATAATTAGCGATAACATATTACAAAATATATACAGGAATGTTATTTTTTTTAGTTTAAGGTTTTTAATTTTGTTAGTTTAGTTGTTAGTTTTATTTTAATTTTTTAGTTTTAGCGTTATGTTGAATATATACAGATTATTTAATCGGTTTATTGTTGAATTGTTATAATAAGTTTTCTACTGCGGATAAAAATAATTTATTGCACGATGAAAATGCTCAAATAATTCGTTATTTGTGGACAATGTACTCCTCCAGATGTATTCCGCGAGATAACTTTCGAATGTAAACTGTCATTCGACCTACTGTGCGCCGCACGTCACGTTTAATTTTCAGTTGTCTGTTTGTGTGGATATTGCGATCATTTGGCCACACAAAATTTAATGAATGGTTAACGGTTTTATGCAAGAACCCATTTCATCCAAGAAGATTGTATCCTCTCTACATTTCGGTAATGACCGTTGTTCCAGGCTCTACATTTTCATTTATAACTGATAATAGCATTTGTGAATCTCTTTTATCTACTTCTTTTAAGAAACTCTTTTTATTTTGTATGTCTACTCCACCGACCATCCAACGAATCTTACTTAGTCGCCCGCAATTGTATTTCCGTCTACTGAATGGACTTTCAACTTCGACAGTTTGCCCTACACCCCCAATTTTACAAGAATTTTCAATCAGCCAAACAACAAGCATTTCTCTGAAAAAATTTATTAATTTTCTTGCCGTTGGTTGTGACAAACCAATCTCTCTCACAATGACAGAAAAAGGATACTTGACAAAATCCATGCAATTAAAACGGACAACAAGGTGACGGGAAGAACGCCTGAAAGTCCAAAGATAGTACTACCCCGTACATGTTTTCCCACTCGACAGTTTTCCCCCACATTTGTAAATCAAGTTTCCATTTTTCCCATAATTAATATACATGTTTCCTCCGCACGTTACACAGTCAGTCGATTTTTCACAAGCTTCCAGTCTTCAGCACAATTTTTAAGACCTATCATCAGTATACAGTTCTTCAATGAACCTATACTGTTGAAGTCCATCTCGCTGTTCAATTTACCGCTTAAAGTTTGGTGTAACAAAACGGTCTGGAACTGGATTACACAGTGTAGGTTCAATGCTCTACTCTTCAAGAAAACACAATGTTGATAGAACACTGTACACCATCTAAATGAAATGGTCTTTAAGAAACTAGACGGGACCACATTGGTTGGGGATTTTCTTAAATATGTATGAATAGACGACTTGCTCAGGTGCAATTAAAATAAACAATAGGCGACCCTTTCGAAGGTTGTTAACGCAGTAGGCAGGTAGTCTGATATGATGGATGGCCCCGTCAGGTTTCCATAATCCAACAGACGTTTTATGAAGATACTGTAGATAAGACAGGGGTTTGAGGAAGAAGTTTGCAGAGTGTTATATCTCGAGCATGGTACTGTAAGATACGGAAATACAAGGGTACAGTACAAAGATGTTATGCATACGTCACAGCCAGTGAGCTGCTCCTGGAGGGGGGGGGGTAGATGAGACTAGAGTAGTTTGAAGAGTAGAGTCTCCACTTTCCTCAAGACAAACCATGAGAAAGTCACGAGTCATCCCATATAATATGTTATAAATACATTTTATAAATTCTTTGCATCTCCAACTTTTTGAGTAAGCCAACGTGAAGTATAAAGGTTGAAAAAAAATACAGAAAACCGCTGATTTCAAAATATTCTGTCTAGATTTATTGTTATTCAAAATGAAGACAATTTTAAAGTTAAATAGTTCCTTTCTTTATGTTTTTTTTTTCATATTCCTGTGTTGCAAAATATCTACTATCTGCACTGTTGCTGTTATGTTACTTTATAAACAAACTTTAGTGAGGTTAGATTTATTGGTATATGTACTGTTAATTTAATGAAGGGTCAAGTGGCAGAATAAGAGTTCTTGAAGGTTCAGGCATAGACATAGTTCAATAGACAAGAGTTTCTCTTAGGAAGGATGAACTTCGTATCATATTTATTATTATTTGGTGTTCTGCCCTAAGGCAGGTTTTCAAATGGTAAAAGCTCTCCAAGCTGTCCTATCGCATGCCAGTCTATTCGTTTCTTCGTAACACCCTCTGATTTTAACATTCTTCTATGCCCTCTTCTCTTTTCTCCTTCTATGACACCCTCCATGGGAGTTGTAAGCAAGCAGTCTCTTCTTAAACAATGACCTAACCAATTCATTTTCCTATTTTCTGTTACCTTCAGGATTCTTCTATCTTCCCCTATTCTTTTTAAAACTTCATGATTCCTTACTTTATCAAGCCACCTTACTTTTTCCACTGCTCGCCAAACCCACATCTCAAATGCTTCTAATCTTTTCCTCCTTCCTCAGTGTCCATGTCTCTGCACCATATAAAGCACTGTTTCACACATAACATTTGGCCAACCTTTTTCTTAAATTCTTATTCATTTTGCCACACGGCAGTCTTTTCTTCCCATTAAACGCCTCTTTTGCTATAGCAATTCTTGCTCTAATTTACGAGTGCAGGACATAAAAGCTAAAAATTACCAAAGAGACCAGAACCAAAAAGAGACATACGGAAAGGAAAAGAGAAGAAATGGAAAGCCATGACAACAGTGAATATGGGCCTCAACAGTTATAAATGTATGTACAAGTATACGCTAAATTACATTATATAATTAGTTATTTCTCATTTTCCAAAAGTAGTATTTTTTACTATAAATGTACCGCTATGTCCCCACTTCTGTTATAGTTAGAGAATACTGAAACTTTTATGGTAATGTAAAAGTGTAATTAAGGTGTGTACACTATAGTAAGTTTATAATCTCTTTTATTCAGTTAAAAATAAAAATACAAATACAACAAGAAAAGCGTTTTCCAAATGTGTTGTTGGTTTTTTTATTTTCGTTGTCGTCATCCTTTATGGCTTAGGTTAATAGCCTGTTCCAGTCTCAATGGCAGTCATCCAACCATCGCTTACAGGTTCTTCCCACACTTCTCTTCCCCCTTGGATGATAGTCAAGGGCTCTTCTTGAAAATCTAGTTAGGTCCGTTCTCTACATGTAACCACCGGGAGATTTTGTACCGGGAGATTTTCTCATTTAAGCTTTCAGCTATGCCTAGCTATATTCTAATACGATCGTTTCTGATAAGATCTCTCCTAGTATAATCCTTTACAGCCCTCAAGGACCTCATTTCCGCTCCTTGTATTCTAGATATATCTTTGGGCTTTCTAATCCAAGTCTCACTACCTTACAGTAGTTGAGGTATGGCCATTACATTATAATATTTCAATTGTGTCTCTTGCCTTGTTTTCTTTCAATGTTTAATGATACATGCACAAAAAACGACTGGAAGAGACTAATTTTGCTTTCAACCTCCTTATTATCTTGGTATGTGATGCTGCACCCTAGATACTTGAAATCTGGCACCTGTTCTATTGGCGAATCCTGTTTGACAATCTTTGTACTAATATGATTTACAACAGAAAAAGCCATAACTTTTGTTTTGGATAAGGAAATGGTTTGATTGTAATCTGTCAAAATGTCAGTAAGCTAAAATAACCACCTTTCTCTTATTTTTGTTTTCATAATTTTTCACTAAATTCTTTCAGTTTTACTGTAGTAGCTTTGCCATATCATGTAGAATAGAGAGCAAAAATTTGGTTAAGATTGTATCTTTAGTTTTTGAGACCTCGCTATCTACAATTGGTACAAAACACCATTTCAATTGCAATCAGTGATTCTTATAGAAGAATCTCAAAGTAAAATCCCCTTAACTATATCGTTTTCAATTTGTTTTTTATATAAGTGTTTCCGAATGTTTCTGATAAATAATAAAGTTAATTTTCAGGTTTATGAATGAGAGACCTGAACATTTTATCTTATGTAATTATAGGTATAATACTACTGAGTCAGATTACTAAAAGTTTTTTATTAGTAAAAATGGAAAATTTTTGCCTTATAGCCTGAACCAGTTTTCACTTATTACAAGCTTTGCCAGAGGCGATCAGCAAGTTTTGTTACTAAATAAAACCATAGGTACATTTTTACCAGTAAAAAACTTAGCGTTCCAAGTCAGTAGTGTTATACTTATAATTAGTTAATCAATGGACACGTCATGGATAACAAAATCCATGAATTGATTTTATATCTTGGAATGCTCAGTACCCACGACATGGATATTTTATTGTATTCATTAACATACATTTGTTTCAGCTCCTGCGCTTGTGTTACCATTCACAACCAGTAACAAACTGTGGGCAATAAACAAAAGACAGGATCTGACAGTGAATCAGCTGAGTCATCTGAACCTGCCTCAGAAGTTACAGGACACTGGAGCACAAACCAAGCAGCACAAACAAGCAGGGCCCAGGCCGTCTACAGACGATGAGAAATTTGAAATGTTCAGGTGGGACATATTAAAACTAAAGTGGTTCCTCTCTTCTGTAGTCTGTGGTTGCAATAAAAATAAATTCTTATTCTGTGTGTATGTGTGTGCACGCACACACCATGCATTTTATTTGCTTATATTGCCATCGTAATAGTATAGTTGATGGCACCAATGGGGAAGCTGGTTGGAGACAAACCAATCATACGCACACATAGTGTTGTCACATCTGATTTTAAAGGTTTTCTCTTCTGCTGTACTGTGAACTTACAAAAAATGGAATGAAAATACTTTTTTTATAAGTACAGAGTATTGCACTGTTACTTTATTATGAATCTATCATTATTTTTTATGATGCCCTGCCATGCAGCAAAGTTCTGTCTCCAACCAGCTTCTTCAGTGGCCAATAGTTAATTGAATTTTTGTAATAAAAGTGTGCTCATTAGTACAACTATAATTTCCAGCCACTTAAAAATTACAAGACCCCTTTGTTCTCTTCTAATCCAAACCATACTGTTTCTTTTTTGTAGTTTAGTTGAACACTTGCTTAAAACTATTATTCTACACCCTAGAAAATAATCCATTTTCTTTCAACACTCTCAATCGTAAACTTTTGCAACTTTTGTTAATAACAGTAACAGTTTATTATATTTTTTAACCAAACGTTTTGGCCATACAATGGTGAGGCATATTCTGTGGCTCAGTTTTGGTCGATCCTCTGAGGATTGTAGCTCGGACGATTGAGGATTAAGGATCTGAGAATTGTAGTGTATCTGAAACATTTGGTTTTAAAAGATTTTAAACAATGTGCATTAAACTGAAAAACAAAGCAATATGTGTGTGTGATCCTGGGTTCATTTCCTGGCAGAGGCTCCATACGGCGTGCACTCAGTATTATGAGGCAAAACTGAGTAGCAAATGATATTAAAGCCTCCTGGCTGTGAATACTGCAACTAGCAGCTGGCAGCACATTGTACTAGCCATGCAACCATCCCACTAAACACAAAACCCGTGCGGTATGCTTTGGTCCTTTATGGACTGTTGAGCAGAGGTTTATTTTATTTTAGTGTCTTTTTTGTGTTGTTTAATATACACATACACACATATATTTATACTTCTGCTACATTTTGTTACAGTCGCTCCCTAACAGTCATACTGAGCTGTGTTTACGCTGTGTTCATCGTAACTCTGGGCACCGTCATCTACATAAGTGACTTAGTAACTAAGAAAGCACCATTAGCAGAGGTAATGGTTTTTATTTTACTCTAATTATTTTATGATTTGTAGAAATTTGTGAGATAATAAAGTATAATGTGAGTGCAAAAAAAACAAACAAATTAATAGAGGCGATTTAATTGTAAATCAGAAAATCATAGATCTAATCTTATTTTTATTGTTTATTGTATAATCTTTTTTGAAAAACATACAGCTCATTGATTAAGTCAACTCTTTTGCTGTATGTTCTGTTGAGGGCTCCATTACATTTTAAGAACTCAACCCAAAAAGACAACATATCATATTGCATATAAAAAGGCCAAAGAGTTTTCTTTGGGTTCAAACATTTATGGTATTATTTTGCACAGAACATTTTATGATTGGTCACTCTACAATTGACACTTTGTTGTTTGCGGACGATCAGGCTATTCTGTTGGACTCTGAAAACAGATTGCAGATGGGTATACATTTGTTAAATCGAATCTGCAAAGACTCTGGATTGAAAATATCCAGACATAAGACCAAGGTGATGGTTTTTCGTGGAATTGATCCCTTACGGACAAAAATTGTTATAGATGGTACTGTCCTGGAACAAGTTAACAATTTTGAATATCTGGGCTACAGTGTGTCTTATAATGCAAGCAATGACGTTGTGAATAAGTTGCATAAGTTGAACCTTATGTGCGGGACCATTAGGTGAACCCTTAAGCCAGCAAGTAAAGGAATACGCCTAAATTTCAACAAGGTGATTGCCCTTCCCACACTTCTTTATTGGTCTGAGAATTGGACTAATGAAAGGCCTGGCCAGTCGCATCCAAGCGGCTGAAATGAGATTTCTCAGCCACATGGCAGGGTATACTCTCCAAGATCATAGAAGAAACACAGATATACGCCAGGAACTGAATGTTATGAGTATACTCAACAGGATCAACCAGTATCGGGTGAAATGGTGGGAACATCTTTGCCGAATACTGCTGCATCCCCAAACAACTATGGAATTATAAGCTGAGGAGACGGAGAGGTATGGACGTCTTATGAAGCGCTGAAGTGACCAGCTCTAATCTTTACCTATTTGAGACTGGAACAAACCATCCTTGGTTTAATCTGTGAAGAAGATGATGATGATGATGATTATGCACAGTGCACTTAAGGTGATTTTTCCATGGGTTTACTTAAATTTTTTGTTATCCCCAAAGTGGTTTTCTACCTGGGTTCTACTTGTCTCCTGAACAATGTTTATGAAAGAGATCACTATAAAATGTTCATGGAAGAGTGCGTTAAAATAGAGCCTAAAAAAGGCCTCACCTTGGACCATTTTTGACATTATTTTTATGGTGTTATTGATTGTAGTTTCTAAATTGCTTTTGTTTAAATTCTAAAAATTTGTGGTTTCTCTGTAAGTCATGAATTATTTGTAGCATTATTGTTTACAATAGTGTCACCACATCTTTTGTCTATATTTTGGTTGTCTCTCAAAGTGCACTAGAACTTAATAGCACAGTATTTACACCAACTTATATTATATACGAAGGTCATTTGAAAAGTTCCCAGAGAGACATCTATAGCTCAGTGCTAAAGATCTTTCGTGTGCTCCAAGAAGTATATTTTGCATGAACACCTTTAATTTCCAGATATATCTGTCAATTTATTCACTTTTTACCAGATGTTTGAAATTTCCTGTCACGCGTGTTTTAAAATGCACAAAATCAAATCACATCGTGTTGTGATGAATTCTCTGTTAAAAACGTTTTAGTGCCAATGGAAAATCAAAACGAAACTGTAAATGTGTTAAGAGGTAATGCCTTCTGAAACAATGGTAAGTGAGCCACAGTTGAGTTTAAACATGGTCGTACAAGCACTGAAGACGATCCTAGCAGTGGATGTCCAAAAAGTGCAACAAAAAATGACATTATTGAAAAAATTTTATAGGGTGTTGGAAGACCACATATTGAGGAGTGGATGATGTTGCTGAAATCACAGGCATCTCATATGAGTGTGTGTATCATACTTTAACTCAAGTACTTGGTGTGAAAAAGCGTTGTACAAGATGGCTGCCGCTTCTGGAGTTGTTGCATTTTACGTCCAGTGTGGGGATCATCTTCAATGGTCGTACGACCACATTTAAACTCAAGTGCCTACTTACAAACCATTGGTTTTGAAGTTATAGCATCTTCTGACACATTTACAATTTTGTTCTGAATTTCGCTGACACTAAACAATTTTTAACAAAGAATCACACCACGATGTGTGATTTTGTCTGATTTTGACAACACACATGACACGTCAATTTTAAACAGCTTCTAAGAAATGAATAAATTGATAGATCAATTCAGAAATTAACAGGAGTTCACATAAAATACAAATCTTGCACCACACGAAAAAGTTTAGTTTTACCGCTAAGCTCAAAAGTTTTCAACTGATCCTCGTACTGTATGAAAAATCATTAACAGTTTCTGGTAATTTTATGATTCATTTCAAAAAACACAAATTAAAATTTTCAATATTGATAATAATGTATGGAGTTTATTTAACAATCAAACACTTTACTTATGTTTACAGGCATACAGTATTTACCTTGTGATTTTGGGACTTGTGTACTTTGTCTTCCTATACTCTGACATAAGGCGCTACCTGAACCATATGAAAGCCAGAGAGGCAGACGCTATACCTAAAGATGGTAATTAAAAATTAAATATTAATATCATTGTAAATACATGACTGTATATGTACACACACACATGCCCACATGAAATATTGTTTGTTTTGTTAGTTTTTTGGTAGTTGCAACTGACATCTACCATTTCAAAAATGTATAAAAATTAAAGAAAATTTAATATTAAAAACTCATTTTAGAATATTTAAAGTTCTTAAGCATATCCTCATATCTGTTATCCAGCTGGTTACTGTTGATACCTTAAATTCTGTTGAAGTCATCAGACCTTTCTCATGCTGATTTGTGGTACTTTTAAAACATAATGTATTATAAAACAAGCTGCATTTTACTTCTTGAACTTAAAAATAATATTTAAGACTCTATTTTGACCATCAACATGGTAGCTATGCAACAACCATGTTAAAAAAAAAACGTGTTACAATACAAATAAAACAGCAAGAGTTTGTAGCGATGAGTCAGGCTTTTTCATCAGTGTTACAGCCAGGGCCAGATCCAGCAAGCAATTTTAGGGATGGAAGGGTTGACTTTGGGGGGGGGATTATGGAAAGTTGGAGCATTCTTTAAAGGCCTAAAGTATAAATGATAGACAATAAATGAAGACATAAATACATGGAATGAATGAAGACATAAATACAGTTTGTTATTACCAACGCATTATGTTTATTGACATACAAGTATAAAATCACGTCTGTGTTTGTCAATTCATTGTTCTTTTAATAATATTTACTTAAGGTTTAATATGCACACTACTATGGTACACACTAGTCATTTATGATATGTATCAAACATGATGGCAAGGTACAGTTACAATTTAAAATAATTTGTTGTTGTCTAGGTCAGTGATTGAAATAAAACGCTCATATCATTGTTGGCATCTTGTTTATTTACTGATATCACAAATAACTTTTCATAAATAACAATATAACACAGAAAATACAGTTTCAATCCAAAACTTTGATATTTATTATTGATACAACCATAATTAATACAATCAAAAAGGTAACACACAAATGTGGCATTAAACACATGTACAAACTCTATAACTCGAATCTAGACTAAATTTTTTCTCCATCTGCTACTATTAACATATAGTTGTAATTATGTCATTACAGACTAGGATTGTCTAGGTTGTTCCAGGTGCATAAACTAGGACATTGTAGAAACAAACTACGCTACCTATAAATGTGTAGTACATTGATACAGAACATTCTAGTATATTCTATAAATAGTGTCTCAATAAATAGTGTCTATCAATATGCGCAAGTTATTGTCATGATCGAGAGGCAGTCAGGATTCAGAGATGTTTATTGTTGCGAGAGTGAGGTACAGGTGGTATATGTAATAACTGACATAGACACAATTATAGTTTTGTCACAAGATTGTATTATTAACTTAATCGCACTTACAGTCTGCAGAGCTGTTACCAGAGAAACCTCTTAGCATGCGCACCATGACCACTGAAAGTAATTATTGAATAATTTATCAAGTTAACTATGAGCCCTTCCCGGAGCAAACTGAGAGAGAGCTAGAGCAAGCACCACTCCCGGTGATGAACCTTAAGTTTTATATGGGCCTTCTCTCTACCCCTTGACCATTCCCAAGTACACGGTGTCATCATCTATCTTGTCTATTACTCTTGTCTCATCTGAGATTGCCACACCATGAGATGCCGGGGTATCATGTCATGACATCTAACAATCATCAGATGTTCACATGAAGGGAAAGCCCCACGGTAAACTCAAATTGGAAGAGTCGGTCAAGGAAGGATGAGCGGTTAATTCGGGTTTTTTATAGAGAAAAGTGACAAACCACCAAACAGATAGAAATAGATAGGGATTCATGCCGTATTATCCTGGTGTGGCACTCCATTATACATCAATTGTGGATATTTTAAATATATGTGAGTAACATAACCTATGTACTTAACCTATTATGACAAATAACCTATTTTTAATAATATCAGTCAATATTCATAACATGACGTTAATGTGAGTTGGGGTTCTCTAGTATATAACAATTTTCTCCCCCCTAAAACCTGCAATCACATATACTTACAAAATCTCCAAAGTTCACAAATATTACACATCTATTTAGTATTTACAAAATTTTGCCTTCTTGGCCAAAGGTTGTAGTGTCTGGGGAGCTTATAGGGTCTTCAATTTCTGGAAAGTCACCACTGGAATTGTTCTCTTCTATCTGTATGCAAGCCCTCATGTAGTCAGCTCACAGAGTTTCCTTTACCACCTTCAGCTCGGCTGCATGGACTTTCACTGGTAGATATGTCCTTAGGGAATCCATTTCCCAGGTACTGATCTACATCAAACGGTCCCAACCACTTCTGAACTAACCCTGCATTGTATATATCTGCCTTGTTGCTGAGTGTGATTCCTTCGCAACACCAAGTCCACTGGACTTAATATCTTCTCCTCCTCAATGTCCTGCTTCTTAACTTCCTCAGAGGTCTGTAGCTTTGCCTCATCTCGTTTCTTATCACCTCTGGTTGATGTGTTTTCAGACATGCTTCTGGATTGCTTGACCTTCTTCTGTAGATTCGCTGATCCCCCAGTCACTAGTTCTGTACAAATGTCAGCCCAGAAACAGTTCAGCTAGTCAGTAGCCTGTAATTCTGCTGACTCTCTGGCATAGAGCAACAAGTGACTGGGGCAGATGTTGGTTCCAGGTTTTATGCTCCTTGTCTACCAGATGGATTCTCAACATTTTCTTTAGCTCTTGATTTCTTCACTCTGTTAGGTTTGCCCTTGGGTTGTGGATGAGAGTTGTCCAGTGTTCAATACCCCATCTTGCTAGTGCTTTCTGCTGTTGATGGGAAGTGAATTACCAGTCATTATCAGTCAACAGATATCATGGATAACCATAGGAACTGGAGACTTTGGTACTTAATATTGTCAAGATCCATGGATTCTGGAATCAGGAAAGCCTCCACCAGTCAGCTGAATAGATCCGTGATCACAAGGATATCGTCTAAAGTGACCATTGGGGGGGGGGGTATTACCAAATTTCCCCTTCCGTGGATCCACATCTGGTTACAGCACAAGGGATTTAATTCCTGTTACTAACTCAATGTTGCATACAGTATTCTACTATCCTTTTCTTTTGTCACAGTAACAAAAGTTCTTCAAGAAAGGAACCAGTGCAAATAAAAACTTGGTCTTATATGTATTGATGGCTGATGGCTCATATCAGCAATTATCAACTCTGATTATTGGAGCAACTTGTTGATAAACATTATTACCTATTATGTCTGTAACAGATAAATCTGTCTCCTTCTATTTAATTTCCAGAGCAAAGGAAATTATTAGCTGTCACTAACCTTACTGTTAATGCTCTCTTGGTTCTGTTTAGACCATCAAGGTAGATATTTTCAGCACAAGTTGGCATCATTTTGTAAGCTTCCAAGTTTATTTTCTATCTGTTAATTTGTTTTTAACTTTTATTTGTTAAATTTTTTAGAAAATGAAAGACTTGATAAGTACAGTGTTTTTTTAAAGGTCTTGCATGACTATTTGATTATTCTGTAGATTTCTCTCATAATTCTCTCATATCTGATTACATAAATTAGTAATTAATTATTATTTTCCTCTGAGTTAAAAGAAAGTTTACCTGTAATTTATTATTTAATTTTAACTAATATATTTGTTTGTAAAAAGATTTCTCCTTGAGGAATGACGTTGAAAGATCTCAGCCACTGTCAATTGTCTGGAACTCTTTAGGATCTGTATCTGGTGAAAATGAGTGCATACCGCACCACTATTGTTTTGCTAAAGGAAGGCATTCGGGAAGTTTTTACCTCAAAATTGGAGCTGCAGGTATGCTTTCTATTAAATATAGCGATTATAAGTTTTAATTTTTTAATGAAAGAAAACTTCATACCATACTAGAATAACTGGGAGAGCGTAAATTTAACTAATTTTATGAAAAGTTGAATTGTAGAATAAGTGTTAAAATTAAATTGAAAATTTTGTTATAAGTTACTACTTGGTATCACCTGCATCACTTGCCGTTAACTGCCACAAGATAGATTATCTGGCTCATTTATCAGTGGCAACATTTATAACCCTTAGAGTTAAAGGGTTAACAGGTCAGCAACTAACAATTCTTTTTTATAATTACCAACATCGTTATCTTCTTCTTCTTCTTCCCCCTCCCCTCCCCCTCTTCTTCTTCTTGATATGCTTACCCTTGTTTTATTCTAGTGATTTTCTTCATCTTTTCCTGTGTCTTTTTAGAATTCTTCTCCCTGCTGATTCATTCTCTCCCACTACCAATGCTAGCCTGTCTTCTGTCATTATGTCAATATAATATGTTCATTCCATTCTCTCGTTCTTTGCATGACTCACTCTCTAAGTTTTTCTATATTGCATGTTATATTCAATACATGTTTTTCTTGTGGCGGCACAACCCCACTTTATGTCTTAGCGTGCTCAATAAGTTTCCTCCATTCCATTCTCTCACCACACAACCTGCTCCAGCTTCTCACATTCATACATCTCAAATCATCCTTCTGTGTCATCTATAAGATGTTATAATGTAATGCACTTCTTCCCCATTCCCAATTCTCCAACTCGCATAAATCATAAATCAACGTAGGTATTGCAATTGTCTTAAAAAATTTAATCCTTGTGCTGTGTCTTGTTTTATTTCTAACATTTCTATTAATCATACCACAAATATTCCTAAATTTATTTATCTTCTCTCTTATACCATATTCAGATTCATACCTTACTGCACAGCCGAGATATTTGAAACGGCTCACTTGTTCTAAAGTGCTGTTGTTTATAACTATCTAAGTCCTGACTGGGTATTTTAAAGGTTCTGGTCTTTCTTACTGAAATTGTCAGTGAGTACTCTCTTGTCACTTCTTGTAATTGAAACATAGCTCTTTGTAAATCATCCTCATTTTCTTGAATGAGAACTATGTCATCTCCATATAGCAGGGAACCCATAAAAATTTATTTGTTAAGCTATACTTCTGAAGTCACTTTGGATTTTCATGCTCTCAACATGTATATATTAAACAAGGTTGGGTAAACACAGCATCCCTGCCTAACTCCCTTATTTACCCATTAATACATATCAATATTGTAATAATATAATATATACCAAGATTCCTCTATGATTAAGCCAAAGTTGCTGGTGCCAATTTGTAATGTATTCCTTTATTGTATATAATTTTTAATTTTGTTAATTACCTTGTTATTGTTAAAATAAAATAAACAACTCCTTTTCTTATATTTTTGTTTTCTTTCAAATAAATTTATTATTCCTCTTTGACATTTTTTAATGGTCTTGACATTCAATGTCTCTTCATTTATTGGTAATTCATTTCAATTGTAGAACATGACAACTCTTATAATCTCAGGGTTAAAGTAAAATTCATGTCAAAGTATTGTTCAAGTCATAACATAACATAAAACACATTATTTATAATGAATGTTTTGTAATTGTATGTTGTTAATGTATGTTGAATAGTGGTAGTAGGTCCTTTGGATCATACAAAAAGATAACTAAAACTGAACTCTTAATACTAATAATTAGAGTTTACTAATAAAATTAATTACTAAATTGTTTATATTGTTTGTTTTATAATTTTTCACTGTAACTCTCTTTTTAAAATGTGATAATGTTTGTTAAAATATCTGGCTTAGTCTGTCGGAATGATCTCACCAATCTGTAGTTTTCTTGAGAACTTCCTTCTTGATTTTTACTTCAGTAGATCAGATTTTCTTTTGTACTTGAGATTAAACTAGTATTCTTCTAGTTTCTTCTAATGGTTTTTAAGGATCATTTCATCCTTCATTAGTCATTAATTTTAATATACCTTCAGGAGTAAATTTTGTATGTTCCCTTGGTTCTTTTCAATTTTTTCCAACAACAGTTCTTTTTTTTTATCCAAAACTCTAATTTATTAATTTAAGGCCTTGGATCGTATTTTTGGGGTCTCAGGTTCGATTTTACATTTTATAAGTAATATTATTCCCTTGTATTTTATTTTATCTTCGTCACTAGATGATATTGTGAGTTCGTAACGTAAGATTTCACTCTTTTTAGTTATTTACACTTTGTTTATTCATACCACACGAGCTATATAGTATTCTCATACAAATTATATGTTTCAACGATGTTCATTATAATTGGGTTGATACACTTTCACTAGACACTTCTTTTTTCTTTTTATTGTTTATCACTGTTTTTCTCACTTTCTATCACCATTACACAACATAACTTTGGTAATCATAATTTGATATGATTATGTATGTAAAAATTATATCATTATATTCAATACTACAAAATAACTGTCTGAGGTACACATACCACCTCACAGTTTTACTCTATTGCTTGTGACCTAAGAAATGTCTTTTACTTATTAACTACGTTTAACATTTGTACATTTTAACTCTATTAATTAATTATTATTTACATGTTTGTCTGTCACTTGATCTTCCCTTCTGGATATTATTGTCTTCGTAAGTCATGGTTTGTCATTGTCATAGTTAATATTTAGAATACTTTTCTTATATGCTGTTTTATCATTAGTTACACTCAATTATTATTTTTGTTCTCTGTACCTTTGTTCATGTTATAATATACAGGGTGATTCAAAATTGCAAGGCAATCTCTTGGATGCTGATTATATAGCTAAAAATAAGAAAAAACTTCATATAAACATAGGTCCAAAAACGGTTTGATAGTGAGTTACGGCTCGCGAACCAGTTTGCCCTGATTTTACCCTCCCACGGTAAAATGACGCCATACTGGAATTCTTGGGGTATAAAGTGTAGGGTAAATTTAGTGGTTTTTTATGGTTTGTGATCTGAAAAATTGAATAAAAGAGGTCCCAGAGCTCTATTTCAATTAGTTTCTAAGAAAAACTGCCTTAAAACAAAACATTGGAGTCGAAAAACACACTTTATTAGATTTGGGATTGTCAGATATTTTGTTTTTATAACAATAGTTAAACTCACCCTATCTATATTTCATTATCTCTAATAGAATGCACTCCCATTACCTGTTTCAAAGTTCAATTCACATTGTAATCAGCAGTCATAGTTAGAGCGTTTTTCTTTCCTGTAGTGTACGGTATATCGTGCAGTTCAGTTCCTTTTCGTTTATACCCGCATACCGCAAGAATAGAAAGACTATTCAACGCTCTTGTTATTTTACTTTGTGCTTTTTTTTCATGTGTTTATTTATGTGTTTAACGTTAGTTGGAATATTATTGTTAAGTTTAGGACTGCCTAGAAAATCACCAGTGTTGCTTACAACAGGACATTTACAACGCACAAGGACAAGGTCAGTAAACGCTTAATTTTTATGCATTGCTGATTACATGGGAATAAAGCCTTTTAACTATTTATTTTGACAATATACAGTCCACTGCAAATCAAAAAGAACCCCACATTTTTGGTCCGTCCAGCCCGGATAGCATCTTTCATTCAGAATCCAGCACGTTGGAAAGCAAGATTTTTATTAATTATTACGCTCTTTATTATTATGTTTATTGAATTATTGTAACGCTTAAATAAAAAAAAAAAAAACATTATTTACTACTGGCAAGTATTGCCAATACTCAGTGCTCTTTTCATTTTGTTATGATTTTCTCTTGTTTTTTCATGCAAGCATAGTTTTATTGATTCATTGTGCAGCGTGTGTTATTTCATGTTTTATCTAGCAAGCATAGTTCTGAAGTGTAGTGTGTTTCTTCAAAACCGACCTCTGTATTAGTTTCTAAAATACAGTAGCCATATTCCTTTATTACCATATTACCATTATTATTGTCATCTACGCTACTGGTATTAGAGTGATAAAAAAAATAAATAAATTAAAATTATTTGGACTGGAAATTACTGAATAGTGGAAGAACATTGTGAATTACAACTTTTACTTAAAACTCTTTTGTCATTTACATCTGAATCTGTTTTTAAACCGAGTGTATTAATAAATTACCAAAATGAGATTTTCTTCTTTTGTGAAGCAATGTGAACTGATTGAGAGTAGGCTTCATAATATTAACAAGCAAATTGTTGCTCTTGAGGTTATTGGTATAGGTAATTTAACTGAACAGCAAACACGGAAAGTTAGTTTGCTTAGTTCCACCGCAGAAAATAAATATGCTGAATTTGAAAGGCTTATAAATAAACTATTTAGTACAACACCTTTACCAGAAGATCTGGATAATGAACAGATTTGAAGATTACAAGATTCTATATCAGACTTAAATATATCTATACAAAGTTCGTGTGCTCCTCTTCTACCATCGCTACCGCAGGAAACCTTGGATCAGTCTCACACTGGTGCACCACAACTAGTTGCGCCCACTCCCACCGTAAATTTACCTCGCTTAAACTTGGGAACATTTTCTGGACAACCTGAGAAATGGGTAGCCTTCCACAGTCTGTTTGAAAATGCAGTGCACAAAAATGAAACCATTTCTAATGTGGAGAAATTTACATACTTGCTTTCTTGTTTGACTGATGAGCCGCTAAATTTAATTAAATCGTTGCCTGTTACTAGTACAAACTATGCCATAGCCTGGCAAACTTTGCTAAAAAGATATCAAAATTCTAGATTGTTGATAATACTTCATGTAAACAATATATTTGAGTTACCACAATTGCACAATCCTTCAGTTAAACAAATGAGGAATTTTCTGTCGACCTACAATGAAAATTATCAAGCGCTCAAAGCACTAGGACATGATATTGCTAGTGAAAGTTTGTTGTTGACCTCATATATTTTGCGTAGATTTGACACGGAATTCAGGACCAAACTTGAACGTTCGCGAGATAATTTACAAAATGTTCCTACCATTACAGAAGTAATTACATTCTTAGAAAATGAATGTTCTTGCAAAGAGGCAGCGGGTTTAACTAATATCATCTCAAAAAATGAACCTTCTCTTCAAACCTCTCAAAAAATCAGTGGCTTCAAAATGAATAAAAACCAGTTTAAACCGCACAAAATAGCGATGGTCACTACTCACACTCAGCATTGTATCTTCTGTTCATCAAATTCACACAACATATATAGATGTGCAGATTTTTCCGCACTTACTGTACAAGACAGACAAGCTTTTGTTAAAAATAAGAACTTGTGTCAAAATTGTTTTGGAACACATAAGTTAGTCACCTGTAAGTCCGTCCACACATGCAATGTATGTCATAGGCGTCATCATAGCCTACTACATTTTTTTGTTGAGAACCGCTCCGCACAACCGCAACAAAAATTGACTCAGTCAAATAAACCTACCTTGTGCCCTTCTGTTGAAACGACGATGAATAAGCAAAACCACTCTGCAGAGTGTCACCAGGATACTACTACCTTGATAGGTGTTTCTTGCAACCAGAATAACACTGTGTTACTCGCAACCGCTTTGGTGCATATCACATCTGCCAATGGAAATGCAGCAGTTGTACGAGCTGTGCTTGATAGTGCATCCCAAACAACAATTATTTCAGAAAGTTGTGCAAAGACGTTGTGTTTGTACCGCTCTCAAACAGATGTTCCAGAACTTAGTGGCATCTCTACAGCCCCAGTGAAAACAAAGGGACTTACCTTTGTGACATTGTCTTCGCTCAGTGGGAATATTTTAGCAAAAACTCACCCAGTCATGATTCTTAATAAAATATCATGCAATCTGCCTCGTGTTCAGCTCCCACCAGAAATTAAAGAGCGACTCAATGGTTATATGCTAGCGGATCCAACTTTTGATGTTCCGGGTCCAGTTGACCTTCTGATTGAAGCAGATTTATTTGCATTGACTCTTAATGGTACCTTTATCAATCTCGGCAAGAATATGCCATACGCTGTCAATACAATCTTTGGCTATGTTGTGCTTGGTCCGACACCTGTTTCACTTAAGTCTAATCCTTACTCAGGCTTAGTGACTCTTTTATCGACGAATGATCGTGATCTGCACACAACATTGCAACGTTTTTGGTCCATAGAGGAACCACCTCACACTACAAAACTCGCTCCACAAGATGAAAAATGTGAAGCTCACTTTGTCTCTACTCATAAGAGAGATGCCTCCGGCAGATATGTTTGTCACTTGCCTTTCAGCGGAAACCCTGCTCAACTAGGTGACTCTACAACTTTGGCAAAACGCCTGTTTAATACACTGGAACGCAAATTTGAATCTCAACCTGAGTTTAAACAGAAGTATGTCAATTTTATGAATGACTACTTAGCATGTGGGCACATGAAACTGTGCACATCTGTGCCATCTCTGAACAAGCCGCATTACTTTTTGCCACATCATGGCGTTTTTAAAGATAGGAAAATCCGTGTTGTTTTCAATGCATCAGCACCATCTTCTTCAGGTGTCTCACTGAACCACATTCTACATCAGGGTCCAAAATTGCACAATGACATTACTGATATAATTCTTCGCTTTCGTCAACATAAATTTGTTTTCTCTTGTGATATCAAACAAATGTTTAGGCAGATATCCATCCATGAAGATGATCAGATCTTTCAGTTAATATACTGGAGAGAAGACACTTCAGTCCCGCCAAAGGTCTACCAATTGACTACTGTCACTTATGGTATGACGTCCTTGCCTTACCTTGCTAATAGAGTAGTACAACAGCTCATTATGGACGAAGGAAAAAATCATCCACTTGCTGCTGAAGCACTCCAACAGAAATATATGTTGATGATGCTCTATTAGGGAGCAATTCTCTGGAAGAAGCTCTCCACCTTCAAGAGGATGTTGTTTTACTTTTCAAAAAGGGTGGATTCGAACTGAGCAAGTGGTCTTCAAACCATCCTAAACTCTTAGAAAATGTCATGCAAGATAATCATGAGACACCCCTCATGTTACGCACATCGGAACAGCCATTTTCAAGTGTATTAGGGCTAAAATGGATCCCAGATATTGATGTCTTTTCATATGTGATGCACACACCTTCAAGTAATTACACAAAAAGAACTTTACTTTCATCAATTGCTCAGATTTATGACCCTTGTGGTTGGATATCCCCAATAGTTTTTTGGTCTAAAGTCTTAATGCAGCATGTATGGACCTTAGGCTTAGATTGGGATTCTCCATTACCTGATCATATTTCCGAGAAGTGGTCACGATTCGTGAAAGAACTTCCAGAAATAGAAAAGCTAAGGATACCACGTTTCATATCCTTAGCAACTGCAGTCAATATCCAGCTTCATGGATTTTCAGATGGAAGTGAATCCGGATATGCAGCTTGTGTCTTCCTGCGCACAGAAGACGCAGAAGGACATGTCAACATACGACTGCTGATCGCAAAATCAAGAGTAGCTCCACTGAAGCGTGCGACTATTCCCCGCTTGGAACTTTGTGGTGCGCACATGTTAGCCAAATTGCTACATTACTGTACAGAACAGCTCTCACAACATCACAGGATCGACAACATTTCAGCATGGTGCGACTCTACAGTAGTTCTATCTTGGATATGCACTCTATCTTTTCGTCTCAAGGTGTATGTTGCTAATCGTGTGGCACAAATACAAGACTTAGTTTCACCGCACGTCTGGAAATATGTTTCAACTGTTGACAATCCTGCTGATTGTGCTTCTCGAGGCTTGACACCCACGGTTCTGATGAAACATAGTCAGTGGTGGCTAGGACCACCGTGGCTCGCTAAATCAACGCAGACCTGGCCACAATCTATCCTTCATCCAATTTCGGAGGAGTCTATTCCCGAAATGAAACCAAATGTGCTTAATCTTATGATGACCACAAAAGAAGTCCCAACATTTGGATTTCTTACAAAGTTTTCTTCTTGGAAGACTCTTCTTTACGTAATGGCTTATGTCCTTCGCTTTATAACCCGTTTGAAATTTAAAACCACCATAAGTGGATCATTTACAGTAACTGAATTAAATAACGCCTGTAACCGCATTTGCTGGCTCATTCAGAGACTTCACTTTGCAGAAGACATAGATCTACTCTCCAAGAAAAGGACATGCTCAAACCGCATCCAACGTCTAGCACCCTTTATTGATGATGCAGGAATAGTCCGTGTCGGAGGTCGACTGAAAAACTCTGCGCTTACTTACAATGCCAAACATCCTATTCTTCTGCCAAAAAATCATGTCGCTATTCATTTACTCATTGATTACTATCATGGCATGTACCTGCACGCTGGTCCCCAGTTCCTCCAAGCAACACTATCTCAACGCTTTTGGATCCTCTCCGCCCGCAGTGTTATACGCTCAAGAATATTTAAATGCGTACGATGTTTTCGTGCAAAATCAACAAACACGTCTCCGCTCATGGGTGATCTACCAGCCGGTCGTGTTACCCCTACTCGTTGTTTCAACGCTTCTGGAGTTGATTATGCTGGCCCTTACACGGTCAAGTTTTTTACACTTCGCAGGATACAGCCTATAAAGGTGTATCTCTGTCTGTTCATCTGTTTTGCAACAAAAGCTGTACACTTGGAAGTGGTTACTGATTTAACTACAGACACCTTCATTGCAGCCCTTACGAGATTCATCTCTAGGAGAGGTCTTGTATCAGACCTGTACTCTGATTGTGGGACTAATTTCATAGGAGCTGCTTCTTCGCTCAAAAGATGTTTTCAAGATCTCATGAAGCAACCAGAGATGCAAGATTTTGCTACAACCAACAGTATCACATTCCATTTCATTCCTCCGCATGCACCTCACCAAGGTGGACTTTGGGAACGTGCCATTAAAGGTGCAAAATATCATCTCACCAGAGTCATAGGTGAACACATTTTAACGTACGAAGAATTTACCACCTTAGTTGTGCGTGTTGAAGGTATCCTTAATTCGAGGCCGATAGCTCCTCTCTCGAATGACCCTTCAGATCTTCAACCTCTTACACCAGGACATTTTCTAACTGGAGGACCTCTTAATGCCCTGATCGAACCTCAACTAACCAATGCACCACTTAATCACATAAAACGCTGGAAATTGGTTCAAGCCTTCACACAACATCTCTGGAAAAGATGGCAAATGGAGTACCTCCACACACTTCAAGAACGGTCCAAATGGATCAGACCTCAAGAAAATCTCAAAATAGGAGATTTAGTCGTTATTCATGAAACAAACCTGCCACCCCTCAAGTGGAAGCTCGGGAGAGTCATCTCCGTATCTCCCGGGAATGATGGAGTGGTACGTGTCGTCAACATGAAGACTGCCGGTGGAACCTTGACCCGTCCTTCTGTTAAGGTATCCCGTCTTCCCATTTACTAAAATCCTCGACCAGTCAATTGGCTACTGCCCCTTATAATTTAGTTTATTATACTCTTCCAAAGGATCAAATTTGTTCTTATGTTCTTTTAATGTTTCTTGTTGAACCAGTTGGTTCAAAGGGGCCGGTATGTCAGATATTTTGTTTTTATAACAATAGTTAAACTCACCCTATCTATATTTCATTATCTCTAATAGAATGCACTCCCATTACCTGTTTCAAAGTTCAATTCACATTGTAATCAGCAGTCATAGTTAGAGCGTTTTTCTTTCCTGTAGTGTACGGTATATCGTGCAGTTCAGTTCCTTTTCGTTTATACCCGCATACCGCAAGAATAGAAAGACTATTCAACGCTCTTGTTATTTTACTTTGTGCTTTTTTTTCATGTGTTTATTTATGTGTTTAACGTTAGTTGGAATATTATTGTTAAGTTTAGGACTGCCTAGAAAATCACCAGTGTTGCTTACAACAGGACATTTACAACGCACAAGGACAAGGTCAGTAAACGCTTAATTTTTATGCATTGCTGATTACATGGGAATAAAGCCTTTTAACTATTTATTTTGACAATATACAGTCCACTGCAAATCAAAAAGAACCCCACATTTTTGGTCCGTCCAGCCCGGATAGCATCTTTCATTCAGAATCCAGCACGTTGGAAAGCAAGATTTTTATTAATTATTACGCTCTTTATTATTATGTTTATTGAATTATTGTAACGCTTAAATAAAAAAAAAAAAAACATTATTTACTACTGGCAAGTATTGCCAATACTCAGTGCTCTTTTCATTTTGTTATGATTTTCTCTTGTTTTTTCATGCAAGCATAGTTTTATTGATTCATTGTGCAGCGTGTGTTATTTCATGTTTTATCTAGCAAGCATAGTTCTGAAGTGTAGTGTGTTTCTTCAAAACCGACCTCTGTATTAGTTTCTAAAATACAGTAGCCATATTCCTTTATTACCATATTACCATTATTATTGTCATCTACGCTACTGGTATTAGAGTGATAAAAAAAATAAATAAATTAAAATTATTTGGACTGGAAATTACTGAATAGTGGAAGAACATTGTGAATTACAACTTTTACTTAAAACTCTTTTGTCATTTACATCTGAATCTGTTTTTAAACCGAGTGTATTAATAAATTACCAAAATGAGATTTTCTTCTTTTGTGAAGCAATGTGAACTGATTGAGAGTAGGCTTCATAATATTAACAAGCAAATTGTTGCTCTTGAGGTTATTGGTATAGGTAATTTAACTGAACAGCAAACACGGAAAGTTAGTTTGCTTAGTTCCACCGCAGAAAATAAATATGCTGAATTTGAAAGGCTTATAAATAAACTATTTAGTACAACACCTTTACCAGAAGATCTGGATAATGAACAGATTTCAAGATTACAAGATTCTATATCAGACTTAAATATATCTATACAAAGTTCGTGTGCTCCTCTTCTACCATCGCTACCGCAGGAAACCTTGGATCAGTCTCACACTGGTGCACCACAACTAGTTGCGCCCACTCCCACCGTAAATTTACCTCGCTTAAACTTGGGAACATTTTCTGGACAACCTGAGAAATGGGTAGCCTTCCACAGTCTGTTTGAAAATGCAGTGCACAAAAATGAAACCATTTCTAATGTGGAAAAATTTACATACTTGCTTTCTTGTTTGACTGATGAGCCGCTAAATTTAATTAAATCGTTGCCTGTTACTAGTACAAACTATGCCATAGCCTGGCAAACTTTGCTAAAAAGATATCAAAATTCTAGATTGTTGATAATACTTCATGTAAACAATATATTTGAGTTACCACAATTGCACAATCCTTCAGTTAAACAAATGAGGAATTTTCTGTCGACCTACAATGAAAATTATCAAGCGCTCAAAGCACTAGGACATGATATTGCTAGTGAAAGTTTGTTGTTGACCTCATATATTTTGCGTAGATTTGACACGGAATTCAGGACCAAACTTGAACGTTCGCGAGATAATTTACAAAATGTTCCTACCATTACAGAAGTAATTACATTCTTAGAAAATGAATGTTCTTGCAAAGAGGCAGCGGGTTTAACTAATATCATCTCAAAAAATGAACCTTCTCTTCAAACCTCTCAAAAAATCAGTGGCTTTAAAATGAATAAAAACCAGTTTAAACCGCACAAAATAGCGATGGTCACTACTCACACTCAGCATTGTATCTTCTGTTCATCAAATTCACACAACATATATAGATGTGCAGATTTTTCCGCACTTACTGTACAAGACAGACAAGCTTTTGTTAAAAATAAGAACTTGTGTCAAAATTGTTTTGGAACACATAAGTTAGTCACCTGTAAGTCCGTCCACACATGCAATGTATGTCATAGGCGTCATCATAGCCTACTACATTTTTTTGTTGAGAACCGCTCCGCACAACCGCAACAAAAATTGACTCAGTCAAATAAACCTACCTTGTGCCCTTCTGTTGAAACGACGATGAATAAGCAAAACCACTCTGCAGAGTGTCACCAGGATACTACTACCTTGATAGGTGTTTCTTGCAACCAGAATAACACTGTGTTACTCGCAACCGCTTTGGTGCATATCACATCTGCCAATGGAAATGCAGCAGTTGTACGAGCTGTGCTTGATAGTGCATCCCAAACAACAATTATTTCAGAAAGTTGTGCAAAGACGTTGTGTTTGTACCGCTCTCAAACAGATGTTCCAGAACTTAGTGGCATCTCTACAGCCCCAGTGAAAACAAAGGGACTTACCTTTGTGACATTGTCTTCGCTCAGTGGGAATATTTTAGCAAAAACTCACCCAGTCATGATTCTTAATAAAATATCATGCAATCTGCCTCGTGTTCAGCTCCCACCAGAAATTAAAGAGCGACTCAAAGGTTATATGCTAGCGGATCCAACTTTTGATGTTCCGGGTCCAGTTGACCTTCTGATTGAAGCAGATTTATTTGCATTGACTCTTAATGGTACCTTTATCAATCTCGGCAAGAATATGCCATACGCTGTCAATACAATCTTTGGCTATGTTGTGCTTGGTCCGACACCTGTTTCACTTAAGTCTAATCCTTACTCAGGCTTAGTGACTCTTTTATCGACGAATGATCGTGATCTGCACGCAACATTGCAACGTTTTTGGTCCATAGAGGAACCACCTCACACTACAAAACTCGCTCCACAAGATGAAAAATGTGAAGCTCACTTTGTCTCTACTCATAAGAGAGATGCCTCCGGCAGATATGTTTGTCACTTGCCTTTCAGCGGAAACCCTGCTCAACTAGGTGACTCTACAACTTTGGCAAAACGCCTGTTTAATACACTGGAACGCAAATTTGAATCTCAACCTGAGTTTAAACAGAAGTATGTCAATTTTATGAATGACTACTTAGCATGTGGGCACATGAAACTGTGCACATCTGTGCCATCTCTGAACAAGCCGCATTACTTTTTGCCACATCATGGCGTTTTTAAAGATAGGAAAATCCGTGTTGTTTTCAATGCATCAGCACCATCTTCTTCAGGTGTCTCACTGAACCACATTCTACATCAGGGTCCAAAATTGCACAATGACATTACTGATATAATTCTTCGCTTTCGTCAACATAAATTTGTTTTCTCTTGTGATATCAAACAAATGTTTAGGCAGATATCCATCCATGAAGATGATCAGATCTTTCAGTTAATATACTGGAGAGAAGACACTTCAGTCCCGCCAAAGGTCTACCAATTGACTACTGTCACTTATGGTATGACGTCCTTGCCTTACCTTGCTAATAGAGTAGTACAACAGCTCATTATGGACGAAGGAAAAAATCATCCACTTGCTGCTGAAGCACTCCAACAGAAATATATGTTGATGATGCTCTATTAGGGAGCAATTCTCTGGAAGAAGCTCTCCACCTTCAAGAGGATGTTGTTTTACTTTTCAAAAAGGGTGGATTCGAACTGAGCAAGTGGTCTTCAAACCATCCTAAACTCTTAGAAAATGTCATGCAAGATAATCATGAGACACCCCTCATGTTACGCACATCGGAACAGCCATTTTCAAGTGTATTAGGGCTAAAATGGATCCCAGATATTGATGTCTTTTCATATGTGATGCACACACCTTCAAGTAATTACACAAAAAGAACTTTACTTTCATCAATTGCTCAGATTTATGACCCTTGTGGTTGGATATCCCCAATAGTTTTTTGGTCTAAAGTCTTAATGCAGCATGTATGGACCTTAGGCTTAGATTGGGATTCTCCATTACCTGATCATATTTCCGAGAAGTGGTCACGATTCGTGAAAGAACTTCCAGAAATAGAAAAGCTAAGGATACCACGTTTCATATCCTTAGCAACTGCAGTCAATATCCAGCTTCATGGATTTTCAGATGGAAGTGAATCCGGATATGCAGCTTGTGTCTTCCTGCGCACAGAAGACGCAGAAGGACATGTCAACATACGACTGCTGATCGCAAAATCAAGAGTAGCTCCACTGAAGCGTGCGACTATTCCCCGCTTGGAACTTTGTGGTGCGCACATGTTAGCCAAATTGCTACATTACTGTACAGAACAGCTCTCACAACATCACAGGATCGACAACATTTCAGCATGGTGCGACTCTACAGTAGTTCTATCTTGGATATGCACTCTATCTTTTCGTCTCAAGGTGTATGTTGCTAATCGTGTGGCACAAATACAAGACTTAGTTTCACCGCACGTCTGGAAATATGTTTCAACTGTTGACAATCCTGCTGATTGTGCTTCTCGAGGCTTGACACCCACGGTTCTGATGAAACATAGTCAGTGGTGGCTAGGACCACCGTGGCTCGCTAAATCAACGCAGACCTGGCCACAATCTATCCTTCATCCAATTTCGGAGGAGTCTATTCCCGAAATGAAACCAAATGTGCTTAATCTTATGATGACCACAAAAGAAGTCCCAACATTTGGATTTCTTACAAAGTTTTCTTCTTGGAAGACTCTTCTTTACGTAATGGCTTATGTCCTTCGCTTTATAACCCGTTTGAAATTTAAAACCACCATAAGTGGATCATTTACAGTAACTGAATTAAATAACGCCTGTAACCGCATTTGCTGGCTCATTCAGAGACTTCACTTTGCAGAAGACATAGATCTACTCTCCAAGAAAAGGACATGCTCAAACCGCATCCAACGTCTAGCACCCTTTATTGATGATGCAGGAATAGTCCGTGTCGGAGGTCGACTGAAAAACTCTGCGCTTACTTACAATGCCAAACATCCTATTCTTCTGCCAAAAAATCATGTCGCTATTCATTTACTCATTGATTACTATCATGGCATGTACCTGCACGCTGGTCCCCAGTTCCTCCAAGCAACACTATCTCAACGCTTTTGGATCCTCTCCGCCCGCAGTGTTATACGCTCAAGAATATTTAAATGCGTACGATGTTTTCGTGCAAAATCAACAAACACGTCTCCGCTCATGGGTGATCTACCAGCCGGTCGTGTTACCCCTACTCGTTGTTTCAACGCTTCTGGAGTTGATTATGCTGGCCCTTACACGGTCAAGTTTTTTACACTTCGCAGGATACAGCCTATAAAGGTGTATCTCTGTCTGTTCATCTGTTTTGCAACAAAAGCTGTACACTTGGAAGTGGTTACTGATTTAACTACAGACACCTTCATTGCAGCCCTTACGAGATTCATCTCTAGGAGAGGTCTTGTATCAGACCTGTACTCTGATTGTGGGACTAATTTCATAGGAGCTGCTTCTTCGCTCAAAAGATGTTTTCAAGATCTCATGAAGCAACCAGAGATGCAAGATTTTGCTACAACCAACAGTATCACATTCCATTTCATTCCTCCGCATGCACCTCACCAAGGTGGACTTTGGGAACGTGCCATTAAAGGTGCAAAATATCATCTCACCAGAGTCATAGGTGAACACATTTTAACGTACGAAGAATTTACCACCTTAGTTGTGCGTGTTGAAGGTATCCTTAATTCGAGGCCGATAGCTCCTCTCTCGAATGACCCTTCAGATCTTCAACCTCTTACACCAGGACATTTTCTAACTGGAGGACCTCTTAATGCCCTGATCGAACCTCAACTAACCAATGCACCACTTAATCACATAAAACGCTGGAAATTGGTTCAAGCCTTCACACAACATCTCTGGAAAAGATGGCAAATGGAGTACCTCCACACACTTCAAGAACGGTCCAAATGGATCAGACCTCAAGAAAATCTCAAAATAGGAGATTTAGTCGTTATTCATGAAACAAACCTGCCACCCCTCAAGTGGAAGCTCGGGAGAGTCATCTCCGTATCTCCCGGGAATGATGGAGTGGTACGTGTCGTCAACATGAAGACTGCCGGTGGAACCTTGACCCGTCCTTCTGTTAAGGTATCCCGTCTTCCCATTTACTAAAATCCTCGACCAGTCAATTGGCTACTGCCCCTTATAATTTAGTTTATTATACTCTTCCAAAGGATCAAATTTGTTCTTATGTTCTTTTAATGTTTCTTGTTGAACCAGTTGGTTCAAAGGGGCCGGTATGTCAGATATTTTGTTTTTATAACAATAGTTAAACTCACCCTATCTATATTTCATTATCTCTAATAGAATGCACTCCCATTACCTGTTTCAAAGTTCAATTCACATTGTAATCAGCAGTCATAGTTAGAGCGTTTTTCTTTCCTGTAGTGTACGGTATATCGTGCAGTTCAGTTCCTTTTCGTTTATACCCGCATACCGCAAGAATAGAAAGACTATTCAACGCTCTTGTTATTTTACTTTGTGCTTTTTTTTCATGTGTTTATTTATGTGTTTAACGTTAGTTGGAATATTATTGTTAAGTTTAGGACTGCCTAGAAAATCACCAGTGTTGCTTACAACAGGACATTTACAACGCACAAGGACAAGGTCAGTAAACGCTTAATTTTTATGCATTGCTGATTACATGGGAATAAAGCCTTTTAACTATTTATTTTGACAATATACAGTCCACTGCAAATCAAAAAGAACCCCACAGGGATAAAATAAAGTCGTTAATTTGCCAATAAACAAATAAAAATTTCTAACTAACGTTGTAGAGAATTTAATTATGAAAAAAGTGATGTAACAGTTGTATTAGAGAGTACACTTGTATGTTTCAGGTTTCTGCCTCGGCCACATGATACACAGTGGATTGCTGCTGGCATACCAAGTTGCATTTTTGCTGTCTGATGCAGACGGATTTTATCAGTGCGCCAGTGTAACTACTCTGGTGTTGAATCTGATCTACCCTATCTACTCTTTTTTCCAGTTATTTTTTATCTTTAAATATTCAAATGTAAGTTGAACAGAAAATTTCTGAATATATTTTTATATATTCAGAGGTCCAATAATAACACACAGTAAGTAGCGTGGTGTCCATGTAACCGCTGTTGCCACTGGCAACAGTACTGGAAATAAGAGAAAATCATGTTAATTATATCACAGAATAAATACTTTTGTTACTGAATAATTTTAAATCTGAACAATATTAGTAGGGAAACTTGTTTGTGTTTTGTTTGTTTAGTCATGTATTTCTCTGTTTGTCTTTATTATTTTTAATTTGATTATTTGTGTTCTGATTATTCTGTGTAAGTATAATGAGACTCAGATCCTGTTGAACAGGGACCCTCTTCTTCTCCCAGGCGAATGATAGAAATTCTCTGAAAAAAAAAAACACTTGGTGCAAGAAAAAATTCCAATTAATTTTTAGGTTAAGTTTTAGGTCTATCACAACCGGCAACAGGTGTTATGTATCCACGCCACACCACTGACACAATTAAGGGGCTTACATTGTAGCAGTTAGGTCTACTGTAAGGTCCCAAGACCTACTGGATTTACACATAAACCATATGTATAAATATAAACCCCCCCCCCAAAAAAAACCATGGCCACTTTGCACTACGTTGAGTAATATACCCCATTACAACCTACAGTCTAACCTTTGCCATTTCAAGGGTTAGTTGAGACCATTGAGTAAACAGGGTAAGGTTGTTTTACCATAACTATTCTAAAAACATCGCTGTATAGCTCTGCTATAAAAATGTGTGTTATTTGTTTCTCTCTTGTTTACTGATGTACCATAAGAGTAAGTTATATGCATCACGTGTGGATTCAAGGAGAAAATTCTAAGTAGTCCAGTGGTAGCCCTACACTTATGGTATCAACAGAATACAACAATTTTTAAGTTTCATAAAACTTGATACTTTTTTGCAAATCTGAAAATAAAATTATAAATATGACTTTAAAAAAGTACCGGTAGTACCCAAATGTTTCTTTGTTTTTTGACCTGACACAAACTTAATTTTTTTTTGTAGGTTAGGTTAAGTTGTAGATGGTAAATACCCAGGGGCTGACAGGGTAAAACAGGCCCACCATCTTTCTCATTTATCTTATATTGATATACTCAATTATTTCATACGACAACTCTCTCAACATTACGTTGAGTAACTATGTGCTGTTTATTTCTGTGTAACTTCCAATCTTGAATTGAATCGGAGAATTGAAGAAAATTAATTAATCCACTGTAGAAAAGGCTCATTGTTCTAGGTATACAGGTGTGGGATAAAGGACATAGCATATGGTATTGCTAATGTACAAGGCACTTTATAGAACCATAGAATATATAGTATAATAACCTCTCCACGTTCCAAAATAGTTTCTTTTTCAACTTACCAATTCAATTACAAAATAATTCAAGTGTGCTTCAGTACGAGTATGAGCAAGGTAATCAATCATTACCTTGGTATTGGGTTGGGGCTTCTTCTCTGACCCAGTCTTTTCGATAGGCTCTTTATGGTAACACAATTATTCAGATAATTATATAATGTAAGAATGTCTATTTACAATTTATAGGAATATTGCCAACTAATATTAAATTTATATATTCTGATCAGTGCATACAATAAATTATATGTCTGATATTATTGGTTAATGTGATTAATTACTCACAAATATCAATAGGCATGATGTATATTGCTCATTTGAATTGGTTACTCATTGTATTACTGTGGGTGATACTAGGACTCTTAGAGCATTATGTGTATCAGTTTAGATATTAATCGATAACTTCAAAACATATGAGAATTTCATAATCACATTAATGACAGAGAGTAAATAAATGAAAGAGTGACCCACTATGAATTTTAATAGTTTTAATGACAGCAATGTACAGACACAAACCAGCCTGATCCATATGATATACATTGTGTAAATATTTACACTAATGACTGCCACTGTGTCCAAATCTCTATTTCTAGCTAAAACCCAAACATTAACTTATAATCTAAGTACTTATTTAAGTACTAAATTGTTTTTCTTCAGGTAATAGTGAATCGTTACCAAGGGCTGGCAAGGTTTTCATTGATGCACTGTATTGGATCATCATTGTGCTTCTGGGTGTGGACGATACTGAGAGAGACTGTGGATTCACTGCAGCATCCAGACCATGATAGTGTGCCATCAGTTCATATGACAGTTAAACCTACAGGCCACCATGTAACAACAAATCATTTAAGTATGTTAACACTATTCTCAAATGTACTGAACTAGATTCATTGATAATTAATTCTACATAAGATCTATAATATGTAAAACATTTTAGCTCTTCATCTACGTGTCAAGAAATTGCTGCCAAAATGTTACTATCCAAATGTTGCTTTCAAAAAGATGGATGGATGGATGTTGGGTCCAAATTTTGCTGGTTGCTGACGTGTGCAATTAATGTTGGGCAGGTTGGAGAGTGGAAGTAAAAGAAAATAGTTAAACAATAGACAAGCCTACACATCCACAAGACGCAGTATACATTACCCCAAAAGCTGGAAACACACAAGCATACTACAATTCAAGGAAACATAATAAAAATAATATATATTATTTACACAGTTAGCTGTTCGTGCTTAAAAAGAACACATGGAATCATCATCTTCACAACACGGCAAAGGCAAGGTGTTGTGTGTTCCAACTTCAAAGATCCTCCACCAATCTCTTCTTGGGTCTACCTACACACCTGTATCCTATAGGTTTGTATTTCCAGACTTGTTTGGCCAGTCTGGAATCTGACATTCTTTCAAAGTGTTCTTGTTTGTAATTGTTTAATTTTTCATTGAAGTTAAAAACTTGTAACTCTCCTCTTACGGCCTCATTCTTTATATTGTCAAGTTTAGAACACCTTTTAACTCCTCTTAAAAATACCATTTCCAAGACCTGTATTTTACTGTTTTGTTTTTTGGTTGTTGTCCATAATTCACACCCATAGGACAGTAGAGGGACTGCCATAAATTTATAGAACTTTTAATTTTGTATCCCGATGTACCTTGTTTCTAAAAGTATGGATTTTGTTGTCCATGCTATTAATTAGGTATAATAGAATCTGGTGAAGCTCTAACAAGCAAATGTTAGTTGAGATCATAAGGACAAAAATTTATCATTTCTATCAATAATAATTTGTGTTCTGAGTTAATAGTATTCTATAGTTAATTAATAAACCCGTAATAAACCAGTTTCACAAGAACTACCAACATACACCAGAGGCATAAAAAATTAATGAAATATCATATCCAGTTAGTACTGTGTAACAGCTATGTAATCTGAACAAAGTGGGAAACCAATTTTAATGACAAAAACTGTTAGGTTTTCTTTTTTAAAGATGTATGCTACTAATTTGGCCAGCGACTTTAGTACAATACTGATTATGTCCAATTATTATCTAACTTCTTGGATTTCGTTGTCCATGACGTGTCCGTTACTTAACTAAATATAATTAACTCACTACCAACTCGGAACACAAAGTTTTTTACTTGTAAAAATGTAAAAGTTTTACCTTATAGCCTGAACCGGTTTCTGCTCACCCATATCCAGCATTCTAGCAGAAATCTTCCTCCAACACTTAGAAAAAACAAGAATCCTCACAAATGAGTTCTGCCTTCAGAACTATGATACATAGACTTAACAACATCCCACTAGATGAAAAAGACTACAAAGATGAACTAAACATGATTAAAATATCTAGCATAATCCAACGGATACAACAGAACAATAGTCAATAAACTCCTACACAAAACAGAAAACAAACAACAGACAAAGACAGAAACAACAAATTCATAACACTAACATACATCAACAACCAAACTGAAAAAATAGCCCACTAATTCAAAAAACCAGGATACAGAATCGCATACAAAACTACTAACAAAACAGAACACACACTATCAAAACACACACACAAAACACAAAACAAGTTCGATCTACCTGGTGTTTACAAACTTAATTGCTCAGATTGTAACAAATTCTACATAGGCCAGACAGGATGTACCTTCAAACAAAGATACATTGAACACACAAAGGTACTACACTCCACTACAGAATCCACCTTTGCAAACCACCTCACTGAAGAAAACCACACATACAAAAACATCAACAATAACATGGACATTCTACACATACACACAAAAGGCCGAAAACTAGACATTCTAGAACAATTGGAAATATACAAACACATGAAAACACATAAAAACAACATCCTAAACAAACAGACACAATTCAAATCACACGCATTATTCGAACATATCACATCCCACACACACACAATATCTATTTTTCAAAAGTCGCCAACAACAAGACAGACAGTGCTCCCAACGGCAGCCTCTGAAGAATCTTTTTAAAAGTGAAAACCGGTTCAGGCTATAAGGTAAAACTTTTAGGTTTTTACCCGTAAAAAACTTTGTGTTCTGAGTCGGTAGTGTATTAATTATATTTATTATCTAACATGTGTGTTTTTTTTGTTCTGTAGGTGGTGCAGAAGGAATATTGTCACTGATCAACGCCACTTCATTGGCCAGTCACAGCTGCAGAGGCCCAACACAACTTTCCACAGTCTTTGAAAGTTTTTCACCTTACTTATATCCATTTACAATAGAATACAGCATTTTAGTAGGCAAGTTCCTAAAATTGCTTTTATTAAATGAATTTTGTTTTTTGTTTAACTAACTTAACTGCAGAGATAAATGAAAACTTTAATTACATTATAGTGTATATTTCTTGCAGTTGGCGTGCTGTACATAATATGGCAGAACATTGGAAACTGTGAGGATAAAATAAGCAACGGATGCAGACCTCCTCCGATGACACGGCAAAGTGGCTTTGCCAGCAATATTGTGATACATGCTGACTGCCATTCATCAAACAAAGGCCTGTTTGCAGGTTTCATTGTGCTGACGGGTTCATTTCTCAGTATAATACTGTTCTTTGTCGCAATGGCCGACAGGTGAGTTGTGTTGTAACATAGCACCACTGTAATTTGAATCATAATTATCATAATTTTGGTATGTACTGGATGTTTCTCATTAAAAGCCATTGCTTTAGTTTTATGTTTAGATATATTAAAATTGTATTTCTGATGCAATCAGTATATATGTGTATGTATTTGTGATTTGAAACAACATTTAAAGTCGTTCATTGCATCCTACATTCCAAACTTCATGATCTTTCCAATCATAATCCTTCTCCAACTTCGTCATGCTTATTTACTAAACTGCTAAATGTCATGTTCTGGACAAGGCCTTTCAGTGTTTCCACCATTTTCAAGTCCTAAACCAGAACAAAAAATATCCTGCTGGAACCCGTATATATACCCGTGAATCTGCTTTCACAGCAAATTGACTTTCCGTAAAACAGAAAAGTCAATTTGGCGGAAAAGCAGATTCATGGGTATATATACGGGTTCCAGCAGGATATTATTTGTTCTGGTTTAGGACTTGAAAATGGTGGAAACACTGAAAGGTCTCGTCCAGAACATGACATTTAGCAGTTTAGCAAATAAGCACGATGAACGAAGTTGGAGTTACAGAGACTGCTAATTCAAATACACTTAAAACACGTTTATCCAAATTTGATGGGACCGTGCCCGTTTTGGATAAACCGAAACTTCTGTTTAAATAATAATACATAAGTAAGTACAGTAACTTTACTTAATAATAATAATTTAAACGTTACTTACATGAATATAACACAATACACTATAAAACGGCACTGCACTGTAAATTATAGCTTCTACATTACTGGAACAGTCCTATTGCTTGTTCATACAGTAGTCAATCATAGTTTCTTGCCTAAGCTTTGAAGCTGTTTGCTGGCTGCCCGATCTTGATATCGTTTAATTTAGTTCTGATTATTGACTTTCTACTTTATATCATGTGGAATCGCTTGTGTACGCTTTAAATATAGATTATAGGGACACGAAATTTTGTGTATTTTTAAAATTTACTAAAAACTGTTTAGGATAAACCGGATTTTCGGATAAACGCGATTTGGATAAACAAGTTTTTAGTGTAACAAGATTAACATAACCCTTCAGACTTTTCTGTGCCATTGCATTTTTTCTATGCCTTCTATGTCTTTTGCGACCTCCCTATTTCTTATTCTTTCAGGAGGTACCCATTCTAGTAATTTCTTTGGCCATCTAGCATTGCCCATACAACACATGCCCGTACCATGTTAATCTTTTTGCATCAAGTGTGTCATTTATACTGGCATATACATGTAGTCACTCTTTCTCTTGTTTCTTCATTTTTAATCCTATCTTGCAATGTCAGCCTACCACACCTTCTCCAGTATTCCATTCCCATTGCTTGCAATCTTTTCCTCCTATGTTCTGTTGTCTCACATGCTTCAGCCCCGTATGTTACAATTCTGTAAGTCACTGTTTTCTTATAATATTGGTTTTTGTTTATGGCCTTAGTTGATTGTTTCCTAACGTGGAATGTAACTGTCTCATCACATGTTTCCCTTGTCCTGTACGATTGGTATTTCTGCTACAATTGTGCTATCTATGCAATAGGTACCAGCAATACATGGAGGACTGTAAACAGGGGCGGATTAACCATTAGGCTGACTAGGCTGTTGCGTAGGGCGCAGCACTTTGGGGGGGGGGCGCAAAATTTTAGCTAAAAACTAATAAAATTTTTCAGCTAAATGTAAAATTGGTAATAAATTACAAGGATAAAAATTTGAGTTCATTTTGAATACAGGCGCCTGTTTGCGAGAAATTATGGTAAAACTACTATGTTGCCTTAGATTTGCTTCTGCTTAATTTGAACGGAAGAAAATCAATTTACAGTGATATACATGTCAAGTTTGGTTCTTATGGAAATTACCTGAACTTTCTGAAATAAATGATGACATAATAAGACAAAAAGCTAATCAATCGCCTTCTACAAAATTATGCTGTTGACTTGGATCAGAGATTTCCTAATGAGTGTGTGCATTTAGCTCAATTTTGAAAAGACTATGGACATGTCAACCCAGAACAAGAAGGAGAAGAAAAGAAGAAAAAGCGATCTGAAGCAAAACCACTGTTGAATTTCTTGAAAACGCTTAACTTAGAATCAATGTTTCCTAATGTTGAGATAGGTTTGTGCATTTTCCTTACTATGCCCGTCACTAACTGCAGTGGCAAAAGATTTTTTCAGCCTTGAAGAGGGTGAAGAATTATTTACGCTCAAATTTGCGCAAGGATAAACTGACCAGTGAGCCCTCTTGTTCATTAAAAGTGACTTTCTGCAAGGACTTGATTTCAGTGAGGTGATTAAAACGTTTGCTCAATCTAAAGTGATAAAAAAGAATCTAGCTTGAACTTTACATGAGTCTTAACAAATCCACAATATATTTAACTGATTGTCTTCTTTGTGTAAATGATGTTAAATGTACCCTTAATAAAACTGTTATAATTCTGTAACTACTTAGTTTTTTTTCCTTATAAAAGCCATTACAAACTACAAATGGTTGAAGGTGTAACTCTAAAACAATTTCTAAAAAGTAGCCTCAGTTTTCAATTCTTGAGACTATTTCCAAAAACAGTAAGATATTTTAAATATTCCTAACTAAGAAATATATTGTAGGTTGTTTAAAGTTCAGCCCCTTGGAAATAAACATAAGAGTAGCCTACGGGAGGTGAGAGGGGCGCTAAATTATAATTAGCCTAGGGCGCCAAGATACCTTAATCCGGCCCTGACTGTAAACATAAGTGGGGATCCAATGGTGGCTATAAGCCCCCCCCTTCAGCTTCAACTATAAACTGGACATAGTGTGTTTTACTATTTAAACACCGTCATCTTCTTAATGGTTTTAGGCTTTAACGGCCTGTTCCTATCCCACACTCCACCTTTTCTTAGGTTCTGCCTCTAGAGTTGTAATCTTTTGCTATCTTCAGTGTTCTACTTTCTTTCATTCTATCTATGTGTTGAATCCATTTTCTTCTGTATTCTTTAATCCTTTCATTAACTGCAAAAATATCTAAATCACTTCTTATCTCCTCATTTCTTATGTGATCTCGTGTATTACACCTTTTAACTGATCTCAGAAATTTCATTTCTGCTGTTTGTATTTTATGTTCATCTTTTTTCCTTACGACCCAAGTTTCAGAACCATACAATAATGTAGATAATTGGCATTGTGATATAAAATTTCGTTTCTTTTGTACATTTGTTTCCCAACGTTCTCCAAATTGTTCCACACATTCTTGTGAAATTTATCACTTTATTTTCTATATCTCTATCTTGATCATAAGTAATGTCACATCGAAGATAGTTGAAATGGCTATTTAAATAATAATTTTTTTTTACTATTTAAACATTAAAATAAAAAAATTTAAAGGATTATCACGAGATAATTAAACCCTTAAAGGTAGGTTAGTATACTAGTAGTTATATCCGACACTTGCAGTATTTGTTCGTTATAAATCTATAACATGTTTTTGTTTGTACACTTTCATTGTTTTCATTAATAACAACATTGGTTTTTGGTTTAACACACGTTGCTGGTATTTCTCTTAAAACCAAACATTATCACTGATACAATGATGAGGCATCCTCAGTGGGTCAACTGAAACAGAGAAGAGAACAAAGTCTTGCCAATCCATAACACTCCCAAAAAGTACAATCAATTAGTTTAGAAACTGAAATGTATTACACAACAAAAATTTAAACTTTATTAAAATGGGAGAAATATTTAAGTTCTTGGATTTTGTTGTCCATGACATGTCCGTTGATTAACTAATTATAAGTATAATACTACTGACTCGGAACACTAAGTTTTTTATTGGTAAGAATGTAACATTTTTTACCTTATAACCTGAATTGGATGAAGCTATAAAGTAAAAAATTTTACATTTTTACCAATAAAAAACTTAGTGTTCTGAGTCAGTAGTATTATACTTATAATTAAATATTTAAGGTCAGTCATGATGCAATCACATAACTATTTTCCATGGGTGGTAAGAGAGCCAATAGAAATATATAAAAATAAGGACAGTCAGTAAAAAATAGATGACAGCTACAATTTGCCAGGAGTTTAGATATCTGTTTTAAATAAGGTGACAGGTTTATTATAATGAAATAAAATATTTGTATTTTAAAATTGGTAAAATGTTATTATGCTTAAATATTTTGTTGTGTATTATGTTGCAATTTCTAAAATATTTTATTGTATTTTTTTTTATGAATGCTCCATTACAATTGTGTAATAATACATGCTAAGATTTTCCTTATTTGAATAACAATGTCTTTATATACTTACATCATAACATAACGTATACATACATGTATTACATAACATAGCTTACAATGGTCATGTGTCAATATTTGATCATTTACAATAAAATAACGTATTAGATTTCTCTTGAACTAATAAATGTTTTGAAGTCTTTCAGATGTTTATAAGATCTTCTTTTGTAGGTCACACTCATATATGGTGTGATCCACTCTTTGTTCTCCTGCATTGCACTGGCACATTGGTCGTTTATTATCTTGAAGCGGTGAAGGTAAGATTTCAGTTTTTCATGTCCCGTCACTATTGCCATGAATTTGGGAGTTATTTTGAGTTTTGTTTTTTTGTGTCATGTTTTGTTTTGTTTTATGGGGGGTTATTGGGTGGGGAAGATTGGTTGTAATCATGGGCTTGTTTGTAATATTGTGGGTGGGGCTTACAGTGTAAATAGGGATAGGTCAAGACTTTGTGCTTGGGCTCAGTCCGGCCGCTCAGGATACTCCACCATACTATGGGCAAAACGTTTGGCTTTAAGAGAAATAAATTGGCATGTGCCAAACTGAAAAACCAGTGCTTATATTGAGGTGTTCACCTCATAAAATGGAGTCACCCATGCTATGTGCTCTAGGAATGATCTCCACAACTTGCACTATGAAAAAAATCAAATTGCTTAATTTCAATGTGGGAGTTAGCAACTAATAACAACACAATCTAATCCTTACCTCGCACAATCTATTTCACTATAATTTCTTGGCATTTCAAATTGTAAATGAAATAAATACACAGACACAAAATGCATGCACATGCATTTTACCAGACTTACCAAAAATGTTGCAAAATTTAACCACCCTTTTAACAATTCTGGATCTGCCTATGATGTAAATCCTTTTCACAGTGGTGCGCCGACACAGTGTTCAAAGTAAAGGCTCCAGGATAGTAAAGGCGCCAAAAATTTCAGGCGAGGAGGAAATATATGAACAAAATTATTATTCATTAAGTTAATTGTATTAACCTTTTCAGTCCTCTGGTCATTATATTTGGGTATTCTCACCAAATTTTTATGACTGTATAGTGTTCCTGGCGTGTACCAAATTTTAAATTGGTAAAGTGCTCAGAACGGTTTCCTATCCCTATGGCTGTAACTGTAATGATTGTTATGACAAATAACATTAATTAATTTATTTTCTTCCAAATTATTTTTTAATGTTTCTGTTTTTGTACCCTTCTTGTATGTTTATTGTTGTTTATAGATTTTTTGTAATTCTTGGTTTCTGTTCAATAAACTTACAATTAATATATTTCATATTTCATTTGTACTCACTGATATGTTTTAATGAAGTGATTTTTTATGGGGGGGGGGTATACCAGCACCAACTAAAATTCTGCACACAGGCGCCAGACACTACTGGTGAGCCTCTGTCTTTTCAGTTTTCTGTATAATTTTTTTGGCTTATCTGTAGAGAGTAATGTGTTTGTGCAGGGCTTAACTCGATTCTAGGCTTGATGTGCTGGAAGTCAAGTATTATCTTAAAAACTAAATATTTTCTCTCTCCTCTGCTCTAATGCCAGTTTAATAGTGTGAAGTTGTTTGTAATTTCTGTGTGTTTATACTTTTGCAGGAAGTATATCGATGTAGGACTGAAAGTGAACACAGCGACAGAACTATCGCTATTGGTGTTGATGACTGGAGCAGTGGCACTCGCGTACAGACAGATCACTCGGCTTGATGTAAACCACAAACATATCTCGCTGTTAGACGATTTGCTACTGTTTTTGTGTATCCCAGCTTTCTTTCTTCAGGCCATCCTCAGCATGACACCAGCCATTAAAGGATATAATTACTTAGCGATGACAACAGTAATTTTACAGGTGTGAGGCTAAATTGAGTCACCCAAATTAGTTAAATGTTTGTATGTAACTGACAATAACAGAGTAATGTATGAGGCCTGTAAATTAAGTAATGAGACTCATTCAATAAAACCTTTTATTTACAATCAAACTATATCTAGACTTATCACCTTCAAAATAGTTCACTTGGGAAGCAACACAGGGCTCTAGACAGTTTTTCCACTCTTCATAGCATTGCTGGAACTCTGAAACTGGAATCTCCTTCAACTGGTCGGTTACACCTTTTTTAACCCTACTGTCAATAACCGGGTACCCTTTCAAATTTTATTGTCGGAATATTATCAATATTTTTGAAAAAATAAAAAATCCCAAAAGATCCTCGTTCTACAACATTTATTTAGTAGACTGATATTTTTATATTAACATTTTTTCGAATAGACATATATTAAAATCGAATTTAAAGTTGACTATGCGCTTGTTCAATAACCGGGTACCTGGGTACCCCATGCATATCGATATAGTATTCACGCTAAAATTGAAATATAATAATACAATCAATAATATAATTTATTGGGAAGGGTTTTGTGAAATAAGAAAATTTATATATTTATTAAAAAAATTGTTATTTATTTATTATTATTTTGTTTCATTATAACACTCGATACATTTTGTAAAAGTTTTTGCATGCTCATCACATACAGGCTTCGTACATTCGACACATGATTTTCTAGTTTTTCTCCTTTTTTTGAATTGTCCTTTATAGCATATATGGCAAGAACCGACAACTATTTTTCGTCTAGTATGGTCCAAAGCCTGCTGAGATGTAGATGGTACAGGAACATTTCTCGATAATTCTGCAATAGGCTTCCCAATGAAACTCTCGATTGCAAGGCGTGTTGCAAAATGTCTTGTAACCTGATTATTTGTGGATCGATCTTCGATAAGCGGCATACATAACTCTTCACTCAACTGTCGTAAATATATTCTTCTTTGATTAGTTTTATACTTTATCATTTTGTTATTTTCGAAATATATAATATATGCAGCAAGAGCACTAATATCCAATATATTATAAAAAAATGCCAAGTACCATCGCTTCGTTTGTCGTTGTGTTGTATATCTTCCCAACATCTGATCCATTGTGTCGACACCTGATTTTGTTTTATTGTAATATTCCACTATTTCTGGTTTCTTCTTTCTTCCATCAGAGATTGTCATGTCCGAATGCATTGTTGATAATAGTATTACTACTTTATTTTGTTTTGGTACATATGAGCATATTGTTACTTGATCTCGAAATCCAAATATAGTTGAATATTCTTCTCGATTTTTCTCTGCTTTCATTACGTCAGGAATATATTTTTTATTTTTTCTCAGAGTGCCCACGATTGTCAGATTCCATGATAGCAGATGTTCCGCTAGAGGTAATGAGGTGAAGAAGTTGTCCATCGTAATATTTCTGCCAGATCCTCGATAAGATGCCACTAACTCTTTTACAACCCTTTCACCTTGATTTGTCTCACGACCGGCTGCACTTTTTCCTGTATATAGTTGTCCAAGTAGTGGATACGAGTTTTCAGAGTCACAAATCCACCAAACCTTCATACCGTATTTTGCTGGCTTTGATGGAATATACTGAGTAAATCTTGTTCTTCCACGATATGGAAAAAGTTGTTCGTCGATGGTCAAGCACTCCGTAGGTTTGTATAATTTAGATAAATTAGAATTCAACATAGTCCACAAGTCTCGTATTGGTGCAGCCTTATCCTCTTTTATGCGTACATCTCGGGTATTAGCATCATCAAATCGGATAAATCTGAGGATGTTCCAAAATCTGTTGATTCCCACTGTCGCTCGGTATAAAGGATGTGCAGTTGCTTTCCACATGTCAGTAGAGTGATCGGTGTTGGAATTATTTGTGTTAGACATAATAAGAATCCCCAGAAATGCGTAGAGTTCTCACGGCATTACATCTTTCCACACGAGCTGTTTTTTTGTAGGATTCTTTTGGTTGTATTTTTCATATACCAAGGTTGCTTTTTTGTTTGTATGGTGCATGATAATATCGACCATTTCATTCGTAAAAAACCACTTAAATGTAGCCGAGACTGACAGTGTTTTGGTGCTTCTATGTGGACCACATCTCTGATGAACAATGTTACGAACTGAAGTTTGACGCTGGATAGAAGTTGGTGTTCGACTCCATTTTGTTTGATCTTTGGATACGAAATTCGCAGAATCTGAAGATACAACACTAGGCTCTTCAATTTCCTCCGATTCTTCGACATCATCATCCAGCTGTACTTCGCTGTCACGATTTTCCACGACCTCTTCATTGTCAGAGATTTCACTGTCTCGTTCTGAGCGATTGTTCGGCAAAGGAAACCATTCTTCATCCTCACTGTCTGATGCTGCATCTTCCTCAGCAGAATCTTGCTCAAAAAATTGCTGCAAATACGCTGCTTTCTCTTCTTCAATCAACCTATGAAAGAAGCATAGCAAAATTCATTATTATTTTATATTTATACAGAATACAAGTATTTTTATTCGAAGCAAACTCCATATAACAATACCTTGCAGATTCTCGTTCCGAAAATTCCTCCATTGTTTTTTGGTTTTCTGCGGCAACTGAATACAACATCCGTCCAGGGTGACTAAACTAACACTGACTTGTAGAAGCTTCATTAGTTGATGACATGCCGGCACATGACCAGCTTCTGGCGCCAGACGGCATTCCGTTCCGGCGCGTCACGCCGCACTCAACTATTATATTCACAGAACTATTTGAACGTCTACACTGAGCGAAATCTCACTTTCCATTGACGCAGCTGCGACGAGAATTTTTACTACAATGCTATTTCGTATGGATTGTAAAACTCCCACTTATTTATACCTGAATCGTCACAAAAGACACTTGGAAACACCAGATTCCATGGGAAGGCCCTCAAACTGCCTTATGGCAACGCTACTATTGTATAAATAACAATGGAAACATAGGTGGAGCAGTAAATTAGCTTATACCTGCGGTGGGTACCGCGGTACCCCGGTTATTGAACGACGTTGAAAAGTTAGGTTATTGACAGTAGGGTTAATGTTGTCTATCGTTCCAAAATGGTGCCCTTTGAGATGTTTTTTTCAAACTCGGAAAGAGAAAGTAGTCACATGGACTCAAGTCAGGTGAATAAGGGGGCTGTGAAACAACAAGATTATTTTCTTTAACTGTGAGTACTGTGTGACAAGGTGCATTATCATGATGTAGCATCCAGGTGTTCATGATGGTTGGTCTCACGCGGGCTTCTCTTTTCCACAGCCTTTCAAGAATTTCTCGGTAAACATGTTGATTGACAGTCTGTCCTGTAGGCAAAACCTCCTTATTAATAATGACATTACTATCAAAGAAACAAATTTTGATTTTGGATTTCCTCATTTTTGCTTTCTGAGACGTGGTGAGTTTGGTGTGTGCCACTCCTCGCTCTGGCATTTTGTTTCTTGCTCGTACTCAAAGATGCACGATTCATCACTGGTAATAACATATTTTAGAAAATCAAGATCATTTTCTAGAACAAGTTTAACATAAAACTTGATTGTACAACCTTACCCGTTATTAATGTCACTAATTTTTATAATGCACAACAAAAACTTACTTCACAAAAAGCTTGTTTACGTTTCATGTGGCAACAGTAGACAATAAATATTAATACTCATTATCAACCAGCTGTTTATCTAACCATAGGTGTCAATAGAAACCTTACAGTGTTGCCGTATTGATTGCTATATGATTAGTCTCATTATTTAATTTACAGACCTCGTAGATTGAGCAGAAAGTCACATTAGTTAAGTTTGGGGTAAGTGTGTAAACAATGAAAAGAATGTAAGGCTGCAGCAATTTGTCGAGTCCAAATGATTAAAAGCTCACGCTAGGACTATGCACATACTCTCAACCAATGTTATTACTGTGCACTCTTCTGTTACATTTGGGTCATGAAATTACTGAATGAATGAAGCGAGTTCTCAGTTTTATTAATTCAACAGTGTGGAATTTGCACACCTACCTATTGCAGGCCCGGCTCCAGGCAGGGGCAAACCGTGCCACCACCCAAGGCGGCAAATTTTAAAGGGTGGCAGATTCAGGGAAGTTAAGTTTTGAAATTGAGAGAAAAAAAAATTACGCCTGTCGAGACTTTAAAATTTATTTAAGAGTATGGTTTTGCGCCAAATGCTGGTGTCACTCTAAGAATTTTGCTAATATTACCTGTGACAATGGCAAGCGGAGAAAGGACTTTTTCGAAGCTCAAACTTATTACAACTTATCTCAGGTCGAGTATGTCCAAGACTCGCCTGAGTGGTCTGGTGACTATATCTATAGAACATCAGTTAGCTGAATCACTTGATTACAACGAAGTCATAAAGGAGTTTGCCAGTGCAAAAGTTAGACGAGTATTTATTAACTAAGGTATATGATACATTACTTTTGTTATATTTCAATCATAATGAATTTTAGTTAGTATTTAAATTTTATGTCATCACATAGGCATACATTTTTATTGTCTCAGATTCCTTGTATTGTCTCTACAATTTTTATTGTAGCCCTTCGTCGCATCGTAAATGCGAATAATTTCTAGTTATTTGATAAACACAACAATGCGAACATTCCTAGTCCTCATTTGAAGGCAATCGCCGTATCTTTAGAGTAGGTCTAGTGTGCGTGAATGTGTTCAGTATAAACATTTTACTTGCCTCCAGAAACGGTTAAGACTTAAAATAGGTTAATTACCTTCTGTCAACGTTTCTCAGAATCCTATAGGGATTACTCGAGTTTCGACACCAATGGTGTCATCATCAGATCCAATATGATTAAGGTTAAAACATTAATCGATGTATATTCATCTCGTCAAATATTAAACATTAAAAAATTCAAGTACCGTCTGCCTAGTGGCAAAAGCTAAAGAGCATGATAATGTCTTTCGGCCGCCAGCTAAACGCAACATTTGCAGAAAGGAAACAATCAGTCAGTCAGTAACCATAATAATAATAATAAACAACGTTTTACTCGTTCGTTGGCCTTCCTTCGCTTGTCTGCCAGTTTTATGTTGTAGAATGAATCGATTTTCTCCTGCTCAGCCATCGTCGACGCGAACGGTGTATTTATTAAGTACTCGTTCAATTCTTCGTGCATCAAGTCATCTTGTTTCTTATTCAATCTACAACGTTTTACTCGTTCGTTGGTTTTCCTTCGCTTCTCTGATAGTTTCATGTTGTAGAATGCATCGATTTTCTCCTGCTCAGTCATCATCGACGCGAACGGTGTATTTATTAAGTACTCGTTCAATTCTTCGCTCAACAAGTCATCTTGTTTTCGTTTTTGTTGCGATGGGGCCGCTGGTATTGAAGCTTCACCGCCGACAGCAACCGCTCGTTGCTGTTCCTTCTCGAGCTTCTTTCGTTCCCGATACTTTCTTGCTCGCTCGGCATTTTGTCGTTTCTTGATCTGAGCCTTCTCGTCGCTGCTATCCATTGTCGAACGCTGTTTTAATCAGTCGCCACGTTATGGTTACTATATACCAGCAGCAGTGTATTTCACCACAACACAAAACAAACCTTTATTTACAACAATCCCAATGACATTATGTATCTGTGTTATACTTCACATTTCTGCGGTGAGTAATTAAATATAAAGAACAGTAGATTTGCATTTACGATGACAAATATTTTAATGAATAGATCGTTAGCTGAATCACATACGAAGACAACCATTAACTAGAGACAATAACCCCAATAACCTATCTACAGCTATGCAGTGTTGTTCGCTTGTTAGGTCTTTAATCTGCGACGACGTTAGCATGTTAGCGGTCGCGGTTTTAGTTAACGATTCCCGGCTGGTAAATTGTGCTAACACTTGATTTTAAACTTTCAGGACGCTTTATAAATCTGGTTTAATTGTTTGCAGTGATATTATTTTTAACACATTATATATATTGCGACGTATCAAAACAAACGTTTATTTACAACAATCCCAATGACGTCACGCAAGAATGACGTCATGCAGCGTGATGCGTTACAGTTTACAGCGTTACAGAAATTTTCAAATGATGGCCAGCCAAAAGACATTATCATGTCAAAAAACAACACATACATTGTACAAAATAATAAATAACACATATTAAAACAAAATAACAGCAAAATAAAAACAACACGCGGCCGTATACCTAAGTTTTTACCTGTGCAGGTTCGTTACGGCTGCGTGTTGTTTTTATTTTGCTGTTATTTTGTTTTAATATATGTTATTTATTATTTTGTACAATGTATGTGTTGTTTTTTAATTTTTAATATTTGACGAGATGAATATACATCGATTAATGTTTTAACCTTAATCATATTGGATCTGATGATGACACCATTGGTGTCGAAACTCGAGTAATCCCTATAGGATTCTGAGAAACGTTGACAGAAGGTAATTAACCTAATGTGTTCAGATTTAAAATGGGGAGGGGGGCACTCATAAATACTCCACAGGGCAGCAGAAGCACTGGGGCCAGCCCTGACCTATTGTGGAGATCTTTTAAAGTAACTTTTGAATACATCAACCAATTTTTTCTAACCTTGGCATGCATGTCCATACTTTTATTCCACAGCCCCTTATTTTTTAGTCTTATCCCTCCCCCATAAAATAGGGAGGAGCCAAAAATGTGAGGGATCAACATTTTGAAAAAAGTTACAAAAATCCATGTGGCTATCAAATTAAAGAGAATTATAACCAAAACCAAAACATTCGGTTTTGGAAATTAAAAAAAGAGTCCATGTGACCACCCTCGTTTGTGTTAAAAATGTAACTAAAACGCAGCAGGTTGTGTTTAGATTAACACAGGTTGTGGGAAACCTTAAAACACAGCAGAGTTGACGACCCATGCGTTTTTTCCACGTCCGTGTGACCAATTTTATTGCTGCCTGTGTGTTAAATTCAATGCGTTTCCCAACCGTACCCTAAGGCACTGCGATCGCCCGTGTTGATCGGTTTTCGCTTCGACTTTGAAGACAAGTAAACAGTATACGTGAGTTACACCTTCACACAGTTTTACCATTTCTGTTTCTCTATCATTCATTCATTGTCATATCAGTTACATATATTCGGTCGAATTATTCTGCATTCCGTTATTCGTTTTTCTTAACTACACTCCTTTTAAACTTCACCTTCAAATAACTTTACAGTCCCGTTTGTTTTCCTTACTCTTCACTTCCTATCAAACTGACCCACCTTTCAAGTTCCAGTTAACAACACTCCTTTAAACTTCACCTTCAAATAACTTTATAATCCCGTTTGTTTTCCTTATTCTTCACGTCCTTTTAAATCAACCCTCCTTTGAAGTACAAGTACTTTATCACCTTACTTTGCAGAATGCCTCCGAAAAAAAGGACAAAGTATTGGGCAGGTCCATCCAGATTCTAAGCGAGCAAGGTTATTGCAAGCAGCTGAGACACCTGAGGAACATGAGTCTTGGCTTGAACAACAACAAAGAAGGCAGGCAGAGATTAGGGGCTTGGAAACACCTGGGGAGCATAGGGAGCACGTAGAGCAACAATGAATAAGCCAAGCTGAATTAAGGACCGCGGAATCACTTGTGGAGCATGGGGAGCGTGTTGAGGCAGGCTGAATTAAGGGATGTGGAATTACCAGAATGTGAATATTGGCTTGAAAATGACCGCATACAGCATGCTCAATCAAACAAGTGAGCAGAATAGGTAATTTGATTTTAGAGGCTTTTCAGTATGATCCAAATTATGGTGATTTGTCACATCGCAAAAAATCAACTACCAGAACCACTTTATTCATACATGTCAGGAACGACTTCAGAATCCAAGCATTTTCTCCAAAATATTCAGAGATACAGTTCATGCTTTCAGATGACAGTTTTCGGCAAGACAGCAGCAATCGAAGAAACTGGTGGTTTTATGCCTACTTTTAAAGTGAAAGGACAAATATATCACAAAGTCAGGTGGTTCCTCCCAGTCCCAAATGAAAATCCAAAATTTTTACAAATCTGTTTCATGGGAGACGATCAAGGTCAGACTGATCAACACTTGTATCTGCAATAAAAGAAAGGATATTGTTTTAAATCTCCAAAGGCTCTTCCACCAATATAGTAATTTATTACAAGTGTTAAAAACAGCTTTCGAGAGAATGCCGACTGATGAGTACAAAATTGTTATACGAGCTGACAGAACACCATATAGACAGACAAGAAAAATTATATTACAATACATATTAAAAGTAAAATATTCGTGTGCGAAGCTGTGGACAACTGCTACTTTTACGTATAAGAGAAAATGAGACTAATAATGTGGGCACCAGTGACGGCTCGTCCATAAGGTTCAATGGTTCAGTGAACCCCCTAAATAATTTAAATATGTTTAAGGATTTGTTGAGAGATTTTCTTCATATTTAAATAAACAAGATTTGCGAGATTAATGTTATTGACTGAACAGTAATGGATTTGTGTAATATGCGACTTGTTCGCTACTATTGCTTGAGGTACAGAATAGCTCTCAGCACCTCCTATACTGCGTAGACAGCTTTGGAGGAGGAAATCAGTATATGCAAAATTACATTCAACAGTCGCTAATCCCGAGTGTTAGTGATAGAGATGAATAGTTCCGACGAGGGCCAAACCGCACTGACCGGGATTTTCGACATTTTCATAATATCACCATTTTATATTATTATGATATTTACCACATGATTTGTCCGTTTACCTTCAGTTTTGTGTCAGATTTCTGTATTTCATTTAGAATGCAATGACAATGTGTGGAGTAAAGTCCAGTGGCGTCGCCAGATGTAGTGGCACCCAGGGCGGGCCGTCCTCGTTACACACCCCCCTCCAACACACTTAACTATAAAAAGCTGAAAATACTGTAATTAGCTAACGTGTTGCAAAGAACGAATTTGAATTAAATTAAATAAAACATTTATAACTTATGGAACTGTTTATTTTTAGGCTAAATTCATTTTACAAACTAAATAGGTAATTAGGCCTACTAATTCAAAAGAATTAGCACATCAATATCTTAAAACCTGCTTTTACGTGCTTTATATGAAGCAAATTTTGAAATTACACTATCAAAATCAATACTTTTTGCCACTTCATGTTCAATGGATAACATAGCTAGGTTCGTCAATCTAACCTGACTCATTGTGGATTGAGGTAACTTTTGATTAATTTTAGTTTCGAAAAACTTCTCTCGCATGAAGCAACTGATACACATATTGTGAGAAAAAACCTTAAAGCTAATGTTATATTTGGTACCGAATCTGAAAAGTCATATTCGGTAATAAATTCTAAGAAGTTCAAACTGGTCCACTTCTTCGTTTTTTCATTTGAAATGCCTGCTGCCTGAAGATGCCTTCTCAACCGCAGGATTTCTTTGGGGACGTCTACGTCTTCTTGAGAAAATTCATCATATGTCTTAGTCAAACTTTTGAGAAGAGTCCGAAGGTCTGGTTCGTTTGCATTCATCAAATTATTAGGCTGCAAAATAGCGAAGTGGGAGAGGACTTGTTCCATACCCTCACAGCGTGTCACCATCTCCTGGTAAAACGTATCTATGCATTCGAGCATTGCCCGTTGTAGCTCTTGCGCCCAAGTGAGTCCTTCATCCCTGGAATTTTCACCAGGTAGCATCTTTTTCACTCTTCTTCTTTTTTCTGTGGGGATGTCCAATTTTTGACACATATTTTTTGCAAACTGAAGAGCACCTTCAACAATATCTGTACGTTTGTCCTTCAAGAACAGCTTAAGACCATTCATTTCAACTACACATTTTTCGAGGTTGATTCCTTCCAATTGCAAATATTTTTGTGTGTAGTTTACTTCCTCTAACACTTGCCCCCACAATGAAAGGTAGCATAAAAATGAGAAGTCGCTGATTGCAGGCAGTAGGATATGTGCAGCTCCTCTAGTTTCGACTGTCTCGTCGGGCTGGCATAGTTCTTCAACAGCTTCGATTAGCTTTTCAAAGTTACCCATGACGGGTTTTATTGCTTCGTGATGGGCACTCCATCTAGTCTCAGACAGACGTTTTACAGAAATGCCAACATGTTCCATGAGAATTTCCCATCTGCGGGTCGATGCGGAAAAGAAGCTGTACACACTTTCTAATGTCCCAAAAAAAGTCACACATGAGGGGACAGTCCCAAATGCATGTACTCCACAGAGGTTAAGTGTGTGATTGGAACAAGGAACAAACATTGCTTTAGAGTTAACTTCTTTTATCCTTGCTTGCACTCCAGTGTGAATTCCCGCCATCGTCGAGGCATTGTCGTATCCCTGACTTTGACACATATTTATATCTAACCGGTCTTTCTCGAGGCTCTTAAAAATTTCTTCCGTAATGTCAACAGCCTTCTTACCAGTCAATTGAAAATATCCTAGGAATGATTCCCTAACTTCCACTTTTCCAGATTCAATATGCACATAGCGTATAACCTCACACATTTGTTCAATGTGCGAAACATCTCTTGTACTATCAAATAGAAGCCCGTAGTATCTAGCGTTTTTTATGTTAGACAAAATCTTTTCTTTTACACATTCACCCAATATCGTGATAAACTCATTCTGCGTAGAAGGAGACAAGTAGCTGACTAAAACTTTTCCTAACTTTACAGCCTGCTGATCTACTTAACACAAATGCTCTTTTAATATGGGATCATACTTTGAAAGGAGATGAACAAGCTCTAAATAGTTGCCTTTATTTGCACCCATTGCGTCCTCCCTATGACCCCGGAAAAGAAGATTTTGTTTAGCCAAAAATAAAGTAACATCCAATAATCTATGTAAAATGTTCGTCCACTTTTTTCTTTCTTGTTCTTCCTTAGTCTGATTAATGTTGTCGATTGTTCTATTTGCATTAAGGCTTGCTTGTAATGTTTTCCAATTTTCTAAGCATGTTAGATGCTGCTCAGAGTTTTCATGATCTGATATCTTTGGATTGAGCTTCCACCAAGATTGAAATCCAGTAAAGAATTTTGATGAGGTGGTAGAATTTACATTGGTGGTGAAAAGTTTGCAACAAAAACAAAATAAGCTTTGTTTTGCTAGTGAATAGGCCATCCAAGTTCTCAATATTTTTTCACCATTTGCCAAACTCTTGTAGAACCAATCAGTAGTTAACTGACGATTTGTTCCTTTGGATTTATCACCTGATCTTTGAATAGTAACTAACTATAATAATAATAGTTCTTATTTTGAAATTCACTACTTCCTCTTTTAATCAAATCAGTTCTTAGATCATGTGGAACAATTAAAGGCCAATCACCAATATCAGAATATAGAGACAAGTTTTCATGTATTTCTTCATCTTCTCTAATTTCATCATCGATGTTTTCTTTAACAGCTTCGTCTTCTTCTTGTATTGCAATTTCTTCATTTTGTCTTAATCTTAAATCATTGTTGGTTTCTTCAATAATAATCTCTTGTTTCCTAACAGAAAACGAGCATTCATCTTCAACATTCGATTCTGTCTGATTTTGAATCTCTTGAGATTTTTTTGTTATTCCTTCCTCGTCTTCTAATAAAACGGGTTTACTTTGGGTTTCTTTGGAAATCGTCTGGATTTCTTCCCCGTGTTCATAAAAAACATTCACTCCTTGAGTGCTTTTTGAAGATGAAGGCTCGATGAATTTTAGCATATATCCAGTCATTGACTGCAACTCCATACATTTCGCTTTTTGCTTTATTCTCTGTTGTGCTCCACTTGGTCGATTCCTTTTCATGATAGTGTATCTGAAAATAATGACACTGATAGATATTGCTAATGACATGATAGTATTTATTTTATTTCATAATTTACTGAGCGTAGTTTAAATTAGCGGTGGTAATCGGTCGGTCAATAACTACTGCACTCAATAATACTTTGATTTTATAAAAAATCTGCATTACGTCATTATGCCGTTTAAGATCAAAATAGGTTTGTAAATATAGCAGTACCAGTTGGTGCCCTGATTAATATACATAATATATTATTACGGTATGTATACAACTAACCATTAAAATAACATTAAAATGAGTTGTTTCTCGAGCGGACTTTGGTTGCTATAAACATTTGTTACAATTTTATTTTTCTTTCAGGTGCTAATAACAATGTGTATTTATCATTCTAGTATTTCCCCGATAATTAATAAGCAATGTAATTAGACGAATCTCGGAAAGAGCTAGTAATATTATTGTATATTTCATTAGTGTTTAAACTATTATATTAAAATTTATTTACATTGTCGTCTTATAAATCTTTTTAATGCAAATTACAATTTGCTTAATGCAGCTATTTTGTAAAGCGAGGGACTGGATTATGCATTAATTCAATATAATAATTTCTAAAAATACTACCAAAAACTATGAAGAAAAAACGGTAAATAAACATTCATTAAATGCTTGTAATTGGTGAAATGGTTGAAATCAATGAAGGTCAGCAAGATAGAGTTAAGTTTTTTTATTGAATTAGTTGTGCACTATTATACTGGCGAAATGTACAACTGCAATAACATTAGTATTTTGCCAAACATTATGCCACTGACTTGTTATAATATTATTATATACACACCACCAAAATCAGTAAAAATTTGTTACTGATTTTGGTGGTGTGTATATAATAATATAATAACATTAGGCCTACAATTAATGAAAAATAGCACTGGTGAAATGTAAAACTGCAATAACATTACACTTAAGGAAAATAAAACTGCTTTTAAACTATACGCTTTTAAATTATATGTTTATAACAAGAATTTTAGAAATATTTATGAGCAAACGTTAATTTCAATTGTGATACTCCATTTAATAAAATCTAAAGTACATAGAATTTTGTACATCGAAACATAAAAATGGTTATTTTAAACAAAATTTATAGTAGGCAAATTAATATAAAATTGGGAAACATTAGAATTTATAATAGAATAACATATTTTTATGAATAATTAACAATAATTCGGTGTCTTTAAGTCACCGATGACAGCTCCGGTACATAAAAACAACATTTTATTATGCACGAACATTTCTAATTTTGATCACCGTGTTGTATTCTACGCGTAATTTTATCGAAGAATGAGTCCAAACACGCACGACACAATTACGGTGTAGATAATTAATATTATGGAAAAAATATATCTGCAGAATGCCTGTGTACAATCCCTATTTAAAAACTAAAAGAATAACGCAACGTTCCTTTAGTGTAAATTCCACCAATTTTAATATTTAAAAATTTCATCTTATTTTCACTATTTCAAATCATTTGGGCTTCATAATTATTAATTTAATAATTACATTATTTTAACGTTTGTTTATTTACTTTTACAATAGACCAATGAGCTTTCTGCGTTTCGAGCTTGAAAGGCTCGTTTCGTACTTTTGAAACTGCCGAAGGCCGCATTAAAAGTTATTTGGTCGATAACACCTTCGTCACTGTTTATATAAAAGGCCTACATACGGTATTTACAAAACCATTTACAATATTTAAAAATGTTGGATTTTTATCCGATTTTTTTTGTATTGCTAAGCGTATTTGCTTGCTTGCGTTACACTATTTTGCATATAACCTTCTTGTGTCAAGAAGAGGGCCTCCTCCTCGAAATAATACATCACATAAAGAAATAATAAATACATGACAATATTGTCCTAGCTTGAGTGTGTAAAAACGTGGCGGTATTTGCAGAATTCCTATTTAAGTATTCATTTACGAAAACAAGTTCGTGGGGCAGATAAACAAACCAGCATACGTTCTATAGCCATATCATATAAACCCTTGAACAGTATTTCTCGTCAGATTCGTACCGTGTTTGCTCTAATTTTGTTTGGAATTCAACGCAGAATCAAAAAATGTTACGTTAAATGCTATTAAATTGTAAACCATAAGAAAAGTCGGTCCGAGTAACGGAGCATCCAATAGTGTCCAGTAGGCATTAAACGCCGAATGAGGGTACCATCGGGTCGGCTGCATGTGTGTGTGTTTGTGTTAAGTGAGCCATCGCAGGTAATCCAACCGCCTTCCCTGACTGAACAAAGTATAGAGACCTGTTTAACCCCGTGCCGCAGAAAAAAAATTTAAATTCGCAGGCCTGTGTATCGGTACTCGCTTTTCAAGTCAAGTACTTACCTTCAGTAAATGAATGGTGCACATACAGAAACTCAAAATAATTAAAGGACCACTCTGCACCATGCCACTATAAACAGCAAAAATTGAATTTCTGTTGAACTGAACTCAAACTGTACAACATGCATCACATTCACAACACTGGGCTGAAACAAAGAGTGAAGAGTGAGCGGTTCTCCGGGGGCGGGAGTCTGGTGCGCCTGCGCAGAATTGGCCAAATCAGGAAACGCAACTATCAAAATACCCTTCGGCTTAACTTGAGTCTGCAGACTGACAGCGTGAAGCCACTCGGGCAACGTCGGCTACCTTCATTCTCATCTATGCCCGCCTATATTCTGTTGTCAGATGTGAGTTTGGTAAACGTTTGGTTAAAGTTTGTGTATTTATTTTAGCACAATAATTTTATTAAGTTCACGGCTTCAAATACGTAAACTCAAGAGTAAATTTTTCGTGCATTCAAGTGTCTGTGTGTATTCGTGTCTAACATATCTGTACATGTCCTGTAAGCATTTAGATGTTTCATTTTAAAGTTTTGTCATTTTATTTTTAGTGTAACAGTTTTTATTAGGTACACGCGCTGTAAGTGTTCGATGTGAAGTTCGTCTAACATTTCGAAGGAGTCATGTCAATTTAAGGGGGGGTGGGAACCGTATATATTAAAATGCCATTTTCTCAGCATTTATTTTGTGCTACAGACTTGAAATTTGTACAGGTTAATCACCACACTTTCAGATTGTTATGGCAATAGAATAATAAATTTATAAATTTACAAAATTTATAAAAATGTTTTAAATAAAAACCTTTTTTATTTCGGTCAGGGATATCCTCGGTCAGTTTTTAAAACATTTTTATAATTCTAGCAGACAAATGTTATTAGTAGAACAACTGTACAAATTTTAACTTCCTATGTTATAAACGTAATTATATAATTCTCGAAGATAAATAATAAACACAATTGAGAATTCATATCATACCATTTCTTACATACCTATTACCCTGAATCGTTTATTTTGTTTCAGCGTTTATCACTCCAGAAACAAAAATAATTGATTAAATTGACTCCAGATAAATACGAAATCAACCTGCGAAGTTAGTGCACAGGTAAAGAGGAGTTTTACCGCAAGCAACTGATTACAGCAATATAATTATATCAAAACCAACATTGTGAGTACAAAAATTCAAGTACCGTCTGCCTAGTGGCAAAAGCTAAAGAGCATGATAATGTCTTTCGGCCGCCAGCTAAACGCAACATTTGCAGAAAGGAAACAATCAGTCAGTCAGTAACCATAATAATGTTGCGTTTAGCTGGCGGCCGAAAGACATTATCATGCTCTTTAGCTTTTGCCACTAGGCAGACGGTACTTGAATTTTTGCCATCATAAACGGAGTAACGTTGTTCGTCTTGTAGATGCGTGGCTCACCCAAGTAGATGCTTGGAAACGACAGTTCCTCGGCATTCTCATCGTAGATTATATTCTGTGGCTTCGAGTTCATGCCTGGTGCTATGGCCAAGTACATTTCCTCATCCCACATCATCGTCTTTTGTTGTGCGAGCAACAATTCATTCGCATTCTCTGGCTGTTCTGCGATGCTTTCTATCAACGGCTCCTCGTCCGCCGGCTCTGTCTCTGTGATTTTCGCCGTCGTGTCACTACTGCTACTGTTGAAGAATGCATCATCTACCCATATATTATTCATTTTGTATAGCGGTTTCGTTAACAAGTATTGCAGCCATTTCTTTACGGTACCCTTATTGACGTAGCCTTGCAAGTACGTCGACTTATGTATGAGATGTCGTTTAATGTTTACGTTGAATGCTCTATCGTCGTCCAAGCTACGAGGCAACGCTTGAACCATCGTGTTTATATCGACCGGCACGTTTATTACTTGCCCTATAATACTTTGACTGCCGTGGACGAACCGCAGGCGTCGTATCTGCATGAATGGTAGACGCGGCGAGACCAGACGTTCAGTTATACAGTCGATTGGTGGCAAATGATCGGGATACTCAGGGTACACGAAGCCATTGGATCGCGAAAAGTTGGGTACCTTCTCGAGTGCTAGGGAAGTGTAACACGTTCCGCATACTTTGTAGCTAGTTACATCTTCGTTGGGGAACTCAGCGGCCAGTATGTGTTGACTCTTTTGCGGCGGTGCTCGCAAATCTCTCTGAAACCATAAGCGATCGCAGACGGAGCAGGCGTAACCGAACTCGTTGTCGTCGAATCGTTTCGTAAATTCCGCATCTGCTGCTATCTCTTATGTTTTTAAGCGTTTTGGCGACACCGCAGCGATTGCCTGTTCGAATTCAGCTGCTTCGTTCGCTCGTTTCGTTGCCATCTCAGTTTTCTTATTCAATCTACAACGTTTTACTCGTTCGTTGGCCTTCCTTCGCTTGTCTGCCAGTTTTATGTTGTAGAATGAATCGATTTTCTCCTGCTCAGTCATCGTCGACGCGAACGGTGTATTTATTAAGTACTCGTTCAATTCTTCGTGCATCAAGTCATCTTGTTTCTTATTCAATCTACAACGTTTTACTCGTTCGTTGGTTTTCCTTCGCTTCTCTGATAGTTTCATGTTGTAGAATGCATCGATTTTCTCCTGCTCAGTCATCATCGACGCGAACGGTGTATTTATTAAGTACTCGTTCAATTCTTCGCTCAACAAGTCATCTTGTTTTCGTTTTTGTTGCGATGGGGCCGCTGGTATTGAAGCTTCACCGCCGACAGCAACCGCTCATTGCTGTTCCTTCTCGAGCTTCTTTCGTTCCCGATACTTTCTTGCTCGCTCGGCATTTTGTCGTTTCTTGATCTGAACCTTCTCGTCGCTGCTATCCATTGTCGAACGCTGTTTTAATCAGTCGCCACGTTATGGTTACTATATACCAGCAGCAGTGTATTTCACCACAACACAAAACAAACCTTTATTTACAACAATCCCAATGACATTATGTATCTGTGTTATACTTCACATTTCTGCGGTGAGTAATTAAATATAAAGAACAGTAGATTTGCATTTACGATGACAAATATTTTAATGAATAGATCGTTAGCTGAATCACATACGAAGACAACCATTAACTAGAGACAATAACCCCAATAACCTATCTACAGCTATGCAGTGTTGTTCGCTTGTTAGGTCTTTAATCTGCGACGACGTTAGAATGTTAGCGGTCGCGGTTTTAGTTAACGATTCCCGGCTGGTAAATTGTGCTAACACTTGATTTTAAACTTTCAGGACGCTTTATAAATCTGGTTTAATTGTTTGCAGTGATATTATTTTTAACACATTATATATATTGCGACGTATCAAAACAAACGTTTATTTACAACAATCCCAATGACGTCACGCAAGAATGACGTCATGCAGCGTGATGCGTTACAGTTTACAGCGTTACAGAAATTTTCAAATGATGGCCAGCCAAAAGACATTATCATGTCAAAAACTGAACTTAAAAACCGGCAAAACAGTATAAAATAAGTTTTCTTAATAAACGTATATTTCATATACTAATGCGACGATGTAGTCAAAAGGTTCATATTTATCTGGGGAGCCAGTGAAATTGTGTTTGTTTCTGGAGGAAACAAAGGTTAAAACAAAAACTACAATTCAGGGTAATAAATGGAGTACAACGATATGGTTAAATTAATTCTATATTATGTTTTAATATTTAACTGTGACCACAATCAATATTCATTTTAATATTCAATTCATCCGCTATGCACATAGGAAACCACCGTTTGGATAAAAATACGTGGATTTCGTTATACACGTAAGTGTGGAGTGTGGGTTGACGAGAGAGTAGATTATTGTATGTAGTCCATTATATTCGTACTCTGTGGAGTAGACAATAGTAGCGGACGAACAGTAACGAAGTTGCCCGAGTGGCTTCACGCTGTCAGTCTGCAGACTCAAGTTTCGGCTTACGGACGACCGAGCGGTGCGCAAGCTGACGAGCCATAAGCGAAGAGAGTGTAGGATGTAGAGGTGGGCTAAACTGTTATTTTAAAATACTAGGTATGAAAATACCGTTCCAAAAAAATAACAGGTACAAATACCTGTTATTATATACTATATATACATAACCTATATTATCCTTTGTAAGTAACTCGTTTTGAGTTTCCTGCAGGTCTCCTATGTAATATCTTCAAATAAATACACTGCAAGTATGTTTCTTTTCGGTAAATTTTCACCTAGATAAACCTATTAATAAACCTACTTGCTGTGTATTTATTTGAAGATATTATATAACCTATACTATATAATTTGTTATAAGAAATAAATTGAAACTAAAAGTATTAACAGTGTTACTTTACACTGTGACTTTATTAAATTATTACTGTTTAAATGGAAATAAGAAACAAGAGAATTTATAGGCCTATCTCCCTTTGGGAATACCAATTTAAGTTTTCACTAGTAGTAAACAAACTAACATTGGTTAGACAAATCAGTTGCGAAACTCGGGGCAATTAAATAATTTAGAGTAGGCCTACACGTAATACCACAAAAAATAATGTGAAAAAACATCAGAAACGTATAATAAAAACATAACGGTAAGCCACAAGAGTGAATGAGAATAAACAAAATTTTACAAATAAAAATAAAAAACATTGTAATAAATTAAATATAAATACATAAATAAAAACTTATAAATAATAAGCAACAACAAAAGTAAATTCTTGGATTTCGTTGTCCATGACGTGTCCGTTACTTTACTAAATATCACTATAATATTGACGACTCGGAACACAAAGTTTTTTATAAGTAAAAACGTAAATGAAAGCCGTTTAGGTGAAAGCCGGTTTAGGCTGTAAGGTAAAACTTTACGTTTTTACTTATAAAAAACTTTGTGTAGGTGAAAGCCGGTTTAGGCTGTAAGGTAAAACTTTACGTTTTACTTATAAAAAACTTTGTGTTCCGAGTCGTCAATATTATAGTGATATTTAACAAAAGTAAATTAAATGCATTACAGTTATTTAAGGAACAGGACTAGATAAAGTGCATAAATGTCCATTACAACAATCTCATCATTTACATGAGATGTGTAGTGAAGTTAAAATCACATTAATAAAAAGTATAATATAGCTTATCAACATCAACCACTCTATAGGTTATAACTCAATATAATTAAATACGATTTCACTAACTACTCGGAACATAAAGTTTTTTTGAGTAAAAACAAAGTTTTACCAACCGATTTTAGTTACAAGTTGGTGACTAGTATAATATATAATTTATTAACATATAATCTGTATTCTATATCTGCATATCACACGAGAATAAATGTAACAGCAGGATGAATTATTTCCTTTATTAAAAACAGCTTCGTCTCTTTGCGCAGAATGAAGTATACAGGACGAAAAAGTGGCTCGTACTACAGTATATACTTATATTTCCTCTACTCGAAATATGCTTGATGCTACCTGTTCCTAAAATACTAGGTGTTCCTAAAATATTAGGTGTTACTAAAATATTAGGTGTTACTAAAATATTAGGTGTTACTAAAATATTACTGTTACTCTGGAACACGTTGTTCCTTGTGTATCGGTGATACCACTAATATTTGATCCTTAAATTTTTAGTGACCGTCAAATCAGTGAATGTTTTAGTGGATAGTTAGTGAGGATCGGTCAATAATACAACTTTTAGTAATTTTGCATCGACGTTTCGACAATATTTATTGTCATCTTCAGGACCTGTGTATGAAATACAATAGAAATATCAAACACAACGAAACAATTAAATATTTGGGTGAACGTGTTGGTGATGTGAGTGTGTGCGTGTGTATGTATGTATCATTTTTTATGTGAAGACTTATGATAGTTTGTTTACATCTTCAAATTATCTTTAAGAAAGCGAGCAAATTATAGTATGAAAGAACTTAATTTATACAGTATTACAATTTAAATTACTAAATATAATGTTATTTTAATTAATTAAACAAACAGTAACCAACAATTGGATATTAGATTGGTACAAAAATTGTTTATACCTACGACAGTCAACATATAGCAAAGTAATATATTACCTATAACTAAAACAGATTAGGGGATGTTCACTACGTAATTCTTGAAAGTTATTTTTAGCATGTTTCACTCCCTACTGATGTTAGCAAACAATCATAATTTATAAACATACAATTTACACAATATTGTAAAACATTACGACTTAAATCAGATAGTTGACAAAGGTTACACACAAACGTTTCTGGTAAATTTTACTAACAGGTAAACTTGGATAATACGGTAATTGTAATCATATTGTAAAATATAGTCAAGAGTACTATAGAATAATGTAATTTATGTATGTGTCCACAATCACCCTTCTCTTTCACCCATGCTCCCCCCGCCAGTCCACCCAGCCACTCACTCTAACCTGAAATCGATCTATCACTCACTATCACCCCACTCACTCACTCACTCTCTCTCTCTCTCTCTTCTACATCTCACTCACTGTCTCCCTTCTTCTCTCTCTCACTCTTCCATCCTTCGCTCTCACACTCTCTCTCTCTCTCTCCCTCTCATTATCTCTCTTCATTCACTATCCTCTTTCACTCTCTCTCTCTCTCATTATATCTCTTCATTCACTCTCTCTCCCCCTCTCCCACACTCTCTCTCTCACTCTCTCTCTCTCTCTCTCTCTCTCTCTCTCTCCCTCTCATTTGTCATCTGTACAATGACAAATGAGAGGGGGAGAGAGAGAGAGAGAGAGAGAGAGAGAGAGAGAGAGAGAGAGAGAGAGAGAGTGAGAGAGTGAGAGAGAGAGTGTGGGAGAGGGGGAGAGAGAGTGAATGAAGAGATATAATGAGAGAGAGAGAGAGTGAAAGAGGATAGTGAATGAAGAGAGATAATGAGAGGGAGAGAGAGAGAGTGTGAGAGCGAAGGGTGGAAGAGTGAGAGAGAGAAGAAGGGAGACAGTGAGTGAGATGTAGAAGAGAGAGAGAGAGAGAGTGAGTGAGTGAGTGGGGTGATAGTGAGTGATAGATCGATTTCAGGTTAGAGTGAGTGGCTGGGTGGACTGGCGGGGGGAGCATGGGTGAAAGAGAAGGGTGATTGTGGACACATACATAAATTACATTATTCTATAGTACTCTTGACTATATTTTACAATATGATTACAATTACCGTATTATCCAAGTTTACCTGTTAGTAAAATTTACCAGAAACGTTTGTGTGTAACCTTTGTCAACTATCTGATTTAAGTCGTAATGTTTTACAATATTGTGTAAATTGTATGTTTATAAATTATGATTGTTTGCTAACATCAGTAGGGAGTGAAACATGCTAAAAATAACTTTCAAGAATTACGTAGTGAACATCCCCTAATCTGTTTTAGTTATAGGTAATATATTACTTTGCTATATGTTGACTGTCGTAGGTATAAACAATTTTTGTACCAATCTAATATCCAATTGTTGGTTACTGTTTGTTTAATTAATTAAAATAACATTATATTTAGTAATGTAAATTGTAATACTGTATAAATTAAGTTCTTTCATACTATAATTTGCTCGCTTTCTTAAAGATAATTTGAAGATGTAAACAAACTATCATAAGTCTTCACATAAAAAATGATACATACATACACACACACACACACTCACATCACCAACACGTCACCCAAATATTTAATTGTTTCGTTGTGTTTGATATTTCTATTGTATTTCATACACAGGTCCTGAAGATGACAATAAATATTGTCGAAACGTCGATGCAAAATTACTAAAAGTTGTATTATTGACCGATCCTCACTAACTATCCACTAAAACATTCACTAATATTTGAAATACCTAGTATTTTAAATAACGCGTTACTGGCTGTTCCTTGCGTTCCAGCGATATTTTTGTACGCCTAGTATTTGGCCTTGGTGTACGTGATCTTGCGTACTTTTTGTGTGTGTGTGTCTGTGTAGGTGCGTAAGGGGTGTGTCTCGACTCGGAACAGCGAGGGCGGCGTGTCTCGACTCGGAACAGCGTCGCCGCGAATAACAGGTATTTCAATTTTTCAGTCACTGTTACATCCGTTCCACAAGAATATCGTTCCAAAATACCTATTACAGGTATATCGGCCCACCTCTAGTAGGATGATCGGACGCTAACGCACACGATTATATAAGCGTATTGAGGGTTTGCGAGCGGGTCGAGTTTTTGTAGCAAGTGCCGTCGTAAACGTGGATCGGCATATAAGTCTAACCTATAACAGGGAAACAACGCGACCAAACAAAAATCTAAACTTCAAACGGACAGGACGTTATGCTAGCGAAAGTCTAACCTTCGGAGTGCAGATAGGCGAGCTAGCGATTCTATCTAAAATGCCAAAAAAGGCATTTTTTTAAAATAAATTATTAATTTAAAAAATGCACAATTCTTTTAAAAAGCAACTTCTACAAAAACAAGGATAGGTTAGGAGTGCTTACAAAAAATCTCCTAATTGATTTTTTTATATACACTGAGAAAAATTTTCACGTTAAAATTACTCGGTCATTTTATAATCGAAGTACAAGCAATCAAACTTACGATAATTAAAAGACTGCAATACAAATTTAACTGAACAAAAATTACGTATTTACCGAAACGTTTTAACCTCGTATTACTCTAGTGATACCCACATAATACGCCCCTCTTCCTGGGATTGCACACTTCAATCGAAATGTTGATGTGATTAATTTGTTGATCTAGAATTCTTTTTTAATTCTAAAATTTTTTTTCGCCCTAATTTTGTCCCCCCTGAGTGTGGCACCCGGGGTGGACCCCCCCCCTGGCGATGTAAGTGGTAAAGTCTTGAAATCAAAATAGTGAAGTAATTGTATTCCAAAAATAAAGTGTATTTAATGTAGTCATTAAATAATTTAATTATATTAACGTTAAGCCAGTATAACCTTCAAAGTGTTTGCTGGTATTTTTGTGTGTTAAGTGTTCAGGTATTTCTTATTTTTGTGTTCAGTTCATTGATTTAGTAAAATGAATAGTGTTCAATGTGTTTTAAAAACAGTTTTTTCCTCTCTTTATTAAAGATAAATACAAAGTTAAGGAACTTGGTAAGCTGTTTTCAGTTTTAAATATTTAACTATCCTTTTATTTTAACTATATATATTTAGAATAATTTATAAATAGCATAATCACAAGTTAATATTAGGCCCACTAAAAGTTGTCAATAGTTATGTCTTCATGTTGCGACCCACTCCGTGTGTTATTTGGAATGAGATAATTGCTCTTATCTTAGTAGAAACATTCAGACATTTAAACCCCAACTGTCAGAATCATGAGCCGCCACTGACAAATTCGTTAAGCGCTTTGTAAAATAAAAATATGCAGTTCTAGCTTATAGTTTGGACTACTGTTATGCTTTTATGGTGATCACAAGTAGGACATTAATAATTGTAAGATACCCTGCTGATAACGGTGTTTGCAAGTGGGAAGCCCCATGACCCCAAATGAAGTAACAATGACAAACAGACTTATGCTTTTGTCATCATATTTTATTTATAGTCTTATGTACTGACCGCATTCATTGTGACCTCAACTAATAATTATTTAGTCATATGTTACTGCACATACATTGTGCTTTTTGCTAGTTATTTTAATGTCTCTGAAATAAATACTTCCCGGCTGTATTTACCCACTGTGAAAATACTCCAGTTGGACAGTTTCACTACTATGATTGCCACGATTAGAACAACAAAGCATGTGTGTGCACCATGAGTCCGTCACATGCATGCGACGTACCAGAGTGCGTGCTGGAGTCAATGCAAGCCGCACATGCTCGCACTGACCCCCAACACGCAGACTGCATCACACCACATGTGTCGGCTCAAGTGGTGCGGTGTGAGTCTGTACGCGCGGGCGTCACATGCTGTGCGTGCAAGAATGCATGCTGGAGTCAATCCAAGGCGTGCACTTGCATTGGGCCCCAACACGCAAACTGCGCGCCAGCATGTATCCGCCAAACGGGTGTGTGTGAGTGTAATGCCCGTGTCCTAATCATGACAATAATAATAATAATAATAAAAATCCCATTACCTGGAGCGTTTCATAATGGATAAACGGGCCACGAGAGAATTTATTTGCAGAGACATTGACTCTAAACATTGCTGGTTTGAATTAAACTAAATAATAAAATAATTTGTTTTAATTTTGATCGATTGCCTGGAAAAAAAAATGTATTGTTATTAACAATTACAACAATGAAAATTTTAATATTTTTTTCTAAGCAGATTACAAGTTGTAAATGGAGTGAAATAATGTATAATAATTTACTATTTAGACTGAAATAATTTATGACGACAGAGCAAAGCAAAGATTCAGGCAGTGGAGATGAAGTTTACGAGGAGTACTCTGGGCTGTACCATTCTCAACAGAAAGAAGACTGTGGTTAAAATGGCGGAACTGGGAGTCGACCCATTGTTGGAATAGTTAAGGAGCAATAAAAGAAGGTGGTGTGAACAATTATTGGGAAGAATTGCGGGTGACAGGATTTCAATGCTAGCAATGGAATATAGACTGGTGGGGAACAGAGATGTAGGATGGCTGAGAGCGAAGTGGGTTCTGTAACAGGTTCAGGACAGAACCTAATCCATGAGGTTGATGATTATCATGATGACTAAAATAATAAAGTAAGATTTACAAGAGCCTTACCTAAAATTCGTTTTAAAAAAATCATAAATTGTTCCTCATTGTGTGCGAAAATAAATATTAAAAAGTAAAGTACCATAAGCAAGTGTGTAAATCAGATATAATTATTAATTTAAAAAATCTAACTTTTTGAATCCACCGTGTGGCTTCTTGATTTACCATTAATAATGACGCATTTCAAAGCATATGCTTCACCACGAGATATTTCAAATATCCCTCGAACAAGGTCGTCACTAGTTAAAGTACATAACATATTGGAATTGCACTGTACATGTTAGAAGTTACTGGATGCACCTATTCACGTTTAGTAGACAAAGACCACAATTATTAACACGTGGAAGACAAAGTTAAACAAGGAAGAGAATAATTGAGAATAATCTAACACAGTCTTGGAAACTGCTCAAAGAGCCTTTTAACATTACGTAATGTCTTCTCTAAAGTCCAAATGAATTAGTAAAACAAATGTGTTCCAAGGGCAATCAACATTTCTTATTTTAAATATTAGGAACCATTTTTTCTTGTCTTCATACTTTACATGATTGTACCTTCCTGTCTTTCTTTTCGTTTAGTTTCTTTTCATGTACATGTAGAACATCTCATTAAGTAATTAATGAAAGTCCTGAAAGTTATTATTTTCAGGAGTTGTTCTAAAAATAAGAATAAAGAATAATTTCATGGTATAACTTTAGGACTTCTTGGATTTCGTTGTCCACGATGTGTCCATTGATTAACTAAATATAATTATATCACTACCGACTTGGAACACAAAGTTGTTTATGGGTAAATATCATAACATATCACACCCCACACACACAGCATCGATCCTTCAAAAATCGACACCATCGCCAAGAACAAGACGGACAACCCTCCCAATGGCAGCCTCTAATGAAGCTTATAATAAGCGAAAACTGGTTCAGACTATAGGGTAAAACTTTTATGTTTTTACCCATAAAAAACTTTGTGTTCCGAGTCGGTAGTGATATAATCATATTTACTTTATGACTAAAGTATTTATTTGTCGCCCATGGCCGATTTTTCATAAATCTTATATAAGGACATATGTTCTCGGTAGTATACAATCTTTGTTACCAGTTTTTAGGACATCTATACCATATAGGCTATATTAGTATTATATCAGTCGTTTAGACACTGGCTGTTATTTAAGGGCAAAATGTTGTCTAATCTGGAAAACCCATTTTGTTTTACATTTCTTCTTCTTCTTTTCCTCTTCAAGGATTAGGTTACATATATCTGTTCTGGCAGCCATCTCATCCTCGGACGACCCACGTCTCTTCTACCAATGGCTTTATTCAATAGTTCAGTGCTGCTTTCGGCAATCGATCCTCAGTCATCCTTTGCAGATGATCCCACCATTGTCTTCTGTAAATTGAAATAATTTATGTCCTTTACTTCGAGTTCTGCTCTGATATCCTCATTCCTTATTCTATCTTGCAATATATATTTTAAAGTATTTCGAAGAAACTGCATTTCATCACTCTGAATCTTGGTGCATTTCTTTTTTATTATAACCCATGCCTCACTCGCATAAATCACTGTGTGTATTGCAATTGTCTTATAAAATTTAATCCTTGTGCTGTGTCTTGTTTTATTTCTAAGATTTTTTGTTTTACACAGTACTGTTCTTTACTAAGTTGTTAACAACTTATGCTATAGCCTACGATTGTAATTTAGAAATGACTTTGCGATGCACACAAGTATTATAAGTGTTTTTTACGTTTAATTAAAAACATATGGTAATATTTTTGTTGGTGAACATGAAGAGTTACTGTTATGATATTATGGTGATTACAAGTGAGACAATAAATATTGTTAGATGACCCCTGTTGATAAGGCTGATTGCAACTGGGATAAATTTTGCAAGTGGTACTGGTTGTTGCATGTGGGAAGGCCTAGAGAAATCAAAGACCTTATAATATGAAATGGTATGCGTTACAACATGTTACAAAACGATTAATATTATTAATGACATGTTTGTAGAAGGATAAACAATGAATAAAACATTTTAATCAATGAACAAAAAAATTATAAGTTGTATTTACATTTAATAGGATTTTGTTTTCTTCATTCTTTATTATTATTATTGATGTAACGGAACACAGGAGAAATTCTCTTGATGTAGTTGTGTTAGTATTGATTTCAAGGAACATTATGACAACACATGCTGGGGTAACTTTAATGACACATTAACCTGTACTATGAGACTGAGTATTCGGACATCACAACTTTCTTTATGGTTAATGTAGTAATCATGTCAATATACTGATCTTGTTATGTTCCCTTTGTCTGCGTCTTGTGGGCTAGTACATGTGCAGTGAATGTGTGTGTATGTGTGTATTAAAATGAGAGGAGATAATTCTGTGTTGCAGGTGTCTGTATAGTTTGTTAAATTACAACACAAGATTGCAGAAGGCTCGCTGAACAATTTTAATTGAATATTGAAATTAATGTTGAGAACCAATATGGATAATCAAGAAAACTATTAACATTGAACATTATAATTATTTAAACTGGGGTATTTATAAAAGAAGAATGACAAATAAATTTCAGTACCTAAGTGGACTGTTGGAGAGATGTATCCAAACTTACCGTATGTTACTACAAATAGGTTAAGCGTATAATGACACTTGGTGATTACAAGCTGTAGAAAGACTAACACAGTGAAACAACACTACACAAACACAATAATATAAGAAATGTTCATGAACATAAACTTATATAATGAGATTGAGTGAAAAAACTGTATTTTATTGAAAATATCTGATAAGACAAATTTGTGAGTCAAACCAAGATGGCGACCATTCTTGATTTACTAAATGCATTTGATAATGAGTGTGAGAGAGAACGTATGGATGCTGAATGAGTGCGAGAGAGATATTAAGCTTGATGCAGCACTCATGGTGGCATGAGGACAAATTAATTAATTTTAACATTGATATAATTTTAAAATTATACTAATATTTATCAATTTACTTCCTTCTTTCTTCCTGTCCTCTTTCACACAGGCCTGTTATTAATTAGCATAATTTTCCACATGTTTTGTTGTCCCGCAGCTAAAATAATTAGTCAGGAAACGGATGTCTGACTGTGTAGTGTCAAAAGATCTCATTGTGCATGCATAGCTTTGACACGTTGTTTTCATTAAGTTATTTTGTGTTCAGGAGAGCTGCATTGTTGGTGCGTCACACGGTTGTGTATAATGGTTGGTCACCTCACACCCCACATCCTACACTGGCTTCCCAGCCACCACCACTATGATCTGCACGAACCATTTCACATCTCACTATTTCATATGTACTTGACTTTTTGTTGGAATAACCAAACAACAATAATTCTGTATGGCAAGTGCGTGCTTCAGTATGCCAAGAGCAACTCAAAGCAATTAGATATGACTTTGGCATGATTGTATTGTTCCGACGGTCTCCTTGATCGTCGTATTGTACAGTGGAAAACAAAATACAAGACACCAATTGACCCACTAATAACCAGTTTTAATTATCACAATTAACAGTTTGTAATCAACAAGTTATTCAACAAGATTATACTCGTACAATAATTCAAGTTAATCTGTCCACACAAATAATAATGTTGACTATAAAGCATTCTACACTATAATCACTAATACACCACTTGAGATACACTGTGTAAATCGCTGACAATAACTGAAAACTAAACGGTAGGTGTGGGCTATTTAAAGTCAGCAGGGTTCCATAATATGCATCCTTAACAAGCAATCAAAAATTCTAGAGGTAGACCCTTGGTAGAAACACGCACCCTTGGGCTAGTAATTTAATAAGAAAAAAATAACCATTAGGTATTGAAAATGTACCCTACTATGTTTAATTTTGTGAAGTACCCTGAATGATGATTTAGTGTGAATTTTATAGTAGCCTCAAGCTATGGTATTGTTAGTCTTAGAAAAGACTTTCAGCTTACTCCAAAATTACATTATCCTAAGTTTAGTTTTAAAGTTGTTTAAGGTGTAATGTAGTAATTAAATAGATTTCGTTTAAATACCGTTTAAAATTTAATTTTAAATTTGCAGTGGATAAATTTGACTGTTTAGTAATTACAAAGGTTAGCTGGAGAAGTAGACATTTATTGCAAACATTCAGTAAGTTGGTAATATGCATGCATCTGTTGTTTTGTGTGTGTTTAATCCAATCATGTATAAACTAATTATATAATTAGATAAACACAGTAAAGAAGCATGTAAATTCAAAACAAGTATTCTTGTACCTTATTTTAGAATCTTGTAAAGTTACTGACTAATATTGGAAATTAGAACAGTTCTAAATAACAGAAGTAGATTAGTAGTGGCATCATAATATTAATACATGTTGTATTCTCTAACTAAATCAAACATTGTTTATTGTAAATGAATTGTAAATTTCTTTCCGCAGTAAAACATAATTTTGAGTTAGGTAATGTGAAGATCATAAAACAACAGAGATATAATATGAAACAGGCACTGCTTTTATTGTACTGTACACTATAATCTGACAAAAAGATGTATGATGAACTTTAAAACTTTTTTAGCATATTGGTAATGAGAAGTGTTAATTAGATGATCTATTCAGACAAACTTGGAAGATGTTATGACATGAAATAGAGTAGTATTGCAAAAATCATAATTTACTGTATATAAAATACTTTTTATCATAAGTTAGACAAATTCTTTTATATATTGTCATTTTACAAAAAAAATCTTAAGAAATAGCTATATAACTAATATAATCATATTCCTAATACATAATTTTTGATGCCAACAAATTTATATATGCTCGGACAAAATAAAATGTTAAATGTTTTAACTTTATATAAATTGACTTGACTTTATATAAATTAACTGGACAACACTGAATATAAATAAAAAAAGTAAACAAAATTAAAAAAACGCTTTTATTTTAAATTAATAAAATGATCAATGTACTAAAAAGGAGAAAATAATTTATCTTATACCAAATACATTAACAACAAATGAAAATAATGTTTATTACTCAAAAATTTTTGTAACATTAAGTATCACTGATAATAAAAGCGTGGGCGCCTAAGGAATGATATTATACCATGTTTAAATCAATCTTCAATAAAAAAGATCTATAACTGATACTATTTGTTCTACATTTAGTATCACTGATAATAAAAGTGTGGGCGCCTTCATTTAGACAATGTGATCTTAAACATGAATTCGAAAATATAATTAAATATCAAAATGAATTTTGTATCTCAAAAATATTATAAAAACTATTTGTTTATATTCAGTGCATTGTGTATTTTTTATTTAAAAATATAATCCTTGACAATCCTAATTTCAATGTCCCCTCTTAATAATAGTTTGTAATGTGAAGTATAATGTTATAACTTGATTCAATGGAAAGGAATCTTCAAATATCTGCTATTTTTTCAAATTTAGTTATACAGTACTATGATTCTCTTTATAGATTGTAAATTTTGGAATTGCGCATGATTGTACTTGCAAGACAGATTTACACATACTCTGAAAAATTTAATTCCTCAACAATCAAATACACGTAGAACAAATAGTATCAGTTATACATCTTTTTTATTCAAGTGTCACGTGATTCAAGTGTGTATGCAAAATTTCAAGTCGCTATCACATCGGGAAGTATGCGAAAATTCGATTTGAAAAATCCACTTTAGACCGACGGGAAAAGCAAGTTAAATAAAAGCGTTTAACTAATATAACTTACAGTTAAATGTTATATATAATATAAATAAACACTTTTGCTACAGTCTATTTCTTGATACATATATAATATATTTAAAATTTGTATTTACTTTACCTCAAGATGTTTTTTTCTTCCCTTATTTGGGACGTGTTTCTGGAAACATATTGTTCCCATCCTCAGCCTTCTTAATTTTGAATCTTGTGGAGTACTTGTGTTTTGGTTGGTTGTTGTTATGGTTTACTGTTGGTTCATGGTACTTTAAACTGGTATTTATGTGTGTGATTGTGGTGTATATATTAGCTTTTTATGTATGGACTTTTACCAGACTTGTATTTTCGATGTTGAGTCCTAATATATAAATTTTAAATATACAATACAAATTTATTAGATTATATTTAATTTTATTAAGTTTTGGAACTTGTGGTCGAAATGTTAGGTTTAATTTTTTTATCCCATGTTAAGAATTAATTACATGACCTTATTTAGAAAACTTTTTTGTGCCAGTTTTGTTACATGGTTAAAATAACCTTTTTTTTTTAGGTTGTTCAAGTTTTGCTACAAACACCGTTCATAATAGATGGGCTACGTAGATGCAGCAACTCTTGTTCTTTGCGCATCAAAAAACCAGGTCGTGAATTAGTGACATTTCTTATAGTGTGCAATGTGGCTATGTGGATAACAGAAACATTCGAGATTAAATCACAGTCGACTAGTAGAGATCACAGGTCACAGTTCTATGGCCGAGTTTTGTGGACTATGCTAAGTCACATGACCCTACCACTCACTATGTTCTATCGTTTTCACTCTTCCGTTTGTTTGGTTGATATTTGGAAATCAGCATATGAGAAAGGTTACTGACAGTTGACTTTTTGTCATCAAATACATTTTTTAATAAGTAATTCAGAAGGCCAATGTTAATAATGAATTAAAAAATTAAATTTCGTGTATTACACAATGACACCTTGAATTGTTGTAGATTGTTAAATCTGGCAGTACTTCTGTATGAAGACATTTGAAAAATAACCCTATGGTTAATATATTATTTGTAAGAATTATTTATTCAGATAGTTCACTGGCATAAATTCTAGGAATATGTGTAGTTCTATGGAATTACAGTGAAACCTTGATATAACGCTCTTCTGCTGACCGACTAAAAAAGCGCTTTATATCAAGGGTCGCTTTACATAAAGGTTTCCAGTTTAACTTGAGAAATGTAAAGAAATTTCTAAAAAAAGTTTGTTTACATCATACCTAAACCTAAACTTCATAATTATTAGAGTTAGTCTGGGTTGATGTTTTCTAAGAATTCTTATAAAGCTGAGCTCCCTGCAAACCATGTTATGTAAAGAAAAATATAATGTTGAAAATCATAAAGAATCTGTTTATTCTGAAACCTTTGAGAACTAAATTTAGGGATGAAAATATAAAAAATGAAGAAAAAACTTGTCAATATTTATTCAGTATTATTTAATTACAATAAATAAATAGTGTACAGAGAATAACAAAAGTGCCTTGAGCGTTATTCCACAGACTGTAGAAGAGGAAGGCTTTGAGATACTTTAAAAAGTTAAGATTGCATGGGTAAAAAAAACATATTTGATTTTATGTGAAACATAAAACATATATGATGATATGATTTGCCGCAACTGATTGTGCTGCCCATGTTGCAGTGCATACCTTGCACCACTGTTTACAACAGCCCTGGACTTTGGAACAAATGAAGAGCGTTATGACTTCCAAAAATTCCTTTCCGTCCGCTGGCAAAAAGGGCGTTACATCAAGGGCAGATACTGAAACTGGGGTGCAGTATCAAGGTTTATTTTACATTGTTTATATGGGGAATTTGCCGGGACCATGAAAAATGAGCATTACATCAAGGGACGCATTATATCGCAGGGGCGTTATATCGAGGCTCCACTGTATTATTTTTTTAGCATTTGTTTCCTGATTCAAAATTTGTGGCACAAGAGTAATTACATTTAAAAAATATATTTCTGGAAACAATTAGACAATCATTTAAAGTGATTTCACAAACTTTATATTATAAATTAAATACGTCAAAAGAGCTCAGTTGAGTTGTTTAAATTTTGTTAGGAATGTAAATGTGTGATGCAAATATACTGCATTTCTATAGGCACTATGTATGGATTTGTTATAAATAATTGTACTCTTAATGTCAATTTATTTGTAATTTTTATTGTATTTAGCCTTTACTGAAGCATATTAATCAGATCCCGAAATTATTGTTCTGTTTTCCATGTCTTGTAGTTTAACCATTGTGTACTTTCCAGAGCAGCCTTTTAGTTTTTTAATTTTACTTTAACTTTATGCAACTGGTTAAAAACTATCTAGTAATTTTATTCTAATACATAAGTTAACAGTGTGTAGGATAAGCTTCCACTGGAGCATTCCTCAGTACAGTTGTACTTTGTTCATGTGCTGAGAATTACTATACATATTTAGTTCACTGGTTTCTGTCTCTGCAATCGCCGAACAAGTCCAGCATTATCAAGCAGTTGTAGCACTTCAATGTTTATGTGCACATGAAGTCTTCTTTCATATTTATCCGCAACCCGTTTAATCTCGTCAGCAACTGTAGGCATTTTCAGGTCCCGATGGATATCATTTCTTACGTACCATGGTGCATCAACAATACTGTGAAGCATGGATGCCACATTTAGTTCATTAGTTCAAATGGTTACTGTCTCTGCAATCACCATATGAGCCTTTTGCAATTTTGTTACAACATTTTTGTTTGTTTAGTGCTGATAAGAAAAAGTGCACTTACTTTGTACACAGATTACAACTTACTTCACATCTCATTCCATACAGCTGCAATTATTATTTTTTAAAATAAAACACAGACAGACATACAAATGAAAAATGTAGCTTTTTTCGATGAATGTTTATTGGACATTTTTACTTTAGTTTACTGAGTAGAATCATTTCCCAAAAGTTGGCACCACCTTTTGGGAACACTCTATATTAGCAAATAATAATTTCTTCTTCTCTTCAAGGATTAGGTTATATAAACCTGTTCCGGCAACCATCTCATCCTTGGACGACCCATGTCTCTTCTATCAATAGCTTTATAGTTTAGTGCCACTTTTGGCAATCGATCCTCTCTCATCATTTGCAGATGATCCCATCATTGTCTTCTGTAAGTTGAAATTTATGTCCTTTACTTCAAGTTCTGCTCTGATATCCTTATTCCTTATTCTATCTTACAATGTATAATTTACAGTACTTTGAATAAACTGCATTTCAGCACTCAATCTACCCAGTATTAAGAATTAGATTGGAAAAAGGAAGACACCTTAGCACTCAATTACTCTAATAGGCAGGCCCGGATTTAGTGTCCTGCCGCCCCTAGGCACTATTGTTAGCCCCCTCAACAAGTAACTTCATAGAATGAAGTTATTATGTATATTAATAATATATATTAACTTCTTTTCAACTTTAGTTATTATAAAACTAAATTAAATGTATCAAGTTCTCCCTTCATTTAAACATCATTCTGTATTATGCTTTGAATATATGATCATGTGCAGTAGGGATTGACTTCTAGATCAAAGCGCCCCAAGCGATATCGAAACATACTATTTTAGTCGGCAAAAAAACGGACAAGAATTTCAACAGAGTGTCCAGACCTGTATATACTACCGTGCTCCGCTCCGACCACCACTATTGATAGGCCCAGTGTCAATACCGTGTTATTCAATGATATAATTAAAGGTTATTTCAAAACCATTTTCTTCAATTTAGCCATAATGCAAGTGCCCAATACAAATACTGTAATTAAAAACCCGAAAACATGAAATTGTAACAAATAATTTTTCACCTCGTGCCACGTGCCTAGTGGAAATCCAGGCCTGCTAATAGGCTCAGAAGAGAACAAGAGGCAGTCAATAGAGACTAGACAGAAAAGTCTAAAGGAAGAGATCTCACTCAATACAAGAAGAAGCAGACTGAGAATCCAGCTAGGGCACATCAGGATTGCCAAACCCGTATCCACAAGATACGCAACAGTATTTGTGCCACTATAGCCAATATATACCACTCCAACAAACTCTGAATATCAAGAATTACTCTTAAAAAAATATTTATAGAATTTCTATATTTGTTGTTACATTGTCTGTTTTGATTATAGTTCCTTATTTCAAATAAAAAAGAAATTACTGAAAAATTTCGTTTAATTGCACCCATGTTGTTTTCACTAAATTAGGTGTATATAAGTGTTTGATATTACATTTGTCCTTTAACTATAAATCTAGTGAGTTCTGTGAGTGTGGTAGTAATTTGTACACAATCCATAAAGCTTTGTGAGTGAAACTGGCACAGTTGCACTGTCTTGATGAACAAGTAATTTTTTTTTTTTAAATGATATTTTGCCTTAACAGCCTCATTCAATTACTCAAGCAACCTGTATAATACCCTCCACTGATGGTTTTGGTTAGTCTATGAGCTTCACACATTGTGAATCCAACAAACAGACTGTTATTCTTGTAGCGTGTTACAACAAAAATTAATATTCCATGTATGCTTCCACGGCCAGTGTCCATTATGTTTTTTAAGTCTTCTTCCGGTATGAACCACGCTAAAAATGTCTTGTGTGACAACAATCACTCATAGTAGAATGAGTACACTCAGGTCTAAGTGGCAAAATGTTGGTAAACATAACAGCAAAACACTCAGTTATATAGTGTAGAAGTAGTGACAGGTGGTCCAGTAAGTGGACTCTGCCCTGCAGGTGTTACGCTGTATATATTATTTGAGCGGTCAGTCAACCCACATACAGTCAAACCAGAAAGTAAAGGACACCAAGTTGTGCTCAGCGTGGCTATTTCTCTGTTCATGCTGTCCTTATGTTTATTAATTTCTATTGCTTCTAGGACCATTCTGTCATAATACTTATTACACGATCTTATAACAGATGCGTATTCAAAATTTACCATGTGATTAGTTAGGGCTAAATGCTCACCAATTGCTGACTTTTCAACTGCTAAGTTCTTCGCGTGTCCGACATGTTCTTGAACTCTTGTGGAAATCAGGCCAATGTAAATCTGTCCACACCTGCATGGAATTACGATGGTCCGAAATCTGTCCGTTACGATGGTCTACTGATTGTCGTGCGGTACAGTGGAAAACTAAATACAAGACACCAATTAAGTCGCTAATCACCAGTTTTAATTATCACAATTAAACAATTTGTAATCAACAAGATAGTCTCTTACAACGAATCAAATAAAAACTGTTCACACGCAATAATAGTGTCAACTAATATAGTCTCGCACGAGTATAAAACACAGAATACTTCACACAATACTTAAACGAACCATACTGGAATAAATCACCACTAAAACTGACTAAGTGTCGCTGAGTACTTGTATTTGTACCCCTGTAAGATTCCAGAATAGTCCATACTATGCATCGAGAGCGCTACTAGAAGACACCAGAATGTAACTGCCTGCCTGCGCTGGCAGAAGACAGCAGCGCACGGACTGGTGAAATCTGGATCAGTCTTGGCTATGGACACATGACAAGTGTCACGTAATTGTCCTTCATATCAAAGTAGCAGCAATATGTACACACACATACGTTATAGCCGGGCTCCGCTGGAATAGCTAAGAAACATGTAGAATATTCTGTAATATTGTAACAGTGCCTTTAGTGTTAAACAGGATTTTGTCTTTGATAGGTTTAAAAAAATGTTAATATATTAATGTTGTTATGGACCTGTCTTATGCTTGCTGCAGTCAGCAATGGTGTAGTGTATTTGTGGTTGGCTCCACTGGTGTTCATGTAACAAATAGGACTTGGGTAAATAAACAACGCACTTACACACCTTTAGTTTACAATATTGTTGATTTTAATTTCTGTTGCCTTGAATTACATTCTGTTTCAGTTAGAAATAATATCATAAAAACATTTAATAATTATTGTTGATTATTAAAAACAATAATCGCTACTAATTTTTAAATAAATTAACACATAAATTGTCTATAAATCATGTACTCTATACAAAGTATTTTTCCAAACTTCTCCTTTCAGATAGTAAAAACATATTAAGTAACACAGATAACATTACATTGACTAGTAGTGTAAATTCTACTAATAAATTATTTATTCATCTTGGTCTTCCTGTGTTAAATTATTTATAAATTATCAAAGAAAAGGTTTTACTTTAAATTTTATGGGAAATACTATAAATTAATTACGTATGACATTGCATGAATATATCAGTATCAAATGTTGTTTATGAGAATTATTACTCTTACATGTTGAAAGTAATATTATTTTAGGACAGAAACTAATTCTTGGGTAGATCAAAACAGAATTTATTGAAAGATGCTCATAATTGTGTTCTGTTAATAATTCCACCACAAAATCAGTATTAAACATTAACGTAACAGAAATAAAAATGGCAATTGAAACACAGGAGTGTAATTTTTAGAATTTCACTTTGAATTAACAAAGTTGCTGGGTAAAGTTACACAATCAAGATTTTCAAAATTATTAAATACCGGGCTGTCAGGCCGTGACTTCAAAATTTAATATTTTCAAATAAATATATTCAAAATTTAATAATTTTGAAAATATTGACACCAGCTGTGTAAGACAAAAATTATTTACATAGTCCAGCTCACGAAATAGTATGATGGGTAAGTGAATTTATTTTTGACCAGTCACGTACTGCTAATAATGTTACTAAAGAAAAACCTGCATGTAACCTTGACTTCTGTTATTCTGTTGCATGTTTTCTTCCTATCATACCACCAATTGTATCAAAACGTGGCACTGATATTTTATCAATTTTGTATCGCATGATCTAAAGATCAAAGTAATGAAAACGCTTATATTAACATTTGTCTAAAAACGGTTTATTATTTATATATTTCAGGGTAAAGATGCGACATTATTAGATAGAATACACTCAAAGTAGTTGTTTGTTGTATCCTCCATTTTGTTGAATTCAGCATTTAACATGATGAACCCTATAGTGAACATAAATATTCTCGATAGTTGCTGGAGCTTCCATGATGTGATTTTGTAGTTGTTCTGGTGCGCCAATAAGACCAGAATCAACTAACGACTTAAACTCCAATGAAAGTGTCAGAAGATTGGGTGAACATAGTGGACTGTTTTGATAAATTCATTATGAATGTATTATTTAAATAATTGCTAACATTACAGGAGAAGTGAGCTAGTGTACAATAATGTATGACCCACATCCTCGGTCTATCTGCTAGCATAATTTTACTTTTACTTTTCCTATCTGCTCGGAACTACTTTTACTAGGTACCATGTTTTTGAACTCTGTGTATTTTCACATTCACTAAAAGTAAATTTTCTTGTTGGAAACTGATATTTTTTAGTTATTTAAATTTAATTAACACCTGTTTGTCAAAATCAAAAAATGGAAGCCATATCAACATGGAAGCTATGAGATAATCTATCAATATGTTTTTAGCTATAAAATTCTCTATAACAACCAATTCTGAAAGATACATTAATATAGGTCATTTTCCTTATACTTCTAGAACACATTGCTTAATAGCTGGGTTCATACATTTACTGGAGTCAGCATGTATACTGTACATGTTCTTCATCAATCACATTAGTGACAAGCACCTATAAAAGATTTTACAAGAACAAAACGTGTGTATAAAAGTTTGCTGTGAATATGGTAAAACTTTACATTATTACAAATGGGGAACCAACCACATTGGGAACACTGTATAATTTTTATTGGGAACAGTGCCTTATGCACTGCTCAGTGATTTTAAACGTACAAATGCATATGCTATGTTGGCAATCTTGCCAAGAGCGTTGTTTCTATAATTTGTATCATTGTCAGAAACGTTTCTGATGAAGCGAGGTATAGCAAAGGTAATTGCCACCATTATTTAGTGAAAAATACCAGATGCATCACATCACTACAAAATCCATGCTGCATTTGCTGACTGCTGATCAGGGAAAGGCATTAATACTCATTGCAATTACTCAATCTGCTTGCCAATGCAAATGGTGGTGAAAGCTTTGAGACGTAATTGAAATGTTTCTGTATAGTTTATATTCTGTAATGTTTTTGTATACTAAGTTTGTGGGAAAATTTAATCACACCTTGTTCTTCATGATGATCTTCACTTTGACACTATCAGATAGTGTGTGCATGTACTACCAACCAAAAAATTTGTGTTTTTATGTTAAATTTCCTATTCTTTTTGAAGAGATTAAACATTTTTCATTTCAACATAAGTACATTTAAACATGAAATATCTTGACTAAATTTAGTTAACCTGTACATATTTGCCCACATTAATCTGTTCATTAGCTATTAGCGGGGTAAGTCAAGAGTGCATGTACATGAAGAAGATATTTTTCTTCCCTCGTACAGTACAGTAGTAGATTTGAAAACACTTGATCTGGGTATTAGAGTAAAAAAATGGATGTATAGGGGATTGCTATTGAACAGGATAAGAAATATTTGATGTTTTCTGTGAATGCATAATGTGTACTAAAAACATTTTGATTGCAATAATGTATATATGAAATGCAGATAACAAAGTAGTTAAGTGTATCTCTTTCCTTTATACTCAAGTGACAACAATTGATAAATTTGGCTGAAGTAAAATCTTGTTCCGTAAGATAATTTTGTTAGTTCGTATCCCAATTAAAACAAGTTATATTGTAATATTTATGTAAATATAGAATTAAGTGTTTTACAGGCCCTATAATCTCTTGACATAAAATAAATTAAGCAATACAGTAAATCACTAATTCATAAATAAAAAAGTAAGATGTGCTGTACAATCCTAAAGGATTGCTATCACATTTTCTGTTTTATTTTACTTGAAGAGAAAACAAATTGTTGAGTATGTTGTATAGCAAGTTTTTATTTATCTAGCACAGCACTGATCAATAGATGCAAAAGGCTAACCCAAAGAGGAAGAAGAAGAAGACTCCATAAATAAATTCAAATTTTTATTTGATCTGATAGCTAAATCAAATTTTTTACTTGAAGAAATATATACAAATAATATTCTTTTCTTTCCACACACACACACACACAGTTTAACAATTTTTAAACCATGATTGTGAATATTAAATCAATCACAACTTTAGTCAGATAATGTTAATAAACATTTTAATTACCAGTACGCTGACACTAATGCTGTCAGGGACATGGAAGTATACACAAACTCATTTTTATTTGTAAATTGTGCTGCTGAATGTTTATTTGGGTATACAGTATCTCTCTTTATATATTAGCTATGTATTCAAGTATGGAAGCACAAAATGTTGAAAGTTGAATTAAAACTGTTGAAAGCTTGATATATTATACTGCATTTGGCAAATATAACTGCTACACATAAATGTTCCTTCAAATAATAAAAAATTATTACAGTCATCATTCACTGTTCAAAAAAGGATTATTAATTAATTTTTTACATTGGACCACGTGTTAGTACTTTATTGTAGTATAAATTTAAATACCAAATTTTTACAGATTTTCATCAAATTGAACAATGTCAAATGTGAAAAACTGTTTTTACAAATATCTTAGAACTTGGTTTTGATCATGCACAGTAGTACTCTTGTTAATTGTAACGGGGCTAAAAGGGAGGGGTTTTATTTTATTAAAAAATCATAAATTTGTTTTCATCTGTGTGGCCAGCCACGTGTTAAGTAAAAGTTTTGTTCAAACAAAGGAGCTGTGAAGTCGTTGCAATGGAATGTGTCATGTTGTCCACAACGGTTAAATTCTCAGAACTTTAATACTGTGTAATGCGCACAAACATCTGCGGAGCGCATAACTGACGCTTGGCGAAGTCGCGCAAAATGGCTTTGGGCGAATTTTGTACAACATGTGCTCTCGACATGACGGAAACATAATTGTAAGACACACCTTTTCAGTGAAGTAAGCCAGTGAACACTAGATTTCGTTGACGTCCAAGACACACAAATCACAAATAAAACGTGTAGTGGGTGCAGTTACTATGGCTTTAGCACCAGCAGGCAGTGAGTTCCCGTATTGCAAAACTGTGGAGAGGGGAACAGGAGTAAGCTTCGCCCCAGTTTATCTCACCTACCGGCCGCATGCGGTCCGTCTAAATTTGACTAAAATGTAATTACGTATACCGACCTAGCCGGTGAGAACCCGGAACAGTACACAAAAGTGAACTAACATTTCGGAATGAAGTAAGCGTAGTGTAGAAAGAAGATTAAAATGTGGTGAATCGACAAACGTTTCGGAGTACAACACGTGGCGAGGAGGACGCCAATGGTGAAGTAACAACACCTAATTTCATTATATAACTAATTTCATGTAAAAGAGCTCTAGTTTTGACAAAATTAATAACGAAATAAAATGGGGTATTGAAATAGTATGTGAGTGGAGCATGAGCATTACTGGGTCGTCTTGATAAGTTAATTAATTAGTTTGGTCAGTTTTTTAAGTTACAGTTTGCAACTAGTTATTAGCATATTTGTCATGTAAAAGTAACCCAAGGTTTTGTAAATTTTTTAAGGAAATAATCGAGATGCAGAGTAGTAGTTTTGAGTCGAAAATGAATATTAAGTAAAGTAAAAGAAAGTAAACAAAAAAAAATGTCATGCTAAATAAATAAAATACCATTTTATTTGTGTTTGTAAAATACGTGTTTGTCATTGCATTACCTGTTGTTTTTCTCTGCCTAAGTACATCAGACGACACCCTGGTTATTCGCGATGAAGGTAAGTGGGACAAATTTAAATATTTTAATTTTAAAAAACAAGTAAAACTTCAGTTGCCGCCTATTAATAGGTATAGATTTATAGACTAATATTTAATTAAACACGTACTGCTTCATAATTCACTTCCATGATTTTGATAATTAAAAACAACACAATTTTTTGGATCATCCATGTTTTATTCTAACACTTGGCTGACAGTTTCTTATATAGAATGCAAGCAAGACATACTGACGCCGCCTGTTCTTGGGTCCAGGCATGTAAATATGTCTGGATATGAAAAAGTTATTTAAGTGTCATCACTTTCAATAAGAAGACTTAGGTCACCAAAGCCAGTTCATAAAAATAAGTTTTAATAAATTGAAATTCAGTTGGTTTATACTATCTGAAATACTTTATACATATTTAGACTATATCAGATGTACTTGCTTCCCACGGAAACATCGGATTTGAATCAGAGTAATAATCATAGCTGTTTGGGCATGCCGAGTAGAATTAACAAAGCAAGTGGCCCCCTACCTAACTATGACCTACATGGCGGATTTCAGTGATTCTGAAGAAAACTAAACAAAATATCTTTAGGTACAGTGTTAAATGTGTACTATTGTATGTTTGTTGATTGGAGTACTGTCACTCCACATATTTGTAAATATGGTAGCACAACAATTATCTGAATGTCAATGACTTGAATTGCAAATACAATATGCTTATTATTGTTGGCTGCTTTACACATGACACATTCTGACCTTCTTCTCCATTAAACAGCCCAATTTTATATTAATGTTTTATCACTTCACATTATCAAAAAGGAAAACAGGGTATTTAATTATTTTTTTTTTAATACAGTGATGCTTTTTGACTATAGGTATTCAGAAAGAAAATGAATAAGTGATAATATGACACAGCGATAGCAAGACGAGGCACGTTGGTAGTATTGGAGGCTGTAATGAATAATCACGCTAATGAGTATATCTGTTTACCGCTCTGGGCAAGTGCCTCCCCCCACTGACGTAGCCAGGGGTGGTCTGAAGGGGCTGCAGCCCCCCCGAAATTGTAGAAATTTTTAAAATTTTGCACGCTAAAATTTCATACTGGCAGGTCGATTGTTTCACGTTTGGAATTACACATTGTGTAGCATAAGGTAAGGTGGGGCTTATTGAATCAAGGGGCTATTTGAATCTAAATAAGAAAACCGTCTGCTGCCTGCTGCGCACTCTGTGTACATATCTCAGCTGCCATTCTGTGTCAGATTGTGTCTTGAGAAGCCATACGCACGGAACCAGAAGAATTTTCTTTGTTATCTACCTTTCAGCTATCATACATCCATCTACAAGTAGTCGAGGTAAGTGTGTCTTGTTCAAAAATAGTCAGTATGTAATATTCAATTGTTAGATTATAAGGGGTTAACTTACTCACTATAATCATTCAGAATTAACCTAAAATCTGTTTGTCTTGAAAGATGTAGAAGCTCCCACGACAGTCAACATGACAACTACCGACATCTGTTGGATATTACCTGTACTATTTGCTTTCAATGAATTTAGAACATGTGGGGTTATGTGAATCACTCTTCGCGGTGCTATTTGAATCGGCATAATTTAACTATATTAATGGGATGTTCAAGCTTATTTAAGTAAATTTAAGCGGCAGCGTGAACAACAAACATTGAATGCATGCAGATATTACATATGACTCGTTTTTTTTCTTTATAGAATGAAAAAAAGGACGATCCTCTCTTACTTCACGTCTTCGCCTAAACGGAAGAAAGAAGGGAATGGAGATAGGCCTACTACCGATGTGGCAAACGAGCAAACAAGTGATGAAGGTGTTAGTTACTCAAGTAAGTACAATACAAAAACTAATTCTTCTTTAACCCTAGGATGCATGACTGGGGCCTCTGAGGCCTTGAAACCCTTTTATTTCGTATATTTTTGAATTGAAATAATAGTAACTACGCCCTCCTAGGTAGTAATCATTAATTTAATCCTACCATAAATGTTAATGAGAGTGGAACCACAATTTTTTGTCCCATCAGCTATTTTGCTGTACTCTACAAACTTGGAAGTTATTTCGATGGAAGTATACATAACTTTACTTGCATAGTATACATAACTTACATACTTTTGGAGCAGATTGCACGTTTCAGGCAGGAATTCTATCCTCATTATTGAAATCATTTCACTTTTTATCATAGCTGAATAGCTGATTTCAGGAATAAGATTAGGGAGTGGTTGCTTATGAGCTATACTTAGCTCGAAGCTAAGAGTCATATGTTTTTGTAAACTGCTTGAATTAACCTCTCCACGTCTTTCAATATGCTAATAAAATTATTTTTAATTTTAGCTGAACCTGGGAGGACTGAATTCAGCAATGAAGCTGAGGGTGTCGAAGCAATTGGAGACCCAGTACACTCAGACTCCAACATTGACATCGCGGACTTGGAACAAAGCTGAATAATTTTGAAAAAGTTGAAAAACTAAACTTTTTATGGACTCCTGATGAGGATTTCATTTTCCCCTCACAGGCTGCAAAAACATTTACACGTCACTTTCAGCGAAAATGGTTCGATCAATTTAAGTGGTTAGCATACTCAAAACTCAAAGTCATATAAAAGCTTTAGCAGGAAAACGCCAGTAAAGTGTCATAGCTCTGATTGACACAGTGAGAAAGAAAGAGGTCCAGGAAAACAGGTTGAGACTGAATGGCATCATAGAGACAGTCAAGTTGTGTGGGATGCAAAACATTCCGTTAAGAGGTCGAAGAGACAGTGGCAGAATTTCTCTCTCTTCACCAGTGGATGATGGTAATTTCAGAAGCCTTATTAGATTTCGAGCGAACGCTGGAGATACCGTCCTGAAAGATCATATTTTACATAGCCCTCTAAATGCTATGTATGTCAGCCCAGAGATCCAAATGAATTGATAGAGACTATTGGGTCTTTGATTCGAAAGGACATAATCAAAAGAATAAGTCAGAGTAAATATTTCACGATTCTGGCAGATGAGACAACTGACATCTCACAGATAGAACAGTTTTCGCTGTGTGCTAGATACGTATCAGAGAGTGAAAATGGACCTGTTTTAATGGAAGACTTTTTAACATTTGTGCCTGTGTCTGATGTGACTGGGGAAGGGTTAGCTAGAGTGATCGAAGAAAAACTCACTACACTTGGGTTGGCTCTAGAGAACGTAAGAGGACAGGGCTACGACGGAGCTTCAGCGATGAGTGGACAGTTTCGTGGAGTTCAAGCTGTGCTAAAAAGAAAGTATCCCAAAGCTTTATACACCCACTGTGTGTCCCATTGTTTAAATCTGTGTTTATCTGACTCATTCAAAGTTCAAAACGTAAGAAACACGATGGGATTGATTACAGAAACATGCTCATTCTTCAGAGCCAGTGCCAAACGCACAGCAATCTTGGAGGAGAAGATTAAAGAGCTGTCACCCAGCAGTGATCACCATAGAATCAAAACTCTCTGTGAGACGAGGTGGTGCGAGCGACATGAAGCGGTTCTTCTCTTTAAGGAGATGCTGGTGCCCACTGTATTGACCTTGGAGAAAATGGCCTATCTACCCAATGAGCACAATAAGAGGTGGTCATTAGTTCTTAATAGTATTAGTTCTAGTTCCTTTTTAGTGTCTCTTGTTGTTTCTTCTAAGCTCCTGGGCATCACATATAGTCTGTCCCAATACCTCCAGAAAAAAGACATTGATTTATGTAGTGCTCTGGACCATGTCAGAAAAGTGAAAGCCGTTGTGGAAGATCTAAGACATAATGCTGACTCAGAATTCAAGAAACTTTTTGAAGAAGCAAAGGAGCTCGCCAACTTACTTCAGTTGGAACTTACGATGCCACGAATAGCAACTGCGCAAAAAAATAGGCAAAATCCACCGGCTGCCAATCCCGAAGATTACTTTCGCATCTCAATCTTCATCCCGTGCATCGACGACCTCATAAGTGGACTTAGTGAAAGATTTTTAGCACACGAAGCAATCATCGCTTCGCTACAGTATCTGATCCCATCGCATTGTGATGTAAATTTCGACAAAGTAAAGCCGTCCTTCGAATTCTATAAGGACGATCTACACAGTGACTTTACCGAAGCTCATTCAGGGGAATGGAGTTTGTGGAGGGAGAGGTGGAAAAACGATACAGGAAAACCTACAACAGCTATCAACGCCTTGGCACAGTGTGATAAAGAACTTTTCCCGAACATGTACACTCTCTTCACCATCTTTGCGGTCATACCTGTGTCGACAGCCTCTGTCGAAAGGAGTTTTTCTAAGCTGAAACTCCTAAAAAACTATCTGAGAAACATAATGGGTGAAACCAGGCTTACTGGACTAGCCTTGATGTCGGTGCACCAGGACATCGTCATAGGGATGTCCAACGAAGACATCGTCAACATGTTTGCCTCGTCAGGAAGGGCAAGAAGGTTTAAACTTTTGTAAGTGAGTATTTGTAAACAACTTTCTTCAATTTTTAATGTCACCAATAAATAAAAAAAATTCAAAGCAAACTGGAACTTTAATATTTTGTCCCCCCCCCTCCGCTTTTCCACTGCATGCACAGCTTTGGATTAGTGACGTGCTCTCACCGATTTTCAGCCCCCCCCCTCGAAATAAAATCCTGGCTGTCACTGCCCCCCCCCCACAATTACAGACCTGTATACAAGGCAACACAAAAGCAAAGGTTACAATATTTAAACTACAATACCAGTAACTTATAATCTTTAATCTTTCATATTAGTGTATGTGCTTCTAATCTTTAGAATAGCTTCTGAGCAGGGCCTGATTAAAAGGTTTTAGTACCCTAGACTAATGAATTTTTTGTGCCTCCCGCCATTTCTTACCATAGGTAATATTTAATATTTAGCGATGAGTATTATGTACAATTTACTGATATAAGGTATGTCCGCCAATAAGCCCCTTTGATTATTTTTTATTAAGATAATGTAAAAAACTTTGCAAACTTTTTCAACATTTCATAGTTTTGAACATTTTATCTTTAAATTAACAGCTACTTCAGTAACAATGAGTAATTATACATTCTTGGATTTCGTTGTCCATGACGTGTCCGTTACTTAACTAAATACAACTATTATATTAACGACTCGGAACACAATTATACATGTTTATTTCAGTTACAATCTGAAACCATAGGTGGCCCTATTTGATGGAAGTGCCTTATTATAGGCTATGTAGTATTTGGAAACATATGGGTTGAATGGACAAATATTTGTCTTTTATTCATGTTTATTACATACCAATTCTATTATTGATGCTTTGATAAAATTACGCTCTACTAACAAGAATAAATTAACATATAACAAACACAATTTATTTTTTAATTATTTTGACTGATTTCTGTTAAAAAACGGTTAAATCAGCAACTCACAAAAGCTTATTAAAAGATAAAATATAAATATGAAAATAAAGTCAGCTCAGAAGGTTGGGTATTTTTTAATTCTACGTACAAATAAAATAAATAAATAAAATCACAATTAGAAAATAAAGCTATATTATTCGCTTTAAATGACATTACTTTGAGGGTGGCATGATGAAAAAATATATATAATGCAACATGAGTTTTGTTACTTTCTTATTCTCTTAAATTTTTGTGTCTCTAAAAGCTTGGCAGGCTGCAGCCTACTTAGCCTAACGGTTAATCAGGCCCTGCTTTTGAGTAGCACGTAATCCTGCCTGGCTTGAAGTGTAAGCTGGATATTAGCATGTTGTGTTTACAGTTGATTATTAAATGTCTGAATTATAATTTAATGAGCATCGCCTTAGGTACCCTTGACGGAAGACCACAGGTAAGTAACCTCAGCCTGTCCAAGAAAGTATTTAAAAACCTAATGGAAGCTGAAATAAGTTTACCAAGAATATAGCAAAGCAAAAAAGGAAAAATAAAAAAGAACATAGTGAGTACCTGTCTACAAGTGAAGTTATAACAAGAATTCTGTCTATGCTGTACAGTGCAGAATATGATCATGGCTATCATCAAGAAAAGAATATATTTTATGGGTGTAATATACTACTGTTTCATCTAATAATGTAAATAATGTCAAATGAATATATAAACAAACCATATTATATTCATGAAGTTATGTTAGATCTAGATGTGCGGGCAAAAAAATTCATTATTTCTGTTACCAACCCTAGGAGCTTAGGAGCAGAGTGTCTGTCTCTATGTTTCAATTTCCATGTCACAATTTATTAATTTTTAAAAATATTTTACCACTATTTTAATATTTTGCAGAAAACAGGTGTGCAGTTGATGAATTAATTTTACCACTAAATTACGCTAAATGCCTGCTAACTGAACAGAAGCTATGCTATGAAAAACGTGTACTTAAATTTTATAACATTCATATAAGTAATGAAAGCCACATAGCATCACCACTACACTAAGTTGTGATAACGAATAGTAAAGTACCGAAATACGTATGTTATGAAAACTGAATTTTTTCAATTAAGGGCGATATGTGATGAAGAAAATTGATCAGAACTAAAAGTTAGTACTTAAATGTATGCAGTTTGATACATATTGCATTAGCTTTCAACTGTTTTTGAGCTCATGGGTGCCATGACCCATGTCCCAACAGTATTCATCTTGCAAACTTATATTCCATGAATTTAAACTGTCTGCCGGGCTGTTTGGCCGTGGTCCAAGGTTTTCATTAAAACTAAACGTTTCAGCAATACCACTGGCTGCCATCTTCAGTGGTTGTATCAAGTCAAACCTAACGTGGGGTGTACGTACGTTAGGACCACAGTACTGTGGTTAAGGCTAAAGATGTCTTGTGACGCTACCTTTACTTATAAATTCATTATAATGGTTAATTCAATACTGTGGTCCTAACGTACGTACACCCCGCGTTAGGTTTGACTCGATACATCCGGTGAAGATAGCAGCCAGTAGTGCTGGTGAAACATTTGGTTTTAATGAAAACCTTGGAGCACGGCCAAACAGCCTGGCAGATAGTTTAAATTCAAGTGACACCAACCATGAAAGCCTTCGAACAATTATATTCCATGAATTTCTCTGGCATACACAGAATAAATTCTAGTGGCCTACAGACGTCTGGTCCTATATTTTTGACAATGAGATCTTTCAAGTGCTATCATAGGATGACTGTTTAAGATTGGGAAGAAATAAAAACAAATGTAAATAAACAATTCTTCACACTCATGCACGTTTGCCAACATAAATCCCAGAGCTCTTTCATTACTAAAACCTGAAAACACAGACCACCACGAGTTAAAACAACTGGTGTAGTCCATAAAATATAAGAGATTTTTGAAAAAAGTGTACATTTACAAAATACAGTTTCAAATCTTGCTTCAACTTCATGTATGAACTTGATATACTGTGGTGTGTGTGTATGTGTGTGTACAATTTTGTTTGAGAAAATGTCGCTTTTACGATTATGTTTCTTATTATATTAATAAAAAACATTACCAAAACCGCTTTTACAAATCTCAATGTGTTATGTAAAATTTCAAAAGCTGGAAAAACAAAAATCATTTACAATGAATTTACCAAAAGAAACACCATTTTATAAACATGACTCCTAGTTTTATTATCCAAAGCAAGTAACAGTTAGTGAGTAGGCTTGCATGAATCCACAAAAAGATCAATAATATACATATATATATTATATATCTATCTATCTATATACTTTTTCAACATTTATAGTAAAAATATTTAAGGCTATATATTATATTATTATTTTTTATTGTTCATGAATCGCCATGACATTCACAGTTCAATCACATAACTTATTTGATAACATTACTATTATTTACAACACAAGTCATTATTTGTTCCTTAACAAGACACCGAACAACTTATGTACACGACTAGTAAACATGATGGTTACAAAATATTATTTGTCATATACATAGGTATTATAAGTAATATCTATATTAAACTATTATTGTTATTTCACACGTCATTCATAAATATGGTATATATATTATGAACATTATAGTGTCAACTATTACTATAATATAACTTTTCACAAATAAATAAACAACAAAATTAATTATAATTTTTTTACAAACTTGCAAATAAATTGCACAAAACTAGATGTTCAACATGTGCGCACTCTCGAATGTACACCAGCTTCAGAAACTGTTATGAAAAATTATTTTCCATACGTTTAATTATAAAAAATTTTCTAAAATTTGTTGATACATTTTTGTGGAATAATAGCTTTTGTGTTGTGAATCATATGTAATAAGCAACTAAAAACACTTAACTTATTTTACGGTTTAATTAGAAAAATAAAACAATCCATTATATTTTAAATGTTAAAACAAGTATATCCTAGTTTAGGCTGCACAGTAAATCGTATTGATATTGATTCTACTTTCTGTTTAAGTCATTCAATGTCACCAGTTTCTGCCTTCAGATCCAATAGATTCACTTTCATTTTTAGTGATATCAATATCGTATCACTGAAGTAACTTATTTATTAGTAACTTAAGTCTGAATAGTGTGATATACACTCTACAAAATTAAGCTTGGACATGTATACTCCACATCCAGGCCAGTTAAGCTTGTAGAGAGTATAAACAATGGCAAAGAACACATTGGGCTGGTGCAATTTGCCTAGTCTCAGTGTTTACAACAGTTTGTACTTGACCAACGGTATGACTCTACCATTCTGCTGCTACTGTCAGTTTATAAAATTGTAATAAAATTTAATTAAAAGTAACCATTCTGTACTGGAAAAATGTAGACATATTTCACTTTGTAAAATAACTGAATAATGATTCAGTATGAATCATTATTATTGGACCAAGCATGGCATTATTAAATAGTCAGAATGATTTAAGATATTAACCATTATCCAAGTCTCATGTACGGATAAAATAAAATAGTTAATTTACAAATTTTATTCATTCCTTCCCTCTGTCAAAATATGATCTCTCACTTTGCTTAATAGTCCCATCTAATTGTTCATTTTATTTTTCATATGACATAAGGTCTCACTGATTAAAACAGGTTTATATAATAAGAAATGGACTAAGAAAGATTCATATTTGGAAAAAAACAGTAGATTAAGAAAAACAGTATTAATAGTGAATGTTTTACTTAATTTAAGTTATTAAATTATGATATGAGATAAGGCCTCATGATATGAGTAAAAATTCAGGACCTAAAGAGAATAGTAAGATTAATAGCAAAGTGTCACATGAAACTTGGATCTTAACTGAGAAGATGGCAAATTATATCAATTCTTTTGAAAGAAAACTTCCAAGAAAAATATCTGACTCAGAACAGGGAGAGTGGAATCTCAAGATCTAGATGGACCCATGAACATTATAAAGCTGTTCTGAGCAGGACATGTCAGACGGTCACCAAGGAGGGTGCTTGTAAAGTGAGAGGGCATAGACTGGTTGGAGGTTCGAGAAGAAATGGCAGGGTTAAGTTGCTGAGGAAGAGAAAATTTTCTAAAATTTTTGGAAAAAGTGGCTAAGAACATAGATGGATGAGTATGTGAGCTGATGAAGGAGACCAATGAATGGAATAGGCTATAGTGCGGTAAACAGTTGAAGTAGTAAATATTATTAAATTATTATGCTATCAATTCTTGTATTATTATTACACATCTTGGTACTATAAGCAATGGAAAATGGGGCCACTCTCAAGAAATAAAGAGCAGAATTGAAAAAGCAAGAGCAGTGTACATTAGAATGAGCAAATTATTCAAAGTCACGATTTAACAATAAACACAAAGATGAGACTTTTACGATGCTACATATTCTCGGTCCTCTTCTACGGTGTAGAATTTTGGACTTTGACTGAACCACAACTAAAAAATTGGAATCTTTCGAAACGTGGCTTTACTGTAGAATACTGAGGACTTCATGGAGAGCACATATAACTAATGTTGAAGTTCTTAGAAAGATGAAGAAAGAAAGGGAAGTTATTAACACAGTGAAGATAAGGAAGCTTCAGTGTCTTGGGACATCTCATGAGAAATGAACAGAGATTTTACTTATTGCAGTCCATAATACAGGGAAAAGTACTTGGAAAGAGAGGAGTTGGGCGACCGAGAATCTCAAAGCTGAGAAATTTAAGGACTTGGTTTGACATGAATACAACTAACTTATTCCGTGCAGCAGTACACAAAGTTAAAATAGTCTGTATGATATCCAGCATCCGAAACATATAGGAACTATCAGAAGAAGAAGAATTCTTATAAAATGTTGTAAGTTTGCATGTTGGGTACTTTCGGTACAGTACTAATCCATCATAGTGTTCAAGCTTCATGGCCAGTGTCTTTAGCAGATGAAACTACTGGCTAAAATCTCTACTCCAACTGTCTCCAGCATAATGTTTTTACACTTAACATTTTGATCCTTTGAATTGTCCTCAGAAGATGTGAGTGATGGTTCGAAGACCTAACAATGTATATAAATGTCTGAAAGATGTTGTTAGGTCTTTCAGCAGAAATGTTTGTCAACTGTCATGGCTGAATGCGGCAGTACTCTGGCAGTTTTATCTATTAAGTACTAATCCAAATTAAGAAGATGAGTCAATCACTATATGTCACTACAGCAATTCATTGTAACTATAATTCATTTACTGAGATAAGAGGTAGAGTATAAACACATGATCAGTGCAGCTGGTCACGCCAATCCAGTGACTTATTCTAATTCTCAGAACGATGGTCAGTACACAATGACAAACTACAAATATTGTATTATGAATGCTGTATTTATGTTGCTAAGAAGTTGGCAACATGTGTAACCATTATATGAACAGTCCACGCATTTGTTTTGATTCTGTCTCTCAGCTTGATGAATTAGTCACAGAATACATCAGTTCACATTAGCTGTAGAAAATCTTACATGTATCAAGAAATCTTACACATATCCAATCAGTTGAATATACCAAATCAGTATTCATTAGAGAAGGGTACAGATGAGCCTTATACAGCGTTCAGCCACATCTGGGGTGACTACCAAATGCTACACAATGACTGCTCACAGATCTAAAGCTGCTAAAACAGTTGGTCAAAAAGAAGTACTATTTTATTATACAGTTTTCCAGGTGACAGAACAAATGTCTATTGATTTATTTCAGTTAAATAAATTTTACAAACAACATTTTAAAAATTCACACTGATACATTGCAGTGATATTTGTTAGAATTTAAACGTTAATACAAATGTTAAAAACTTGTAAATATAACATTGTATAATTTACTACAGTTCTTGTAAAAATTTTATATAAGAAAGTATTTCAAACAGAATTATCACTGTTGCACACCACTATAGAAAAATTATTCCGATTACCGCTTTCAATAGTGGTGTGTTTTTCTATAGTGGTGTGCAACAGTGATAATTCTGTTTGTCATTATAACCACTAACACAACTTTCTTAATTAAAGAAAATATTTGCTTCATTATTTGATACAACTAAAGCAAATCAGTAGGCTAATGAAAAAAAAACTTATTTTTCTGTCAATCTAATGTTTTTTGTGTCTCTGTTGTAAAGATAGTTCCTTATTAAAGTTTAATGATATAAAATGCACATGTCAAAAAAACGTATTAATCCAAAATACTGAAATAAAACTGCATAATACAGTAGCATTTCTTTTCAATGACCATTTATATTAATTGTTGTTCATTATTATTTCAGTCCTGTGTGTTTGCTATATTTTCACATAAATGGTATATTATGCTGTAAACAACTAAGATTTAATAAGCCACATGTAAACTCACTTAAATTTATGATAATTTGCTATCTATAGGTAATGATACAGTCAGTATTTTTGTTTACATAGTTATCACCCACTGACAGTCAATTATCAATTCAGAATCACTGTCCAGTTGTCAGAAAAAGTTGAACATTATCACACAAGCTTCTCGTCTTCCAGTTTTAATTAAAAACATTTATTCCACAGTCTCTGCTCAGTGTCTATATTCAGCTGTACACATTATTAATGAATTTAAAAAACAAAAACACAAATATCTGTAAGTGTTAATACAGAATATTCATACGTATGGGTTAAACTCGGAGGTAAATTATAAAATTATGATGATTTAATACAGTTGTCGCCATTTAATATTATTATTATATATACTCTGCGCAGCTACAGAAACTAGACGTTGAGATCGGCCATCATTTTTCTAAAGTCAGCGAGCGTGTTGTAATCAGGATCTGAATCTATGTCAGCAAAGTCACGATTTGAATCAGATTTAACGAAGCTGGGATTGTATCGACTGAGTGACAACGGACATGGTAAGAGCTCTGGCATAACGGAATGGTGAGTTATTAGCGCTGTCAGCGTGCTAAACTCCTTCGTAAATCCCTGCAAACATAGAATTTACATTATAATTTTGTATTGCACGACGCATTTATATTTCACAGATTTTTATTTACACACACACATATAAAATTTTTGTTTATAACTCGATTATACAGGATGTTTCTTGATCTCATGGCAATGTTCTATGAGTGTTTCAACGTCCAAAACAAGAAAGAATATATTGTAACGCCATTACAGAACGTTCTACATGTTTCTCGGCTACCCCGGCAGACCCCAGCTGTAATGTGTGTGTGTGTGTGTGTGTGTGTGTGTGTGTGTGTGTGTGTGTGTGTGTGTGTGTGTGTGTGTGTGTGTGTGTGTGTGTGTGTGTGTGTGTGTGTGTGTGCATATTGCTGCTACTTTGAGATGAAAGACAATTAATTACACGATACTTCTCACACATGCAAAGCACTAAGGCTGTTCCAGACTTGACCAGTCCGTGCACACTGTGTTCAAGGCTGCATGCAATTACACTCTAGTGTTTTCTAGTAGTGTTGACGCGTATTATGGATTATTCTGGAATCTCAGCAGGGTATAAATATAAGCATTCAGCGACACTTAAGTTCAGTTTAAGTGGCGACGTATTCAAGTGAGGTTCGAGTTATTGTCAGCCAATTTACACAGTGTGTCTCAAGTGGTGTTACTGTGCGATTATTGTGTGGGACCCTATTAGTTGACATTATTACTCCACGTGGACATATTTTGCTCGGATTATTGTACTAGTTGATTATAAACTGTATTATTTGTGATTAATTAAAGCTGGTGATTAGTGACTTCATTGGTGCCTTGTATTTTGTTTTCCACTGTATCATATGACGAGAAGAGAGACAGTCATAAAAATATTAACATAACATGGAATTAATTCACTACCGACTCGGAACAAAAAGTTTTTTATGGGTAAAAACGTAAAAGTTTTACCTTACAGCCTGAACCAGTTTTCACTTTTAAAAAACTTCTTCAGGGCTTTTTAATGTACAGAGCCTCTGAAGAAGCTTTTTAAAAGTGAAAACCGGTTCAGGCTATAAGGTAAAACGTTTACGTTTTTACCCATAAAAAACTTGTGTTCCGAGTCGGTAGTGAATTAATTATATTTAGTTAAGAAACGGACACGTCATGGATAACAAAATCCAAGAATATAACATGGAAATTATTTATTACCAAGATATTTACAGTTAAAGATACAATATCAACACAATTCGCTTGAAGTAATTGATCAGTGTGGCCTCCATTTTGTTAAATACAGTATTCAGTACAATGATTCCACACATCTTTAGCATGAGTTGCAGTAATCAGGACTATTCTGGATAGTTGCTGCAGCTCGTAAGACATAATTTTATAGTTATTCTGATGTCCCAGTGGAACTTGTATACCCTGACTTCACTGAACCCCCAAAGGAAATGGTTTATATTGTTTCCTTCCTCCATATGTATGTGTGTATTATCCCCCATTGGTTACTGTCTGTATTATTTAAATAATTGCTAACATTTAAGAGAAATGAGTCTAACTACAAGCAGAGTTACTTGCACGTCTCATGTCTTTGTATCCAATAAATGTAAATATTCTCTAAATACCTAAAATTGCCATGTAGCCTCTGATGAAGCCTTCTATAGGTGAAAGCCGGTTTAGGCTGTAAGGTAAAACTTTACGTTTTTACTTATAAAAAACTTAGTGTTCCGAGTCGTCAATATTATAGTGATATTTATATTGCCATGTAATTTAGAATCATCCTTTAGAATAAAATTACTAGAATTTTTAACTGACTTCTACGTAAAATACAACATATATAAACAACCCTTTAAAAAATAACATATATAAAAAAATACAAGTACAAATTAAAATACAAACTGCACGCAAATCAATAATTTTATCTTAGATAATACTTACTTAATATTTTAAAATTCTAATACATTACTTATGTCAGTATTAAAATATTATTACAAAATGTGAACATGCCATAGAGATGTGGCAACTCACTCGCCGAATGGACTATATAACTTACCTCATCTTATTTATGTCTTTGAGGTCTGTCATGTATATTGTATGATGTATGTGGTCTGCGTGATGTGTGAACATTAGTTACAGACAACAAGAAGGGTGGGCCATGTGGGAATTATAACCATGTTTTCTGGTTATTCTATGGGAAGCGTCCACACCTGAGGGTCCTGTTCATCTGATGTAATACTCATGAGCATGAGAATTTATGTGTTGGGCACATACACACGTCAGAAAAAACAACTTTGTGTTGATTTTATGCTTTATAAAATACACTTTTGGGGTTATTATTGATTTGTTATATATGCATAGAGGCAGTGAACATGTTTACGCTGATCAGGGCTTGTACGGCAGGTTCTTGGGCTTTGTTATGAAACCTACCCTTACAAGTGACCTTCCCTTTTCTACTTTATTACTATATTCATATTCCAGAAAATATGGCATTTTCTCTCTCTCACAAATTAGTCTTTGAAATTGACCATATCTACTGATGTACTCATTTTCATTGTCTCACTCAACAACAAAACATGGAGATCAGCAAACGCCAACTAGTCTCTAGTCTGTTTAAAGGCAGACTGACTGATCAGTTGTATAAACCAGTCATCTAGTGCAAAGGAGATTAAAACGATTCTCCATGCTGAGTCAGTATCGCAAACTATTTATAGTAGGAAGAGCCTGTAGGTGACTGCATTCATATAATATGAAACACACTGTAAAACAATGCTTCACAAATATGGTTTACCAACAAAAGATTACCCTGCATAAAATCAGCCTAATCTTTACTGATATTATGACGAGTTTTAACTGAAATATCAGCAAGCTAGTTCTTGCTGTATTTTTACATTTTCAAACTGCCTTTTCTTTCTCCTACATATTCTGGTGGATTCCCTTCTTGCTTGTCTGTATTCCTCGACTGTTTGACGTGTTTTCCTTAGGAGGATTTTCTTTCTTGCATTGTTCCTTTTTTCAGCTGCAAGCGCACATTCATTATCAAACCATTCTTCTCGTTAGTTCCTTTTGACAAAACCTAAAATTTCCTCAGCTGTTTCTTGTTAAAATGTTCTTCAGTGCACTCCACTTTCCTCGCAAATCACTTATTTGCCACTCATATTTCATTTCTTCAAGATTCTGAGGAGGATATATGGAGGTGTACTAGATACAGGAATGTTGTGTATGAGGACAAATGCCAAATTGTACGATCTATACAAGGAACCGGACATCGTCACAGTAATAAAACAAGGCAGAATTAGGTGGGCAGGTCATGTACAAAAAATGACAGAGGAAAGAGCAGTGAGAAAAGTATTCATTGGTGGACCAGGAGGAAGAAGAGCAAGAGGGAGGCCAAGAAGAAGATGGGTAGACGATATAGATGAAGATATGAGAACACTGGGGGATCAGAAGGTGGTGAAAAGTCGCACAGGATAGAGAGGAGTACAGGCATGCCATTCTGAAGGCCAGGGCTCTTCATGACCTGTAGTGCCATGGAGTAGTAGTAGTAGTTCTTGTTGTGAGGAAAAAATAAACTGCATATTTAAGTCTGTGAAAGAGGAATGTTTATAAAACATTTAAATGTAAATATTTCAGCCTTATTAAATGAGGTATAAAGTACAAATAAAAGTGGACAGTGTTTATTAATAAAAGGTAGTAAAGAGAAATGGAGGTAAGAGGGAGTGGTTGAACAAGTGTGTATGAATGGGAGAGAGAGGAGAGATACGTTGAGCTGACTGGGAATGGCAGTATAAACGTTTATTCTCCCTAACATAACTTAAAATAACAAAAGCAGTGCAAACATTAAATCTTCACAATATTAAATTCCTCATGTATTTTAATCTTTTGTACGGAAAATATGAACCGAAAACAAGACAATGAATACTGAACAAGAGATGTGTCTGGCAAATATGTGATACACGTCGTAAGTGGTAGGAGGAGCTGTTTTCTTTTTTTTTTTTTAAATTTACATAAAACAAAAGAAGAATACAGCCAGCCATTGTATATGAAAGGGGCACAGACAATAGAATAATAACACAGCTTACGCACACAAACTCATTAACATATGGGTACGGCCACAGCTACTGTTTCTGCGTAAATACAACCAACCAGGCTTAATGTTTTTGTTGCTATTTAATTATCTTGTCTTGCACTGTACTTGTTTTTACTGTGTTAACAAATTCTTTCTTTATTGGACTTTGTTGACTATTATGTGTGCACGTGTATCAACAACTACACAATGTACTTTTTCAACTTTGCAACACTACATTGTTGGTCAAAATTTTAAATAACATTTACCTGAGTCTGGCTAACTCAAGCTCAAATAAAATTTGTTTAAAATTTCAACAAATAATATGGTTTCCCAAAGCCAAAAAAGTGCATTACACATTAGTCTAACTTTCTATCTCATTTTGTTTGTATTCACAAAGCTTCTGCAGTGACTTATTCCTAGAAAAGAAACAGTGTTGGATTATATTTAAAAGTTCTTTTCTTCATCTTCTTCTTCTTATCTGGCATTATAGCCTTTGGTGGGCCTTAGCCTCCTAAACAATACTCCTCTGTGCTTCTCATATTGCTTCAACTTGTCTTGGATGAGATCACTTTTCTTTAATTTTTCCTGTCTGGTCACTCTTGATCGACTATCGTTTTGTCTGACCCCAACACAATTAGAATATTCAAGGGTTAGGGGTGTCTTTCCTTTTGTTTCTCACTTTTTTTCCTACAGGGCAGGTGGGGCTCTTTAGTTCCAGAGAAAGCAGCCCGCCTAAGAGAGGATATTCTGAAATCAAAACCTGGTCCTGCAGGATATATTGAGGGAAGAACAGAACTTGTTGTTGTAGGTCACTTAGTAATCACTGATTGTACAACAAAATCCACATATGATCATGCAAGTTTGATTAGTTTATGCAGGCCATTAGTTGGTACACACTATTAAGGTCTGTTCAAAACCTCTACAACAGTGACCTAATGCATTCTGGTGATTGGGTGGGAGAGACTTAGGTGCTGTACAAGCGATGAGCAAGCCCGCTGAGCAAGAAGGTGATGCCTGTCTTGACATCACATTCTGAGCTTCAATAGAGCTCCCTGCATGATGCCCATCAAGCATGAGGGCTTCCTAGATGTGACCTCCTACCACCCATAGGGTTTAAATTAGTCATAGTCTAATTCAGGGTCAGCGTTCGCTGAGGCTGGGTTCAAGATTCACCTGGCACAGATGGGTGTTAACTGAGGGAACTAACGAGGGGATTGGTCTGGAAATGGGCACAGTGGTGGTAGGACGTTTGGGAAAATGTCCGTTTAGTGGCGTTCTGGGAACAGATGCCTAGGGAGTTTCAGATGGTCAGGTTGGATGTTAAATAATGAGCTTTGCAGGGACAGCACAAACCTCAGCCCGCGACAGACTGTAGCTTTTCCTTATGGGTCTTTGCCAAGTAGCCTCACACTGGGATTACATAGGTAACCATCGATCCCACATAGGCCTACGTGGTAACGATGACTTTGCCTATGGAGCAGGACTTTTATGACTGCATAGCAGAGGTCGGAGTTGATACAATCGGTGGGAAATTTTTGTGGGCTACTTGGTCAGAATGTGTCTGCCAGATGAAAAGTTGATTGAAAAGAAGCCCAAGCTGCTTTAGACCAGGAGACCAAGGCAGTCGAGTATTGCCGACGTATAGAAGTGGTGGCTTGTGGTTCCAAATTTTGGTGGTTGCAGTAGTTGGTTGAGTGCATGGGAGAAGGGTTAAAAGACATTGAACTATCATAATCACAGTTTGATAATAGTAAGTTATTACTATAATTTTATAACCTCAAACAACGAATAACATTTACCTTGAACCAATGTAAACATTAAACCTGACAGAACTTATAAATCAAGAAGCCTGTGCTGATTTCATACACAAAGTGGTGCTACAGTGCTAGTGGAGCGTTGCAGAAACTTTGCAACCGCCTAGTTAACATAGGGAACATAGAACAATTGTGGAGAGTAGTGCACGTCCTCCCATATGTTTGTGTAGTAAGCTCTGCCATAAATACTGTTGAAGTTGCAAACGGCCTACAACCACCAGGCGCGCCACATATGAATTGTACGCGAAGACTGCCACGTAGAATCTGATACACTCTCCATTGATATTCATGACACTTTTAGCTGCTTAATGTTTTCGTATATTATTTTATAGTTTAGTTATTCTACACTGGTGGTTGTGCAATGCTGAAACCATAACACCATCCGCCACTGACGTATAGTCTGTGAGGGATCCTTATAAGGATGCATCTCGAGAAGACTACAGCTATGTTCTTGGCCATATTAATTGAGACCTCCATTTCTCTGCCCATTCAATGAATACATCCAGCTAGTCTGGGAGCCATTTCAACACTATGATTGACATGATGGACTGCCATGTCAGCGGTGAACATGGCTAACTCGGTTTCAAGGAACTTGAGCATGTTGTTGACGTACACAAAGAAAAACAGGGGACCTCAGAAAGTGCCCTGAGGGTCACCAGTAGTAATTCCTCTTTCTGAGAAAGGGCACTCTCCACTTTCACACAAAAGGTTCTGTTCCTAAGAAAGCTAGTGATCAGATGAACATAGAGATCCAGAAGCAGAATCTCTATCAGTTTGTACAAGAGTCCACAATGCCAGACAGAATTGAAGGCTTTCTCAAGATCAAGAAAAATGACTACAGTTTGTTCCTGTGAGCTGCCGGCTTTGAAACGGTCTTCACAAAACACATCGGATGACATGTCGATCAGTGCACAGCGTGGAATCTGAGTTGTTCAGGGACCAGAATATCGGTGTTTTAGGTGATCCAGAATTCGCCTAAACCTGCACCAAGTGTTCGAAAACTTTCAATGCGACTGACAGCAAGTTGATAGGCCAAAGGTTGTGTGTGAGCTTGAGGTCTTTACCTGGCTTGGGACCATCGTGACTGTCGCTGACATCACTTCAGAGGAAAAGCAAGTTAACAAAAGCAGGGACTGAACAGGTCGACAATGGATGGGGATTAATTTCTTTACATGTTACGCTCAACTTTAATTTTTCTGCAATCCACTTATTCAAATCCTTATTCTTTGCTATGGTCCTACTGCGACAGTTTCCAGTCCTTACTCTGAGGCTGCTTTGGATGCTACAAATATTTCAAAGTTTTACATGAACAGGTTACTGGCCTGTTGCACAACCACCTACCAGGAGGGACAGAGACTCTTCTGTCAGGGTTACCATACCAGAAGATTCTTATACTGGCTAGGTTCTTATACCAGAATATCTTATCATACCAGCAAGATTCAGAGTGCTGAAATGCAGTTTCTTCGAAATACTTTAAATTATACATTGCAAGATAGAGTAAGGAATGAAGATATCAGAGCAGAACTTGAAGTAAAGGATATAAATGAAGAAATTATTGCAACTTACAGACGAGAATGGTGGGATCATCTGGAAAGGATGACAGAGGATCGATTGCCGAAAGCGGCACTGAACTATAAAGCCATTGGAAGAAAAGACGTGGGTCATCCGAGGATGAGATGGGTGCCGGAACATGTTTATATAACCTAATCCTTGAAGAGGAGAAGAAGAAAAAGAAGAAGAAGTTGTGCTCAACATGTTGAAAGCTGAGCCTCATTGTGTCATGGCAATGATGGGCATGGAGCAGAGTAGAAGGCAATTTTAAATGTCCACAGCTCACTTAATTCTTGTATCGGCCTTAAATTAGTTCTAATTCCTTAAATTAAAAGAGGATAGAATTCCTTCCTTACTGATACAGCAAGGTGGTGAGTGAACACGGGGGGGGGGGGGGGGCACGGCCCGATTTCAAGCTGCAGTGCTACAGGAGGAGAGAGGAGAAGAAGGATTGTATGTTGTTACTACACTAGAGTCCCGGATTAACCAAATTTCCGGATTAACCAATTGATGATGTGGTCATTTTCTTGTTTCAAGAAGTTGCATATTTTAAATTTTACAGCATTTATGACTTAAATATGTACTACTGTATTTGAAAATATCATTTGAAAAATAGTTTTTAGTTTGATTAAAATAAAGTTGTTCCTTTAAATTTATATACAGTAATATTGTATGATTTAATTACAGTATTTTGATTTTAAAGACATCTGCATTTTAATGGAAGTATGTAATAACGGCGCATAAGTACTGTTAGTTTCCCTAAAAAACGATTAAAGGTGCTTTTTGTGCTGTTTTTAGCGTTTTTTTCTCACTAAAAAAATGTAAATTACAGTACAGTATTATGTTTCCGATTTAACCGAATCACCCTTGGTCCCATCAAATTCAGTTAAAGGATACTCTAATGTATATGAAATGTATAATACATATATTTACAATACACAATACCTTTATTTTATATCCTTTATTAGTGCGTAGTATCAAGTAGTGTGCAATGCCAAGTGGTTGGAATTCCCGTGGCACTCTCAGAGACAGAGCGAAGCAGCCCGGTTTGCTTGTGCAGCCCGGTTTGCTTGTGCTTTCTCGAACCATGAAAGCACCGACAGGTTCTTGGCCAAGTACTTCCAGCGTTATCTCTCTGCACAAAACATTCTGTCACTACAGTACAAATCCAAACTTATGAATATTATATTTTGTAATTATAAGTATAATACTACTGACTCGGAACACAGTTTTTATTGGTAAAAATGTAAAATTTTTACCTTGTAGCCTGAACCAGTTTTCGCATACTATAAGCTTCGTCATAGGTTGCCACTAGGAGTGCTGTCTGTCTTATTCTTGGTGACGGCGCCGTCATTAGAAAGATCGATGTTGTGTGTGTGTATATGTTCAAATAGTACGTGTCATTTGAATTGTGTCTGTTCGTTTAGGATGTCGTTTTTATGTGTTCTTGTATATTTCTAGTTGTTCAAGAGTGTCTAGTTTTTGACCTTTTGTGTGTACATGTAGAATTTCCATGTTGCTGTTTATGTTTGTGTTATGTGTGGTTTGCTTCAATGATGCGGTTTGCAAAGGTGGATTCGATGGTGCAGTGTAGTGCCTTTGTGTGTTCAATGTATCTCTGTTTGAAGCAACGTCCTGTCTGACATATGTAGAATTTATTGCAATCTGAGGAGTTTAGTTTGTAAATACCAGGTAGATCAAATTTGTTTTGTGCTTTGTGTGTGTGTTCTGTTTTGTTTGTAGTTTTGTATATGATTCTGAATCCTGCTTTTTTTAAATTTGTGGGCTATTTTTTCAGTGTGGTTATTGATGTATGTTAGTGTTATGAATTTCTTGTTTTCTGTCTTTGTCTGTTGTTTGTTTTGTGTAGGAGTGTATTGACAATTGTTCTGTTGTATCCGTTGGATTCTGCTAGATATTTTATCGTGTTTAGTTCGTCTTTGTAGTCTTTTTCATCTAGTGGGACGTTGCTTAGTATTTTAGTGGGACAGTCAGTAGTATTATACTTACAATTACTGTAATTAATCAACTGACACGTCATGGACAACAAAATCTAAGACTATATTTTGAATACAGTGCCACTGCGATACTAAACAAGGGTTCATCTGCATGAAGTTGTGACTGTATCATCTAAATAATGATTGTATCAGCATAAGTTTTGTGTTTTTGTAAACTATGGATATGTCTAACTTGACAATATTTTAATTTTCTCATAAAACGTTATTTAAAAGATTTTTTACATATTAATAGGCATTTAGTCATATTATAAACCAATCTTTTAAATAGAATAAAGAGCAATTGGTATCTAATAAGTCTTAAAACTAAATGTCACTTTAACGAGGTCATCCACACTAGTATTCCTCAAACAGGATAACACCATGGAAAATTAAAAAAAAAAGCACATTCCACTAGTTCAAAAGGTTTAGTTCTCATTAAAAGTTACCTGAATGAAAAAAAAAATACTTAACGGATATTCTTATGCACTGCTCTGACAAACATTTTGAGTCTGTTACAAGTGTTAACAACATAGCCTGTAGTATTGTAAATTCATTGACAGAGCTAACTGATTTACTTTTACCTACTGATACAAGAAGTGATTAAACTAATCTTCTGTTGTTTAGAGAATGGTTCTGACAGCTCTCTGAAGGGCACAAATACAAATGATAATCCTGTTGTAAAATGTAAACTCACAAAAGTATTTTTGGTATTTATCAACCCAATTCTCTGTCCGTCCGTCTGTCTCTCTCTCTCTTTTTCTCCCCCCCCCCACTTAAGAATCATGACACTCTGTAAAAACCCTTGTAAATCCCACTTAAGTAAGAACTGTGTATCAGCCGATATAAACTGCAATTACTTGTCCCAATGCATTAACTGCTCATCACAACATACTATTCATATACGGAGACTGTTTGTTAAAAATGGGAAATTAAACTTCTTCTCCAAACACACACACATACACACAAAACACTCATTCTTTGCATACTATGAGCTAGTTACTGAAGAGTGACTACACCATCGCTGTTGCTGTACAGTCATGACCTAACAATGGCAGTATTGCATACAATTGTTGGTACGACAACAATGTTACAATTGGTTGTCACTATTCTATTGTTGTCATGATCTTCACACTTGTCAAAACCATACACCAAACTAATAAGCTCCCTGAACTACAGGACTAGCTCAGAATTTCTGCAAAACCTTCACTTTCATTTTTACCTCATTTTGACCCCAAAGATAAAAATCCCCCAAAATTTTCAAAGCAAACACTACATTCGGATTTGGATTACCATCATTTCCTTTATTATGATGTTTGGTATGAAGCTTTACAATTTTTTTTCAAAACTTTAATACACTTTCTTGTGCCTAAATTTTTAAATGTTCAAACATAAACACTGTTTCAGACTGTGGTTGAAATTATGTTGCTCCAGAAATACTAACTTTTTAATTTTATTATTGATATATGTTGGAATTGGAATAACATAATTTTATATTGCACTAGGATTTTTGCGATTTTTTCAAAATTTTGATACGCCTTTTGGACCCTGGTGCCCAATGCGGGAAGTAATTTTATTCAAAATGACTCTGGCCGTGTAAGACTTCATACCACTGCTTGAAAGACAAATACACTGCTTACTTTCAAGGGGAATGCAACGGAACGGCATTCCAGAACCCCTTGGATTCAAAAATAAATTACTGAAAAAATACATGAAAAGAAAAACCTAATTATTACAAAAATTTACTATTACTTTTTAAATTGTGCCCCTCATCAGCCCCATTAACAAAACTAAACATTTGTCAAAATCAAACACCAGCACTAATCTTTATCTTAACTACTATCGTTCAAAAAATGTCCCAATAACCTATGGAGAAAATGAAACAAAAAAACTTGCTTCATAATTAAAACTACATGAAAGGTAACTGATTGGGAGCTTCCAAGAATATGTGAATTCCAGACTTTTCCGGAGAGTCTTTCTACCTTGAAATGTGCTGTTGAAACAATAGCAATAATTCAAGTGACTGTGAGAGCGCTGATTGTTGGCCATCATACAGCATTGGACACAAAGAGTAAGGAAAGGTCAAGAAACAAACAATATGATGACACAATGATGAAACTATCGAAACTTTTTTTAAATGTCTGAACCACCGAAACTATCACTTATTAAGAGTAAGTTTGAGGCTCCGGGATGGTGCCATCATGAGTGACATGTTTTCGATTGTCGTGTGGCTAACCTGACAATGAAGCTCTTTAGAAATATCAGTAAACTTTATTACCTTTTTAGATACAAGTTTATACGTATGTTATATATTTTATAAGGCTTTAAAAATATAGACCTCCTTTGTAATAACCTGATGTAAACTTATACGCTGATATAAAATATAATTATATTTGTGTCTGTACAACTTTTGAATTGATGCGTTCTGGCACCTATAATTTTATAAATCAACCACTGGTCAAAAATATAAGCTGTGTACCTTGGAATACCAGCTTGGAACCACGGTGCTGTTCTAAGTTCTCCCTCTTCAGGTCTGTTACTGAGACTGTCTGTACGTTCTGGCGGCAGAGGCGGTGGTGGTGTGGATCCTTCGGTCGGCGCTGCACCAGACACTGAACTACCTGAGCTGATCTGTGAAATCCGTTTTGACTTGAGTTCGGTGTCAGTTGATCCTGGCGAACTCTGTGATAGCCTGTAACATTTGTGCTGCAACTGTCAGTTTTGTGTGTGTGTGTATTATATTATTATTTATTTTATTTATTTGGGCAATGCGCAGTATCATTACTGTTTGTACTGTTGCAATATATATATATATATATATATATATATATATATATATTGCACATATAGGTATTATTAAGCTTCCAAGACAAACTATAAGCCTATCTGATGTATTTTTAAAATTGATTTTAATTAAATTAGTGAATTACAGCTGTTATTTGCCAATTAGTTTTAATTTATTGGTACGATTTTTATTATATATGAGAAAACAATACCCTAAAAAAACTGATATGTTGTTAAAAAAATCCCCCTCCGAAATAAAATCCTAGGTTCGGCCCTGGTAATAATGGATCCCAAGAAATGAGCCAGTGTGGGTGGGGGAGGGTAGAATTTAATTTAACTTCAGAAAAAATTAATAAATCCTAAAAGTGTCAAATTTGTTTAGAGTAATGAGAATACTGTATGTCCAATTCACTTATTTGTTATGTACGATTAAGTAGTTTTGTCATTACAGCAATACAGCATAACAAAACACCGATTTTTAAAAAACTAAAAATCTTGACTGCTGTGTAAAAGTCCTTTTGTAAAGTCCAGCAGGTTAGTAACATCTTGTGATACATTTTTTAAGACTTTTGAACTGAGCAAAAACCGATGATTAAAGCAATATCAATTTTATGTAATTTATGTTAATACATAATTAATATACTTAATATCAATTTTATGTAATTTCAAATTCCAATCGTGGTAAAAAATTTAAATACAGTTTTCATTAATTTAAGCAATGGTTTAGCAAGTTAAAAAATAAAGAAAGCTAAGCTTGCCAGAGAAAATAAAATAATCTTCTCTTTACTAGGGTTGTGGAAAACATTTGTTCTCTATATAGATTCTTGACCATGGATGGCCAACTGACAACACAGCACCATTTAATGGCACGAGGAAGCATGTTAAAGTGACACGCCATAACTTCAAAAAAGTATTTTTTTCTAGATTCTTGTTACCGGTTTTACAACTTTTACGGGATTTAAAACAAATTTCATGTAATTTTTAAAATTAGGGTTTAAATTAAAAGCTCCGTGTCTCTCTCTCTCTCTCACTCCACACACACACACGCGCGCAGGCGCGCGCACGTGTATCCTGTGTATTAATAGCATTTATAAAAAACTATTCACTCACTGGTGTGTTCAAGTTTTACAATCGCATAATACAGTGGCACCTTGATACCACGAACCTCAATAACACGAATCCCTTGATAACACGAATTTTTTTCAATCCCCTTGAATGTCCCATAACACTCAATGTTAAAAATACCTCTATAACATGAAATTCCTTAGTTAAAAACCTTGACAAGCCGAATTTTCGTTTATATGACATCAAAATACTCTACTAATTAATCTTTATAACACGAATTTTTACTCAACAGAACCTCTATAGCAGGAATTTTACCTCTATAAGACGAATAACCACGGCAGCGAGCTCAGTAAGCCGAATGTTATGAAGCAGGCCCTTGATAACACGAACTTTGGTTAACTTAACCTTTATAACACGAACCTCGCTTTAACGAAATCCTCGATAACACGAATTTTTTATAACCCTCTTGAGATTCGTGTTATCGAGGTTCCACTGTAGTTCTTGGCATCAAAAGACTAGGTACCAGCTTGTATATATAACAATAAAACATGAACACACACACACACACACCTGACTAATTAAAAGAACCCTTAGTCAGGTTAATTTTGTTACCAGTTTAAGTAATTTCAACTTTGTTGTATCCTATTTTCTGTTGATGTTTAGAAATTGATGATAGTAGAAACCAGTTACGTGGCATGTGTAGATAACAACTGTTGCCAGATGTGATACGGCTAAAACTTAGCCTAAAAATTAATTCGACTTTTTTCTAGTAAGAGATATTCTTTTTAGAGCCAAAATACTTTTTTAGTGTATTTTCTACTTATCATTCCCTGGCGGAAGAAGATGGTCCCGGTTCAACGTAATCTGACTCAATTAGGCCTATATTTATACAGATTAATTCCGAACACAAATAATCGAATTAAAAATTAATAAAGAAACACGTAACTAAACGAACAAAACAAAAAACAGGTGCACGAAGCAACCGATACGCGTCGGTTCCGAAAACAAAGATAGGTGCTAACTGAGCGTTTTGCCGGTTTATAGAGCGGCAACACATCGAGCGGACGAACGCTTGTTCACATTTCAAATTAATCAATAATTAAAGTATTTAATCATCACAAATCATGTTGGGAAGAAGGAACAAACGTATTGAAATAAACTGTTTGGCATTCGCAGATGGCTTTGCTATACTTTTTGAACATCTGACATCTGCAGTAACACAAGTTAATAATTAGAAGACAGCCAGTAGAACAGGCTTAAGAATGTCTGCAGAAAAAAACAAATTTCTCACGAACATTAAAAATGCGACAAAATTCCTGTTAACAGATACTGGTCGAATAGAGAAGGTTCGAAAATTTAAGTGTATGTAGGAGAAATAATTCAAGAGAATGGTTTAGAGAAAACTGCTATAGAAGAAAGGATTCATAAGATGGAAAGGGCATAAAGGGTACAACTAAAGATATTTACAGTAAAAAGTGCATATCCAAAAATGAGAAAATAAGGCATTACAGTAAAGTAGTGAGGCCAGAATGCCTATATGCAAGTGAATGTCTAGCACTAAATTATAATTTAGACAAACTAGAAAAATTGGAAAGACGAATTATTAGGAAAATATTAGGCCCACGAAAAACTTTAGAAGGTTGGAAATTAAGATGTAATGATGAAATATATCAAAGTATAGAAAATATAACAGAAACAATGAGAAAAAGAAGACTATTATTTTTTGGACATTTATATAGAATGGACAATAGGTTAACAAAGCAGATTTTCAAATATCTGTGGGGGAAGAAGTCAACATCAAGTTGGATTAAAGAAGTTCAAAAGGATTTAGAAAAAAATAATATACACCAAGAAGAAGCAATTGAAGTAGAAGTTTTTCGGACAAAAGTGTTAAAAACGGAAGGAGTTGAGGGTAGGAGAGAGAAAAACGCAGGTTCAAAGTGGACAGAAGACAGGAAGAAGAAACACAGTGAAAAGAGGAAAGAATATTGGAGAAAAAGAAAAGAACAAAGAATAAAGAATTGAAATTGGCATGTGGTCCATAGATGGCCAATACAAAAAAAAAGTATTTACTCTCTGATGTAGCCTAATTCATTTTATTTTCTTTCATAGTTTGTACTGTTGCCGTCGGCAACAGCGCTTATATGGACGCAACGTCACTGGTAGAGACACAGAAAGGTAAGAAGCATTTAGCTATTTAAAACGAACAGCTGTTGATGTTGACGTTACCTGTTGTTGTCGATCTCGATGTGTTTGATGATGTTGTCGCGACCGATGACGGCGCTGTTGTTGACCTGCGATTGAGCCGGAGACTCTGTGGGGGCTTCGACCAGTGGACAGCTGTCCTCGTCGGGGGGCGTGCCGGACAGGCCCATCGCGAGCCTCTTGATGAGCGGCGGTTTGTCGGTGAGTCGCTTGTACGAGTTGAGTTCGGTCGGCGAGTTGCTTTCCTCGCTGCTCGGCGTGCTGTGCGTCGACTCGCTGTGCACATGGTTGTGGTTGTGAGTGTGATGGTACGTCCTCAGTCCCGGTATAGACGACGGCGGAGACTTGTGTAACAGAACGGTCGGAGAGCCACTGCTGCTCAGGGGGTGCACATTCATCGTGTCCTGCTCACTCACCGATCCCGGTATTTGCTTTGGCTGTAACACACACAAGACAATTGCCATGATTTATTAGGCTTACTACAGATTATTTTGGTACATATTAAATAAAGGGGCATCAAAACAACATTATATACGATAATTATGGCGAACAAAAAACGGACCGCGGTCAGTTGCGACCGAGGTAGAAATTTGAGCCCGGTCAGTTGCGATCAATTGCATTTTCGTGTTATTATAATAATACAGAAATTACCGTTATAATTCTATTCACTCCTAACCTAACCTAACCTAACCTAACCTAACCTAACCTAACCTAACCTGACCTGACCTAACCTAATCTAATCTAACCTAACCTGACCTAACCTAACAAAAATATAGAAGGAAAGAGGTTGATCGCACAAACGAAAAGTTACAGAATTGAAACCTCATCGAAATTCAGAATAACAACGTTTCGGTCAGTAAGTGAAAGTGCGGGGCGCAACTGACTGCTTAAGAATAGGTAAAAACGTTGTTTTGTCGCAAGTGACCGAAACAGTAAAAATCGACGAAACGAAATTTGCGCAGGTCACATTCACTACTCGGAATGACATCTGTCCACCTGTAACAATTAATAACACACTTGTACCAGTTAAGACCGAAACTAAATACCTTGGACTTCCCCTTGAACAACGACTCACCTGGCAGAAGCATACCCAAATCAAACGAAGGCAGTTAGAGACCTCAAGCTCCGACAGATATCCTGGCTCTTTGGGCAAAAGTCTAAGCTCTCATTAAACAATGTGTAAGCTCTCATTCATTCATTAAACAATGTGTAAGCTCTCATTCATTATTAATTGGATGTGTAGCTACTTTTGACTAGTAAGTTCTGATTTTAAATACGAGTTCCGGTGTTCAATAAAATTCTTAAAAAAGACTGTCGGAGCAATACGTTCTTTTAAGAAATAAGAAATATTATTTATTATTAAAATTATAAAACAAGAATAATTGTAAGAAAATGCAAAGTGTGTGTGTGTGTGTGTGTGTGTGTGTGTGTGTGTGTGTGTGTGTGTGTGTGTGTGTGTGTGTGTGTGTGTGTGTGTGTGTGTGTGTGTGTGTGTGTGTGTGAGGCAGATATGCGAATGCTGCCGAAATATTTGAACTATATAAACCCGTCAACTTTAGCCAAGGTTGTTTACTAAATGACCAGTTAAATTTCTATAGCCGAATTCACTGTATGACACGACGTTGAGAATACAAGGGGACTAAGGCCTACACTGTACATCCGAGACGTCCGGTGTGATCGCGTAACATTGTCATGGCGCATGCGCGTTTGTGTTGGTTTTAAATTTTCACATACGCTCAGCAATTTATTTGTAAATATTTCTTAATGATTACGTATAACCTATAACGAGCGGCATCTGTCGGAAGATGGAACAAGCGTTCTGAAACGCGCCACAGGATTGACACGAAAGAAGTCACAAGGCTGCAGATTAGCAGGTAAGAAACTATTTCTAATTATTCAAAGTGTGGTTTTGACGCTAAGAAAAAAGACAAATTTCAAACTTACATTAATCACAGTAACAATAATTGATTTCTGCTACTGTTGGGTCCTTCGTCTTTCGACTGGTTTGTACCCTCTCCGCATATCACCGTGGTGGAGTCTCTCGCAGGTATATGGGACCTACAGTTTAACGCCGGATCCGAACGGCATAGTTGGGGGGGGGGTTATACTAGGCAAGATACCTCTCGCTGGTTTGCAGTTACATTGCGAGGGGGAACGGTCGTATCTAAATCAGATGGCCCCGGCGGGAATCGAACCAGCGCCGAGACAGCGTAGAAGCGGCGCCACACGCTAGCCACTACGCCACGGCCGCTCCAATTTATGTTTATTTATGTGCAAATATTTCTTAATGTTTAGGTATAACCTATAACGAGCGACATCTCTCGGAAGATGGAACAAGCGATCTGAAACGCGCCACAGGATTGACACGAAAGAAGTCACAAAGCTGCAGAAACTGTTTCTAATTATTCAAATTGTGGCGGGGTTTGAATATTCGCGGCGTGATTTGAACGATTGGTGCCGCCAAAGCGCGTGGCCACTGGGCAACAGCTAACATGATTATTAAGGCCGTGTCTGTGGCACGGCGACGCGATCCAGTAAGCCAGCCAACAGTCACAGCAGATGCGTTGGTGGCCGAAGGTTATGTTCGACAATTCGAAACAAGTTGAATTTCTATACCATGTGGGAACGCAGAATACATAGTTCTCTCTCATTTCGTCTCCAACCTTCTGACAGGGTGCTTGTGGTCTGACGGCAGGGCGAAGTACGTGTTCGGCTTTCAGTATGACTCCGTAAAATTCTAAAGCGTCTCAGGTGAGAATTAATTATTTTATTCAAGGTTAACGTCGATGTTAAATTAATAATGGGTTATGTGTGTGATCGTTGTAAAGTCTACTGTAAAAGGGAATCACACGTTACTTCCGGTCTACTTTGCATTTAACCGTAAATGAATTTAAAAGTAAACGTTACCATTATACAGTAACGGTTCATTATCTTATTACTTATTATCAAAAAATTAATAAGAGCAACTAGAGTGTAAAAAGGAATAATTGTGACAGTGCGGGTAGTGTGTATGTTCCCAGGCGAGAGAGTGTAGGGGGTAGCTGTGTTTTCTGACGGCCAACTACAAATAAAAAATGTTACAGAGTCCCCGTACAGCCGGGAGAGAGGGGGATGCGGAGATGGTGACATCTACAACAGTCACCATCTGCAGAGCAGTGCACCCGGATGCTCCCCAACGCCGTCAGGCCCTGAACCACTTCTCCTGCAACACACCAAGGGACAGCCGCCCAGAATGAGACGAGCTGGAGCTTCGGAACTCTTCAGGAACCATCACCAACACTCATCGCCACGGTTTTACCTGGTATCATTCCCGTTCTTCAAAGTACAGGTGGGAGCCTTCCAATCACTAAACACTCAACAACTCCACACGTTTTTTTTTTTTTAAATCAAGAGTAATTGACGTTATATATAAATGTAAAGAAATGCTCTACGCAAGGGATATCAGAAGCCCAGGTGTTTAAAAAATTAATATTGTAACTAACCTTTGTAAATTGAAATTATGTTGAAAAATGAACCATATTAGAACTTATTTTTGAAGGATTTAAATCAACATGTTATTAAAACACTAATAAAAAGTTGTTAATGGTTACATGAGTGTTTTATTGCAAGTCCTGTCACTCTGGGCCCAAGCACATTTTTCACTCCGTCTAGGCCAAGCGGTCTAGTTTTTAAATTTTACGTAATGGCCTAAGTGGCCGTTACAAAAGTGCGATTTGGACGCGAAGAAAACACATGTTTCAAACTTACATTAACCACAGTAACAATAATTGATTTCTGCTAAAAATATATTAATAGATTTATAGTTAAACAAAAAAACATTAAAAACAATTTTTAGACGATACCGTACGTGTTATAAATTTACCCGGTCTGAAGCTATTAAGTTATGTTACACTATTAATGGAGGAAAGAGTTTTATCTATGAGTTACGCGTTATCTAAAGTGGTTTAAAAAGGCCTCTGTATTTCAGGAGACCTCTGAGTTAATGTAGACTAAAGTATATTCTTAAATCGGTTTGCTGGACGAACCAGGTGTTTCTGAACCATACACACGCGCACACGCACACGCACCCACCTTAAGTGTTTTGTATTAATAGCTTAAGTGTTTTAAGTCTTACAAAAACTAGACACCAAAGTAATAACCCCCTCTCACTCTCTCTCTTTTCATGTGAAACTCCCTGATACTCATATATCTCAATTTAGCTGACGGTTAGTGTATGTGTGTGCGCGCGCGCGTTTTTTACCCTTTTTAATTATTATTCAACATTCTTATCTTTTGTTTAAGTATTTGTGGTATTAACCAACTGTTATCGATATTACTGGGTATGTAACACTTTGGACACAAAAAAACAAATATATCAATTCTTACTTCTTCGTGGCCTTCAAATTTTCGATAAAACACTCTTGTTGCCTGATCTATAAAACATTATTACTAATAAAAAGGGGTACAATGTTATTAATAATAATATTCTACAAGGTGATGGCCCTTCCCATACTTATTTGTAGGTCTGAGAATTGGACTTTAACGAAAGGGCAGGCCAGTCGTATCCAAGCGGCTGAAATGAGATTTCTCAGGCACGTGGCAGGGTATACTCTCCATAATCATAAAAGAAACACAATATTGTTTTTCAGAAGAAGTACGGTAGGAACTGAATATTATGAGTATACTAGACAGCCTATCGGCTGAATTGGTGGGAACATCTTTGCCGAATGGCTGACTGCCACATCCCCAGACAACTATGGAACTATAAGCCGAGGTGACGGAGAAGTGTGGGACGTCCTAGGAAGCGCTGGAGTGACCAGCTGTAGACTTTGACTGTGTGAGACCAGAACAAAAACCATCCTTGGTTTAATCCTTGCAGATGATGATGGTAGTGATGAATAAAAAGGGGTGCTGTGGCAAGGGCTGCTGATATCGCCAAATTGAAATAAAAGTTCTCTGCTTCTCCTAATCAGTAAACGATCCGACGGCCTCGAGCGAGTAAGATAGAACACTTTCAAGTTTCACTGCCGATATTGGACCCCGATTATTATTAAACTATCACTATCAAAATTATTACTCTCAAGTCACCAAGTAAAGAAACACGCCTAAAATTCTACAAGGCGATGGCCGTTCCCACACTTCTTTATGGGTCTGAGAAGTGGACTTTAACGAAAGGCCAGGCCAGTGGTATCCAAGAGGCTGAAATGAGATTTCTCAGGGACGTGGCAGGGTCTACTCTCCATGATCATAGAAGAAACACAGATATACGGCAGGAATTGAAATATTATGAGTATACTCGACAGGATTCCCCAGTGTTGGCTGAATTGGTGGGAACATGCTTGCCGAATGGACGACTGCCGCATCCCCAAACAACTATGGAACTATAAGCCGAGGGGACGGGGAGGTGTGGGACGTCCTAGGAAGGGCTGGAGTGACCAGGTCTAGACTTTGCCTGTGTGAGACCAGAACAAACCATCCTTGGTTTAATCCTTGCAGATGATGATGGTGGTGATGAATAAAAAGGGGCGCTGTGGAAAGGCTGCTGATATCGCCAAAACGAACGCCAAACAGATATAAAAGTTCTCTGTTTCACGTAATTAGTAAATGATGCGACGGCCTAGAGGCGAGCAAGATAGAACACTTTCAAGTTTGACTGCCGATATTGGGCGTTGATTATTATTCAAAAGAATTCTTTATTTTAAGTGTTACTGTGTTATAAGCATTGTATATACACATTAAACGTTGTTTTCCTCAACCATGGCTTTTATTTATTTCAGCAGTAAACTAAAAACCAAAAACCGTTGTCACCTAACCTCATAAATATTTTCGCTTGTATTAAGAAATAGGACAATTTACAATTAGTACACTTCGTCTTTTCCACATAGTAATATATCGATACAATCGCATATTAAAAACATCGAAAACGTAGGCCTACTGCAGGAACGGATAAAGGTACAATTCCGATGCCGCTAAATAGCATTTGTTTATTTAATTATTACTACGGTAATTAATTCTAGTCTCCATGGTGTTGTTGACATCTTTATACACGTCAACAAAAGGGCGTAAATCGTGCGAACGCGGCATAATATCAAATTCCAAGTTAGACCGTGTTTTTCGCCTTGTGTCAAAGGTTACCTGTGCAAAATTTGGTGGCAATCGGTGTAACGGTGTGGATTTGTATTCAGTACAAAGAAATCCTCAGACTTTGAGTTTTATATGTATAGATTATTAAACTACCAGCGATTTAACTTCTAACAGAATAAATAAGAATTTCTCACACGACCGATGTTCGGTTCATAAGAAACAAGGTGCGATTTCATTGTAACAGAAGAAAACCGATAAAAGCTTTCGTTTTCCCTCCGATATTTCACAGAAATATTGTCTGTGATTGGCTGTAATATCAATTCTGATACTAGCCATTGAATTTTACGACTTGGACCAGAGTAAATCGACTCTATATCGGTGATTTCTGCGGTATAAACAGAATCGTAACCGTAAATACTGCGCGGGAAGATGAGAAACAACGCGCAATCAGCAGTGTGGTGTGGCGTCCCGTCGTAAAGATAGCGAGTAAGTGGTTTTATCGCGGGATTACGTTCAAAGGACAAGCACAATAAAAGGCGTCGTCTTTTCCTCTTGCGGTGTTCGCTCGCTTAGTAAACAACCTCAGTGGTGTCCTAACGTATCCTATGTATCATACGATTGTGTGCAGAGCTCCACTGTTATCTTGCAGCAGAGATCGTGAACTACAGAACGCCGAGAACTGTTTAACGATATCTGTTTTGATTATAACAGATAAGGTGAATACTAATTAAGTATGTTGCATTCGCTCGGTATATTACAATGTCCGTAAACATCGTACCTACTGTAGGCTTAGAGAGTTGCTTAGCAACAGTGGTTCCCTCGACATGGTTCCAAGTTGCCATGCAACAATGGCGATAGTAAGCTACACACGCATAGACCTCCATGTTGTTCTCCTATATCTCCAACGTGATCAAAAACATCTCGGATTTATTTAATATATCACACAGAGGGTCGAAAATAGTTAAAGAGCAATTTTATTAATCTCTTAATTTTAGTCTGTTTTATAATTTTACACGCTAATATAGTAGTAACTCTTTTTTTTTATTGTACAGGCAAGATGTTTAACAGCATTTGTGTATACGTCTGAAATATGAAATATAGGAAAGTAAATTCAGTGACCCCGGAAGAAGTTGTTAATGAAATGGCAAAAAAAAAAGAAAAATCAACCGAACAGACATTCAACTCTAAAACAGTTCCAAACAGCGTATCTTTTTCGATGTAGGCTATAAATTTTGTTTATTTACCTTTATTTTCTTTACTAAAACTGTAGTTATCACTTTTAAATGTACAAAAAATGTCAAATATAAAATATTTTGTAAATAATGTTTCAATATCACGTATTTTTATCGTGTTATTACCGTTTATTTTAATGAGACTGATTTCAGGATGTTAGCACACGTTTGTTTCAGCCACTTTGAAGATTGTAATATTGTGCAACAAAACACAGGATGAAAAGCTGTATTAATCGTGTCTAACCATGGATGACGAACACTTACATGTTTAAAATGGATTTATTCAATTTTTTGTCTGTTAGCTGTAAGTTTTGTATTTAGCGATGGATAAGAACGTAGGTTATATCAAATTCTTTATAAAATTTTGTTCTTTATTGTCATGTACTTTTTGTGTGAAATTGTGCGCGTGTGATAAACCTTATTCGCTATATCTTCCGCGTTAATAAACCCATCAACTTGAAACTTTGAAAGTGGATTGTTTATGTAAATAGCTACAGTATTTATATACTCTGAGGTTTCCAACTATTTTATAAATGTTTTTTTTTTTTAATAAATAAAACTCAACTTTTCGCCCTTATCTATGAGAGAGTAATAAAAATTATAGAAATCTATGCAAGCTCTGCTAATTTATACAAAGATTTTCATGTAATCCAACTGTCTTTTGTTTCCATCAACCATGTGACTGTTGATTGACCAATCAGAAACCACTAATTTCATTAATATTCGTACTCTGTGGGCCACGCATCGCCACAGTTCATCGATAGCACTCGCCGTGTGAACGTGTGTTCCGTCCACGAGAGTTTTCCTCGTATGGACTTATAGAAACCTAAAATTACCATAAACTTGGGACTCTTTTGCAAGCTTTTCGGAAAGAACCAAGCTGGTTAACAACCACTGTATAATTATTATTATTATTTTAAAGTGCTTTTCGCGGTAGTCAAGATATCCGCATAGGGAATTACTGAACACTTCAAGCTTTCACGGAAGGTGTTAGCTCAATACACCGCTTTTTAATAATTACCCATATCACCCTGAGATCGAATAATAAATAACATTGTAAATTAATAAAAACCTTTTGCGAGCGAGAACGCTAATTATTGTGAGAGTGACAATTGGTGTGTGAAATATATTTGGTGTTAGCAGTTCGACGGAAAGGTCAGCGAGACGCCCAGAGGAATCGCCGCTGGAGCAACCCGCCGACGAAGAGGACACCAGGAGGAGAGTACGCACGCCAGGAGGACGCCTCATCAAGTGTTACAGATATCATATACCACGTAAAATCGAGCTAATCGAACAATATAAACTTTATTCAACATTATTAATGCATGACAATTATGTAATTTAATATATCTCATATAAACTATTATTTCTTGTGTGTAATAAATAATTCTTCATTACCTCCATTATAGACTTGTTTGTAATTTCTTCACACACACATATTATCCTATGCGAAAATTATAATCTGCATCGTTGCAATTGATTAGTCTTAACTTGTTTTTTTTCTTTTGTTTAGAAGGTAAACGGTTGCGTTGGTATGGTCACGTGTGTAATGCCAGAAGGTCGATGGCCTTTTGGGGTCTGGAATTTGGATCTCCGGAGCAGCGTAGAAAAAGAGAAAGGCGGGGGGGGGGGGTAAGTGCTGCAGCAATGACGAGGATAGGGTTGACGGACATGGCAGTGGCACACTGGGAGACAGGGATGACTACATCTGTAAAAAGCTGGCCAATTTGTGTGTGTAGGGAAAATTGACACAATCAAAAGAGAAATACGTACATGCAGAAATTCCACTGAAATAACAGTCATGTGTGTGTACTTTCACCCACGTACACAAGCACGTGTCGTAAAAATGCACTTTGACAAGTAACTCCACTTTCACTCGCACACTTGCAACACAAAATTGGCTTAGAGGTAGAAAATAAAAGGAAGGGTACACGAGGAGGGGAAGATCGATGGACCGTGATATGTAGAGACACAGAGCTCGTGAATGATTGAGAGTGAGAGGGGGGGAATGTATGCAAATGTAGGGTTTATTAAACTTTCCCAACTTTCACCAGACAGGTACCTATGGAATCACGCTCGCAAAGAGAATCGCTCTTGTTTGTTTAACACAGCACTAACGGTAGATAACAGCTAAAGAGGTTGAGGCTGTCTACAAACAATACCCACACCTGTCTATTTTTAAAAGGATCATCGCGTTTTATGACAGTCATAAAGACTATTTAGTCTTTGTTCGTCTTCTTCCATCTTGGAGTAGGTGTAGACACATGATCCGATTTTAGAAGCCCTCCTACACATTGTGGATTCAAATGGTTACTATTTAAAAATATCTGAATTAAAAATTTGACTTAAAATTTATAAAACAATGGCATTGCCTGTTTTACTTTATGGATGTGAAACACAGATTCCTACAAAGAAGATTAAAAACCAGATTCAAAATTCGGAAATGAAGTTTCTGAGAAGAACAAAGGGTTGCATTACTTTGTTCATGTTTTTGCTGTATTATTTATAAATTAATAAATTACCTTAGATACGTCGTGTGACTCCGTTTTTTATTTAAAATAACGCGTTTCGGAACACATGTTCCACTTTCAGATTAATTCACTCAGCTGAGGTCGTTAAATGTTAAAATCACATTGCTTTGTACTTCCACTCAAGTCAGTATCCGGTGGGTCTTCAAAGGGTGCCCACCCATATTGACTTGTGTACAAGTACAAAGTAATGTGATTTTAACATTTAACGACCTCAGATGAGTGAATTAATCTGAAAATGGAACATATGTTCTGAAACGCGTTATTTTAAATCAAAAAATAAGTCACACGACGGATATAAGGTAAATTATTAACTTATAAATAACGAAGTTACTTGGATACCAATAACAATATGTATGTATTATCTTGATGTTTGACACAACATTTTGTTTGCATAATGCTGATTAAGATAAAACAAGCACGCTGCTGACGTAAGATATCTAAGTGCTAAGCACTTAGAAAAACTATGGCGCACTAGAATATGATAAGGTCAAGGCGATAGAAATTTTTAAGAATGTAAACAAACGAAACAGCTGTCTGCCGTTTACGTTTTTAACCTGACAGTGTTGCCACTTTAAGGGAATAATTCAGTCCCATTACTTTTTAGACAAATTCCGTATAAATATTTTGTAGTTTGCAGTATATAAACCGGACAAATTGTACAGAACAAGTACACTGTATAAAACAATTTCTGTTACTATGGGAAAAAAATAAACACAGATACTGTATTGTGTTAAATTAAATGTTTATTATATTTACATTACAGACCAGGAACGTTGTAGAGAAGCAACATTCTCGACAAAACAATGTTAAATCCTCTATAGCAACTGTTGTGTACAGCAATATTGTGGCCCCAGGTTCCGCTCAACAGGTGTTTGCCGTTTGAATCCACCTGTTGTCCAGGCAACCAGCACTCCACCGCATACCGGCTTCTTGTCCCACATTATTTTATTTTGTTTTCCAATCTGCTGCGTTTGGTCGTCAGTCCATGTACTTAGACATGTAGAACACAAACGTTTTTCTCATATACATTTATTATTATTATTTTATTAAAGCTTTACGTAAACCAGCTCGAACTATTTCTATTGTGTCTACAATTCTGTAAACGTATGGAGGCCCGCCCAGAGGGGGACAAGGGGGGCATTGCCCAGGGGCCCGGTCTCCGCGGGGCCCCGGAACGGAAGGTTTGGATATTTTTTAAAACGATTTACATATTTTCTGTAGATTTTTAAAACTACTTTTACATTATATTTTTTTATATATAAACAAAAAAGATAAGTAGAATATTGACACCTTTTTATAGTTAAGATATTTTCTTTTGATCATCAGATCAATGTTTTCTTTATTAAATTATATCACTAATTGCTTTGCAAACAGGTACTCCGAACCGAAGCACTAGACCAGCGCGGTGCCTCTATTTTATCATCAGAAAGCATGTATAAAAATTCCCTTTTGTAGTTATATCATATGTACATATAATACATAATTTATAATATATAAATACATATTGTAACCTACGCGTTTTTAGACGCTGTTACAAATAAATATATCTTTGTGTTGTACAAATAAAAAAAAAATTTTAATTAAAAAAAAAATTTTTCAAACAAAAAATTTTATGTTTGTTTATAAGTTAGGTCTAATAATTTATAAATAATTCTTGTTCTGTTGTTTCGTTAAAATTTTAAAATTCGGTGAGTTGATTTGGTTAATATTTGCACTTCTGGTTGACCTTAGATGAATCTGGAGTTAATCAGATTGTCTTCCTACAATAATCGATTTTCGATTTTCTACCCTGCTCCAATATACCACCTTCCTTTAATATTGTCGTCTCCCAGTAAGTCCTGTAGTTAACTCAAACTCTTATTTTAATATGTGAAATAATTCCAACTCCAGATAGTTAAATTAATTTAATTTATTGACAATATTTCTAAAAGATCGATTTAAAATCGATATTATTCAAATGTTCGACTCTTTCACAGGGCTTGGTCGATTTTACAATTACAGGTTATATTATATAAATGTTAAAATGGTTCTTTTAGCGATTATAATTATATAGTCAGAGAAGGGAGCAAGCATAGAAAGTATAACATGTACAAATAATTCTTAATAATTAGTAAATGACAAATAGATAATAATATATAATGTTTATAATATTTAATAATTCAGACCAATGTCGTCGGTGATGAAGCTCAGCTGGCAAACACTTTGCATGACGGGAGCTAAAAATAGCGGCACGTCTCGTAGTTGAAGAAAATCCAGAAGCGATGGTTATAAATTCTGTTAATAAAAACGCCTTCACTACCGTTTTATTGTCTCCGTATTATTGTATATTGTCTATTATGTGGTTAAAGGTGTCCTGAAGAAGTGTTCCGTGTTCACTGGCGTTAATAGTCTGGTGTTAGGTGTGTTCAAATGTAGGCCTATAGCATATATGGTGAAAAATGTTAAAGTTCTTTGTAGAGTGAATTATCAATGTGGTATAGTTTTATTGGTTGAGTTCACTTATACTTTGATAGGTATTGTTCGTTTTCACTTTTTGTGTTGGTGTAGTTCACTGATTTTATGTTTAAAGTAAATAATTCGTTAACTCTCGTTTTCAATTCATAACCTTATGCGCCATTACTCGGTACGTTATACAGTTTCTTAACGCGATCGAGTATCAACCGTTCACGTTGAATGTTAATAAAGAACTGTTTTACTTCCTTCGTCTCAGGAAATATCTTGCCAAGTTAATATGAAAAAAGTATTGTTTAAATATATTTCACTTCCTATTTATGTAAATATAAAATACATTATATACAGAATATTTTTAGTTTATAGATTGCTCTAGTGAACTATTAACAACATAATTGGTTTCTTTACCTCATTCTGTTTAATTTGATATGTCATAGTCCATATTTATAAAGATTTTTGTTAAAATTGCCATATTTCTGTCTTTTTGGAAATATAGGCCCAAAATTCTGCTTCCTGTTCTTGTCCAAAATAATAGCCATGTTTGGTGTTATAAATATGATTATAATAACTTCTAGATTGATATAAATCCCTACCTTTCCTTAATTTATTATAAATTTGTCAATTTATCTGGCTTTTAGTCATAATTCATGAATTTCCTATTCCTCCTCTGAAATAGTTAGTTATTACATTTTGAACAGTTTTAATAATTTAATACATCTTTTTATATTACTCTTTTAAAGTGTAGGATCAGTTATAGTAGTTGGTTATCGATCCACCTTACATAAATCTTATTAGTTTACATGGTTCATCAGACTTATTTACTCAATTATTTTAATTTTTGGGAATTCATTATTTGGCCTACATCTTAGTATCTTACATATATTGTTTTTTCAAATAAAGTTATTTCTACACCTCCTCTGACTTTTTAAAGTTAACATATCATTCAATAAAATTGCTTACATAACTATTGATACCTGTAGCATATTATTCATGCTACTAATACAAAAAATAATATTGAACATTAACTAGCAGTCTCCAAAGTTAGACATGTTAGTTTGAACTCTTTTTAACATGCATTATAAACATTTTATCAACTGGTACAGCATCCATACATAAACATTTTAAGCTGTATGCACACGGTTATGTAACTAAACAATCATAGGCTCTAAACATAATTAGCCATTTAAAATTTATTAATTTTTATTAAGCTTAAGTCCATCACAGTCTTTTCTGTTTATATAGTATTTTAAATTAATCCCCTGTTGGTGTAATTATTCCCCCACATACTCTCTTTATCCTTTGCATTTCTATGAATGTTTTGAGATAAAAAGTGACCTCTTTTATGAAACATTAGAAATATTTTTCACTTCAATATTTCATCACTTGTTAATTCTGTAATTATATAAAATATAAAAGTTATTTAATAGCACCTTGTTTAAGTAATAGTTACACATTAACTTGAAGTTTATTACATTTAAAATCACTTACACTGGTACACATTCACTGTTGGTTCTGACTTATTTGAGTTTTACTATATTCTCAGACCAAACCTTTAGTCATAATGGACTGTGAAGATTTGTTTATTTTACTATATAATAACTTTAGTTGGTGCACTTCTTATCACACTACTAAATACTTTTGTCTATAATTAATTTACAATTTTATGAGGTTTTGGGGTGTTATACTTTCTTTGGTGGTATTAACATTTGGTTTGGGGTTCATTGTCGTTAATAATAGGTTTATTAATGGGTATTTCTTATAGTTCTTCCATCCTATATCTTCTTTTCTTCTCTTCTTCCTTCTTGGGTAAACCAAGGTACTTAGGTTTTATTTTTTCCGTTGGTTGGTTCGGGGTATCTTCTTTATCACCTGCTCCTAAACTTCCTGGGCAATCTCCTGATTTTTTATATGAGTTTCTTTTAATTTATTTTCTTGAGTTTTAGTGTTGCATTTTTATTACTTAATTACTTTTTTCCTTTTATAGTGGTGTTTTTCTTTGAAGTTTAAATTTTTTCATTTGACATTCTTTGAGTTATATGTAATTTAATTGTTTTTATGATCTTAATGGAATTAATTTTTAGTGGATTATCTGTCATGCTACAATATATATATATATATATATATAAAATCGTGTATATAAAACCACATACACACGCATTTTCGGTGAACAGACGGTTGCCTAGTTTGGTGGGGGGGGGGGCACAATCTGGTTTGCCCAGGGGCCCGGAATTCCTCTAGGCGGGCCCGAACCTATGAACAATCCAAACGATTAGTAACTTTGTAACGCCATAATAAACTTGTCCTCTACAACCTTAACAATAGCATACATGTAGTAGGCCTATTGTCCGAATGTTGAAACCTCATCGAAACAACTGGTTTCCGGCCTCACATTTAAACACCGAGCTATCAGTGGCGTACCTAGGCCACCGGACGCCCGGGGCAGATTTCTACCTGAGGCACTCCAAGCTACCATCCCTGAAAGCGGAAGCTCAGGGTAGAAGGAAAACTCTTCTTCTTCTTCACTTCACGGATTAGGCACAGTGCCTGTTCCAAAGGGTCTGTAGGCAACTTTAGGTAACCGTCTGTCCTCCTTTCTGTCCACACGTTCTGACCATTCCGTGCGATATTTTGAATTGTATCGTTTATGGAGCATACCTGTGTTCATTCCTAAACTCATTTAGGAACGACGTTCATATCGTTTATAGCTCATTCCTAATGTCCTCACGTGTTAAAAATCAAGGGCGGACGCCTTTCTGTGCAAATCGTATTTTCAAGACTCAGAAGAACAAGAAATATTGACAGCCGAAAAGACGACGTGACCATCAATGAGTCGCAACGTATCAAACGGTGTAATGTTTGTGAGAAAAAGAAAAAGAAGGAGGAGGAGGAGGAGGAGGGAGTAATCGTGTGAGAGGTTGGAAAAGTTTGTGCAGTGACAGGACGGAGTGGAATAAAATCATTGAACAGGCTATAAAACCAATACTGGCTTGTGACGCAAGTAGTAGCAGCGGCAGCGGTGGCAGCAGCGCCAGCGCCAGCGGCAGCAGCAGCAGCAGTAGTAGAAGAAGAAGAAGAAGAAGAAGAAGAAGAAGAAGAAGAAGAAGAAATTAGCGGATAAATAGACGGTCATATTTATTTCACACCGTTGAATTCATATTAACTTTTAACATAAACGGTTTTTACAATTAAATAACTATTTCATTCTGGTATTGTAGGGGACACGGCGATATTGTCTGACTACGGGAAGTCATCAATACGTTATCAGAGGGCACAATTGACACCGCTGCGTTGTATTTCACCAAACCCAGGCCGCTCGCTGTACACATTAATTAATCGTGTTCTGGCCAATTAGCGGGTCTCGCCACAGCAGCGCAATTGTACACGTGGATTTGTGGCTGGCCAGTAGGTCGCGTCGCTTTGTCGTCTCCGAAACAGTTTATTTATGTATGTAACACGACTCTGTTACGTGGCGAGTCAATTATCCAACATGTCTATTCGTAAGCTGACCAAATCCGGAACATTTTTTTTCAAGACAACATTTTAATTGGCACTAGTACGTTACACACGCATTATTTTATTAGGATTATTAGTAACAGTATTAAATACGTTATTATTATTATTCAATCATAAATTTCCGATCTGATGATGAGGTGTGAAACTTGAAAGCACTAATCGGAATAATTTTTCTATAGTGGTGTGCAACAGTCTTAATTCTGTTTGTAATTACTGTTTTGTCAGCTGATGTTTTTATTATGACATGAGGTCTTAAGACAAAGTGGAAGATAGAGGACATAGGTGATAGAGAAATGGAGGGAAAGAGAGAACGACAGAGAGAGAGAGAGAGAACACCAAATGTACGTGTTTGTGACAACAGGGCGGAATCATGTCCTCGGAGAGCTGTCGTAACCATTTTTTAAATGAAACAGAAGTGTAATGAGGAAACGGTTCTGTTCAGGAAAAGTCAGAGATTTATTAGAAACTTGATGTCAGGCGCACCGCAACGGAAGGGAACACGATACAGGAGTCGGCTTGCACAGCGCTGCAGCCGGGTGAATGAAGACAACGAACGTAGCATAAATGTTGCGTCGAGGTTTTACGGTCTAGTTCACGTAAAAGGAGAGGAAGAAGAAGAAAAAACAAGAAGAGACACACAAAACGCATGCACACAAAATAAATCATTAACCTCGTGTTTCCTCGCACTAATTGACAATAAATAATAATATCTGCTTCAGTAGGCCGTACTACAATGCGCCTCACAGTCTATGCAATAATTATTATTGTTTCTTTCGTTTATTTAACGATAAATTATTATTTTTCTGGATTAATGAATATGCAACGTCCGTCGGTTACGGGCTCGATACCCGTTGTTGTCGTTGCTGCTGTAGTACTCGGAAGGCATTTGCATATAACATCCTCCGCAACATTATACATTCATTTTTAATGAGTATTAAACTTGTTGTTTTCTTCTTATTTTGACGACTCAGCCACTTCTATATAAAATATTGTAATAATTGCTCTCCCCCTCCCTCTCCTCCAACCGTGATTAAGATAGCAGTGGTCGTCGCCTTTTTTGTGACGTATTCTCTCTCTCTCTCTCTCTCTCTCTCTCTCTCTCTCTCTCTCTCTCTCTCTCTCTCTCTCTCTCTCTCTCTCTCTCTCTCTCTCTCTCCCCATTACTCGAACGTTTGTATCTTTCGTCTACTTAAAAAAAAAATGTTCATGTTAAAAACTTGTACTCGTTCTTTTGCATTCATTATAATAATAAGCGCGTACACGCTTGTCAAATTTAAACAACACAGACGTTACTCTTCTTGCTGAGGATCAGTAGTTAACTTCTTTATTATTATATATCTTTATTTTGTACGCTCAGACCACCTGTGTTAGCTTTGTTACGTGTTTTTCTATCGCTAAGCTCGTTTGCTGAACGCGGAATTCCGATAAAACGATAAGTTAAGAAGGGCACGCTCGCGCTAACTGATTGCAATCTATCTGCCGTTTCAAACGCAGAATAATTTTAAAAATTGCAGACACTTTTTCGATCGTATCTTTGGTAAAGAGGTCTCATTTTTTACCAGATTTTATCTTGCCCAAGTTTATTTATACTTTACGTTTTTTTTCGCAGTTTTTGAATGAGACTGTGTTCTGTGGTTGTTTTATTTAAAATTGTTTTCTTTGAAATTTGGCGAACATGTTCGTCGCTGTCACAAGCATATTTCAGCTGTATTGTAGCTGCATGATGATGATGATAATCATCATCACAATCACTTCTGTCATCACCACCACCATCATCTACACTTGGACCACACTTATCTATAAATGTTTCGCCTTATTTTTCCTTTCAGTAGCATCCTTTCTTCCTTCATTGTCTCTGTCTGCTCATTCTTCGCTGTCAATTCTGTTGAATGTTAGCGGTAAAACTAAAAATTTTTGTGTGCTGCAAGATTTGTGTTTTATGTGAACTCCTGTTAATTTCCAACTCTATCTATCAACTTATTCATTGTTTAGAAGCTGTTTAAAGTTGACGTGTCATGCGTGTTTTGAAAAACGGACAAAATCAAACATCGTGGTGTGATTTTTTGTTAAAAACTGTTTAGCGCCAACGGAAATTCAAAACGAAAGTGTAAATGTGTCAGGAGATGCTGCGACTTCAAAAACCAACGGTTTGTAAATAGTACTTGAGTTTAAACGTGGTCGTACGAACACTGAAAACGTGGTCGCACAGGACGCCCAAAAAATGCAACAACTCCAGATGAGGCAGCCATCTTGCACAACGCTTTTTCATACCTATGTCTTGAGTTAAAGTATAATGCACACGCTCATATGAGTTGCCTATGATTTCAGCAACGTCATCCACTCCTCAATCTGCAGTTTTCCAACACCCTATGAAATTTATTCAATAATGCCATTTTTTTGTTGCACTTTTTGGACGTCTACTGCTGGGATAGTCTTCAGTGCTTGTACGGCCACGTTTAAACTCGAGTCTGCTCCACTTACCGTTGGTTCTGAAGGCGCAGCATCTCCTAACACAGTTACAATTTCGTTTTGATTTCCCATTGGCGCTAAAACGTTTTTAACAGAGGAATTAAACACGATGTTTGATTTTGTGCATTTTAAAAACACGCGTGACAGGAACATTTCAAACAGCTGGTAAAAAGTGAATAATTTGACAGATGTATCTGGAAATTGACAGTTATTCACGTGAAACATACGTCTTGCAGCACACGAAAGATTTTAGTTCTACCACTGTGCTATAGATGTCGCTTCGCGAACTTTTCAACTGACCCTCGTATGTTATCAATGATAACCATCACTTTTTGTTCATAAATGTCCACAATTCATAATGTCTTTATGCCTTTAGTCCACAGACTCTAAGGTAGCAGTCCATTCACTTGTCTTACACTGTGAAGGAGTATCATTCCGTCCAGGGTACATTTAGAATTAGTCATAATATTCATAGGGGCCTCGGATATCGGAACTTGGTTCCCTTCACTTTAGCGGACGTTCTGAAATTTTCGTAAAGATTGTTCTAAAACGTTTGGAGCTATTGAAGACGTTTCAAATTATTTTAAATTTGCAATTTATTATTACTATGTTTTATTTTAGATTACATATGCATTCTAGAGAATTCTAACTTGTTAGATATTTATAAATATTCACAGCAAAAAATTCTGTTTTTGTTTTTTATTTGACATTTAGAGGTCGAAATATTAAAAAAAAATACTGCAGAAGAAACAATTAAAATAGCCATTTTTTTTAATTAAAAAGAAACGAGTTTTGGTCAGGAGCCACGTAGAAAACTCACGGGCGTGCTCTCTACTAAGCCCATAATACTTTACAAAACAAATGCTCATTCAAGACAATTCCCTTTTTTTGAAATTTCAGTTAGACGTACTCCACTATAAGATTCACAATCTACGGTAACTTAATTACGTCTTCATAAACGAACCGGTTGATATAATCTGAGATGAACGATATACGTATATGTTTTTTGTTATTTGTTGAAGAGAGGTTGTACGTGTCTTTGTTGGTTGAGTCTGTTTTCAATTAATCGTTCGATCTAAACGGGCAAAAACAAAGTTAAAGAATTAAAGGAACAGGTGAGCGTTGTTTAACTTGTATCAAAACAAACAAGCGCAAGAGTGAGGGGGCATCGGACGCGTGTCAGACTTTGTTACAGCATTGATAAGAGGGTTCCAACAACAGGTACTTCCAGTTAATTGGGAACCGTACAAATTCGTTTAGCTGCTGATACAAAGTACGCTTCCGACGTCTTTATTCGCTGAACATCTTATTCTTTTTTTTCTGTCTTAGTAAAACCAAGCCCGTTCGTTTTATCTTTATTGAAACGATGTAGCACTTAAATCGTTTTGTACGTTGTTTTGTATGTGATAATTATTGGGGACTCGTTTATAAGCGGACGACCAAGTCTTTATATCAGGCTCAAAGAATCAATTTAAAAAAAGCGTCTCGTAGTTGGAAAACAATACTCGGCAATAGAATTTGACGATTTCAACCCGAGAAAATCAAGTTACTTGCTTTTCAGGGAAAACATGCAATAAGAGGGAAAATATTAAATAATAATTTTCTTTCTTTTTTGCGTACGAGCCACTGTGGACTACGTTTGGTTAAACTGGTTCCTCCCTTCTTCTCCTCTCTATTCCTCCTCTCCCACATCTCCTTCATTCTTGATCGATGTCTCTGCCTCCTTTCGTCAGTCCAGATGGCCATCTCCTCTTCTTGGGGGTTTTCCTGAAAACCTTGGCAGTTTTAAATTTCTTTTTGAGTGGCAAGCATTCTTCAATGTCTTCTTGAGTAATCTGGAGTTCTTCTATGTCTATTTCAGTTTCTTTGAACCACGTGTTGGACATTTTGAGCTTTTTGGAATAGTTAAAAAGCGTCCCTGTTAGTCTGCTAGGATTCGTTCTATTATTATTGTTGTTATTATTATTTTTATTATGTTTTTCGTAGATTATATATGTACCCTGGAAAGTTCTAGATTGCGTAGATTTTTATAAAAATGCATAGTGAAAAATTCTATTTTCGTTTTGAATTCATACTCAGGAGTCGACGTATTGAAAACGCAGTGTTCGAGCCTAAATTGAAGTGCTACTCTTTGCCAATAAGAATTCTTAAGTGTGGGTTTTTGTCAGTTTCTTAGGCTCTTACGGTCGGCGTCAAAATTATTAAAATTACTATCCGGACTGTAAGGTCGTGGCCTTCCCCCCGATAGGTGTTAATCGCTCGACCAGACGTTTCAGCCTCATCTCTGGATGCCATTTTCAGTGCAAGGACTTCAAAAACTGACAAGATGTACGCCAATACGACCACAGTACGATGGGAAAGTGGACGTACGTCTTGTCAGTTTTTGAAGTCCTTGCACTTTTTTGTCTTAATAAAACCAAGCCTGTTCCTTTTATCTATACTTAAACGATGTAGTATTTAAATCGTTTTATATGCGATAAATATTAGGGACTCATTTATATGCGGACGGCCAAGTCCTGATATCAGCCTCAGAAAGTCACTTACAAAAAGCGTTTCATGTTGCAAAAACATATACTAGACAATACAGTCTGACGATTTCAACTGAGAAAAACAAGTTATTTGCTTCTCAGGGAAAATAGTGTGTGACAGTAAATCAACAGAACAGGTAGCCTGTACGTTTTTAATTGTCTAGAATGTCCGGTACGTTTTGATGTTAATTATGACTTTGAAAAGGAAATATCCATATTTCAAAATACGTGTGGCCCAATTATAAACACTCTGAAAAATAAAACTCGCAGAGATGTTTAATGGCACTACCTCCGTTTGTCTATGGGCGTGAAACGTGGAATTTAAACTATGAAGGATTACCAGCGTATACAGGTTGAGGAAATGAGATTTCTGCAAGCTGTCGAAGAAGAAGAAGAAGAAGAAGAAGAAGAAGGAGGAGGAGGAGGAGGAGGAGGAGGAGGAGGAGGAGGAGGAGGAGGAGGAGGAGGAGGAGGAGGAGAAAGAAGAGGAAGAGAAAGAGAAAGAGGAAGATAGCGGATAAATAGACGGCCATATTTATTTAATTCTGTTGAATTCCGAGTAACGTTTAACATAATAAACGGTTTTTACAATTAAATAACAGTTTCATTCTGGCATTGTAGGGGACATGGATGGGCACGTGGCGATATTATCTGACTACAGGAAAGTCATCAATACGTTATCAGAGGGTAAAATTGACACCGCTGCGTTGTATTTCACCAAACGCACGCCGCTGTACACATTAATTAATCGTGTTCTGGCCAATTAGCGGGTCAAGAAGAAGAAGAAGAAGAAGAAGAAGAAGAAGAAGAAGAAGAAGAAGAAGAAGAAGAAGAAGAAGAGAAAGAAGAAGACGACGAAGAGGAATAAGGCGAAGAAAAGAAGGACGTAGATATCAGGGCTGAACTGAATGTGTATAATCTTTTTAGTAAAGTAATATAATACAGACAGGAACGGGTAGTCTACATACAGCGGCAACCATCCACTAACATAGCGAGGCGGAGCCTGCTGTATTACGTTGCAAGAGGACGGCGTAGTTGGGTCGAGAGGAACAAGTGAACATGTGGGCCCAGAACGGGTGGTGAACCCAAATTCTTGGTGTAGATGACAACGATTACCAATATTAGGGTTACCACATTTTTCCGAACAATCTGAGGACGTTTACTTTGAAAACAGAAAACACTGCTTCAGGAAACAGGACAATAATTTTTCGGTGCCTGTTAATGTTTTATAAAAAAATAAAATTCCTGTATCGTTAATACCAATTCATAATATTGCGCAAAACTACTTTTGGGGGAAAAGCGAGGTGTACGGGAGCGAACCGGGCACCGGAAGTACTAACTTTAAAAAATATTTAGGTATTTAAAAGCGACTTAATATTGAAACGAATGGAACCGCCTAGAACAGCCGAGAGCGTCATCCACTAGTGGTGCAGGTGTTGCCTCAGTCAAGGCCGCGCTCAAGTACGTTCCAGAGTACTCTGGAGAACACGTGAAATACGCACACCACACTGAGGATGGAAAATGTCTAGAAAACGTACGCTACCTATAAAAAGCCATACCAGCCGGCTTGTCAGTTAGTTGTTGACAGTAAGCGATTCGCTTAGCGCGGATCGAGTGTTTGTTGAAGTATATTGTAGCGAAGTGTTGTTGTGTTGTAATTACCGCGGAATTCTTTATAGTTGACATTATTATTTCGTGTGAACAAAGGGTATCCTGGGTTAAGAGGGTTCAAATGCCCTTATGATTATTTATGGAAGTTTTTTTCTTAACTTATGCTGTTTTTCAACTAAACTATGACGTTTTATGACACTGTTAAGTAACTTTTAATCGATATTCAATAAAAAAAGGGTTTGTGTCAAATTAATCGTAACAAATTTGCAAAAATAGCTGAAAATGTGAAAATCGTGTTTTTGACCAGGAACCACCACTCGAAAAATCTGAAAAAATTAATGGAGTTAATATACTAAAAGTTTCACAAAATCATGAAAAGAAAACCTTTGTTACATAGGCTACGTATTTTCAGAGATTTTTCCATCTTAAAGATTCTATAATTTTTTTTTAAGGGCATAAATAAGGGCCCAGGACCTCTAAACAATTCACATAAAAGGTCTTTTAATCAAGTATGTACCTGATTTTTTTTCAAAATTTTGCATGGACTAGAACGGGAGAAAAAATAAAATGTGAAAAAATGGGTTTTTTTATACCCTAGGGGTGGGAAGGGGAAGAATCCGAGGTATGGGTTACTTTTTTTTTAGGCTCAAGAAACAATATTATATAGTTTATTTTGAAATCCATGATTATCGGCAGTTGACCCCTCTTAACCCAGGATACCCTTTTACTTGAATTGTTGTAAGAGACTAACTTGTTGATTACAAATTATTAATTGTAATAATTAAAGCTGGTTATTAACGACTTCCTTGGTGTCTTGTATTTTGGTTTTCCACTGTACCATACGACGATCAGTTAGACCATCGTAACAACACGAATCACAGATTACAGCTGAATAAATTTTGAATTGAAACGCCTTAGATAATCGATAATAACATAATTCGGGAAAAAGTCGAGAAACGGAAACAAAAAGATAGAAACAGAATACGGCACAGAGAAAGTAAACAATTGGTATCTGGTATCGTATATCGGTTAGCGGCTTCTGTTCACAATACGAGCTGCAGAGTCGTGACCGGTGTTCGGTTTTCTCTGATTACAACCAGAAAAGTCAACAGGCCTTGGCATATACGCGCGCGTACACACCTGTTGGGAAAGTGCCGCGGCCGTATAGGTGACGTTCACGAGCTGTCATTTTGTAAAATTAATTTCTTCTTTAATTTTATTTATTACCTTGTTTCCTTCTAAACAATCTTCCATAAACATACATCATTACAAGTCTATTAAGGTCTGCGTGGACTGAGAAAACACACACACACACACACACACACACACACACATACATACACACACAACCGTGCACGTACATTTTACCATTCTCTTTCAGTCGTTATAGATAAAGCCGTTTATTTCTAACACACTTTAACATATTACAAGTCGTCTTGCCAGATACCGTACAACTTAGCGGAATAAAGAGAATACACGGTTTAGAATAACTAAAATTTCAGGTAATATAGAGGTGTAAAAACCACCAATGTCAATCTGAAATATCTTACGAGTTAATAGTATCAGTGGTTGCTAAAGTCAAGAACAGTTTTTTGAACCATCAATGTCACATTCATTTTAGAAACTAAAAGATGTTGTTCACAATTAAACTTACATGTTCTTACATGTGTATGTAAATATTTATCAAATCATCAAACATGATCTTGACCGTGAGTAGAGGGAAACTGGGGGTTCAAAGCCACAAAGGAATGCCGCCTTCTTAAAAAACAATAAAAAACACTAAAAAACATGATCTAAGAGATGACGCCGCCACCGCTGGACCGCAGCATCCCGATGGACCACAGCATCCGCGAATTTCCGCGAATAAATTTTTTTATTTTTTTATTTTATTTTTTTATTTTTTTAATTAAATTGATTTGGTGGGATGAGGTTCAATGGACCACCAGCATCCGTGAATATAATTTTTTATTTTTTTAAGAAAGCTGATTTGCATATCAGGGGGTGGCGTTGGGTGGGTGGTTTTTTTCTTCATATCAGTGGGTGGTGGTGGGTGGGGGTGGTTCCAACTCGATGCATTATAGTGTATATTAAAATATATGATCAGGTGTACCAACCTTTGCATGAGTTCAAATTTGTCGTGTGTTATAATGTATATTAAATCTATATGATCAGATGTACCAACCTCTGTATTATTCGTCCTCTCTCCCTCTCTCTCTCACTCTCTCACACGTTGTGTATGTCTCTCTCTCTCTCTCTCTCTCTCTCGTTGTCAAACGTTATGCTCAAACTGTTCTCCTCTCTCTGTGGCCAGTACCGCACGCATGTATATGAAATTAGAAAGTTTATATTTATTCGACAAATATTAACGCCCTCTCACTCTCACTCTCACTTGTTTCAACTGTGTCAACAAATAGTAACGTCCTCTCTCTCTCTCTCTCTCTCTCTCTCTCTCTCTCTCTCTCTCTCACTCTCACACGTTTCAACTATGCAAGCTCTCTCTCTCTCTTACCGTGTACATTGAGTAGTCGGTGTGATGAGTAAATAATTTTTAGCTCTCCCTCTCGTTGTCAAACGTCGCCTTCATTTTCAATGTATTAAATAATTAATTAATAGTTTTATAATGCAGTCAGTGTGATTGATCCTTGTTAGAAATATGAATAAATAATTTTAACTCTCTCTCTCTCTAGGTTCAGTGGTGTATAGCGAAATAAATTAAAATTATACACACACATGAAAACGGTGGTTGAAATTCATACAAATCTTCTGATGTAACAGTTCACAAAAATAAATTAATTGTACACATGTTCAGAGGTGTAGAGTGAAATAAAATAAAGTCATAATTTGTTAAATATTAAATATTTTTTAACATTCACAATATAAAATTCACAATTAAATAAAAACATTAGAAATTGATATTTTTCGAAAGTTTATATATAATTGTGTGTCGTACTTGTAGAAGAAGCAACCTGCAACATAACAATACAACAACATTAAAATCATGTTAAATATCACACACACACACACACACACGCATACGTAACGTAATCACACACATACATACATACAACGTACACACGTTTGGGTTACACCACACGCGCACGCGCACGCACACACACACATATGCACACGCACACACATACGCATACGCAACGTAATCACACCCATACATACATACAACGTACACACGTTTGGGTTACACCACACGTGCACGCACAACGCCGTAAATGTACGTTTCTGTTTCTCAGAAGCTAAAACTAATTCAGTTCTCTCAAAAACAAGTAATATACACGTACCTAAATCTAAAGATAAAGAAAGTTGCGATCCAGTGTAACAAAGAAGATCGATTTCTGAACCTGCCCTTCGACCGTTGACGAACATGGATAAGCACATCGTTGATCTTGCTGCTAGTTGTAAATTAGTAGCCTACTCAGTGCAATTAGACGGATCTCCCATATCAACTAGGAAGCGGACAGAGAAGTGCTGCTGCTCTAATGTCCAGCCTAGATCCGTTCTAAAATTGACTATTGGTGCGAAGTCTACTCTTCAGCCAGAAAGTTTATCCTAAAAACATGAGTCATAGTGCATACCGCAGGGTTCCGTTATGCCACTGCGACTGTTCATACTACCCCAACTGAAAGCAGATTTTTCTGAACCACGTCGGGTTGCACATCCACTCGTTCAGTTTTGGGATTGTATAACCTATCAACCGTGCATGTACATCCTATATTGCCATTGAAGTATCATCGATGGGATATGATAATTGACATCTGTAGCAAATGAAGGTCATTTATATTTTATAATTAACAAGGGTTAAGAAAAAATAAGAGCTTAAGACTTTATTTCTCTAATCCGTAACTACAATGAAAAATAAATAACTCTATTGCTGTTGCTACTGCTTGTCCTTCCGCTGCAAAAATGTTATTGCTATTGTTGTTCTACTAGTGCTAGTATATGTATACTATGAAATGTAATAAGCAATCTTCTGTCAAAACATCAATAATACATTTACTGTCAGTTTATTGATAAGACATAATAAAGCTAGTAAACGACTTCACCCGTAAAACGACATAATCGACTTACAACAGACAAATTTCAAGACTAAAGTTTAAGTTATGAGTTAGTACTTCACGGACAGTTGAATAATAGACGAGAATTGACTCAGAACTGCAGGATTCGATCGAAGTATACCTTAACTTTTGTTCTGTACGTTGTAGATGTGGTTACTGGAGTTTAAAAGTACCGGTAAAGGTCATTTCTGTTTACTCAGCGTAGTACGTGACATCGAATAGATTCTGGAGAAAGTGGATAGTTGTGTGTCTCGCCCGATATGCACGTCTCTGGGGGTAACCTGTCATCTGATCAACTATGTATTTGAATTAAATTGTTGTATCTCAAAGTACATACGGAATACATTGTAATTCTTTGTTGAATAGTAATCTCTCGGGGAACGGTTCAGCGATATATACTTGTAACATCACAAAAAGAGATGATAATAATAAAAACAGACAAAAAACAAATGCATAAATCATTGATCCTCCAATGCGACATCTCATAACTTGTGTAATTATATGACCTGTCGCCACGGAAATTATAGCTCACACTGTCTACGTGCTCCTGAATTAGAACGAACAAACTACTGAACGACTAACTGGATTTGTACGTCCTTTTGTGTTTATATTACGTATTATCCCTTTGAAACACTATGTGTTTCATGTGACAACTTTGTTTACTAATCTAAACAGCTCCAATTCGTCAGCTCCGACCATTCAATTTCGAAATTAAATTGGGCTCGCTGTTGTGTCCATCGAAACAGATTTTGGTTATTTGTGGATGGCGCTTATATACTGTTTTCATGGGAATGACATCATTCTTATTTTCACCTTCTTCAATACTGCGCGGTAACAAATTAATTTTTCTGGTTGATACTTGTGCCCGCTATTTGTTCACCAACTGGAATTTAAAACTAAACGTTAGTGTTCTGTTTGTACGCGTTAGTGAGTAGAATGTTGTTTCGTTAAAATAAGCGATATGAGTAGAAGAATTAGTAACACGCTAGACCCAGTCAAGACTTGATTTTAAATATTTCAGCCAAACAGGACTACTTTAAATTCTTTGTTTCCTTCAATTTTTTGTTAGCGCCCGTGCCAAAGGTTTTCTTAAACCCCCATTTAAAGAAACCATAAATACACTGCACTGTCGAGATCAAAGTTGTTCGGCTTCTTCATCTCGTTTTGGTTTGCACTCTTTTTAATATCGCGCATAGCCTAGTTGATAAACCAATGTTGCACTTTTAACAAGGTGGAACCAACGCTCTTCTTCCTTTATAAAAAGGTTAACAGATTCTGCCCAACGCGTGAAAGTCCCACGTCAACGCTTTTCTGAGGCTTTATCGTGTAAGCAGTTTCATGTCGAGAACTAAAAACAAGATTAAATTTGAAATCACACCCTTACAGTTTCATATCAAAGGAACATTGCGTGCATGAGATAGAAGTGAAGTTAAGAGTGTAATGCACAATGGGTATACAGAGCTGAAGGGAGGTTGGAGCAGAGAGCAGTAGAGTGTAAAACCACAAATATTTTCAAGCGAGTAATACTTTTATAAATTTCATTGAAAATTCCAAGGCATTAAGCACTACAATAGTTCTAAGGAATTCGTTAACTGATTTCTAGAAACTTAGTTCGTGGAATCCTTTGCACCATTCTGACTAGCTGTTGATAGTTTTCTTGAATGTTTTAAAAGCACAGAAACTTTTTAACCTGTCCGAGTAACGAGCTATATAGTTGACATTCCGAATAAATCATGACATCCTACTGAACCTGCCTATACCTCGTGGCTACAAAACAGCAGCAGCAGAAGATGGACGTAAATTTGAGTATTCCGAAAAACGTATCGCATCGCAAAATATTGAGTAACCTTGATTCACATAGTCAGTTTTAAAGAATAGTTGAACTTGAGCTCAAAAGACCACTTTATGTTTTGAAATGTTACTCCGTTACTCATAATTAAATTACAGTTTTGTGCACCAGTTAATATCAAAATTAATTAACAGAAATTCACTAATATACAATAATTGAAATTATGAAACCCTTACACTTATCACAGTAACAGTAACACAGGTTTTAAGAGCTAATTGGATTTTGTTATTTGTTTTTCTTAAGCCTATCACTGCCACCATATAGCTTTATCAGCACTACAATGAAGACCAGGTCAAACGCTAATGACACGGACGCTAATTATCATGCATGTTTTGGAGTTGAAATTCCATTGTATGGGACTAGTAAATTATCGGCTCCTGATTCCACCCCATTGTTATTTATGATCTGTCGTTTGGATTAATGAAGCGCTAACAACTAACGTTGTTTCACACAGCATATGAGTATAACTACACAAAGTTTTTAAACGTATCTTTCGACTGGTGTTTGCATTTTCATGCACGTAAAGAGACAAAGATTTACAAAAATATTAATACGAAAGCAAAAGCATATAAATTAATGAGCTAACGAGCCCTTGGTGAATATAAAACATTTTCATCTAACACAATTTCCAGTTAGACCGGAAGTTGATATCAAATGAACTTATCATATTCGAAATAACCACTTACCCCCTAACGAAAAAAGAATTACACACACACACACACACACACACACACACACACACACACACACACACACACACACACACACACACACACACACACACACACACACACACACACACACAAGCGCACAGGTGCAAGCGGGTAGTCGGAATGCAAGTCGTGTAAGGCTGCAGCTTTTTCGTTAGGGGTAAGTGGTTATTTCGAATATGATAAGTTCATTTGATATCAACTTCCGGCCTAACTGGAAATTGTGTTAGATGAAAATGTTTTATATTCACCAAGGGCTCGTTAGCTCAATAATTTATATGCTTTTGCTTTCATATTAATATTTTTGTAAATCTTTGTCTCTTTACGTGCATGAAAATGCAAACACCAGTCGAAAGATACGTTTAAAAACTTTGTGTAGTTATACTCATATGCTGTGTGAAACAACGTTAGTTGTTAGCGCTTCATTAATCCAAACGACAGATCATAAATAACAATGGGGTGGAATCAGGAGCCGATAATTTACTAGTCCCATACAATGGAATTTCAACTCCAAAACATGCATGATAATTAGCGTCCGTGTCATTAGCGTTTGACCTGGTCTTCATTGTAGTGCTGATAAAGCTATATGGTGGCAGTGATAGGCTTAAGAAAAACAAATAACAAAATCCAATTAGCTCTTAAAACCTGTGTTACTGTTACTGTGATAAGTGTAAGGGTTTCATAATTTCAATTATTGTATATTAATGAATTTCTGTTAATTAATTTTGATATTAACTGGTGCACAAAACTGTAATTTAATTATGAGTAACGGAGTAACATTTCAAAACGTAAAGTGGTCTTTTGAGCTCAAGTTCAACTATTCTTTAAAACTGACTATGTGAATCAAGGTTACTCAATATTTTGCGATGCGATACGTTTTTCGGAATACTCAAATTTACGTCCATCTTCTGCTGCTGCTGTTTTGTAGCCACGAGGTATAGGCAGGTTCAGTAGGATGTCATGATTTATTCGGAATGTCAACTATATAGCTCGTTACTCGGACAGGTTAAAAAGTTTCTGTGCTTTTAAAACATTCAAGAAAACTATCAACAGCTAGTCAGAATGGTGCAAAGGATTCCACGAACTAAGTTTCTAGAAATCAGTTAACGAATTCCTTAGAACTATTGTAGTGCTTAATGCCTTGGAATTTTCAATGAAATTTATAAAAGTATTACTCGCTTGAAAATATTTGTGGTTTTACACTCTACTGCTCTCTGCTCCAACCTCCCTTCAGCTCTGTATACCCATTGTGCATTACACTCTTAACTTCACTTCTATCTCATGCACGCAATGTTCCTTTGATATGAAACTGTAAGGGTGTGATTTCAAATTTAATCTTGTTTTTAGTTCTCGACATGAAACTGCTTACACGATAAAGCCTCAGAAAAGCGTTGACGTGGGACTTTCACGCGTTGGGCAGAATCTGTTAACCTTTTTATAAAGGAAGAAGAGCGTTGGTTCCACCTTGTTAAAAGTGCAACATTGGTTTATCAACTAGGCTATGCGCGATATTAAAAAGAGTGCAAACCAAAACGAGATGAAGAAGCCGAACAACTTTGATCTCGACAGTGCAGTGTATTTATGGTTTCTTTAAATGGGGGTTTAAGAAAACCTTTGCCACGGGCGCTAACAAAAAATTGAAGGAAACAAAGAATTTAAAGTAGTCATGTTTGGCTGAAATATTTAAAATCAAGTCTTGACTGGGTCTAGCGTGTTACTAATTCTTCTACTCATATCGCTTATTTTAACGAAACAATATTCTACTCACTAACGCGTACAAACAGAACACTAACGTTTAGTTTTAAATTCCAGTTGGTGAACAAATAGCAGGCACAAGTATCAACCAGAAAAATTAATTTGTTACCGCGCAGTATTGAAGAAGGTGAAAATAAGAATGATGTCATTCCCATGAAAACAGTATATAAGCGCCATCCACAAATAACCAAAATCTGTTTCGATGGACACAACAGCGAGCCCAATTTAATTTCGAAATTGAATGGTCGGAGCTGACGAATTGGAGCTGTTTAGATTAGTAAACAAAGTTGTCACATGAAACACATAGTGTTTCAAAGGGATAATACGTAATATAAACACAAAAGGACGTACAAATCCAGTTACTCGTTCAGTAGTTTGTTCGTTCTAATTCAGGAGCACGTAGACAGTGTGAGCTATAATTTCCGTGGCGACAGGTCATATAATTACACAAGTTATGAGATGTCGCATTGGAGGATCAATGATTTATGCATTTGTTTTTTGTCTGTTTTTATTATTATCATCTCTTTTTGTGATGTTACAAGTATATATCGCTGAACCGTTCCCCGAGAGATTACTATTCAACAAAGAATTACAATGTATTCCGTATGTACTTTGAGATACAACAATTTCATTCAAATACATAGTTGATCAGATGACAGGTTACCCCCAGAGACGTGCATATCGGGCGAGACACACAACTATCCACTTTCTCCAGAATCTATTCGATGTCACGTACTACGCTGAGTAAACAGAAATGACCTTTACCGGTACTTTTAAACTCCAGTAACCACATCTACAACGTACAGAACAAAAGTTAAGGTATACTTCGATCGAATCCTGCAGTTCTGAGTCAATTCTCGTCTATTATTCAACTGTCCGTGAAGTACTAACTCATAAACTTAAACTTTAGTCTTGAAATTTGTCTGTTGTAAGTCGATTATGTCGTTTTACGGGTGAAGTCGTTTACTAGCTTTATTATGTCTTATCAATAAACTGACAGTAAATGTATTATTGATGTTTTGACAGAAGATTGCTTATTACATTTCATAGTATACATATACTAGCACTAGTAGAACAACAATAGCAATAACATTTTTGCAGCGGAAGGACAAGCAGTAGCAACAGCAATAGAGTTATTTATTTTTCATTGTAGTTACGGATTAGAGAAATAAAGTCTTAAGCTCTTATTTTTTCTTAACCCTTGTTAATTAGAAAATATAAATGACCTTCATTTGCTACAGATGTCAATTATCATATCCCATCGATGATACTTCAATGGCAATATAGGATGTACATGCACGGTTGATAGGTTATACAATCCCAAAACTGAACGAGTGGATGTGCAACCCGACGTGGTTCAGAAAAATCTGCTTTCAGTTGGGGTAGTATGAACAGTCGCAGTGGCATAACGGAACCCTGCGGTATGCACTATGACTCATGTTTTTAGGATAAACTTTCTGGCTGAAGAGTAGACTTCGCACCAATAGTCAATTTTAGAACGGATCTAGGCTGGACATTAGAGCAGCAGCACTTCTCTGTCCGCTTCCTAGTTGATATGGGAGATCCGTCTAATTGCACTGAGTAGGCTACTAATTTACAACTAGCAGCAAGATCAACGATGTGCTTATCCATGTTCGTCAACGGTCGAAGGGCAGGTTCAGAAATCGATCTTCTTTGTTACACTGGATCGCAACTTTCTTTATCTTTAGATTTAGGTACGTGTATATTACTTGTTTTTGAGAGAACTGAATTAGTTTTAGCTTCTGAGAAACAGAAACGTACATTTACGGCGTTGTGCGTGCACGTGTGGTGTAACCCAAACGTGTGTACGTTGTATGTATGTATGGGTGTGATTACGTTGCGTATGCGTATGTGTGTGCGTGTGCATATGTGTGTGTGTGCGTGCGCGTGCGCGTGCGCGTGTGGTGTAACCCAAACGTGTGTACGTTGTATGTATGTATGTGTGTGATTACGTTACGTATGCGTGTGCGTGCGTGCGTGCGTGCGTGCGTGCGTGCGTGCGTGCGTGTGTGTGTGTGTGTGTGTGTGTGTGTGTGTGTGTGATATTTAACATGATTTTAATGTTGTTGTATTGTTATGTTGCAGGTTGCTTCTTCTATAAGTACGACACACAATTATATATAAACTTTCGAAAAATATCAATTTCTAATGTATTTATTTAATTGTGAATTTTATATTGTGAATGTTAAAATATATTTAATCATTAAACAAATTATGACTTTATTTTATTTCACTCTACACCTCTGAACATGTGTACAATTAATTTATTTTTGTGAACTGTTACATCAGAAGATTTGTATGAATTTCAACCGTTTTCATGTGTGTGTATAATTTTAATTTATTTCGCTATACACCACTGAACCTAGAGAGAGAGAGAGAGAGCTAAAATTATTTATTCATATTTCTAACAAGGATCAATCACACTGACTGCATTATAAAACTATTAATTAATTATTTAATACACTGAAAATGAAGGCGACGTTTGACAACGAGAGGGAGAGCTAAAAATTATTTACTCATCACACCGACTACTCAATGTACACGGTAAGAGAGAGAGAGAGAGAGAGCTTGCATAGTTGAAACGTGTGAGAGAGAGAGAGAGAGAGAGAGAGAGAGAGAGAGAGAGAGAGAGAGAGAGAGAGAGAGAGAGAGAGAGAGAGAGAGGTCGTTACTATTTGTTGACACAGTTGAAACAAGTGAGAGTGAGAGTGAGAGGGCGTTAATATTTGTCGAATAAATATAAACTTTCTAATTTCATATACATGCGTGCGGTACTGGCCACAGAGAGAGGAGAACAGTTTGAGCATAACGTTTGACAACGAGAGAGAGAGAGAGAGAGAGAGACATACACAACGTGTGAGAGAGTGAGAGAGAGAGGGAGAGAGGACGAATAATACAGAGGTTGGTACATCTGATCATATAGATTTAATATACATTATAACACACGACAAATTTGAACTCATGTAAAGGTTGGTACACCTAATCATATATTTTAATATACACTATAATGCATCGAGTTGGAACCACCCCCCACCCAGGAGAAAACGGTTGACAACAAGAGAGAGATAGTTTTACTTACATTCAATGTGAGGGAGAGAGAGAGAGAGAGAGAGAGAGAGAGAGAGAGAGAGAGAGAGAGAGAGAGAGAGAGAGAGAGAGAGAGAGAGAGAGAGAGACAGAGAGAGAGAGAGTAACAATTATGATCATATATAGTTTGAATTTCCCACCACAGAAGAGAAAGAAATGTTGGCAGATCTGCTCTATACACACACACACACACACACACACACACACACACAATAATGTAAGATTGGTAACCCTGATCATATATTTTAATATATACACTATATAACACATATTTGAATTTCCCTCCCCCCACCGCAGAAAATGTTGACAACCCTGCTCATATAAAATATCTATACACTATAATAATACTACAGAGGTTGGTACACCTGATCATATAGATTTAATATACATTATAACACACGACAAATTTGAACTCATGCAAAGGTTGGTACACCTGATCATATATTTTAATATACACTATAATGCATCGAGTTGGAACCACCCCCACCCACCACCACCCACTGATATGAAAAAAAAAACCACCCACCCAACGCCACCCCCTGATATGCAAATCAGCTTTCTTAAAAAAATAAAAAATTATATTCACGGATGCTGGTGGTCCATTGAACCTCATCCCACCAAATCAATTTAATTAAAAAAATAAAAAATAAAATAAAAAAATAAAAAAATTTATTCGCGGAAATTCGCGGATGCTGTGGTCCATCGGGATGCTGCGGTCCAGCGGTGGCGGCGTCATCTCTTAGATCATGTTTTTTAGTGTTTTTTATTGTTTTTTAAGAAGGCGGCATTCCTTTGTGGCTTTGAACCCCCAGTTTCCCTCTACCGTGACACCATAATATGAGCCAGAAAAAACTGACCAATTTTAAAACTCCATTTTCTCAGAACACTGTTTTATAACGTTGGTGATTCTTGCACCATACCACAGTATAAATGTATACATCTAGAGTTTCACAATTAAACTTAGGCCTACATGTTCTTACATACGTATGTAAATATTTATCAAGTCATGAAACATGATCTTGACCGTGACACCATAATATGAGTCAGAAAAAACTGACCAATTTTAAAACTCCATTTTTTCAGAACACTGTTTCATGACATAGGTGATTCTTGCACCAAACCACAGTATAAATGTATACATTTAGAGTAAAAACTAGAATTTTTCTTGTACAGTATTTTGCATTTTACCAGTTGACTGAGTCTATCTAAATTGTAATACACAACGTAATAAAGCAAAGTAATATTGTACATACACAAATTTACTGCAATAAATTTATTGTAATCAATCAATTATTGATTATAATCAATTAAAGGATTACAAGCAACGGCGGAAAGAAGGCTTAGAAAAATTGTCAGATTCCAGACTGGGCAAACAAGTTTGGAAATACAAACCTATAGGACACGTGTGTGTAGGTAGACCCAGGAAGAGATGGGTGGAGGACCTTTGAAGGCGTGACAGGCAACACCCTGCCTATGCTTGTTATGAAGATGATGGCAACATTCCAATCAAATGTGGATTTAATTATTAGCAAAATTTTTGAAGGTCTATGTATAGAGCGTGCTTTTTATGGCAGCGAGGCATGCACCTTGAACAAACCAGATTCTTCTTCTTTAGCACTACAGTCCAATGGGAGCCTTGGCTTCGAACACGAATCTTCTCCAATGTCTCCTGTCCTTTGGCATCTTAGCGTAATCCCCACATCCATTCATCTGAGATCTTCCAGCACATCATCCAATCATCGTATCCAAGGTGAACCCCTCTTTCTCCTTTTATACACCCACACTCTCAGGATTTTCTCTGTCATACGCTGATCATCCATCCGTTCTAGGTGACTTAGCCATTGTATTCTTTGAACCTTTACGAATCTTCCAATGTCATCGTGCTTCAATAGTTCATGTACCTCCTGGTAATTTCTTATTCTCCATTCATCGTCTTCCTTAACCGGGCCATAAACACATCGTACAGTCTTTCTTTGAAACTTCAGTGTTTTATTGTTCCTTTTTATGTTAACATCCGAAAATTTCGGTTAGTACTCTCTTCCTACATCTTGTGACTGAAACATGGATCTCTGTATATAGTCCGCATTAGCAGGGGACCCATACAAATTTATTTGTTAAGCTGTATTCCCGAAGTCACTCTGGCTTTCCATGCTCTCAACATGTCGCCAGTATTTCTATAAAATATATACTCATATTTTATCACAATTATTCTTGTTTTGTTATAATTATTAGTAATAAATATTTGTTTTTTTTTATTACACAAGAACACATTAAGATGATAGTTACAAATACTGTCGAACATTGTAAATTATATATAAAAAATATTCTTGTATACAACAAAAAATATTATTTATTATTAATAATTACAATATTCTTGTACATATTTTTTAGTATTACTCATAAATGGAACTTTTCTTACAAGAGTATATAACATATTGTATATTTTGGATATTTAACAGTGTTTCGATAGTTTAAACTATCATAATCAGAAATTACAAATTATATATATCATAATTATTAAATTAAATTGTATTATAATTAACAAATTATTAATAACTGTATATATATATATATATCATATACATAAATTTGTTTTTACAAGAATATATTTTTTTTAAATGATTTACACTCTTTCAACAGTGTCAACTGTCATTAGCATCTTCATTCCGAAGATGACAGTAGACACCGTTGAAAGAGTGTAAATACTTTTAAAAAATATATTTAACATTATATATTATATTACAATGAGACATGGTAATATTCACAAAATAATAAAAAATACATTCTTTTGAAAACAAATATTATTTATTTTAATAATAATAATTGACATAAGAATAGTTGTAAGAAGATATAAATGTAATCCGCGCGCGCCCCGCACACCCACACACACACACACACACACACACACACAACAAAATGGGGGACTACGACCCTGCCTAATTCCCTTGTTCATTGGAATGCCACCTGATAACCGACCATTGACATCGAGGACTATAGGTGGATAGTTGAAAAGGATCTTAAGTGAATGTATGTCAAAGGTGATAATTTTCCTTATTAAGAAATTGACCAAAATTATCAAAATGTCCCTGTCGCTGTCTTACGAACAGTGTTTCGTGTCATCGCAGATTAAGGACAGACAGGACAGGACAGGAAGACGTAACAGGAGGGTATGAGTGACAGTGTGAGGCAGATGCAGCGAGACAAAGGAAAAGAGAGTCTCGGACGAAGAGCAGTGGATGAGAGAGGTCAATGGAATCGATGCAGATGCAAGTTATGTGGGCGTTGCGGTACATTAGCATTCTTGACATCGTCATTGTGGTGTGATTAACCGGCGCCTACCTGCGACTGCGTATGCAAATCAACAGCTAAACTACCCTCCTCCTCCCACTCATCGCAACAACAATTATTAATATTCACCGTCCTCCTCCTCTCCAACCTTCTCCTCTGTTTAATGTTTAGTCAGAAGATTACCACTGAATACTCCTGTACCACCATCAACAGTACATCTTCATTTACCTTTGTTACTTAGTATATAAGCGTTTTGAAATTCCGAGTACTACTGTTGATGTATTCAAATATCGTGGCCTCCCAATGACGACAGAAACAGAAAACACTCCAGAGAGGAATGTTTAAACTTAGCCAGACACGTGAAGCATCTTCTTCTTCTTCTGATATTTCCTATCCGTTTCGGATGTTGCATATCATACAGACTATTTTAACTTTCTGCACTGCTGCACGGAGTAAGTCAGTTGTGTTCATGCCAAACCAGCTCCTTAAATTTCTCAGCCATAAGATTCTCGATCGCCCAACTCCTCTCTTTGCAAGTACTTTTCCCTGTAGTATGGACTGCAATAAGTAAAATCTCTCATGAGATGTCCCAGATATTGAAGCTTTCTTATCTTCACTGTGTTAATAACTTCCATTCTTTCCTCATCTTTCTAAGAACTTCACCAGCAGTTATATGTGCTGTCCATGAAATGCTCAGTATTCTACGGTAAAGACACATTTCGAAAGATTCCAATTTTTAAGTTGTGGCTTCAGTCAGAGTCCAAGAGTCTACACCGTAGAAGTAGCAGAGGACCCAGAATACGTAGCAGCGTAAAAGTCTCATCTTTGTGTTTACTGTTAAATCTTGACTTTCGAATAAACTGTTCATTGTAGTGTACATCTTTTTAATTCTGCTCTTTATTTCTTGAGAGTGGCCCCATTGTTCATTGACCATAGTACCAAGATATGTATAAATTGGCTTATACGTTCAACTGGCCTTTGGTTTATATTAAGGGTACAGTTTGTGAACTTCTTAGATACAATCATTAGGTTCGTTTTATTAACATTGATGTCTAGAGCATATCTACGTGAAGCATATAAAATCAAAATTTCGTCGAAAAAAAAATTGTTACTTATGAACCGGGTAAAGTGCCGGTAACAACCAAGTTTGTCGTTGTAACAAAACACTAGAGCACGTCAGCCACTTTAATTATATCTAGGAGGCTGTGAGATAATCTATGGTTATGGTAAGGAGACAATTAAGGAAAAATAAATAAATATGTCTATACTTGCGGAGCTGTATTCAAAATCTTGAATAAATTACAGAAAGAAACTATTACAAACAAAAAAACACAATTATTAAAATCATTATCCGAACTGTGCCACATTATCTACTTTGCCACAGTACTGTGGTTGTACTGACGTACATCTTGTCAGTTTTTTAAGTCCTTACACTGACGATGGCCTCCAGAGGTGAGCCCGAAAAGTCTGATCACCCTACGGCCTTACAGCTCGGACAGCAATTTGAATAGTTATGACGCCGCGGCCGTAAAAGCCTAACAAACTGACAAAAAACCCACACTTAAGAATTCTTTTTGGCAAAGAGTAGCTACTTCAGTTTAGGCTCGAACACTGCGTTTTCAATATGTCGACTCCTGAGTATGAAATCAAAACAAAAATATAATTTTTCACTAAGAAGTTTTTATAAAAATATACTTAACATAGAACCTTCTGGAGTACATATATAATCTATCAAAAACACAGTAGGCCTAATAGCAATAATAACAACAACAACAACAATAGAATGAATCCTAGCAGACTACCAGGGAAGCTTTTCAACTATTTCAAAAGTCTCAAAACGTCCAATACGTGGTTCAAAGAAACAGAAAAAAGGCATAAAACAACTCCAGGTTACTCAAGAAGACTCAAGAAGAATGCTTGCCACTCAAAACGAATTTTTAAAAATGCCCAAGATTTTCAGGAAAACCCCAAGAAGGGGACAGGTGCCATCTGGACTGACGAAAGGAGGGAAGGAGGGAGAGACATCGATCAAGAAAGAAGGAGATGTGGGAGAGGAGGAAGAGAGAGGAGAAGGGAGGAACCAGTTGAAAAAAAAAAAACCAGTGACTCGTACGCAAAAAAAAAAAAAAAGTTATCGCTCACTATTTTCCCTGACAAGCAAATAACTTGATTTTCTCGGTTGAAATCGTCAGATTGTATTGCCTAGTACGTTTTCCACTATGAAACGCTTTTGGTAATTGATTGTCTGAGTCTGATATCAGGACTTGGTCGTCCGCTTATAAACGAGTCCCCAATAATTATCACATATGAAACAACGTACAAAACGATTTAAATGCTACATCGTTTCAGTAAAGATAAAACAAAAAGAATAAGATGTTCAGTGAATAAAGACGTCACAAGAGTACTTTGTATCAACAGCTAAACGAATTTGTACGGTTTCCAATTAAATGGAAGTACCTGTTGTTGCAACTCTCTTATCAATGGTGTAACAAAGTCTGACACGCGTCGATGCCCCCTCCCCCGCTCACTCTTGCACTTGTTTGTTTTGATACAAGTTAAACAAAGCTTGCCTGTTCCTTAATTCTTTAACTTTGTTTTTACCCGTTTAGATCGAACGATTAATTGAAAACAGACTCGATCAACCTCTGTTTAACAAATAACAACACACACACACACACACACACACACACACACACACACACACACACACATCGTTCACCTCATATTACATGAAACGGTTCGTTTGTGAAGACGTAATTAAGTTACCGTAATGTAATTCTTATAAGCTTGGAGAAAACAAAATGTATGTCTGCTGCAACAAACTACCATTAAACCCAACCCTTCAAAACCTTGAAATAGGCACAAAAATGTAGAGGCAGTAAAAGAGTTCATATGTCTTGGCTCCCAGATAAACAGCACTAACGACATCAACACTGAAATAAGTAGAAGAATATATCTCGCAAATAAAACATATTATAGATTAAAAAAGCACGTGACATCTAGCTTCATTTCAAGAAGCACGAAATGCAAAATTTACTAAACACTTATCAGGACAGTGCTGACATATTCTTCAGAAACCTGGACAATGACAAAAAAATAGCGAGAGACTTCTAGATTGCTGTGAAAGACGGAGTCTAAGAACAATATTTAGAGAAGTACAAGAAAACGGAATGTGGCGCAGGTGCTATAATTATGAACTATACCATCTTTACAAGAACCGGACATTGTCAGGATAATCAAAATATACAGGCTAAGGTGGGTTGGACACATAGAGAGAATGGAGGAAGGACAGCCTACGAAACATATTTTCTACCATAAACCAATGGGTAATAGAAAAAGGGAAGATCCCGAAATAGACTCGAAGACCAAACAGAGGAGGACCTCAGAAAGCTGAGCATAAGAAACTGAAAAGCCAGGGCACGCAATAGGGAAGAATGGAATCAACTCTTGGAGCAGGGCAAGACCCACCAAGGGTTGTAGAGCCACGGATGATGATGATGAAATGTAATTCTTCTTGTGGACTGCGTCTAAGTTAAATTTCGAAAAAATGGGAATTCTCTGGAATGAGCAATTTCCTTCGTAAAATATTATGGGCTTAGTACAAAGCGCACCCATGAGTTTTCTACGTCGCCCTTGACCAGAATCTTTTCCGTTTAATTAAAAAAATAGATATTTTAATAATTGTTCATAGAAGAAACACAGATATACAGCAGGAATATTATGAGTATACTCGACAGGATCGCCCAGTATCGGCTGAATTGGTGGGAACATCTTTGCCGAATGGATGACTCCCGCATCCCCAAACAAATCTCTAATCTTTTCCTATTTGAGACCGAAACAAACCATTTTTGGTTTAATTCGTGAAGATGATGATGATAAACAATTATTCTTGATGGAGTACTTTTTTCGACTATTAAATTCCACATATAAGGTCATTTGAAATATATGCAATAACTCGAAATGTTTTTGATGAACGTTTATGAAATTTGCATAACGTACGCTAAAGTCGAGGGAACCAAGCTCCGATATTCGAGGTCCTTGTGAATCCTACAGTATTCAGTTTTTATAATTTCAAGATGTTTGGACATTGAGGCCCAAAACGTGGGTATCAATTGTGAAAAATCGCAAAAATTCACGTGGGGTTTCAAATTAAAGAGATTTTTAAATAAAACATAAATTGAAGTGTTCAGTTTTGGGAAAATCGAAAAGTTAGGAGGAGGAGGAGGAGGAGGAGGGTAGATTACTATTCAACAGCTACAAGCAGTGACGGTTCGTGGTTCTGACAGTTGGGGGTTCAATGTATGAATGTTTCTACTAAGATAAGGGCAAATATCCCATTCCAAATAACACACGGGGTGGGTCGCAACATGAAGACATAACTACTGACACCTTTTGGTAGGCCCAATATTAAGTTGTGTTTATGCTGTTTGTAAATTATTCTAAAAATATATAGTTATATAGTTAAGGAACCACCGCTAACACGGTACATAAAACTACAGCGTCTAAGGTGGGCTGGTCATGTAGCCAGGATGGGTGAAGAACGGATACCACAAAAACTATTGTATACCAGAATCCATGGTAAAAGACCAGTGGGAAGACCAAGGAGAAGATGGGAGGATGCGGTGGATGAGGATGCAAGAGAGATATTGAAAGTGCGTTCCTGGAGGAGGATCGCTGCTGACAGGGGAGAATGGGGGGAAAAATTGAAGGAGGCCAGGGCCCAACAAGAGCTGTAGTGCCATAAGAGGAGGAGGGGGAGGAAAACTTAACATCCAAAAATACCAGCAAACACTTTGGAGGTTATACACGCTTCAATCAGCTTAACGTTAATACAATTATTTAATGACTACATTAAAAACACTTTATTTTCGGAATACAATTAATTACTTTTAGATTAATTCTTGTCTTAAGTCTTAGATTAATTTTAAGACTATACTGCACACATTTGCATTGGATTCCAATTGAAGTAGAGAAATCTGACACAAAACTGATGGTAAACGGACAAATCATGTGGTAAAAATCATAATATTGGCGAATGGCGGTATTATGAAAATGTTAAAATTCCCGGTCAGTGCGGTTTAATCATTCAGAACTCTTCGTCTCATCAGAACTATTCGTCTCGGTCGCTAACACTCGGGAATAGCGACTGTTGAATGTAATTTTGCATATACTGTACTGATTTCCCCCTCCAAAGCTGTCTACACAGTCCAGGAGGTCCTGAGAGCTGCTTTGCACCTCAAAGCAATAGTAGCGAGCAATTCGCCTATTACGCGAATCCATTACTGTTCAGTCAACAAGATGTATCACGCAAATCTTGTTATTTAAATATGAAACCATTATCTCAACAAATCCTTAAACATATTTAAATTATTCACTGAACCATTGAACCGTATGGACGAGCCGCCACTGGCTATAAGGCAATAGAATCTACTATGAAGTACTATAGATGATGATGATGGTGCAATTCCGTGTTGAAATTATTCGTTCGTCTGTTTAGCTGTACCGTACTGTAAATATACATTGGCTGCAGTATACAGAGATGTTTGTAGAGACTTTACCACTTTGCAAATTTATGCAGTTGCCTTGCAGCGAAGAAGGCAATATGTACTGTAGTCTTTAACACGCACGCGCATGCACATGTCGTTGGGAGACGACTTTTTCTCTGACTTCGGGTCAACAACACAATCAGAGTGCTGTACGCAACTTTATGCGATCGTCGCAAATAACTATGAGAGAGAGAGAGAGAGAGAGAGAGAGAGAGAGAGAGAGAGAGAGAGAGAGAGAGAGAGAGAGAGAGAGAGAGAGAGAGAGAGAGACTGACTCGTTTCCGCCCACGTGGACTATTACCGCGCTCGTATCTTCGTAAAACAACAGATGGCTATCATCTAGTTGGAACGAAATCAGCCGGTAACAAACGACACTACTGACAAAAATAACTGTCCACAAGAAGGAAGTACTAAACGTTAGCGCATAATAAAATGGATGATGAAATACGTGCATGCTCAAAGTGAAGATGCCATTTTGTTTAGTTTACTGTTAACCGTGGAAACAGAAGGAGAAATAATCGCTCCATTCACTGATAAACAGACTTAATTTATTAGTTATTAGTTAACAAGTGATGTGGGATTTACATTATTATTATTATTCTCCACGGCAAAGTCTTCTGCAAGTCGTTGCAACCCATGTAATGTTGTCAAACTTCGGACCCGCGTAGGTTCTACAATACTTATTGTACCTTATGAATATGTTAACAGATAATAATTACTGTTAGAATTCCTTCCCGGGCTGTTTGGCCGTGGTCCATTGTTTTTTACAAAAACAAAAACAGATGTTTCGGCAGTGCCATCGACTGCCACCATCAGTGTAAATTCGAGCTTTGCTAACGTAAGGTGGTAGACGTTAGTGACCACAGTACTGTAGTTAAGGCTGGAGAAGTCCCGTGAACACCGCTCCTACTTATAAATTCTCTAAGTGGCACGATACAGTCATAAATCAACCACCAGCCAATCAGAAAGAAGAACGTGTATAAATACACGACACCTTGCCATGAAGTACTTAATGACAGACTTTCACCCCGCCGATTCCTTACGTTAGCGTAACTCGATTTTACACTGATGATGGCAATCGATGGCACTGCCGAAATGTCTGTTTTTGTTTTTGTAGAAAACAATGGACCATGGCCAAACAGCCCGGGAAGGAATTTTAACAACATTGACTCCGGACGTAAATAATAATGTCTGCAAATATTTTGCTTATTTTTATCGTTGTATAATCTTTTTCGCCCAGACACACATCCCTTTACAGGGTTGTCTACGGTCTAGTCTAATAGCTCTGTGGTTTTGAACCGTCGTCTTTGCACAGGCAAAAACTAGCACTTGACTTTAATTGCGGAAAACGAGACGATTTTATTGTTCTAAAAAACTTGATTGTAAACTAGTATTTTTTACCAACTTTGTCGTGCTTACTTGCTGAATTGCTATCTGTCATGCTCCGGACGAGGCCTTTCAGTGTGTCCACCATTATCAAGTCCCAAACCTGATAATGGTGGAGACACTGAAAGGCCTCGTCCGGAGCATGACAGGTACCAATTCAGCGAGTAAGCACGACGAAGTTAGAATTACACAGACTGCTAATTCAAATAACAAGATGAACAATGACATAGTATTTTTTTATATAACAACATTTGGATACGTTGCCCGCGGAAACTGTGGGCGGCCGATTTTTCCCAAGATTACGTTACCCGCGCTGTGTATAAATTTAATTACGTAAAAACTGAGAGCAGCGTTACCTGGAACACAATCTCTCACATATTTAGTTTACGGAAAAAATACAGATGGCAGTACTTTTACGTTTTATGTTCCTTATTACTTCCATGTTACATAAGGAAATGGAAGTATGGTGATGGCGAAAAAACTCACGTTCGAGATAAGGGCTGATTCTGATTGTACTACCCTCAAAACACGAAGAAAAGTGTCTCTGTGTGTAGAATTCTTTTTGGCGAACGATAACTGCCGCAAATTCAAAACAGAATCAAATAATATTTTGCATATGGGCCTGAGTTGTAGAGGACTCAAGGCCT